>OY755235.1:101284178-102729612 GCA_963576725.1 Azorinus chamasolen | reverse complement strand
ACTTGTATTACTAGAAGGGAAACGTGGTTGAATTTGAAAAATAAGATGATTTGAATCGAGGGTCGATAAGTTATTTAAAACAGACATGATCTATAATATTCTTTGGTCAAATTCGAGTTACGTAGTCTCGGTTTCTATTTTTAGATTCTACCTAACGTCACTCAGAAATCGATGGAACTGAACAGGCTATTTTTAGGTTTATGACTATCACCGCCCCTGTAAGAGTTTATCAATCAAATAATCATGAGAGTGAAAAGAAAACATTTACTATTTATCTGTCAATCTTTGCTTCCAGGTTTGATTTTATCAAAAACGGGTTTTACCGGCGGTGGATTAAATTAATAAAAGTGATAAATCGACATCATTTTGTATGTGGCCTCAGTGGCGTAATCGGTAAGGGCGACGTCTCTAGAGAGATTAGAATTGGTTTTTGTAGGATCAGGCGCGGGTTCGAATCCAGCTGTAGCCAATTATTTTTATTTTTTCTCATTTGAATAATTCTTCTGGTGACCAAATAGATCTGTTAGATCTATTCCATCAACATGTTTATGAATGTTTACAGAAAACTAAAATAGTTCCATGGTTATAGAATCATTACGCTTATCTACTAACCTAATAAACCTTCCACTACCGGAAGTAACCAGATAAACCTAAGTTTATTTGCACCCCCTTTATTATGTCACTAGAGAAGCCTGGTGACTGGATAAAATACATTCTACATGTATGTGCGTTTTGCGACTGAAAAAGGGCATTAACCCTTTCTCCCATACACACGTCTCTTTCACGATTTGCAAACTGTGTATACACAGACTGATACAGGGTATGCTCTGTTTCCTTATGTCATTGCAGTAAAACCTCTCTATAACGGCCACTAAATTGTGTTGATTAGTTGGTATTTAGGGAAGGTGGCTGCTTAAAGCAAGGTGAAAGTAAACATAACGCTCCTATAGGAGCGTTCTGTTTTACTTTCGCCTTGCTTTAAGCAGCCACCCGCCTTTAACACAAAATACTTGATGTAATTTAGTGGTCGTTATACAAAGGTTTTCCTGTATAAATCATCCGACTGTACAGTTTCTACAAATACCAAAAAAAACCTGTGTACCTACGCCATTGTCATTATAAACGCTCAGCTGATTTTATTGCAACGCAAAATGTAATAATGACACAAAATGTAATAATTATTACAAAATGCGTTGATTTATTACATTATGCTGAAAAACCTGTTAACGTAAACTGTAATAGCGACTCAAAATGTAATAAACTTTGGAACGAGTATGATTCATTCCATACTGAACTATATTAGCGCCTTTCAAAGAGAAATGGATATACAAGTAAAATATACTGCGTTTGGCAACAGGGGACTGTGGAATATGGAAAGGGGGAGGGGTTAATGAAAAATCGACAAATTCATTTTATAAACAAGCAAATATCAAAATTCACCAGATGAAGAGTAGATGTTGCTAGGGTTAATATTTTACGTAGTCTAAAGAGGTTCGATATCATGAAGGAAATTATTACAATCTGCGTTATTACATTTTGCGTTGATAGGCTTAGGCTTACCAACGCAAAATGTAATAACGACGCAAAATCTAATAAACTATGTCCCAGCATCAACGCTAAATGTTGCATTCCTCAATACGCGTTAGTATTACTTCCTAGTTTAAACTCCCGACGTATCCCGGAACAGTAATCCGGGGCTTACCGGGGCGAACCAGGTACGACCGTAAAAGCCCAGTCTCACTGTGTCGGTTTGAGATGCCGAAGTATCCCGGTTTAGATGTGTTTAGATGTGGATCATATTTGTTGATTAATAAAACTTTTAATTCGCGTCAAAATCAGACTGAAATGAAAATAAGAGTCGGAATCTAAAGAAGGAACGTTCTCTGTCTGTACAGCTCCTGGGTTGTGAACCTATGAAAAGCACCATGAAGCCTCACAAATATACACGTGTTTAGATGTAGATCGTATTAATAATGAATATTAATGACATTAAGTGTTATGATAGCACTTGGTCATAGAGATTTTAACCATGGCTGAAATTTCAGAACCAATATCCATAGTATATCATAAGCAAACCGAGCCGTGTAGAAGCACATTTGTCTCGAAGCACATTTGTCTCACGTAAGACAAATACGTCCCCAATTGTCTCACCAAAAACACAATTTGTGACAGATGTGCTCCGATCAAGTTTTTAAGGGAAATAAAGCACAATTATATCACGTCATTTTTTTTATGAAATACAAGCACATTTGTCACATATTTTTCAACGGTAGAAAACATCTTAGAATCGAGGTTCGCCGTTTAACCCCATGTCAAGTGTAATTATCAATATGTCTGCTAATGCTTTTCTATATTAATTCTTAAACCTAAAAATTGCCGATTAAAATAAACCTATCGACACAAAATGTAATAACGCAAAATGTAATACGTATATTGAACATCTTTAGAATAAGTAACACATAATGACTCTAGCAACATCTACACTTCATCCAGTACACTCTGATATGTTTCCTGTCGGCGAAATGAAATTTTCTATTTTTGGCCCCGGTCCCCCTCAACTACATTTATCTCCGGCCCTTGTGGTCAGACAAGTTATATTATCGTTATATATCCGTGTTCCCCTCGAAGGTCACGGATATAAAGTTGCATGGTATGAATCAGGCTCATCTCAAAGTTTATTACTTTTTGCGTCTTTATTACATTTTGCATTGATTAGAAATATGCCTATCTACGCAAAATGTAATAACGCAAAATGTAATAATTTCTTTCATGATATCGAACGTCTTTAGAATAAGTAAAACATATTGACTCTAGCAATATCTACTCTTTATCCAATGCACGTTGATAAGTTTCATGTCGACAAAATGAAATATTCGACTTTTGACCCAGTCACTCTCTACTACCCCTTTCCCGGCATAGTGCTCTGGCAAGTTACCATTATAGATGTATATCCATTTTTCCTTCGAAAGCCGCGGATATAAAGTTGTATGGTATGAATCAGGCACATCTCAAAGTTTATTACATTTTGCGTTGTTATTACATTTTGCGTTGATTACAAATAAGCATATAAACGCAAAATGTGATAACGCAAAATGTAAGTAATAATTTCCTTCATGATATCGAACCTCTTTAGACTAAGTAAAATATTAACTCTAGCCACATATATAATACTCTTCATCTGGTGTATTTTGATATGTGTTTGCCTATAACATGATTTTTCGGGGGGGGGGGGGGGGTTCACCCGACTCTCCCCCTCTCCCCTTCCCCAGTCCCTTGTTGCAGAAGAGGTTTATTTACTTGTGTATCAATTTCTCTTCGAAAGTCGCGAATATAGTCGAGTATGGAATGAATCAGACCCGTTTCAAAGTTTATTGCATTTTGTGTCGTTATTACATTTTGCGTCAACAGTTTTTTCCAGCATAATACAATATGTCAACGCATGTTGTAATAAGTATTACATTTTGCGTCGTTATTACATTTTGCATTAACAGTTTTGTCCAGCATAATACAATATGTCAACGCATGTTGTAATAAGTATTACATTTTGCGTCGTTATTACATTTCGCTTTGCAACATAGCGTCCTTATTTCATACATGATTATTCAACAGATTAACCAAACTGTTTTACTCGGGAAATAGTTTCCTACACGAGAAGTCAGTGATACTTGTAACAAAACTGGGTTTTCGCAGAGATCGCTTTTAGTATGATAGTGGGCAATAAATACTATGTAAGTGTTCTCGATTCCATTTTCTGAATATACAGGAAACCCCGGCAGTTCGAAAACTAAACCAAGTATCATTATTGGTCTTAAAGACAGATGGCAACTAAATGCAGGGTGAAAGTCATGCAGAAAGCTCCCAGAGGAGCTTTCTGCATGACTTTCACCTTGCATTAAGCAGTCACCTGCCTAAAAAGGCATCCATTCTTTATTACTAAAATATCGAAGTATCGCGTTTTTACTGTACTCGAGTGCCACCTATTATACTAGAACCCTATACCACAGTTGAATATTCACGTGAGAAATAAGTACATGTACTATCATCATGATGTGGTTTTTTTCATAATTGTATACGAAAACAGGACTAATTTGCTTTGGCGAAATTGTAGAGTCAGATCTATATGAATCCACAAGCAAGCAGAGCAGACTTTGAACAGACGGTAGAAAATGCCTACCAATTCAGATCTGAAGCAGACTTTGATTGTTTTGTTTTTGTTTTCTGTTTCAAGGAAATAGACAAAGTCTCAAACAGTTTGAATTCTGACGAGATGGGCCTTAACCCATTCCCTCATATAAACGTGTTTTCACGCATATGCAAACAGAGTAGACCCAGATCAGAAGCCGTCTGATCAGGGTCTGCTCTGTTTGCTAAGGGAAATTGATAAATATGTTTCTTTACTTTCTAAAATGGCCACAATGACCCACCGTCCATATTTCTTTATAACTCTTTTGTCCATGAATGATCAATAGGTATTGAAATCTGTAATAAACATACTGTAGAACAGGAAAAGGTTAAGTGTTGTGCCAAGGTAATTACAAATTCCATCGTAGCGTGTTAAATGTTACATAAGCACATTGGATTCTAATAAAATATTATAGATGATTAACCCTTTACTCAATGGACATTAATGTAAGAAATAATGATAAAAAGGATTAGTAATTAGAATATTTTATTATTTTGGTAAATGAACTCAAGAAAGTGGAATCAGATATATATCATTTCATAAGCAAACAGAGCAGACCCTGATCAGACTGCTCCTATAGTAGCCGTCTGAACTGGGTCTGCACTGTTGCAAAGTTGTCAAAAGGCTTATCAATGGGATAAGGGTTTAATCAATTACCTCATAAGCTATTTTTGACCCAACCTCTTTGATTGAATCCACTGAATAGGAGAATTTAACTAAAAAAAAGGAAAAATGTTAGAACTGTGCAGTTTTGAAACATTGATATAAAAGAGCATACGCTCTTCGGGAGAAAATGCGCTATTTATCACAATGGTTTCAATAGTTGACTTTAACAGAGGTACCACACGGCGTCAATATGAGGGAATGGGTTAATTAAGAAAAACATAGTTTTTATACTGTATAGATACACTAATTGTTTGATTGCTTTGTCTTTATGATTACATCTTTACCTGGCGCACACTCGTAACTGTTTGCGATTCCATGGTAATATCGAACGATAGCACAGAGGCTTAACAATATCGCACTTTTGGCAGACATTAAACTTAGAAAGTACAAGTGATTTACTGATATGGCTAAGGATTCCGCACTACAGACTCAAGCACCTACTCTCTATCTTAACTAGTCGTGCATTCCATTCTACATTGTGTGAATCGTGCAGCTCGTGCTGATAGTAGAAAGATCACGTGATAATTTCGTCATTAGCCAATATGAGGCTATCTCCAAAATGGAATTATTATCTAGACTGAAAAATTACTGGTAAGCTTTTAAAGATTTAAACCCTTATCATACAAAGAGCGACCTGACTATCATTTGCAAACAGCTTGGACCCAGATGAGACGCCGGGTAACTCGGCGTCTCATCTGGGTCCAAGCTGTTTGACACTCGGCCAATGGTTTCTCAAGAGCTTAATCAAATCGTACGTACAGTAAGTCTTAAGCGGCCATCAAAAAGAGGTCTAAATTATTAGTTTGTAAGGCATGAGCTTTCTGCATTATTTTTTCCCTGCATTACGTAATATTCTGCTTTTTAAGACTCCTATACTAAATAAATGAATGGTAGCTTAGGACAGGTTCGACTGTAATCCGACTTGAACATATTCAAATTTTGAGCAGCTATTGTTATTTTACAGCAAGTTTAGGGGTTTATTCTGTTAATGGTTTTTGATTTAGAAATCAACTGTTCAGATGTGTCATGGAGCACGTTAACCTATACGCGTTTCTTTCAACCAGAGCCAAGAATACTGCAGTTGTCATGTTAGTTGCAGGAGTGTTTCGGAAAGCTAGTTTTAAGACTGAAAACCGATGTCTTTACCCTGCTTAGGTTGATTCGGGATACCATTTGCCGTCTCATAAGGATCCAGCCCGCTTGACACTCTTAATGTTAAAATTCAGAGATTCAGCTAAGATACGTAAATTAAGACATTTTCAAGAATAACTTCTTTATTTCTTCACCAATCCCTTTGCTGTGATCACTCTTTAGAATCGTCTCTTCGAGACGATTCTAAAGAGTGATCACAACATAGGGTTTGGTGAAGAAAGGAAGGACCATTTTAGTGTTTGGGTACACACGTTATATCTGTATTTGGCGAAACAAGCTTTAAAAATTGAATGAGACTAAATCAGTGGGTATCTTCAACTGTGGATACCAACAATGAGTCATCTAACCCTTTCCCTGTTCTATATTTATTTCAAATTTCAATGCCTACTGAATATAGTTATAATGAAATGTGGAAGGTGCAATATTGTAACCATTTTAGAAACTGAAGAAACAGACCAACCAAATCCCACCAGATTATCCCTGACCCGTTAAGCCTTGCCGTGCCAGCATTGTCGTCTGCTGGATACATTTTCGCCTGCTTCAAGTTTTAATGTGGGCGCTTGTTAAATTCCCTTGAGAAAAGATTGAGAGAGAGTTCCAAACAGTTTGAATCCTGTTGAGACGCCGAGTTTGCATAATTATGATATCACAGACCGTCTACACGGCACCGAAGGCGTTAAGAATTTGCTGGTTTGTTTCCTGATTTAGTTTTCATTGAAAGGTGTTTGTTGATTTTTTTGATGCAAGTTCTGCAAACAGTCGAACGTACAAATTATTATTTGAATGTTTTTTCTGCGTTATCCTAACAGACGTCGAAAAGAAATTAAATGTGGCACATTTAAAAGAATATAATCCTTAGTGCGAAATTGTTTCTATTTGGGTACCTCATATCTTAAGTTTGCAGTTTTGTTTACATTTTTATGTATATTATCACTATAGGTGTACATAAATAAGATAAAGTTGACACATGTTGAAAAAACAATTTGGAGTAGAATGGATAAAGTTCTAACTACATGTAAAACAAATTCTTGGCCTAGAATCACCTGGTTACTTATCCGTTTAACCCATTACCTCATAGGCTATTTTTAGATACAACCTCTTTGAATAAATCTACCGAAAAGGAGTATTAACTAGAGAAAAGGAAAATTTTAGAATTTTGTAGTTTGAAACCATTGTGATAAATAGAGCATTTGCTCCTATAGGAGCAAATGCTCTATTTATCACAATGGTTTCACAAAGTGACTTTTACAGAGTCGTCAAAAGTCGTCAATATGAGGCAAGGGGTTAACCCTGTCTGACAGTGATGCCTGTTTACTCAATTGCAAATAGAGTAGACCCAGGTCAAACGGCTCCTGTAGGAGCCGTCTGATCAGGGTCTGCTCTGTGTATGTAGGGGATTATATAGATCGGGTTCTGCAGTTTGTGCCATGGTCAAAACTTCCTGTGTACATAAATTATGCCATTATAAATTGAGTAAAATGTGCATGATGTCATTATTTCTTATATGAATGTTCACCAGATATCTTGTTAAACTGATTAGTGATACTAATAAAAAAAAAGGTGATAGGTTTGTTCGCGGCATGACAACATGAGGACACGCTCGTTGGTGGGACTTAACCCTTTCCTTCATATAAAAGCATTTTCACCTACATGTATTTGCAAACAAAGTAGAGCCAGTTCAGATTGATCCTATAAAAGCCGCCTGATCAGGGTCTGCTATGTTTGCTTTTGACATGATATAGATATGATTCTACAGCTTTTGTCAAAACAAAATATTTCTTTCAAAAGTTTACATTATAAAACATCAGGTAATAAATATTCAAGGAATCGTGTTTTCTTACATGAATATTGAACAGGGAAATGGTTAACCATTTCCCTTTTGTAAGCGCATTTTGACGCATCTGCAAACAGAGTAGACCCAGATCAGACGGTTCCTATAGGAGCCGTCTGATCAGAGTCTGCTCTGTTTGCTTATGGTGTAATATAGATCTGATTCTACAGCTTCTGTCTGAGCCGAAATGTCCTGTGTTCATATGCCATTATAAAAAATGATATTATTAATATTCATGACGTCATTATTTCCTACATGAGTATTCATCGGGGAAAGGGTTAAGTAGGTCAGTTGGCAGAATGCAGTCAATCTACAAGTGTTCATGACATTAATAGAAGGATGGGACTCATTTCCGGCCATAACTCTTTTGAAGTCATTAAATCAAGATCGAGGTAGTCGTAGTTAAGTTTAATATATACATTTAAAGTACGTGATGCTACCTTCAAATTGGCCTCTTGAATTATGAAATAACTGGTAATTGTAACATTATACTATGGCACATGGGAAACATTGCATTCAGACTAGTAGTGTTTTGTAGACATCATTCATACATGTCTGTTTTTTCTATTATACATTTGATGCAAGTCTGCAATTAACCCTCCACTTCGTTTTATAACGCCTTTGCAAACAGGGTAGACCCAGATCAGACGGTCCCTGTAGGAGCATCTGGTCAAAGTTTGCTATGCTTGCTTATGAAATGATATAGATTCTGTCATGGCCAATCTTACGGGTGTTCGTGTGCCATTATAAAAAAAAGTCATTTAACCCTTTCACCGCCAATGTCGCATAAATGCACCACGACAACTAGTGCAGTCCCAGATCAGACGCCGCCTTTCAGGGACTGCACTTTTTGTCTCAATCTCTATTTCTATATCTGTGTTTTATTCCTTTGAAATTTGCATTTATGATTTAACAAAAGTTGCCTTGCAGACCGAAAGGGTTAATCAATATTCATGATGCCATTATTTCTTACTTGACTATCCATTGAGTAAAGGATTAAACGCATATCAATAATATCATTTAACCCATTCCCCCATAGGCTATTTTTTTTCGATACAACCTCTTTGAATTAATCTACCGAAAAGGAGCATTAACTAGAGAAAAGGAAAAGTTCAGAATTTTGTAGTTTGAAACCATTGTGATAAATGGAGCATTTTACAGAGTCGTCAAAAGTCGCCAGTATGAGGGAATGGGTTAATTGGGACATCCAGTTTTTAATTCGCATCAGAAGCTTCATAGGCTTGCAAGTGCGTATGCAGTCAGAGACCAATGCTCAAAGTTTTACCTGCACGCAATGCGCGTGCTGCACGCCGTACGGTACATCTCTGTCGGGCGATACAATTCTGCCTCACCTTTGGGAATTCTCCCCGCGGCCAACACCCAGTCAGGCGCTCACAGTGAGTTCCATTCCGAAGTGGAGTTCTACTCACGCCTCATTGCCGATGGATTAAGTGACAACACGAGCAATACTGTTTGGATTTAAGTGAACATTTAGTGATTTAACAATCTATCTATCGCATAATTACGAAACCTATGGCCTGGATTAACTCTTTATGAGGTAATGACAAATGCATGGATTAAGGCCAAAATATAGGGAGAATTAACCCTTTCCCTCATATAAACGTGTTTTCACGCATTTGCAAACAGAGAGGAGCCGTCTGATCAGGGTCTGCTCCGTTTGCTTATGGAATTTTGTAGACCTATTTCTTTAGTTTCTAAAATGGCTACAATGTTCCACCTTAAGTTTTTAATTATAACTATTTTGTCCATGAATATTCAGTAGGTGTCGAAATTTGGAATAAACATAGAACAGGGAAAGGGTTAAACTAGTTTAGTTGGAGAGAAATATTCCGTTTTGTGCGGAAATTACCAGCGTTATCAGTTAAATGGTTGTTATGACATTGATTTATCCAATGATATATACCAGATAGCTTTCTTTTAGCTACA
Organism: Azorinus chamasolen; assembly: GCA_963576725.1. Classification (NCBI taxonomy): domain Eukaryota; kingdom Metazoa; phylum Mollusca; class Bivalvia; order Cardiida; family Solecurtidae; genus Azorinus; species Azorinus chamasolen. The sequence goes on along the minus strand of OY755235.1, from coordinate 102,719,833 downwards.
CTTCAAATATGACTGCTGTTTCATTTTATTAGCTATCACTGCTGTCCGTACATTAAAATTCCAAACGCCTTGTGTGTGTGTTTATTATGAAGCGATCGTGTCTGATAAAGATGGTATTGCTATTGGTATTATTACTGTTATTGCTAATAATATTATATATTGCTGTTGCTATTGGTATAACACTTGCAATTGCTAGTAATGTGATACACTTTTTTGACATTGCTATTGCTGAGTCTATTACTAAGTTACTAATACTATTGCTTTCGGTATTATTATTGTTAGTGATGTTGGTATAATTATTGCTATTGCTAAAATATTCACACTACTATTGCTAATAATAATTATATCGCTATTGTTATAGGTATTATTATTATTGTTATTGCTATTGCTATACTATTGATACTGCTATTGTTCTAACTATTGCTATTACTGACAATGTTAGTATTGCTATTGCCTATAATGTTGAAATTGGTATTGCTAAAATATTGCTGTTGGTATTATAATATTCTTATTGTTATTGCTAAATATTGCTATTGCTATAGGTCTAACTATTGTTATTGCTAATAATATGATATTATTATTGATAAAATATTGATATTGCTATTGTTATAAGTATTGAAGTTGCTATTACTATTATCATAACTAATAGTGTTGCTATTACTAATGACATTACTTTTGATATTGATATTATTGTCGCTATTGTTAATAATGTGACTATTGCTATTGGTATAACTATTGTTAATGACAATGTTTTTGCATTGGTATGGGTTAATGTTATGGTATTGGTAAGGGCAATTGATAATAATATAGTCAATGATAAATGGTTCTGGTATTTATATTTATAAAGATAATAATATTGGTTAGGTTTGGGGAATTGATCAAGGTATTGGTACTGATGTTTTTATCCGTGAGTGTACGGATGTTTGTATTTGTATTTTGCATTTATTTTATATATTGACTGTTAATTTGTATAAATGTTGTAGTCGTATTTGATTTTGAACCTATACTGATAAAGCAAAACATATTGATAATGGTATTGGTAATGCTAATGCATTGGTATATGAACCGGTACTGATAAAGGTAATTCGATTGGTAATGACATTTGTATTAGTAGGGATAATACATTGGTATATGAACTGATACTGATAAAAATAAGGTGCTGATATTGGTAGTGATAATTCTTTGGTATATTAAGGTAAGGTGTTGGTACTGGTATTGGTAGTGAGAATACTTTGGTATGTGAACTGATACTATTCAAGGTAAGGTGTTGGTAATTGTATTGGTAGTGTTAATACATGTACTTTGGTATGTGAACTGGTATTACTAAATGTAAAGGTACTGCTACTGATATTGCTATTGCTATTGTAAGCGATAATACAGTGTACGTGAACTGGTAGCCTACTGATAACGGTTAACCCATTCCCTCCTAGACTATTTTAAGACCCAACCTCTTTGAATAAATCTACCGAAAAGAGACATTTACTAGAGAAAAGGAAAAAATGGAACTGTGCAGTTTTGAAACCATTGTGACAAAAAGAGCATTTGCTCTATTAATCACAATGGGTTCAAAAATGAATTTTTTTTCAGAATCCTCAAAAGGCGTCAGTAGGAGAGAATGGGTTAATATATTTCCCTGTTCTATGTTTATTCCAAATTTCAATACCTACTGAATATCCATTAACAAAATAGTTATAAAGAAATATGGAAGTTGGAACATTGTAGCCATTTTGGAAAATAAGGAAATAGATCTTACAAATTTCATCAGCAAACAGAGCAGACCCAGATGATCAGACGGCTCCTCTAGGAGCCGTCTGATCTGGGTCTACTCTGTTTGCAAATGCGTGAAAACACGTTTATATTAGGGAAAGGGTTAATATTATTGCGTTGGTATCGGCATTAATTCTCATTGTTCGAGCACTGCTATGTACCTTTGTTACATCATTGGTTGATTATTTACGAATTTATCAATTATCAACATTCTATGAGAATGTTTCAGTTTATATGAAATCCACTCATTCAGGATATGCTTTCTTTGCTTATGGAATTACAGAGATAATTATAATCTTATGGGTTTCGCTATGGACAAAAACGTGTCTTTTTAATAAGCTATTATAAAATTAAGGTAATTATTAATATTTATATATACATTTTTACATCTACATTATTTCTTACATAAACATTCAAGGAATAAAGCGTTAAAAACTATATTTTGAGTTATGACCCTACCTGTGTAACTTGGTAATGACTCAAAGGGTTCTTGAGATACAGACAGAACACTTCAAGTATCCCCAATACTCTTCACGAAAGGGGCACGTAGTTGCTTCACGCCTGACTGGCGTACCTGCCACCGCAATTACTCATACGCATCTAGAATTGCTTTTCCAGGAACGAGAGTTCTGTCGCCTGTTTTCAGTCTTGTCTTCGACTAAATGATTTATGTATACAGTATAATTCCTCTACAGCGACCAAAAAATGAATAAACAAAATGATTTGTTAAAGTAGGTGATTGCTTAACCCTTTCCCTTATATTGACGACTTTTGACGGCTCTGTAAAAGACACTTTGTGAAACCATTGTAATAAATAGAGCATTTGCTCCTATAGGAGCAAATGCTCTATTTATCACAATGGTTTCAAACTACAAAATTCCAAAAGTTTTCTTTTCCCTAGTTAATTCTCCTTTTCTGTAGATTTATTCAAAGAGGTTGTATCTAAAAATAGCCTATGAGGTAATGGGTTAATGCAGGACGAAAGCTCATGCTGGAGCTTTCTATATTGCCTTTGTCATATATGAAGCTGCTGCCTGCCTTGAAGACCTACTGTTAGACTATTTCTGGTCGGTCGTTATAGAGAAGTTCCGCTGTATATATACATGTAGCTTACGACAAAGATGCTTTAGCATTACATGTATCTCTTTGGCTGTCAAATTGTGTCGTCTGCAATCTTTGTCGTCTCCTATAATTTTCATTTCTTTTATTTTTCCTTCATGTTTGTTTAAAACGACAGTCACAGTAACAAACGATTTGGATCCTGATGAGACGCCGAGTTTCTCAGAGTCTCATCTGGATCCAAACTGTTTGCATAAGTAAACATAGATTCGAGAGTGGCAGCAAAATGATTTAACGAAGACAACAGACGGCAAGTATAATTACGTTAAAGTGAAGATCTCATCTGTTTGCAGTACGGATATCTATCTGATCAAGATTTACAGGATAACAGTGTTGAGTGTACAAGCGAATTATGTAACCTCTTATTTAACAGATACGCCATTAAACCCTTTCTCTATTCAGTATTCATGTAAAAGATTAGGATAACATGAACATTTATTAGCTTAATTTTCATACTGTAAACTTTTCAAGGCAACCCTTTATTTTGACCAAAACTATAGAATCAGATATATATCATGTCAAAAGCAAACAGAGCAGACCCTGATCAGACGGCTCCTATAGGAGCCGTCTGACCTGGGTCTGTTCTGTTTGCAAATGCGTGAAAAGGCGTTTACATGAGGTTAAGGGTTAACTTCTTTGCAAACAGAGTAAACCCTGACCAAACTGCTTCTGTAGAAGCCGTCAGTTCAGAGTCTACCTTTTTTGGCCTATGGAATAATATATAGATATGATTCGACAGTGTTAAGTCATAATAGATATTCACTAAGCCGTTTCTTTCATATAGACGTATTTTTAAGCATTTGCAAACAGAGTAGACCCAGATCAGACGGTTCCTATAGGAATTTGAAAGATCTGTTTCTTTACTTTCTAAAATGGCTACACTGTTCCACCTTTCATATTATTTCATTATAATTATTTTGTCCATGAATATTTAGTAGGTATTGAAACTTGGTATACATAGAGAACAGGGAAGGGGTTAATTACTTTTCATGACGTCATTATTTCTTACATGAATATTCATGAGGTAACCGGTCAACTGTTTCGCTGCTAATGTCGCATATGTAACTACCTATGCAAACAGTTTGGATCCAGATGAGACGTCGAGTTACAAAAATGTAGAAAAATAAAATTGAAAGTTGTGGCAGACGACAAAGTTGGCAGACGAAAAAATTTAGCAGCGAAAGAGTTATGTATTGTTATGTTGTACATGTCTAGAAGGAAATCTTCGATGTCAGTGTTAAAAACTTGACATGTGTTTAAAGAGTCCCGTGTACCAGTGTATCACACTGGGCGTGATAAGGAACCAAGGAGCCCAAAGAGGGTTACATGTATGTATTAGACCCAACCTCCATATGAGCGCCCAATAACTGCGGGCTTGAAACAACTAATCGACCACCCCACCTTTTAGTAACACTGATCAGTTCGGGAAAAAGTAATGCTAACGTACCAGATGTACCGAAATTTAATATGTTTGGTTGTTTGTTTTATCGGTGGTTTACGTCGCTTTCACAGCATTTCAATTATATCGCAACCTTCAGCCAATTACAGGTGGAACAACACCCCAAAAGTGGTTCCGTGTATGAAACAAATTACATTATTTCGTGCACAGAAGAACACATTTGTCATTCGTCATTTTTCTACGTTATAGTTTTATGTGTTTGTCCTTGTACACGCCTGTGGGAGAATAAAGCACTCATGCAAGATATGCATTTTATATAGAGTCTAGGCTAAAAGATGTACCCTGTTTATGTATTCTTCAATTTTGCGTAACAAAATAATTTCAAAATCGGAATCTATATGTGACTTGAAACAAACTTAGTGATAAAAGCACATGGAAAGGAAAGAGTTAAACTGGAATTCTAGAAGAGAAGAAATTAGATACTTTTAGGCAGGCGGCTGCTTAATACAGGATGAAAGTCAAGCAGAGGCTTTCTGCATGTCTTTCACCCTGCATTAAGCTGCCACCTGTCTCTAAGACAAATATGTATACTAAAATTAACATCCGGTTTAGACGGGGTATACTGTACAGTAAAAAAGGAGAATTTGTAATTGCCTCGGAAACCAATGGAAATATTTCCGTCATACGCCGGAATCAAAGAATTACAGTTGAACTTCGATATTTTGAATTTCAAGGGAACATATAAATTAATTCGAGATAACAGAAGTTCGAGTTATCAGCTTTCTGATCTGGACACTGTCTTCAAGTTCACAGCTTAATGCAGGTCTAAAGTAACACTGAAAGATCCGGTAGGAGCTTTCAGCATTACTTTAGAACTGCATTAAGCTGTCACGCGTGTTTCTAGATATGCGTAGTTATACATTTTAATGCAATTCTGTATTGTAAGTTTTGGAACGACTGAACTTTTAGTTCGAGTTATATCGAAGTCCGAGTTATCCGAGTTCGAGATATCGAAGTTCAAATGTATGTGTACCGAACGTACTCGATGCACATGTACAAAAAGCATTATTTGGTGAACATTCTCGTTTCGTACTGAACCACATCAGTCATTGCTGTGCAATTCAATTAATATTCAGTGTTGCTCCGAATTGAAAATTGGCTGAACATAACGTGTCCGTTGATTTCCGTGTAATCGGCGAAGTTTTCCGTTTCTATAAAGGTTGGGTTTTTTCAGGATTTAGGAGTACATGTATTCAGATGCCGTTAATATCTAGCTGAATATGTATAAACTGTTAGAAATGAGATGTTTGCAATTCTTAACCTTTAGCCTGCTATGGGCGGAATGGCGAATACCTTTGCAAACAGTTTGAATCCAGATGAGACGCCGAGTAACTCGGCGTCTCATCAGGATCCAAACTGTTTTACATCCTGATTGCAATTTGGTAGTCAAATTGATTATAGGCTGAATTTTGAAAAATGTAGTAGGTGAAAGAATCTGCAAAACTAATTTGCTCAGCAAGCTAAAGATTAATAATATGAATATAGGTAAAGCTGTTGGTGTTGATTGATTTGTATGAGAAATATGCAAAGTATAACTTTAATAACGATAAAGTTAACATATTAAGACTATTTAAAGTTCCATCTTTTTGTTTAAATATCAGACCGTCCGCTTTGTTTACATGTATACCTAATTAGACGTTTTTACTTTTGATAGGAATGCACAATAACATTATTCTAAGACAATAACTTTATGAATGAACATATGCGACTTTAATAGCAGGCGATTGCTTAAAGCAGGAGGAAAGTAATGCAGAAAGCTTATGCACGAACTTTCTACTATAACGTTCGTCCTGCATTAAGTTACCACCTGTATTTAAGATGCAGAACTAAACCTCTTTCAGTGGCCTCTTTAGAGGATTTTAACTGTATATATTTCAATTTAACCCATTACCTCATAAGCTATTTTGAGATACAACCTCTTTTGAATAAATCTACCGAAAAGGAGCATTAACTAGAGAAAAGGTAAATTTCTATAATTTTGTAGTTTGAAACCATTGTGATAAATAGAGCATTTGCTCCTATAGGAGCAAATGCTCTATTTATCACAATGGTTTCACAAAGTGACTTTTACAGAGGCGTCAAAAGTCGTCAATATGAGGGAATGGGTTAAGTTGGTGTTTCTAAGTATGCTCCTATGCTCCATTCATCAGAATGGTATCAAAATGTGACTTTTACAGAGACTTCAAAAGGCGTCAATAGAATGGGTTAACCTGTACCTGGGATTTATTGCCTTGCTTAGCTTTTCTGTTTTCGATTATCTGTAATAAATCTACATATAACCTTTCACCTCATACCGAAAACTTTTGACGTATTTGCAAACAGACTAGACCCAGGTCAGGTGACTACGTGGGGGTCTGATCAGGATCTGCTCTGCTTGTTTATGGAATTATATAGATCCTGCCATGACCACATTCTGGTGTTCATATATTATTTTATCACATAAACTGCCGTGTTGGAGTGCCGAAACAGAATGCCGTAAATCGCAGAAAAGCACTAGAGTATTTTTATGCAAATTAGCCATTTGAATCCGCCTGTACTATGCTGTAAACAATGGCCGAAACAGCCGTTTCACTTTCTGTGACACTTTTAAGGGTTATGTGATAAAAAGAACCTTACATTCGTGTTGATTACAAAATGTTTTCATGAAACATAATATAATATAATATAATTAATAATTATTAGACTCACTAAAGCCCGTGTCATATTATTATAGCAAACTCGTTTGAATAAAAGAAATTGTAATGAACACTCATATGAGATCCTCCATTTAGTCATTGCATGCATTTCTTATATGAATATTCATCAGGTAATGAATTAAGTTATTATTCTCCCAATTTGACCTGACACTCGTGCATATTCTGTTTATTATCGTCGGTAATCTTCGGATAAATTTCCGAAGGTATAAGAATGCGCTATAAGAATACAATCCTCGTGGAGCATTATTATTACCGGCTTTTGGTTTGCTACTTTTTGTCACAGAATATTACGAACAATCCCGATAAACACGCCGAAAATTAATCGAGTCTCAGGTCAAATTGGGAGAGCAATACTAGTAATTCAAGAAACGAAATTCCGTATTTTCATGTAGGCCACGGGGAGAAAACATAAATACATGTATGTGTTTTACCTGCACGCAGTTCCCGTGCTGTAAGTTTTACGGTAAATGTTCCCCCACTCACCTTTAGGGATACGTCTTGCGGTCAACACCCAGACAAGCGAATCCCTGGAGATGAGTTCTACTCATGCCTCAGTGCGGATGGATTAAGTGACAGAGCACATTTTATCGCTGGATTTATGTGAAAATATAGTGAATTAACAATACACGTTTTTGCAGTGGTCTTGACGCGACCTGTCTGCAGTGGATTTACTCATACTGAGGTAATTAACATATCTTGCAAGTTTATCAGGAAATGCACATTAAAAGGAGAAATAAAGATAACAATCTAAACAAGCAAAAAAGTGAAATGCCCCATTTTGTCAGTGTTATCAGGAAACAGTTATTCCTGACACTGATTCATGCTGACTATTGTTGGTTTTATGTTTTTAACCCTTTCCCTCATATTAATACATTTCTACGCATTTTCAAACAGAGTAGACCCAGATCAGACGGCTCCTATAGGAGCCGTCTGATCAGGATCTGCTCTGTTTGCTTTTGGCGTGTCCACTTAAGAAATTCCCTTGAAAAGATTGCAATATAAAAATGCAGCTAGTACGGTAGATAGCATTGTTGTTATTGTTCCTTACCTGAAATACTTATAAGGGAAAGGGCTTTAGCACTGAAATACATTACAGACTACAGTAAAACCCCGCTAATGCGACCACCTTAAAGAGGTGTAATTCTGTGTGCTAGATGCATGTGGTAGCTTAATGCAGGACAAAAGTAATGCAGAAAGCTCCTAGAGGACACGGGGAGAAAACATGTGCAGTACAAAAGTAATGCAGAAAGCTCCTAGAGGAGCTTTCTGCATTACTTTTGTCCTGCATTAAGCAACCACCTGCTTATAAAGACACCCATGTTTATTCATTAAGTGGCCGCATTAGATGGGGTTTACTGTATTTGTGTAGATTGAAATATGAAATTTATAAATCTCAGAAAAATATAGTTACTCACTGGTTTGTAACTATTAATATACAATAGAACAGAATAATAATTTACATCATGACTATTCATGTAAGAAATAATAATTATCATTCATGTAATTATTATTTCTTACATGAATATTCATGAGTTTGCAAAGGTATATTAACCCTTTCCTCCATATTGACACCTTTCTATGCCTCTGTAGAAATCACCTATTGAAACCATTGTGATAAATAGAGCATTTGCTCCTATAGGAGCAAATGCTGTATTTATCACAATGGTTTCAAACTACAAAATTCTAAAATTTTAATTTTCTCTAGTTATTACTCCTTTTCGGTAGATTTATTCAAAGTGGTTGGATCTAAAAATAGCATCTTTAACCCTTTTCTCCATAAATACGCCTTTCTATGCCTCTGTAAAAATCACCTATTGAAACCATTGTGATAAATAGAGCATTTGGTCCTATAGGAGCAAATAGTATTTGAAATACTCCATCACAATGGTTTCAAACTACAAAATTCTAAAAAAAATCCTTTTCTCTAGTTAATACTCCTTTTCGGTAGATTTATTCAAAGTGGTTGGATCTTAAAAAAATAGCCTATGAGGTAATGGGTTAAAAAGAGAATTTTTGACCATGGCAAAACTGTAGAATCATGTCTAATAAAACAAAATACGGAAACCAGAGCAGATCTTTATCAGATGTCTCCTACAGGAGTCGTCTGATCTGGGTCTACAGTAAAACCTGTCTTAAGCGGTCACTCGTTTATTGAACATAGAAGTCTTAAAACGCAAATATAATGCAGAACGCTTCTATCGAAGCTTTCTGCATTACTTTTGACCTGCATCAAGCTATCGCCTATATGCGTGAAAACGCGATTGTATGAAAGAATGGGTTAAAAAATTGGATATTGGTAAAACGTCGAGTAACTTGCAACTGGTGACTCAACAGGATCGAAACTGTTCGTACAGTAAACCTCTCTATAACGGCCATTATATTGTGCTAATTAGTTGGTATTTAGGACAGGTGGTTGCTGAAAGCAAGGTTAAAGTAAAAAAGAACGCTCCTATAGGAGCGTTCTGTTTTACTTTCACCTTGCTTTAAGCAGCCACCTGCATTTAACACAAAATACTTGATGTAATTTAGTGGATTTATTAAAGAGGTTTTACTGTATAAAGGTAATCTGTTAAAACTTTTATAACTTATAGGGCTTTTATTTTTTAAAAGCTTTATCATAATTTCGCCTATAGTGTGAAAAGAATTTAATCGAGACATGTCTTCGATTATCAAAATACAGTAAAATATCGATTCAGCGAACACTTGAATACGTACCATCATTGATCTTTAACACATGTGGTAGCTTAATGCAGGATGAGAGTCATGCAGAAAACTCCTAGAGGAACCACCTGCCTGCACGGATATAATTCGTAGTATCGAGGTTTTACTTTACATGATTCTAGAAGTTATTCCCAAGATGGACATTTGTAGTAGAACCTCTCTCCATTGACTATTTAATGCATAAACATGTGTGTCTTCTAAAGCTGGTTGCTATGTTTATTCCAAATGTTTAACACCTACCGAATATTCATGGACAAAATAATTGTAATGAAATATGGAAGGTGGAACATTATAGCCATTTTAGAAAGTAAAGAAACAGATCAATCAAACTCCACAATTAAACAGAGCATACCCTGATCAGACGGCTCCTATAGGAGCCTTCTGATCTGGATCTACTCTGTTTGCAAATACGTGAAAACATATTTATATGAAAGATGGGGTTAAATATGTACTCTGCTGACATTTTGCGTTACAAACTATTTTCAGAATCTGGATGTGTGTTACATGTACTAGAAACTACTAAAGCACACGGTCAGATAGTAGTTGTTTGTATCGAAGCAAGAGGACTTCAATTATATCGGAATTTGGGAAACCATCAAAAGCACTGGAATATGTCGTAAAAATCATTTATGTGTACCAGGACGCACTCAATGTACAAGTAGATAAAAGTTGTACAGTAAAACCTCTCTACAACGACCACTAAATTACATTAAGTATTTTGTGATAAAGGCAGGTGGCTGTTTAAAGCAAGGTGAAAGTAAAACAGAACGCTCCTATAAGAGCGTTCTGTTTTATTTTCACCTTGCTTTAAGCAGCCACCTTCCCTAAATACCAATTAGATAACACAATTTAGTGGCTGTTATAGAGAGGTTTTACTGTACATAGTACAACGTTCGAGCATAGTACAGCGTTTGAATCGTGTTTTACTCTACTTAAAGATATGAACATTAACACTTTGCCTGCTGCCGAAACTCTGGTCAGCTAAGTTTTCCGTCTCTTACGACATCGCCGGTTTTCTAAGGAATTAGCAATATTCATTTATACATTTAGATGAATATACATGTATATAATATGTTTGAAACTGGGTTGTAAGCATTATCTCATGATATGAATTTATGTTCAACTTTTGGTGCTGAGTTATTTATACCAAAGATGGGTAGACTATAACGTTAATGCAGGACGAAAGTAATGCAGAAATCTCCTACAAGAGCTTTTCTGTATAACTGTCATCCTGCATTAAGCTACCTCTTGCCTCATGACCCAGAATTAGAAAGGTTTTATTGTATAGTAGAATCTGTCTTGGAGAATCATAAAAAAGAGGTCTAATTGTGGGTCTGTAAGGCAGGTGGTAGCTTAATGCAGGTCATAATAATGCAAAAATATCATATACAGTAAAACCTCTCTATAACGGCCACTAAATTACATCAAGTATTTGGTGTTAAATGCAGGCGGTTGCTTAAAGCAATGTGAAAGTAAAACAGAACGCTCCTATAGGAGCGTTCTGTTTAACTTTCACATTGCTTTAAGCAGTCACCTGCCCTAAATACCAACTAATTAACACAACTTAGTGGCCGTTATAGAGAGGTTTTACTGTAGGAGCTTTCTGCATTACTTTCGCCTTGCACTTAGACACCTGCTTTTTTAAGACTCCTATGTTCAATAAATGAATGGCCGTTTAAGATAGGTTCTACTGTATACTAACATACCACCTGCCTCTATGGTCCAGAATTAAATATCTGTTTTGTGGCCTTTTCTTTTGAGAATTTTTACTAAATACATTAACAGATGTCCAGATACGATGCGTAAACTAAGACATTTTTATGAACAACTTCTTTATTTCTCCACCAAACCCTATGTTGTTGCCACTCTTTAGAATCGTATCGAAGAGACGATTCTAAAGAGTGGTCACAGTATAGGGTTTGGTGTAGAAATGACGATTTTAGTATTTGAGTACGCACTTTTATCTGTACATGTAGCTCTGCATTATTCGTCCATCTGCCTCTATGATTCAGAATTAATCCTGTGTTTGGTGATCTTTTTGTAGAGGTGTTGCTGTACGCGTGTGTATACATTGTTGGATAATTGGTTCTTATACATTTGTTTACACTCTGGTTTCTAATCCTGGCACGTATTGTTGGTGTTGTCATGTTCAGAACATATACAAACCATATCAGTTTTTGATTGAGTTTATAATTTGAGTAACGATTATAATACAAAATGTTTTGTTTGTTGACTTTGACCGGTGGTATACCGAACTGTACAATTATAATGTACAATTATAATTTTATATAAATCGTGTGTGGTAGTTTATAAAAGATAACCGTTTACATCATGTATACGCATATTTAATGAACCCTTTCCCTCATATGAACGCCTTTCACGCATTTTCAAACAGAGTAGGCCCTGATCAGACGGCCGTCGTCTGATCAGGGTCTGCTCTGTTTGCTTTTGACATGATATATATATAATTATACAAGCATTGTCCAAGCAAACAAATCCCTTCAAAAGTTTACATTAGAAAAAATGAGCTAACAAATATTCATGACGTCATTATATCGTACATGAATACTGAACATGGGAAGGGTTAAACTAAAACGCCTGACGGAGCGAATATCAATTGACTGGGGTTTTTTTTGTTGATTTGCATCGTGTTTTACATCTGTTATCTCGAATAATTTGTCTCGTCCCTTGAAGTTCGAGATATTGAAGTTCAACTCTAGTTCCAGTTAACCCTTTCCCTGTTCTATGTTTATTTCAAATTTCAATACCTATTGAATATTCATGGACAAAATAGTTTTTATGAAATATGGAAGGTGAAGCATTGTAGCCATTTTGGAAAGAAAAGAGTTTTCTATCAAATTCCATTAGCAAACAGAGCAGACCCTGATCAGACGGCTCCTCTAGGAGCCGTCTGATCTGGGTCTATACTCTGTTTGCAGATGCGTGAAAACACGTTTATATGAGGGAAAGGGTTAACTTAGAAAGTAAGTTACATACATGTGTATTTAGAAATAATACTGGATGTTATGCAATCTTTACAGAATCAGTTCTGAATAGCCACACAGGGCGAACCGCAAACTGGCATGTTTGCATGTGGAACTCGACGTTGTGAAACAAATTGAATAATTTAATTTGAACAGCCTGAGAAAACTGCTTATCACGGAGAAATCGAGAATCCGTTTTAGTGTATGTAAATAGCAATTAAACTTATCATGGCGCTTGGTTAGTTATATCTCTTCATTGATACAGGACCACGGGGTCAGTTCAAAACTGTAAGTGAGTCTGCCAAGCGATACACGTGGTTATGTTTTTCCAAGACTTCGCCTGAGATAAGGTAATTGATACAGGAAATTAAGAAACAGTAAAATACAAAGTGCCACGATAACGGCGACCTTCCTGTGTGTGGCTGTAAACGTCGCTATCTGACCATCAGTTTGTGAGGTCTGACTTCAATATCAAACCTCTTAGATCTATTTGCTTTATATAAATCTACATCTGCATTTAATGTTATTCATTTTACCGAATGCGTGCTCAGATCCTAAATGCAATTAGGCTGGAAAACACATCTGTCTGGTGGAATCACTCTCAAGATATTCCTATCTGATATTGGTGCCACTTGATCTGAGCAGTTCAGTTTGAATTTGGCAAATATTCTGGGAAGATCATTGATAACTAGTGCCATGCAATAAAGCATGTTTAATTCATTTACTCCATGAATATTCATGTAAAAAATTATGACATCGTGAATATTATTTAAATTATTTTTGGTAATGGCATATGAACAAAGCACATTTTGGCTCAGTCAGAAACTGTAGAATTATATCTATATTATACATAAGCAAACAGAGAAGACCCTGATCAGACGGCTCATATAGGAACCGTCTGATCTGGGTCTACTCTGTTTGCAAAAGCGTAGAAAATCATATTTATGGAGTAAAGGGTTAAACCTTTCCCTGTTACATATTCCTGTAAGAATAATGACATAGTTTACACAGGATTACACTGGTTGAAACAGTAGAGTCAGATCTGTTATAATTCCATGAGCAAACAGAACAGACCCTGATCAGACGTCTCCTAGAGGAACCGTCTGATTTGGGTCCACTTGGTTTGCACAGGAGTGAAACGCGTTTTTATAAAGGAAAGAGTTAAGCGATCACTTATTGCTATATAAGGTTCTGCTGTGTTTGCTACAGTAAAACCCCTCTAATGCGACCACCAAAAAACAGGTATAATTCCTAGTGGTAGGTGCAGGTGGTAGCTTAATGCAGGACAAAAGTAATGCAGAAAGCTCCTAGAGTCTACATTAAGCAATCACCTGCTTATAAAGACACCCATGCTTATTCATTAGCTGGTCGCATTAGAGGGGTTCTACTGTATACGGTGTTAGATTTTGCGACAAACAATCAAAGTTCGTGTACTGGTTGTTTAACCCTTTCCTTCATATAGACGCATTTTCACGAATTTGCAAACAGGTATAGGAGTTGTCTGATCAGGGTCTGCTCTGTTTGATTTTGACATTATATAAATTTGACTTTAGTTTTTGTCAAAGCAAAAGAAATGTTTTTGAAAAGTTTACATTGTAAAAATTCAGAATATGATTATTTTTTATGTTATTTCTTTCGTGAATATTGAAAGGGGGAAATGGTTAAGTCGTCTGATCAGGGTCTTGCTAATGGAATTTGATAGACCTGCTGCTTTAGTTTCTAAAATTGCTACAATGTTCCACCTTCCATATTTCAGTTTACCTATTTTGTGCATGATTGAAATTTGGATTAAATACAGAACAGGGAAAGGGTTAAGAGAAAAAAATGTAGGAATGTTCCACTCTGAAACCTAAAGCAAACAACTTTCTTTGAAGACAAAAATTATTTGGCACCGAAAGAGCTATTTACCTCACACATTCGATTATAAATGGACAGCGTCCAGTATTAGATGCATCAGATAGGAAAGTTTTATTTTAACAAGCACGATACAGCTAGTGATAGTCTCTACTGGCAATGCGATTTGAAAATTGCTTTTAACCCTTTCCCTCATATAAACGTGTTTTCACGCAATTGCAAACAGAGTAGACCCAGATCAGACGGCTCCTAGAGGAGCCGTCTGATCAGAGTCTGCTCCGTTTGCTAGTGGAATTTGAAAGATCTGATTATTTACTTTCTAAAATGGCTACAGTGTTCCACCTGCCATAGTTCATTATAACTATTTTGTCCACGAATATTCAGTAGGTATTGAAATCTGGACTAAATATAGAACAGGGAAAGGGTTATCTATTACAGAGGTCCAGATAAGATGTTTGAATTAAACATTTTATACAGTAACTCCTTTATTGTTCCACTAACCCTATGTTGTAACCAGTCTCGAAGAGACGATTCTAAAGAGTGGTCACAACATAGGGTTTGGTGGAGAAATGACGATTTGAGTATTTGAGTACGCACCTTTGTCTGTTGCTCTGCATTTTCATGCTGAAAAAGGTATATTTTAAGAAAACAAATCGAATATATGCCGAAGAAGGCAAAAGCTCCATGTGTTTGATATCGAAAGCCCGATGTTATTCGGCAGTGTTATAGTATTTATTCGGGTTGCGTTTTAGTTTCGTCAAATGTACGACAAAGGCCGATCATATTTTATTGTACAAAACGGTTTATTTTGTATCACATGTGCATTTTTCGATATAAATCCAAACTGACAATCTTCATAATAATGATTGAACATAACAAATACCCAGTTTTATTATATTATTGAAAATATACGTTTAATGTAGGGACTTTTTACTTTAACGCCGCAATTCTTTCCGCTGCTGCAAAATTATCGCCTGTTTCAATTTTCATTGTTTTGTTTTCTTCGATAATATAGTTGAACTTCGGTACCACGAACTTCAAAGGACCATAAAAATTACTTCGAGATAACAGAGGTTCGAGTCATCCTATTTATAATCTGGTCAATATCTCAAGTTCACAGCTTAATGCCGACCTAAAGTAATGCTGAACGCTCCTTTAGAACTGCATTAAGCTGTCAAGTGTGTTTCTTGATATGCGTAGTGATACATTTTAGAACAATTCTGTATTGTAATTTTAGGAAGGATCAACTTTTTAGTTCGAGTTTCCCGAGGTTCGAATTATCCGATTTGCGATATCGAATTTCAACTTCTTAAAACAGAATCGCCACAAAATGAAACAATTTAGATCATGGTGAGTAATCACATAATCGCCATAGTTATAGGCAGCGAAATACATTTGAAGTTGGATATATCAAACTCGGGTAACTCGAACTTCGTATAACTCGAAAAGATCGGTCCTTCCTAAATTTACAATACAGAATTGTTCTAAAGGGTGTCACTTCGCATTGCTAGAAACACACGTGACAGCTTAATGCACGTCGAAGGTAATGCTGAAAGCTCCTGTGGGATTAAGCTGTGAACTTGAGAAATTGTTCAGAATAAAAAATAAGGATGACTCGAACCTCGGTTATCTTGAAGTAATTTGTATGTTCCCTTGAAGTTCGAGATATCGAAGTTTAACTGTAGTTAGTATGAAGATTTTTATAGAGTCGATAATCTAATTTTGCGAATTACTATTAACACCTTTCCGGCTAGCCATGACCTGACTGGAATTTGCAAACAGCTTGGATCCAGATGAGACGCCGAGTAGCTCGGCATCTCATCAGGATCCAAATGTTTGACACTCGGTCATTTATTTCTCGAAAGCTTGATCGAATCGGAAGATGTCAATTTTGAGAGGACGCCATTTTTTGCAAAGCGGGTTAAGATTAATTTACTTAATCAATGGCTGTAAGAATAAAACAAGGTGTGGAGTAATATATATTATTTTATTTTTTCAATGTAAATCAATAATTACAAGGAGGGTAAATATTCGAACGACAGCTGATATCGTTAGATCACCTTAAACACAAGTGTCCGACGATTGCCGACGGCAGCTGATGCTGCAATAAGAAAGTAATATTCCTTAACCCTTATCATACTGAGCGCGACCTGGCGCGCATTCGCAAACAGCTTGGATCCAGATGAGACGCCGAGATCGGCGTCTCATCAGGATCCAATCTGTTTGATCAGAAGTAATTAAAATATTCAACAGATCAGTTTTTGTCAGACATATTTTTTTACAGTACGATAAGGGTGAGCGTCGTTACGTGTTGTTTTTTTCCATATGTAATTAAGTTAGTTTTACCGTCTTACCTAGAGTCATTACATTGCTTCACCTGTCGACTCCATCCAACAAGTTTTTTTCAACAATTCATATATCATGAGTGCCAATAGAAACGGGTTTTTTTGTTGACTTTACAATCTACCATCTGGCATCGCTCTGTCTCTCATCGCCTCTGCTCATCCGAAAATGACGCTACATGCTGCAGATCTGAGGTCTACAACCTCGTGCACTATGCATGTTTTTTAAGAAACGACTTCTGGTTTCTAGTAAGTGTAGACTATGCTTAATCCCTATACTTAATGTCTAGGATTAACCTCTAGACCTGTTCTCTTACCCAGTGTCCCTTAAAAGAACGTATGCAAACAGTGTAGACCCAGATCAGGGTCTGCACTGTTTGCTGAATCCATCTATATGCAAATGACTTATTCAAGACACTATTTCGTTTGCTGTGCCCCCTCCACATAGAAAATGGATGGGTTCCAAAGTACGAACTGGACGAGTTTTACTTAAATAATACAGGGATAAATGGTTTAACCCCCAGCATCTACATCTACGGTTAATATTTAGGTTTAACCTCCGTGCTTAATATCTAGGATGGACCACTTCTAGGCTTAATCGCTAAGATTAACCTCTATGATTAACAAGTAGGCTTAGCATGTAGGCTTAAATTCTATGATTAAACTGTAGGTTTACCATCTCGGCTTAATCTCTAGGGCTAACCTGCAGGATTAACCTCTAGGATTAACCTACAGGATTTACCTATATGCTTAAATTCTAAGTTTAATCTTTAGGATTAACCTCCAGGATTAAACCCAAGGCTTAACTCTTAGAATTAACCTGTAAGATTAATCATTAGACGTAACCTCTAGAATTAACCCCTGTGCTTGACCTCTAGGCTTAACGATTTGGTGATTGGTCTTGCCAACAGCTTGGATCCAGATGAGATGCCGAGTAACTCAACGTCTCATCAGGAATTTTTGATTTGTTGATGCTCTGATTATATTATTGCAGAGTAACTGATTGCATCTTGTACGAGTATGTTGTAACTGAATTTGATAGAATAATTGAATACACAGTGTATGTACCTAGAAGAGCCGCTCCTCTAGGTACCTTCACACCGAGCCCTCAGGGTCTGAATTATCCTGTTTGTCATTTTAACTCGTCTCTGTTTGTCATTTAACTCGTCTCACAATCTTTACTCTTAAAAATGAATGAAAGTGGTTGACTATTCAACTCCCTGAATTCAGCATACTGGCGGACGTGAACGAGTAGTTAACCAGGGGTCCCGGGTTCGATCCCCCGCCAGACCAAGTCCTTCGGATGAGACTTTGTAAACCGATGTCTGATGCTTTAGTGTTTTACACTTGGCATTTATAATCCAGCCTACTAATTCTATAGTATCTGTTTCTTTAGCCATACAATATGACTTTCAAACAGTATGTATAATAAGCCGGATTAAGGCATTAGGAATGAGACTTTATAACCGAGGTCCAAAGTATCAGTAATGTACACTTGGCATTTAACAGAACCAGAGAAACTCTATCGAAAATAAGAGGAGGGCACTGCGGCCGAGTTTCTCTGTATATGCCTCTCTGTCTCTCTCTCTCTTTCTCTCTGTCTCTCTCTGTCTCTCTGTCTCTCTGTCTCTGTCTCTGTCTCTCTCTCTCTCTCTCTCTCTCTCTCTCTCTCTCTCTCTGTCTCTCTCTCTCTCTCTCTCTCTCTCTCTCTCTCTCTCTCTCTCTCTGTCTCTCTCAGGCTTTCGTTTAGCCCATAATTGGCAGAAACAAGTGTTATTCAACATAACCAACCAACCAACCAACACAGCGTTGAAAGGATTAATTAATTTTTATTTTTAAAAAAAAAAAATTCAGGTCCTGCTATAATGACGGGACCTCGAGAGGATTAATTTAACGCAATAGTTAAAATGAAATATGGAAGGTGGAACACTGTGTATAGCCATTTTAGAAAATATAGTAACAGATCAATCAAATTCCGTTAGCAAACAGAGCAGACCCTGATCAGACGGCTCCTGTAGGAGCTGTCTGATCTAGGTCTACACTGTTTGTAGATGCGTGAAAACACGTTCATATGAGGGAAAGGGTTAAAAAGATATCGATGTTCAGTCGTACAAAGTAATAGCACTGATGTGTTTTATTTGGCAGGCATGAATTGCATGAAGCAGGTAATCTATGACGGTGTTATTTGATTGCGGTGTCAGACCTCTCAAGTGTATCCGCCGCCAACGACAATATTCCAGGAGATTGTTGTTGGACCTTTAATCTATGTTGTGATAACATTTGCAAACAGTTTGGATCCAGATGAGACGCCGAGTAACTCGGCGTCTTTACGGAATTCAAGCCAGTTGACACCCTGATTGGCGGTTTTGAAAAGAAATGCAAGGTAAATATAATTTGAAACTCATCTAACTAAAACAGAACATTTTCTATTGATGAAATTTTGCCCAGCATACTTAAAATTAATCAGTGCCGCGAGAACATGACCCGCTGCTGATACGAGCTATCTACTCTAACAACACTTATTTAAATGCAATTAAATACAAGATATCCTGATTAAGTTATTGTTTCTTTTTCCTTGGGGGAACAATTTACGCCGATAATGAATTAAATTTGAGAAGAACTACACGTCAGATACCACGAACAATTTGTTAACCATTTCCTTCATAATTATTTATAAGCGTGTTTTTGCGCTTTTGCAAGTAGAGTTAGACCCAGATCAGTCGGCTCCTATAGGAACCATCTGATCAGGGTCTGCTCTGTTTGCTAAGGGAATTTGAAAGATCGGTGTCTTTACTTTCTAAAATGGCTACAATGTTCCATCTTCCATATTTAATTATAACTAGTTTGTCCATGAGTATTCAATAGGTATTGACATTTGGAATAAAGATAGAAATAAGTAAAAAGGTTAAACAGTTTTTAGCTCGCCTATTCGAAGAATAGGGGGGCTTATGGAATCACCCCGGCGTCGGCGTCGGCGTCGGCGTCGGCGTTGGCTTTTGCTTTTGGTTAAAGTTTTGGGGTAAGTGTTGAAATGCACTAATACTACATGAAATAATTGCCTTAGGAAGCTGATACTTGAATTGGAGATTCCCGGTGTGTTGAACATTGATGTAGCGTAGTTAAAATTTAAAATAAAACTGAATTTTAGTCAAAATTTCACCTGTTTTGGACTTAGCTTTTTGGGCTGAAATAGGAAGGTTAAAGTTTTGGGGTAAGTGTTGAAATGTACTAATACTACATGAAATATTTGCCCTAGAAAGCTGATATTTGGAATGGAGGTTTCCTGTGTGTTGAACATTGATGTAGTTAGTTAAAATATAAAATAAAATTGAATTTTAGTCAAAATTTCACCTGTTTTGGACTAAGCTTTTTGGGCTGAAATAGGAAGGTTAAAGTTTTGTGGTAAGTGTTGAAATGCACTAATACTATATGTAATATTTTCCGTAGGAAGCTGATACTTGAAATGGAGGTTCCCGGTGTGTTGGACATTGATGTAGTTAGATAAAATTTAAAATAAAACTGAATTTTAGTCAAAATTTCACCTGTTTTGGACTTATCTTTTTGGGCTGAAATCTCAAGGTTAAAGTTTTGGGGTAAGTGTTAAGATGCACTAATACAACATGAAATACTTGCCATAGGTAGCTGGTATTTGGAATAGAGTTTGCCAGTAGGTTTAACATTGATGTAGTTCAGTTAAAATAGAAAACTATATTGGACTTCATCTTTGTAGACAAAGTCTACAATAGGCGAGCTTTGCTGTCCTGCGACAGTCTAGTTTATTAACCCTATAACTCATAACAACGTCTTTTTCACACATGCACAAAGAGAGTAGACCCATATCCCGTTAAAACTCTCTGATCATGCAGGGTCTGCTCTGTTTGCTTATGGAATAAATAAAACAGGTCTGATTCTAGTCTCTGCTATGACAAACAACTTCTGTTTTTCATTGGCCATTATAAAAAAAACATTAAGTAAATAATTCTTGTTTAAATACAAAATGTATTATTAAATAAGGGGTTAACCTGCTTTAACATTTTTTTGCGATTACATGTAATTGATTTCGATGGTTCTTTGTGGTGTTATGAAGGAAGATTGCATGACGCCTAGAACGGGATTCGAACTTTTACCACTATCAGCCGACCAGCACATTAGAACATGTCTTCAGCGATCATTAAAACCTCTGTTTGTAAAGGCGTAGAAAGGCGTATTTATGGAGTAAATGGTTAACCCTTTACTCCGTGAATATGATCATGTAAAAAATATGCCATCATGAATATCAATTAGATGAATTTTATAATGACATATGAACATAAGAAAGTTTGGTCATGATATAAACTGTAAAATCAGATCTATATTATTTCATAAGCAAACAGAAAAACCCTGATATCCATACAGAAGTCATATGATATGGGTCTACTCCGTTTGCAAATGTGTAGGACGCGGTATTTAAGATGTAGAGGATTAAAATCCCAGCCTGTGGAACGCTTCGATGCAGATGCCATAACATAGCTACATATAAAGATGCATACCTAAATACGAAAATCGTCATTTCTCCACCAAACCCTATACTGTGACCACTCTTTAGAATCGTCTCGAAGAGTGGTCACAGTTCATGGTTTGGTGGAGAAATAAAGGAGCTATTCTTGAAAATACTTAAGTTTGCGCATCGTATCTGGACCTCAGTATAAATCGCTATGTGTTTACTTCATCCATCATCAATGCCTAGTCTTGGGAAGCTCTCTAGATTCCATTTCATCGCCAGTTGCAACTTCTTTATAAACAAAACGGTACTCCGGTGTTTACCAGAAGCCTGGCAAATCAATCGTAAAATTTAAACGTTTGATGTTTCAAGGTAGATCTAAACAAGCGCACATGATGAGATCATGGGATGCTCTGTTTATTGTTAAACCAGCTGCCTTTACTCTAGATACAAACAGACAGACAGGCAACAGTTATTCGAAAACAATATTACATTTTGAATTCCCTATTGCGCTTAGCCTTTCAAACTTAAGATGAAACAGTCGATCAGTTCTGCCGCTAGATCACCTGTACGAAAACCTCGTTATATCATACTTATAATTTATCTCGTTCTTAATTGGTACTTGAAGTTAAAAGTTATTTTATAAATCGGCTTTTGCGATTGTGTTAATAGTCCAAATTAAGATAATTAAGTGAATCAAGTGCACTGGTATTTGAACACAGTGTAAGCCCAGTCTTTTAAAATGAGTGGAATCTATATACAATGTAGTTAAACACTGCTGCTATTACACTTTCTTAATTCAGCGTTGAAAGGGTTAATGCTGAAACGTTTGTTTGCTGGTGTTGTTTTTATTGTTGATGGTGTTTGAAATATATGACCCACATCAGGAAATGCGAGGGTTGTTCACAATTATTATTATATAAATTATTATACACACGTCGGTGCGTGCGTAAGTGCGTAAGTGTGTATGTGTATGCCAAATTTTACAACGATACATGAACAAAGGCTATATATTACATGTATGTTATTAGCTTACAGGGGCCGATTAAATAATGTCTATTCTGTTTACAAAGCGCCCAAGGACCCCTCTATTGAGCAATTGGTTAACTGGTTTGCAATTTAGTGTAAACTTATATATTATTTAATTATTATTTATCTATAGTTTTAGTTGATTACTTTTGCTTTTTCGTGTATTTTTATATTAGCCCTTTGCTCCATAGCTTATTTTCAGAGTGTCTATGGAGTAGGGGGTTAAACACTGTTCTTCCTGTTATATAACAAATGTTGTAAACATGTTCTATATGTCACATGCCCAGATTGGGCAATGACTTATCTTAATAAACTTGTTAAACTTGTAAACTTGATAAATAGAGCATTTGCTCCTATAGTGTCTATTGCTATGGTATGTAACGAACTTTAGTGTCGTCTATTGTTGTACATGTAGTATGTAACGACCTTTGGTGTCCATTGCTGTAATACGTACATGTAACGAACTTTGGTGTCCGCTGCTGTAGTATTTAGTATTTACAAAACGTTGATCTCCAATGTTGTACATGTAGTATGTAACGAACTTTGGTGTTCATTGCTGTAGTATGTAACGAAGTTTAGTGTCCATTGCTGTAGTATGTAACGAACTTTGGTGTCATTGCTGTAGTATGTAACGAAATTTGGTGTCCATTGCTGTAGTATGTAACGAACTTTGGTGTCCATTGCTGTAGTATGTAACTTTGGTGTCCGTTGCTGTAGTATGTAACGAACTTTGGTGTCCATTGCTGTAGTATGTAACGAACTTTGGTGTCCGATGCTTTAGTATTTACCGAACTTTGGTCTCCAATGTTGTACATGTAGTATGTTACGAACTTTGTTGTTTACTGTTGTGCATGTAGAATGTAACGAACGTTGGTTTCCATTGCTGTAGTATGTAACGAACTTTGGTGTCAAATGCTGTAGTATGTAACGAACTTTGGAGCTCAACACTATAGTAGGTATCGAGCTTTGGTGTTTATTACCACAGTCCGTGACGAACGTGTACGTTCAACACTTTATTAATTAACGCACTTTGACGTTTAAAGCTATAGTTCGTAACGAACTTTGGCATTCAATCCAACATACCCGCATTGTAGATAACACCGAATATTACACGAATATTGATTACCAAATCTATACGGTTGTAAAATGTAGTAATATTGCATTTTTTTAAAAATTCTTACTGGTGAAGAGATATGCAAGTGTGATCTTAATGTAGCTCTTGTCTTTAGTATTTAAACTGTAAAAGCACTAGATGAAAATGAGGATCGGTATCTGTTTTGTCAGCTTGTCAGTCGGTGATGCCAATCGGTTCATAACTGACGTCACTTCCTGACAGACTGGTAGTCAAATATACTCAGGTGGGGTATGAGGCGCCGGGTACTTGGCATAACCCATGTTAATTAGTGGAAGTATATTTGCAAACAAGTCTATTTTACACTTCCCGTCTCTCCTTGGTTATTTTGACACATATCTCCTAAGTTTATCCAAGAATTGTCAGATGTCAAAACAGAGATAACTACATTGGTATATCTTAAGGTATAACCTGTTAGAGCGTTGAACAAAGAGAAACAAGCTACAATATAGCTATAAAGCAGAATATCAGTGCTACACCATAAACCTCCAGGGCTACAGATAACGGTGCTTACCCACATACTAAAATCGTTATTTCTCCACCAAATCCTATTTTATGACCACTCTTTAGAATCGAACAGACTATTCTAAAGAGTGATCACAACATATTGTTTGATGGAGAAATAAAGAAGTAATTCTTGAACATATTTTACAATCAATCTTTGTTCTATGAATGACCCACTATATTACAGTTGAACCTCTTGTCAAAAAGTAACCCTTCTAAGGCAGGTACTTGCTTGACTCATTCCATCCGAGACTATTTTTAGAACCCAACCTCTTTGAACTAAAGGACCATAAACCATAGAAAAGGAGAATTTTAGAATTGTGTAGTTTTGAAGCCATTGTGATAAATACAGCTTTGTTCTATGTATCACAATGGTTTCAATAAAAGCAGTGGTTACGTTGAAAGCTCCTGGTAGATATTTCTGCATAATTATTATCCTGTATTAAACGTTCACGTGCTTTACTGACCCAGAACTATTCTTTTGTTTGGTGGTCACTTTCGAAGGGTTTAATGGTATTTCATCTACTGTATGTATATTCAGTATGCCCCCTCTAAGGCGACCACCTTTTGAATAATCATGGGCGTCTTTAAAAATTGTGGCTGCTTAATGCATTAAAAGCTACCGCATGCCTCTACGACATAGAATAACATCTGTTTTAGTGGTCGCATTACAGAGGTTTACTGTTTATATTATTTTATGTTTTGTCAAATTGTTATTTAGTCAAAATGCTTTTTATTACACATGTATGGCATTGTATGGGTTGTAAGATTTGATCGATAATTGTGCTGATGTTTGAAATTATCTCTTCACTAGTACAGTTCCCTACCCGTTCACTTGGCTGAGACGTGTATTAAAGCGCTTTCAAACAGGGTAAACTCAGGTCGGACAGCTCATGTAGGAGCTACATGTACAGTAAAGCCACTAAATTGCATTAAATATGTTGTGTTAAAGGCAGGTGGCTGCTTAAAGCAAGGTGAAAGTAAAACAGAACGCTCCTATAGGAGCGTTCTGTTTTACTTTCACCTTGCTTTAAGCAGCCACCTGCCCTAAGTACCAACTAATTAACACAACTTAATGGTCGTTATAGAGAGGTTTTGCTGTATCAGACCAGAGTCTGCTCTGATAGCTTATGGAATAATTTAAAGCTTTTTATATTATATTCAGCAAATGACTTAAATTTGCCCTTTTCATACTTAATTATGAACATTCACAGGGCAACAGATAAAGGCGCGTACTCAGATACTAAAATCGTCCTTTCTCCACCAAACCCTATGTTGTGACCACTCTTTAGAATCATCTCGAAGAGACGATTCTAAAGAGTAGTCACAACATAGGGTTTGGTTGAAAAATAAAGACGTAATTCTTGAAAATGTTTTATTTACGCATCTTATCCGGACGTCTGCATTCAGTTTATCTTCTGAAAGTCATATATTTCTAACATACTAACATAGATAATAATTCGATACTAGATAATTTACTACTTCACGGTGCATTTTCTAAGTACAGTAGAACCTGTCATAAGCGACCATCAAAAAGAGGTATTAATTACAGGTCTGTAAGACAGGTTGTAACTTAATGCAGGTGAAAGGTAATGCAGAAAGCTCCTATAGGAGCTTTCTGCATTACTTTTCACCTGCATTAAGCAACCGCCTGCTTTTTAAGACACATGTATTCAATAAATGAATGGCCACTTAAGACAGGTTCCACTGCACCACAGAAATAAAAGGATTATGTTACGCAGAAGAAAGCACGGGTACTTATCAATCAAACATGCTTACCTGCTTCTTCTGCACATCACATCTGTAAGCGAGTTTTAATTGGCGCTATTTGTAAGCACGTCTTCGATCAGCTTTAAAATTAATCTTTAAAAATACAGATGCATTTGAAGAAACAAAATCTCAAAGAGAGATGTACGCTCTGTAATAACACGTGTTGGCAGGATAAGATGGGGGTTGCCGATTTAGCCAGACGTTTTTCATCCCCGTGCAAAAACAAGCAAACTGCAAGACTTCTTATCTACAAACACGTGTTAAATATTAACAAAATTATTTGAAGAGGAAGCAGATTTTGTGAACTATGACATGATTTCCTTTCATCCACTGTCAGAAGTATGCACAGGCCAGAGAGGGGTGATGCACTGCACCGTAACGCATGAAAATAGTTATGTTTTGATTTATGTTCAGCAAGGTTTTCATATTTATTACTCTTTGGAAGAATCCCAAATGCAAACATGCTCAGCACATTTACAGTTTTATTTGAATCCTGCAAGATTTCGTTCGAACTCTCTTTCGTATAAACATGGCTGCACTTGGATATTTTCTATTGCAGGCTTTCCTTCAAGTAAACTACAGTGGATGGTTTCGAGAAAGGGGTAGGCGAATATGAGGTACCTCTCTCTCTCTCTCTCTATCAATCTGTCTGTCTATCTATATGCTTTATGTCCCTCTGCTACTCTGTCTGTTTGACTCTATATGTCTATCACTCTGTCTCTGTCTGTATGTCTATGTCTGTCTGTCTGTCTCTCTCTCTCTCTCTCTCTCTCTCTCTCTCTATGTGTGTACGTATGTCTGTGTCTGTGTCTGTCTCTGTCTGTGTCTGTCTCTGTCTGTCTCTGTCTCTGGCTGTCTCTGTCTGTCTGTCTGTCTGTCTGTCTCAGTATGTCTGTCTCTGTCTGTCTGTCTGTCTGTCTCTGTCTGTCTCTGTCTGTCTCTGTCTCTGTCTCTGTCTCTGTTTCTCTCTCTCTCTCTCTCTCTCTCTCTCTCTCTCTCTCTCTCTCTCTCTCTCTCTCTCTCTCTCTCTCTCTCTCTCGTCTCTCTACAATACTCTACATTTACTCTATGTAATAGTACTTGAGGTATTTGAAGGCCATCATATTGGCAGTTTTCTCTCCCCACCATCTGCCTGTAAACAGTGCTTGAGGTATCACAGACACGTTACCTGGCTGCTGCCGGCACGTGCATCCCGTCTGTCTACACCCGGACAAAGTTTATTCTAACATGAAACACTTGAGGTTCATTTCTGGACAAATTATACATCCCTTTACCTAATAGAAATGCCTTTTCACGCATTTGCAAATAGAGTAGACCCAGATCAGTCGGATTCTGTAGAGACGCCATTTGACATCAAATAAAGACGTCATTGGGCACATTGGCAAACAGAGCAGACCCAGATCAAACGGTTCCTGAAGGAACCGTCTGATCAGGGTCTACTATGTTTGTTTATTGCTAGTGTAATAAGAACTATATCGATCCGATTTTAAAGTTATTAGACCCCCCCCCCCCTCATGCACACACACATACACACACACACGCACGCACGCACACACGCACACACGCACACACACGCGCGCGCGCGCGCGCACACACACACGCACGCATTGTATAAATATCCATGAGGTAAAACGTTAAACAAATCCTACAATCAATGCAATTGTACACCGTATAAGCACACACCGTAGACCCAGATAATTTGATACTAATCTTTTTAATGCCTGCTATATAAGAAGGTACATAGGATTTAAAATTTTAAAATTTTAAATTTTAAATTAGGAGATGTGGTATTGTGGTTTAGTATTTATCAACAGCTTTTTTTTTCATTGAAACAAAAATGCCAATGTTTCTTCTCTTTGACTTACTTATGAACAAGAACATTTCTACTCGTATCATTTAACCCTTTCCCTGTTCTGTGTTTAGTACACATTTCAATACCTACTGAATATTCATGATCAAAAAGGTTATAATGAAATATGGAAGGTGTGGTTTTTTAGAAAGTAAAGACACAGATCTTTGAAATTCTATTAGCAAACAGAGTAGAGCCTGATCAGACGGCTCCTCTAGGAGCCGTCTGATCTGGGTCTACTCTGTTTGCAGATGCGTGAAAACACGTTTATATGAGGGAAAGGGTTAACTTTTTACTCCATTAAATGCATTAATACGCCTTTGCAAACGGAGCAGATGCACATATCAGGCCCTGTTTGCTTATAAAATAATATAGATTTAATTCTACCGATTTTATAATGATAAAAAAACCAACCTTGTACATAG
Source organism: Azorinus chamasolen (assembly GCA_963576725.1). Taxonomy (NCBI): domain Eukaryota; kingdom Metazoa; phylum Mollusca; class Bivalvia; order Cardiida; family Solecurtidae; genus Azorinus; species Azorinus chamasolen. The sequence continues at coordinate 102,691,702 of OY755235.1, read as the reverse complement.
AGCTATTATAAATATAAGTTGATCAACGCTTTCTCTTATTTAAGCGCATTTTTACGCGTCTGCAAACAGAGCAGACCCTGATCAGACGACTCCTACATGAACCGTCTGATCTTGGTCTACGCTACTTGCAAAGTCGTGGTAAGGCGTGTTTATGGGGAAAAGGGTTGAGCGGTCATTCATGTATTGAACATAGGAGTCTAAAAAGCAAATGATAGCTTAATGCAGGACACACTTGATTCAGAAAGTTCCTATATGAGCTGCCTGCATTGCTTTTGCTCTACATTAAGCTACCACCTGCGTTACTGACCCATAGTTAACCCCCTGTTTTGTGTCCGCTTAAAATAGGTTCTACTGTATATTTTGTCCCATTATTAGATCGCGGTAATGGTGTCATTAATAATCAGGGCCCATATTCATAAATTTCCTTAGAAATATTTTAACCTTACAACACCTTAAGGAGAAACGTTTTGTCTACATCTATAGCAAAGCTATAGAATAAATATTCATTCAATGACTCTTAGAATGGCTTTTTAGATATGTATTTTATCAAAGCTGTATTTCTCTTTAATAACTTTAACTGTATTGCTATCATAAGATTAAGGAATATTCAAGAAACTAATAAATCCCCAGTTTCCAGTTTAGGAGATTTATGAATACCGGTCAATATCAAAGGGGGACAACCGCATATGGTAAAGATTGGAGACGCACACTGTACTTGTGTCCTTTGTTCCGTATATTTCTTACAGAGCCTCTGGTCTTTCAGCGTGTCTTGAGCCCGTCGATGTTAAACTATAGATTCTACTTAGTATGAAATGCTTGTACTTGGTTGAGGAGTTTGAAGACAAACAATACAGACCCAGATCAGAGGGATAGTCTAGGATTTCTCTGATCTTGGTCTACTGTGTTTACAATGACAGTACAGTAAAACCCCTCTAATGCGACCACTTAATGATCAAACATGGCTGTCTTCATAAGCAGGTGGCTGCTTAATACAGGACGAAAGTTATGCAGAAAGCTCCTATAGGAGCTTTCTGCATAACTTTCGTCCTGCATTAAGCTACCACCTGCCTTTGCCACTGTGAATTATGCCCCTTTTTGGTGGTCGCATTAGAGAGTTTATACTGTACACGCTTGTCCCACATTTAAACGGTGAACGCTTTCCTTACTCACGTAAGAAATAATGACATCATGAATATTTATTAGCTGATTTCTATAATGGCATGCGTAGGCATGAGGTTTTGGTACTGGTAGAAACCGTAGAGTCAGGTCTATAATGATGTCATGAGATATGAGCTGTCTGATCTTAGTTTAACCCTTTCCTCCATAAATACGCCTTTCTACGCCTCGGTAAAAATCACCGGTTGAAACCATTGTGATAAATATTTATCACAATGGTTTCAAACTACAAAATTCTAAAATTTTCCTTTTCTCTAGTAATGTTCCTTTTCGGTAGATGTATTCAAAGTGGTTGGATCTAAAAATAGCCTATGATGGAATTGGTTAAGGCATTAAAAAGCGTCTGTACCAAGGAAATGGCTAAGGCAGGTGCTTACTTAATACAACACGAATACAAGACAGACTGGTAGTTCTTAATTAAGCGCCTCATCCGTTTTAACCATTTCCTTCATATAAACGCATTTTCACGCCTTTGCAAACAGAGTAGACCTAGATCAGACGGCTCCTATAGGAGCCGTTATAGGAGCCGTCTGATCAGGGTCTGCTCTGTTTGCTTATGAAATTATAATAGACCCGACTCTATATTTTCTACCAAACCAAAATATCATATGTATGCACGGCATTATAAAGAAAATTCAGCTAATAAATATGCATGATGTAATTATTTCTTACATGAATATTTAACAGGGAAAGGGTTAATCCTTCATTTGATGTATTCGCCTTATGATGCATGTACAAACAGAGTTAACCCAGATCAGACCACTAGGGCCCTATACTGACAAGGGTGTTATGTTCGCTGATGTGATCAATTAAGATCTGATCTGATAGATCTAAGTATATGTCATGATCAAACATTCTCTTTTTGATTTAACAATTAACATCTTTAATTTATAGGGACTTTTAAACTACGATTGTTTAGCATTTCATTTAATAAGGAATTTGTTCAAATATATCTCTCAATTTATACAGTCGATTTGGGTGAAAGATAGACTGAGATGAAAACAGAAAGACAGTAAGGAAGTAATTGAATGATAGACAGAGAGAGACAGAGGAGAGAGGGGCGGAGCGAGAGAAAAAACAGACAGGCAGATAAATATACAGTGACATAGAGACAGACAGACAGATAGACATACAGTGACAGAGAGACAGGCAGAAACAGATACCAGAGAGAGAGAGAGAGAGAGAGAGAGAGACGGGGAAAGTTAGAGATAGATAGAGAGACAAATCACAGACGAGACAATTACCAAACGATAAAGACATAAAGTATTTCTGAGCATTTTTTTTTAATTTCGAACACAGCGTAGCGCAATTTTCTTACTGCCTACGGCATACTTGCTGGATAATATTGCACATTTAGCAAATTCTACTGAATGCTTTTTATGCAGCAATTTCGTCTTTTATGTTTTCAAAATTTTAACTTTGCAACAAAGATGTAAGCAAATTGCTATTAAACTGTGCAGTGCGATGCAATACTTTCAGATGCGGTCATAAAACGAGCTACGTATATACAGTAAAACCTCAATACTACGAAATTTTAGTAATGAAGAATTTATGTCTTTGTAGGCAGGTGGCTGCTTAATGCAGGGTGAAAGTCACGCAGAAAGCTCCTTAAAGGAGCTTTCTGCATGACTTTCACCCTTCATTAAGCTGTCACTAGTCTTAAAACCGATAATTATGCTTAATTTAGTTTTCGTACTAGCGGGGTCTTACTGTAGCTGTTCTAGGTGATTGTGCCGTTTGTTTTGTGCCGATTTCGCTGCGTGTGCGGAGATTTGTTCGGAAGTTTGAGACATCCAAACACGCTATATAGTAAAACACTTCTGAACTGGAACTTTAGTAAAGAACAATTTTGGTCCTTTTTAGGTAGGTGGTTGCATAATGCAGTGTTAAAGCCATACAAAAAGCTCCCTTTGGAGCTTTCTGCATGACTTTAAACCTGCATTAAGCTTCCGCCTGTCTTAAAGACCGGTTTTGATACTCATTACAATGTCCGGTTAAGAGTTGTTTTACTGTACCAGCACCGGGTAACCGGAAAACAAACGAAGAGTATTTTACAAAAGTCGTGTAAGCAGTGAACCAATTAGGGTATTTTGACTTCACATGCCATCCGTGTAGACATGGACCAATCTATGTTATATCAGAGAACCTCTCTCAAGCGACTAATAAAAAAGGTCTACTTCTGTACCTTTGTGACAGGTGGTAGGTCAATGCAGGTCTAGAGAAATGCAGAAAACTCCCACTGGTGCTTTCTGCTTTATGTTTAACATGCATTAACACTTTCCCTCATAAAAACACTTTTGGACAAATTTGAAAATCGAGTAGACCCAGATCAGACGGCTCCTAATAGGAACTGTCTGATCAGGGTCTGCTCTATTGAAAGAGTCTATTTCCTTAAGGCAATATATAGATCTGATCTAAAGTAACTGTGTAAATAGTAACAAAGGATACTTTTTAATTAATTTAGCGTGTATTGTGAGTTAAATGCATTGTCTCATTAAAGTCTGCACTGTGCGCAGACACAGTAGAACTAATTATGGGTCCTTAAGACAGGTGGTAGTTTAATGCAGGTCAAAAGTAATGCAAAAAACTCCTATATGAGCTTTCTGCATTACTTTTGCCCTGCATTAAGCAACCACCTGCTTTTTAAGACCAGATCAATGAATTTTATTTTCCATCTGACAAGACAAGTTTGCACAAATAAATGTCTCTTCAAAAAGATATATACTTGGAAAGATTTACATAAACGTTCAACCCAGACCCACTTCATTGTTTGTTTTATCATACCCCTTGTCTGCTAAGCATGTCATAACTGGCGTTGGCAAACAGCTTAGATCCAGATGAGACGCCGAGTAACTCGGCGTCTCATCAGGATCCAAGCTGTTTGACATTTACTCGGTAATTTCTTAACGATTCCAAAATAAGTGAAAATTGTAACAAATCGTAATTTCAGCAAAACGTCATTTTTATCACACGCTAAGGGTTAATGCTATTCAAATTGTATCTTTCCAAACAGCTCTGACAAAATGAGTAATGCGGTGTCTCATCAGGATCCCAACTCTTTGGCACCTTTATCTTTTACTGAAAAACACAAGTACCGAGACAGACCAGACGACAATAGTTTGGGTTTTTTTGCAGACGACAATTTACTAATCAGCGCGCGCAAGCTTTCTATTATTTCTCTGTTACGAGCCTGGTGGTAATATATACGGCGTAAATGCCTCGCTGATCTGTATACAGTTGCACAATTATGAGACGCCGGAACTGTTTGTCTCTGTCTGACAAACTGGCAGCTGGAACACTTCTCGTAGAAATAACTATCGTCTGCTTAGACACTGAAGACAACCATCTTGCCATTCTTTCATCCTGTCGCTGATATTTATAAACGCCTTTTTCATGTATTGGCAAACAGAGTAGACCCAGATCAGACGGCTCCTGTGGGAGCCGTCTGATCAGGGTCTGATCTGTTTGTTTATGGAATTTTAATAAAGATGATTCTACAATTTCCACCGATACTCAAAGCATACTGTGTATATATGCTATTATAAAAATTTAGCTAATAAATATGTACATGTATAATGAATTTATTTCTTATATTAATGCTCAACGAGGAAAGGGTTAAACATGATCTGTTGATTAGATTACACGGGTGCATTGTGGATGAGTGATTTGTACACAGTCTGTATTTTTGTTTACGGCTCGTTTCTTGTAAGCTGCGCAAAGAAATAGCAATGCCTGCGGCGGAAATGTAAACATACTTACAATAACGGCCGTGGATGTTACTATTGTTAGATTTAAATACATGTATCAGATCTACAGTAGCCCCCCCCCCCCCACACACACACACACACACACACACACACCCCACCCCCACCACCACCCCCACCCCCGATATTTTGTATACTAAAACAAAGTATCATTCTTGGTATTTAAGACAACCCATTACATCATAGTCTATTTTTTAGATCCAACCTCTTTGAATAAATCTAGTGAAAAGGAGCATTAACTAGGGAAAAGGATTTTTTTTTAGAATTTTGTAGTTTGAAACCATTGTGATAAATAGAGCATTTGTTCCTATAGGAGCAAATGCTCTATTTATCACAATGGTTTCACAAACTGACTTTTACAGAGTTGTCAAAAGTCGTCAATATGAGGAAATGGGTTAATGCAAACTCTTCTTTGTTAAAAACGAGGTTTTTCATTATTTTGATTTAGAGCGTATTGTAAATATACATGTATAGTTTTCAGCCAGACAGGAGCACCATGCCGGGACAAACAATGACGTCATCAAGCAATCAGTATTGGTTTGTAAAATTAAGCGCAATCTATGCATTATATAAAACAAACAGACTGGCTTCAGATCAGCCAATAGACTAAGGAACTTTCGATGATTAGTCAAGCCTGTTTGGCAATTATTGAACTCTTTACCTCCTGGATATTTATTTGAAATAAATGGCACCATAGATATTAATTGGATGTATTTTCATAATGGCATTATGAACTCAACAATAGTTTGTCATGGCAGAAACTGTAATTTACTCATAAGTAACTAGGACAGACCCTGATCATACAGCTCCTATAGACGCCATCTGATTTGGATTTACAGTAAAACCCCTCTAAATCGGAATTCCATTCGAGAAAAATAGATATTTTTAGGCATGTGGCTGCTTAAGGCAGAGTGAATGTCATGCAGAAAGCTCCTAGGAGAGCTTTCTGCATGACCTTCGCCCAGCATTAAGCTGCCCCATGTCTCTAAGAGCGATATTTATACTAAATTGAATGTGCGGTTTCGAAAGGTTTTACTCTACTCTATGCGTTTGAGGGCGTTAAAGGCGTTAAAGGGTGTTAAAGTGTGTTAGGCTTTAAAGGGTGTTAAGGCGTTAAAGGGTGTTAAAGTGTGTTAAGGCTTTAAAGGGTGTTAAGGCGTTAAAGGGTGTTAAAGTGTGTTAAGGCTTTAAAGGGTGTAAAGATGTTAAAGGGTGTAAAGGCGTTAAAGGGTGTAAGGGCGTTAGAGGGTGTTAAAGGCGTTAAAGGGTGTTAAAGGCGTTAAAGGGCGATAACGACGTTAGATGATGTTAAAGGCGTTAGAGGGTGTTAAAGGCGTTAAAGTGTTTTAAGGAGTTAAAGGGTGTTAAAGGCGTTGTTAATAGCGTTAAAATGTGGTTAAGGCGTTAAAGGGTGCAGCAAAGGCGTTAAATGGCGTTGAAGGGTGTTAAAGAGCGTTAAACGCGTGTCTATGGAGTGAACGGTTGATGTATTGTTTCTATGAAACAAAGGCAGTGTCATAATCCATTATTTAATAGCTTGGAAACATATCGGAATCGCTACATCTCGGACATAGTCATTCACCAATCTAACGTTCAATTTCTCCGGGAATGATTTTCATTCAATGTGCTTCAATTTATTTCTCAGATATCGTGAGTTTGATGGGTACAAATTTATTAGATACTGATGAATTATATTTCAGAAAGACATTTAAGTATATTAAAACATTCGTATTATTGCTTTAAATCGATTGTGAAATGTAAGATTTTATCATTATAGACATATCAATAGTTGACTCCTTACGTTTTGTCCGTAAAACCCATTCCCACTTAGGCTGTTTTAGACGTAACCTCTTTGAAAAAATCTACCAAAAAGGAGCATTTACTAGAGAAACTAGTTCAGTGACGTGTCCTATACAGTCAGATACGACATTCTTTCCAAAAGATTCTCACATTATTGGTCCTTGTCATAAATAGACCATCGACTTCAACATACATGTGTTTCAGTTATTATTTCTGAACCTAAACCAGTACTATCCAGGGTTCCCCCAGGGTTTTGTTTTAGGTCCCCTACTATTCTTTATTTTTGTCAACGACCTCCAGCCTGTTACACACTACTATGTAGCTGACATGTAGTAAGACCTCGATAATTCGAAGTTTCGTATAGACGAATTTAGACCCTTTTAAGGCAGGTGACTACTTAATGCAGGGTGGAGGTCATGCAGAAAGCTCATATGGGAGCTTTCAGTATGTCTATCACCCTACCATAACCATTTCCCCCATAAATACGCCTTTCTACACATTTGCAAACAGAGTAGACCCAGATCAGACGGCTCCTACAGGAGCCGTCTGATCAGGGTCTGCTCTGTTTTCTTATGATATAATATAGATATGATTCTACAGTTTCTGCCGTAGCTAAAACATCATGTGTCCATTAGTCTAGTTAATATTCATGGCATCATTATTTCTTATTGAAGACCGACAATGGTACGTATATGAGTGACTGTTTGGATAATCGAGGTTTTATTGTATTAGCAAATGATACCTATTCGTTGCTGGTAATGCGTCACTCGATTGCGTTAACACTTTCCCTGTTGAATATTTATGTAAGGAATAATGACATCATGCATATTTATTAGCTGATTTTTTTTATAATGGCATATGTACTCACGATTTACTGGTATTGGTAGTTGTTTCCTTTGCTTAATTGTACAGTGATGCAAATGCATTAATGATAATCTTGCCTGAGTGTGGAATTAAGCATGGATCTTGATGTGTTTTGTGTTATACACGCGTATTATACTTGTATAAACCATACGTCGCTGTCCCATATTTTGACCTTTTGTGGTCAATTTTAAATGGCCAAAGGCAATTGTATTGCCGAGTTGCTAAATAAAACTGTAAAAAAATGAACTGGTAAAACTGTAAGTCAGCTCTATTATAATTTCATAAGCAAACAGAACAGACTCTGGTCAGATGGCTCCTGCATGATCAATCTGATCTGGGTCTACTCTGTTTGCTAAGGTATGAAAAAGCATTTATAGGGTTGACACTTATCTGATAGATGATCTCTTGAACACTACACCGGATCTTGGATTAATCTGAATCACATGTTTGTCAATGTAACAAAAACCAAAACACTGTACAGTAAAAACTCGATATTACGAAATTTTAGTAATGAAGAATGTATGTCTTTGTAGCCAGGTAGCTGCTTAATGCAGAGTGAAAGTCATGCAGAAAGCTCCTATCTAGGAGCTTTCTGTATGACTTTCACCCTACATTAAGCTGCCTCCTGTCTTAAAGCTCCATAATGATACATATTTGAGTGTTCGTATAAACGAGATTTTATACGTATTTGAGTGTTCGTATAAACGAGATTTTATACGTATTTGAGTGTTCGTACAAACGAGATTTTATACGTATTTGAGTGTTCGTATAAACGAGATTTTATACGTATTTGAGTGTTCGTACAAACGAGATTTTATACGTATTTGAGTGTTCGTATAAACGAGATTTTATACGTAATTGGATTTTATACGTATTTGAGTGTTCGTATAAACGAGATTTTATACGTATTTGAGTGTTTGTATAAACGAGATTTTATACGTAATTGAACTTAGAATAAACGAGATTTTATACGTATTTGAGTGTAAACGAGATTTTACTGTACTTGTCTTCTAAGTAAAAGTCAAATATCATTCAATATCTTGCAACCCCTCTAGAACTGGAACGATATAAGATCGTCTGTATTACTGAAGAGAACCCATTAGGTTTATGCTTGATAGTCTTTGGAAAAAAATGTTAATATTGTCTTGAAAAACAACAACTCAGATGTCCAGATAAGATGCATAAATTAAACTATTTTCAAGACTAACTTCTTTATTTCTCCACTAAACGCTATGGTGTGACCACTCTTTAGAATCGTCTCTTCGAGACGATTTTAAAGAGTGGTCACAACATAGGGTTTGGTGGAGAAAGAGTGGTCACAACATAGGGTTTGTGGAGAAAGAGTGGTCACTACATAGGGTTTGTGGAGAAAGAGTGGTCACTACATAGGGTTTGTGGAGAAAGAGTGGTCACAACATAGGGTTTGGTGGAGAAATGTTTTGAGTATACACTTTATCTGTTGCTCTGAAAACTGTAATTCTTTGCTGCATTTGTTATCTCGCATCAGCCCATCTGTTCCATTATGTAACTTCTTTTTAATGCATACATTCTGCAGCATCTTGATTACTGCTGTACAATTTGGAAGAATTTGCAACGTATCACTTGCAGATAATATCACGATATTTCAAAAAAAGGGCTGCAAGACTAACACTAGATAAAGAGATGCATCACTCAAATCTACTACACTGTTCATTGAACATTTCCTGAAAGAGAAGCCTTTCAGAAGGTTGTATTACATGAAAAAATTTTAGATTGTCAATTTGGGTTTCAAAAAGGAAAAAGCACTATCGATTGCATATTTATACTACATTCTATTATAAAAAAGACTTTATCGAAAGGCCAAAAATTATACTGCGCCTTTATAGACTATGAAAAATGTTTCGATAAAATAAACCGCCCTATGCTTTGGCAAAAATTGGTAAAAGAAAACGTAAGCTTAAAATTTATAAAAGCAGTTAAAGCTATGTATGATTCAGTGAGAGCACAAATAAAGCTTAATGATTCGTATTCAGAAGAAATCCCATCAACTTCCGGTGTAAAACAAGGGGACCCAAGCTCTTCTCTGCTCTACATGTTTTTCGTAAATGATCTTTTACAGCATATCAATACAAATATAGACGGAATTTTTACAATCGAAGATATTAAGATATTCCTAATTGCATATGCAGACGACCAGGTACTATTCAGTACCTCTCCTACAAGTCTACAGTCCATGATATATGATCTAGAGGAATACTGTAACACATTCAAATTAAAAATCAACACTACAAAAACAAAGATAATGATTTTTGAAAGCTGTACTAAACAAACATCTTATGATTTTTATCTATATGATAAACGCCTGGATATAGAAACTTCATTTAGATATCTAGGTATTCATTTCTACAGAAATGGCAAATGGAACAGGACACAGAAAACAATAGCTGAACATTCATCAAAAGCACTATATAAACTATTTTCAATTTTCCAGCAATATGAGTACAAAACAAGTGAAAAATGTAGAATGTCTGATACACTTGTAGGTTCTATCCTTAATTATTGCTCAGAAGTATGGGGTTGGAATGAAGGAAAAGATATCGAATTAATTCACACTAAATTCTGTAGAAAAGTATTGGCAGTAAAAAAATCTACAAACTTAGATGGACTTTACGGCGAATTAGCACGCATACCACTAAGGATACAAAGAAAACTCAATGTTTTTAAATACTGGATGAAAATAATAAACACTAATGACAACTCTATAATCAAGAGAATATATGAATCATTAAAAAATGACGCAAACCTTAATATAACTTACGGTGATGAAAATTGGGCTTACCTTATAAAAACTGCCTTAGATGAACTAGGCCTGTCAGATTTATGGTTGAATCAATCTGACGTTGATATTTCTTTTCATAATATAAAACAACGGATATTAGATCAATATAAACAATCTTGGTATACTAATATAAATAACTCTCAAAGACTTCATTTGTACTCCCGCTATAAGCATACATTCGAAAATGAAAAATACCTTGATATAATATACGATAGAAAATTTAGATATTCGCTAAGCCAATTTCGATTATCATCGCATCAATTAATGATTGAAAGAGGGAGATATAACAGTACACCAAGGAATGAAAGACTTTGTAAATTTTGTAATATGGACTCAATAGAAAATGAATATCACTTTCTACTAGTTTGTCCACTGTACACTGATTTACGAAAAAAATACCTAACACCATACTACATTAGTTGGCCTACGTTAAATAAATTTGATACACTGATGTCATCAAACAATAAAAAGGACATTCTGAGATTAAGTAAATACTTGTATTTTGCTAATAAGCTCAGAAGGACACTAGAAATTAATTTGATTTCATATGCAATAGTCAGAAATAAGATATAAATGTATATGTAATTATAACAGTTGGCCTGTAATTTTTTGATGAAATTACCGTTTCAGAATAATTGTATTTAAGACTTCATTCTCATATGTGTTGTTAATTGATGAAACTTTTAACTTCCAATAATTTATACGTTGAATTATAATATTGCCTGAATAATTAGATTCACAAAAAATCTACATAAGTAATAAGCTATTTCATGAAATTAAGTATAATTTATCTGTTAATGTATGAAATTAAGAGAACAATTTAATCTGAATAACATAGAATACGTTCTTCACAATAACGGCAACTCTTCCTAAACATTTTGACTTATTATACCCCCCACAACGAAGTTTGGGGGGGGGGGTATACTGGAATCAGGTTGTCCGTCTGTCCGTCTGTCCGTCTGTCCGTCCGTCTGTCCGTCCGTGGACACAATTTTGTCCGGCCTTCTTCTTCTACAGTTTTGCTTCAATTTTGTTGAAAGTTCATATATAGCCATATGACCATATAAACCTGTGCACCGCATATTTCCGTTATGATCGGACCACTACTTCAGGAGTTATCTCCCCTTTTTAGTCCCGTACCAATGTTTTCCGGTTTTCTGGACTTTTTATGGAAGTGACTCCAGATATCAACTCTATATTTAGTACAAAGCTAAATCTGTATAAGTTACAGCTTATGTTACAATCTCAGTCCGGTTGAATAATTATTTCCAGAGTTATTGCCCTTGTACTTTAATTTTTTTCTTCAAATTTGGGATTTTCCGGACTTTTCTTGGAAGTGGTTGCAGATATTAACTGTATATTTGGCATAAAGCTAACTCTACATGATTTACAGCTTAATTCCCAATCTCAGTCTGGTTGAATAATTTTTGCCAGAGTTATGGCCCTTGAACTTTAATTTTTTGTCAAATTTTCAGTTTTCCGGACTTTTCTTGGAAGTGGTTGCAGATATTAACTTTATATTTGGCATAAAGCTAACTCTACATGATTTACAGCTTAATTCCCAATCTCAGTCTGGTTGAATAATTTTTGCCAGAGTTATGGCCCTTGAACTTTAATTTTTTGTCAAATTTTCAGTTTTCCGGTCTTTCTTTGGAAGTGGTTGCAGATATTAACTTCATATTTGACATAAAAATAAATCTAGATGAGGTACAGCTTAAGTTCAAATATCGGTCTGGTTGAATAATTTTTGTCAGAGTTATGGTCCTTGAACTTAATGTTTTTCTGAAAAGGTACCTAGCTTTAGAACTTTGGATTTGACAAAAACCTCATGAAAGGGTCTTATTTCTAAGAATTATTCTTCATTTTTATTACATAAATTGGGTTGGGGCATGTATTGTTTTTAAATCTCTTCACGTTTCTGTATGTACATAATTTATGTTCAGATTGATGATAGGTGTTCTGACAAGCAGACAGGTGGGGGGTATTCGTTAGCCTTTGGCTTACAGTTCTAGTTTACCTTGTTCGTTGTACATGTATTACTTTTCATGTATTTTCACTATGTGCAGATGTTTTCTGATGGCTAAAAGCAACGTGTTTTGCTTAATGCTGAATAAAATATTTGTATTTGTATATTTGTATTGTATTACATGATAACAACTTCAATGAGTATTTGCTCTGATTATCTGTGTAAATTGTTCACACTTACGTCTAAGCGTTTGACACCCTAGAAAAGCCTTAATTCTGAAAATGGGTGATCCTTCGAAAGCAAAAGTAGAAATGCAAAAAGAGAAAATTGCAGACTCGGTTTAATTGAGTCTTTTCATGAGCAGTAATTAAAAGTGCAACACTAAATGATCTTAAGTCAGACCATTTTTTACATTTCTCCGTCAAGCCCCATCTTGCTGCTACAGTAAAACCTCTCTATAACGGCCACTAAATTGTGTTAATTAGTTGGTATTTAGGGCAGGTGGCTGCTTAAAGCAAGGTGAAAGTAAAACAGAACGCTCCTATAGGAGCGTTCTGTTTTACTTTCACATTGCTTAAAGCAACCACCTGCCTTTTACACAAAATACTTGATGTAATTTAGTGGCCGTTATAGAGAGGTTTTAATGTACATGTATTTATTAGCTATTCTAATGAGTTGTAGCATGATACATATTGGCTGCGGAATAAGAGATATCCCATTATCTCACACTGACGCCTTTTGACGCCTTTGTAAAAGGCATGTTTTGAAACCATTGTGATAAATGCAGCATTTGGGTCATAGGAGCAAATGTTGTATTTATCATAATAGTTTCTATACTACAATATTCTATTTTTACTTTTTTCTAGAAAATGCTCCTTTTCAGTAGATTCATTCAAAGGGATTTGGTCTAAACATAGCTGATGCTTAGACCTAATGGAATGGACCTATAATAGCCAATGGAGGAATGGGTCTAAATAGTCTACGAAGAATGTGTCTTAATGCAGTTTATGCGGGAATAAGATAAATCAAGACGCATCTTGTCAATATTTCATAGACATCATCTTTACAGCAGACTGACTGTTAATTCATGCTTAAGAGAGGCTATATACTATATAATTATGCATTATATATGCGTTTTGTTGCTTCGACTTGTGAAACTAGTAACTGATGTAATTTTACGTAACACTGTTGAAAAAGTTTATTTTATAATTATTTATGTAAGAAACAATGCTATCAATCAATTTACCCTTTCCCTCATATGCTATTTTAGAACCAACCACTTTGAATAAATCTACCGAAAAGGAGCATTAACTAGAGAAAATGAAACTTTTAGAACTTTGTAGTTTGAAACCATTGTGATAAATAGAGCATTTGCTCCTATAGGAGCAAATGCCCTATTTATCACAATGGTTTCAACAGGTGACTTTTGCAGAGAGGCGTCAAAAGGCGTCAATATGACGGAATGGGTTAATTACGTGGGGTTTTATAATGGCATCTTAATGAACGAAATGTTTGGCCAATGCAGAAACTGTAGAATCAGTGTTATATCAGTTCATAAGCACAAACAGAGCTGACCCTGCTCAGGGTCTGCTCTGTTTACAAAGGTATTAAGAGCTACAGATAAAGATGCGTATCAAAATACTGAAATCGTCATTTCTTCACCAAACCCTGTACTGTGACCACTCTTTAGAATCCTCTCTTCGAGACGATTCTAATGAGTGGTCACAGTATAGGGTTTGGTGGAGAAATGAAGGAGCTATTCTTGAAAATGGTTAAATGTATGCATCTGGTATTAGCCCATTACGTCATAGGAAATTTTCGAATCATCGAATAAATCTACCGAAAAGGAGCATTAACTAGAGAAAAGGAAAATTTTAAAATTGTGAAGTTTGAAACCATTGTGATAAATAGAGCATTTGCTCCTATATGAGCAAATGCTCTATTTATCACAATGGTTTCAACAGGTGACTTTTGCAGAGGCGTCAAAAAGGCGTCAATATGACGGAATGGGTTAAAGGCATATTTATGGAGTAAAGGGTTCACTACAGACTTATCAACAACATGTAATTGACTGTAATTGTTGGAAGCCTACCTTCCAAGAGGTAGCTATACCCAACGGTTGTTTCACCTTCCCGTCACTGGTTTCTAACTTGATCTTTCGTTCGAAGTAATTAGAGTCGTGTTGTCGGTTACAAACTCTAGTTTAACAGATGTTATCGTAATGTTGTGCTGATTTATAGGAACATTTCTTTTTTTCGCGCCTTTCTAATGAACAGAAACGTTTAGTCGGAAGTTCTGTAACGTTTTGCTCGCTAAAGTAATTGTTATCTGCAAACTGTGACGTCATCTACACTAGATATTTTCCCAGTCGTTTTTGGATACCATGATCGGAGTGTCAAACAGTTTGATGAGACGTCAAACTGCTCGGTGTCTCGTCTAAATCTACACTGTTTGCAGCTATAGATGATCACGAATTCGCCGCTAGCGTGCACAGGGTTGCATGCCATACAGAATGTTCATCTCGCCTTCAGTCTGTTTCTTCCTCGTTCTCAACTTTAACCCTTACAGTGATAAATATTCAGATTAAAACAGCTCAAGCATATGGGGAATATTTAAGGATGTTTCTAAAGAAATAAGTAACATGAGAACCAGTGCAGACCTTGATGAGAGGGCTCCTCTAAGAGCCCTCTCATCTGGGTCTTCACTATTTGCAAAGGACATTAGTGACTTGTTACCCGCACTGTAAGCGTTCACGCTTTTCCCACTGAGACAACTACTTTCTGCTCAGATTTAAATCTTGTTCAATTTTGACTACTTCCGATTCGATCAAGCTTTTTTGAGAAACTACTGACCGAGTGTGAAACTGGTTGTTTCCCGGTGAGACGCCCAAATATTCGGCGATTCGTATGGATCCAAGCTGGTTGCCAATGTGAATCAGATCGCGAATAGTGGGGTAAGCTTAATTACCATCTCTCGCTGAAAACCCTGGTATTGTTGACACAAGGTAACGAAATCATTTTCTGTAGAAAATTGCAATTGGCTCAAGTCGGAAACTGTTAATGATGGGCAATTATCGGACAAAACTTAACAGTGCTCTCGTGACAGATAGGTTTTTGTAAATGTTCAGGCAGGCTGAGTGAGGGCAGGACATTGTGGCGGCGGCCGATGGCACGGGGGGCTTACTGACGTTACGTGCTGATGACAATTGGCACCGTACTGGACAGTCTATGCACTATCACTGCCAATATTTACCCATGTGTGAGAGCTTTCATTAGTGAAGTACCGGTTTTGCAACGGTCGAGCAGCAAGCTGGAAGCATTTATGTCATTATCTGTGTGGACGAAGCGGTAAATGTTTGTTGAAACAAGCGGCTTCGGAAACGAGTTTTTAAAGCTGGAAGCACTTCAAACACTGGTGAAGAGGAATACCACCCTTGAGCGTCACATTGCAGTGGTGGTGTGTTAGCGTGCATTTTTCTAAACATTTTTTGCAAGACGATAGTTGCCACACATCGACAGATCCGTGTTTATCGTTACATGTAATTCGACATGAGATCATATATGTTAAAGTGATATTGTGTTGTAGATAGATAAGATCAAAGAATCTTAGGAAATTATTTGCCACCATCCTGTCAATCACGTGGATGATATTATCAGTCGGGCTAACTTAATGATGAGTTTGGTACTTTGAAGTTTCTATATTTCCAGCGTTTGCTAGAATTTGTTTGGATTTTACATTGATAGCTGAAGTGTTTTTAAAGAAATGGAACATACAGTCCATCACCAAAGTCTGTTTCATAGCCGTCAGGGGACTTGCAATTTATATGATCGCTTGTAGCGGTGCCGCCCATTCATTCGAATCTATTTGGATTTATTGCTATTATTGTGTTTATCATACAATTTTCCGTGGCTGAGGTTTCAATTTGGTCGCCACTTTATGCGTCCCTCCGCTGTGAATCATACTGCATCCAAGTATGCAAAAAAGCGCCTATTGAGATGGAAAGCACGTTTTAGAGACAAAATTTCCAGGGAGATATTTGAAAAGAGAAGGAAGAAATTTCACTTTATTTCGTTGCAATTTGAATGAATTATAGAAGTGTTTTAACAACCATGTCATGATTGGTTTCCTTGTAAAGATCACGCAATGTGGCATATGAACATTTAATATCTCTTTCCAGTGGTTTGATTTGGAAATAACTAGTATTAACCTTTGTAATGTGGGATACGTATATAATGGCATTTGCAAACAGTGTAGACCCAGCTCAGAGGGCTCCTAGAGGAGCCCTCTGACCAGGGTCTTCACTATTTGCCATTCAACATCCTATAGAAAGTTTAACCCTTTCATACTTACTGGACTCTATATTTAAACACTTGATGGTCCATTCCACTCTTTAAAATCAGCATTGAAAGGGTTAACTTGAGACTATGCGCAGCGCAAGCCCGGCTATTACTAGTATTACAAATCAGTGTAGTTTGGTGTTTCCAACAGGTGACGTTATAATTTGGATTCTCGAGGTTGAAAGAGTGGAAGGAATTACAAATGTCAGACATTTATGGCCGAATGTTGACGTAGTAGTGTGGATATTACTGACAAATCACTGCAATGCTAACCAAACAGTCGTGACGGAGGATTATTAGACTCATAAAACCCGAATCAATTCATAAATTTTACACCGGGATCGTGGTGCGGCTATATTATTGCTATTCGTTGTAGCACGGTGAGCTATGGGCGATAAATCCGGGATAATTATAGTGGTTAGGCCACTTGTTCCCCAACCTGATTACTGGGTCTTACCACGATAAACCGAAAACGTTACGTGGTTGTCTGAATACGGAAATAAATAAGTAGTGGTAGATTGCAGCCAGACTGAGGTTTAATTGCCCTGGACTGGTTCAATTTCACTCCATATGACCGGGTTATCGTGCTACATGTATAGCGAACATGTTTCCGTTGTTTGCAGATAAATGAGGCGTATTTGGAATAGCAATTTGCAACACAGTGATAAAACTATATGAATGTGACGAGCCCTTTCTGTTTGCTGTGGAAAATAAACGCGCATGTGTTCAAACTTCAATTGGTATATAATACGTGTTCAATTTAACCCGTTACTCCTTAGATTTTACAGATTACCCAGAACAACGGATAAAGGATCAAATACTAAAATCGTCCTTTCCTTCTACCAAGCCCTATATTGTGACCACTCTTTAGAATCGTCTCGAAGAGACGATTCTTAAGAGTGGGTCACAACAAAGGGTTTGGTGGAGAAATAAAGAAGTTATTCTTGAAAATGTTTTAATTTACGCATATTGGACCTCTGCAGAGTAGTCCCAGATTAGATGGTTCCTGTTGGGGCCGTCGGACCAGCGTCTGCTCTGTTTGCTTATGACATAATATAGACATGGTTTTACAATTTGTGCAATGGCCAAAAACTTCCCTTTTCCATAATGCCATTACAAAATTTCAGTTAATTAATATTCATTTATTCATTATTTCTTAATAAATATTCATTAAGTAAAAGGGTGAGTAGAGATGACAATTGGAAATTACGATATCACACACCAAGTGATACCAGTGCTCACCAAGTGATACCAGTGCTCTAATATTGGAGAAATTGGATCGTAGTCAAATCTTGGGCTATTCTGCAGAGGTCCAGATTAGATGCGTAAATTAAAACATTTTCAAGAATAACGTGTTTTATTTCTCCACCAAACCGTATGTCGTGACCACTCTTTAGAATCGTTTCTTCGAGACGATTCTAAAGAGTGGTCAGAACATAGGGTTTGGTGGAGAAATGACGATTTTAGTACTTGAGTACTCATCTTTATCTGTTTCTCTGTACTCTGTTTATACTATTTAAGGAGTATTGGGGAAATTGGATCGTAATCAAATCTGTTAGATTGATATTGAAATTCGACAATTAGAGAAGCCTATCGCAGTCACGTGCTATAAAGTGCATTTGATATAGACTGTTGTCATATCCCAGTGTAGTACTCTTGTAGAACTCTTTCGCTGCCAATTATAATCGCCTATGATGTTTGTCGTCTGCGTCTTCTTTTTTTTTACTGTTTAATGTTCTTACTGTTTTGCTTTGTAAAAGAATAATCACAACATCAAACAATTTGAATCCTAATAAGGTGCCGAGTTACTCGGCGTCTTATCTGGATCCAAACTGTTTGCAAAGGTGATCACATGTTCGCGATTGACAGTGAAAGAGTTGCCAATGAAGAGCCTGCTATTTGTCGAGAAGTTTTCTTGTTTATATTCCGGACGTCATGTATATTCTGATATATCGCCATGTTTGTGACAGCGAGCAGACGAAACCAAAAGTTTGTTCATCATTTATTGAGCTAAGCATCTGTTGAAACCAAAACATCCGAATTAAACCTTAAACACATTCCCGTAGTACGGAAATGGCGGGAAACATTGGTATGCCAAACGACATTCTGGTGTCGTCTGCTGATGCCAGCGTCCTTGGACCACTTTCAAAGGTTGACAGTGACAACGACATAAAGACACTGGACTGCTCGTTATCACTGCAATTAGATCTAGAGATACACAAACTAAAAGAAATGGTTAAATATTTGGAGAGCTTGGAACGTGCGCTTGAAACGGGGCGTCAAAACAAGCAGACGACACTGGATAATGAGCAGACAGTTGGCGGTATTGACGCACAGGTAATGTAATTTAATGACATTATCTACGTTTTATTAAATATTCCAGGTTTCAATCTAGAGGTCGCGTGTCCCCGGCATGCCTGTATCATCCACGTCAATTCAAATTCCACACGTGGTAAAAAGTCTTTATATAGAACACTTAGGCCTATTTTAACCCTTTCCCTGTTCTATATTTATTCCACATTTTAATACTTATTGAATATTCATGGACAAAATTGGAAAACTGTAGCCATTTTAGAAATTAAGGATATATACCTCTCCAATTATATTAGCAAACAGAGCAGACTCTGTTCAGACGGCTCCTATAGGAGCCATCTGATCTGGGTCTACTTTGTTTGCAAATGCGCGAAAGGGCGTTTATATGAAAGAAAGGGTTAAGACGCCGAAACATTTACGAATTGTAAACGAGTTCCGTTTATGAAAGATTGTGTGACCAAACTTGTCCTTATTTACGACAGTAAAATCCGAAATTACAGAAATACTCGTAAGTTCTAACATGCTACGATCGTACCTGTCGTGCGACACTTGTAAAACAGGCATCTGTCGAGTTAGGAAGATGATGTTTAGGGCTACATGTATGTGTTAGTATTTTGCTATTAAGGGTAGACATTTATACAGTAAAGTTTTGCTAACGCGACCTTTATAATTGATCAGCTAATAAATTACATGGTCGCATAGGCCATGCTTTACTGTACATGTATACATGTTTACCATTAAAAGAATATATTACACATAGTAAAAGCAGGTGCTTGCTTAATGCAGGACAAGTGTTCTGCATTAAGACACCACCTATTGTTAGAAAATACTCTTTTGAGTGGCCGTATTAACGAGACGGTACTGTATGTGTACAGTAAAACCCCGCTAATGCGAGTATAATTATGGATGCTAGATGCAGGTGGTAGCTTAATGCATGGTTAAATACTTTTGTCCTGCATTAAGCAACCACCTGCTTATAAAGACACCCATATTTATTCATTAAGTGGTCGCATTAGAGGGGTTCTATGTGTAGTTAGAATGATATAAAAGGGTGTTATGGAGTATTTTTAGACGGCTGTCAATTCGTTAGTTGTTTCACCCTTCTTATAAATATGCCAGGCCAAACTCTGATCACTAGCAGGGTTTATGGCCCCCGAACGAAGGGTTTTTTAACATCGCACTGTATGTCCGTCCGTCCACCCGTGTGTGTGTATGTGTGAGGGTGTGCTTATGTGTCCGTCCATCCGTCCGTACGTCTGTCCGAGCAACTTAAATGTAACAGAGGGTCAGGTTATGAGCAGTAGAACAAAAGAAAAGAATAGGGTGCATGCCGGAACAATAGAACAAGGGACCATAGCCCTTTGTTCAACAAAAGAATAAACAAAAGGATTGGTCCCTTGTTCTTACGTCTGTTCAGCTACCTTGTCGTGTCCATGTTGTACGGTGTCTTTAATGGAGGATTTTGAAATATATTGGTACAGGTTTTCACCACGTGAAAACAACGTATCGTATCCAGGTCTATCCATTTAAGGTCAAGGTCACACTTATAGGTCAAACATTATGTGACCCAGCATATACGCACATAGTATGCTGATGTTGGTGTCCGGGCTGTAACTTTGACATGCATTGTAGAAATAATGATCTCATGCATATCAGGTTGACATTTTGGCTATGACAGAAAATATAAAATCAGATATGTATTATAAATTCTGAAGGGAGGTGATCCCCGAAAGCAAAAATTGCAACACAAAAAGAGAAAATTGCAGACTCGGTTTTATTGAGTCTGTTCATGAACAGTAATTGAAAGTGCGACACTGCTCACGCCCCCTAGCACCGGCTTAAGCGGTATTCAATTTTCAGAACAAGAAGTACTGAAATTCATGATCTCGAAGGATCAGAAGGTATAACAACAAGTACGGGGTGGCGTTTTACGGCCGCCGCACAAGTTATTCCATACACAAACAGAGCAGACCCTGCACAAACGGTTCCTAACCTGGGTCTACACTGGTAGCATATTTATGCAAGCAACATGCATTTGGCGTGTCGACTTACCGTGTATCTCACCAGGAAACAAATTGTTTTGCAAATTCGCCCGTATTGTATTAAACATTGATGTTGAGACTGGCTGGTTGCTAACCAATTTGAAATTTGGATTTGAATTTCTTATGTACGAGAGAGACTAGCGATAGCTCGTGTTTGTAACAGACATGTAGTGAAACTGTCAATGATTCTGATCAACCTGCAGCATTCTAATATTAGCTCCACATAACAGATCCTGTCTTAACCCATTACCTCATAGGCTATTTTTAGATTGAACCTCTTTGAATAAATCTACCGAAAAGGAGCATTATCTAGAGAAAAGGAACATTTTTGAATTTTGTAGTTCTGAAACCATTGTGATAAATAGAGAATTTGCTCCTTAGGAGCAATGCTCTGTTTATCAGAATTGTTTCAAAAAGTGACTTTTACAGAGGCGTAGAAATGCGTATATTTATGGAGGAAAGGGTTAAACGACCAATCAGTTATAGAACATGGGCATTTTTTTAAAAAAAAAAGGTGGTTGCTTAATGCAAGGCAAAGGTAATGCACAAAGCTCCAAAAGGAACTTTCTGCATTGTGCTCGACCTGCAATAAGCTACCACCTGTCTTAACCCTTTCCCTGTTTAACATTAACTCAAGATTTCTTCACCTCATGAATATGCATGGACGGAATCAATAATATAGAACATGGAATAAGGGATTTCTTTCACTGTTCTGGAAACAGTACAATCAGATCTATAAATTCCCATAAGCAAACAGGGCATACCCAGATCAGACGGCTCCCACAGGAGCCGTCTGATCTGGGTCTACTCTGTTTGCATTTTTATGAAGGAAAGGGTTAAAGACCAAGATTTAGATCTCATTGTAATGGTCGCTTAAGACAGGTTCTACTGTACAAGGCAGCGTGCTGTTATCTCTGACAACAAACATTTCTGCACGCGCTCTCAGTGCAATAAAGGATGCTTCGACGTTATGATTGGTAATCATTGTTCGCGTGAAAACACGGCAATGGAAACCGCCTGTTTTGTGGAGAGAACAGATTATTGTCAATCAGGGCCAATTGATTCTGGCAAATATTGTCATAACACTGCTGGCTTATGACGTCACTGTCGCTCGTGCACGAGGATAGAGAGACATTTGCACACAATGTAACTGATCTTATTGAATGTTTCAGACTAATAGTTGATATACAGTAGTGTTTTGCAAATGCGACCATATATGTTATTGACATCACATAGGCTATTTTTAGATACAACCTCTTTGAATAAATCTACCGAAAAGGAGCATTAACTAAAGAAAAGGAAAATTTTAGAATTCTGTAGTTTGAAACCATTGTGATGGATAGAGCAAATGCTCTATTTATCACAATGGTTTCACAAAGTGACTTTTACAGAGTCGTCAAAAGTCGTCAATATGACGGAATCGGTTAAAACAGGTCAAAAGGAACTGAAAAACTTTGTGTCCTGTATTACCTCTTGTTTATACCCTTTATCCCTTTCCTTCATATAAACGTATTTTCATTGATTTGCAAGCAGAGTATACCCAGATCAGACGGCTCCTATTGGAGCCGTCTGATCAGGGTCTGCTATGTTTGCTAGTGGAATTCGAAAGATATGTTTCTTTACTTTCTTAAATGGCTACAATGTCCCACCTTCCATATTTCATTATCTTTTTGGCTTTCATTAATACACATTTTTACGCCTTTGCAGAGAGCTTATACTCAGATAGGAGCTTTCTACATTACATTTGCCTTGCTTTACTAGACCCCTGTGTTCAATAAATGAATGATCGCTTAGGACAGGTTCATTGTATTATATACAGTAGAACCCCTCTAATGCGACCACTTAATTAATAAGCATGGGTGTCTTTATACGCAGGTGGTTGCTTAATGCAGGACAAAAGTAATGCAGAAAGCTCCTAGAGGAGCTTTCTGCATTACTTTTGTTCTGCATTAAGCTACCACCTGCATCTTGCACCCAAAATTATACCTCTTTTAGGTGGTCGCATTAGCAGAGTTTTACTGAACAACAGGTCTGAGTTTGGCTTTGCAGGAAAACTGGAAATGAATATTGCATGGTTCCCATGTCTTATCTGAGTGGACACTATTGGGAGTGGTGATTGGAATTATAAAACCGTTCTTCATTTTCTCAACTAACTGTTTTTGCCAATTATTAAAGCACTCGAAACAATACAAGGTTTATCTGTTCCCGACAGACGTATGTAATTGGATGTTGTATACATGAAATGTTTCTCCAGCCCAAGGATTTTTGTATCTTATTTATCTACGAGGTTCATTATTTCTCCCTTGTAAAACACCCGACCAATTATATACCACTTCCCTAATTGGATCATAATTATTTCGGAGCAACGTTAAATGTGTCTAATTATTTGACATACAGCAAAACAACGATAATTCCAGGCATTGGTATAGAATAATTTAGACACTTTTGGGCAGGTTGCTGCTTAATGCAGGATGGACGTAATGCAGAAAGCTCCCAGTCTCATCCTGTATTAACCATTTCCCTGTTGTATATTCATGTAAGAAATAATGGCGTCGTGGATATTAATAAGATAATTTTTTATAATCGCATATGAACACATGACATTTTGCCTCAGGCAGAAGCTGAAGAATCATATCTATATTACACCATAAGCAAACAGAATAGACCCTGATCAGACGGCTCCTATAGGAGCCGTCTGATCTGGGTCTATTCTGTTTGCAGATGCGCCAAACTGCACTTACATAAGGGAAAGGGTTAAGCTGCCACCTGTTTTAACGTTCAATAATGATACGTATTTGACTGTTCGAATAATCGAGTTTTTGTAAAGTATTTCACCCTGCATTGCCATCTGTCTTAAAGATCAAAGATGATACGTATTTTAGTGAACATTCGAATAATCGAATTCCCCCTGTATTCCTGTTTCATTAACCTTTAGCCTGCTGAGCAAATTTATTTTACTGAATTTTTCACCTACTACATTTTCAAAATTCAAGCTATAATCAATTTGACTACGTCTCATCTGGATCCAAACTGTTTTCATGCATATCCACCCATCCGCTCATAACAGGCAAAAGGTTAAAACAATGTTGATGTTGTATATTAATGTTTTTGTTTAACAAACCTAACGCAGAAGGATATGCACGAGGTTTTCTGTCCGTCTGTCTGTCCGGATAATGCACTGGCGAAAATTTCGAATCACCCCTTTACTCTTTGAATAGTCATCTAAGAAATAAGGACACCATGGATACTAATTAGATAATGTTTTATCCATGGCAGAAACTGTAGAATCATACATGTATTTGTTTTATCATAACCATACAGAACAGACCCTGATCAGATGGCTCAAAAAGAAACCGTCTGATCTGGGTCTACTGTGCTTGCAAATGCATAGAAAGGCTCGTTTATAAAGTCAATATTAGAAATAACTGCCAAATTAAAATTTAAATTAATATCGTTATTTTTGCAGCGCTTCAGAATGGAAGATTGAGTTCAGAACAGTATTTCCGCTCGTGACCTTTAATCTTTTACTCCAGAAATACGTTTTTCTACGCCTTTGCACATAGAGTGGACCCAGGCCGGAGCCTCCTGACCAGGGTTAGCTTATGACATAATATATAGATCTGATTCTACACTTTCTGAATTGGTAAAATAATTCCCTGTTCTTATATAGTATGTGTATAAAAATGCAGCTAATGAATACGCATGATGTCCTTCATTCTTACATGAATGTTCGTCGAGTGAAGGGTTAAACTTTATAATAAGACAGCCCTGGCATTCCTGTAATTAGAGTAATCCCATTATTACACAGTCTCGGTTGCTTCCAGGTGCGGGTTTATTGGTACCTGATGTGTGCCATCCTTCCCACCCAATTAATTAGCTCGTATCTCACTCGCCCTCTGTCGCATGCCAGAGTTTTATTTGCATTTAAACTTTTACTTTAGATTCTTCATTATGAGGTCGTACTGGGTAATTTGCTATTCTCGTAAAGTCTTCAGAAAAAGTCCTTGAAGTTTTCCGACAAGTTAAAAAAGTTTTAACTGAGAAAAAAATGTTGAACGTTACACAATTTGGGGAAAAAAAGTTTGACGTCAACGAACTCGGCGTCTCTCCAGGATCTTAACTGATTGATATCATTGTCGCTTTAGGTTTGGTTTGTTTTTATCGGGTTTTATGTCGCTTTAACCCTTTCCCTCATATGAACGTGTTTTAACGCATTTGCAAACAGAGTAGACCCAGATCAGACGGCTCCTAGAGGAGCCGTCTGATCAGGGTCTACTCTGTTTGCTAGTGGAATTTGAAAGATCTGTTTCTTTTCTTTCTAAAATGGCTACACTCCGCCACCTTCCATGTTTCATTATAACTATTTTTTCCATGAATATTCAGTAGGTACTGAAATTTGGACTAAATATAGAACAGGGAAAGGGTTAACAGTATTTCAGTCATATCACGACGTTCAGCTAATTACAGGTGGAAGAAGATCCCTGAGGTTCTTCTGTGCACGGAGCATATTGCATTGTTTCGTGCACAGAAGAACATTCCGGGTAGAACCACACCGACTTACCGCAAGTCGGCTGAAAAATTCAAAAGCCTAGACACATCTTTTGGACACATTTGGACAAATTAAAACTGATTGTAGAAATGACGTAGACGTCATTTTTTGCCGACGAGAATTTAATAAGCGAACCAAACGTTAAAAATGCTAAGAACAGTGGAACCTGTATTAAGCGGTGATATATTTATTCAACTTAGGAATGTTTAAAAAGCAGGTGAATGCTTAATGCAGGACAAATGTAATGTTGAATTAGGAGCTTTTTGCATTATTGTTTACCCGCATTAAGGTACCACCTGTCTTACAGACCTATAATTAGACCGTTTTGATAGTCGCTTGAGACAGGTTAATGCTTACTATGACAACGGAAGATCCTTTAATCCAGTCCCTCGTAGGCTATTTTTAAAACCAAGCTCTTTGAATAAATCTACCGAAAATGAGCAATAATCAAATTAATTAATATTCATAACGAGGGCTGTTTTGCATGGATATTGATCACAAAAAGTTTTTGCTGATGAATATATATCTTTGAACCATGTTGAAGCGGAGGCAATGTTGTCATTAACAAAGAGAACGACGTGCATTGTATGTCACTGTGTCAACAAAACTTCAAAATCTGCAAATTGAACAAAAAGCTAAAGTTCGTCAAGGAAGTTCCAGTTTGGAAACAATTGCAAAATGATAGCCATGTTTTAGCTTCCTTGATTGTTCTGATTGGGAAAGATAGAAGAACTAATTTGCCTGAATACAGTAAAATCCTTCTAAGGCGATTACAAAGATGGTGTCTAATTCTTATTCTTAAAGATTGGCGATAGCTTAATACAGGATGAAAGTAATGCAGAAAGCTCCTGCAGGAGCTTTCTGCATTACTTTTGTCCTGCATTAAGCAACCATCTGTTTTATAGACATTTATGTATATTTGTAAAAATGGTCGTTCTAGAGGGGTTTCACTGTATGGTCTCGAAACTTGTCAATCATCCTTGATTTTTATTTAACCATTAGCATATTACAGAACCATTAGCATATTACATGTACATAACCATTAGCGCATTACATAAACAATAGCATATTACATAACAACTGACACAATTCATAAACATCAACACATTACATAACCATTACTACAACATAAAACAGGTAGCACATTACATAACAATTAATACATTACATGACCATTGGCACGTAAAATACATATTATCATATTACACAACCATTAGAACATTACATAACCATTAGCACGTAAAATAACCATTAGCACATTACATATACAGTAATATATTACATAACCGTTGCACATTATATAAACATTAACATATAATATAACCATTAACACATTACATAACCATTTGCACATTACATAAAACATTAGCACATTACATAGTCATTTGAACATTATACATGTATTGCAATTAGCACATTATATAACCGCTGCACATTACATAAATATCATATATATTGCATAACTGTTGCACATTATATAACCACTAGCACATAACATAACCATTAGCACATAACATAACCATTAGGACAATACATAACCATTAGCGCATTACATAACCACTAGCACATTACATACCCATTTGGACAATACATAACCATTAGCACTTTACATAACCATTAGCACATTACATAACCATTAGCACATTACATAACCATTAGCACTTTACATAACCATTAGCACATTACATAACAATTAACACATTACATAACCATTGGCACGTAAAATACCTATTATCATATTACACAACCATTAGAACATTACATAACCATTAGCACTTTACATAACCATTAGCACATTACATAACCATTAGCACATTACATAACCATTAGCACTTTACATAACCATTAGCACATTACATAACAATTAATACATTACATAACCATTGGCACGTAAAATAACTATTATCATATTACACAACCATTAGAACATTACATAACCATTAGCACGTAAAATAACCATTAGCACATTACATATACAGTAATATATTACATAACCGTTGCACATTATATAAACATTAACATATAATATAACCATTAACACATTACATAACCATTTGCACATTACATAAAACATTAGCACATTACATAGTCATTTGAACATTATACATGTATTGCAATTATCACATTATATAACCGCTGCACATTACATAAATATCATATATATTGCATAACTGTTGCACATTATATAACCACTAGCACATAACATAACCATTAGCACATAGCATAACCATTAGGACAATACATAACCATTAGCGCATTACATAACCACTAGCACATTACATACCCATTTGGACAATACATAACCATTAGCACTTTACATAACCATTAGCATATTACACAAATTACCCGACTTTCGCCTATTTCAATTCACACACAACGAAAGATGTTTTTGTTTCTCTTAATCTTTTCTTGTGACATTACCTTTCTTATGAGAGCTCAATTAGGACTTGGGATTTTCTTTGAACCCAGACGGCGGTCGTTAATGGCTGAAATATCTAAATGAGATATATGATGCTTCTGTACAGCACTCACACGCGACATCAAGAGACAATTCGTATTAATATCACGTCATCAGATAATTAATGTACAATAGAAGCTATCAGAGATAAGAATCTCCCTGATCTGGGTCTACGCTGTTTGCTTATGTCCTTTTAAGGGACGCTGGGCACTAATATGTAAGCATATGTCCTGAACCCATAGCACAGGAATTTTGGCTATGACAAAATTGCAGAATCAGATATATATTATTCCATAACACAAACAGAACAGAGTGACGCTGATAAGACGCCTCCTACATTAGCCGTAAGCTCTGAGTTAACCCTTCCCCTCATGTACACATATTTTCACGCATTTGCAAACAGAGAAGACCCAGATCAGACGGCTCCTATAGGAGCCGTCTGATCAGGGTCTGCTCTGTTTGCTATAGTGAAATCTTAAAGATCTGTTTCTTTACTTTCTAAAATTGCTGCAATGTTTCACCTTCCATATTTCATTATAACTATTTTGTCCATGAATATTCAGTAGGTACAGAAATTTGGAATAAACACAGAACAGGGAAAGGGTTAACTATATGTGTAAAGGCATCACGTGACATATCCATGAGAGACTGGGCTTAATGGGATTATTTTTTAAAACAAAAAGAAATTCTCAAATATTTTTTTGATGCGACTGGCTTATATTCTGATCAGTTAAGTGTGGTATTGTGCTCTTGGCACCTGAGAGAAGAAACGAATCGATTAGCGGGTTATGGTTTTGAATCCGACGATAATAACAACAGTTCAGAGTAGAGTTTCTTTGTGTTCCTACAAGACATGCTAATGGACAAGAATTGACTCATTTGGCGCCAAATAAGTTGTCTGCAAAAACTGTCGTCTGCTTTAACCATTTACTCCATAAATACGCCTTTCTATGTATTTGCAAACAGAGTAGACCCAGATCAAACGGCTCCTGTAGGAACCGTCTGATCAGGGTCTGCTCTGTTAAAATTTGCTTATGAAATACATGTATAATAAAGATAAGATTATACAGTTTTTACTATGGTCAAACATTAATCTTTAATATTCATGATGTCATTATTTCTTAATTCTTACATACATTTTCATGGAGTGAATGTTTAAATTTCAGAGTAGACTTTTCTTCGATTTCTTTTCTGAAACGTAAATTGACCACAATATTTTCAGATATTTTCTCAGCATGCTAAAAGCGAAATGGAGTTTTTCCAGCATCGTTGGTGATGTTGCCACAGGTACCAAACACATCGACGAAAGAGGAGAAAAGCTCTAGACATTTACTATATGAATATGCATGTAAACTCAATGACTGCATGAATATTAATTAGCTGAATTTTCTCGATGACATTGTGAAAAAGGGACTATTTGAATATGGCACAGGCTATAGAATCAGATCAATATTATATCATAAGCAAACAGAGCAGACCCTGATCAGACGGCTCCAACAGGAGCCGTCTGATCTTGCTCTACTCTGTTTGCAAATGCGTGAAAAGACATTTCTATCAGGTATAGGGTTAATAATTATTTTGCGCTTAACAAGGTAAGCAGGCAATGCACGGCCAGTCTTCATGTATTTATATAATTATGTCACTTATTTTGTGCGTATGTTGACGGACGCCTGTGTGCGACATCTGGGACGTGACTATGTTGGGAATTTCTCCACTACTAAACCAGCCGCTCAGTCCCGGCTGGAGCTCAAATCTCAAATCCCGATGTCTAAGCCGGTCTCTAATCCACAGTCCCATGCTATAGACTTGTGTCGCTTCGACCGGATTGTCTCTGCTCTTAAACCCTTTCCTTCATATAAACGCCTTTTCATGCATTTGCAAACAGAGTAGACCCAGATCAGACGGCTCATATAGGAGCCGTCTGATCAGGGTCTGCTCTTTTTGCTAAGGGAATTTGATAGATCTGTTTCTTTGGTTTCTAACTTGGCTACAATGTTCCACCTTCCGTATTTTATTACGACTTTTTTGTCCATGAATATTCAGTATGTATTGAAATTTGGGAAACATACAGAACAGGGAAAAGGTTAATCTACAATATGCGACATGGACCTCAGTTGATGGTAGTTAGGATTTAGATCTGACGCTATTCTTAGCTTTGAACAACTAAGAAGGACTTGTATAACAATAATGATATTTTATTTGCTTCCATTTAAACCAAATGATCAGAACAGATGACGGTTTGTAACCATTTACTCCATGAATATTCATGTAAGAAATAATGACATCATGAATATCATTTAGCTGAAGTTTTATACCGACACCTGTACGCAGGAACAGTAAACTGTTGATCCTTTCAGACACTGTAGACTCATATCTATATTATTTCATAAGCAATCAGAGCAAACCCAGATCAGACGGATCCTTAATGAGCCGTCTGATCTGGGTCTACTCTGCTTGCAAATGCGTAAAAATGTATTTTTTTCTTAAAAAAAAAAGTGTTAAGATAATATAACGTGTGCATCAGGAGAATTCTTTTCACAGCATGACGAAGCTTTATTTCAAGATTTATCATTCAGCCGTGTACATGTATTATCCAAAGCCATCTTACAACAGACAGTTAATCTTACCAACCGTACCACATGCAGTAATTGTCGTCTGCAAATATTGTCGTCTGCAAACATTATCGTCTGCAAACATTTTCTGCAAACATTGTCGTCTGCTTCAAATCGAACAGTGCATGTTTTTCATCATAATTAGAGTGCTTGGATAGCGATGGATCGCCTAGCTTATCGGCGTCCCGTCAAGATCTGCACTGCTTGCTAAGGTTCCTTAATGACTTGAAAAGTGATAGAAGGTGTGATAATCCCAAGATTTTCCAAAGAACTGTGAATGGATAAGGACGAAAACATATATCTACAGTAGAACCTGTCTTAAGCGGCCATCACTTAGAGGTCTAATTAAGGGTCTGTAAGGCAGGTGGCAGCATAATGCGGGTCAAACGTAATGCAGAAAGCTCCTATAGGAGCTACATTTGTATCTGCATTGTTTTTGCCCTGCATTAAGAGGAACCACCTATTTTTAATACCCCTATGTTCAATAAATGAAAAATCGCTTAATAGCCCATTCCCTCATACTGACACATCTTTAACCCTTTCGCTGCCAATGCCGGATCTGCGATTACCTATGCAAACAGTTTGGATCCAGGTGAGACGCCGAGTAACTCGGCGTCTCATCAGGATCCAAACTGTTTGTTACTGTTACTGTTTTTGAAACAAACATGAAGAAAATCAAAAAAAAATTGTAGCAGACGACAAATTTAGCAGACGACAGAGTTTGGCAGCGAAAGGGTTAACAGTCATTGTTGAAACCATTGTGATAATAGAACATTTTCTACACAGGGGCAAATGCTCTATTTATCACAATGTTTTCAAAGCTAAAATACTCTATTTTTTATTTTTCTCTAGTAAATGTTCCTTTTCGGTAGATTTATTCAAACAGGTTTGATCTTAAAAAGAGCCTATGAGGTAATGGGTTAAGACAGGTTTTACTGTATTCAAGGATTACAATCGTGTAATCCTTAACCTTGAAGATGCGCCTTTTTACGCCTTTACAGATAAAGTAGATCCAGATAAAAATGATCCAGTATAGGCTGCGGCTATCTGAGCTCCCTTGTCAAAGTACAGTAGAACCTGTCCTAAGCGGCCATTCATCTATTGAACATAAGTCTTAAAAAGCAGGTGGTTGATTAAAGCAAGGCAAAAGTAATGCAGCAAGCTCCTATTGGAGCTTTTTGAATTACCTTTACCTGCATTAAGTTACCACATGCCTTACAGAGCCATACTTTTTTATGGCCACTTAAGACAGGTTCTATTGTAAGCAGAGGTCCAGATAAGATGCGTAAATTTAAACATTTTCAAGAAAATCTCCTTTATTTCTCCACAAAACCCTATACTGTGACCACTCTTTAGAATCGTCTCTTCGAGACGATTCTAAAGAGTGGTTACAGTATAGTGTTTGGTGGGGAAATGACGATTTTAGTATTTGGGTACGCGCCTTTATCTGTATCGCTGAATAAGAACACTCAAATCCACTACTCAGCTTTCCTCAGTTTGGTGCACGAGATGCACCCGCTTCAGGTTCAGTACTTGTCCTATATATACTAGTGTTATAGTACATACTTCATCTCCCATCTCGAACACGCCATACCATAGTATTTCTGGAAGGCATGTAGCTATTTATGAGTTTCTAATATCTCATCCACATATTGTTATTGATTAGTATTATTAGCATGAATTCTTACGATGTACAGTATAATTTGTCTTAATCGACCATCACCAAGTCTGAAGAAGTCTAATTATGGGTCTGTAAGCCAGGTGGTAGCTTAATGCAGGTAAAAAGTAATACAAAGCGCTTCTAAAGAAGCTTTCTGCATTAGTTTTGCCCGGTATTTAAGCAACCACCTGCTTTTTAAGACTCCTTTGTTCAATAAATAAATGACCGTTTAAGACAGGTTCGACTGTATTTAATTCATTCGCTGCCAATCGAAACGCTGTTTTCACCTTTGTAAACAGTTTTGGATCCAGATGAGACGCCGAGTAACTCGGCGTCTCACCAGGATCCAAACTGTTTGATGCTGTTATTATGCTTTTAGTAAAACAAATTAAGACAATTCAATCTATACATTTTGAATCAGACAGCAATTTATGCAGACGACAATGCGTGGAAGTAAAAGGAATTTATACTGCTGCAGACATTATAAACAGGTTGTCGTATTCATTCTAACAGTTCAGCGGCTCTTTAACCCTTTGCCTGATGAATATTCATTTAACCCTTTCCCTGTTTTATGTTTGTTACAAATGTCAATACCTAATGAATATTTATGCACAAAAAAGGTATAAAGAAATATATTGTAGCCCTTTTTAGAAAGTAAATAAACATATCTTTCAAATTCCATTAGCAAACAGAGCAAAGTCTGTTTGCAAATACTGTACGTGAAAACACGTTTATATGAGGGAAAGGGTTAAGATATAATAACATGGATATCTATTATCTGAACTTTTATATTGGTATTTGAACACGTGATGGTTTGTTATGTCAGACACTGTAGAATCAGAACTAAACTATATAGTTCCAAAAGCAAACAAGGCAGACCCAGATCTGAAGGCCCATGCGCTCAAAGGCGTATCTATGGACTGTACACGCTAGCACCGAACTTATGATTAGCTGTAGAAACAGTTTGGATCCAGATGAAACGCGAAGCAACTCAGTGTCTCACCAGGATCCATGCTTAACAACAATCTGATTGCAGTTTAACCCTTACGACCCTGACTTTTTAAATGGACTATTCCAAAATTCAAACAGGTAAAGTTTATGGTGAATATGTAGGGATATTTCGAAAGAAAAGTGTAATAATACAAACAGTGCAGACTCTGATGAGAGGGCTCCTCTAGGAGCCCTCTCATCTGGGTCTACACTGTTTGCAAAGGACATTAGTGACTCGTGCCCTGCATAGTAAGGGTTAAGATGGTTAAACTAAGCTTTCAGAATTTCGGTTTTGTACAAGTTTACTTCTAAAGCGAGCAAAGGGTTAACGACCAAATGTGCAATAAGACAGAGCACGCACGTATATCACGTGTGACAATCGGCACCGATATAAGTCTGGTACCCGAGTACTCACGGCGTTCTCTGAATGACGAACATTCGTGCGATACCACCTTGTTACAATTTACCTACATTTTATTTCATTCTGCGAGCACATATTTAATGATCACACATGAATTAAGCTTTATATACAGTAGAACCCGTCCTAACCGACCGCTCAGTTATTGAGCATAGGAGTTTTAAAAAGCAGGTGGTTGCTGAATGCAGGTCAAAAGTAATGCAGAAAGCTCCTGCAGGAGCTTTCTGCATTACTTTTGACCTGCATTAAGCTACCACCTGTCTTACAGACACATAATTAGACCTCTTTTATGCCCGCTTAAGACAGGTACTACTGTATGTTAGTTATTTTACGAAGTGTCGACGCAGAGTACCTAAGGTCTTGGATTCATGCAAGGCGTGCTTCACAGTCACTGGATACATTTCGATTAGGGCTCACACGAATCGGTCATTGGAATAACTTTCGATATTTTCATTGTTTTATTCAAGTATATATAAATCCTTTGACTGAAAATTTACTGGGGACGTAATATAATAGATGGCAGTAGTAACTACGGACCTTGATCCAAAAGGGTTTTATAAAAATTAATATAACTATAACCACCGATCTATCTGGATACTCTACGATCGACCTGAAGTTGACTTTGTAGGACACACATTTTATTTGGATGCTCTCTGGACACATTTTGGTGCCAGGTACACGTGCTTTGACGTTGGATGTGCTGGACTTTAATTCCAACTAGTTCAGGTTTTGAATGCTCATTATTGCCGTTGTTGAAATACTTTGAATACTTCTTAAAATAAACTCCTTTAGTTGGCACTTAATACAGTTTGAAATCAACTTAGTCAACGACCAGTCTTGACATTTTCAATCAGTTCTAGTGGAAAGCAATTCAGGACCAAGAGAAGTGTTTGAACAAAGTGATACACCATACTGGAATAAATGGACTACGTTAAAGATATTGCTCTTCCAGTATTAGAAATCTTTAAGAAACTGAGACATGATATATATCAGCAGTTGACGAATTGACTAAATGATGATATCTAGAGGAGACTTTAGTGATATGTGGCACTGAGTGTTACATCATCAGGGCATTTCCTAGCTATAATGTTCATTTACACACCTGCTCCTATTCACGATTTAAACACGATACCTGGCGTGGTAGTTACGGGTCTGGGACGGGATTGAGCTCTACACCAAAGGAAATATGACGTTGTCGTTAGTTGTATATGTAAGACAACCTACACTACTGGGTATGTTTACAGACCATGCTTGTGTCCCCTTACCTATCAGGAATGTAGCTGAATCCAAATGTAATGTACACACCGTGGCTATATGGCTTCAAGGACATGCTGCCCAAGAAAAAAATAGAACTGTGTAGTTTTGAAACCACTGTGATAAATAAAGCATTTGCTCCTATACATAGCAAACGCTTTATTTATCACAATGGTTTCAAAATGTGACTTTTACAGAGGCATAAAAAGGCGTCTAGATGAGGGAATGGGTCAAAACTTACATAACAAGACAGAACGTTTATCAAAATTCTACCCATTTTTTGTTCCATTTTTGCCATAATGTGTTCACCTTTCCGATTGATGTTACGCACGTGCGTAAGTACGTATCGCTAGTTATGCCCCTGCCTATTCCCTACATCTACATGACGTATTTAATTATTTTTATCACACCAAATTGCCATTCATACCTCTTAAAAGCGATAATACACCATGTTCAATCATATTAAGCATATACTTCAAAAGATAAAATACTTAAAGCATATCAGCCCTGTAGTATTGCAAAAATGAAGTCCTTCACCGCCGGAGTCGCCGGAAAGCTTACTTCAGTGAGTGCATCTGTGATTGCCTTTGCCAACAGTTTGGATCCAGATGAGATGCCGAGTAAATCGGTGCCTCATCAAGATCCAAACTTTTTCACAAGTCACTTACTTTACGAGGAGAAAATGATGATGGAAATAGCACGTCGTAACTTATCCCATTCCATCCTAGACTATTTTAGAATGTACCTCTTTGAAAAGCATTTAATAAAGAATCATGATGTCATTGTTTCTTATACTGAACAGGTAACGGGTTAACCATTTACTGCATTTATATGTGTGTAAGACTATCAAATAACAGTCATGTTTTAGTGGTAAATGAACACAAAAAATGCGGTCCTAGTAGAAACCGTAGAATCATATCTATATTAAAGTAAAACCTCTCTATAACAGCCAATAGATTACATAAAGTATTTTGTGTTAAAGGCGGGTGGCTGCTTAAAGCAAGGCGAAATTAAAACAGAACGCTCCTATAGGAGCATTCTGATTCACTTTCACCTTGCTTTAAGCAGCCTCCTGCCCTAATCAACACAATCAACACAATTTAGTGGCCCTTATAGAGAAGTTTTGCTGTATTCCATTTGCATAAAGAACAGACCCTGATCAGACGGCTCATATACCGGAGCCGTCTGATCTGGGTCTACTATGTTTACAAATGCTTCAGATGCGTTTCCATGGATTAAAGGTATTACATTCAAGCTACATCGCTTGAAAGCGGAAGAAAACGGAATTGCGTGTGCAGTACCGCTAATTGTCTGACAACTAAATTTATTATTGACAATTGCATCCGTTTAGAAATAAAACAACTAGGGTGCGTAGCATTTAAACAAACCAGCTTGTCGAAGGAACTCCCATCTACTAATTAAACAAGGTAGATGTACAAAGTCGAAGACACGTATACATAATTTACAGTGTAAATTTTATAACAGGAAATGTTTGCATAAATCACAGTTACTTCTGAAAGCATGGCAAGTTTTACCCACCATACATCCGACATGAAAAAGGTTTCCTTAAAAGCCAAGGCGCCGTATCTGTCAGCTATGTCTTTCTTTAGACTTTAATATTTCGCCTGCTGTGGGCGGATGGATGAATACCCTTGCAAACAGTTTGGACCAAGATGAGACGCCGAGTAACTCGGCGTCTCATCAGGATCCAATCTGTTTGTAACCAATATTGTATTTTGGTAGACAAGGTAATTATTGCTTGAATTTTGGAAATATAGTAGTTGAAAAAATATGTACAGATATTTTACCCAGCAGGCTAATGATTAAAGGAGGAAACGAACGAAAATGTTATTTTGTGAAGTTGATTTGCTACATCGAGACTTGAAACTGTTGTGAGGTAAATTGGTCCAATTATTTTTTGTAAAAATGTCTAGTTGGTTGAAAACTGTATTAGATAGACACCATAAAAGAGTTTCCATGGCTACCTTTTTAACAATATTTATTTATTTTGGGAAAAAATAGACTTTAACACATTTAGACCAGACTAGTTAATTAGTTTACGATGTAACTTTTTGCTATGTTCGTAGGAGTGACAGAGAAGTGAAATAAAATCGAAATCTGATATAGAGTTCAACCTCATAAGAAGAATTGGGGACGTTATAGGCAGGTGGCATCTTAATGCAGGGTCAAGGGCATGCAGAAAGCTCCCACAGCTCCTGTTTTAACCCATTACCTCATTGGCTATTTTTAGATCCAACCTCTTTGAACAAACCAACCGAAAAGGAGCATTAACTAGAGAAAGGGGAAGTTTTAGAATTTTGTAGTTTGAAACCATTGTGATAAATAGAGCATTTGCTCCAATAGGAGCAAATGCTCTATTTATCACAATGGATTCACAAAGTGACTTTTACAGAGTCGTCAAAAGTCGTCAATATCAGGGAATGGGTTAAGCGGCCACTTATTTTAAAGACCAGTAATTATACTTGTTTTAGTGATTCTACTGTACGTCTGAATATCAATTGTTCACTTTATGGTAAATTTTAGACAGATGAAAATGTCGTCTAAATGAGTTTTTTTAAATTGATTTGTTTCATAGAGTATCAAACAGTTTGGCTCCTGGTGAGAGGTCGAGTTACACGGCATCGCATCTTGGGTCCAAGCTGTTTGTAATCACGGATCAGCCCGCGTCAGGCTAAAGTTTGCATTGTCAGCCAGAGATGTGTAGGATATTGTTTTGTAGATAAGCTCTTACTGGTTCTCATCGTAGGATAATGTTGGTAGATATAATCCTACTTGTTCTCGTCGTAGGAAAGTTTTGTAGATAAACTCCTACTGTTTTTTCTCGTAGGATATTGTTGTGTAGATAAACTCCTACGCGTTCTCCTCGTAGGATATACACCTACATGTGTACTGGATCCTCGTAGGACATTTCTGTAGATATACACCTACTGGTTCTCCCTGTAGGATATTTTTTTGTAGATAAGCTCCTACTCGTTATCTTTGTAGGATATTTTTGTAGATAAGCTCCTACTGTTTCCCAAGACGCGGCTTGCTCTTAGTCTACGCTGTAAACATATGTCCCTTTCAGCAGGTGCTAGACATATAATTATGTGTCTTATCACGGTAACGTGCCATTAGGTATAGAATATAACCTCTCTTATACGACCTCCTGGTTAATCAGCCTGAGAATATTAACCCTTTACTCCATAAATATTAATGTAAGAAATAATGAAACCATGAATATTAATAAGATTAATTGTTATAATAGCACAATCATGGACACGTGAATATTTTGCCATGACAGAAAATGTAGAATCAGATCTATATTATACCATAAGCAAACAGAGCAAACCCTGACCAGACAGCCCCTATAGGAGCTGTCTTATCTTAGTATATACTCTGTTTGTAAAGACGTAGAAAAACGTATTTATTGGGTAACGGGTAAACGGAAGGTGGTTGCTTAATACTGAACAAGAGTAATGCAGAAAGCTCCTATGGGAGATTTTTTCATAACTTATGTCGCTCATTAAGCTACCAGATGGGTTTAAAATTCAGACTTCATTTGAGTTGTCGCTTTGGACATGTTTGAAAAGAAGTCTCGGTTTTAAACACGCGTGGTTGCTTAATACACAACAAAAGTAATGTAGCTTAAACTACCACGTGTGTTTTAGTGGTGGCTTGAGACAGGCTTCATTGTACATTTGTACACCTAATACCGCAAGATTTATTTTCATTTTCATTTTCAAGTAATCACTTCAAACCTTAATAGGAGCATAAAACGTTCGCCAGAAGAAGCATTTATTGTCGCTCTATGGGACCTATGGAGAGCATGCTTCCTAGTGGTTTTTGCAAGACAAGCACTCAATTTGTTGTGATTTATTATTGCTAGAGATCAGCAAAAACCACTTGATATTCTGGTTTTTAACTGTTTAACCCTTTCCCTGTTAACACTATCCCTGGTAACCCTTTCATGTTAACCCTTTCCCTGCTGTTAACCCTTTCCCTGTTAACCCTTTTCCTATTCTATGTTTATCACAAATTTATTTTCCTACTGACTGTTTATGGACAAATTAGTTATAATGAAATATGGAAGGTGGAACATTGTAGCCATTATAGAACCAGATCTATCACATTCCATAAGCAAGCAGAGCAGACCCTGATCAGGCGACTCCTATAGGAGCCGTCTGATCTGGGTCTACTCTGTTTGCAGATGCGTGAAAACACGTGTATATGAGGGAAAGGGTAAATAAAGTGACTGTAATAGAATTTTGACTGCTATTCCAAAGCTGGTGAAGGTATATAAGTGTGATTTCCTCGCTTGCAAGAAAATGATACTGGTGTTTCAAAATTAAGGAAATCAGACAGATATTTGGAGTCTATTCGCTGCTGAGAATACGCTTGTTTTAATTTTTGCTGTTTTATGAGAGAATATAATTTCTCAATTGTAAATTACACTATTAAAAAGTAAGTGCTGGAGTGTCTGAAATTTCCATTCGCAAAACAGTATCAGTAGATTTTGCTCTGAACATTGGTTTTTATCAAGCAGTCAATTACACCATGCCTAGCAGATTGCTAAAAACGTAAGGAATTGTGTCAATCAATTTTGTATTCTGTGCTATGTAATACAGTAAAACCTCTCTATAACGGCCACTAAATTACAGAAAGTATTCTGTGTTAAAGGCAGATGGTTGCTTAAAGCAAGGTGAAAGTAAAACAGAACGCTCCTATAGGAGCGTTCTGTTTTACTTCCACCTTGCTTTAAGTAGCCACCTGCCCTAAATACCAACTAATTAACACAATTTAGTGGTCGTTATAGAGAGGTTGTACTGTAACATGTTGCTTTCACATCCTATGTTGAATGATAAATAGTACAGATCCTGTTGGAACCCGGTCTCCCTTGCTCGCTGACATTTTTAACTACATTCCCGTATTAACTTTTTCCCTGCTCAATATTCAATAAAGAAATGATGATATCCTGAAAATGTATTACTTGATTTTTTTATGATTTAAACTTTTCAAGGGAATGATTTGCTTTGACACACGCTATAGAAGCATATGTATATCACACCATAAGCAAACAGAACAGACCCTGATCAGACGGCTCCTAAATGTTTGCGTGAAAATGCGTTTATGTGAAGGAAAGGGTTAAGATGATTAACCCTTTCCCTGTTGAATATTCATGTAAGAAATGATGACATCATGCATATCTATTAGCTCATTCTTAATGGCATGTGTATGTGCTCATGATGCTTTGGTATTGGTAGTAACTATAGAGTCAGGTCTATAATAATTTCATGAGCAAACAGAGCAGACCCTGATCAGACGGCTCCAACAGGAGCCGTCTGATCTGGGTCTACTCTGTTTGCAAAGAAATGCGTATATATGGAGTAAAGGGTAAACCACGACACACGTTCGACATGCAAACTACCAGTTCCAAATTGTTTTGATCCTGATGAGACAAATAATAAGCAAATGAGACGACTAATAAGCAAATAGTAACAGCATGCTAAATGTGGGAATATACTTATCCCAAATCTTGACATTGTCGCGATAGAAGAACGATGCCGTGAGAAAAAATACAACACTGTGAATGTTAAGACTTGTCTGCAAAAAATGTCTACTTCAAGTCCCAAGGTACATTTCCTTCAAATCTTTTCAAAGGTGCAATCAGAGTATCCTCGTGTTTTGAATCTGACGAAGACGCCGAGTTACTCGGCGTCTACCGAGTTACTCGGCGTCTCATCTGGATCCAACATATATGCAAAGGACATCTCCTGTTTGTTCACATAGTATTGAAATCTACCTTAAACCGGCATGCCTGTGGTGTAATCCGTGTGTTTACAATGTGACATAATCCGTGAGTTTACATTTTGTCAATCGTAATTATGTCGTTATCTTTCTATAGAGGATTGTGCGCCGGTACCTAATCTTTAACTCTTTACTCCATAGATACGCCTTTCCACACTTTTGCAAAACAGAACAGACCCAGATCAGACGGCTCATGTGGGAGCCGTACGATCAGGGTCTGTTCTGTTTGCTAATGAAATAATATGTATATCATTTCACAGTTTATGCCATGGTCAAACATCACTGTGTTCATGTGCCTTAATAAAAATTAATCTAATCAATATCCATGGTGTCATGAGTTCTTATACAGTAAAACCCCTATAATGCGACCACCTAAAAGAGGTATAATTCTGGGTTGTAGAGGCAGGTGGTAGCTTAATGCAGGACAAATTTTGAAGTAATGCAGAAAGTTCCTAGAGGAGCTTTCTGTATTACTTTTGCCCAGCATTAAGCAACTATCTGCTTATAAACATTAGCGAGATTTTACTGTATGAATAACCATGTAGTAAAGGGTTAAAGAGGCACCATTAGTGATGTAACTTGTTCATATATATTTCATGTGTTTCTGTAATACATCTACAGCGTAATTTTAAATGTTAAAAAGAAATCGAGAAACAGCCATTGTATGTGTGCCAGTGAAGGAATGGACATAAGATGAAATACAGTAAAACCTCTCTATAACGGCCACTAAAATTGTGTTGATTAGTTGGTATTTAGGGCAGGTGGCTGCTAAAAGCAATGTGAAAATAAAACAGAACGCTCGTATAGGAGCGTTCTGTTTTACTTTCACATTGCTTTAAACAGTCGCCTGCCTTTAACTCAAAATACTTGATGTAATATAGTGGCCGTTATAGAGAGGTTTTACTGTAACATACAAAACGTATGAATACACTCGTTTAGTAGCTCTCTGGTCTGGGTCTACACTGATTGCAAACGTCAGCGCATATGTTCCCTGCATTTAACCCGTTCCCTCCTGGATCTGTAAAAGTTATTTTTAACTGATAAATAGAGCAGGTGCAAATGCTCTGTTTATTACATTGGTTTCCTTGTTTTCCTTTTTAGCTCACCTGGCACAAAGTGCCAGGTGAGGTATTGTGAGGGGGCAGTGTCCGGCGTCCGTCGTCGTGCGTCGTGCGTATGTGCGTCGTGCGTCGTGCGTCGTCAACAATTTACTTAAACATCTTCTTCTCTGAAACCACAAAGCCTAGAGCTTTGATATTTGGTATGTAGAATCATCTAATGGTCCTCTACAAAGATTGTTCAAATTATGTCCCCCGGACCAATAATGGCCCCGCCCTGGGGCTTATCAGTTTTTCTTAGGAAAATCTTTAAAAATCTTCTTCTCTAAAATCCTAAGGCCTAGACCTTTGATATTTGGTATGTAGCATCATCTAATGGTCCTCTACAAAGATTGTTCAAATTATGACCCCCGGACCAAAACTGGCCCCGCCCCGGGGCTTATCAGTTTTTCATAGGAAAATCTTTAAAAATCTTCTCCTCAGAAACCATAGGGCCTAGACCATTGGTATTTGGTATGTAGCATCATCTAATAGTCCTCTACAAACATTGTTCAAATTATGACCCCCGGGCCAAAAATGGCCCCGCCCCGGTGCTTATCAGTTTTTCATAGGAAAATCTTTAAAAATCTTCTTCTCTGTAACCATAAGGCCTAGACATTTGATATTTGGTATGTAACATTATCTAATGGTCCTCTACAAAGATTGTTCAAATTATGACCCCCCGGACCAAAAATGGCCCCGCCCCGGTGCTTATCAGTTTTTCATAGGAAAATCTTTAAAAATCTTCTTCTCTGAGATTGTTAGGCCCAGACATTTGATATTTGGTATGTAGCATTATCTAATGGTCCTCTACAAAGATTGTTCAAATTATGACCCCCGGACCAAAAATGGCCCCGCCCCAGGGCTTATCAGTTTTTCATAGGAAAATCTTTAAAAATTTTCTTCTCAGAAACCATAAGGCCTAGACCTTTGGTATTTAGTATGTAGCACCATCTAATGGTCCTCTACCAAGATTGTTCAAATTGTGACCCCGGGCCAAAAATGGCCCCGCCCCGGGGCTTATCAGCTTTTCATAGGAAAATCTTTAAAAATCTTCTTCTCTGAAACCATAAGGCCTAGACATTTAATATTTGGTATGTAACATTATCTGAAGGTCCTCTACAAAGGTTGTTCAAATTATGACCCCTGGACCAAAAATGGCCCCGCCCCGGGGCTTATCAGTTTCTCATAGGAAAATCTTTAAAAATCTTCTTCTCTGAAACCGTAAGGCATAGACCTTTGGTATTTAGTATG
The DNA here is from genome assembly GCA_963576725.1 of Azorinus chamasolen. NCBI lineage: Eukaryota > Metazoa > Mollusca > Bivalvia > Cardiida > Solecurtidae > Azorinus > Azorinus chamasolen. Next base: position 102,648,522 of record OY755235.1, on the reverse strand, counting down.
TAGCATCATCTAATGGTCCTCTACAAACATTGTTCAAATTATGACCCCCGGACCAAAAATGGCCCCGCCCCGGGGCTTATCAGCTTTTCATAGGAAAATCTTTAAAAATCTTCTTCTCTGAAACTGTAAGGCCTAGACCTTTGATATTTGGTATGTAGCATTATCTAATGTTCCTCTACAAAGATTGTTTAAATTATGACCCCTGGACCAAATATGGCCCGCCCCGGGGCTTATCAGTTTTTCATAGGAAAATCTTTAAAAATCTTCTTCTCTGAAACCGTAAGGCCTAGACATTTGATATTTGGTATGTAGCATCATCTATTGGTCCTCTACAAAGACTGTTCAAATTATGACCCCTTGACCAAATTGGCCCCGCCTGGGGGCTTATCAGTTTTTCATAAAAAGCTTCCTCTTTGAAACCGTAAGGCCTAGACCTTTGATATTTGGTATGTAGCATCGTCTAATGGTCCTCTACAAAGATTGTTCAAACTTTGACCCACGGACCAAAAATGGCCCCGGCCCCTGGCTTATCAGTTTTTCATAGGAAAATCTTTAAAAATCTTCTCCTAAACTGTAAGGCCTAGACCTTTGAAATTTAGTATTTATTATCATCTAATGGTTTTCTACCAAAATTGTTCAAATTATTACCCCTGGACCAAAATGGCCCCGCCCCTGGCTTATCAGATTTTCATAGGAAAATCTTTAAAATCTCCTGTGAAATTGTAAGGCCCGGAACTTTGAAACTTATATGAAGCATCTTCTAATGTTCCTTTATTTAGATTGTTCGAATTTGAAACTCAAGGCCTAAAATTATGGCCCTTGGTTTCATATTGGCCCCAATCTGAAGCTTACTTATTTTTACATAGAAATACAGTGTATGCATATGTCTATAGTAACCAGGTGAGCGATTTAGGGCCATCATGGCCCTCTTGTTTCTTGTAGATGCTCCTTTTCGGTAGATTTATTCAAGACGGTTCTAAAATAGTCTAAGAGGGAATGGGTTAACCCTTTCCTCCATAAATACGCCTTTCTATGCCTCTGCAATTGTAAAAGTCAATTCTTGAAACCATTGTGATAAATAGAGCATTTGCTCCTATAGAGCAAATGCTCTATAATAACCCCAAGGGTTTTAAAACTAAACAATTCCAATGTTTTCCTTTTCTCTAGTAAATGCTCATTTTCGGTAGATTTATTCAAATAGTTTCGGTCTTAAATGGTCTAGGAGGGAATGGGTTAAATAGTTAATGTGTATATTTGAAACACCAGCAAAAACGATTAGTGATAACATGTTGGAAATCTATGCATATCAATGACTGCAAATCACTTGAACTTTAGATTTACAAGATAAACCCTATTTCAGATTTATTTAAACACTGTATATACGTAAAGTAGGGTCACACTCTTTACATAAAGATTAGATAGGTTGTTTAGTATCGTGTTACGTTGTGAAATTGTTTGTATTTGCAATGATGTATGTTATAAATCAGAGCTACAGATAACGGTGTGTACCCAAATATTAAAATCGTCATTTCTCTATCAAACCCTATACTGTGACCACTCTTTAGAATCGTCTCTTCGAGACGATTCTAAAGAGTGGTCACAGTATAGGGTTTGGTAGAGAAATAAAGGAGTTATTCTTGAAAATGTTTAAATAAGCATCTTATCTGGAGCTCTGTCAGTATTGTCAGTTGATATGAGCATATTCGAGCATACTGCTACTCATTAGAACTGCCTTTGCGATGCGATTCTAATGTGTAGCACCAATATAGGATTTAGTGGAGAAATATAGAGTAAAACCCCTCTAAACCGGGCGTTCAAATTAGTGGTGGTGGGGGGGGGGGGTTACTAAACAAGTTTCATTGTTTCGTGCACAAAAACACCCGGATAGAACCACCAACATACCGCAAGCCAGTTTCCTCACATGGCAAACATGAAAGTATTCTGGGGACGAGGGGCGAGAGGGCATTCATTTATGATTGTTACGAATGTAATAGTTTCCGATATTTGTTTGCTGCTTTTCCAAAATTCTTTCCTAAATACGTATTGCTTATACTCTTTACGGAGCATTTGTCAACAAAGTTCGGAAATCCTTACAGTTGTCTTATACAGTGAAACCTGGGTAATCCAAACATTCAAACACGTACATGTAATACGTACCATTATCCGTCTGTATGACAGGTGGCAGCTTCATGCAGGATGAAAGTCAAGCAGGAAGCTCCTCTAGGAGCTTCCTGCATGACAGTCACTCTGCATTAAGCAGCCACCTGCCTAACTTGGCATGTTCTCAATTCTTCTTTACAAATGACTCGGATTATCGACGTTCTTCTGTATAGAATCCGGTATCCATATTCAGTTACTTAACATGTCATATTCAGAAGAACCTGTCTTAAGCGGTCTTTTATTTATTGAACATAGACGTCTTAAAAAAAGCAGGTGGTTGCTTAATGCAGTGTAAAAGTGATACTGAAAGCTCCTATAGAAGCTTTATGTATCACTTTTGTCCTGCATTAAGCTACCACCTGCTTTAGAAATCCAGATTTATACTTCTTTTTAATGGCCGCTTAAGACTGGTTCTACTGTTTTCTTAATCCAAGCTCGAAATGAAGCATGTGTAATGAAAACAGATATGACAGTCTCGTGAGTCTGCAGACATTCTGTTGAATTACAAGATCGAGTGAGCTTTAATTTCGTTAGAATCTATTTTAGGCTACGACCTTGTCATCAGTACTCATTTGTCTATTTCTAATTAATGTGTGCCACTTAACCTTTTACTCCATAGATACGCCTTTCTATGTATTTGCAAACAGAGTAGACCCAGATCAGACGGCTCTTATAGTGAAACATGAACGCATGCCTTTTTGGCCATGGCAGAAACTGTAGAATCATATCTATTTCATTTCATAAGCAAACAGAGCAGACCCTGATCAGACGGCTCCTACAGGAGCCGTCTGATCTGGGTCTACTCTGTTTGCAAAGGTGTAGAAAGACGTATATATGTAGAAAAGGGTTACACGAATGATTACAATGTAATCAGTTACGATAACTATAACTACTATATATGCACCTATAAAGGCTGCAAGAGCAAGTCTACTGGTTATCCCTTTCCCTGTTCTGCGTTTATTCCAGATTTCAATATACAGTTGAACTTCGATAACTCGAACATCAAGGGACCGTACAAATTAGTTCGAGATAACAGGAGTTCGACTCATCCGATTTCTAATCTGAACGATTTTTTCAATGCGACAGCTTAATACAGGTCTAAAGTAATTCTGAAAGCTCCTGTAGGAGCTTTCAGCATTACTTTAGACCTGCATTAAGCTGTCACATGTTGTTCTAGATGTCTGTAGCGAAACATTTTAGAGCAATTCTGTATTGTAAGTTTTGGAAGGACTAAAGTTTTTGTTCGAGTTATCCCGAAGTTCGAGTTATCCGAGTTCGAGATATCGAAGTTCAACTGTATATACCTACTGAATATTCATGGCCAAAATAGTTATAATGAAATACGAAATGTGGAACATTGTAGCCATTTTAGAAAGCAAAGAAACAGACCAATCAAATTACATTAGCAAATAGAGCAGACCCTAATCAGATGACTCCTATAGGAACCGTCTGATCTGGGTCTTCTCTGTTTGCAAATGCGTGAAAAAGCGTTAATATGAAGGAATACTATTATCTACCCCACTTAAAGTTTATATCCCCCGGAAAGTTTACTATGAGAGAACAAAGACCTAAGCAGACACTTTATCAATCGATAAATTCAGAAGTTCTTTGTATCTTCCTAGATATGAATTAATCAAACTAGATATCTATGATGATGTGAATGTAACAGTTTATGCTGCAACAAATCATTCCGTTACTTCTCCGCCTAGAAGTCTTTATCGCTGGACGATTTATGGCAATTTCCCCCTTATGTCCGCGAATAATAATCTGTACCCGAAACCTGTTGTCTAGATCTTTGTTATTATCAGTTTTTCAGTCATTTGTTGGGCGTTTTACGAACATTCAAGATACACGTCCCTCCTTCAATCCCGATCTAGACGTCTTTTCAAATATCGCATCTACGTGTATAAGGTATTCCTGCTATTAAGTTACGAATACCCTCTTAGAAATACAGCAACATGTGTTAGAAATCCATCCTAGTTACTGACTCATCCAGAGGATCTATATGTCTGGAAGGGGAACGATCGCTCCTTCAAGCATTTGGGCTCCACAAGAACCACTTGAGTGTGTTTCTTCGTATGTTCATAGATAAAGTAATGGGGAGAGAACGCAGTTTGCCATGACAGTTCACGATACTGTTGACAAAAAACTCTGTCTACCTTAGAGGTACATATTCGGTGCGTCAGTTTCAACAATTTCGAGAACAGTCCCTTTAGAATTGCATCAAAGAGGCGTAAAAAGTTATCACAATGTAGGGTCTGGTTGAGAATCAATAGTTTTAGCATTAATTTTGATTACGCACATTTATATATTGCTTTGCTACGTCAAAAGGTATGGCTTCAACATCGTCAGCACAGAGGTCCTGATAAGATACGTAAATTAAAACGTACAACTTGTTTATTTCTACACCAAACCCTATGCTGTGACCACTCTTTAGAATCGTCTCGAAGAGACGATTCTAAAGAGTGGTTACAACATAGGTTTTGGTGGAGAACTAACAATTTTAGTATTTGATTACGCACACGTATTTATTGCTTTGCTATGTCAAAGGTATGGCTTCAACATCGTCAGTACAGAGGTCAGTAAGATACGTAAATTAAAACGTATTCAAAAATAACTTCTTTATTTCTCCACCAAACCCTATGTTGTGACTACTCATTAGTAGTGGTCACAACATAGGGTTTGGTGTATAACAATTTTAGTATTTGATTACGCACAAGTATATATTGCTTTGCTGCGCCAAAGGTATGGATTGAACATCGTTTACAGTTTTGATATTAAGAGTGTCTATATAATTATGTACGTTTACAAGGCTAGACAATTAAGCTGCACATATCATTTGAAATATGTTGGACGTTCTTACAATTTCCAAGAGATATTATATTTAATCTTAAAAGATCTATGATGTGCTTTTAAAATGCCTGTCATAGTATTAATCATGTGCAAGTTTTGACAGGTTATTAGTAAACTTTGTTAAGAAACTGTTGTATAGTCGGTAAATAGCTGATAGCTACGTATATAATGTTAGAAAATGTAAAACACTCGACCATATATAAAGTTTCTTGTATCTTGGAGACATATTACTTTCACTTTTCGTGGAGTTTTTCAAGTGGCATTTCCTGTACTCGCTGTAAAGAAAACTGCAGTTGCTTTTGTTCTTTCTACCATATTTCCACTATATTGTGGATCAAGTTTTTAGCACCAGTCAGACGGGATCTTAAACCATCCAAACATGTCATGATTTTCAAGCCGTGTATATTCTTGAGTGAACTGTATTCAAGAGCATGTTCTTATACTCTTTCCATCATACATTATTTTAAAAAAAAAATTTGGGGGGGGTGTGGGGGGGGGAATGAGTAAGAATATGCATATGTATAAATACGTTTTATATTACTAGGAATCATTATATTTACTGTAGATAATCTAGTTAAAATTATATGTTGTTGTCTTAAGCGGTCATTCATTTATTGAACATAGGAGTCTTTAAAAGGTGGTTGCTTACAGGAGTAATACAGGAGTCTTAAAAATCAGGTGGTTACTTAATGCTGGGCAAAAGTAATGCAGGGCGCATTAAGCTACTACCTACCATATAGACACATAATTAGATCTCTTTATGATGACCGCTTAACCCTTTAACCAATAGCCTGTTTCTAGTTTTGAAGACATATGACCACTTAAAGCAGGTTGAAAGTAAAGCAGAATGCGCCTTAAGGCGCATTCTGCTTTACTTTCAGCCTGCTTTAAGCTACCACCTCCTAGAATATAGAAACTATATATGATGCTATATGTTCATTATTTTAAAAATTGGAACTATTTTCTTCAGCGGAGGAATATATTAAACTCGCTTAAAGCCGCTTCTATCAGGTAAAGGGTTAAGACAGGTTTTACTGTAAGTGATAAGAATATATGGTTTGCATGAGAAATACGAAATTTAGACCTTATACATGTCCAGTGAAACCTCTCTAAAACGGACGTTCGAATTAGCACCAGTTTCGTCATTATCACTTTACTCCATGAATATTCATATAAAAGATAATTACATCACCAATTATTAGATTAATATTTATTGTGCGCATGAACACATGAAGTTTTGGACATGGCAGAAATTGTAGAATGGTCATATTTTTAGCTGTTTCATTTCAATAAGTAGACCAGATCCTGATCAGATGGTTACTGCAGGAGCCGGCTGATCTGGATCTACTATGTTTGAAAAGGCGTATTCATGACGTAAAGGGCCAAGACAGATGACAGCGCAATGCAGGGTGAAAGTCATGCAGAAGGTCACTTTTTGGGCTTTAAGATTGACTTTTTTCTTGCATTGAGCAAACATCTGCCCCAACAAGTCTTATTCTTATTTGATAAAATCCGGTTTAGCGTATTTTGGATACACTTCAATCATGGCTGATCTACACAGAAAAATGCCTTAATAATAACGTAAAACACCACAACTGAAATCGAAGTATGCAAATAAAATGTCTTACGTGCGACTCTTTCTTAGAGCAATGATGTAATTGAAATAACAGATACTACACGAACCTCTGGTCTGGGTCTACTGTGTTTGCAACGGCGAAGAAATGCGTATTTGTGGAAAATGGGTTAAGAGAAATGGTAGCGCAAGGCAGGGTGAAAGACACGCAGAAAGTTTCTTTGGAGCTTTCAGATTGACTCTAAACCTGCATTGAGCTACCATATGCCTCGATGAGACATATTTTTATTTAACCCTGCCTTTATATAAACACATTTTCACGTATTTGCAAACAGAGTAGACCAAGATCAGACGGTTCCTATAGGAGCCGTCTGATCATGGTCTGCTCTGTTTGCTTATGGAATTAGATAGATCTGTTTCTTTAGTTTCTAAAATGGCTACACTGTTCCATATTTCATTATAACTATTTTGTTGCTGAATATTCAGTAGGTATTGAAGTTTGGAATACAAAATAAATAGAACAGGGAAAAGGTTAATATAATTCGAGTTTAGATGATGGTTTACTATACGCATCAATCATGGCTGATCAACAAAGAAAAATGCCTTGGTAATAACGTAAAACAGCCTCACTGAAATCGAAGTATGCAAATAAACTGTCTAAGGGCGGCTCTTTATTAACGCAGTGATGTAATTGAATGAACAGATACTTGGAACATAATCAACTACGGATCATGCAACGACAGACAGGGGAAAAATTTATTAGCGGTTGGACTGGTAGTATTTACCTGGACTGACCATATAGGTAATCTTGGAGCATCCGGAATGTCTATTTGGCCATACGTACATAATTTCGATGTTTATTATCTCGACTCTTGTGTGATAGATGGGGATTTAAAGGATACACAGGGTATGCTTGACACGCGATAAATTTGTCCAATAAGACATTTGAAAATAAATTGAATCTTGTGTTTGTATCACTGCCAAACATAACGGCGTTGGGTATTATGACCTAATAAAACATGAAAATGTGTGTTCATGGTGTTGTGATAGTCGTATTACTTTGACGATCTTTTGTTTTTTTTATTGTGGATATTGATGTGATTAGTTTTGGATCTTATTAGTAGTAGATTGATCAACAAACTGGATGTATTCGATGCATCGTTTTACCCAACATCTGGATTAACTACGTACAACGTATGTCTGGTATGTATCGGATACAGCAGGAAAACCTCTCTATAACGGCCACTAAATTACATCAAGTATTTTGTGTTAAAGGCAGGTGACTGCTTAAAGCAAGGTGAAATAAAACAGAACGCTCCTATTGGAGCGTTCTGTTTTACTTTCACAATGCTTTAAGCAGCCACCTGCCCTAAATACCAACTAATTAACATGATTTAGTGGCCGTTATAGAAAGGTTTGACTATATTTGAATGATTCATTAACCGTATTTAACTAGTTTATCCTCACTATCAGAGGTCCAGATAATATACGTACATTAAAACATTTTCAAGAATAACTTCTTTATTTCTCCACCAAACCCTATACTGTGACCACTCTTTAGAATCGTCTCGAAAAGACGATTCTAAAGACTGGTCACAGCATATGGTTTGGTGGAGAAAAGACGATTTTAGTATTTGAGTACGCACATTTGTCTGTTGCTCTGCTCACTATAGTATTTTCTAAACATTTCATACAACAGCCATCCACTATATACTTAACCGACTGCAGATAATTGTAATCTTTCTCTCCATAAATACGCCTTTAACGACTTTGCAAACATAGTAGACCCAGATCAGACGGCCTCTATAGGAGCCGTCTGGTCAGAGTCTTCTCTGTTTGCTTATGGAATGATATAGGATCCGATTCTACAGTGTTGCCATGATCAAACTTTCTTGTGTTCATGTGTCATTGTAAACTTGATTTAATCAAATGAATATTCATTGTGTCATTTTTTATATGGATATTCATGAAATAAAGCGATAGTTTTGTATGAAATACAGAATAGTTGTACACTATCCGTTTTGGGGATAACTTTGGCATGACAGTTATTCTGCCTGTTCCGATTGGCTCCCCGATGTGACCCGATTGGCCCCGGAAATGTTCGTGATGTCGCCATAAAATTTTGTTCTAGAACAAGAAACAACATCATGTGGTGGTGTAAACCATTATTATTGATTCACGAATGCGTTTAGGAGATTAACCCATGAATATTCATGTAAGAAATAATGACGTAATTAATATTAATTAGATTAATTTGTTATAATAAAATTATAGCAAATGGACAGAAGAATGTTTGGCAATGGCAGAAAATGTAGAATCAGATCTATATTATATCATAAGCAAACAGAGCAGACCCTGAGCAGACGGCTCATATAGGAGCCGTCTGATCTGGGTCTACTCCGTTTGCAAATGCGCGAAAACAGGTTTATATGAGGGAACGGGTTAAGTCCCACAGCGATATTTTCATAAAACGGATTATACAATATTGTTTCAATTTTGAGATATACGGATTATTTATGGACATATAAAGTTTGCATCTGATTCATGTCTCCAAGTTTTATGTATTTGTGTCAAACTTATATCAGATGTTCATCTCCTCATGACGATGTACAGAACTGATGTACCACAAGTTCCTCATCCTACTGAAATAGTGATGGTTGCTCAAACATTGATCCGTAGTGTTGGGAATCGGAACCAAACATTGTACTCGATCATCGATATTTGTTCGTCGATTAAAATCACATTAAATTATAATATGGCGGTCTTACTTGAGTTTGGAATAAAGGCCAAATATAGGTTGAAGGTTTGCAATCAATGTACAGTAAAACCCCGCTAATGTGACCACCTAAAAGAGGTATAATTCTGGGTGTTAGATGCAGGTGGTAGCTTAATGCATGACAAAAGTAATGCAGAAAGCTCCTAGAGGAGCTTTCTGCATTACTTTTGCCCTGCATTAAGCAACCACCTGCATATAAAGACAACCATGTGTATTTATTAAATGGTCGTAATAGAGGGGTTCTACTGTATATCCAGATCAGTTGATCATCGATTCAAAATCACGATTAAATTCTAATATGGCCGACTTATTTGAGTTTGGGTAAAGGCCAGATGTGGGTTGAAGGTTTGCAACCAATGGATATCCAGACCAGTATCTTTCCCTGAAAGATGACAGTTAATAAAGTGCAACCTCTTTGATTACAAAATGATTCTGCTCAGCTAAAACAATGTGACCAACCATGTATAAAACCCAAATCAGAGTGTTTGCCTTATCTTTGACTTTTACCGTTTGTTAAACTGTATGGTCTCCATAAGGTTATGTATAACTCGTCGACGATGGCCCGTCCTTCGTCGATAATCACGTACGAACCTTCACGACGTGATATCGTCACGTACTGCGATAAATCGACACATCACTACCGTGTGATCCACTACAAGTTTAACCGTTTCAATGCGTTATTTCCAGATGGACTATTTTAAAATTCAAACAGGCCAAGGTTACGGTGAATATTCAGTATATTCAATATTCTTCAATATCAAGCCCTGAATTCGGTGTCTCTCAAATGCTAAGCTGAAATTCAAAACCCTTTCCCTCATATATGAACGCCTTTTAACTCTTTTGGCGCCAAATTTAAAAGTGTCGTCTGCATTAATAATTTCATATTAAATATAATTCTAAGCTAAATAATAAAGATATATTAGTTCAAAAAAATGTTTTAAAAAACCTGTATGCTTGGGCTAAATACTACAGAAAACAGTGAAGTCCCAGGTCAGATGCCGCCTTGAAAAGCCAGCATCTGACCTGGGACAGCACTGTTTCAATGGTGCCAACAGGCGACATTGGTGCCGAAAGAGTTAACGCTATTGCAAACAGAGTATACCCTGATCAGACGGCTCCTATAGGAGCCGTCTGATCAGGGTCTGCTCTGTTTGCTTATGAAATTATAATATACCTGACTCTACAGTTTCTACAAAAACAATGTTGTACGCATGCAATAAAAAACTCTAATTAATATTCATGATGTCATTATTTCTTACACGAATATTGAACATGGAAACGGTTCACCCAAACGTAGATAAAATGGCTACGGACCAAATGTCTGCGGGAAAAAATATATTGTTGTCACTAAAACAAACTTCTGCTTTCTTCTTATTATGGTATGTGTGTACATGTATATCTTTAAAATCACATTTAACATGTCTGCGGGGAAATATATATTGTTGTCTCGAAAACAAACTGCTACTTTCTTCTTATTTTGATATGTGTGTATATCTTTAAAATCACATTTAACTCTTAGCCTGCTACAGAAACAGTGTCTACTTAAACTCCTAAGCTATTTATAGACCCAACCTCTTTGAACAAGTCTACCGAAAAGGAGCATTAACTATAGAAAAGGAGACTTTTAGAATTGTATTGTTTTAAAACCATTGTGATAAATAGAGCATTTGCTCCATAGGGGCAAATGCTCTATTTATCATAATGATTTCAAAATGTGACTTTTATAGAGGCGCAAAAATGTGTCACTAGGAGGGAATGTGTTAAACTCCATTCTCTTAGTTCTCATTTACTTTACGATTCATCCAAGCTTTTTGGAAACGTTTGATCGGGTGTCAAATAGTTTGGATCCCGAGACGCCAAGTTACTTGGCATTTTGTCTGGACCCAAGCTGTTTGCAAATGCGATTCTGGTCGCACTAAGCACGCAAGGGGTTGAATTTATCGACATGCTGTATGTACTAAAATGGACAGCAATTTGTTATTGTTATAAACATCTCCTACAAATTGAATTGAACATGAAATATTTGATTCTCTGACGATAGTGTGAGACTTGTTTAACCTTTTCCCTGCTAAAAGCGATCTGACTGTCATCTGCAAACAGTTTGGATCCTGATGAGACGCCGAGTTACTCGGCGTCTCACAAGGATCCAAGCTGTTTGACACCCGGTCAACAGTTTCTCAAAAGCTTGAACGAAGCGGAAGTAAGTGAAGACAGTCATGTATCGGGGTTTAAAGCACACACCATTCTGATGGCAGGCTGAGGAATACCCCGTACAACGCTAAATCTTCAAATAGACTTTTCCAAAATTCAAACAGGTCAAGCTTACCGTAAATATTCACGGATTTTATTATTTATTAAAAGAAAAGTATAACATGACAAACAGTGCAGACCCTGGTGAGAGCGCTCCTCTAGGAGGAGCCATCTCATCTGGGTCTACACTGTTTGCAAAAGCAATAAGTAACCCGTTCCCCCCGCACTGAAAAGATTACTATAGTCTATATACAGTAGTTTCGCCAGGCCCACTGTCTACTGTTTAGGAGAACTCGATGAATATAAAGTATGAATTGTGTTTTATATTCACGGAAAACTACCACTATATAATTAATACTGTTTATAGAATAATTCCAAGCACACTGAGAATGTTATTGGAAGCTGGGTGCCCTGTCAAAATTGACATAAAGGATCGTTAGCAGGGTCATGTTTTATCATGATTCAACATTGTATTGCATAATGAGCTGTTATAAGAATCATATATCAGCATTGATGTATTGTCATACAGTAAAACCTCTCTATAACGACCACTAAATTGTGTTAATTAGTTGATTTTTTGGGCAGGTGGTTGCTTAAAGCATGGTGAAAGTAAAACAGAACGCTCATATAGGAGCGTTCTGTTTTACTTTCACCTTGCTTTAAGCATCCACCTGCCTTTAACACAAACTACTTGATGTAATTTAGTGGTCGTTATAGAGAAGTTTTACTGTACATGCTAGCTGCAGCACAATATAAAGATAACAAATTATCAAAAAGTAATACATGTGTACATGAAAAGGTTAATGTCTCGTGTATGACGATAAGAATGATAATAACCAAGACGATGAAATTGAATAAGATAACAACAGATAAATAGAGAGACAGCAAGACAGACAGACATATAGCCAATCAATGATAAATGTGGGCCAGACATTTCCGTGCATTAGATATTGCTTTCTCACAAGCATTTTATACAAAACATTTGTACATTATATCTGTAACATGGTGAAAAAGTTGTGACTCGACTGGGACTCGAACCCAGGGTCTCTGGCTTACCATGCCAACACTCTACCGACTGAGCTACCAAGCCACACAGTAAAGCCTATCAACCTATTTCACCATAATCTCTACCCGGCTACACACACCCCTTCTGCACAAGAATTCGTCCCGAATTCTTACTCAAAGAACACTCCACGAGTTTCTCTATATTACACATTATCTTCATATAAATCACCTTATGGGTTATTTACGTTGGGCGCCAAATGTAACATGGTGAAAAAGTTGTGACTCGACTGGGACTCGAACCCAGGGTCTCTGGCTTACCATGCCAACACTCTACCGACTGAGCTACCAAGCCACACAGTAAAGCCTATCAACCTATTTCACCATAATCTCTACCCGGCTACATATCTTTCAGGATTTCATTTCCACAAAGACGTTAATTTTTTACGTAATATCTTCCAGAAGCTCAATTTTGCATTCACCATACTGATTAAGATGTTTAATCAATTACACTATGAATATGCATGGGGTAATTAACATATGTATTAATAATAATTACCTTAATAGTTATAGTGGCACGTGAACAAGAAAAGTGTCGGCCCTCATAAAAACTGTATAATCAGATCTATATAATTCTATTAGTTAACAGGACTGATCCAGATCAGACGGCTTCTACAGGCTTATCCTTTACACCATTAACCCTTTTCCTGATGAATATTCATGTAGGAAATAATGACGTCATGAATATTAATACGATTATTTTTATAATGGCTTATGTACACATGACGAAGAAAGAAGCTGTAAAATCAAATCTATATTACACCATAAGCAAACAGAGCAGACCCTGGTCAGACGGCTCCTATATATGGAAGCCGTCTGATCTGGGTCTATTCTGTTTGCAGATACGCGAAAATGTGCTTACATAAGGGAATGGGTTAATACGCCTTTCTACACTTTTGCAAACAGAGTAGACACAGATCAGACGGCTCCTACAGGAGCCGTCTGATCAGGGTCTGCTCTGTTTGCTTATGAAATAATATAAATACGTCTATACAGTTTCTGTCATGATCAACTATTCCTGAGCTCATGTACTATTATAAGAATTGAGGTAATTAGTATTCATGATGTCACTATTTTGTCGATGCATATTCATGTTGTATATTGGTTACAAGGCGTATACATGGAGTATAGAGTTACAAAAGACTGTTGAGCCGGGTATCTATCATCTGTCACATGCTATGGGAAATGAGTGACTATGTCTTGTAGATTTGATGGTGATTTGTGGTTGTGCTTCTTGTCTGGCTCTTTGATTATGCCTTACAGTACCCGAGACTTCTGTGGTCATATTTAGGTAAGGAGCATATACAATTTATCACCGTCCACCGTGTTGGTGTAATGCCAGGGAAGTCACCAAGTGATGTCTGGCAAATCTCTGGAGATTTCTTGTCTTTGAAATTGTACACCATAGTAAGAACCCCTCTAAACCGGAATTCTATAGTAGAGAAGAATTTAGATACTTTAAGGCAGATGGCTGCTTATTGCAGGATGAAAATCGTGCAATAAGCTCCTAGAGGAGCTTTCTGCATGACTTTCGACCTGCATTAAGCTGCCACCTGTCGCCAAGACCGATATTTATACTAAATTGAACGTCCAGTTTAGAGGGATTTACTGCATTTGACAATAACGGATACATTTTGAACAAAGTGTTTGTTTAACAAGACAATCGGGTCGCACGAATTGACTGGGTCATTAAAAATGCTCTCATCAGGTCACCATTAGGTGTTTTTCTTTCTACCGAATCACTATTTTGACCAATTATTTACAGTAAACCCCCTCTAAACCGGAATTCTAGTAGAAAAGAATTTAAATACTTTTAGGCAGGTGGCGGCTTTTAAAAAAATACAGGACGGACGGGCGTATGTATGTACGGACGAGCGGAACTTAATGTCCCCTTCGCGTAAAGGCGGGGCATAAAAAAAAACAAATAGAAAGAAAAGAGGAATTTGTATATTCGGACTGTGCAGTAGATATTTTGGATGGGATAATGTGCAGTCTGAAATGTACGCTTTAACATCAGTTTCTGTTAGGGATGGCTACATCTCTATATTGGCTGGCCATGGCGTGTTTTGTCTGGCCTCATGCCATTGTCCACACAGGCGGAAGAACAATTATTGGGGCGGAAATTACGTGAGGATATTAGTCGGGATTCACTTCCGGGCCCACTGTCTATTTTTGTCTATCTGACATCCAAATGTATTCACCCTTTTCTTGGAAAATACATACTTGCTTTAATACATATACAGAAAAACCCTCTAAACTGGACGCTCCGGTTAGTTCAAATATAAATATCGGTCTTGGAGACAGGTAGCAGCTTAAAGCAGGGTGAAAGTCATACAGAAAGCTCCCTTTCTGCATGACCTTCATTCTGCATTAAGCAACCAACTGTCTAAAAGTATCTAAAATTCTTCTTTACTTGATTTCCGGTTTGAAAGGTGGTTACGGTACTGTAAAACCCCGTTAAAGTGACCACAATAATGTCGAATTATTTGTTATAAAAGCAGGTGGTAGCTTAATGCAAGACGCACGTTACGCATAAATCTCCCGAATGAGTTTTCTGCATTACTTCCATCCTGCATTAAGCAACAACCTGCACGTAAAGACACTCGTGTGTATTCATTTGGTGGTCGCGTTAGACAGAGTCTACTGGATATGGAATTGTGCCGGTTATTGAGAACACTATAAGAGTCCCCGATTGTATAATTTCATAGGAAACTGTTGACTGGCAGTAAGTTTGGTGTTACAATGTCTTCTCAAATTGGGATCATTTTCTCAAATTGGGTGCATTTTGACTACTTCCGGTTGGATTAGGCTTTCAATAAACTATTGACAGGGTGTCAAACAGCTTGGATCCTGATGAGAGTCTGATCTGGATCTACGCTGTTTGCGAATGAGAGCATGTATTCATTTAGTGGTCGTGTTAGACAGGTTCTGATGAATATCGAATATACTGCATGTATCATTTTTACACTTTACTGAAAATACAGCTTACGTATTTACCCATTACCTCATAGGCTATTTTTAGATCCAACCTTTTTTGATAAATCTACCAAAAAGGAGCATTTACTACAGAAAAGGAAACTTTTAAAATTGTGTAGTTTTGAAACCATTGTGAATTTGAGGGAATGGGTTAAGAGTCACGGATTGTATAACGTCAAAGGAGGTTGACTGGCAGTAAGTTTGGTCTTACTCCGATATGTTAAAACGCAATGCCTACCCAAAGCTTGGTCTGGTACTATTTTGACTACTTCCGGTTCGATTAGGTTTCTGAGGAACTATTGACCGGGTGTAAGAAGATCAAACACAATACAAGTACCACTGTCTCGCAATGCTTTCCTCCATAAGTACGTTTTCTACGCCTCTGTAAAAGTCACACGTTGAAACCGTTGTGATAAATTGAGCATTTGCTCCTATAGGAGCAAATGCTCAATTTATCACAATGGTTTCAAAATACAAAATTCTAAAACGTTCCTTTTCTCTAGTTAATGCTTCTTTTGGGTAGATTTATTCAAAGTGGTTGGATCTAAAAATAGCCTATGGAGTAATGGGTTCAATAAAATACTATCGGGCCTTGTTTTAAGGACAAACATTCGTCGCTTACAGGTAACATTAATGAAACAAATGATTGCACCATGCAACAGAAATAATATGTTAACTATTTTAACAATATAAAAAAAAAATTCCCTTTTGATCCCACCTACCATATTGTATACTTTGTAATGCATTTGTACTATGCTTGAATAGCCAGTCCAATGGATCCACCTTTCCTTCTTTCCTAATACACTCCTAATACACTCTCCAACATAATTACTTTGACAGTGCAATCAAATATTCTATCATATGAATAGTTTGATAAACACTGAACTCAGCAAGTACAAGAAATTGCAAAGTATATGTAAGAGAGGGATACAGAGAGAGAGAAGAGGAGAGAAAGTGGATATAAAGAGAAAAAAGAGAAAGAGGGACATATTGAGAGAGATGGAGAGAATATTATTCACTACATGCGAGGTAGAGTTTGGTGGAGAAAGGAAGAACAAATGATTATTATTTTCCAAATGTCCCTCTTATTTCTCACTGTTATCGTGGCAATGTATTCGATTGTGCTGTAGTAACATCTTCCCACATTTATTGTTACAAGACCAATCGATAATTAGTCGAGTACTTGTTTAACCATTTCCTTCCCTGTTCTATATTTATTCCAAATTCCAATACCTACTGAATATTTGCGGACAAAATAGTTATAATGAAATATGGAATGTGGAACAATGTAGCATTTTCAGAAACTAAGGAAATAGATCTAACAAATTCAATTAAGCAAACAGAGCAGAACCTGATCAGACGGCTCCTGCAGGAGCCGTCTGATCTAGGTCTACTCTGTTTGCAAATGTGCGTAAATGTGTTCATATGAAGGAAAGGGTTAACATTTCCTTGTTTACCCATCTTAACGCCTACCCTATAAATCAATGAGAATGGCCTGTTAGTTAATCTGGCCACTTAGCTGAACATTAATTTCTTCCACCCCACGTAGATGGTACGGGGCGTTGAGGAGTTCTCTCTATTATTTCCTTATCACGTTTGTTGGATATAGGGACAATTTATCACCTCTATACCCTCGTCATACTAGGATGATTATTAAATCTCCCAGTATCCGCTTATCTACGTTTGTCTCATTATGACCTTATAAGGATAATTTAGAATAAGAATTACCGGATTAGAATATGTATATCACTAGTTGCGGGGAACTTGAAGCAAGTGGTATTATCTTAACCCTTTCCTTCATATAGACGCATTTTCACGCATTTGCAAACAGAGTAGACCCAGATCAGACGGCTCCTAGAGGAGCCGTCTGATCAGGGTCTGCTCGGTTTGCTTTTGACATGATTTAGATCTGATTCTACAGTTTGTGTCCAAGTAAAAACTTCTATAAGTTCATCTTATAAATATTCATGATGTCATAATTTCTTACACGAATATTGAACAAGGAGAGGGTTAAATCTTTTGGCGCCAAATGAGTTTCGTCTGCAACAAACAATGGTGTCTGTCTTAAGTGTCAGAAAAGAAGTTCCTTCAATTTCCTCTCTAAAACGTAAGTGTTGCGTCAAACAGTATGGATCCAGATGAGACGCCGATTAAACTCGCCGAGTTACTCGGCGTATCATCAGTAATCCAGACTGTTTTGCAAAGATAGCCACGAATTCGCACATTGCAGTAGACCTAGTAGTGACTTTCCACGACTTCGGTGGGGAAAGAGTTTGAGATCAAATCTATTTTCACATTTTGTTTAATTCAAATTTCATTCACATGCTTGCACAATACACACATGATAAGCTTGAACATGGCCTGTCTTTGAAAACAATATGTGACACTCTATGTTAATTTGTCTGTTAGCAAGTTAATGATGGCCCCTGTAATTTCTATAGGTATGCTAATGTAAACCTCTATGGTGGGCATTACCATGCTAATGTTGGTTCTTTGATGGCTATTATCATGCTAATAGTATCCCTCTAGTATCCTTATAAGCATGCAATGCAAGCCCCTTGTCTAAGGTAAACATATGCAAATGCTGGCTTTATGAGTGCTATTGGCATGCAAATGTTGGCTTTGTGAGTGCTATTGGCATGCAAATGCTGGCTTTATGAGTGCTATTGCCATGCAAATGCTGGCTTTATGAGTGCTATTGGCATGCTAATGTTGGCCCTGTGGTGGCTATTTTCATGCTAATGTTGGCCATACGGTGGCTATTTTCATGCTAATGTTGGCCATACGGTGGCTATTTTCATGCTAATGTTGGCCATACGGTGGCTATTTTCATGCTAATGTTGGTCCTATTGTGGCTATCAATATTGACCCTATGGCGGCTGCTTCTATGGTGACTATAAGCATGCTAAAGTTGTCCCTATGATGGCTATTGTCATGCTAATGTTAGCCTTGTGATTGCTATTGGCCTGCTAATGTTGGCCATATCGTGGGTATCGTCATGCTAATGACAGAATGGCGACTAATGTCATGCTGATGTTGACACTGTGTTTGCTATCGTCATGCTAATGATCACCCTGTGGTGGCCATTATAAATGTTTGAGACAATGTTGTCTTCACATGTCTCAGTTCTTTTTATTATATACCACTAATCGTTGAGGAGTGCATACAACAGCGTAGTTATTATTTGAGTTCTTGAGACAAAGTCTTGTCTCATGTTTTACAAGCGGAAAGTGTTTTAAGAACAAACATGCATTCAAAGAATGAATTAAATTGCACGCGTCTTTGTCGAAAATGAATGATTAATCACATTGTTGTAGAGACGCATTCTGGGTAATCAGACATCTCTTAAATCGGAATTCTACTTACAGTAAAACCTCTCTATAGCGGCAACCGATACAGGTTAAATTCTTGGATATCAAGGCAAATTGTAACTTAATGCAGGTTGAAAGTTATGCAGAAAGCTCCTACATGAGCTTTCTGCATTACTTTCAAACTGCATTAAGCAACCACCTGTATTTAAAGGCACTAATTTTTAATAATTAACTAGTCTGTTTAAAGGGATTCTGTTGTATTTTGAAGCAAATAGGTCTTCTAAGTGCAGCTCTTTATTAGCGCAGTGATGTAATTGAATGAACAGATACTTGGAACATAATCAACTACGGATCATGCAACGACAGACAGGGGAGATATTTATTGGCGGTTGGACTGGTATAGTGTTTACCTGGACTGACCATATAGGTAAAATTGGAACATACGGGATGTCTATATGGTTAAACACGCTGGAATTTTAAGTGAGGTTTATATTTGGTGATGGATGTGAATCTGAGGATACGGTTAAGTCTCTCTATACCAAACATCAAAATTAGTACCCATGTCCGTCTTAAAAACAGTCGGTAGCTTAATGCAGAGTGAACATTACACTGAAAGCTCGAAAATGGAGCTTTCTACGTGACTGTAATCCTGCATTAAGCAGCCACCTATTTGAAAAGACCCAAATTTATCTGTGTTGATAATCCGGTTTAGAGGGTTTTACCATAACGAGTTTACACTTTGCATTTGACAATTTGTTTAATAAAGTAGAAAAATGTGTGGGATATATAATTGCTAATCTCAGTTAGAGTTGTGTGTGTGTGATATTAAAACGGAAGTATATATCAGTTTTCTGGTTAGTATGTTGAGGTATTAAAACACTCTGTATTAACCCCTTCTGTGCCACAATGACGGGTTTATGATATCACATGCAAACAGTTTGGATCCAGATGAGACGCCGAGTAACTCGGCGTCTCATCAGGATCCAAACTGTTAGACACTCTGTTTACTGTTTTATAAAGAAAATGGAAGAAGTGCACACACTTACACTAAAAATAAACGAAACTATGCCCAGCAGACGACAATGCTGGCACCGAAAGGGTTAAATATTTAGTGGACATACGACCGTTACGGTTTCCCTTGATATTGGTGTCTATACAGGAAGGTACATGTATGGATCAGCATCAGATGTTAAACAATCTCTGAACTACGGAATCCTATTCGGGACACGTGCTATCCCCCCTACGAATATGCGATAATTAAAGCAAAACTTGCAAATAACGATGCTTTTCATAGTAAAAAAATAAAAATACATAATGGCGAATTTTAAAATGGTAGAAGTTCGCATATGTACCCCGCCGAAAAAACATTATATACCACATACCTGTCTAGCTACGTTTAGCCCTTATAATTTACACATCGTATCTCGGTCTCTGGTTGGGCATCATAATATTGTCCGAAGGATTTGGTATTCTTGTTCATCCGAGGTAAATATCCGATGTTGAATCCTTATGAGTCCCTTTTCATGTCTTTGCAAACAGTGTATGCCCAGATCAGACGGCTCTTGTGTGATCTGGGTCTGCCCTGTTTGCTTTTTAAATTAAAATAGACCTGACTCTACAGTTTCTACCAATACCAGAAATGCATATGTACATTTGGCAGTATAAAAATAGCTGATAAAATATCAATAAAAAAATAGCATGACGTCCAAATCAATTACAAGAATATTCAGCAGAGAAAGTGTTAACATTCATTTGCGACGAATTTGAAAGTGGCCCGAATAGGACTTCGTAGTATACAGTGTTCCCCATGTTTGCCCTACTTATTAGTGCCTGGTCGTCTAGACACATACTCAACGAACATCCATCGGCATTCGATTTCTTCAAGGAAACTGCTGACTATTTGAATATCGCCATTAAAAAAATCAGATATATAAAAACTCATAAGCAAACAGAGCAGACCCTGATCAGTCAGCTCCTTCAGGAGCTGTCTGATATGGGTCTACTCTGTTTGCAAAAGACGTGAAAATAGGTTTCTGTGTGGGAAAGGGTTACGAACATCCATCGGGATTTGGTTTCGTCAAGGAAACTTGGCTGTTTGTAGAGCGCCATTTATAGACACAATATTGGTAATAGTTAATCAGATTTTCTGTTTCGTCTGTTGCCACAATACACGAGTGTACCTATGAACAGACATCTCTATTGTCAATTAATTCGCTTCCCAACCTCATTTCTTCCTTTCAATCGTTTTATGTCAGACTCATTCCAGTACAACTAATTCCCATTTGCATTGATAATAAACTTGTCGGTTCATGAAGTGCCAATACCGTGTCCCTTAGCCATTTCCCTCATATAAACGCCTTTTCACGTATTTGCAAACAGAGTAGATCCAGATCAGACAGTTGAGGAGGGTCTGCTCTATTTGATCTTGAAATTATAATAGACCTGGCTCTACAGTTTCTTCCAACACCAAACAATTCTTGGTATATATGCCGTTATAAAATTTCATTAAATAATTTATTCATGACGTCATTATTTCTTTCATGAATATCCAACAGAGAAAGCTTTAATCCTTATACCCAGAGGTCTAGATAAGATGCGTAGATTTAACCATTTTCAAGAACAGCTCTTGTATTGTTCCACTCAACCCTATTAATATAATGTTCCCACTCTTTAGAATCGTCGCGTAGAAACGATTCTAAAGAGTAGTCACAGTACGTACATGTACAGTAAAACCCCTCTAAACCGGATGTTAAATTTGGTATAAATATCGGTCTTGGAGACAGGTGGCAGCTTCATGCATGGTGAAAGTCATGCAGAAAGCTCCTAGAGGAGCTTTCTGCATGACTTTCACCCTGCATGAAGCAGCCACCTGCCTAAAAGTATCTAAATTATTCTCTACTAGAATTCCGGTTTAGAGGGGTTTTATTGTACATAGGTTGGTGGAGAAATAACAATTTTAGTGTATTTGGCATCTTTATCTGTATCTCTGCTTACACACCTGTAAATGGATATTGTGCAATTCTGACGATTATGTCAGGCTTTTGAGAAACTACTCACCGAGTGTCAAACAGCCTGGGTGCATTCGTAACTACTCGTCTTATTCCGTCAGGGTTCGTAGAAATAATTGAGCCGGGATGCTGATGAAACGCCGGAGTTTTTCGGAGTCACATCTAGAATCAAATCATTTCGAAAAACGGGTCAGGTCGCAGAAGTTTACTCCATAAATACATAAATACGCATTTTTCACGCATTTGCAAACAGAGTAGACCCAGATCAGACGGCTCCTTTAATTGCAAACAGAGTAGCATTAAGCGTCTGATCAGGTGCTGTTCTGTTTGCTTATGTTATACTGTAGATATGGTTCCACACGTCTTACCATCATTAAAACTTCTGTGTCTATGTGCTATTATAACAATTATTAGAATTAATATTCATGATGTCATTATTTCTTGCATGAATAGTCATGGACTAAAGGGTAAAGCGTTTCTCCTCTAACTCGTGACGGTAATTGTATATATTAACCCTTCGCTTGCTGTTCACGTCAATATACCTACCTGTAAATAGTGAAGACCCAGATGAGACAGCTCCTGAGGGAGCTGTCTCATCAGGGTCTGCACTATTTACAAGTTGATTGTGCAACCAATGCACTCCACAGCAGTGATTGCACAGCGAAATACTTGTACACCGTGAAGATATATGTAATTATACAACAGGGCATGGGTAAAGAAGGAGAAATGTATTTTAAAATTCAGCAAGCGAAGGGTTAATTCTGTGGAGACCATGCTCTTGATAAGTTATCGTTTTCTAAATAATCTATATAATCTAACTAAATAATCTAACTAAATAATCTTAACTAAATAATCTAACTCTTCTAAACAACTGCACACGTCGTATAAAGTGGGAGAATGGTTAAGGATTTCTTTTCGTGATGTCCTTATTTCTATTTTTATACCCATAGCTTTTTTGTAAAGTCAGTTTAGATTATCATACAATTTCTTAACCAATAACGATCACAGTGTCAGTTAGTTTAATTTCTTATTAGACGCAATTTAACCCTTTACCTCGTGAATACCGTAGTCTCCCTAATAAACGCCAACACGCTAATAAACGCTCCCACTCTAATAAACGCTAACTCTTATAACGCCAACTCTAATAAACGTCCCCACTCTAATAAACGCAAACTCTAATAAACGCCCCCACTCTAATAAACGCCAACTCTAATAAACGTCCCCACTCTAATAAATGCCAAGTCTAATAAAACGCGTCCACACTATAATAAACGTTCCTTCTCTAATAAACGCCACCTAATAAACGCCCATTCTAATAAACGCATCCATTCTATTAAACGCCCCACTCTAATAAATGCCAAATACACGCCGCCTTACTTCTTGTGGTATCTATCAATCCATCGATAGTAAATCAACTAAAACCCTATATAATAACGATTAAATAAATACACCGTATATGTTTTTTTTTAAATATATGTGGTAGCTTAATGCAGACTGAAAGCATTGCAGAAAGCTCTCCAAGGAGAGCTTTCTGTATTGCTTTCATTCTGCATTTAAGCAGCTACCTGTATATAAAATGCAATGAGCTCCTTTTTAAAAGAATTTACGTTCACATGGGCGTTTATTATAGATAATAGGTAATAATACAAGAATCTATCATTTAATTAACATTCATTGGTATTCAGGGTATTTTAATCTTACCTTTAGATTCATTTCAATGTTATTCCATAAGCAACTCGAGCACACCCTGATCAAACGACTATTACAGGGGCCTTCTGACCTGGATCTTCTCTGTTTGTAAAGGCGTTACAAGCGTCTCTGTGGAGTAAAGGAGGTAAAAAAGCTTCTCTATATACAAATTATGTTCGTAATTTCCCGGATCTATTCGTAATTTCCCGGAGCCGGTTCGGAATCGATGTGTCCATTAGTTATATCCGTGACCGTCTCCGGATTGTATTAGTGAAAACGTGACAAGCTTAAGTGTGTTCTCGCCTCTCAAATTGGTTTTACGACGTACATATTAACGACGTACAGGACAGCCAGGCCGGGATACCAAGCTGTTTTATAAATGGGTTTCTAAGTCTCTCAGGATTACGTCCTAAACGCTTTATTTCCACTTGACAGTTGCACCAACTTGGGCAAATGACATAGTTTCTGATAATACCGAGGGATTAACCCTTTCCTTCATATAAACGCCTTTTTCGCGTATTTGCGAACAGAGTATACCCAGATCAGGGTCTGCTCTGTTTGCTTATGGTATAAACTGGCATGTGTTCATACGTCATTATAAAGAAAATAATTTAATTAATACTAATGATGTCATTATTTTCTTACATGAATATTCAATAAGGAAAGAGTTAACCCTTCCCCTGTTCAATGTGTATTCCAAATGTCAATACCTACTGTATATCCATACACAAAATAGTTATAATGAAATATGGAAGGTGGAATATTGAAGCCAGTTTAGAAAGTAAAGAAACAGATTTATCAAATTACATTAGCAAACAGAACAGAACCTGATCAGACGGCTCCTATACATAGAAGCCGTCTTATCTGGGTGTACTCTGCTTGCAAGTGCGTGAAAATGCGTTAATATGAAGGAAATGGTTGAAAGTGTAATATTCATTATAGTAAACGAGTTTCGTGAAAACAATTTGTAATGAGCACGAAAGTAAGATTCTTTTTATCACACAACCCTTAAAAAGTACAATAGAAAGCGAAACAGACTATATCTGGCGGCCATTGTTTACAGCGTAGAACAGTCAGATTCAACCTGTACATTTGCATTAAAAAAGCACTAGTGCATTTCCGCGATTTACGGCACTCTGTTTCGGTACTCCCACACGGCAGATTGTGTGATAAAAATCTTTTAGAAATTATTTACGGAATGGCTTGGAGCCTGATAAAACGTCTTGTTACTCGACGTCACATACTCGTATAATGCCATGTTGTTTGCAGACGCAAGTCAGCTCGCGCTATGCATGGCAGCGATAAACATGAAACTAATATTCCACACTCTTTTATTAGCTCACCTGAGTATGCCCAACTTCCGGCGCCCGTCCGCCCGCCCGCCCGCCTGTCTGTATGTCTGCAACGGCGCGAAAAAGACGATTACATAAAGGAAAGGGTTAACTGATAATTCACATAATCTCAGCAATCTTACGGGCGCGTCTTGTAGCTGAAAGCATTCATGTATAATATGACGTGATCGTTTACCTGCATATAAAACATTTCCACTTCATATTGAATGCAGAGATCAAAGAGTCTGTTCATTATTACCTGGAACACTCACACGGGACTCGTAAACTATATAGTGCAGTCAAGTAGCTCGTCTTTGTTGCGTTGCTTTCTTCTTGTAATCAAAGCTAGATGACAGATGCTGCAGTCATGTGCTTTAATATCCACACCCGTAATCCGTATCAACCCTTTCTATGTTCAATATTCATGTAAAGAATAATGACATATGAATATTTATAAGCTGAATTTTTTTAATGTAAACTTTTCAATGGATTTTTTGTTTTGCTTAGACAAGCCCCACCCCACCCCCACCCCTACCCCCTTGTAAAATCAGATCTGTATCATGCCAGACCCTGTGGATCCTATAGGGGATGCTGGTCTAGTCTTGTGTGAAATGTGTTTTTATTAGGGAAAGGGTTAATGCTTTGATATACTGGATAGAAATCATTCATTCACAAAATCGATGAAATATGTTTTAAATTAAATATTAAATTAATATTTATAATTAGGGAATTACTCCATGAATATGTATGTTAGAAAAGAAATGACTGTTTGAATATTAATTGGCACATTGGTTTTATAATATTAACCCTTTCGCTGCCAGTGCCGGATCTGTGATTACCTATGCAAACAGTTTGGATCCAGATGAGACGCCGAGTAACTCGGCGTCTCATCAGGATCCAAACTGTTTGTTACTGTTACTATGTTTTTGAAATAAAAATGAAGAAAATCAAAATAATGAAAATTTGTAGCAGACGACAAAGTTAGCAGACCACAGAGTTTGGCAGCGAAAGGGTTAACATGAATAAGGAATTCTTACCGTGACAGAAACTATAGAAACAGATTTATGTTATTTGAAATTATTTCATAAAACGAAAGGTGTATTTATAGAGTAAATGGTTAAGGAGGTGTCCCCCTCCCCCCCCCCCCCTTCTCTCTTTCTCTCTCTCTCTCTCTCTCTCCCTCTCTCTCTCTCTCTCTCTCTCTCCCCCCCTCTTCCCCACCCTCTCCCTCACTCCCTCCCTCACTCTACAATACATATGTATAATACAAACAAACACAGGCGTTACCATCGTATGAGTCGTTGTCGGATTGTTGGATTGTTGACTGACTCTTCCTTATCTTTAACATCTAACGATCGCTAGATGAAACATTTTGTCCCTTTGTCATAATCTACTATGTAAATCTTTCACTAAATTCGTGCTGTTACCTGATATTGAACCTTTATTCTGCTGGATAAAAAAAATATGTCTGCTTAATGCTTTACTCCATAAATACGCCGTTCTTCGTTTTTGCAAATAGAGTAGACCCAGATCAGACGGCTCCTATAGGAGCCGTCTGATCAGGGTCTGCTCTGTTTGCGTATGCTATGATATAGATAAGATTCTTCAGTTTCCTGCCTTGGTCAGATCATTCTATATGTCCATGTGCTATTGTAACAATTTATTTAATTAATATTCATCATTAATTATATGATTATTCATGGAGTAAAATGGTTAAACAAGGATATGTTGTATTCTTCCGATTATCTCAGGGATTTGAAACAACTGTCGACTGAGTATTAAATTGTTTTGATCCTGATGCGACGCCGAAAAACTCGGCGTCTCATCTGGATCCAAGCTGTTTTCAAATGACAGACAAATAATCTGAGTCTACTCTGTTTGTTTGCAAAGGCGTGAAAAAAGGTGTATATACGTGTATGCAGGAAAGGGTTAACCTGTATCACTGATTGCAAACTGTTTTGGTCCAGACAAAAGGTCGAGTAACTCAACATCTCATCAGGAAAGACCCTTAAGGTCTTGGTCTCTGTTGTTTGCATTAAGATTGTGCTGTTTCAGTGTTCAGAAATGGAAGCTTGATATACAGTTGAACCTCAAGCTGTCATAAAAAAAAAGAGGTCTTTATGGGCCTGTAAGGCAGGTGGTACCTTAATGCAAGTCAAAAGTAATACAGGAGCTTTCTGTACATGTGTATTACTATTGCCCTGCATTAACCAACCACCTGCTTTTAACACTCAATAAATGATGGCTTGACAGGTTCTACTGCCTCTGCTATGAATCTTGAAACTAATAACAATATCAGCCCGTATCCCACTATCTTCGAACTGAATCGCACAAGTTGTAAACAGCGTGGGTCCAGATGAGACGCCGAGTAACTCGGCCAGATCCAATTTTGAGTATAATTGTTTTTTTACAACGGGATAAAGGTTAACCCTTATCATGCTAAGCGAGATCTAATCCGACTCGCATCCGCAAACAGCCTGGATCCAGATGAGACGCCGAGTAACTCGGCGTCTCATCAGGATCCAAGCTATTTGACTCTCGGTCAAGAGTTTCACACACATTGTACGAACAGATATAAGTAAAACACGAAACAGATCAAAGGTTTGGCCGACAATGTTATTTTTAGCACGATAAAGGTTAATATACACTGGTCGGGTTGCTAGATGCTAAACTTCGGTGTCTATTTGTTCGTGCTTTCAATTAAAGCAGTGCGGTAATCGAACGGTTTGTTTGTTTTGCAGCATATGTTTCCAAGTCCGATTGTAACATCGTTAAAATTCCATAACGAATAACAACTGTTGCCAACACTGTGTTCTGATTGAGGAAGAACTCTAAGCTGTTATAATGATGCAGACGTTTAACTCTAAATATTTCCTTCATATAAACGTTTCTTCACTCATTTGCAAACAGAGTAGACCCAGATCAGACGGCTCCTGTAGGAGCCGTCTGATCAGGGTCTGCTCTGTTTGCTATTGAAATTATAATAGATCTAGCTCTACAGTTTTTACCAATACCAAAATCCAGCGTACATACATGTAATTATGTCACTATAACAAATCAGCTTATAATAATTATGATGTCACTCTTTCTGCTATGAATGTTCAAACAAGGGAGGGTTTAACCGTTATCTAATGAATGTTCATGTAAGAAATAATGGCATAATGAATATTAATTAGATAAAGTTTTATAATGGCATCTCGTACCGTAATTTAGTATGACGTAATACTGGGTTAGGCGGACTCCTACCAAGTCCTCGAGTTTACTGAAAAAGACTGACCTTGCACTTTAAAAAGTATCACATTCGCTGCTAATATAGTTTGCCTTGCTTTGTTAGTTATGCGTTCAATTGGCTTATCTCCGGTTAGATCACATTTTCAGGTCGTAAATCTGTAAAATGGTTCGATCAGAGCTACAAATAAATATTTATGAAATAGAATCCGGAAGAGATAGACACTTTAACCCCTTCAGTGCGAGAAACGAGTCACCAGTGCCCTTTGCAAGCAGTGTAGACCCAGATGAGAGGGCTCCTAGAGGAGCCCTCTCATCAGGGTCTGCACTGTTTGTCATGTTACACCTTTTCTTAGAAACATAATCCCTAAATATATCCACGGTACGCATAATCTTTTTTTAATTTTGGAATAGTCCATTTGAAACTGCGGCGTTGAAATTGTTTAATACAGTAAAATTCCGCTAATGCGACCACCTAAAATAGGTATAATTACGGGTGATAGATGCAGTTGGTAGCTTAATGCGGGACACAAGTAATGCAGAAAGCTCCTAGAGGAGCTTTCTGCATTACTTTTTTCCCTGCAGTAAGCAACCACCTGCTTATAAAGACACCCATGTCGATTCATTAAGTGGTCGCATTAGAGGGGTTCTACTGTATATGGATGGTGGTGCTAATTTTCGAGGCAATTTCGTCCTTAGTAACCCTTGTATCTGCATGTAGCTGGTTCCCTGTGATCATTGTGACGTGAAATTTTGTCATTCATCAGTAGAAATTGCTGACTTGTTCACTTATTCAAATTTGTCGTTTAATTGACAATAAATCTTTACATCGATTTAATAGAGAGATTAAAGACCTCGCTGTTGTTTAAGCTGGCTGTATTGATTCGTTTCACTTTGATGTTCACAGATGCATGCTGAGTGCTTCAAATCTACGCATGTCAGCAAGAATGTGAACATGTCAGCATGAACAGACCACTTTGTGCACAGTGTATTTGAAAGCTTATTGACTTACGATGGTCTACATATACAGCTGAACTTCGATATTTCGAAATCGGATAACTTTACCTTCGCGGTATAAATCGAAGTAAACGTTCGGTTCATTCAAATTTCGCAATGCATGTGTCATTAGGCATATCTAGAAACATATATGACAGTTTAATATAGGTCGAAAGTAATGCTGAAAGCTCCTATAGGAGCGTTCAGCATTACTTTCGCCTTACATTAAGCTGTGAACTTGGGAAATTTTTCAAATCAGAAATCGGATTACACGAACATCTGTTATCTCGAAGTAATTTGTATGGTCCCTTGAAGTTCGATGTATCGAAGTTCAACTGTATATTCCTACTCAGGTTTGAACGTGTGACAAAATAACGACAGAAATGCCATATTTGTATCATGTTGTATATGAAGTTAATGCGATGTGTTTGATTTTGCGTTCATGATGCGGATATAGTGTGTATTTATTATCACATGTTATTTAATATACAGGAGTTGTTGGCAATAATAGAAACGGTAGAGCCTTAACCCTTTTCCTTATGTAAGCGCATTTTGACGCATCTTCAAACAGAGTAGACCCTGATCAGACGGCTCCTATAGGAGCCGTCTGATCAGGGTCTGCTCTGTTTGCTTATGGTGTAATATAGATCTGACTCTACAGCTTCCGCACGAGCCGAAATGTCCTGTGTTCATATGCCATTATAAAAAATAGTCTTATTAATATTCATGACGTCATTATTTCCTGCATGAATATTCATCAGGGAAGGGGTTAAGCAAATAGAGCAGAACCTGCTACAGGAGTTGTCTGATCTGGGTCTGCTCTGTTGGGCGAAGGTTTGAACAGGCTTAAAGCATGGGGTAAAGGTTAACTCTGTACTCCATACACGCGCCTTTCTTTGCCTTTCCTATAGGACTAAGGAGTCGTCTGATCAGGGTCGGCTCTGTTTGCTGATGCAATAACAGGTATGAATCTACTGTGGCGAAATAGTCTTATGTCCATGCTTTATCATATTATAAAAAAAATGTAACAAATAATCATGATGTCATTTTTGTTGCATGAATATTCATGGAATAGAGAGGTAAAGACAAGTGCATTCAGGCTCTGTAAATGTAAAGGATATTTTTTTGTATTTATGTTAACCCTTTCCCTCATATAAACGTGTTTTCACGCATTTGCAAACAGAGAAGCCCCAGATCAGACGACTCCTAGAGGAGCTGTCTGATCAGGGTCTGCTCTGTTTGCTTTACAAAATTCGATACACCTGTTTCTTTAGTTTCTAAAATGTCTACAATGTTCCACCTTCCTTATTTCATTATAACTATTTTGTCCATGAATATTTAGTAGGTATTGAAATTTGGAATAAACATAGAACAGGGAAATGGTTAACCGTTCTGTTGCCAGTGGTAGATCTGTGATTACCAATGCAAACTGTTGGGACTCAGATGAGACACTGAGTAAATCATTAGAATCCACATAGTTTGATACTGTGGTCATGGATTTGTTTATAAATCAAAGCGTTGTATTCTTTGCATGGTATCAATCTGATATCGAATAAGTTCGCTTTGGCATGGAATTGCGTATCTATAAGGGAAGGCATTAACACTCTATCCAGTTGATGATACAGTTGCAGTTGCAGCCGTTTCCCACTATGCTTATTATCACACTGACCACTCGCAGTTGTTGGCGTGATTACCTAATCGCTTGCATAGGGTCATCCGACTCGCGCTTCTTTATTCATTGAGTATTTTCATTCATGTTATGATCACGTGATTTCTTCATGTAACTGATATTTGTATATCCGTGCGCCCTTCTTACACATTGCTATATTTTGTTGGTTTTTGTTGGTTTTTGCAAATACTAAGCCGGAGATATGTTACGAAGCTTTTTCATGTCAGATATAGTATAACACGATTGGTTCCGGATGCCATGTTGTTAATCACCCTTTGTATCCATCGAATGCAGGTCAGTAATTTGCACTATTTTGTCAGGCCGGCGAGGGTACCATGGTTTGGCTGTGGAACGCCACCTTTGTATTCTATTGCTTCGCAAAGAGAAAAAGAAATTAAAAAAATAGATTTGAAGCAGACAACAAGTTTAGTTTTTTTTGCAGACGACATTACGTAGGAGTGAAATAATTAAGCCGTTGACTTAATTAGAATGAGTGTGCATGTGAACTACAGTTAACTCATTACTCAATGGGCTATTTTAGATCCAACCACTTTGAATACATCTACCGAAAAGGAGCATTTACTAGAGAAAAGGATTTTTTTTTTTAAAGTTTTGTAGTTTGAAACCATTGTGATAAATTGAGCATTTGCTCGTATAGGAGCAAATGCTCTATTTATCACAATGGTTTCAATAGGTGATTTTTACAGAGGAGTAGAAAGGTTTGCTACAATGGACGAAGTCGGCGTCCCATAGGCAACCAACCTAGTTGACTCCAGGGGCGTTGCTAGCGATACGCACTCATGCACGTGCGGAACATCAGTATGAAAGGTGAAAGCATTATTATGGCCAAAATGGAACAAAATCGAAGGCTAAAGGGGGGGGGGGGGGGGTAGACTTTGTTAAAGTTAACGTTCTGTCTTATAATGTAAGCTTCAACCCATTTCCTCATACAGTTAAACCTCTCTATAACGACCACTAAATTACATCAAGTATTTTATGTTAAAGGCAGGTGGATGCTTAAAGCAAGGTGAAAGTAAAACAGAACGCTCCTATAGGAGCGTTCTGTTTTACTTTCACCTTGTTTTAAGCAACCACCTGCCCAAATATCAACTAATTAACACAATTTAGTCGTTATAGAGAGGTTTTACTGTATTGACGCCTTTGACGCATCTGTAAAAGCCACTCTTTAAAACCATTGCGATAAATAGAGCATTTGCCCCTATATGATCAAATGCTATATTTATTACAATGGTTTCAAAATTACACAATTCTGAATTTTCCCGGAATAGCATGCCCCTGGACCCCTGTAGCCACTGTGCGTAGTGCGTACGTTACATTTGGATTCAGCTTCGCCCTTGAACATCCCACGTGAGGTTTTTAAAAGACATCGCAAGATCTTTAAAAAAAAAAGAAGGCAATATTTGGCGGAGGAAACTTCTTTGGCGCCAAAAGACTTAAATTGTTAGGAGAAACTCAAATGCTATACAAATTTTCTTGATACAACGCAGTAATGCTTCAGGTCAGTCTGGTATACCTAGATACGGCAGAGAACGGACGAACAAAGGGTTTGACGTTTTGGCGGGAAAATGCTTCCGTGTATGGAGACTTTTAGCTAACTGACAGAAAATAAACCCGTTTACATTTTAACATTGAATGTTAACTGGTTTCATTTGTTAAACTTAACGTCTCATGTATATTTTTCAGGATAACTATGTGATGGAGAAGCAAGTACGGTCCGGGATTCCGATACCCCGGCGGCGACAGAAAGCTACCCCACCCAGGGTGTTGTCCCCACCTAGGATCAGCAAAGAGGCGGTTGGGTCACCCCCAGATGATGTCCTGCCAGAATATAGCCCTGTTGGTTCCCCGCCCAAGAGTTACGCTGTGTGGCCAATTTCCTTTGAAGATAATGATGATTTGCAAAAGGAGAACCAGCTACCAACACAAAATGGGCGAAACGTGGAGGGAGATGCTGGCGAGGAGCAGGTAGGCAGCTTGGAAATGAAACACTTTTAACCCTTTACTTCATGTCCTAGAATAGCTCCCCGTACCACGGAATGAATCGGAATACTTGTGACATTGCCTCCAATATTTTAGCCATGACAGAAACTGTTGGGTGTTTGTGGAGTAAAGGGTTTAAAACTCTTTACCAAATAATTTAAAATATTATATCATGAATATAAGCGAGGCATATATACTGAGCAAAATTTCTAATTGGTCATGTGATATTTTGACCAAAATATGAAAACGAGACGGTTGTACGCAAATGTAATAGGCTACACATACAAGGAAAACCATTTTATTTCAAAAAGAGTAACCATCAAAAGGTTATGTGTCTGTCAAATTGAATGCAGAGTTTAAGAAAACAATATTAATTAGTTTTAAAAATGTTTAAGATTAACAGATGACCAATTAGAAAATTTGTTGAGTAACTCTGATATAAGTTGGAATCATCATGCAAATGGAACATCAATTTTCAGAAACAAGAATAAGAATTAATCTAATCCTTAAGCAAACAGACCTTGATCAGACGACTCCTACTGATACCATAAGATCTGGGTCTTCTTTGTTTGCTAGGCAGCATGGGGCATCTAAAGGGTAAAATGCATTAATGTGAATCCTTAACTTCCAACTTTTATATTGTACCTGTAACAAACCAGAGTGTCACTAAACGGTTTCCATGGATTTAGAGATAACTGGATAAACAGTTGAATGAGTGGTAAAACACACAGTTGTAAAATATAGTGTTGCAATGATTTTTTAACACTTTGCAGAACGAAGACAAGATGCACTGGGAATAATTCTGTGTCTATCACTGTCCATTGTGTGTGTCAACAGATAAAACCCTTTCAGTGCATGGAACAAATCACTAATTTCCTTTGCAAATAGTGTAAACCCAGATGAAAGATCTCACTGATTGCCATGTAACACTTAAAAACATCCCTGAAGATCCACAATAAGCTTGACCTGTTTTAATTTTGGAATAGTTTATTTGAAAATTCAGTGTTGAAAGGACCGCAGGAATGAAAGGTCATCCATGCAGAATTCTGGCTGCCATGACAACAAAATTGAATTCTTTGAAAAAAAAATTCTTAGAAACTCCATTTCCAATTTGAATTTAGTTTTGCAGGAAGTTTCACTTACTGGTAGTCCACTACTGTCCTTAGAATTATTTGCAGAACTTAAAAAAACATGGCTTTGTTAATGACCGTGCTAATTTTCCATCTACAGGAGCTTTCAGCATTACTTTAGACCTACAGTAAGCTGTCACGTGTGTTTCTAGATACAGTAGAACCCCGCTAATGCGACCACTTAATGAATAAACATGGGTGTCTTTATAAGCAGGTGGTTGCTTAATGCTGGACAAAAGTAATGCAGAAAGCTCCTCTAGGAGCTTTCTGCATTACTTTTGTCCTGCATTAAGCTACCACCTGCACCTAGTGCCCAGAATTATACCTCTTTTAGGTGGTCACATTAGCGGGGTTTTACTGTATGTGTAGTGATATGTTTTAGAAAATATCCTGTATTGTAAACTTTGGAAGGACTGAACTTATAGTTCGAGTTATCCCAAAGTTCGAATTATCCGAGTTCAAGATATCGAAGTTCAACTGTATGACTATGTTACAAAATTTATGTACTTCTCAGAAACTACTACAGTAAAACCCCTCTAAACCGGATGCTCATTTTAGTATAGATATTGGTCTTGGAGACAGATGGCAGATTAATGCAGGGTTAGAGTCATGCAGAAAGCTCCTCTTTGAGATTTCTGCATGACTTTCACCCCGCATTAACCCTTTCCCTGTTCTATATCTAGGCCAAATTTCAATCCCTACTAAATATTTATTAACAAAATAGAAAACAAATATAAAAAAACCCAAAAGAAATACGGAAGGCGGAACATTGTAGACATTTTAGAAAGCAAAGAAACTGATCTATCAAATTCTATTAGCAAACAGAGCAGACCCTGATCAGACGGCTCCTCTAGGAGCCGTCTGATCTGGGTCTACTCTGTTTGCAAATGCGTGAAAACACGTTTACATGAGGGAAAGGGTTAAGCAACCACCTTCCTAAAAGTAACTAAATTCTTGTCTACTAGAAATTTATGCGGTTTAGAGGGGTTTTACTGTAGTTAGATTTTAAAAGGATTTTACAAACATGCTCCTTCATTGATTAATCTAATACATTCCTTAAAATTACCTTAGTTACTCAAAGTATTCAGACATCCCCTATTTCCCCTCTCCACCACTTTGTAAAGCTGAATAGCTCTATTTGGCACCATTTTGAGAACTTTGAATAAAACCATTAACCCTTACAGTGCGGGACATGAGTCGCTAATGTCCTTTGCAAACAGTGTAGACCAAGATGAGAGGGCTTCTAGAGGAGCCCTCTCATCAGGGTCTGCACTGTTTTAAATGTTACACTTTTCTTTATGAAAGCCCTAAATATTCACTCTAAGCTTGACCTGTTTGAATTTTGGAAATAGTCCATTTTGGAAATTCAGCGTTTTAAGGGTTATTGACTTGAATACTCCTCCACCAGACCTTGTAGAGGAACTATTCAAAAAACAAAATGACAAAGCGACCTGACTTCAATCAAAACTAACTCTTGTAACAATGGAAGGTGATGGGTGGGGGCCGGGCCTCAGGGATGTGCAGCCTAAACTGGCATAATATTTGACATATGTTGAAGATGGCCAGGTAATGTATGAAGAAGAACACTGGCTTATCCAGCTTTACAAACCCATTGAAGAGGGGAGATTTAGTGTCAAAATATATAGTTTGGGTAATGAAGGTACCCTAATGTTTTAACCCTTTCCCTGTTAACAGGGTTGCCACATGTCAGGGAAAAGTCAGGAAACTTGAATTTTTTTCAAGGTCAGGGAATTGTCGAGGAATTTTGAGAACTGCCAGGGAAATTTGAAAATATAGGCCAATGTCAGGGAATTGTTAGGGAATTTTGAAAAAACATGAGAATGAAGGTTATATGTTTTAAAAAGATTTTACAGAAATTAATGACGGAAAGACCAAATTTCGAAATGTAATGTGTCAGGGAAATTTGAAATTATGTCAGGGATATGTCAGGGAATTGTCAGAGAATTTTGTTTCCTCAAAATTCCAATACCTACTAAATATTCATGGACCCAGAGGACAAAATAGTTATAATGAAATAAAGGTGGAAAGTTGTAGTCATTATATAAGGTAAAGAAACATCTTTCAAATTCCATTAGCAAACAGAACAGACCCTGATCAGACGGCTCCTCTAGGAACTGTCTGATCTGGGTCTACCCTATTTGCAAGTGTGTGAAAACACATTTATAACAATTATGAAGGATAGGGCTAAGCCTGAAAGTGGAAATATTCGATAATGGTATCCCTTTTCCAGATGAATATTTAGTGGGGAAAAGGGACATTATGAATATACATGTATGTAATAATTAGCTGAATTTTTATAATGGCATATGAACAGGAGAAGAAGAGAATACCAAGACAGAAACTGGAGAATTCACGGTATTATCCTTTCAGCAAACAGGAGCCGTCTGATCTGGGTCGTCTCTGTTTTCAAAGGTGTAGAAAGGCATATTTATGGAATAAAGGGTTTATAAGCAAACAGAGCACACCCTGATTGGAGGGCTCATGCAGGAGCCTTCTGATCTGAGTCTACTTGTTTGCAAAACATAAAAAGCGGTCTCTATCAAATAATTATAGTATTAAATGCTAAGTATCCAAACAAGACCCAAGCTATACCTAGCAATTCTCATCTGGATACAGTATTTGCTCAAATGCAGCCATTTGGAGATTAACCCTTTCCCTGTTTTATATTTAGTCAACTTTTCAATACCTACTGAATATTCATGGACAAAATAGTTCTAATGAAATATTGAAGGTGTAACATTGTAGTCATTTTAGAAGCTAAAGAAACAGATCTATCAAATTTCATAAGTAAGCGGCAGATCCTGACCAGATGGCTCCTATAGGACCCCTCTGATCTGGGTCTGTTCGCAAAGGCTTAGAAAAGCATATTTATGGAGTGAAGGGGTTAATCAAAGATAGGTACAACCAGGTTATTATTTAAAGCCTGCTGAAAATCCTTTGCAGAGAATGTAAAGGGGGACAACTCTTCACAGCTTAGTGAGACTAGAAATGCATGCAGCTTTTACACCAGTGAAATAAATATAAGGTCTACCTCAACTGCCATAGTTTTTCAGCTGCAACAGGTTTCCCATTTAACCATTTACTCCATATATTCAACCTTTTAATGCGTTTGCAAACAGAGTAGACCAAGATCAGATGGCTCAGAGCCATCTGATCAGGGTCTGCTCTGTTTGCTTATAATATAATAGATATATATAAATAATAAAGATCTGATTCTACAGTGTCTACTGAGTGGTCAAAAAGTTGCCTGTGTTCAAGTACTAGTATTTTAACCTTTCCTCCATGAATATTCATGTAAGAAATGATGGCATTATGAATATCAATTAGATTAATTTTTAAAATGGCATATTAACACATTCCCTCATATTAACGACTTTTGAGGACTCTTTAAAAGTCACTTTGTGGAACCATTGTGAAAAATAGAGCATTTGCTCCTATAGGAGCTGTCTGATCTGGGTCTACTCTGTTTGCAAAGGCATAGAAAAACATATTTATGGAGGAAAATGTTAAATAATTGATATTCATGGTGTCATTATTTCTTACATGAATATTCATGGAGTAAACGGTTAATTTGATTAGATACTACAGAAATATCCTGAAATCAAACCGACTTGTCTAACCCGGTACTTTGTTTCTAAGATAATGTGATATAATGCAGCATAAAACAGTAGTAATTGGTGAGAAATTGCATCGCATCAATTTCCAGAGGAATGCATGTAGGAAACATTGCAGAAATTGGGGAGTTTAACCCCTTTGAATAAATCTACTGAAAAGGAGCATTAACTAGAGAAAAGGAATTTTTTTTAAATTTTGTAGTTTGAAACCATTGTGATAAATAGAGCATTATTGCTCCTATAGGAGCAAATGCTCTATTTATCACAATGGTTTCACAAAGTGACTTTTACAGAGTCGTCAAATGTCGTCAATATGAGGGAATGGGTTAAGCTAAGTCAGTAGTTCAGATAAGATGGGTAAATTTAAATGTTTTCAAGAAATAGCTCCTTTATTTCTCCACCAAACTCTATTCTATACTGTGACCACTCTCGAGGAGACGATTCTAAAGAGTGGTCACAGTATAGGGTTTGGTGGAGAAATGACGATTTTAATATTTGGGTACGCACCATTATCAGTGTAGCTGTGCTAAGTGTCTAAATTCTTTGCCTGTTGAATATTCATGTAGGAAATATTTATTTCATTAATATTAATGAGATTAATTTTTATAATACCACATGGTTGCATGAATTTTGGCAAAAACTGTAGAATCATATCTATATTATTCCATAAGAAAACAGAGCAGACCCTGATCAGAATACTTATACTACCATAGGAGCCATCTGGTCTGGGTCTACTCTGTTTGTAAAGGCATTATTATAAGAAAGGGGTATTTATGGAGCAAAGGGATAAGTGTCTTAACCCATTCCCTCATATTGACGCCTTTTGACACCTCTTAAAAAGTCACCTGTTGAAACCATTGTGATAAATAGAGCATTTGCTCCTATAGGAGCAAATGCTCTATTTATCACAATGGTTTCAAACTACAAAATTCTAAAAAAAATTCCTTTTCTCTAGTTAAAGCTCCTTTTCGGTAGATTTATTCAAAGTGGTTGGATCTAAAAATAGCCTATGAGGTCATGGGTTTATAACTGTTTACATGTCTATGATGAATTTGATGCAAACAGTTTAGATCCAGGTGACATTCCAAGTGATCTGGATCCATGCTGCTCAACCATTTCCCTGTTGGATGCTTATGTCAGAGATAATGACATCATGAATATTTATTTGCTGAATTTTCAGAATGCCAGACATACACATGTTTTTTTCAGTATTGATAGAATCAGATCTAATTTGTTCCAAAAGCAA
This sequence comes from Azorinus chamasolen, assembly GCA_963576725.1. Classification (NCBI taxonomy): domain Eukaryota; kingdom Metazoa; phylum Mollusca; class Bivalvia; order Cardiida; family Solecurtidae; genus Azorinus; species Azorinus chamasolen. The sequence goes on along the minus strand of OY755235.1, from coordinate 102,609,628 downwards.
ACAGATCAGATCCTGATTAGAATACTCATACTACAGATACAGCCATTGTCTGAGCCACAATTCCGTTTCAAATTTTGAACTTATAAAAATGAAGTTAACCCGTATAATGCTCCTAGGAAACAAGTCACCAGTGTGACCTTTTTTGCAAACAGTGTAGACCCAGATGAGAGGGCACCTAGAGGAGCCCTGCTCTGTTTGTCATGTTACACTTTTCTTTAGAAAAATCTCTAAATATTTGCTGATAGCTTGACATGTTTGAATTTTGGAATAGTCCATTTGAAAATTCAGCATTGTATGGGTTATTGGATATTCATTTCGAGATCATTCATGCAAAAATGTTCATTTCGGCACGGGGGTTAACATTACTAAGAAAATCGTTCCTCTGAATTTCTTGTGACTGACATCATCATTGACCTTTGGATTCAGATCAGACAGATCTAGATCACTTTGATCTAATCAGCTTGATACTGTGATTTCATTTTTTAAAGGAAATGGTGAAACTGGATGTAGACGACATTTAGAGAAATGTGATGGAGATGGCATGTTAGAGAAATATGATGTAGATGGCATTTTAAAGAAATTTGATGTTAGACTGCATTTAGAGAAATTTATGTAGATGACATTTAGAGAAATTTAATTTGCAGAAGAACCTGTCTTAAGCAGCTATTAGCCCTTTCCTCCATAGGCTATTTTTAGATCCACCCATTTTGAATAAATCTACCGAAAAGGAGAATTAACTAGAGAAAAGGATTTTTTTTAGAATTTTGTAGTTTGAAACCATTGTGATAAATAGAGCATTTGCTCCTATAGGAGCAAATGCTCTATTTACCACAATGGTTTCATAAAGTGACTTTTACAGAGGCATAGAAAGGCGTATTTATGGAGGAAAGGGTTAAAGAACTCTAAATCTCCATTTTTAAAACAGGTGGTAGCTTTCTGTATAACTTTTAGCATACATCAAGCAAGCACCTGCTTTTTAAGATGCCAATGTTTAATAAATAGATGACCGCTTAACCCAGTCCCTCATAGGCAAATTTTTGACTCAACCTCTACCAAAAAGGAACATTAATTTTAGTAGAGGAAAGGACAATTTTAGATTGTGTAATTTTGAAACCATGGTGATAAATATTTATCACAACCGTTTTATAAAGTGACTTTAGCAGAGGCGTTAACCCTTTCCTCCTCTTATGCCTATCTACACCTCTATAAAATCACCTATTTAAACCATTGTGATAAATAGAGCATTTGCTCGTAGAGGAGCATTTGCGAATGACAGTGCATGCATGTCCCACATTTCAAACTACAAAATTCTAAAAAATTTCCTTTTCTCTAGTTAATGCTCCTTTTCGGTAGATTTATTCAAAGTGGTTGGATCTAAAAATAGCCTATGGAGGAATGGGTTAAGACAGGTTCCACTGTAGATTGCATTTTAGAGGGATTTGATGTATTTTCCAGCAACAAGAATTTTCTCACCAAACTAAAGATTAACCCTTCTCAATTGCTGTCAAAAAATGATATTAACCCATTACCTCATAGGCTGTTTTTAGACCCATTACCTCATAGGCTATTTTAAGACCCAACCTCTTTGATCTACCGAAAAGGAGCATATACTAGAGAAAAGGAAAATTTTAGAATCATGTAGTTTTGAAACCATTGTGATAAATAGAGCATTTGCTTCTATGAAGCAAATGCTCTATTTCTCACAATAGTTTCAAGAAATGATTTTTACAAAGGCATAGAAAGGCATATTTATGGAGGAATGGGTCAACTGAAAATGTCATTGCAATAACTTTTGAAAGTTATATTGTTGACTGAAATACTTAGAAACTATAGGCCGAGTGTCAAACAACTTGATCCTGATGAGACGCCGATTTACTCGGCGTCTCATCTTGATCCAAGCTGTTTGCAGATGCCAGCCAAGATGTGATTAGGATGATAAAGGTTAAAAGGAATGGATCACAATACTACAGGCGTCCAGATAAGATGCATAAATTAATTTTTTTCAAGAAAAACTTCTTTATTTCTCAACCAAACCCTATGTTGTGACCACTCTTTAGAATCGTCTCTTCGAGACGATTCTAAAGAGTGGTCACAACATGGGGTTTAGTGGAGAAATTACGATTTTAGTATTTGAGTATGCACGTTTCTCTGATGCTCTGAATACAGTAAAAGAGTTTGGATATAAGTGATGATTATAGAGGCTGTTTTGGTTCTATGCACCAATGTTAAAGATTTCACAAGTTAGTCCTTTGAGTGCTGGACATGCAGGAACGGTCATTTGAAAACAGTGTAGGCCAGATCAGAGGGCTTCTCCTTTAAACCCGCAAACCCCAAAACACTGACGGGCTATTCCACTCTGAAAAGTCAGTGTTTAAATGATACAACGATGTTAACTTTTTCAAAGTGGGATTATAGCCCATCAGAGTTTGAATGGCTTAACCCTTTCCCTCATATTGACGACTTTTGACGACTCTGTAAAAGTCACTTTGTGAAACCATTGTGATAAATAGAGCATTTGCTCCTATAGGAGCAAATGCTCTATTTATCACAATGGTTTCAAACTATAAAATTCCAAATTTTTCCTTTTCTCTAGTTAATGCTCCTTTTCGGTAGATTTATTCAAAGAGGTTGGATCTAAAATTAGCATATGAGGTAATGGCTTAAACTTGCTATTGGACCTTGAATGGCAAACACTGTGCAGACCCTGATCAGTCAAAGCACCTCTGGGAAATGCCAGTGCATGCATGTCCCACATTCAAATGGTTAAAGATTTGGCAAGTTTTGTGATTGTTGCAATGGTTGCATTAGTTTAGCTGCTCAAAAAGTCTATATTGTTGAGTGGTTTATGAAATATGACATTACTGTCCCAGCCCACGGGTCACGGGGATAAGAGCGTAATTGTGTACTGACAAACTGGGGTTAGGCTTGTTTTATATGTTATCTGTGGACCTGATCTTATCTGCATCAGTTCTTTACCATCAATGACATGTGTCAACATAAAAATTATTCACCAATTTTATATTTTACATGTCCTTTAGAGGGCTGGAGCTAGAGGTCCAGATACGATGTGTAAATTAAAACATTTTCAAGAATAACTTCATCATTTCTCCACCAAACCCTATGTTGTGACCACTCATTAGAATCGTCTCTTTGAGACGATTCTAACGAGTGGTCACAACATAGGGTTTGGTGGAGAAATGATAATTTTAGTATGCACCATTATCCGTGACTCTGCTGGGGCCATTCTTTTTATGAACTTGTATGTAGGAAATGTGGTATACTTTCCACTACAAACGGTGTAGACCTTCATCAAGAGTAGGAGTCCTGCAGTTACAATTTTTAAATTGCACTCTTGCAAAAATTATTTAGCATTTTTGGGGATGATCTGTGATTACCTTAACTTTAAGTGTCTATTCTGGGGAGGGGGGTGTGGGGATTCATCCCACTTGTTTTTAAAATGCCCCCATATTTTCATGGGAGGGTGGACTTTTTTATGCAGATAAAGAAGGCAAATTCACTTACATTGGTGTGATATCTAAATTTTAGTCAAACAGCTTGGATCCTGATGTGAGTTACTTGGCGTCTCATCTGATCAAGTTTATTCTGTTTGCTTATTGAATAATATATGTCTGATTTTACAGTTCTTGCCATGACCAAAAACTCCCTGTGTTCAAATTCGTCACATAATTAATATTCATGATGTCATTATTTGTTACATGAATATTCATTAGGTAAAGGGTTAAACTAAAATCTGCCACTTGACATATTGGTTTTGGTGGTGGGAGACTGTCTGATTAACCCTTTCAATGCTGAATTTCCAAAGTGGAATGCTCCATAACTGTTTAAAGGTAGAGTCCATTCAGTATGAAAGGGTATAATTTGTGAGAGGATTTTGAATGACAAACAGTGCAGACCCTGATCAGAGGGCTCCTCTAGGAGCCCTCTGATCTGGGTCTACACTGTTTGCAAATGACAGCCAGCTCGTTTCCCGCATTCAAAGGATTACTAAACGTATCACAGTATGAAGACTGTAGGTGAAAACCATGAAAATGGTAAATACAAACAGCATGGCTGTATATCATCATTATGAAGTCAATGATCTGAAAAGATACATCTTGACACTCAGATTACAAAATATCTGCTAGAAGATATATTGTAACCCTTTCCTTCATATAAACGTGATTTCACACATTTGCAAACAGAGTAGGAGCCGTCTGATCAGGGTCTGCTCTGTTAGCTATTAGAAGTTGATAGATCTGGTTCTTTAGTTTCTATAAAGACTGCAATATCCAAACTTCCATATTTCATTTTAACTATTTTGTCCGTGAAATAGAATCGAGACGATTCTAAAGAGTGGTCACAGATTATGTTTCTAAAGTCCAGATTGGATTGCTAGTTATCTTTTTGCCTATTAGAGACACCTTTTCATGTTTTTGTAAACAGAGTAGAACCAGATCAGACACTTCCTATAAGAGTCATGTGATCAGGGTCTACTCTGTAATCTTTGCTTATGGGGTGATTATAGATCTGATTCTCCGGTGTCTGCCTGTGGCTGAAACATTTTTTGTTCATTTGCAATTTACAAAACTCATCCCAATTAATATTCGTAGTCATTATTTCTTTCATGAATATTCATGAAGTAAATAGTTAAGACTTTGTATATTGCTTAACCCTTTCCCTGTTCTATGTTCATGGACAAAATACTGGAAGGTGGAACAGTGTAGCCATGTTAGAAACTAAAGAAACAGATCTATCAAATTCCACTAGCAAACAGAGCAGACCCTGGAGGAGCCATCTGATCTGGGTCTACTCTGTTTGCAAATGTGTGAAAACATGTTTACATGAGGGAAAGGGTTAATCTAGATATAGATCTTATATTAGAATAGGGTAATTTATAATAAGATTGAAGCTATCAATATTTTGCTGTCAATAAGGACAGCTCCTTGATGTATCACCAGTCACATACCATAGCAATAAGAAAGTAAAATTATAGATGGATTCTGATAAATTTTCAAAGAAGCACAGAATGGTCTACAATCGTATTTTTATGCCCCCCCCCCCCCCCCCTTCCACACACCCTCATCAAATGGGGGGGGGGAGGATATTGTTTTGCCCTGTCTGTCACGCCGTTGGTTTGTTGGTTGTTTGAAGACAACTTTTAAAAGTTGGCAATAATTTTGTAGTCATTGCACATAAATACTTCAAACTTGGCATGCATGTGCAACTTATGGAGGCAAACATTTTTAGAGGTGACTTAATAGGGTCAATGTCATACATCAAGGTCAAGGTCAAATTACAGGTAAAAACAAAATTGTCGATAAGCATGTGCAACTTATGGAGGTGAACATTTTTAGGGGTGAATTATTAAGGTCAATGTCATACATCAAGGTCAATGGTCAAATTATGGGTCAAATTTAGATTGGCAATTATTTTGTTGCCATTCAACATACATCCTTCAAACTTAGCATGCATGTGCAACTTATGGAAGCGACTTATTGAGGTCAAGATCATACATCAAGGTCAAAGGTCAAATTATGTGTCAAATTTAGATTGGCGATAATTTTGTCGTTGTTCAACATACATCCTTTAAAGTTGGCATGCATATGCAACTTATGAAGGCGAACATTTTTAGGGTTGACTTATTAAGGTCAAGGTCATATACCAAGATCAAAGGTCAAATTACGAGTCAAATTTATATTGGTGATAATTTTGTTGCCATTCAACATGCATCCTCAAACTTGGCAGGCATTGTGCCACTTATGGAGGCAAACATTTTTATGGGTGAGTTATTAAGGTCAAGGTCATACATCAATGTCAAAGGTCATATCGGGGGCATGGTGTTTCACAAACACATCTTGTTGTTATGGCATCTAAACATTTAGGAAGTTTTAGTCATGGCAGAAACAGATGCATCAGACCTTCATGTATACAGTAAACCCCCGCTAATGCGACCACCTGAAAGAGGTATAATTCTGGGTGCTAAATGCAGGTGGTAGCTTAATGCAGGACAAAAGTAATGCAGAAAACTCCTAGAGGAGCTTTCTGCATTACTTTTGTCCTGCATTAAGCAACCACCTGCTTATAAAGACATCCATGTTTATTCATTAAGTGGTCTCAATTATATATAGAGTAAAAGAGATGATGTTGTACATTAAAACCTCTCTATTACGGCCACTAAATTACATCAAGTATTTTGTGTTAAAGGCAGGTGGCTGCTTAAAGCAAGGTGAAAGTAAAACAGAACGCTCCTATAGGAGCGTTCTGTTTTACTTTCACCTTGCTTTAAGCAGCCACCTGCCCTAAATACCAACTAATTAACACAATTTAGTGGTTGTTATAGAGAGGTTTTACTGTATTATGTACATCAAGAAGGTATTGTCCTGTTTTATTAACCTGTCAAATTATACGCTTGCTGAACACGCCATATATAGCTTCGGTTGATATCGATTGTTTCCGCTAATAAAAGCTTTCCTACTTGGCGTATTCAAGTACCTGTATATTTATTGTGAATCTCGTGAAAAACGTTTGAAACACAGGTTTACCCAAGCTAAATATATCCTTTCAGTGACGTAGGAATATTCAAATTTGACAGGTTAATAAAACAGGACAATACCAGTAGCACATTCTCCACATGCACCCAATCAGCTTAGATATGTGATGATGGACATAGAGCCGATAAGCTTGACGTTTTCTAACATCCTAAGGTTAATGCCCTTTGTTGCATCAAGCTAGCTATATCTCAGTATAATAAGCTCCATACTGTGAATTGGCTTTTAGGCAGGAATACAATATACAAGTAGCTTTGAAATGAATTCATGATGTTTTGATGTTGAAAAAAAGTGTTTGACTAACTGGAGAAACAAAAACTCATAATTTAATTTAGGTCAGATAATACAAACTTATACCAGGTCAGATAATACCAATAAATATCAGGTTAGTTGATACAGTAAAATCCTTGTCAATCGGAATTCTAATAGAATAAAATTTAGATACTTTTAGGCAGGTGGCTGCTTATATAATGCAAGGTGAAAGTCATGCAGAAAGTTCCCCTGCATTAAGCTGCCACCTGTCCCAAAGACCGATATTTATACTAAATTGAATGTTCGATATAGGGGTTTTACTGTATATACTTAGTTATGTTGGGTCCGATAGTACTCAGATCTGATACAAGAATCTGTTTTTTTTTTAAAAAATGCAAGGTTTTGTACTGGCCTTGGCATTGTCATTGTTGTTGTTGTGGGCGCTGTGCATACACTTGATTTTGTCATAAACAGCTATACGTATCAAACTTCACTCTCGCAGGAGAGCTATAATTTTATAATCTGGTAATTGGCAGTAAAACTAGCATACATATTTAACCCATTCCCTCGTAGGCTATTTTTAGACCCAACCTCTTTGAATGAATCTACCCAAAAGTAGCATTAACTAAGAGAAAAGGATTTTTTTAGAATTTTGTAGTTTGAAACCATTGTGATAAATAGAGCATTTTCTCCTATAAGAGCAAACTTTTATGCTCTATTTATCACAATGGTTTCAACAGGTAATTTTTACAGAGGTGTAGAAAGGCGTACTTATGGAGGAAAGGGTTAACTCATTCTGTTGTATTGACACCTTCGATGCCTACATAAAAGTCACTTTTTGAAACTATTGTGATATTTTGAAACTGTTGTGAAACTTTTGTGATATTTTTCACCATTTATGACTTATTTTAACACAATGGTTTAAAACTACACAATTCTAAAAAATTCCTTTTTGCTAGTAGACACTCCTTTTTGGTAGATTTATTTATTCAAAGAGGTTGAATCTCAAAATAGCCTTTGTGGGCATGAGTTAAAGAGGTATGGCCCTATAGAACATTGACATAAATTTGCAGTAACAGACGAGCATTGACATCCACTTGTGATGCTCTTGTTGATCAATATTCAGGTATTTTAATTGGAGATCACCAACTGTTTGCCCCTTATTTTACCCAGAGCTCAAGATAAGATGCGTAAATTTAAACATTTTCAAGAATAGCTCCTTTATTTCTCCACAAAGCCCTATACTGTGACCACTCTTTAGAATTGTCTCTTCAAGACAATTCTAAAGAGTGGTCACAGTATAGGGTTTGGTGGAGAAATGACCATTTTAGTATTTGGGTATGCACCTTTCATCTGTAGTTCTTTTTATCCAACAATGACAGGTGTCTGCATGAATTGTTTTGAACCAATTAATAATAGTGTATCAACGAATCTCAATGACTTGCCAAGAGGCATGTCTTGATTTCAATTAGATATGTAAATCAGGCCTTGAAATATGCAAATTAAGAGACAAAATGTATGCAGATAATGTAGAGATAATGGGCTACATGCAGTCATTTCACTTAACTTGTCTTTCTTATTATAGACTTTAGAATTTCAAATAAGTACTACGCAGTTGCAGTGACCCAACTTGAATATTTTTCATCATTTATAACTTATTTCTAAAGATGTCAAAAACCTAAATTAGGTCAAATATAATCAGTGACAATAACCCAGACTGGGTGATAGAGTGCGTTGATTGCGATCAGCTGTGTGTCTCATTATTAGCCATTGGTGATGTCACAAGTCGTCATTAAAATCACATCATTCATTTAGCGTGGCCAACGGCTCTCAGTTAGCTCAACTGTTATTAGAAGTGCATAGTGTATCATTCCATGTACAGCACCCCTCATTAGTAGCAATTAACTTGTTTATCTTTGTGCAGCTTTAAGCATTTTGTGTTTTATGGAGTCGGCCCGGCAACTGCTTGGGGTAGTTCTGTTAGTTTTCTGTGTAACAATTGATGTCAAGGTTCTCAGCGTTTATTTACAAAAAAGATTAATGTACCCGCAGTTTGCATGACCGATGCCTCAGTCTCTAGCAGCATCTAATTCTTCCAATGCTAACTTTTTTTCCACAGACAAATGGTCTATTAACCCATTCCCTAATATTAATGCCTTTTGGTGCCTCTGTAAAGATAATTTTTTGAAACCATTGATAAATAGAGCATTTGCTCCTGTGGAGCAAATGCTCTATTTATCACAATGGTTTCAAAATTACAAAATTCAAAACAATTTCCTTTTCCCTTGTTAATGCTCCTTTTTGGTAGATTCATTCAAAGAGGTTGGATCTAAAAATAGCCTATTAGGGAATGGGTTAATGTTCATCCAACATCAGTATATGGGGGTAAAGTTTGATGTACAAAGAATTTTGAAAGGCAAATAGTGCAAACCTCGATTCCAGTGCTCTGCTCTGGGAGCCTTCTAATCCAGGTCTCTTCTGTTTTCAGATGCTAGTTAACTTATACTTGGCATTCAAAGCGTTAAACACTGATGTCTTTGATTAGCCTTTTTCTCTGTATAATGCTTTTCTTTGCCTTTGCAAACAAAGCAGACCTAGATCAGGGTTACAGATAAGGTTTTGATGCAATTGGGTATTTACTCCTTGATTTTTTACATAATTGGGTATTTGCAATTTTTATTGGGTATTGGCAATTTTCGTAATTGGGTATTATTCATAATTATTCTCATTAGGTATTCTAAATTTTTTGCTTTTTGCTATATTTATTTGCTTTGTGTTACTCATAGTTTTGAAAAGCAATTGCTTTTTCCACAATTTTAATTGAGTAAATACCCCAATACTCCCCTTATCTGTAACCTATATGTACTTGAAAATATATAACCCTTTCCTTATATACATTTGCAAACAGAGTAGACCCAGATCAGATGGCTCCTATAGGAGCCATCTGATCAGGGTCTGCTCTGTTTGCTAATGATCTTTTTCTTTAGTTTCCAAAATGGCAACAATGTTGCACCTTCCATATTTCATTATAACTACCGTATTTTGTCCATGAATTCAGTGGCGGGTTTTCAAATTTAGAATAAAAATAGAACAGGGAAGGGTTAGCTTTAGGTATCTTATATTGGTCTCTGTGTCAAGGTCTTGTATGTCTAGCTAGTATCAGGGTTTAATATTATGTTTTTGAAAGACTTAAATTCCCTCTGGAACTATGTTATTGTGGAAGATGATAATTATGATGATATTTCCTAGTCATGTAATGTCTATATGGTCTCCAGACGGATCATAAAACATTTACCGTAATTGTCATATACGTTGGTGTAGGTTTTTATCATTCCGAATCTCCGCGAGACAGAATAGATGAGGCGATGATTGGTGTATAGATAATAATGATTTCACACATGAAAAGTGAGATGGCACGGAAATAGAAATCTTTATATTACAGTTTGATTCAATTTATAATATTTACATTTTTTTAATACTTTAATCAACATTGTGTTCTACATTGATGTTATCAATGCTTAATCCTTTACTCCATAGAGATGCCTGTCTATGCCTTTGCAAACAGAGAATATCCAGATCAGACGGCTCCTGCAGGAGCCGTCTGATCAGGGTCTACTCTGTTTGCTAATAGAATTTGATAGAACTGTTTCTTTGCTTTCTAAAATATCTACAATGTTCCACCTTGTTTATTCCTACTGAATATTCATGGACAAAATAGCTATAATGGAATATGGAAGGTGGAACATTTTAACCATTTTAGAAAGAATGGAAACAGATCTATCAAATTACATTAGTAAACAGAGCAGACCCTGATCAGACAGCTCCTATAGGAGCCATCTGATCTGGGTCTACTCTGTTTGAAGATGCGTGAAAATACGTTTATATGAGGGAAAGGGTTAATTAACTCCATGAATATTCATAATGGCACCATGAGTATTAATTAGATTAATTATAATAATACGTGGACACAGGATGTTTTACCCATGGCAGAAACTATAGAACCATATCTATAATTTATCATAAGTAAACAGAGCAGACCCTGATCAGACGGCTCCTACAGGAGCCGTCTGATCTGGGTCTGCTCTGTTTGCAAAAGGCATAAAAAGGTGTATTTATGGAGTAAAGGGTTAGAGAAACTGAAAAATGTTTTTAGAATTTGCACCAACATTTTCCCCGATTGTTAAAATTTTGTATACAGATCAGTATACCCAAATCAGACTTTTGTATGAGGTGTCTGACCAGGGTCTGCTCTGGTTGCTTATGATATAATATAGACTTGATTCTACAGTTTCTGCCATGGCCAACAATTCCCGTGGTCACGTGATATTATAACAATTTAAACCCAATTAATATTCATGATGTCATAATTTTTTACATGGATATTCATGGAATAAAGGTTTATTCTTTACATGCACTTTTGCCCAAACATTTGGTTTGAATAGAGAGTTGACTAAGACATATGGTCAGAAACTGTGTCTTCTGATCCAGGTCGGATGATGTCTAGTCGTGGGTCATTGTGCTGGTACCTGTTGGAATGTTTCAATGTCCCTGTTGTGATAGGGACTTGTTTACCTTGTCCAATTGGTTTTGTCAAATGACCACAGGTGTGCTTTGAAGACGGGCACTGACCATGATGTCGTAGGGTCATGTGTACTAGCCTTCAGCGATGTTACTTAGGATATGAGCATAGCTGCATTGATGTAGATATCGAACATTTGCAGCAGTTACTTCCCTTTGCATATGGCAATATTTACCAGGGGAGACCACTGTATATAACATTGGGAGAATGAGGCATGCTTACAGAGACACCTTTTGACACCTTTGCAAGCAGTGTAGATCCAGCCCAGGCCAGATGACTCATTTGAAACCGTCCTGATAAACACAGCAAGCAGACATTATCTAAGTTCTATGTTAAGTATGGAATTAAGTACAGTAAAAACTAGATACAACGACATTTTAGTCAGGACTCAGGAATCTTTCTCTTTGTATTTCCATGATTAACTCATTCCCGCTTATAGACACCTTTGCAAACAGAGTAGATCCAGATCAGACAGCTCCTTCAGGAGCTGTCTGATCAGGGTCTGCTCTGTTTGCTAATGATATTTGATAGATAAGTTTATATAGTCCCTCCATTGGCCAACAATGAAACCCCTTTCCTATGATGTTTCATTATAAAGTTCTGTTAATCATTATTCATATGGTCATGAAATCTTGAATAAATTGTTCAAGTGGGAATGGGTTAAATATAGATAAAATCATTGGACATCTAAAAATTTGTCTATATTGGTAGAAATGTTATTCTTATATTATTTATAGTAATTAAACTGGAACATTTTCTAATCCTTTTCAATCCAGTTTTGGTAATACTTTATTTTCCTTTTAATCTAATTTATATTCTGTTTCTATGACAATCACAAACATTTGTTTTTTATTTGCTGATATTTTTTAGAAAACAAAATTCAAGCTTATGTTTGCTAGTGTCTGCCTTTTGTGCTGTAAGAGTCTTGTGGCGAACAAGTTTCTTGTTTAATGGAAATTTGAGCACTGATCAAAGGATTGCGAGCAAATATTTACACAGTTCTGGCCCATTGTCTGTTCGATGGGAAATACTCATATTTTTTGGAACTTCATTCTTTCACACATGTTTAATGTTTGTCCATTTCATTCTGTTTAATGGTTTTTATGCAATAAAATGATATGAAAAATTGCAGCTCTGGTTCGATAACTTCATTTTGATTTGATATCAGTATAATAGAAGACAGTTTGTTTGTTAATACGTGTACCGTAATTAACTCGAGTATTCGAACACCCAGTCTCGCTACTCCGCTGTTAAGTAAAGCTCAATAATTCAATTTGACTCCATTTTGATAACTTCGATTTGCACTGACATAGTAGCAAATAGTGTAGATCCTGATCAAACGGCTCCTAAAGGAGCCGTTTGATCTGGGTCTGCACTATTTGCCTAAGTTTATCTGTTCGAATATTTAGGATAATGAAGGTAATAGGATTATATTGGCACAATGTATTTTATCATACTCACAGCTTAGAACAAATTTTTTAATCGCAGGGCCATTTCTGTGACAGATGGACCGAAAGAGTTTACTCGCCCACGGATTTGGATTTAAGATTATTGATGTATTTTTTATGGAGATTTTTTGTTCCTCTCAATTTGGCTAAGACCATTGTGAATATTGATATTATTTCCATTGCGCTTTGGTTGTTGAGTGAAGCGTACACACATTCTATCTCAGTCAGAAGAGCTTCTTGAGATGTTCGATTTAGGCAAGATTTTTTTTTTGTAAAATGAAAAATGCTTGAAAACGTTCAGTCTGTTGAAATGAACAGATATGCCTTTCACTTCGATAATCATTGGAAGTCCCTTAATGTCATGAAATTTTTTGGGATCCAGCTTTTTTGTAAAACGGTTTGGTGTAAATTTGTAAGTCAGCAGCTTCAAGGCGAAGGCATGTAACAGAAGGATTATGATATTAACTCATCCAGTGCAGGAAACCAGTCGCTAATCTCCTTTGCAAACAGTGTAGACCCAGATGAGAGGGCTCCCAAAGGAGCTCTCTCATCTGGGTCTACACTATTTGTCATGTTAAACTTTTATTTTTTAAAAAAAAACTGATTATTTGCAGTAGGCTTGACCTATTTGGAATTTGGAATAGTACATTTGAAAATTTAGGGTTGAAAGGGTAAAAGATTATGATATTAAGTCTGAGCATGTTAAGTAATTGTTCATTGCAAATAAACTAATATTTGCTTGCTGCAGTGATCAGTAATGTATCAGTATTTTTTCTTCCTTTTCTCTTCACAAATACAATTAAAGTGATAAACGGTTTGGATCCTGATGAGACACCGAATTACTCTATGTCGCATCTGGATCTGCACTGTGTCTGCATTAGGAAATTGCTGTTAGCAGGCCTAGGGTTATAATATGCTTGTTAGAGTTCTATGACTATGTGGGCCGTCTGTAAAGTAGAATCAAATGCTATGTAAATAGTATCAAAATAAACTTGTTTGCTCAAACATTTAACCCCTTTACTCCATGATTATTAATTAGACAAAACTTTATAATGATTTGTGAGGATTTTGGTCTAAACAGAAACTAGAGTTTCCATAAGCAAACAGCAGATTCTGATAAACTTGCTCATACAGGATCTGTCTGATCTGGGTCTAATCTGCTTGCAGATGTGTTAACCTTTTCCTCCATAAATACGCCTTTCTACGCCTCTCTAAAGGTCACTTTTTGAAACCATTGTGATAAATAGAGCATTATTTTGCTCCATAATAGGAGCAAATGCTCTATTTATCACAATGGTTTCAAAACTACACAATTCTAAAATGTTCCTTTTCTCTAGTGAATGCTCCTTTTCGGTAAATTTATTCAAAGAGGTTGGGTCTAAAAATAGCCTATGAGGGAATGGGTTGAAATATATGAAGTAAAGGGTTAACCCGTTCCTCATACAAACATGTTTTCACGCATTTGCACCCAGAGTAGACCCAAATCAGATGGCTCCTAGAGGAGCCGTCTGATCAGGGTCTACTCTGTTTGCTAATAGAATTTGATAGAACTGTTTCTTTGCTTTCTAAAATGTCTCCAATGTTCCACCTTCCATATTTCTTTATAACTATTTTGTTAATGAATATTCAGAAGTTATTAAAATACAGAACAGGGAAAGGGTTAAATGATGCAAAGGAACTGTGCAAATTTGACCTGCAATGGATATGTTGAAATATACATAATAGTCTCATGTCAAAACTACTTGGCCGTTGTTATGTCATCAACAATGGCAACCTAACAGTTTTCCTGTTTCCTGGACAATGATAAAATGCTAAGTTTTCATGTCTCCAGCATGTCTCTTTTCTCTATATATAGTATGTTGGCCCCCTCGTTTTCTTAACAAAATCAATCTTGAGCTAGAGTTACGTTTTATAACCCTTTACTCCGTGAATATTCATGTTAGAAATCATGACATCATGAATATTGATTAGATTAATTTTTAGCTCATCTGTTTCGAAGAGTTATTGTGATCACTGGGTTGTAGTTGTTGTCGTTGTCGGCGGTATGCAAAAAACTTTAATGTAGCTTATTACTCGAAAAGTATAAGAGGTATCAACATGAAACTTCATAGGTTATTAGATCTCATTGAAGGGAAGGCCCTTATATAAGAACCATAACTCTTACACATAAATTTTGGAGATATGGCCCTTTCTTCTTTTCAATTTTTTTAATTTAGCTGGACAAGCACCAAATCAGACCAGTGTTGGCGCCACATGCGGCTCTTGTTAAAAAATGGTAAATGGACAGTAGATTTTAGGCTTCGCAATAGTAGAAACTGTAGAATCAGATGTATATTATTTCAGAAGCAAACAGAGTAGACCCAGATCAGATGGCTCCTATAGGAGCCATCTGATCTGGGTCTACTCTGTTTGCAAAGGTGTAGAAAGGCGTATTTATAGAGGAATGGGGTAAAGAACAAAACCTCTGTATGTTTCATGCCAAGTCAGCATTTTTCAGCGGTTAGCTGTCTATTTTCACTTTTGTTCTAGCTTTCCACCAATCAGAAACTATGTTACATTGTAATTTGCATATGACCTAATAGTATTTTCTAGTAAACCGTATTTTCATTAGTTAATCTCTTGACTGGCATACAGCCTTTTTAAGTTTTTATTATGCATATACACATGGCCAAACTGAATGTAGGACGTTTCGGCATAGGAAGTTTCGCCCCGGATGTTTCGACCCAGGACGTTTTGGCCATCTATTTATTCGGCCTAGGACGTTTCGGCAAAAATTGAAAATTTGTATTAAAAAGCAAAAATTGAATAATCAAAATAATTAAATAACTATCTGTATGTTAAAATTTTATATTGATATGTGGTCCATTATTTTAGTTTATACAGATCAGGATACTAGCTAAGCAGGTGACATATTCACACTTACTCAACCTTGGGTACAATGAGTGATAAAGAGGTGCTTTCAAATACTATAGTCACATTGTTTAGTCATTAAAACAGCCCCAGACCACATAACACATTACTAATGATTTACTATCCCATTCAGTTTTGATTTTAGTCTTGGTCCAAACTGTTTGCCACTCACTTTATGCTTTTTGTTTTCAGTCAAAATGTTGTTTAGTTCAACTTTTGGTGGATTCAAATACATGTACAATACTGTAGTCACATAGTTGTTTATTACCATGACTGGTAAAACAATATGAATTATTTATTACTTTGGTCATTATCAAAACTAGAGTATATAATACATAAACAATATTACTGAATAAAACTTATATGGGTCTATTATCCTCAAAAGGTGTGGATCAATTTTGACTATTCAATTTTTGGTGTGTCATACTTTAAATCAGTTCCTAACCCATTATCGTACTTATCACCTCATGGTAATGATTGCTGAGCATTATTGCCAGTTTGCCAAAACCACTATTAAACTTTTAAACATTTATTATCATTTTGCTATCAATTTAATACCACATTTGATCACATCCACTTTGACGAACAGGTAGTTTGCCAAAACCACCATAATTCACAGGTAATGCTATAGGAAATAAAGAAGAAATGTTATTTAGTATATTAGAGTAGTGGCATTAATAGTATTAATTACTATCCCCAACCACAGCACCAATTAAGGCTCTGGTTTTTCGCTCTCTGTGATATAAAGCTACTTACTTAAGGCTATTGTTACGTACGGCTCTAATACCTGGCGCTTTGGATCGAGTAGTAGGTTGAGATAGCTAACTTTATATTGTTTTAAAAATACATGTATATTCAGTTAATGGTGTCACTAATGATGATGCACACACGCTTATTAATGCGTTGATCCAGGCTATATATAAATGCCTTTCTTTAAGTAATTAAAGCCTCTGCACAAACAAAAACTAAATTCTGTATGCTTTATTTAAAGTGTATTCAATTAGTTATCTTCATATCAATATAAATATACCTGCTTTCAAGTAAATTTTTATAATAGGTACAATGAAGAACTAACTTCAGATAGTTTAAAAAATACTTTGACATTGTACATTTTAATAGTGATTTCCTATAAAAGTAACTTGATTTTTTCTATAATTGCATATTCTACTCCAAGTCATTTCCATTGCATGCTTCTCTGCTAGTATAATTACAAGCAACCCTTCATAGATCTAGTTCCCTGTACTAACAGAATCTCGAAACATTGAAATTAAGTTGGCAGAGATTTAATATCATTATTGTTTTGTACATTATGTCAATATTTGAATGCCGCTGAATATCTTTTTAAAAGATATTTCTTGTTTCACAATATTTGCAAGCATTTATATATCATCATCTTTCATGTTCATAGTAAGAATTTTATTTCTTTTCAGATTATTTCAAATTTTAATTATTTTTTTAAGACACCATGATTTGCAAACTACTGTATGCATCAATACACATTGTGCCACTTTTAGTTCTTCACTGCATTAATATTCATGCAAGAAAATAATGACATTATGAATATTGATTAGTTTAATTTTTATAATGGCCAGTAAACACAGGAAGTTTTGACCATTCGCAGAGACTGTAGGTTCAGATCTATATTATTTCATACGCAAACAGAACAGATCCTGATCAGATGGCTCCTATCTGATCTGGATCTACTTTGTTTGCAAATGCATTGAAAAGTGTATTTATGGAGTAAAGGGTTAAAATTCAAAATAAACTTAAGCATAAACAGAATGATGGACTGTATACTGCAGGAATTTCCTGGATGCAACTTTTCTGCACCAGGGACACAATTTTTAGACACAGGACTCCCATTTGCATGTAGCTGTGCATCCTCGGGACTCGCAAAAGGCTAAATTCATCCTGAAATTAAACTTGTTTTTTTCGCAAAGTTCGGCAGTATGAGGTAATGGGTTAAAGTGTGAAATCAGTAAAGTTTGCTGGTTTCCCCTACTTTCCACAATAGCATAGACAATTTTAAAGGTCGAAAATACTTGGGACTCTCAAAAAATCTACGGGACTCTCAAATTGAAAAAGTAGTGGGTCAGGGGACCCCAAATTCCACATTCAGAGGAAAATCCCTGATACTGGTTAGAACTGTACATCTCATCTGGATCCAAACTGTTTGCAAATTTTTGTCACAAATTCACCCTTGATATGAAAAAAGACAAATAATTAACCCTTTACTCCATGAATATTCATGTAAGAAATTATGACATCATGAATATTTATTAATTTGTTTTATAATGAAACATGAACAAAGGAAATTTCAGCAATAACAGAAATTATAGAATCATATCTATATTATTTCATGAGCAAACAGAGCAGACCTATAGGAGCTGTCTGATCTGGGTCTACTCTGTTTGCAAAGGTGTAGAAAGGTGTATTTGAATGAATACAGTAAAACCCCTCTAAACTGGATGTTAAATTGAGTGTAGATATCGGTCTGAGAGGCAGATGGCAGCTTAATGCAGGATGAAAGTCACGCAGAAAGCTCCTCTATTTGCATGACTTCCACCCTGCATTAAGCAGCCACCTGCCGAAGAGTATCTAAATTCTTCTATATTAGAATTCGGGTTTAGAGGGGTTTTACTGTAAAGGGTTAAGCCTTTACTCCATGAATATACCTTTTTATGCCTTTGCAAACACAATAGACCCAAATCAGACAGCTCCTTTCAGAGCAAGCTGATCATTGTCTGCTCTGTTTACATTATGATAATTTACAAAATTCTATTTCTGCTGTGATAAAAGTTCCTGTGTTCAAGATCCAATTATAAAAATCAGCTAATTAATATTTATACAGTCATTATTTCTGAATATATTCATGGAGTTAATTTATTCCATGAATATTCATGTAAGAAATAAATGACATCATGAATATTAATTAGATTAATTTTCGTAATGACTCATGATCACAAAAAAATAGTTTTGCCATGGCAGAAACTGTAGAATCAGATATTTACTACGCCATAAGCAAACAGAGCAGACCCTGATCAGACGGCTCCTATAGGAGCCGTCTGATCAGGGTCTTCTCTGTTTGCAATGGGATAGAAAGGCGTATTCATGGAGTAAAGGGTTAATAAAGGGTTAATAGTCGGAACAAAGGGTCAACAGCAGAAAATAAGTATTAGAATCATCTCCTGTTGGTGTGTATTGCTTGTGACAGACCATTTTGCTCTGAAATATTAGTTTTGTGCAAGTTTGGCAGTTTATTGGAAAGTCTGACTCAGCAGTGTTTTAGGATATTAAGCTGCGATTTATTGTCAAATTATCAAGGTGGAATGAAAAATGAATTGGATGAAATTGACTGTGGGCCTGATTTCTAATCATTTTATCTCGCATGAACTTTTGGTTTAACTCTTTTGCTGCGAACGTTGCATCTGTCATTACCTATGCAAACAGATTGGATCCAGATGGTTGTTACTATGACTACATTTTTGAAACAAAAAATTGAAGAAATTTTTAAAAAAAAAATGAAAATCGTAGCAGAAGAAGTAAGCAGACGACAGAATTTGGCAGCAAAAGAGTTAACCCTTTCCTTCATATAAACCCCTTTTCATGCATTTGCAAACACACACATATCAGATGACTCCTATAGGAGCTGTGTGATCAGGGTCTGTTCAGTTTGCTAGTGGAATTGGATAGATCTGTCTCTTAAATTTCTAAAGTGGCTACAATTCTCTACCTTCCATATTACTTTGGAACTATTTTACCCATGAATATTCAGTAGGTATTGAATTTGAAATATATATAGAACAGGGAAAGGGAAAGGGGTAAGTTGTGACATTAGTTAGTTGCAAACATTTTGTGATAAGATTTTATTGGTACTCTAATTAACAACAAATCTCTCCTCTCCCTTAACCCTTTACTTCATGTAGAAGCCTTTTGCCTTTGCAAACAGGGTAGACCCTGATCAGACAGCTCCTGTAGGAGCTGTCTGATCAGGGTCTGCTCTGTTTGTTTATGAAATGATATAGGTGATAAGTTTTGCTCATAATATTTTACGCCTCTATTATTATCCATGATCTAATCATTTCTTATATGAATATTCATGAAATAAAGGTATAACAAATAAACTTGCACCTACTGTAAAACCTCTATATAACGGCCACTATAAATTGTTGTAATTAGTTGGTATTTAGGGCAGGTGGCTACAATACAGCAAGGTGAAAGTAAAACAGAACGCTCCTATAGGAGCGGAGCGTTCTGTTTTACTTTCACCATGCTTTAATCAGCCACATGCCTTTAACACAAAATACTTGACGTAATTTAGTGGTCGTTATAGAGAGGTTTTACTGTAGAGAGGTTTTACTATGTAGACTGATAGAGTGGCAAATAATGAAGACTGATCAAACTGCTTATTTGGGAGCAGTTTTACCTTGGTCTGCACTATTTGCCTACTCATAAGAATTGCCTCATTTAGGTGATTCTAGTGAATACCACAAGATAGTGCTTGTCTGAAATCTGGGTCTGCAGTGTTTGCCACTCATAAAGGTTTCTGCATCACAGTGATTTTAATTTATTCCAATAAGATAGTACTTATCAGAGTTTGAGATCTGGGTCTGCACTACCGTATAACGTTTTTTTTTTAATGCTGTAAAAGTTTATGGATTTGACGAAAAACACACAATTTCAATTTTTATGATTTTAATTTTTACAAATCTCAATGACCAGTGAAAATTGAACTCAGTAAAAAAATTTAGCACATGCAAATTATAAGTAAATTAGTCCCTAGACTCTGTTAAATTTATAGTAAAAAGCCTAGCTAAATAAATTGTATAATTCTCTTAAAGTTGTTAAATTATTGATATTCTGACCTAATATGCCCATATTAATTGCAAGTCATATCGAATTAATTGCCTTGTTTGTCGTTCTTCATGCTTTTTGCACCTTATCCATAAGTGTCAGTTCTCTCATTTGAGTAATACAATGTGGATTATCGAAATTGCCTGCTGGCGAATTTTGGAAAATCGACGTAGGTCTCCATGTTTGACATGACTGGTTTCCCGAATATTCTATCCGCATACATGTACTTGTAAGGCGGAAGTCGGGAACCAGCCAGCTCACGTGTTAGTTAAAATCTTAGAGAATTTCTAGCGGGAATCCCCAATTAATATGGTGTGAACAACCGACGCGCTTTGTAAACAAACAAAAGAAACATTTGGATTAGGAAGCTTTGGTTTTAAGTATTCAAGTAAACTTCTCGATGCCATATTTCACTTTACACAACTGACAAAAACAGGCAATTATCTAGACCACCTGTACGAAATTATTAAGCGGAATACGCCTGGAATTTAGACGGATTACGCCCTGAAAATGGCAAAATATCAGATTTTCCTGCTATCACTACACGGACACGGAATTTTGCTAAAAGCCGTCTAAGAAAATCTGAATTCCCGCCTTAAATTTAGCAGGAAATGATAACAATTTAGACGGAAACTATAAGCCAGATTTTTTTCGGTGTAGTAAGGCGGAAAAATAAACTTTACTTTTCAAACTAGCAGGAAAAAATGACATTGAACTATTCTTGAGATTTTCTTAGACGGAATTTCGACTTAGTCTATTTTACTAGATGGAGTTTTTGTCTTTGTTAATTTTGCTAGGTGGAATTTCAGACTTAGCATTTTAGCAAAGGTTTATTAGACAGACTTTAGTCCTTTTATAGTCAAATATGTGGATCTTACATTTCAACCCAGGCAGTTTAGAAATAAACAATAAACAAACTTTTTCTGACAATAGTAGTCTTTGATCAAATAAAGCATCTCTGACATTTAAGGTGACTATTGTCTGGATCTAATTACTTTCAATGCCCCAAAAGACCTTTTTTTGTATTAAGGGCCATGACATGGCTTTCATGTTACTTTTTATGGTAATTTGACAACCATAAAAAGTAACCCACTTCAAATGGGGTACCCATACACTAGTATATCGACAAACAGTTAAGATCCAGATCAGAACCACAAAAAGTGGGACCTGATCTGAGGTACAAAATGTTTAATGTCTAGGCACCATTCCTACAAAAATCAGACCAATAGTTAAAAGTATCTCTTGATTTTTGATGCAGTTAATAATTTCAGATGACAAAAAATACCCAGAATGCAATAGGTGAATTGATTCTTACTAAATGCAATAGTAATATAAGCCAAGGAGTATTAATTAATACTGGTACTGTAATTATGTATCAAACTGTACAGATCAAGAACTGTTAGCCACATCACAGACGTGGTGGCTGAGCTGGATCTGTAAACTTTGAAGTCTCACTAAGCATTAACCCTTTCCTCAATAAATCGGCCTTTCTGTGCCTTTGCAAACGGAGAAAAGAGTAGACCCAGATCAGATGGCTCCTAGAAGAGCCGTCTGATCAGGGCCTGCTCTTTTTACTTATGATATAATATAGAATTATAGATATGATTCTACAGTTTCTGCCATGGCATAAAGTTTCTGTGTTAATATGCCATTTTGAAAATTAATGCAATTTACTGTTCATGGTGCCAATAAAACCTGTCATTAAATTCTACCTGTATATTCATGGAGTAAAGGGTTAATATCTTGTGCTTATTGATCACTTCTTAGTTCCAAACCAAAGACTGACAAGGATCATGTTTTCTTTCTTCATTCTTTGCTAATATGGAAGTTGGCATTAATAACTAAGAGCAATGGTCAAACTGAAACTTTACTACTTTTGAACACTGCAGCACCATCTGTATTAAACAATTTAAAGTTAAAATACAAATTTGTTGGTTTGCTTAGATGCCCTCCATTTTGAAAGTGTGAATGGTAAAGTTCTCCTTCATAAATATCTGCATA
Organism: Azorinus chamasolen; assembly: GCA_963576725.1. Classification (NCBI taxonomy): domain Eukaryota; kingdom Metazoa; phylum Mollusca; class Bivalvia; order Cardiida; family Solecurtidae; genus Azorinus; species Azorinus chamasolen. The sequence goes on along the minus strand of OY755235.1, from coordinate 102,587,036 downwards.
ACTGCCAAGGGGTACTTGTCGCTGGAACCGATGTTGTAGTTTTTTTTATAGAAACTGTCTTGTTGAAATAAAGTATGATCTTTTAACAGCACTTCAATGAAGTAACTAGCACTGTCAAATGGCATGTCACAAGTGCCATGGGACAATGTTTTACTGTTTGATCTTTTACTGCATTATGGCAGTAATAGCCAGGAAAACAAGATGTTTTTTTAATTTTTTGAAAACAAAAAAATGTTTTAAACTCATGTAGTGTGCTGCACAATATATGTCCACTTGGAAGTACAAATGACAGAATATTCAAAAGCTGCTGCGCTGCATCACCAATAAGGTTGTACATTGTTGTAAAAAGAGCCAACAGCAACACAAAAGAGCCAATGGTAACAGAACTGCTTCATTGTCTTCTGCAGAGTCAGTTTCGTTATCAGATATAGTTGATGAAGTAGAGGTCAGCTCTACAACATTTTCATCTTGACATCTGAGTCCAGCATACAGTCATCTGGAATGTCTCGGTCAGTACTCTTACTCATGTATATAGAAAATGTTCTAAATCCTGACTGACATCTCCTGGGATGGAATCCGTTGGTTCACTTGTGTGAAAGGAACAGCCATCTTGTCTAGTTTTCTCCCCAACTGCCTGCAGTCTATCATCCTGGAAAGATTAACAAATTCATCAAAGAATCCTAGCCATATTTACATGTAAATGACAACTGCCATTATACTTTGAGATTTTCAAACACAATACATTTGATACATTCAAACAACGTCAACTCAGATCAGTTGTGCATGCACACCTTAGGTTATGCATTAACACCAACTGTGATTAGTTTGCTTGAATGTAAAGTGTCAAATGTGTAGATCTTGTATAGTGCCATACTTTTTTTTTAAAGGCAGCTGATCTGGATCTATATTTGAAAAGTACCATAAATTAACTATTAAAAAATCATTTCGTCTCAAAACTTCATTCAAAGCCCCATTACCCGGAATTGTAGTTAATTGCATCAGTAAACCATTTTTGGCCAGACAAAGAAAATGTGAAACATTATGGGCCTTTAGCATGACCCTATTTCTCATCATGCATGTTCTATATATAAGTTTCTCCCCAAATGACTCAGCAGAACAAGAGTTATATTGGCCTGACAAAAATGGAGAAAAAAAGTTTGACACAGGCACAATATTTGGATCCACAGTCTATTTAAAATAAATTTTGGTACTCAATTTCATAGAGATACTTTTCTAGTTTCTAAATTGATTGAGATCATGTTTAAATCACTTTTGACACCCCTTTTCACAAACTCGTTGTTCAAGTTTCCTTGAATCAATTTTGAAATAAGTATGTCAGGCTAAAAAACAAGTTTTACCCTTTGCTACAAATGTCAAATCTTCATTTCCGTTTATGCGATTCAAATCGTGTGATAGCTCAATGAGTGAAATCAGAGACATATAGATGCGTACATGTATGGAAGGTGAAACATTTTAACCATTTTGGAAACAAAAGAAACAGATCTTATCAATTTCCATTAGCAAACAGAACAGACCCTGATCAGACGGCTCGTATAGGAGCACCCTGATCTGGGTCTACTCTGTTTACAAATTAGTAAAAACACGAGTAAAAGGGTTAAATGGACATTTAAGTTCGGGACTCACGACCTACCGTTAATGATAATGGCTGAATCTTTCGCTATCGGATAGCAATGTCTTCAGAATTTATTTTGTGCTGGCAGTAAGGCCCCTTCGTCTACTTTTCCGTGTACTAGACATCGTTGATTTCTTCGACCATTCACACAGCTTCGAAGGTCTGGAAGGAATCGCCATTATTTTGTGTCATGTGACTACGCTGGACAAACAGCGGTGATTGGTCGACGGTTGGAAGAAATAGTCACGTGACGGATGCTGGCGCAAAAGCCCAATTGTTTTATCCCCCTAGGCGATAATTGAATAAGTCCCAGGATTCAATTTGTAAACAAAGGCGACGGCTAACATTTAAAGGCTTACGCCGATTCTACAATGTTTGCGGTCATATTCTGTTCGGACGACACATCCTTAGCCGTTCTTGGAGAGAGGGAGAGCAAAACTTTGGAAATGCTGGGAGATTTCCAAGAAAAGGAAAGTGAAAGTTGACCAGGGGAAAATCTGTCTACGACGGCGGTAAGCGTTCGAGTTTGCTATATAAATCCTAGATACGATAACGTAGCTCTATTGGACGCTAGTCATTATCAGTCTTACAGCTACGATATCGCATCTATATAAATCCATCCACCATCTTATTCTTGATAATGATAAAATTAAATCTCTCGCTGTGATTCTGACTTGATATTACAACTTGAGACTCCACATATTAATTGCAGAAAAGCATGTGAAATAGATTTATTTATTCAAACTTTCAAAATTTAAAAGCGGTTTCAGTTGACTTTGCGCAGAAGTATCGGAGATATTCATTGGCTGGCTGAAGCAAATATACATGGGTTTGCGTATTATTGTCCAATCGCTACCTACCTTACTATTACGCATTTCCGGAAACTAAAACCGACATTAATACTTGAATACTGAATATACTGATACTCATAAGAGTTACAAGAGTTTGTGTAACTATTACATGTAAAAACAACAACAAAAACACGTTCTATCGGAGGGGTATTTTAAATCTCAGCCTCTGCCTCTGGGGGAAATGCTGGAATCACTGTCGGTCTGTCTGTCCCCAACAATTTCTCAATTTTTCTCCAAAAGCACAGAGCCTTTTCATTTTATTGGGCTTTAAGAATGGGATGCAAATGAAATATAGTAAAAACATACCCATTTATATTTATGCATCTACAATGTATTCTGTATAAAGTATTGAAAATGCCCAAAGGGCAAGGGGGGGGGGGGGGGGGTTTACCCGGCAGCTCCAGCCTGCTCCTATGTCTGGTTCATCTGGTTAGAGTCTACTAGCAGTGGCTGGATGTAAACATTTATAGATGCAATATAGATCTACAAACAGGTCAAATTTCTTACAATGATGACCCAAGTATACCTTTACAATTACAGTTACACACATGCTTTATTCTAGATGGTTTGTCTGCTGGCTAAGAACCATGCTGAGGAAGGCCACAAGATCTGCTTTGGAAGCCAGTTGGGAGAGAGCTGGTTATAAGCTTGCCACCAAACTCCAAGGAGGGTGATGTATGACGTCCACTGGATATTCAGCGAGTAGATGTGTTGAAGGGTATGTACATGACCAATACAATGTTTACAATTATAAAAGTTGATTAACCCTATCCATTATATAAACACTGTTTCACACATTTGCAAACATAGTAGACCCAGATCAGACAGTTCCTAGAGAAGCCACCTATTCAGGGTCTGCTCTGTCTGCTAATGGATTTTGATGTTTCCTTACTTTCTAAAATGGCTTCAATAGTCCACCTTCAGTATTTCATTATAATATGTTTTCCATGAATATTCAGTAGGTATTGAAATTTGCAATAAACATAAAACAGGGAAAGGGTTAAACACAAATGAAAAGCTTTAATTAAATTTGCCTTAAACAAGCCATATCCATTAAGTTATACCAGGGCTCTAATAAAGGTGCATACCCAAATGCCAAAACTGTCATTTTTCCACCAACCCTTTTACAGTGAACACACTTTGGGGTTTGGTGGAGAAATAAAGGAGCTATTCTTGATCATGTTTAAATGTATGCATCTTATAAGTTATATAAATGTAGACCTCTGTATATATTTTAACCCTTTCCCAGGTCTATGTTTATTCCAAATTTCCATACCTTATGAATATTCTGAAATGGACAAAATACTTATAATGAAATATGGAAGGTTGAACATTGTAGCCATTTTAGGAACTAATAAGAACTAATAAAAGAGATCTACCAAATTCCATTAGCAAACAGAGCAGACCCCGATCAGGCTGCTCCTATAGTTTACAGATGTGTGAAAATGTGTTCATATGAAGGAAAGTGTTCAGATGCATGACTCTCTTATGTACCTAGCAGATAATAATTATTAAATTATGTTGGCATCATTTTACATTCAAATTTATCTGAGCTTGATAGAATATTAACAGGATTGTTCATTCATGATTCTTTACCCTTATTAATGTTTTAGGTATAGGGTCAAAATGGTATTGGCCTTGTGACTTGTGTTTTATGTAAAACTTATTGGTAGAGAAAATTTCATTACAGATTATGTCACGGCGTTGTGCTGCTTAAACAACAAAGGGCCACCTAGGGACAGCGACATCAACGATGCTGTGACTGAGTAGATAAGCTATGCCAGGAAGTTCAGAAGCAAGACATGATTTTCTTCTCCTATTTTGGACACAGTGCAAGACATTTGTTAATGAACAAAGTGAAATTTTTCAGGGTTTGTTGTCATCAGGCCCTGCCTTCATCAGTGCTCCAGATAAAATGTGTAAAATATAATGTCATTAACAATGTTTATTTAATATCTAAACCAAATCATTGTGTCAGTGACAAAAACTCTTAACCCTTTCCCTCATATAAACATGTTTTCACGCATTTGCAAACGGAGTAGACCCAGATCAGACAGCTCCTAGAGGAGCAGTCTGATCAGGGTCTATTCTGTTTGTTAATAGAATTTGAAATATCAGTGTCTTCACTTTCTAATGGCTATAATGCACCACCTTCCACATTTCATTATAACTATTTTGTCTCTGAATATTCAGTACATGTAGGTATTGAAATTTGGACAAAATATAGAACAGGGAAAGGGTTATGTGCATATGAAACTCATATGCATTTACAAGCAGTTGAAATTATAATATATAAACTCAATTTCTCATATTTTATTGTCGCATAATACATTTGATTGAAATTAAATATGACTTGACAAGAACTAATATATTGTTTTTATGTTATCTTTGATTATTTTATCTGTTCTTATTTTACCCTGATTATTATTCAGGGCTTTATATTGCTTCATCAGTTATGGAGTCATATAATGGTAATTATGATACATTGTATATGTGCCCCCTCCAAACCCACAAAGTTGTGAGGGGTGTACTGGAATCAGCTTGTCTGTCTACTAAACCAATATATTGTCTGCACAACCTCGCTGGTATGATCAGTACCACTTCGTTTATTTATGCATATCATCATGAACACTTTCTGTTTTTGCTGACTTATAACCATAGTAATTAAGTTTTTATGAGGTGTTAATTCTGTAGGGTTTTTTAATAGGAAGAAGCGTCTTGATGTAAATGAAGTGTTGATCTTACAACTTACCTGATGAAGTACTGATTATTTATTAACTTATATGACTGAAAAAACTGTTAACGCGACTTAATACTGCTCTGTTTGTTTACGATATTATATAGATTCTGCTGTTTCTACAATAACTCAAAAATTCCTGTCCATGAGCTATTAAACACTCTAATATTCTTGATGTCATAAATTTTTGCATGAATATTCATGGAGTAAAGGATTAAAATCCTTAAACAATAATTGGCAGAAAAAAAAATCTTTAAACATTTTTGGGCAGGTTTTCTTAGGCGGATATTTCCAGAAAAAAGTTAGCTGGTTTCCGCCCAAGAAATCATCTGCTTAGGCGGGATTCGTCTAAGTATATTTTTAAGTTTTTTTTATTTTATTTGTACTAGCTGGATTTTCTAAGGCGAAATATTTTCCTGCTATTTAGCGGTTTTCGCCTTGCTAAGCGTAAAAAATTAGCATATTTCGAGCCCTATTCTGCCTAAGAGCTGCTAAGACGGGAATTTTTCCATGTATTAGGCGGATTTTATTCCGTGTAAGTCTTTCTTAGGTGGAAAATTAGGCGGATTTTTTTCCCCTGGTATTTAGGAGGTTTCCGCCTTTTTAGGGGGAATATTTTTCCTGCTATTTAGACGGTTTCCGCCTTGCTAGGCGGAAAAAATTAGCATATTTCGAGCCCTATTCTCCCTAAGAGCCACTTAAGACGGCATTCATTCACATTGTAAGTTAAGACGGAATACGCTTAAAATTCAGGGCGTACTCCGGTTAAGTTCCGGGCGTACTTTTTCGTACGGGCTGTAACACTAGCGTACCTATATAACAGTGGTCACTCAAGCGTGTACATACAGAGCGTGTATTGGCTTGGATGTACATGTACATTGGATAAGGGCGAGTTCGTAATTCGTACCCGATTTTAAGCTTCAAAAATGTATGCGTCTATTTTTTACTAATCTGACATGGTAGTAAAAATAGTAAAAATTAGCAGCACATAAAAAAAAACCGTTATACGGTATTTGTCCAAATAATTTATGTAAATAAATTGCTCTCGAACTCGGCATGTACTATGTTATTCCCCTATTCCACACACCACGAATCCCACCAATCGCCGTGAATTTACACTTTTTAGGATTCGTAGTGGAATTTCATCAATACATATAATTTTTGTTCTACAACAAAGTATTATCGGCCTTTTCCGAACAAATTTTCCGTGTTGTGCTCATGATCACCCGATCCCTCCTTTGTTTACGTAATAGCTTTTCTCGAAAGTGGTCGGAGAGACGCGAACAGATACGAAACTAAAACCCAACCCAAATAAAACTGAAACATCGGGGAACAAAATCGGGATTGTCGATATCAAACACATGGATGTTTTGTCATTTTCCCTGATTATTGGATAGATTTTCTTGTGATATACTACTTTCTGGCATATAAACAAGTGAGTTTTGTAGATTTTAGGTATTTTTGAAATGCATAGAATGTAGGGACTTCCCCTTTAAACCATTATTTTTCAGATTCAACCTGTTTTCAAAAGTTGCGGAAATTAAAGTACTTGTTGCTCATATGTTTACAACCTTGAACCTGGTTTTTACGATACTCTGTCGGCCACTAAGATCTGTAAATTTAACCCTTTAACTTATACTAAATGCTTTTTCATGCTTGTGCAAACAATAGACCCAGATCAGATGGCTCCTGTAGCAGCTGTCTCATCTGGGTATACTACCACATGCAAATGGAATAATGTAGGTTTCATATTAGTTTCTACTTTGGCCAAAGCTTATTTTGTTCATCTACCATTATAGAAATTCAGCTAAATAATATTCATATAGTCATTATAAGTGTTTCAGAACGTTGATGCAACATGGTGCCAAATAGCGTACTAACATGCGTAAATATACTTGGCAGTACCATGTTTCAGGTCAAAGACGAAGGAGCGGCAGGTGCTTGCTAATTGTCAAAGTGTCATCGTGTCTTTTCTTCGCACCAATTAGCCCCGTCCTTGTTGTTATCTCAATACTCTATTGTTTTTCAGTCTCGTTAATGTTTTGACATATCGGATGTATCTGCTGATCCCGGGGTTGACTTGTTTTGTATCGGTGACGAGTCTCCCTACCTCAGGCCCATTAACCCTTACATCACTGAATTTTGAAATGGACTATTCTGAAATTCAAACAGGTCAAGCTTATGGTGAATATTTAGGGATTTTTCTACAGAATAGTGTAACATGACAAACAGTGCAGGCCCTGATGAGAGGGCTCCTCTAGGAGCCCTCTCATCTGGGTCTGCACTGTTTGCAAAGGACATCAGTGACTCGTGTGCCGCACTGTTAGGGTAAACTGTGATATCTAGTGATCTGCATTGCCTAATTGGCCGATATTGTGTTCCAGGGCAATAGTTTTAAAAACATAAATGTTTACCACCATTAGTTGTGGGCGTGTCATGAAGGTCACAGAAGTACTCTTATTGTCCAATGATTGTTACTTTGTTATTTACATTTCTGATGTGAACATTCCATTCCGTTGTACTATTATGAGGTTCTTAATTGATTATTATACGCTGCAATATAATCCCCCCAAGCTCCTCGTGAGTTCTTCAACTTCAAGGTTAAATAGACTAGATGGAATTTAACAACCAAAATAGACAGAAACTTTATTTTTGCATCTTTTCTCTGTCAGAGTCTTTGACCCATTAGTTCATAAAGACGCCTTCTGATGCCTTTGCATACAGAGTAGACCCAGATCAGAGAATACCCACTCCTACTTTACCTGATAAATATTCATGTAAGAAATAATCTAGAACTAAACAATATAGCCTGATTGTGGAGAAATCTCAAACGGTTAACCCTTTCCCTTTTGCATATTCATGTAAGAAATAATGATAACATGAATATTAAACAGATAATTCTTTATAATGGCATATAAGCATGAGCCATTTTGGCTTTGGCATTAACAGTTGAATCCGATCTATATTACACCATAAGCAAACAGAACATCTGATCTGGGTCTGATCTGTTTGCTAATATATGAAAAATGTTTATATGAGGGAAAGGGTTAACCCATTTCCTCATAGTCTGTTTTTAGATCCAACCTCTTTGAATAAATCTACTGAAAAGGAGCATTAACTAGAGAAAAGGAAAATTTTAGAATTTTGTAGCTTGAAACCATTGTGATAAATAGAGCATTTGCTCCTATAGGAGCAAATGCTCTATTTATCACAATGGCTTCAAGAAGTGACTATTACACAGGCGTAGAAAGGCGTCAATATGAGGGAATGGGTTAATGTCATGGAGATGCCTGTGCACACAGAGTATATCTGATTCTACATATTGTGTGACAGCCAAAAAATGAGATGTGTTTGGGAAGTGTTTTACACTATACCCTACATTGTTCACCCTTTCCCTGTTGAATATTCATGTTGGAAATAATGACATCATGAATATTTTATTAGCTGAATTTTTATAATGGCATAATTTTTATGTACATAGATTTTTTTGATATCGGTAGTAACTGAAAAGTCAGGTCTTTTATAATTTCATGAGCAAATAGGGCAGACTCTGATAAGATGGCTCCTACAGGAGCCATTTGATTTTGGTCTACTCTGATCGCAAAGATGTGAAAAGGCGTTTATATGAGGGAAAGGGTTAGTACTCATAAGAATTGCCTCTAACGAGTACTAACAAGAAAGGTTGAATTACGCTGAATAATACGAGATGTATGGAATGGTATCCTCTTATCAATTTATCTGACAGACGTTTTATATACTGACCTATTTCTGAAAAATGAATTTTTCGCAAGTGTCTCCCAAGAATGTTGAAGTCCTGGAAAAAGTTATTTAAATGTCACATATAATTTAGAGTCTGTCACTATGGCAATTGATCAACAGTAGAAAATTATTTTCGAATGACAAAGCTTACGGTAGATGAAGAATTGCCAGACTTTTATATAATAAAAAAAAAAAAAAGAAAACAGATGAAAAAGGATTAAACTCTTTTAACCCATTGGCTATTTTTAGATCCAACCTCTTTGAATAAATCTACCAAAAAGGAGCATTTACTAGAGAAAAGGATAATTTTAGAATTGTATAGTTTCGAAACCATTGTGATAAATAGAGCATTTGCTCCTATGGAGCAAATGCTGTATTTATCACAATGGTTTCAAAAAGTGACTTTTGCAGAGACGTCAGCAGGCATCAATAGGGGAATGGGTTAATTCAATGCTGCTTTTTGTGATCACCATTGGAAACAGTTTACATCCAGATGAGATATGGAGAAGCCTTTATAATGCTGGACAAACTGTTTCAAGTGAAAGTGTCTGCTTGATTTAAGCCTTTTCTCTATAGAGACGCATTTGGGCACCTTTGCAAACGGAGTATACCCAGATCAGATGACTTCTGTTGGAGCCATCTGATTTGTGTCTACTGTGTTTGTAAAGAAAATAACATAAGATCTGTTTCTACTGTTTCTGCCATGGTAAACTTACTTCATTACTGGTACAATTGATAAAAATTTAAATAAAAATCATACAGCCTTATTTTTTACATGAATATTAAATTTCGAGGGCTTGGTTCAAAACTATTCTAACTCCTTCACTTTGTGTAACCCTTTCCCTCATATAAACGTGTTTTCACACATTTGCAAACAGAGCAGACCCAGATCAGATGACTCCTATAGGTCTGCTCTGTTTGCTAATAGAATTTGATAGAGCTGTTTCTTTTATTTCTAAAATGGCTGCAGTATTCAAAATTTCATATTTGATTAAAAATATTTTTTCAATGAATATTCAGTAGGTATTAAAATCTATAACAAACAAAGAACAGGGAAAGGGTTAATTAGATTAATAGTTATAATAGAACGACACAGGGATTTCTGCCATGGTAGAAACTGTAAAATCATACCTATATTATATCATAAGCAAACAGAGCATAACCCTTTCCCTCATATAAACGTGGTTTCACACACTTGCAAACAGAGTAGACCCAGATCAGACGGCTCCTAGAGGAGCCGTCTGATCAGGGTCTGCTCTGTTTGCTTACAGAATTTAAAAAATCTTTATCTTTGCTTTCTAAAATGTTTACAATGCTCCACCTTTCATTTTATTTATAACTATTTTGTTAATGAATATTCAGTAGGTATTGAAATTAGGGCTAAGGGTTAAAAGAAGCTATAAATATCGCTCCATGAGAACGATCCTTTCCTTTATGAATTTTACTTCATGATTATAGATGTGAGAAATTAGATGTATTTCTATAATTGCATATCGAGGGCTTGGTGCTAAACTATTGTAACTCCTTCACTTTGCACCAAGCCCTCGATATTATCACAACGTTTTGGACATGGCCGTAGCTGTAGAATTAGATTCTATATTATTTCATAACTGAAAAGAACTGACCTTTGTCAGACAGCTTCCACAGGAGATGACTGATCTGGATCTACTAGGTGTCTCTGTCAAGTGAAGTGTTAACCCTTTACTCTATAAATAAATACGCCTTTCTATGCCTTTGCAAACAGAGTAAACCCAAATCAGACGGCTCCTGTAGGAGTTGTCTGATCAGGGTCTGCTCTGTTTGCTTATGATATAATATAGATATGATTCTACAGTTTCTGACATGACCATACTTTCTCTTGTCCATGCGCTATTATGACAATTAATCAAATTAATATTCATTATCTCATTATTTCTTAAATGAATATTCATGCAGTAAAGAATTAAAACCAGATCCTGCTGTAAAAATTAACCCTTTCCTTTCCTATAGGAGCCGTCTTGATCAGGGTCAACTCTGCTCTGTTTGCTTATGAAATTATAGATACGACTCTACAGTTTCTATCAATACAACAAGCTCAAGTGTATATTATGCCATTATAAAAATATTAGCTAATAAATATTCATTATGTCATTGTTTCTTGCATGAATATTGAACAGGGATAGGTTAATATTTGTTAAAACTCTGATCTACTTAACCCTTCCTCCATAAATATGCCTTTCTTCGCCTCTATAATAGTCACTTCTTGAAGCTCTATTTATCACTGGTTTCAAATTACTACAAAATTCCAACAGAATCCTTTTCTCTAGTAAATGCTCCTTTTGGGTAGATTCATTCAAAGAGCTTGGGTCTAAAAATAGCCTATGGAGGAAGGGTTAACAAATGTACAGTACTTAAATTTGATTTAGTCAAGCTTTTGAGAAACTGGTGTCAAACAGTTCATTTCTAAATAAGTTGCCAGGTAACTTGACATCTGATCATGATTCAAGCTATTTGCAAAACCCATTCAAGTCGTGATTAGCACGATAAGGGTTAAAATTAATAAAATTACAATTAGTGCTTTTGAAAGACAAATTTGACAAGTGAGCATAGCAAACATATTAGAAAGATAAGAGCCATTTTATTGTTGACATGGCATCCAGTCATTGTAAAGTGCATGTTTATGTTGATGTATCATATAGCTCTTTCACTCACTGTAGCAAATGGCCAATCTGTAATTATCTATGGAAACAGTGATGTTTTTTTAAAAGAAAATGGAAGAAAATTAACCTTGTTGTGAATATAAATGCTTTTTCACACACTTGCAAACAGAGTAGACCCAGATCAGATGGCTCCTATAGGAGCCGTCTGATCAGGGTCTGCTCTGTTTGCTTATGAAATTATAATAGTTCTGACTCAAGGTATCTATTAATACCAAATGTTCATGTGTATTATATGCAATTATAAAAGTTCATCTGATAAAATTTCATGCATGAATACTGACAAACAGGAAAAAGGTTAAACAAAAAAGATGGCTTTGCAGACTACAGCATGCTGCATTTAACCCTTTCCTTCACAGGCTATTTTTAGATCCAATCTCTTTCACTGAATCTACCAAAAATGAGCATTAACTAGAGAAAAAGGAAAATTTGAGAATTTTGTAGTTTGAAACCATTGTGGTTAATAGAGCATTTGCTCCTATAGGAGCAAATGCACTATTTATCACAATGGTTTCATAAAGTGACTTTTATAGAGTCGTCAAAAGTCAATATGAGGAATGGGTTAAAAGAGTGGTCAAAGCATAGGGTTTGGTGGAGAAATAAAGAAGTTGTTTTTGAATACGTTTTAATTTACCTATCTTATCTGAACCACTGACTAGGGTTTATAACCTGTTCATTTAGATCAACACAGAGATGTAAAGAATCACAGTTGTAATGGTTCAGATTGAAATGCTCATGCAATACGATAATTTACTGAAATCAAGATAAGATGCAATAATATTTCTTCATCCCCTCAGGATCCAGACGATTTGATTCTCTGATTTTAGTTTGGAATAAAAATGTCCAAACAGTTAAAATGTGCCAGCAACAATTACTAGGAATGCTGTGATGGAGCTGTTTGTTTCTTCTTTTTCAATTTATCCCTTTGAATGCAGTATATGAATGTACTGGCATCTGCATACAGTGTAGACCCAGATCAGAGGGCTCCTAGAAGATAGCTCCAATCAGTGTCTGAATGGTTATTATTCAAACTCCTGTTACAATTAATACCCTATCATATTGAATGGCCTCTATCGTAAAATACTGATAGATCATTCCATTTTGAAAATGCAGCATTTAAGATTTACCAGACAAATGGGGCCATGTGAGGACGAGGTTTATCAATGAGCGGAACTAGCAGACATTCTGTAAATTCTGTGTTGGCTGTGTACAAAAGCTCCAAACTTTCTCCAGACTTGTGGTCATTGACCCCTATAACAAGGCACAGTCTGGCATTGAGATTCCTTCATGGAATTGCCAGGGCTACATACTTTAACTCATTCTCTCCTAGGCTATTTTTAGACCCATGATCTCTTTGAATGTATCTACCAAAAAGGAGCATTAACTAGAGGAAAGGGAAAATTTAGAATTTTGTAGTTTGAAACCATTGTGATAAATAGAGCATTAAAATTTTGTTTCCATATGCTCTATTTATCAAAATTGTTTCATAAAGTGACTTCTATAGATGCGCAAAAATGGGTCACTAGGAGATAATGTGTTAAACAGTCTTAGAGCTACAGATATGTAGCCACAGACTAAAATTGTCATTTCTCCACCAAACCATACACTGTGACCACTCTTTAGAATCGTCTCAAAGAGACGATTCTAAAGAGTGGTCACAGTATAGGGTTTGGTGGAGATATAAAGGAGTTATTCTGGAAAATGTTTTAATTTACGCATCTTATCTAGACCTCTGTTTAAGGTTTTCCATTTTTTGTGACTAACAGAAGAACAATGTAATGGTGTTACCAGCCTGTACGGATGCATTCTGATGTTACCGAAAGTCTTGTCCTTTCAGTGAGTCAAAATTTAATTGTCCTTATAATGAGTCAAGAAATAATTTTCTTATAAAGGTCCATATCAGAAGGTATTGTCCTTAAAATGAGTCCAGAGTACTTTACTGTTCTTGTAATGAGTCAAGAAGTACTGATCTTGTAATAAGTCAGGAATACAGTAAAACCCCGCTAATGCGACCACCTGTAAGAGGTATAATTATGGGTGCTAGATGCAGGTGGTAGCTTAATGCAGGACAAAAGTAATGCAGAAAGCTCCTAAAGAAGCTTTCTACATTACTTTTGCCCTGCATTAAGCAACCACCTGCTTACAAAGACATCCATGTTTATTAGTTAAGTGGTCGAATTAGAGGGTTTCTACTGTACTCTTTTCTTGTAATGAGTCAACAAGTGTTGTTCTTGTAGTATTGTTCTTGTAATGATTGAGTCAGGAAATACTCTTATTGTAATGAGTCAACAAGTACTGTTATTGTAATGAGTCATCAAGAACTTTTTTAATGTAATGAGTCAAGAAGTACTGTTCTTGTAATGAGTCAAGAAGGACTGTTCTGGTAATTAATTAACAAGTACTGTTATTGTAATGAGTCAAGAAGTAACTGTTCTTGTAAATATTGAGTCAAGAAGGACTGTTCTGGTAATTAATTAACAAGTACTGTTATTGTAATGAGTCAACAAGTACTGTTATTGTAATGAGTCATCAAGAACTTTTTTAATATAATGAGTCAAGAAGTACTGTTCTTGTAATGAGTCAAGAAGGACTGTTGTAAATATTGAGTCAAGAAGGACAGTTCTGGTAATGAGTTAACAGGTACTGTTATTGTAATGAGTCAAGAAGGACTGTTCTTGAAATTATTGAGTCAAGAAGGACTGTTCTGGTAATGAGTTAACCATTGTGATAAATAGAACATTTGCTCCTATAGGAGCAAATGCTCTATTTATCACGATGGTTTCATAAAGAGACTTATAAAAAGTCGTCAAAAGTCGTCAATATGAGGGACGCCTTTTGGCACCTCTGTAAAAGTCATTTTTTGAAACCATTGCGATAAATAGAGCATTTGGTCAATAGGAGCAAATGCTGTACTAATGTCACGATGGCTTCAAAACTACAAAATTCTGGGGGAAAAAAATCCTTTCTCTAGTAAATGCTCCTTTTCAGTAGATTTATCTAAAGAGGTTGGGTCTAAAAATTTAGTCTAGGAGGGAATAGGTTAATTGAGTACAGTGTTAACCCTTCGCTTGCTATTCATGTCAATATACCTACCTGTAAATAGTGAAGACCCAGATGAGACAGCTCCTGCAGGAGCTGTCTCATCAGGGTCTGCACTATTTACAAGTTGATTGTGCAACCAGTGCACCCCACAGCAGTGATTGAACAGCGAAATATGTGTACACAGTGAAGATATATGTAATTATACAACAGGGCATGGGTAAAGAAGGAGAAATGCATTTTAAAATTCAGCAAGCGAAGGGTTAAAGTATGATATGCGATGTTCCAATTTTGAAAAATTCAGCAATCGAGGGATGAATGGTAATACTTGGTTCCTTATCGTCATTGACAGATGAGTATTACAGCCCTATTATTACTGCCCCTCCTACATGCATCGTGAGTAAAAGGCAAAATTAAGCTTCCACACCCTGCGCAAAATTTTGTTGGTAGAAAAATATCATCTTCCTAAGTTTGTCCATCTGCTTTTTCTCGTGTGTTACTTGTAATAAGCATGATGTTAGTGTCAAACAGTTTGGATCCTGATGTGACAGCGAGTCCCTCCATGTCTGTTCTGGATCCAGACTGTTTGTAATTACAAACTTGCTGCTTAGAGTTAACCCTTTCAATCATATAAACGCGTTTTCACACATCTGCAAACAATTATGGGAGCAATCTGATCAGGGTCTGCTCTGTTTGCTAAAAGAATTAGATAGATATGTTTGTTTAGTTTCTAAAAAGGCTACAATGCTTCATTATACATATTTTGTCCATGAATATTTCAGTTGGTATTGAAATTCGGAATAAATGTAGAACAGGGAAAGGGTTGAAACACAGTGTCTTCAAGTTTCAACGATGATCATTATATTCCCCGTTCATTTTCTGCAATTGTTGTGTCCAGACGCGGGACATAATTAACACTTGTGCAGTAATAAACAATTATTCCACATACTGATCTCACACTTTTCATTTCTAATTATATATAAAATTGGGATTAAAGACGATTTCAAGCTGACAATGACATAGGGAGGGGCAGTTGTAATTTTAAGATTTATTTCGAGTTCGTTTTCACGCCACTCGGACAAAGTTGGGGACAAAGGGATGAAAAGGACCGTTTGTCATATTCAGCACCACAGGGTCAGCACTGTGGTAGAGGAGGCTGGATTAGGGGTCAGCTTTCACAGTGAATGTTGGGGACACTCAAACAATGAATAGAAAAGCTGAAAATTATGACGGGGTTTTCTGAAGCAGCTGCAGCCGGGTCTTGTAACAAATCAGGGTTTCAAAATGTTTTGTGTGTATTCATATAGGGAAAGAGGATTGATAAAACTGTGAAGATTTGTGAGAATGTTTCAGTAGGTAGTATATAATTATTAGATGTTTTCAAGAAGCCCCTTTCTGGGTTATACCTGTGATGTTTTCAAGAAGCCCCTGTCTGGGCTATTCTGTTCTTTGAAATCTGGATATCATTGTAGAAATTCAACTCATATGTTGATGTGAGGGCTTCAGGTACAGAAGAGGAAAACATGATTTGAGTATGTTGTACATTAGTAATAAATAACAGAGCTACAGATTACGGTGCATACTCAAATACTAAAATTGTCATTTCTCCACCAAACTCTATACTATGACCACTCTTTAGAATCGTCTTTTCGAGACGATTCTATAGAAAGGTCACAGTATTTAGTTTGGTGGAGAAATAAAGGAGTTATTCTTGAAAATGTTTAAATGTAGGCACCTTATCTGGAGCTCGGAATAATGATGATGTATGTTTCTTAGATGAAAGCTATCTGAAACTTTGTCATTGTTTCATGTGATACAAACATACTAATTGACCCTTTACCTATTCAATATTCATGTAAAAAATAATGACAACATGAATATTTATTAGCTGGATGTTTATAATGAAGTGTGTACACATGAGCTTTCGGTATTGGTAGAAACCATAGAGGCAGATCTATTTCAAATTTTATAAGCAAACAGAGCAGACCCTGGTCAGATGGCTCCTATAGGAGCCATCTGATCTGGGTCTACTGTGTTTGCAAAGGTGTGAAAAGGCATTTATAATGAAGGAAAGGGTTATTCCTTTGAATGTGGGACATGCATGTACTGGCATTTGTAAGTAGTGTAGATCCAGATCAGAGGGCTCCTTAGAAGGATCAGCCCTCTGATCAGGGTCTGCACTGTTTGTCAATCAAAATCCTCTAGCAAGCTTGTAAGCCTTGGCATACTGAATAGACGTTATAGTTAAACTCTTGATGGGCTTTAGAAATTTGGTATTGGACGGGTTAACCCTTTCCCTAATGTACATGTTTGCATGAATTGGTGACTTCATGTAACATTTTCAAGGGAGCTTTTGGCTCAGATTTCTTTGCAAACAGAGTAGACCCACATAATAGATTGCTTCATTTGATCAGGATCTTGTCTGTTTGCTTATGGAATTACATAGATCTGATTCAACAATTTCTGACATGGCCAAAAAGTTCTATGAAAATATGTGAGCTAATAAATATATGTGATGTTATCATTTCTTATATGAATATTCATGAGGTAAAGGATTAATTTGCTGAATGATCCCATTTTGACCCTTTTCCCTGTTCAATATTCATGTAAGAAATAATGACGTCATGAATATTTATTAGCTGGAATTTTATAATGTAAAATTTTCAAGGGAATTGTTTGCTTTGACAAAAACTGCAGGATTAGATCTATATCATGTCAAAAGCAAACAGAGCAGACCCTGATCAGACGGCTCCTATAGGAGCTGTCTGATCTGGGTCTACTGTTTGCAAATCGTGAAAAGATGTTTAAATGAAGAAAAGGGTTAACGGTTACTAAGATTCCATTAATTAGTATGAACAAATTGAAAAAATATTATTTTGAGTAACATACAGTGGAGATCCTGATCAGAGGGGTATTAACCAGGCTCCTCCCATCCTGAGTATTAATAAGACAAATAGTAGTATCAAAATCTATCACTGAAGAAAGCGATTTTTATGACAAACAGTGAAGACTCAGATTAAAGGGCTCCATTAGGAGCCCTTTAATTTGGGTCTACACTGTTTGCAAAGGTGTTATATACTTGGTTCCTGCACATTAACCCTTTCCTCCATAAATACACCTTTCTAGGTCTCTGTAAAAGTCACTTCTTGAAACCATTGTGATAAATAGAGCATTTGCTCCTGAGGAGAAAATGCTCTATTTATCACAATGGTTTCAAAACTACAAAATAAAAAAAAAAAAATCCTTTTCTCTAGTTAATGCTCCTTTTCAGTAGATTTATTCAAAGAGGTTGGATCTAAAAATAGTCTATGAAGGAATGGGTTAAAGGTTAAGGGGTAGAGGCTATGGTGCATTTTATGCATTTATATGCTGACATAGACACTTGATGTAAGTGCTCTGCAAACATTATCTTCACCTTGTTACAACGACAAACCTGCCGAGTGTTTGATTTGTTTGTCCTCCCCGCCGTGTCTCTATTAAAAACAAAAGACGTATAAAACTTTCGCTTGTACAGTTACATTACATAACCTTTATGACCCAGTAATAAAGCACTGGTTGAGAACGCCTTGACACAAAATCGTTACATATTTCTCTCGCCCCCTTTGATGTCCAACTTTTACTATATTTTCTACCAGAGTAAAATATGTGGACACAGCGGATGTTGTTTGTATTACATACTGTACTGTCTGTCATCTTAACTGACTTCAAACGAGGGTGATATCCCAGCTGAGGAACGCAACTGTCACACCTGTGCTGTAACACCTGTAACTTCAAACGTTGGCACAATAATGCAAGTCTACACATACCTATATTAATCTATGTACAGTAGAATGTGACCATATAATTTATCTTTAACCCTTTCCTCCATATATAGGCATTTTTACGCATTTGAAAACGGAGCAGACCCAGATCAGACGGCTCCTATAGGAGCCGTCTGATCAGGGTCTGCTCTGTTTGCTTATGAATAATATACATATGATTCTGCAGTTTCTGCCATGATCAAAATTCGATATTCCTGTGTTCTTATGCCATTACAAAAATTATCTAATTAATATTCATGATGTCATTATTTCTTACATGAATATTCATGGCGTAAGGATTAAAAAAACATGTGGTTGCTTTATGCAGGACACAAGTAATACAGAAAGCTCCTATATAGGAGCTTTTTTCTTGTATCCTGCATTCAGCTACCACTAGTGTATCAAAAATTCAGACTTCTTTTGAGTGGTTGTATTAGAAAGACTTTACTATAATTCAAAGTCACACACACAATTTGTCTTTAGTCTTCAACTACATAATTATTCTTTTAATCTATGTTCAGATTCATGTTTCTTAGTTAATTGTCATACAGTTTAGATCCCGGTGAGACTCTCGGTTACTTGATGCCATACTAGAATTCAAACAGTTTTTCAGAAATTATCATGAATTTAAAAAAAATGTTCGTGGTATACTAACAATGTACATCTACAGTAAAAACAAAATTTTAGTACTGAGGAATTTATGTCTTTGTAGGCAGGTGGCTGCTTAATGCAGGGTGAAAGTCATGCAGAAAGCTCCTCTAGGAGCTTTCTGCATAACTTTCACCCTGCATTAAGCTGCCACCAGTGTGTTAAAGATCAATAATGGTACGTATTTGAGTGTTCGAGTAATCGAGTTTTCACTGTATGTCAACAAAATTCATTGTTTTAACTCCATAGTCCTGCAGTAATTTATGGATAAATTATTCACCTGGTATCTTCATTATTTCTCGTGTTTACTTGTTTTGCATTTTTAAGATATCTCTAATTACTCAAAGTATTCGGACACGGCCAGTCTCCGCTCTTCACCAGTTTGTAAATTAGATTTAATTCGATTAAAGACAATTTAGATAGACTGACATAGTAGCAAATAGTGTAGACCCAGATTAAACAGCTCCGTCAGGAGCTGTTTGATCTGGGTCTGCATTATTTGCCGAAGCTTTTTCTGTCTGAAATCTTACGGTAATGAGGGTAGGCCACTAATTCCTGTGGTGAATTTATACAGTTAATGAATACTACAGTGCAAAGTGGGTATTGAGGTTTGCACTTTCTGAGGACACTGCGTGAATAAATTCTGGAAATTACAGAGGACATTTTGGAACTTTCACAAATGAAAGGAGTTGGCTTTTGATTAAGTGAAGATGATCACTGTTAGAAACTCCAGCTAATAAAGGTTTGCTTGTAAATATTGAATATTTATTTAGTCATAATGTATATATAAAATTGAGCTCACTACACAATACAGTAAAACCACTCTAAAATGACTACCAAAAAATGGTCTTAACACTTTATCTGATATAAAACCCTTTTCGCACAATTGCAAACGGAGTAGAACCAGATCAGGCAGTTCCTATAAGAGCTGTCTGATCTGAGTCTACTCTATTTGCAAAGGCATAAAAAGGCATATTTATGGAGAAAAGGGTTATAAGAGATAATAATTATGGTATTTCAAATAACTAAAATCATCATTTAAATAATTGTTGTTTATTCCGTGACCAGTCTTTAGAATGGATCTAAAGAGTGGTCATAAGCTCACACACAACATAGGCATTAGTGGAGGAATAAAAAGAGCTATTCCTGGAATATGTTTAATCCTTTCCTTGTTCTATATTTATTCCAAATTTCAATACCTACTGAATATTCATGGACAAAATAGTTATAATGAACTATGGCCGGTGGAACAATTTGATGCAATTTTAGAAAGTAAAAATAACCAGAACTATCAAATTCCATTAGCAATCAGAGTAGACCCTGATCAGATGCCTCCTATATGAGCCATCTGATCTGGGTCTTCTCTGTTTGCAAATGTGTAAAAAAGTGTTTATATGAAGGAAAGGGTCAATTCACACATATTTTCTATGTGTCTGGTGATAACAAGATCGCGTTTGAATGAAATGTCACTCATTCATGTCATCTGTAAGTAACAGACAAATTTGCTGAAGCAACATATCACTCCATTTTATCTGTCAGTTTGAACCTTCAGCACTATACTAGTGCATTTATAATAGACATTCAGCACTATACTAGTGTATTTATAATAGACATTCAGCACTATACTAGTGTATTTATAATAGACATTGCACATGCACTTGAATTTAGATATCTCGAACATCAAGGGACCATACAAATTATTTCGATATAACTGAGGTTCGAGTCATCCGGTAACTAATCTGAACAATTTCTCAAGTTCACAGCTTAATGCAGGTCTAAAGTAATGCAGAAAGCTCCTGTAGGAGCTTTCAGCATTACTTTCGACCTGCATAAAGCTGTTACATGTTTTTCTAGATATGTGTAGTGATACACTGTCGAACAATTCTGCATTGTAAATTCGGGAAGGACCAAACTTTTACTTCGAGTTTTCACGAAGTTCGAGTTATCCGAGTTATTGAAGATATTGAAGTTCAAGTGTAGTTTGCACCCCTTCTTGAAACCATTGTGATAAATAGAGCATTTGCTCCTAAATGGTAAATACTCCTTTTGGGTAGATTCATTCAAAGAGGTTGGATCTAAAAATAGCCTATGGAGAAAAGGGTTAACTCCTTAGGAGCAAATGCTCTATCTATCACAATGGTTTCAAACTACACAATTCTAAAAGTTTCCTTTTCTCTAGTTAATGCTCCTTTTCGGTAGATTTATTCAAAGAGGTAGGATCTTAAATTAACAAAAATGGGGCTAAATAGAATTACATTAAAATCTTTCTAAACTGGATGTTAAATTTGGTATTAACATCGATCTTGGAGACAGGTGGCAGCTTAATGTAGGGTGAAAGTCATGCAGAAAGCTCCTTTAGGAGCTTTCTGCATGACTTTCATGGGCTGCATTAAGCAGCCACCTGCCTAAAAGTATCTAAATTCATCTCTATTAGAATTCCGGTTAAGAGAGGTTTTACTGTATTCAGATTTACACATTGGTTTAGAAGTGATATTTTGTGTCCCAAACACACAGGTTAATTTCGGTACTAAGTGTGCAAAAATGTTAGAAAACTCCATTTCCTCCTAAATATGGTTTTTAGAAGAATTTTTATGTGGGATTTCTCAGACATGTTTTTATGGATCTTGTCAAGACGTATTCATTTTTACAAATGCTTGCCTGTCAAAATAAAGTCCATCAGTCCATGCTCATAACTGATGAGAGAAAAAAGATGGTAGAAGATTTACAAAACTGTATGTTGAGTGAAGGTAGGATGTTGTTAGCTGTCTGGCTGTCTGGAGTAATGCACGTCTTGTCAAACCTCTCGAATTTTGAGACCTACGTGAGGTTAACCCTTTTCCTGTTCTGTGTTTATTTCAAATTTCAATACCTACTGAATATTCATGGACGAAATAGTTATAATGAAATGTGGATGGTGGAATATTATAGCCATTTTAGAAAGTAAAGAAACAGATCTTTCAAATTCCACTAGCAAACAGAGCAGACTCTGATCAGACGGCTCTTATAGGAGCCATCTGATCAGGGTCTACTCTGTTTGCTAGTGGAGTTTGTATTAGGGAAAGGGTTAAGTCTTGGGCACTCAGAAACGAAGTCTGCTTTCTGTATTGCCATTTTATTTGCGGCTTACAACATTTTGTGAAGTTTTGCCAAAAATATTTTCAGGTATAGTTTTCTGGTTATCTCAAAAATTCTTTAACAATGTTTGCTTTGCAAGAGCTTTCTGTATAATCCTGAGGTCCTCAACTAGCTGTAGATAGAGGAAATCTAAGTACAATAATGTTTTTTTTAAATATCTGATTCTACAGTTTCTGCCACCCCTGGCCCTAAACCTTTGTGTGTTCCTAATGCCATTATGAAAATTAAGCCAATCGATATTCTTGATGTTAGTATTTCTTACATGAACAGAGGTCTAGATAAGATATGCAAATTAAAACATTTTCAAGAATAACCGTATGTCTTGACCACTCTTTAGAATTGTCTCTTTGAGACGATTCTAAAGAGTGGTCACAACATAGCATTCCGCGGAGAAATGACTATTTTAGTGTTTGAGTACACATCTTTATCAGGTGCTCTGATAAAGTAAGAACCTTTAACCCTTTCCTCTATATATACGCCTATGTAATAGTCACTTCTTGAAACCATTGTGATAAATAGAGCATTAGCTCCATAGGAGCAAATGCTCTATTTATCACAATGGTTTCAAACTAAAAAATTCTAAAATTTTACTTTTCTCTAGTAAATGCTCCTTTTGGATAGATTCATTCAAAGAGGTTGGATCTAAAGATAGCCTATAAGGGAATGGGTTTAAATCTGTTGCTCTGCATGAATATTCATCAGTTAAAGGGTTAATCTACAGCTCATTGCCCCATCACTCTGATGTCATTACCAAAACTACAGTAAGACACCAAACAAAACTATTGCTAAAATACAATGACGTTTTAATACTAAAATTCTTGTCCGATATTTTCAGATTTTCAAATCTTTTATTTCCATTACCCAGCTTGGCAAAAGCTTACAGACAAAATGTTTTGATCTGGATTAGATGCTGAATTTAACCCTTTCCTCCATAGGCTATTCCTAGACTCAACCTCTTTGAATTAATCTACCAAAAAGGAGCATTTACTAGAGAAAAGTAAAATTTTAGAATTTTGTAGTTTGAAACCATTGTGATAAATAGAGCATATGTTCCTATAGGAGCAAATGCTCAATTTATCACAATGGTTTCAAGAAGTTGTTATTACAGAGGCGTAGAAAGGCGTATTTGTGGAGAAAAGGGTTAAAAATACTGTTTTATAATACTAATGCTATGTTTTACAGATTGGAAAATGATGAATATTTCAGATCTTTGTTAAACATATTTTGAAACTGATTACCTCGTCAAATATCTAAGATGTTGAATGTCTACATATGGAGAGGGTCGTCGCCCAGTATGTCTGTATCGCTGTGACAGTTACAGTATCACGACAACCTTTCCATTACGCTGCATTAACTCGTGTTCACAAAATTAGGTTTCTTTAGGAACCTTTTATCTCATTTGTATTTGTGCTTTACATAACTTTTTTCTCTCCCCTTGAAAGTCGGCTGATACGAATGGAGCCAGATTTTATGTTTTGATTTAATTGCTGCATTTTTATACGGTAATTTGATCGCAGGTATCTCAGATGTGACTTGCTATGTTTAGGTAATTGGAATTCAATACCAGCATAACTGATGGTGTACCTGACAGATATGCAAAGTTAAAAGGATGTTAGATTAAATGTAACTGTGTAAAGGTCTTAAGGAAAATGGATGATTAGATATTTCAGGTTTGTTAAGTTTCATTTACAGAACAATTATTCAGGCTAATAATGCTTTACTCAATGAATATTCATGTGAGAAATAATGACATCATGAATATTAATTAGATGAATTTTGTATAATGGGATAATGAACGC
Source organism: Azorinus chamasolen (assembly GCA_963576725.1). NCBI lineage: Eukaryota > Metazoa > Mollusca > Bivalvia > Cardiida > Solecurtidae > Azorinus > Azorinus chamasolen. The sequence continues at coordinate 102,562,939 of OY755235.1, read as the reverse complement.
CGGAAAGTTTTGCTTTGACAAAAGCTGTAGAATCAGATCTATATCATGTCATAAGCAAACAAAGCAGACCCTTATCAGATTCCTCTTAGAGGAGCCGTCTGATCTGGGTCTACTCTGCAAAGATGTTGAAAGGCATATTTATGGAGTAGAGGATTAAGAAAAATGTATGAATAAACATTACAGGTTTGTTAACTCTTTACCCCATGAATATTTATGTAAGAAATAATGACATTGTGAATATTAATTAGATTAATTTGTATACATATGTCACATAAACTGATGAATTTTGGGCAATGGCAGAAACTGTAGAATCATGTCTGTATAATTAGGTTCATAAGCAAACAGAGCTGACCCTGATCAGATGACTCCTACGTGAGGCGTAGAAAAGTGTACTTATGGAGAAAAGGTTAAGATATAATCACTATTTCTAATACATATATATGTTTGTTACAAGGTCTGTCATCAGTATTTAACCCTTTTGGCGCCTAATTTCTAATTGTCGTCTGCAATCGAATTTTGTTAAATCATATGGTAAAATAAATAAATGAGATAAATAAATGCAAATTTCAAAAGAATAAAGCACAGATATGGAAATAGAGACTGAGACAAAAAGTGAAGTCCCTGATCAGACGCCGCCTTTTCAAGGCGGCGTCTGATCTGGGACTGCACTATTTGTCATGGTGCATTTTTGCGACTTCGGCGGTAAAAGGGTTAAACTGTTCGACACTCGGACTTAAGTTTTTAAAAGAAAATGTTAAAAAAAAATTTTTTTTTTTTAAATTGTAGTAGACAACAACTTTAGCAGACTACAATTTCTTAGAGAACAAAGAGACAAGATCAATATTATCCTTTTCCTTCATATAAGCGTCTTTTCACGCATTTGCAAACAGAATAGACTCAGATCGGATGGCTCCTATTAATTGGAGCCATCTGATCAGGGTCTGCTCCATTTGCTAATGGAATTTGATAGATCTGTTCTTTTCTTTCTATAATTAATGGCTACATTTAGGTTCCACCTTCCATATTCCATTCCAACTATTTTGTCCATGAATATTTAGTAGGTATTGAAATTAGAATTGAATATAGAACAGGGAAAGGGTTATATACAGGGTCGGTACGTTTTATATACTTATTACAGATCTACAGATAAAGATACATACCCAATTACTAAAATCGTTATATCGCCACCAAAACCTATACTGTTACCACTCTTTAGAATCGTCTCCAAGAGACGAATCTAAAGAGTGGTTACAGTACGAGGTTTGGTGAAGGAATAAAGGAGCTATATATTGCTGAAAATGTTTTAATTTACACATCTTATCTGGAGCCCTGTTTATTATTTATCAGAACTTACGACACTGATATCCCCACAGTCGGCAGCGTCGGGGTTAAAAAATACAGAACTATGATACCTTTCACGATGCCACTCTCGCTTACGTGAAATATCACCTTTTCAATACCCTTGTGAGAAAATAGCAAATAATAGCTCTGTTTTCTCGGAGAAAAGTTGCAAATTTGATACACTATATCACTTGAACGCATATTTTGCAGCAATTATCGGGAGATGAAATTTCTCTCGTTCTATTTTTATGCATGAATAGGGAAATCCAGTGTGGTTTGGAATATATGTTGATGTAATATCAAATCAGTCTTCTTTGACATATGAAGACTCACGAGGAATCAAATCTTCGTTTCTCAGTCGTGGAATTTTTTTTCTGGCAGGATTTTGTTAGGATAAATACAGACTAAAATATTGTAAATTGAGGGTTATGAATTGATTTGTTGATCTTTAGGCAATTTATGTAAGAGCAAACATTGTACGGAAGGCACATAATCTTCACACTGCTTCTAGCAAATGCATGATCACTTCTGCAAACAGTTTCGATTCAGATAAGATGCTGGATCATTCACTTGGCGTCTCATTCAGAGTCGGGCTGTCCGACACATTTATCATATACTTGAAGAGAAAGGGGATAATTTGTGAAACGGTGAAGACGAAGCATGCGATATTTTGCTTAGCATGCTAAAACTTGAAAAGACTTTTTCAGTCTCCCCCTGGGCAGAGATTTGTCCGGGGTCAGCAAAACGGCAAATGTATGTGTTTTTTATGCAAATTGCAAGCTCGAAAGCTGCTTATTATGGTAGAGTGTATTGATCCTGGTAACCCTTCGAATGCTAAATATTAAAAGTGGAACAGTCCGTCACAGTTTAATGAAAGAGTCCATTCAGTTTGAAGGGAATAAAGTTGCCAGAGGATTTTGAATGACAAACAGTGCAGGCCCTGATCAGAAGGCTCCTCTAGGAGCCCTCTGATCTGGGTCTACACTGTTTGCAAAATTCAATTCACTTGGTTTCCCCCCCCCCCCCCCCCCCCCCCTTCATTCAAAGGGTTAAAAAAGTGATTGCCAGTCAGAGTGTGGATAAAGATGGCATAAAGACCACGTAATGAATTGACAAAGAATCAGAAAGTAATGTGACACTTAATTCAGCAGGCCTTTTTTTTTTTAAGAAAAACGAAAGAAAAAAAACGAGCTCATTACCTTTGAACTTCATTATATTGCCAAATCAGCATCAATGCTGCCCCAGTCATTGTTTTGATATTTATCTTGCCTTTTGTATTCAGAAGTTACAGACAGAATAATGATAAGTATGGATTATCGGCAGAATTTTGTCTTTCTTCAGGTTCCAGGAATGCTCGGAAATATATTGTTTTCTGAAGATTATTGACTTGCACCTCAGCAGGGAAAGGGTTTAAATCATAAAATTTTATAATGAAGTTAAAGACACTGAGAAGGGAGTAAGGGCTCTGAGTCATTTCCAATTAGGGGCCAAAGGGATCTACTGGCATGTGGTGATTAAGATTTAACACATTTATTGTTTTCTTTACTGTAGGAGAAAAAAGAAGTTTTTGTGTTCTTATCTTCAGTAGGAGGAATGCTTTTTATTATCTCATCAGTAGCCGATATATATGTTACAGTAGAAATTGCGATTCAGGACAATTGCGATCGCAATCTCTCCTAGGACAAACTCCGATCCTCTTTTTAAATCATTCACAATTATGTGTTGTTTGTCATGTTTTGAATATAGACTTGTGATCTTAAAATAATATATTCTTCCAGTAGAATTGTAGATTTTCTTTGTAGAGTTAAAGTGTCATATATAACACTAATAATAAATTCTTCTAGTAGAATTGTACATTTTCCTAGAAGAATTAAAGTGTCATATCTAAAACTAATAATTTAAATTCTTCCAGTAGAATTGTAAATTTTCACGATAGAATTACAGTTTGTCCTTGGACAGACTGTGATTGAAATCTGTACTAGTAGAATCATCAAATGTCCTCACAATGTATTAGGATCAGAGTCTGTCCTAGGAGAGAATGCGATCGCCATCTGTCCTAGGAGAATCGACGATTGTCCTGAATCGCAATTTCTACTGTGACATATACAGTATATCCTCCCTATAACAGCTATCATATTCTCGCTACTAAATGCAGCGGCCATTACGGTATGCAGGGGGATTTACCACAGATAAATCATAATAGTATACATGTATATACTTAACCCTTTCATCCATAAATACGCCTTTCTAGGCCTCTGTAAAAGTCACTTCATGAAACCATTGATAAATAGAGCATTTGCTCCTCAGCATTTGCTCCTCTATTTATCACAATGGTTTCAAAACTACACAATTCTAACAATTTTCTTTTCTCTAGTAAATGCTCCTTTTCGGTAGATTTATTCAAAGAGGTAGGATCTAAAAATAGCCTATGAGGGAATGGGTTAAAATAATTCCAGATCTTGGATGAAGGAAGTAGCTTATTGCAGGACTATCATAATACAGAAGCTCTATGTACTATGTGTATGTTGAAGCAATGCAGAAAGCTCCTAGACGAACTTCCTGCATTGCTTTCAGTTCACATCATGCTACCATGTGTATTTTGAAAAACTTATTTCTTTATTTAATGGTTATTATTATAAGGATATGTAAAAACAGACTTTCATTTGTCATCTGCATGACTTAAATCTGTTAAATGAATGGTCGGCTCACTCTTGTATAATTAACCCTTTACTCCATGAATATTCATGGTAAGAACTAATGACATCATGAATAGTATTTGTCATAATGCCACTTTAGTACAGGAGTTTTTGGCTGTGGCAGAAACTACGAAATCATATCTATATTGTATCATAAGCAAACAGAGCAGACCCTGATCAGATGGCTCCTATAGGAGCCATCTGATCTGGGCCTACTCTGTTCGCAAAGGTGTAAAAATGAGTATTTATGGAGTAAAGGGTTAATACAGAGCTTTGACACAACGGACTAGTACTGATCTATCTTAGTACTGATCTATCTTAGTACTGATCTATCTAAATCTCTTGCCAAACCCTTGCTGATATAGGGGTCGTCTGATTTGGGTCTACTCTGTTTGTGAATGTGTGAAATTTAGGTGTTTAATCCTTTCCCTGTTCTATGTTTATTCCAAATTTCAATACCTACTGAACATTCATGGACAAATTAGTCATAATGAAATATGGAAGGCGGAACATTGTAGCAATTTTAGTAAGTGAAGAAAGTAGCAATTTTAGTAAGTGAAGAAACAGATCTTTCAGATTCCATTAGCAAACAGAGCAGACCCTGATTAGATGGCTCTTCTTAGGAGCTGTCTGATCTGGGTCTACTCTGTTTGCAGATGCATGAAAACACGTTTATATGAGAGAAAGAGTTATCCCATTCCCTTATATTGACGACTTTTGACGACTCTGTAAAAATCACTTTGTGAAACCATTGTTATAAATAGAGCATTTGCTCCATAGGAGCAAATACTCTATTTATCACAATGGTTTCAAAACTACACAATACTAAAATTTTCCTTTTCTCTAGTTAAAGCTCCTTTTTGGTAAATTTATTCAAAGAGGTTGAGTCTAAAAATAGCCTATGAAGTAATGGGTTAATATATGAAGGAAAGGGTTAGTAGGAGTATCCAAACTGTTTGTTTTTTATTACATATTTGCATGTCTCGTGCTCGATGGCATGTTTAGATTTGTTTCAGATGAAATTCCTAGTTCTTCACTGATAACAGCAAGTAATTATATATTGAAGATCCAGATACTGATAAGTAATGTTTCTGCTGGAGTTTTCTTTTATTTAGCTCTTAGCATACTATGTAATTGTTGTCAGCAAAATTTGTCGTCTGCTGCAGACTCTTAGACTGGGTGTTCTCCATTGTTTTCCAAACATAAGTATCTGATTGTCAACCAGTTCAGATCCTGGCGAGATGCCGAGTTACTGTGCACGTTGCCTGGATCCTAACTCTTTGTAAAAGTAATAAAAAATTCATCACTTGGCGGCAAAGAGTTAAAGATAGCCATTCCTGATATGAGCAATGTTACATACTTGAAGAGTGATATATGGATGAAGCAAATTGATATATTGCTGGGGTATTAACTCCTTGCATGCTAAGTAAATTTGCGTCTGCAACAATTGTCGTCTGCTTCAATTCTTAGAATACAATTTCTCTCATTTCTTTGCAGAAATATAGTCAAAGTGTCAAACGGTTTGGATCCGGATGAGACGCCGCATCATGCGGCGTCTCATCTGGATCCAAATGGTTTGCATAGGTAATCACGGTTTCGTCGCTTCTGTGCAACAAGTTGAGCATGAATAGGAAGCAAGTCTTTCTTCCCAATGGCTGTATCATTGCTGTTCTATTATAAAGAGGTAGAGCAGTTATGGTGGAAGGTCCAGTTTACTACAGTAAAACCTCGATTATTCGAATTTTCTGTATAGAAGAATTTAGATCCTTTTAGGCAGGTGGCTGCTTAATGCATGGTGAAAGTCGTGCAGAAAGCTCCTAGAGGAGCTTTCTGCATGACTTTCACCATGCATTAAGCTGCCACCTGTCTTAAAGATCTATTCTAATACGAATTTTAGTGTTCGAATAATCGAGATTTTACTGTATTTGTTTGCTTTACAAGAATTGCTGCTGTTTTATTACTCTGCCACATTAGTCCTATGACCAGAGAACCAGCTGTACATTGCCACATTAGTCCTATGACCAGAGAACCAGCTGTACATTTGCTTAACCCTTTACTTCATGAATATTCATGTAATGACATGATCATCATGAATATTGATTAGATTAATTATTATAATAGCACAGTTATGAACATAGGAATTTTTTGGCTCTGACAGATACCGTAGAATTATATCTCTATTATATCATTTATGCAAACAGAAGCAGAACTATGCTTAACCCTTTCCCTCATATAAACGTGTTTTCACGCATTTGCAAACAGAGTAGACCCAGATCAGACGGCTCCTATAGGAGCCGTCTGATCAGGGTCTGCTCTGTTTGCCAATGGAATATGATAGATCTGTTTATATACTTTCTTAAAGGGCAACAATGTCCAACTTTCAATATTCCATTATAGCTATTTTGTCCATGAATATTCAGTAGTTATTGAACTTTGAAATAAACACAGAACAGGGAAAGAGTTAAGCAAACAGAGTAGACCCTGATCAGAAGCCATCTGATTGGGGTCTACTTTGTTTGTAAAGGCATAGAAAGGCATATTCATGGAATAAAGAGTTAAAACAGAGTACTCATTAAGATAGGAGGAACTAAGTGATAAAATTTATTATATATTTCTCTTCTAAACTAGGCCTGTTAATGTTGTTGGTACTCATTAGAATTGCTTTAGTACTCATTAGAACTGCATTGGTACTCATTTAGAAGTGCCAACAAGACAATGGTTCACTGAGATAATGAGAGTGTCAGACTGGTTGGGTTCTGATGTCCCAGTTACTCAGTGTCTTATCTGGATCTATACTGTTTACGTCTACAGGTATATAATCACAAATATCACCACTTGTATGCATAGTCGTACTGCTTGATGCTCGGGTGAAGAAAAATCTACTTTGCTTAACTGTTTAATCTATAAATACGCCTTTCTATGCATTTGCAAACAGAGTAAACCCAGATCAGATGGCTTCGAATTCCGTAGGAGCCATCTGATCAGGGTCTGCTCTGTTTGCTTATAATAGAATATAGATATGATTCTACACTTTCTGACATAGCCAAAAACTTCATGTGTCCATGTGCTATTATAAAAGTCTAATTTATATTAACCCTTTCCTCCATAGGCTATTTTTAGATGCAACCACTTTGAATAAATCTACCGAAAAGGAGCATTAACTAGAGAAAAGGAAATTTTCAGAATTTTGTAGTTTGAAACCATTGTGATAAATAGAGCATTTGCTCCTATAGGAGCAAATGCTCTATTTATCACAATGGTTTCATTAAGTTACTTTTACAGAGGCGTAGAAAGGTGTATCTATGGAGGAAAGGGTTAAATATTCATAATACCATTATTTCTTACATGAATATTCTTTGAGTAAATTTTAAGGGTTAATCCTTTCCTTGTTCAATATTCATGTAAGAAATAATGACATAATGAATATTTATTTGCTGAATTTTTATAATGTAAACTTTTCAAGAAATGTTTTTGTCTTGACAAAAACTGTAGAACCAAAACTTTAGTACGTCAGAAGCAAACAGAGCAGACCCTGATCAGACGGCTCCTATAGGAGCCGTCTGATCTGGGTCTACTCCATTTGCAAATGCTTCTACTCTGTTTGCAATGTGTTTATATAAAGGAAAGAATTAAAGAAAATGAAAATAATAAGCCGAATATAACAAACGCAGCATGCTTAAGATCATGCAAAAGATAAGCCGACCTCTTACACTGAATTCCCTGTTATAAATTGATGTTTTTGTTCTGTACCAGAATTTCATTTCTTCTGGATTTCTTAGTTTTGTTCTCTATTTGCAGATGGAGGACGCTGACAGCTATGCAGAATCGGTCAGCGCCAAGTCCACTGCTAACATGTATGGCGGTCAGGCCGTCATACGTCGGATACCGACACCAAGCAGTCAGCGACGAAAGGGACCGAACCAAGTAACAGCAGAGGACAAGCCTGGTGAACCAAAGTCCACAAAGGCAATGACAAAAGTCGAGAAGATGCTAGAAACTAATGTGGATGATATTCTAGCACCTCCTCTGAGAGACAGGAATCGTAATAATGAAGTAGAGAAGTATGATAATGTTACTGATGATGATCATGTGCCTACGTACGAGCAGTTCATACATGGAGAAGTGGATACTGATGATGAAATGGAAGACTTTAAGATAAGCAAACCTTTGTCAACAACGGTGAAACAGCTTGCCAAGGAATATTCTTCTATGGATTATACTGTGCTTGGAACTATATCCCCGCTGAATGATACTGGTGGTGGAAAGGGAGATAACTCTAAAGAGGAAATGGCATTTGTTCTAGGTAGGCCCGCATCACCGATGGCAACAGACTCGAGGGTAAAGCGTTGTCTTTCTCCACCGTATGAAGCACAGTCTACAGTGCTGCCATCTGCTGACACATCGCCCCTGAAAAGAATTGCTGCCAACTTTAGAAGTCGCAACCTACCACCATTACCCCCAAATGCTAGAGAGCACAAACTAAGGGAGATAAATACCCATGTTGGAATTCTGTGTGAGGGATGTAATAATTGTTTGTTGGATTTAAAACGCCAGGCTTTGAGACTTATGTACCCAGATAGCATACAGTCTGGAGATCCTGTTTCAGTGGTAAGTAATATAACAAAGTCTCTTTGTTCAAACATCCAGTTGTCTCCAGCCCATTACCCATTCCCTGCTATTGATACCTTTTTACGCTGTTTGATGCCATTGCAAACTGAGTAGACCCAGATCAGACAGGAGCAGGAGCTGTCTGATCAGGGTCTGCTCTGTTTACTTAAGGAATCATATATAGTATTGATTCTACTCTTTCTTTATTACCAATGTCTTCCTTGAAAGTTGATGTTTCATTTTAAAATGTCTTTTGACTATTCATTCCTTTCACAAATGTCTATCATGGAAAGGGTTTAAAAGGTGGACATTATTTTTATTTTGCAAAATTATTTAATAAAATATATGTATACAACTAAGCATGCTTAAATATCACCACAAGAAACTTTATTATAAAATGTATGTTTGTACAATAATATACAGTAGAACCCCTCTAATGCGACCACTTAATAAATAAACATGGATGTCTTTATAAGCAGGTGGCTGCTTAATGCAGGATGAAAGTAATGCAGAAAGCTCCTACAGGATCTTTCTGCATAACTTTCATCCTGCATTAAGCTACCACCTGCCTCTCCCACCCAGAGTTAGGCCCCTTTTTGGTGGTCGCATTAGAGAGGTTTTACGGTATGTATATATTTGGTTCTTTAAATTTTGTCTTGGTCATTAATTCAAACGCAGTATACTCACAGTTATCTACATACTATGATGAGCTAGTTCGCTGCCATATTTTCTCGCTTTTGAAACTTTGGCCAAGACAATCATTATAGAGTCAAATATTAACCCATTTGCGCCCAGTGTATTCTTCCATACTTATATATTGGATTAGTCCATTTTTAATCTAAGGGGTGTCTGGCCAAACTTTTCAATTTCGATTTGTTTTATATTGAAATTCCTATCAGCAAACAGAGTAGACTTTGATCATTATGCGTTGTCTGATCAGAGTCTACACTGTTTGCCTATGTCCCATATATGGGATCGTGGGAGCAAAATTAATGGGTTAATATGTAAATAATTGTAAAGTCTAACATACAGTTGAACTTTCGATTAGTTCGAGATAACCGAAGTTTGAGTCATCCGAGATAACCGAAGTTTGAGTCATCCAATTTCTAGTCTGGACAATTTCTAGTGTTCACAGCTTAAATGCAATCAAAAGTAATGCTGAAAGCTCCTGTAGGAGCTTTCAGCATTACTTTAGACCCGCATTAAGCTGTCACATGTGTAGTAATACATTTAGATCAATTATTCTGTATTGTAAGTTTTGGAAGGACCAAACTTTTAGTTCGAGTTATCCCAAAGTTCGAGTTATCTGAGTTCAAGATATCGAAGTTCAACTGTATTGTAACAAAAGATGATAATAATACTGTTGTAGAATGCTTAACCCTTTTCCTATTCTGTATTTAGGCCAATAATTGTCAGTACTTACTGAATATTCATTAACAAAATTGTTATAAAGAATTCTTGAAGGTTGAACATTGTAGACATTTTAGAAAGTAAAGAAACAGATCTATCAAATTCTGTTAGCAAACAGAGCAGACCCTGATCAGACAGCTCCTCTAGGAGCTGTCTGATCTGGGTCTACTCTGTTTGCAAATGCGTGAAAACACGTTTATATGAGGGAAAGGGTTAAATGCATTTTAGAAATGTAAATTGGAGAGTAATTTTCACAAGCAATCCCCATTATCTGCCTGTAAACCTAAGATATTTTGGGAAAATTCAATAAACCTTTCAAATTGGCAGCTTCATGTACAAATAAGCTTGAAAATATTACGTCAGGGATTCTTGCACAAAAGACTAATATTTTATGACTCCCACTAGTACTCATAATTATAATTGACACCTGAAAGGGTGGAGAAGGGGGATGAGGTGGTGGGGGAGAGGGGAGAGGGGGAAGGGTTTAGATTTTGCACTTTCCTGTTAGTCCATTACAGACAAATAAAGCATTCATTTTGCTCCTGTGGAGAAAATACTGTATTCATCACAATAGTTTCAAAAAGTGACTTACAGAGGCGTCAATGTGACGGAATGGGTTAAAACAATTGGCAGCTTAATGCAGGGTGAAAGTCATGCAGAAAGCTGCATGTCTTTCACCCTGCATTAACCCATTCCCGCATATTGACGCCTTTTGACGCTTCTGTAAAAGTCACTTTATGCTCCTGTGGAGGAAATGCTCTATTTATCACAATGGTTTCAAAACTACACAATTCTGAAAATTTCCTTTTCTCTAGTTAATGCTCCTTTTTGTTAGATTTAATCAAAGAGGTTAGGTCTAAAAATAGCCTAAGTGGGAATGGGTTAACCTTTTCCTCCATAAATATGCCTTTCTATGGCTTTTCAAACAGAATAGACTCAGATCAGATGGCTCCTGTAGGAGCCATCTGATCTGGGTCTGCTCTGTTTGCTTATGGTATAGTATAGATATGATTCTACAGTTTCTACCGTGGCAAAATCTTCATGTGTCCGTGTGCTATTATAACAAATTAATCTAATTAATATCAATGACGTCATCATTAAATTTCTATCATGAATATTCTTGGAGGATGTGTCAGTTCATCTGTACTAAAAGTTCAGATTAATGAGGTTTTATTGTATTTTGCAGCTAATGTTTACCTGGTCTTTAACCCTTCGCTTGCTATTTACGTCAATATACTTACCTGTAAATAGTGAAGACCCAGATGAGACAGCTCCTGCAGGAGCTGTCTCATCAGGGTCTGCACTATTTACAAATTTATTGTGCAACCAGTGCTCTCCACAGCAGTGATTGCACAGCGAAATACGTGTACACAGTGAAGATATATGTAATTATACAACAGGGCATGGGTAAAGAAGGAGAAATGCTTTTTAAAATTCAGCAAGAGAAGGGTTAATATCAGGATAACCGTTTCTCAGTGCGGTTGTTCCCTATTATCATAAGTAATCTTCGTAAACATCTGTATATCCAGTTTCATGTCCTTTTTGTATTATTTCTTGTTCTCATCGTGATCGACTTTTGTCATTGGGTGTATTTTACGGGCAACGTGTTACAGTTTTATGTATGTCATGCTCTTATTTGCAACAAATCCAACCACAAAATGGTGACATTAATTCTCTAATTTCACTTATCAGATTTTTATCTGCCTGGCACGCTACCCAATTAGTTTAAGATTCTTTCACCTCAACTCTTTATGTACATAGCAGAGACACTGTCCTTTAATACTCTCCCTATAGGCCATGTTGGGTTGAACTGTAGAAAAACTTTTTGATCAGACGAGTTGTAGAATAACTTAGTTACAAATCAGGATCTAAAATCCTTTGCAACCTGATTGTGTTTTAAAACGAAATGTACAGCTAACATGTCAAACAAAAACATTTTTTGTTTCCAAAACAACAAGAGTGTCCTAAAGGTTTAGACTATACCCAGAATGGTGGGCTGAGAAGATAGCACTGACATTTAGTGCTCACACCTGGGACCGGGTGAAAACTGAACCGCCATAAATGTCTCTTGGCAGACCATCAGCGCTAAATACCCTTATAACACCACATATTGGAATCCTAATCTCCCCTATATTCACCAGTTTAATATATAGCAGAATAACTCAAATTGGCAACATTTCATAACTTTTAAGTTTGACTGACATTAACCCTTTCCTCCATAAATGCTCTGTAAAAAACACTTGTTGAAACCATTATGATAAATAGAGCATTTGCTCCTATAGGAGCAAATGCTCTATTTATCACAATGGTTTCAAACCACAAAATTCTAAAATTTTCCTTTTCTATAGTTAATGCTCCTTTTGGGTAGATTCATCCAAAGAGGTTGGGTCTAAAAATAGCCTATGGAGGAAAGGGTTAAGCAAAAAGTGTTAAGCCTGATCAAATGGTTCCTTCAGAATCCATTTGATATGGGTCTGCATTATTTGCCTAGTTACATATTCCCAAATACTTTGTGTAAGTTAGTGTAGGCACCTGGTGCCAACAAGCTAGAAATTCAGCATTACAAACTGAAGATCCAGCTCTGTCATATTGCTGTTTCCCCATGTTCTGAGCAGACACTATTCTCTCTAGTAATTTCTGAACCTTCTGTGGGTTCGAATCCTGATCTGGGCATTTGGTTTTTTCATATGAGGAAGCCTTCCAGCTGGCTTGCAGTAGGTCAGCGATTCTACCTGGATATTCTTCTGTTCCCGAAAGAATGCAATTTGTTCTGTGCACAGAAGAACCTCTGGGGTTTTCCTCCACCTGCAATTAGCTGGACCTCGTGATATGACTGAAATACTATTAAAACAACGTAAAACCTGATGGAAACCAAACCAAGCACACATGAACATCCATGGTGCAGGCTTTTTTGGGTAAATTTTGGGGACATTTGGTGTCTATTGGGATTTTTCCCCCAAATTGGGAAAAATGTTACCTACTTTGTATTATTGGGAACGGGTCCTTTTATCAGACCCATCTGATGCCAGAAAAAGGCCTGAGGTGTAATTTAGGGTTAATGGTATGCTGGCTACTACCTGTTTCTCTTGCAACAAAAAAATTCACTTTTCTATATACTATATATATATATACAGTAAAATCTCTCTAAACTGGACATCACATTCAGTATAAATATCTACCTTGGAGACAAGTGGCAGCTTAATGTAGGGTGAAAGTCATGCAGAAAGCTCCTAGAGGAGCTTTCTGCATGACTTTCATCTTGCATTAAACAGAAACCTGCCCAAAAGTATCTAAATTCTTCTCGATTAGAAATCGAGTATACAGGGTTTTACTGTCTGTACAGGTGGCTTGTTACATTTATAGTTAATTTTTATGATCAGTAGTGTTGCATTACAGAAATGCAGAGCATTCAATTACTGGTTTGTCTGTGTATGAGATAATCTGCTATTTATGTTTTATATCCTTGGTATGGTAAAATGAAACTGTCAACAAAAGTACCATATTCTCCCTAATAAACACCCTCAATCTTTATAATAAGCAGACCTACAGATAAATGTGCGTACTCAAATACTAAAATCACCATTTCTCCACCAAAGCCTAATGTTATGACCACTCTCGTCTCTTTGAGACGATTCTAAAGAGTGGTCACAACATAGGGTTTGGTGGAGAAATAAAGAAGTTATTCTTGAAAATGTTTCAATTTACGCACCTTATCTGAAGCTTTGCCTATGAGCTAAAGGGTTACAAAATGGTCATCCTAGATATTTTTAATATGTATATTCAAAGTCTCTATATTTGGCAAGTTCTGAGTTTTCTTTGCAAAAGTAATACATCCGAAAATTGCAAGATTGTAGTGGTCAGTAATTTGTAAAATTAGGAATACCATAAGTTATTTCTTGTCCTGGACACTGGGACAGTTCCCATGATGTTTATTACTGTAACTTAAGACTTTCCCACACCAGCGTTTCAGACATGGTCATCCATATTTATTAACGTTTTAGGCCTATCTCGGTAAATGTCATATTTCATCGTGGAAGAGAAACCGTACACTTATATCACATCATCTTCAGACCTGTTTGACAACTAGGCTATAAAAGGAGAACAGTAAAGCCTCACTAACATGGTCACTTGGAAGAAAAGAGCTTAACCCTTTCCCTGGTTTAACCATTTTCTCCATAAATATGCCTTTCCAAGTCTGTGAAAGTCACTTTTTGAAACCATTGTGATAGATAGAGCATTTGCTCCTAAGGAGCAAATGCTCTATTTATCACAATGGTTTCAGAACTACAAAATTCTAAAAGTTTCCTTTTCTCTAGTTGATGCTCCTTTTCAGTAGATTTATTGAGAGGTTGGATCTAAAAATAGCCTATGGGGGAATGGGTTAAACGACTTTTCATGCATTTGCATTTTCAGAGTAGACCGAGACCAGACAGCTCCTATAGGAGCCTACTGATCAGGGTCTGCTCTGTTTGCTAATGGAATTTGATAGTTCTGTAAGTTTACTTCCTGAAATGGCTATAATTGTTCTACTTTCCATATTTCATTGTAATTATTTTGTTCTATGAATATTCAGTAGGTATTTAAATTTGGAATGAACTTAGAACAGGGAAATGGTTAACCCTTTCAATGCTGAATTTTCAAATGGACTGTTCCAAAATTCAAACAGGTCAAGCTGACTGTGAATATTCAGGGATATTTTTAAAGAAATGATAAACAGTGCAGACCTTAATGAGAGGGCTCCTCTAGCAGTATCTATAGAAGGAGTCGGGGGGAAGCTTAACCAAATTCCATTATATAGACGCCTTTTGACGCCTCTGTAAAAGTCACTTTTTGAAACCATTGTGATAAATGGTTTCAAAACTACAATCATACTTTTAAACTTTTCCTTTTCTCTAGTAAATGCTCCTTTTTAGTATATTTTTTCAAAGAGGTTGGGTCTAAAAATAGCCTTTGTGGGAATGGGTTAAAGCAGAATGAAAGTTGTCCATTTACCTCATGAATGTTCATGTAAGTAATAATGACATCATGAATATTAATGAGATTCATTTTTAGAATGGAATATGAACACAGAAAGTTTTGTCCATCACTTTAGATACAGTAGAATTAGATCTAAATTATTTCATGTGCAATTGGAACACAGACTCTGACCAGACAGCTCCTATAGGAAAAGATTTAAGATAAAAGATGTAACTATAAAATGGACTTAATGGTTTTAGACATTTATTGATTTAGTGTTTGCTTTAGATTAATATATATACTGCCTGAAGATTCAATTTGTTCATGCCATTTTTGTAAAATGTCATTGGTGTAAAAGTGCTAATAAACAAGTGCTTCACCCTTTCCCTGTTCTATGTTTATTCCAAATTTCAATACCTACTCATTCAAAAATAGTTATTAAGAAATATGGAAGGTACTACATTGTAGCCATTTTAGAAAATAAAGACACAAATCTTTCAAATTCTATTAGCAAACAGAGTAGACCCTGATCAGACGGCTCCTCTAGGAGCAGTCTGATCTGGGTCTACTCTGTTTGCAAATGCGTGAAAACACGTTTATACGAGGGAAAGGGTTGAGTATTTTGACCTGACTGAGCCTTTTTCATAGAATAAAATGAACAAGAATTTTTATGCGTGCAAAACCACAGACATCTCAGCTGTCAATCTCTTAATGCGAAACAACTTCTTACGTAAAACAAAAACACAGACAAACGAATGGAGACTTCTCTGGGCATAATTATAGAAGATTTGACATAAAATGCATGTTACAAGCAGAGCTACAGATAAAGGCGCGTACTCAAATACTAAAATGGCTCTTTCTCCACCTATTCCCATGTTATTTCCACTCTTTAGAATCGTCTCTTCGAGACGATTCTAAAGAGTGGTCACAGTATAGGGTTTAATGGAGAAATAAAGGAGCTATTCTTGAAAATGTTAAACTTTATGCATCTTATCATTCTGGACCTTATCTGAATGGGTTAGGGAAAAATGGTTGGAAAAAGTATGGTAAACGTACAGTAAATGTAGCTGAAATCAGGGGTTATATATATGAAAGGTAGGAACAAACTTAGTTTATGTGCAAAATTAATTTACAAAGAAATTTGTGACATTTATGGAAACGATCAAGTGTCCTCATTGACTTAAACTTTTCCTTCATAGAAATGTGTTTTCATGCATTTGCAAATAGAGTAGACCCAGATCAGACGGCTCCTATAGGATCAGGGTCTGCTCTGTTTGCCAATGGAATTTGGTAGTTCTGTTTCTTTACTTTCTAAAATAGTTACATTGTTCTATCATCCTTATTTCATTGTAACTATTTTGTACATGAATAAATATCAATACAATGTTCTTTGTAACTCGCCAACATCTTGAACAAGCAGTCTGGTCATTGTTTGAATGGACCAATGTTTAGTAAATCCATATTTATGACCGTTAATGGCTTGGAAAATAGATTTACAAAAGAGGACAATGAATGGGCTTACTAAAACGTTGGAGCGGGTGTTGCTTTAACTTGAATGTGATAGAGGGGGATTTGTCAGAACGATGGCTGAAGCTTAAAGTTGGCAGTTCAGCTCTTGACGTGCTGGCGACACAGTCTTTACGGCCCGCTCACAGAGCAATAGATAAACGTGTGTACCCAAGTACTAAAATCGTCATTTCTCCAGCAAACCCTATGTTATGACCACTCTTTAGAATCGTCTCTTTGAGACGATTCTAAAGAGTGGTCACAACATAGGGTTTGCTGGAGAAAGAAAGAAGTTATTCTTGAAAATATTTTAATTATCTGGATCTCTGAGATCAAACACTTTGGGTATACATGTAGATGGATACTAAGCATCTTAACCCTTCTCTTGCTGAATTATAAAAAAACATTTCTCCTTCTTTACCCATGCCATGTTGTATAATTACATATATTTACTGTGTACAAGTATTTCGCTGTGCAATCACTGCTGTGGAGTGCACTGGTTGCGCAATCAACTTGTAAATAGTGCAGACCCTGATGAGACAGCTCCTGCAGGAGCTGCCTCATCTGGGTCTTCACTATTTACAGGTAGGTATATTGACGTGAATAGCAAGCGAAGGGTTAATGTCTTACCTAGTTTGAGGAATGAATGCTCTGATGTGTTTGAAGAGCAGTCTAAGAGAAAACTTTGCTTTGAATGTTTATCTCATAAACTTTCATGTAAGAAATTATGACACCTTGACTATTTATTAGCTGAATTTTTGTGATGGTATTTGAACAAAGGACTTTTTGGTAGTAGCATTTACTAAAAAAAAGGTTTGCTTTTTTAGATTTGTGTTACTAAGTTTTGAAACCATTGTAATAAATAATGCATTTGCTCCTATGGTTCCAATAGGTGACTTTTACAGAGGCATCAAAAGGCATCAATATGAGGGAATGGCTTAACTGTACATCTCTAGCAAACTGTTTCAGAATGAAAATTAATGTATCCACTTGAATAATGGAGGTTACATAACAAAAGGCATCTCAAAAGTCATTCATGTTCCCAATACTAGAGGATAATTGTGATTTGAATTAGCAGTGAATTTTTTCTTCTGTTCCATTGCTTTCTTACACTTAGACGGTGATAAATTTTAATTGTGCTGGGACAATCACAACCTTTAGCCCCTTTCATTGTTAAATTTCTTCCGTCAGCAAAAGTTGTCGTCTGCTTCTGATCTTAAAATTTATTTTATGTCTTTTTTTTTTTTTAAACTTAAATCAGAGTGTCAGACCGTTTTGAGTCTGATACGGTTCACAGTTTTACTCAGTCATTTATCTGGATCAAGACTGTCGATTTCATTTGTCACAAATTTACATATGGTGTGGAGAGTTAACAAAGACTTTACCAAGTCGTAAAAAGCTGGAAAACACTTGCGAACAGAACGTCTCATTTGTAAGAACTAAACAGGTTAATGCATGCCTCGAACAGAAAACAATTAAAGATGATTACAAAAGGCGAGGGCGATGGTTTAAAAACCCATTTTAACTCGTAAAAGTCAATTTTTAACTTTACTGCTAGGCTCTGCTGTGTCTGGTTTCCGCGTGACACAGGAAGTTGTTCCACGAGGTGCCGAGGTCGGCTTTGTGATCACTGGGGACGTAACAATACCATGCATGCTATTGCACAAGCTGATACTATTATAAGTGTTTTTATGGTGAAATGAGCATGTTCATGGAATGTGCTGTACAATTACGCTGACTTTTGTAACGTCAAATGATGGCATTTTTCAGTCTGGTTCATTTTAAAAGTTTAGTCATGCATTCATTGAGAACAGTCACAAACCACCCTTCTCTTTAACTTAGATAAAGTTACACATTTTATGTTCCCAGTGAAGAAATTCATTTGTGATTATTTGGAAATTAAAACAAAATTACACCCCTTTGCTAACAACAGCAAATAAAATTGTACATTTGTGATGTCTATTACTGTAATTTTTTGGACATTTACTGCCAGTCGGTAATGGTGGATATTTAGCGAGAAATTAAAAAGCGACAGAGCTGACATACCAATTTTCGTGTAAACTCTACTACAAGGCATGACAGTTACCAAATACCCCAATGAAATCTTTATTAACTCTTTACTCCTTGAATATTGTAAGAAATAATTATATGAATATTAATTGCCTGATTTTTTTTGTTATAATGAAACCTGAACACAGGAATTTTTGTCATGGCAATCAGGCCTATATATAACAGTAGAACTTGTCTTAAGCGACCTTATATTAATTAGAAACAGGGATCTTGAAAAGCAGGTGGTTGCTTAATACTGGGCAAAAGTAATGCAGAAAGTTCCTATAGGAGATTTATGCATTACTTTTGACCTGTATTAAGTTACCACCTGCCTTACAGACACATAATTAGAGCTCCTTTTGATGGTCGTTTAACCCATTCCTCCATAGGATATTTGTAGACCCAACCTCTTTGAATAAATCTACCGTAAAGGAGCATTTACTAGAGAAAAGGAGCATTTTAGAATTGTGTAGTTTAGAAACCATTGTGATAAATAGAGCATTTGCTCCTATAGGAATGCTCTAATTATCGTAATGATTTCAAGGAGTGACTTTTACAGAGGCTTAGAAAGGGTTAAGACAGATTCTATTGTATTTCATAATCAAATAGAACATACCCACATCAGACAGCTCCTATAGGAGCCATCTGAAATGGGTCTACAGTCTGTTTCCTGATGAGTAAAAAGTGTATTGATGGAGAAAGGGTTATAACCCTTTACTCCATTAATAGTCATGAAAAAATGATGACATCATATTATATTATATTCGATAAATTCTTAAACTGGCATGTTAATACATGAAATTTTTGCCAAAGCAAAAATTGCAGAATCAGATCTATATTATTCCTTAAGCAAACAGAGTAGACACCCAGTCCCCACTCTCTACTGGTATTAATAACCCTTTTGTCACCAAATTTCTAATTGTCTGCAACCCAGTTTTGTAAAAATATATCAGTAAATTAAGAAAATTATAGAAATAAATTTAGATTTCAAAGGAATCAACCGCAGATATAGAACTAGAGACTCGCAGATATAGAACTAGAGACTCGGACGAAAAGTAAACTACTCGATCTGGGGCTGCACTAAAATTGTTGTGCTGCATTTTTGCGACATTGGCGGTAAAAGGGTTAAAGCTGAACAAATCAATTTGGTACAAGTCTGACCAAAGTCACAAAGAATGTAGACCCTGTTCAATCTGCTCCTTCATGAGTGGTTTGATCTGGGTCTGCACTATTGGCCTATGTTTGTCAGTCCAAATAGGGTAATTAGGATACGCCCCTTTAACCTTTTCCTTCATATAAACGCCTGTTCATGCATTTGTAAACAGAGTAGACCCAGATCAGACGGCTCCTGTAGGAGCCGTCTGATCAGGGTCTGCTATGTTTGCTAATGGAATTTGACAGATCTGTTTCTTTACTTTCTAAAATGGCTACAATGTTCCACCTTCCATATTTCATTATAACTTTTTTGTCCGTGAATATTCAGTAGGTATAGAAATTTGGACTATATACAGAATAGGAAAGGGTTAAAACATTGATTTTCTTGGTCAGAGAAGAGTGTTGGTATTTGCATGCAATGCTCTAGTATGTTGAAAATCTGCAAATTGCAAGAACTGATAGATGTGGCACTGCATCAAAGCGAGCAAGATGTGCATTATAGCTGATTTTCTCCTGGTAAGTGGTCAATTCCTGAATTATCACAGTTTTTCGACAAGAGTCTTTTAACGGCAAAAGACCCAGGGCACGCATCAATGAAATTATGAGACCACAGTGCAATTGGCGAAAATTATCAATTTCTCCTTGATCTTGTAATAAATGTTTTATTCGCTCATGCTGAAACAATGATCTAGTGGTTATGTAATTTGACACAAATTGCTGAGTTTTGCCTTTAGCTTGATGAAGAATCATCCCAACTCAATAATTGTTCTCTTCTTAATTTCGCCGGGTAAATTTTTCTGTGCTTTTTTACTAAGTGCCAAATCCAAGTGTCAAACAGCTTGGATAGAGATAAGAGACTCTGATTTGCTCTGTGTCTCATCTGGGTCCAGACTAATTGCAAAGGTGATCAAGAATTTACCAATCGTATGCTAAAGGCTTCATGTGCAAAAGTTAATGCATGTTATCATGCATAATTGCACATGCTGTAAGGGGAGTACCAGGCTCTGCTTTCAGCCCAATGACTGAGCAGATGGCAAGACCAGGGGTAGAGGCCATTTGGAACCGCTGCCCAAACTTTACCCTGCATATGCTCATATAAATATTAATAGTATAGACCCAGATCAGATAACACATTATGTTATCTTTGATCAGGGTCTGCTGTGTTTGCTGGTTTCGAATACATAAGCGATTAAAGTGAGAAATCAAGGTCAAAAGAAATAGGTCTTCGGGAAAATGAAGAAGCTCACAATTAAACATTGCATGTTCATAGTCAAACCTATTTCTGATACTCTACAGAGAGTGCTAAAATGTCTTTTGTCAACTAAGAAATAACAAAAGGGATTAATATTGCATGAAACGAACCTGCAAGAAATCATGGTTGTTGTCATGCCATATATTGTCTAGAATTGCACACTTTTTAAAAAAAATTCTAATCACCTTCCACTTCACTTGCTTTGGAATCTTTATTAACCCTTAACCTGCTGTAAAAAACAAAATGTCTACTCAAATTGAAATCTGGTGCAATTTTGACTATTTCCGATTCGATCAAGCTTTTGAGTAACTATTGACTTTTAGCGTCAAACAGCTTGGATCCTGATGAGATGCTGAGTTACTCAGCATCTCATCAGGATCCAAGCTGTTTGCAGTTAGCGAGATAAGGGTTTAATTGTGGGATGCTAGCAGCGAGTTTTCTGACAACTTATTGCAAACAGCCCGATGAGATGATAAGTAACTGACATCGTATCATTAGGATTCAAAACCTGTTTGGCAATCTTGATTGTATTTTTTTAAGAAATTTGACAATTGTAACAGACATAATATATTCAGACATCTGTTTCACAGACGGTTTCTTTCAGCATGCAAAAAGTTAAGAAGCTTTAGGGGCCTGTAAAGTCTTGATAGCTGTTTTAAACCTTTGAATGCAGGATGTGCATGTACTGTTTTTTGCAAACAGTGTAGACCCAGATCAAAGGGCTCCTAGAGGAGCCCTCTGATCAGGGTCTGCACTGTTTGCCATTCAAAATCCTCTAGCAAGTTTTAAGCCTTTCATACTGAGTGGACTCTATAGTTAAACACAATGACAGGTTATTTCATTTATAAATTGAGCGTTGAAAAGGTTAACTATCACTGTGTTATAGGCAGATTTTGAGTCGTGAAATTATCAAATTAACTTGGATTCTTGATCCTGTGATGCTGCATTATCATTTCAGTCACATTCAGTAACACTTGGTTCTCTGTCATCCAAATCAAAACTGTTGGATGCTGTGAATGTAGTTTTGAGAAGAAACTGATAAAAAAAATAATCTGGTTTAAGAATGGAAGCAATTTAAAGATAGCAATTACTTAGAGTGTTAACCCATTACCTCATAGGCTATTTTTAGATCCAACTACTTTGAATAAATCTACCGTAAAGGAGCATTAACTAGAGAAAAGGAAACTTTTTTGAATTTTGTAGTTTGAAACCTGTAGGAGCAAAATTTAATGCTCTATTTATCACAATGGTTTCGCAAAGTGACTTTTACAGAGTCATCAAAAGTTGTCAATATGAGGGAATGGTTTAAGAGTGTTAACACAGAACCTGCTATTAGTTTCTCAAAAGGTTTAACCCTTTCCTCCATAAATAAGCCTTTCTATGCCTCTGTAAAAATCACCTTTTGAAACCATTGTGATAAATAGAGCATTTGCTCCTATAGGAGCAAATGCTCTATTTATCACTGGTTTCAAACTACAAAATTCTGAAGTTGACCTTTTCTCTAGTTAATGCTCCTTTTCTGTAGATTTATTCAAAGTGGTTGGATCTAAAAATAGCCTATGGGGTAATGGGTTAAACCTTAACTTCATAGATACACATTTCTACACTTTTGCAGACAGAGGAAACCCAGATCAGATGTCTCCTGCTCTGTTTGCTTATGATATAATAAATAGATATGATTCTACAGTTTCCTCCCTGGCCAAACATTCATGTATCCATGCCGTATTATAACAATTAATCTGAAATATTAATGATGGCATTACATCATTCTTACATGAATATACATGGATTAAGGGGTTAACCCTTTACTCCATGAATATTTATTTAAGAAATTATAACATCATGAATATTAATTAGGTTCAGTTTTTAAATGGCTTATCAGCACATGACATTTTTTGCCAAAGTATAAACTATAGAAACATATCTCTATTATTCCATTAGCAAACAGAACAGAACCTGATCAGACGGCTCCCATAGGAGCCGTCTGATCTAGGTCTTCTCTGTTTGCAAAGGCATAAAAAGGCATATTTATGGAGGAAAGGGTTAAGAAATCGTAGCAAAATTTGTAGACGAGCAGAAGTCACTTTTTTTCAACAGGCTAAGGGTTAATAGTTAAATCAAATTTTACCGAGAAGTTGAAAGTAAGCACTTTACTGGCTGGCCTTTGCAAATGGTTAAGATCCAGATAAAATGCTAAGAAATGCTGAGAAACAAGATATATATCTTCAAGGTACAAACTATTTTGACATAAAATGCTTTTTTAAAGAAGTCAGGAAATACCTGTGTTACAGTCTGTAGCAGATCACAATGTGTGCATTAATGAGTGTTTAACAATGACAAGGTTAGGCAGTCAGCTTGATTCTTTAACTGTCAAAGATAATCATAATTTAGGTTTCATTATATTTAATTAAGAATTAAGTTTACTTTCACAATGAGAACGCATTGTTGTTTAAGCAGAAACAGTAGAATCAGATCTATATTGTTCCTTAAGCAAACATTGCAGACCCTGATCAGACGGCTCCTGTTGGAGCCGTCTAATCTGGGTCTACTCTGTTTGCAAAGGTTTCTAAAGTGTCTTTGTGTCAGGTAAAAGGTTACTGTCAAAGATTATTATAATTTAGGCTTCTTTACATTTAATTAAAAATAGTTTACTTTCACAATCAGGACTTTTGTTGATTATGTTTTTCTTTAACTCTTTTTCGCTGCCAAATATAATTGTCGTCTGCAAAATTTGTCATCTGCTACAATGTTCCTTTGTTAAATTTTTCTCCCATTTTCTTCAAAAGTCGTTACCTTAATAGTAACAAACAGTTTGGATCCTGTTAACTCGAGTAACTTAGCATCTAATCCAGATCCACACTGTTTGCAAAGCGAATCACAGATGCGACATTGCCAGCAAAAGAGTTAACTCTTTCCTTCATATAAACGTGTTTTCACGCATCTGCAAACAGAGTAGACCCAGATCAGACGGCTCCTGTAGGAGCTGGTAGAATTTGATATATCTGTTTCTTTACTTTCTAAAATGGCTACAATTTTCCACATTCCATATCGAGGGCTTGGTGCAAAACTATTCTAACTCCTTCACTTTGTGAAGGAGTTAGAATAGTTTTGCACCAAGCCCTCGTTATTTCGTTATAACTATTTTGTCCATGAATGTTCAGTAGGTATTGAAATTTGAAATAAACATGGAGAACAGGGGAAAGGGTTAAAATACACTTTGCATGCTAGTGTAACAGTTCAGTCCATTCTGTTTGAGAGGATTTGCTTAACTGAAGGATTAAGAACAACAAACAGTGCAGACCCAGATCAGAGGGCTCCTGTAGGAGCCCTCTGATCAGGGTCTACACTGTTTGCAAAAGACAGTGAATGTGTTTCCAGTCTTCAAAAGATTAAAGAGAACTTTTCCCATGTGCATTATTCAGAATGTCTCGAATTAGTTACATGCCAATCGTTTTTTTTTTTAACTTTAAACCTTTTGTGAAATATTGTTCTTTTTTATGCCAAGTATAAATCAAACCGAGACAAAACCATTTCAAATCTGATTTGTTCTGGTGCTGTCTATTCAAAGTGTCTGGACCGCGGAAGTCATTTTTTTCCGGGTTCTTCAGTCTCCTTGGATATAGATTATAATATAGGCACAAAGGGCGATACTGAAATTAACTTTTTCGTCAGCTGAACTTTGTGTTGTGCTAAAATCTTAATATTTGACCATTTACTCCATGAATATTCGTGTAAGTAATATGATTTTATGAATACTAATTAGATTAATTTTTATAATACAGGAATATTTGGCCATTTCATAAGCAAACAGATCTAAAGCAGATCCTGATCAAAGGGCTCCTACAGTGAAGTAGTTAGAATAGTTTTGCGCCAAGCCCTCGATATGATCTGAGTGTACTCTGTTTCAGTTTGTAAAGACTTTTAACCATTTCCTCCATAAATACATCTTTCTGCGCCTCTGTAATAACTACTTCTTGAAACCATTGTGATAAATAGAGCATTTGCTCCTATAGGAGCAAGTGCTCTATATATTCATCGCAATTGTTTCAAACTACAAAATTCTAAAATTTTACTTTTCTTTAGACTCTAGTTAATGCTCCTTTTGGGTAGATTCATTCAAAGAGGTTGGGTCTAAAAATAGCCTATGAAGGAATGGGTTAACACAATAATTTAACAGTGTCTAATAGCTTGGGTGCAGGTGATATGTCAAACAATTATGTGGCAAAAGTTTAATGAAAGTGCGGAAAGAGTTCATGTTATTTTTTTTATATTAGGTCTGTTACTGCCTTTAGCCCCAGAAAACAAAAAGCTAAAGTCTTCCCCCTCCCCCAGGTTGTGTGTGTTTAGGTCTCTCTGCATCTAGCTCCAGAGAACAAGAAGCTAATACCCCCCCCCCCCCCCCCCTTTCTGCCCCACACACATCCTTTACTGCAAGTTTATTAAAAGAACTTGACATTCTAGTTTTACCCATCAAATTTTAATTTCGTTAACGGGAGTACTTGTCAGAATGTTTTATGGAGAAAAGAAGTATCATGCCAGTCAAATGTCCTGTTCATTTTAGAGTTTTATTGGGCCGTTTAGCACAAGGGTCACTCGCCAACAAAACAAGCCCATTTGCAACGTTTTAGATATAAACCCGATAAAGAAATCTGATCTGTGACATATCTTAAAATATGTATGACACCTTTTCTTAATATCAGATTTTAATTTTCATAAAAATTTCTAAACTTTTGACCTGCTCCTGAGTTGCTATGAAACTGACAAAGACCACTGTATCCAAAAAAAGAATATACACTAAACAGTAGCATCCCTCTAAACCGGAGAAATTAAATACTTTTATGAAGGTGGCTGCTTAATGCAGGATGAAAGTCATGCAGAAAGCTCCAACAGGAGCTTTCTGCATGATTTTCATCCTGCATTAAACTGCCACCAGTACATGTCTCCAAGTCTGATATTTATACCAAATTTAATATCTGGTTTAGAGAGGTTTTACTATAAATAGTTAAAACCCATCTACACTGGAATTCTAGTAGAGAAGAATTTAGATACTTTTATGCAGGTGGCTGCTTAATGCAGGGTGAAAGTCAGGCAGAAAGCTCCTATAGGAGCTTTCTGCATGACTTTCACCCTGCATTAAGTTGCCACCTGTCTCCAGGACCATTATTTATACCAAATTTAATGTCCGGTTTCAAGAGGTTTTTCTGTACTGTTTCTGTTGCAGTAAATTAACCCTTTCCTCCATAAATACGCCTTTCTACGCCTCTGTAAAAGTCACTTTATGAAACCATTGTATAGGAGCAAATGCTCTATTTATCACAATGGTTTCAAATTACAAAATTCTGAAAATTTCCTTTTCGTTAGTTAATGCTCCTTTTCGGTAGACTTATTCAAAGAGGTTGGATCTAAAAATAGCCTATGAGGTAATGGGTTAAATACTGGATAGAGACACCTCTGGATGCCTTTTGCAAAATAGAGCATACCCAGATCCAATGGCTCTTGTAGTAATTGTCTGATCAAGGTCTGCTCTGTTGACAAATGGAATGTTTGATTGGATTCTACAGTGTCTGTAGTGCCATGGCCAAAAGCTTCTAGATATATAAATATAGATCATATATATATATATTTACAATAAAACCTCTCTATAACGGCCACTAAATTACATCAAGTATTTTGTGTTAAAGGCAGGTGGCTGCTTAAAGCAATGTGAAAGTAAAACAGAACGCTCCTACAGGAGCGTTCTGTTTTACTTTCACCTTGCTTTAAGCAACCACCTGTCATAAATACCAACTAATTAGCACAATTTAGTGGCCGTTAGAGAGAGGTTTTACTGTAGATATATATAGATGTTCATATGTCATTACATGTATAAGTTTTTCTAAAAAACAAAATGATTATTTATGTTAATTAGGAGGAATAAATGTATGGATATTAAATGACTGAATTTTTATCATGGCATTTTGGGCATTGGAAATTTTCACCAAGGCAGAATCAATCATATGTAATCTCAGAAGCAGACAGAGCAGATCCTGATCCTCCTGAAGGAGCCATCTGATCTGGGTCTTCTGTGCTTGCAAAGGCATAAAAAAGGTGTATCAGTTCAAGGGTTAGCCCTTTATTTCATGAATATTCATGTTAGAAATAATGACATCATGAATATTGATTAGATTGTGTGTTGTTGTTTTTCAATTTTACACATGAACACATTGTTAAAAAACCCAATTTACTTAACCCTTTCCCTGTTCTATGTTTATTTCAAATTTCAACACCTACTGAATATTCATGGGAAAATTGTTACAACAAAATATGGAAGTACTAGAACATTGTAGCAAACTTAGAAAGTAAAGAAGGATATCTTTCATATTCCATTAGCAAACAGAGCAGACCCTGTAGGAGCCGTCTGATCTGGGTCTACTCTGTTTGCAAATGTGTGAAAACATGTTTATATAAGGGAAAGGGTTAATAGGCTGTAAGGTCCAAATAAGATGCATAAATCAAAACATTTTCAAGAATAACTTCTTTATTTCTCCACCAAACCCTTTGTTGTGACTACTCAAAGAATGGTCACAGTATAGGGTTTGGTGGAGAAATGACGATTCGTATTTGGGTACACACCTTTATATGTATCCAAAGGATTTAAAATTGCGTAGCTCTGCTGATGGTGAAATCTAGCCTCTCAAATAATTTATTCTGTCCTTATGGCGACCATCGGCCATTGTTTGTATAGTAACCATACTAGATGGGGCCAGCTGTTTAAAAATAAACAAAATCACAAGTCAGACCATGGTGAATACATTTCTTTTCCAATTGAGAAATACAGTAGACCCCCTCTAAACCCATTCCCTCATAGGCTATTTTTAGATCCACTTTAACCTTTTTGAATGAATCTACCTAAAAGGACCATTTACTACAGAAAAGGAAAATTTTAGAATTGTGTAGTTCTGAAACCATTGTGATAAATAGTGCATTTTCACAATGGTTTCAAAAAGTGACTTTTACAGAGGCATAAAAAGGCGTATTTATGGAGGAAAGGGTTAACCAGACTTTCAATTTAACATATATATATGGGCCTTGGAGACAGGTGGCAGCCTAATGCAGGGTGAAAGTCATGCAGAAAGCTCCTATAGGAGCTTTCTGCATGACTTTAACCCTGCAGTAAGCAGCCACCTGTCTCCAAAAGTATCTAAATTCTTCTTTACTGAAATTCTGGTGTAGAGGGGTTTTACTTTGGAATAATATAGATCTGATTCTATAGTTTTCTACTTTGGCAAAATTTCATGCGTTAATATGCCATTTTAAAATTTAATCTTATTCATATTTATGATGTCATCATTTCTTACATGAATAAAGGGTTAAAACAAAACACAATTCAAATGCATTTACGAACATTTAAAAGAGTTCCATAATTTCATATTTCAAAAGGAATTAATTATTGATACTATTTCTTGGAGTCATTACTCACAGGTGCTGTTACAAGTACTTTAACCCTTTACTCCATGAATATTCATGTAATAAATAATGACATCATGAATATCAATTAGAATAATTGTTTAAAATAGCACATGGACATAGGAACTTTTAGCCATCGCAGAAAATGTAGAATCATTATTTCATAAGCAAACAGAGCAGACCCTGATCAGACAGCTCCTGCAGGCGCCATCTGCTCTGGGTCTACTCGGTTTGCAAAGACGTATTAATGCATATTTATGGAGTAAAGGGTTAAAATAGCTATATAAGCTTCATATCAATAGAATAGATTATTGATACTATTTCTTAGAGTCATTTTACTCACAAAAGCTCTTACAAGTACTTTAACCCTTTACTCCATGAATATTCATGCAAGAAATAATGACATCATGAATATCAATTAGAATATTATTGTTTACAATAGCACATGGACACAGGAACTTTTGGCCATCGCAGAAAATGTAGAATCATTAAAGACAAAGAAATGCGTATTTATGGAGTAAAGGGTTAAGTTAGCTACATTTCCTGTACGAAAAATCCACACGGATTCCAGGCGGATTCCGGGCGGATTCCAGGCGGAAATGACACGGAATCTCAATATTCCACCCGGATTCCAGGCGGACACGGATTTTTTTGCGAATGTCCGTGTGGAAACTTAACAATCATAGTAACATTCCGTGTGGACAGGGTAAATGTCCGTACGGATTTTCTGCCATGTCCACCCGGAATTTCTTTCTCCACACGGAATTTTAATACTTGGACAGTTTGAGAACACGAAAATTTCATACTTTGATATAAAAAGCAGCAGGAACATTACTCCCACACGGATTTTTAATACTTGAACATTTTGAGAGCCCGGAAACTTCATACTTTGATAAAAAAAAAAGAAGAAAGTAACAATACATATGGACATTTCATACTTAGAATTTTTCAGTACTGGAAATATTTGACTCAGGAAAGTGTGAAATTTAATTTAGTCTTGAAGTTTGGTAAAGTGGCAGAAATATAATTTATAAACAAGAGGGCCATGATGGCCCTTAATCGCTCACCTGTTTGTAACAGATTAATGATTTCAATGACAGATTGCATAATTTGAAAAATCTTGGTAGAAAACTATTAGATAATGCTACATACTAAATATAAAGAGTCTAGACCTTACAGATTTGGAGGAGACAATATTTTAAAGATTTTCCTATGAAAAACTGTTAAGCCCCAGGGCGGGGCCATTTTTGATCTAGGGTTCATTATTTGAAAATCTTGGTAGAGGACTATTAGATAATACAACATACCAAATATCTAAGGTCTTTGCCTTACAAGTTCAGAGAAGACTAAAAACTGACATGCCCCTGGGCGGGGCCATTTTCTACCCAGGGGAATAATTTGAACAATCTTGGTAAAAAACTTTTAGATAGCGCTACATACCAAATAATAAAGGTCTCTGCCTTACAGTTTTGGAGAAGAAGATTCTTAAAGCTTTTCATATGAAAAACTGATAAGCCCCAGGGCGGGGCCATTTTTTACCCTGGGGTAATAATTTTAATACTCTTGGTAGAAAACCATTAGATGATGCTACATACCAAATATCAAGGGCCTAGACCTTACAGTTCTGGAGGAGAAGATTTTTAAAGATTTTCCTATGATAAATTGATAAGCCCTTTGACGGGGCCATTTTGGGTCCGGGGGTCATAATTTGATTAATTTTGGTAGAGGACCATTAAATAATGCTACATACCAAATATCAAAGGTCTATATCTTATAATTTTAGAGAAGAAGATATTTAAAGATTTTCCTATGAAAAACTGATAAGCCCCGGGGCGGGGCCATTTTTGTCCTGGAGGTCATAATTTGAACAATCTTAGTTGAGGACCATTAGATGATGCTACATACCAAATACTAAAGGTCTATTCCTTACATTTTCAGAGAAGACGATTTTTAAAGATTTTCCAATGAAAAAATGATAAGCCCCGGGGTGGAGCCATTTTTGGCCATGGGGTCATAATTTGAACAATCTTAGTAGAGGATCATTAGATGATGCTACATACCAAATAACAAAGGTCTATGCCTTACATTTTCAGAGAAGACGATTTTTAAAGATTTTCCTATGAAAAACTGATAAGCCCTGGGGCGGGGCGAATTTTGGCCCAGGGGTCAATAATTTGAACAATCTTAGTAAAGGACCATTAGATCATGCTACATACAAAATATAAAAGGCCTATGCCTTACAGTTTCAGAGAAGATGATTTTTAAAGATTTTCCTATGAAAAACTGATAAGCCCAGGGGCGGGGCCATTTTTGTCCAGGGGGTCATAATTTGAACAATCTTAGTTAAGGACCATTAGATGATGCTACTTACCAAATACCTAATGTCTATTCCTTACATTTTCAGAGAAGACGATTTTTAAAGATTTTCCAATGAAAAACTGATAAGCCCCAGGGTGGAGCCATTTTTGGCCAAGGGGTCATAATTTGAACAATCTTAGTAGAGGATCATTAGATGATGCTACATACCAAATAACAAAGGTCTATGCCTTACATTTTCAGAGAAGACGATTTTTAAAGATTTTCCTATGAAAAACTGATAAGCCCTGGGGCGGGGCAAATTTTGGCCCAGGGGTCATAATTTGAACAATCTTAGTAAAGGACCATTAGATCATGCTACATACCAAATATAAAAGGCCTATGCCTTACAGTTTCAGAGAAGAAGATTTTTAAAGATTTTCCTATGAAAACTGATAAGCCCGGGGGCAGGGCCATTTTCGGCACAGTGGTCATCATTTGAACAATATTAGTAGAGGACCATTAGATCATGCTACATACCAAATATCAAAGGTCTATGCCTTACAGTTTCAGGGGGTTAAAAATGCATGTGTACACACAGTCCTTTGATAATAGTGTTCTGGGTGTGACGAATTGAAGGTCGCTAGGTGCAAGCTGTACGTGAATTTAGGTTGTGCCTACGCAAAGATATAGTCCCTCGAAGTTTATTCCATTTTGTTCGAAAAATTATCATTTTTTCAAAATGCACCATCTACCATACAAAAATTCACTTTAAACCTTATTTTGATGTATATATCATATCTCGGAAACAATTTAAACCATATTGCACCCGGTCGTAAATATTCAAATTTTCGGAGTCACATGTTACTCCGAACCGGCGCCATTTTGAGTGTTTCAAAGCATGCTCGTTTCTCTCGATAAAGAAAATCGACTCGATTTGAATGAAAACATCCACCATATGCTACAAAAAGTACATGCAAGAATGAATGGTGAGTATCAATATATAAAATACCACTTATTGTTATTTTTTTCAGTCGGAAGTTTGAATTATTGACGAAAGTCGATGGCTTAAAGTTAATCCGGTCTCAAGTTTAGAAGTTAGACACTCGTCTGGAAATTGTATCTCAAACAGTCAAAATTAATACAAGCATTTATTAAATCGTGCACTTGTATAAAGTTTCAGCGTACTTTTCTTCTTCACAACCAAACCATATGCATCAACAGGACCGCTCACGTACATCAACAAGACATCGGGTCGTTTCGGACCCAATCCATTTCGGCCTTGGTAGAATCGGACAAAATTCGGTCCAAAAACGATCTAGGCATACACAGAATTTATTCAGCACTTGGCGAGATTTTATTAAAAGCATTTTTATGAAAATTTCTTTAGAAAAATGTAATTACATGCAGTGTTCACGAATAATATTTTAATGAAGTGGCTGTTTGGGCTAATGCAAACAGGATTGACCAATGTTAGCAGACACAGTTCATCAAGATCTACACTTTTTGAAACAGACTTACAGTTCACCTTGCACACATGTAGTCCTTTTTAGTAACTTGTGCTTATTGGATAATGTTTAATTTTAAGGCTGACAGTACAGATGTTGAGACTAATCTGCTACCAGGATATCGTGTAAAGATCTGTCAGCTGGACATCAAAAGGAAGTGACACTGTACTAACTCGCCTGTTAAGCAGTGTACTTCTCAGATGAAGTAATGTCTAGGAGCTCTGCCAAAGGAGAAGCCAGCCCTGGATGGAAGGAGTGTTGACAGCATAACAAGTAAGTGAAAACAGCATTCTGAGTGATTGGTACTGTGCATGTAACTCAATATTTAATTCACATGTGTTTTAATGCATCTGATAAAGATCCTGATTTAAAAAAAAAAATTTTTTTAATACAAATATGAACTATACACCAATACACAATAAGATGGGCACAATAAATAATTTACTTAAAATACCAGTGGGTATAGCAGCAATAAATCATTAATTTGGGGATGAATTGGGATGAATCAAATAATTAGGCCTTGAATTACATGTGATAAATTCTGAAGGGTGAATCCCGAAAGCAAAAATTGCAACACAAAAAGAGAAATTGCAGACTGGGACTCGGAGTCTATTCATGAGGAGTAATTGAAGTGCAACACTGCTCACGCCTCTTAGCACCGGCTTAAGTGGTATTCAATTTTCAGAACAAGAAGTACTGAAATTCATGATCTTGAAGGATCAGAAGGTATAACAACACTGAGAATGAATGCAACAACATTTAAATATTGTATGACAGGACTTCCATTCTAAGCTGAATATCCCTCACACAAGCCTGTGGGATTCAAACAATTGCTGCTAAATTATTGCTGTTATTCTGTACATCTATAGCAGTAGAACTTAACTTTACTGTGGAATAAAGACTCAGTAACTGCTTTTACACGTACATGTAACTGTTAATCTTTTACTTGTTTTCCATTAATAGAATACAATATTCTGTCAAGCAAATTATTGAGTACACCCAAATTAGATTGCTCCTTCAGAGCTTCTTTATCTGTATCTACACTGTTTTCAAAGATAAATATATCAGGTACAATTTTTAAAAAATCCAATATTACTATATATCCGAGTGTAAATGCCTTTGATAGAGATAAGATGCAGGGAGCACATCTAGATCCAAGATTGTTTGCAAATTTCTTCCACAGTCTTTTAAATTCACATCAGGTGGGGAAAGAATTTAAATATATACAATATTCTCTTTTTTTCTTACATTTCAGAATATGTGCAAGAGAAATGCAAGACTCCGGAGAAAGACATCATTTAGACAATCACCAAAAGTGTGCTGATGCTTGGGTTTCCATGAAACCCAGACATAGATAAAAGAAAATTTGACCATACGACACAAATGCCCAGGCCAGGTTTTTCTAAATTGCATTTTTTTTTACAAAAAAAAATGTCATTAACAATCACCAAAATTCAATCAATTGTCGGCGAACAGGAAGTTGATGAAAGACAGACCTGAAATGGGGAGACAGGGTACAACTCACTATGGTTATACTTCAGACCAAATATCAAATCATTCCAGCTTACACAAGGCAAGAAATCTTTGACGATTTCTTTTGTCATCAAACAATCACCAAAATTCAATCAAAGTGTCGACAAACAGGAAGTTGATGAACGACAGACGTGAAAAGGGGAGACACTGTACAATTCACCATGATTATGCTTCAGAACAAATATCGAACTATTCCAGCTTACAAGTGAAGAAGTCCTTGACAAAACAGATGGACAAGAGTAAAACTTAATGCCCTAAAGGCGGGGGCATAAAAATGATAACACTGCTGCTTATAGTAAATTGAACACTTTATTTGGCTAGTTACTTATATTGTGGATAAACAGTACTTTTCATTTTATGATGAACATTTTACCTACCAAGGCTTTTTAGCTCACCAGAGCACAAAGTGCTCAGGGTGAGCTTTTGTGATCGCCTGATGTCTGTCGTCTGTCGGCGTTTGTCGTGAGTCGTCAGCAATTTGAACCTTTTAAAGTCTTCTCCTCTGAATCTACAGGGTTCTCAGCTTTCATCTTTGGCACATAGCATCACCTATAGGTCTTCTACAAAAGTTATATAAATTATGTCCCTGGAGTCAAAATTGGCCCCGCTACGGTCCCAGGGGTGGCCCGTTTTCTCTAGCTGACTGTTGTTTTCTGTACAAGTAGCAGAATGCTGGGCTGACTTAGGTTAGGCATGGGGAAAACTTCAAAAATCTTCTTGTCAAAAACTACATGTCACAGAGCTCAGATATTTGGTGTATAGATTTACTTAGTATACCTTATTGACAGTGGTTAATATAATAGTTCTGAGGTTTAAATTGGCCCTGCCCTGTTGGTTATACTTTAAAATTGACTTTTACACTATAAAGGTTCCTCTGAGCTAGCACTCCATCTGTGTTACGCAATCACTTGAGAGGGCAAGTTCCTGGTCAAAACTCTATGAAGTTGTCTGCTTCAGAATTAGTGTCTGTTTGTTCACACTGTTTTTAACCCATTCCCTCATAGGCTATTTTCCTGTTTCTTGGAAAATTTCAGAATTGTGTAGATTTGAAACCATTGTGATAAATAGAGCATTTACTCCTATAGAACAAATGCTCTATTTATCACAAAGGCTTTTTTCAGATCCTACCTCTTTGAATAAATCTACTGATAAAGAGCATTAATCAGAGAAAAGGAAAAATTCAGAATTGTGTAGATTTGAAACCATTGTGATAAATAGAACATTTACTCCTATGGAGCAAATGCTCGATTTATCACAAAGGCTTTTTTCAGATCCTACCTCTTTGAATCAATCTACTGATAAGGAGCATTAATTTTAGAAAAGGAAAATTTCAGAATTGTGTAGATTTGAAACCATTGTGATAAATAGAACATTTACTCCTATTGAGCTTTTGCTCTATTTATCATAATGGTTAGCAAATGTTCTATTAATCACAAAGGCTTTTTTCAGATCCTACCTCTTTGAATAAATCTTCTGATAAGGAGCATTAGTTAGAGAAAAGGAAAATTTCAGAATTGTGTAGATTTCAAACCATTGTGATAATTAGAGCATTTGCTCTATAGGAGTAAATTAACTCATATACAAACAACATATAAAGTTATATACATGTATGCTTCAGATCTGAATCCATACTGTGTGCTAATTTCGGTCAAGTCGTGCTAAGCAGTTATTGGGTTGTCATCTATTAGAAATGTTGTCTGCTTATTCAAAGAGGTAAATCTGGGTCTACTCTGTTTGCAAATGCGTGAAAACATGTTTATATGAGGGAAAGGGTTAATTAGAGGAAAGGAAAATTTCAGAATTGTGTAGATTTGAAACCATTATGATAAATAGTGCATTTACTCCTATGGAGCAAATGCTCTTATTTAATAAATCACAAAGGCTTTTTTTCAGATCCTACCTCTTTGAATCAATCTACTGATAAGGAGAATTAATTAGAGACAAGGAAAATATCAGAATGGTGTAGATTTGAAACCATTGTGATAAATAGAGCATTTACTCCTATGGAGCAAATGCTCTATTTATCACAATAGTTTCATAAAGTGACTGTTACAGAGGCGTAGAACAAAGGCTTTTTTCAGATCCCACCTTTTTGAATAAATCTTCTGATAAGGAGCATTAATTAGAGAAAAGGAAAATTTCAGAATTGTGTAGATTTGAAACCATTGTAATAAATAGAGCATTTGCACCATAGGAGTAAATTTACTCATATACAAACGACATATAAAGTTACATACCGGTATGCGTCTGATCAGAATCCAAACTGTGTGCTAATTTCAGTCAAGTCATGCTAAGCAGTGCTAGGGTTGTCATCTGTTAGAAATTTTGTCTCTTATTCAAAGAGGTAAATCTGGGTCTACTTTGTTTGCAAACGCAGGAAAACACATTTATATGAGGGAAAGGGTTAATTAGAAAAAAGGAAAATTTCAGAATTGTGTAGATTTGAAACCATTGTGACAAATAGAGCATTTACTCCTATGGAGCAAATGCTCTATTTATCACAATGGTTTAATTAAGTGACTATTACAGAGGCGTAGAAAGGCGTTTTTATGGAGGAAAGAGTATTCTATTAGCCG
Source organism: Azorinus chamasolen (assembly GCA_963576725.1). NCBI lineage: Eukaryota > Metazoa > Mollusca > Bivalvia > Cardiida > Solecurtidae > Azorinus > Azorinus chamasolen. The sequence continues at coordinate 102,526,608 of OY755235.1, read as the reverse complement.
GCAGAGCACAACCTGGTCAGACAGCTCCTATATAAACCATCTGATATGGGTCTGTTCTGTTTGCAAATGCATCAAATCACATTTATATGAAGGAAAGGGTTTTAAAGGTCCAAAAGTTTATTTAAGATCGACTGCTTCCTGGCCCTTTTCAACAGAATTAAGACCCAACAGGTATGGCACTGAGTTTGGATCCAAAAAGGGTCAAATAACACCCCACAAAACAGGTGTCCAGTTTTGTTTAGAAACATACATGTAGTTAAAACTTTAAAAATCTTTCCCTCTGGTGAGCGATTTCAGGGCCATCATGGCCCTCTTGTTTATTTATACATAATGTGCATAAATTTTAAAATTTGTGTATTTGATGGCAAAATTCAAGTGATTATTTCATGTTGCTAACAGCCGATATCTCAATATTAAGGTTTACAAATAAAAAATGATTAAATGCTGATCTAAGAGACTGATAATAATTAACCCTCTCCCTAATAATCCAGCATTTTCTCATATGGGCAGACATAGAAGACCAGACAGCTGTCTGTGTCTGTTCTGTCTGCTTATAAATTTTCATAGATCATTGCATGCAGTTCCTTTTTTCACCAATACATTACTTTAAAACAGACACAACCTCCCCCCCCCCACCAAAAAAAATAAATAAAAATAAGTAAATAAATTATGACTGAATATTCATGAAACAACTAATAATTTATGAAAAAATCCATACGGAATTTCAAAAATCCACCCGAAATTTTTTTTTACTTCCGCCTGGACATTCTAAAATTCCATATGGATTTTTAAAGTATTCCGTCCGGTCTTTTTCAGATTCCGTGTGGAATTTTTACAATTCCGCCCGGATTTTTTTAAAATGTCCACCTGGACATTTTAAAATTCCACACGGATTTTTAAAAAATTCCGCCCGGACATTTTCAGATTCCGCCTGGAATTTTTACAATTCCGCCTGGATTTCTTGAAACAACATTTCAAATTCCGCCCGGATTTTTAAAAATTCCGCCCGGACTAGGTCACATGACCCGGACTAATTTAAATATTTCGTGTGATATTCCGTCTAAATGTTACTAAAAATAGCAATCCGTGTCAACTGAGCTGTTTTCACACGGACAATTTAGTCCGCCTGGAAAATCACTGTTTTTTCCTGGCGGATTCCGCCTGGAAGTTTTCGTACAGGAAGCTTCATATCAATGAAATGAATTATTGATACTATTTCTTGGAGTCATTTTACTTTCAAGTGCTCTTACAAGTACTTTCAAGGGTATGACGTGATTTATTATCGATAAACTGACATGTACAAAATCACTGCACTTGCATAGTGCATGTTCCCATACCACAGTGCTTGTAGTGTGTTTAGTGTATACCATTTGCATGCTAAGTAATTTTTCGTCTGTAACAATTGTCGTCTGCTTCAATTCTAAAAATAGAACTTCTCTCACTTCTTTGCAAAAATATGGTCAAAGTGACAAACAGTTTGGATCCTGATGAGATGCCGCATTATGCGGCGTCTCATCTGGATCCAAACTGTTTGCACATGTAATCACAGTTTCACCGCTAGCATGCAAAGAGTTAATCAAAAATATCAAGACACCCAATCTCACCTTAAGCTATCCACCAGTTTGTCAAACTGAGTAAGAGGCTATTCTGCATCATTCTGATAACTTTGTGTGAAAGTAATGAATTAGCAAATAATGTAAACCCGGATTAGTCTGCATTTTTCTTGGGCTCATTGATCTGTGTCTGCATTGTTTGCCAAAGTGTGTCATGCCGAATAACTAGGATTATAGTTACAATAATTGGAAATGACCTTATACATTCCCTTCATGGTTAGACTGGAAGCTGTACTAATCAGCCATTCATTTTTGCACATAGGTGTCTTAAAAAACAAGTGGTTGCTTAATGCAGGACAAAAGTAATGCAAGCATTAGTCTTGACCTGCTTTAACCCATTACCTCATAGGCTATTTTTAGATACAACCTCTTTGAATTAATCTACCGAAAAGGAGCATTAATTAGAGAAAAGGAAAATTTTAGAATTGTGTAATTTGAAACCATTGTGATAAATAGAGCATTTGCTCCTATAGGAGCAAATGCTCTATTTATCACAATGTTTTCACAAAGTGAATTTTACAGAGTCGTCAATATGAGGGAAAGGGTTATGCTACCACATGCCATACAGACCCATAGTTTAACCTCTTTTAGATGGCCGCTTAAAACAAGTTCTACTGTACCGATCAACAAACCCATGAACAATTTCCTTATTTCAAGTCCAAATGGAAACAATCCCTTAGGCAGACATTTAATAGCTTCCTGTAAAACAATTGGCCTCGGCTGCCAATTAAGATTATTACTTGTAAATGTATTATATTACGGTACTTTGATCCTGATAACTACGAGGTGAACAAAAAAATATAACTAACCAGGCGAGATTAGTGGTAATAACACCCCTTTTCTACCATTTAGCTGCAGCTTGCGAATCTTTAACCCTTACTGTGCAGGACACGAGTCACTAATGTCCCTTTGCAAACAGTGTAGACCCAGATGAGAGGGCTCCTAGAGGAGGGTCTGCACTGTTTGTCATGTTACACTTTTCTTTAGAAGAATCCCTGAATATTCACCATAAGCTTGAACTATTTGAATTTTGGAATAGTCCATTTGAAAAGTCAGCGTGGAAAGGGTTAATGACATTTGCAAATAGTTTAAATCCAGATGAGATGCCGAGTAACTCCAGATGAGATACTGAGTAACTCAGCATCTCATCTGGATCCAATCTGTTTGATACCCATATTACATTTTGTAGAGAAAGAAAATATAGGTTCTATTTTGAACAACAAGCAGATGAAAAAGTATTGTTCTGTTCTACCCTTTTCTTCATATAAACATGTTTTCACGCATTTGCAAACAGAGTAGACCCAGATCAGATGGCTCCTATAGGAGCCATCTGATCATGGTCTGCTCTGTTTACTAATGGAAAAATATTTCATTATAACTGTCTTGTCCATGAATATAATTTCAATAGGTATTGAAAATTGGAATAAACATAGAACAGTGAAAGGGTTACAGGGTTAATTTGATTTTACAGAACAGTTTATCTATAATCTCATTATATGCCTCGTGCATAACTGCATGTTGCAGGGAAGGTAAATTGTCTGTTCTTATCTGAATCATGTGCAAGCTGAGGAAATATCGCTCACACACAGATAGGCTCTAGCTAAGATGAATCCCACTTGCTGCAAAAACCAGTTCTCTTCTTAATTGTTCTATAGAAATATTATGTTGACATACAATGATTTGACAATAATTAAAAAGAATTGAAGAAACCATGCATGATGAATAGAAAAAGTGAAAGACTGCAGTATAATGTAGAACATTAAATTTTGTTACCTAGATTTCTTAACCCTTTCCCTCATGTAAACGCATTTTCATGCATCTGCAAACAGAGTAGACCCAGATCAGACGGCTCCTAGAGGAGCCATCTGATCAGGGTCTACTCTGTTTGCTAATAGAATTTAATAGATCTATTTCTTTGCTTTTTAAAATTTCTGCAACATTCTACCTTCCATATTTCTTTATAACTATTTTGTTAATGAATACACAGCAGGTATTGAAATTCGGCCTAAATACAGAACAGGGAAAGGGTTAAGCCATTACCTCATACTGACCCCTTTGTAAATGTCACTTTTTGAAACCATTTTGATAAAGAGAGCGTTAGTTTTGTTCCATAGGAGCAAATGCTCTATTTATCGCAGTGGTTTCAAAACAACACAATTCTAAAAAAAATCCTTTTTTGTAGCAAATGCTCTAAAAATAACCTATGAGGGAATGGGTAATAGCCCATGAATATGCATGTAAAAAATGTATGTATAAATAGCTGAATATGTATAACAGCACGTACAGTAAAACCTCTCTATAACGGCCACTAAATTACATTAAGTATTTTGTGTTAAAGGCAGGTGGGAGCGTTCTGTTTTACTTTCACCTTGCTTTAAGCAGTCACCTGCCCTAAATACCAACTAATTAACACAATTTAGTGGCCACTATAGAGAGGTTATACTGTATATGAAGCAAGAAATGTTTTGGCCCACGTGAAAAGTGTAGAATCAGATCTATATAGTTTCACATGTAAACAGATCAGACCCCAATCAGACGGCTACTACAGGATCTGAGTCTACTCTGTATGCAAAAGTATGGAAAGGGGTTTCCCAGTAGATTTATTAGAAATACCAATGAATCTGAATGAATACCAACAAGATGTAGTATAGGCTCGTATAGGAGCCGTCTGATCAGGGTCTGCTTGTTTGCTAATGGAATTTGAAATAGATCTATTTCTTTACTTCCTAAAATGGCTACATTATGTTCTACCTCCCATATTCCATCGTAACTATTTGTCTATTAATATTCAGTAGATATTGAAATTTTGAAAAAAATGTAGAACAGGGAAAGGGTTAACCCTTTCCCTTATATAAACATGTTTTCACGCATTTGCAAACAGAGTAGACCCAGATCAGACGGCTCCTATAGGAGCCGTCTGATCAGGGTCTGCTCTGTTTGCTAACAGAATTTGGTAGATCTGTTTCTTTACTTTCTAAAATGTTAATGAATATTCAGTAGGTATTGAAATTTGGCCTATTTAGTACAGAACAGGAAAAGGGCTAAACATTCAGATAATAAATCTTCATAACATCATTATTTCTGACATGAATATTCAAACAGGGAAAGGGTTAACCCTTCGCTTGCTATTCGCGTCAATATACCTACCAGTAAATAGTGAAGACCCAGATGAGACAGCTCCTGCAGGAGCTGTCTCATCAGGGTCTGCACTATTTACAAGTTGATTGTGCAACCAGTACACTCCACAGCAGTGCTTGCACAGCGAAATACTTGTACACAGTGAAGATATATGTAATTATACTACAGGGCATGGGTAAAGAAGGAGATATGTATTTTAAAATTCAGCAAGCGAAGGTTTAATACTCGGAATTAGACCAGTCCTGCTGGTTTTATCAGAGAAGTTTTTACTGTATACCCTTGGGGTTTAACCCTTTACTCCATGAATATTCGTGTAAGAAATGAGAACATTTTGAATATTAATTAGATTAATTTTTATAATAACACATTGACACAGCAATTTTTGGTCATGGCAGAAACTGTAAAATGATATCTATATTATATAGACGGGCTGTCTGATCAGGGTCTGCTCTGTTTGCCTGTATATACTTTTGCTCCTACAGGAGCTGTCTGATCTGGTTCTACTCTAGTTGCAAGGGCATAGGAAGGTGTAAAATCGTCATTTCTCCACCGAACCCTATACTGTAACCACTCTTTAGAATTGTCTCTTTGAGACGATTCTAAAGAGTGGTCACAGTACAGGGTTTTGTGGAGAAATAAAGGAGTTGTTCTTGAAAATGTTTTAACCCATTTGCTCCCACGATCCCATATATGGGACATAGACAAACAGTGTACACTCTGATCAGACGCCGCATAATGCGACGTCGGATAAGAGTCTACACTGTTTGCTGATAGGAATTTCAATATAAAACAAAACGAAATTGAAAATTTAGGCCAGGCACCCCTTAGATAAAAAATAGACTAATCCAATATGTAAACATGGGAGAATCCAAGTGGGAGCAAAAGGGTTAATTTACGCATCTTATATTTATCTGGAGCGCTGACTAGGATATTTTTTTGCTGTACCATTGTATTTTCATTCACCAAGACTTGATTGTTTGGCCAGGGCCTTTGACAAGATAGGACTTGGTTATCTCTCTGCTTGGGTTGGGTTACCTCAACTAAGGGGAATCTGGAGAAAGTTTTGTCAGGGCCTTATCTCTTAGACTATCTACTGGTGAGAGACCTCAGCCAACGGAACAAACCTTTGCAAGTCATTGTATCTTATTTATAAGTGTTTGTACCCTGATCACACATCTGATAACGACGATGGTTGTAAGCAGATTTAAGTTGTTTGACACTTTGATTGTAATTTACTCGTTACTGAAGGCATTCGAAATTTTGACTTAATTTTCAGCAAAGGACAGTTTTGGTATCAGCAGCCATCATGCTTGCAGTCGCTAGAGAACTATTGGCTCCAGCACACAGGCTTTCACTACAGGGAAATGTGGATTTATTGAGCAGGCAGTGATTATTATTGGCTAATAATTGTTTCAGATTTTTTGTTTCTTGGAAACAATGAAGGTTCATTCATTTATTTAAGTGGACAGTCCTGAGAGAGCTTTAATGAGGTTAAAACATACAGTACAAAGAAATTGGACAAGACTAGTGTTTGTTGTGGAATAAGATAAAAAGAATTGTGGATTATTCAACTTGACGCTTATGTTCTTGTTATAGAGACAGTTTTTTCTGAGATTTCAATGAATCAAACATTTTTTTTATCACACAGTTATGTCTATCTGTGATTAATGCATTACCAGGCATCCAAGAGATTAATTCAGGATTTTATCTCCTATTGTTGGACAGAATAATGTTGCCATATTATGTAAATTAGCTTTTCCCTGCCGTGACGGTTTTTTTAATCGACTGTAATTTTGCATTTGGCTTCTCAGCATTTTAGTGTCATTTCAAAAGCAAACAAGTATGTAGCTATGTCAGAATCTAGGGTCAACCCTTTATGCCATAACATCATGAATATTTATTAGTTTATTTTTATATTGGCACATGAACACAGGACATTTTACCAATTGGCAGAAATTGTAGAATCATATCTATATTATTTCATCAGCGAACAGAGCAGACCCTGATCAGATGGCTCCTATAGGAGCTGTCTGATCTTGGTCTTTCCTGTTTGCAAATGCGTAAAAAGGTGTATTTATGGAGGAAAGGGTTAATTTACTAATACTGAGGGCAGCTCTACTCTGTTTGCAAATGCGTAAAAATGTGTTTATATGAAGGAAAGGGTTAACAATAGAATCCATTTATTACAGAGCCCATTTATTCATAGAGCCCATTCATTCATAGAGCCCATTTATTCATAGAGCCCATTCAGAATGAAAGGGTATACTTTGCAAGTGGATTTTGAATGACAAACAGTGCAGACCCCTTGACCAGAGGACTCCTCTAGGAGACTCTGATTTAATTCTACACTGTTTGCAAATGTCAGTACACTCATTTCCAGCATTCAAAGGGTTAACCCATTCCTCCTCCATTGGCTATTTTTAGATCCAACCATTTTGAATAAATCTACAGAAAAGGAGCATTAACTAGAGAAAAGGATTTTTTTTTGAATTTTTGTAGTTTGAAACCATTGTGATGAATAGAGCATTTTGCTCCTATGGGAGCAAATGTTCTATTTATCACAATGGTTTCAACAGGTGATTTTTACAGAGGCGTAGAAAGGTGTATTCATGGAGGAAAGGATTAACCCATTACTCCTTGAATATTCATGTTAGAAATAATGACATCATGAATATAAATTAGATTAATTGTTATAAATAGCACATGGACACAGGAATTTTTCACCCTGGCAGAAACTGTAGAATCCTATGTTGTATTATAAGCAAACAGAGCAGTCTGATCTGGTTCTACTCTGTTTGCAAAGATGTAGAAAGGTGTAGAAATGTGTGTTTATGGAGTAAAGGGTTAAATGTAGAGCCTTCTCAGTCTCTTAGAGAAAAAATAGGCTCGTATAGACAGGAAAAGCTTTGTCATCCATGAATCATGGGTTTTAGTGATATCTTTTTTGCATTCAATTAAAAGTAGTTTAATATTAGATATAAGATCACTTACTTTAAACACCCTCTTTAAATATCAATTCAAAAGAAACAGCATATAGACAAATGTGCATTTTTGTATTTTCGCAGGTATTGTCAAAAGTTAATGAGACTGTAACTACTTTCATTTCAAATTCCAGAGGGTGCAAAAAAAAAGTGTCGGCCATAGAATGATATCATTTTGGGGGAAATGGAATGTCCCAACCTAGTATTGATTGTAACGAAATAATAGACATCAAGTATGATCACTTTCAGACTTTATTGTAACCCAAATGATCGACATCAAGTGTGAACACTTTAAGACTTGACTGTAACCCAATGATAGTAACCCAATGACAGGCATCAAGTGTGAACTCTTTACGACATGACTGTAACCCAGTGATAGACATCAAATGTGAACATTTGCTGACTTGACTGTAACCCAATGATAGGCTTCAATTGTGAACACTAAGACTTGACTGTGACCCAGTGATAAACATGACATGTGAACACTGTAAGACTTGATTTGACCTTAATGATAGACATCAAGTTTGAACACTTTAATAGTTGACTCAGTAACCCAATGACAGATTTCAACTGTGAACTCCTTAAGACTAATGATTTGAACTAAAAGATTGAAATAAAGTGTGAACAATTTTCAAATTTATTGTAACCTGAGGAAAGACATAAGTGTAAACACTTTAAGACTTGACTGTTGCCCATTGATAGACGTCTTTAAAACTTGATTGTAACCCAATGTTAGACATTAAGTGTGGGCACTTTAAGGCTTGACTGTTTCCCTGTGATAGGACTGTTTCCCTGTGATATTTGAACTTAATGATGTACCATAAGTGTGAACGCTTTATTGTAGCTCACTGATAGACATAACTGTGAACTTAAGACTTGTCTATGTCCCTATGATAGACATCAAATGTATAAACACTTTAAAACTTTATTTTGAACTAAATGATAGACATCAAGTGTGGACACTTTAAGACTTGACTGTTACCCAGTGATAGGCATGAAGTGTGAACACTTTAAGACTTGTCTGTGTCCCTATGATAGACATCAAGTGTGGACATTTTAAGACTTGACTGTTACCCAGTGATAGGCATGAAGTGTGAACACTTTAAGATTTGTCTGTGTCCCTATGATAGACATCAAGTGTGGACATTTTAAGACTGGACTGTTACCCAGTGATAGACATGAAGTGTGAATTCTTTAGAACTTGATTTGAACAAATTGATAGCCATCAAGTGTGAACTCTTTTAAACTTTATTGTATCCGAATGATAGGCTTTAAGTGTGAACACTTCAGAACTTTATTTAAACTTGATTGATTGACACCAAGGGTAAACACTTTAAGACCTGTCTGTGTTACAATGACTTGAATAACCAACACATGTGCTTGCAACTTAATGAAATTATGTACCAATAATATTTGTGCAGAACTGTGAGGGATTTACAACATTCCATATCATTTTGTAACAGGTGAGTTTTGAGTGTAAGTGTATATTAACCCTTCGCTTGCTATTCACGTCAATATACATACATGTAAATAGTGAAGACCCAGATGAGACAGCTCCTGCAGGAGCTGTCTCATCAGGGTCTGCACTATTTACAAGCTGATTGTGCAACCACTGCACTAGACAGCAATGATTGCACAGCGAAAAATGTGTACACAGTGAATATATATGTAATTATACAACAGGGAATGGGTTCAGTAATTTCTCAAAAGCTTGTATGAATTGGAAGTAGTCAAATTAGCACAAGCTCAGCTAATTTGAGCTGACATTTTTGTCAAGCCGCTTGCAGTAAGCTTGACATAGTCGCCACATGATGTCTGCCCATTATGGGTGTATGATAGTGCGTCAGTCCGTGTGTGCATCCTGTCTTTTTCGGGCTCTAACTCAGAACTCCATGGATGGATTGTGAAACAACTAGGCATAAATGTTCCTCTAGAAGGTACGGCATTTCGCTGCAAAAACCAGGTAAGTAGCTGAAAGTTCAAGGTCATACTTGTAGGTCAAAGGTAACAAACATGTACTTTTTGCGTGTCCGCGCTCTAACTCAGAACTCCATGGATGGATGGATTGTGAAATGACTAGGTATTAATGTTTCTCTAGAAGCTACAGCATTTCGCTTGCAAAAACCAGGTCAGTAGCTGAATGTTCAAGGTCAAACTTGTAGGTCAAAAGTCAAAAACATGTACTTTTTGCTTGTCCTGGCTGAGACTGACTCGGAACTCCATGGATGGATTGTGAAATGACTAGGTATAAATGTTCCTCTAGAACGTATGGCATGTGGCGTGCAAAAACCAGGTCAGTAGCTGAAAGTTCAAGGTCATACTTGGAGGTCAAATGTCAAAAAGGTACTTGTCTCATGCGGGTGCCGTCTGCAAATAACTGAAATACTGTTGGTCGGACGTAAAACCCAACTCACTCACTCTAACTCAGAACTCCAAGGATGGATTGTGAAATAACTAGGTATAAATGTTCCTCTAGAAGGAACGACAGTTTGCGCATTCAAAAACAAGTCGGTAACTGAAAGGTCAAAAACATGTATTTTTGCTTGTCAGGGCTCATCAAACTCAGAACTCCATGGATGGATTGTGAAATGACCTGGCATAAATGTTCCTCTAGAACGTACGGTGTGTCGCATAAAAAAAAAAAAAAGGTCAGTAGCTGAAAGGTCAAGGTCATACTTAAGAGGTCAAAGGTCAGAAACATGTGGTTTTTTTGCTTGTCCAGGCTCTAACTCAGAAATCCGTGAATGGATTGTAAAATGACTTGGCATAAATGTTCCTCTAGAAGGTACGGCATGTCCATTCAAAAACCAGGTCAGTAGCTAAAATGTCAAGGTCATACTTAGAGGTCAAAGGTCAAAAACATTACTGTCCAGGCTCTAACTCAGAACTCCATGGATGGATTGTGAAATGACTTGGCATAAATGTTTCTCTAGAAGGTATGGCGTGTTGCAAACAAAAACCAGATCAGTAGCTGAAAGGTCAAGGACTTACTTAGAGGTCAAAGGTCAAAAACATGGATGGATTGTGAAATGATTAGGTAAAAATGTTTCTCTAGAAGGTACAGCATGTCACTTACAAAAACCAAGTCAGTAACTGAAAGGTCAAGGTTACTCTTGGAGGTTAAAAGTCAGATTTCACAAGCACAATGTATGCCTATAATGACCCTTTACTTGATATGCATACCTTTTCATGCTTTTGCAAAGTAGACCCAGGTCAGGCATTCCCATAGGAGCTACCTGATAAGGATCTGCTCTGTCTAACTAATTTGCATGTACTATTGGTGAATGGCCAGCGTGCTCAAAATGTCGCCTGTTGGCATTCTAGTTTTTACAGCTGTTAATCCAATTTCTCTCATAGGTTGAATTTAGATTCAGTCTCTTTGAATTAGATCCAATCTCTTAGAATTAATCTTCTGAAAAGGAGCATTTACTAGAAAAAAAAAGGAAATTTTAGAATTGTGTAGTTTCGAAACCATTATGATACATAGAGCATTTTCTCTGATAGAGCAAATGCTCTATTTGTCACATTGTTTCAAAAAGTGACTTTTACAGAGGCGTCAATATTAAAAGGAATTGGTTAACCATTTCCTCCATAGGCTATTTTTAGACCCAACCTCTTTGAATGAATCTACCCAAAAGGAGCCTTTACTAGAGAAAAGTAAAATTTTAGAATTATGTAGTTTGAAACCATTGTGACAAATAGAGCATTTGCTCCTACAGGAGCAAAAGCTCTATTTATCACAATGATTTCAAGAAGTGATTATTACAGAGGCGTAGAAAGGCGCATTTATGGAGGAATGGGTTAAGCAACCATTGCAAGGGAGTTAAGTTTAGAGAAAATGCTCTATTTATCACAATGGTTTCAAAGAGTGAATTTTACAGAGGTGTCAAATGGCATCAATATGAGGGACTGGAATAGGGATCAATAATTTGATTCTCCAATAAATATCCACTGTTACTTATATGATTTAGTGCTTTATCAGGTGTCTCTTTGTATGCTAGTGACAAATTTATGGTTCCCTATGGAAACAGTGTAGATCAAGTTGCATGGCTTTTTTCACCTTTTTGAGAAGATGACCCCAACCCCTGAAATTGAGAATTTTGTCTATTTGGGACTTTTTTTAGCTGTAAGGCGATTTCAACAAATTCCCTTCTACAAAATTTATGTCCATTGCAAAACACAATAGACCTGGTCAGATCAAAACCTCTAAAATTCATACAACTGTAGGAGCTGTCTGATCTTGGTGTCCTGTTTGTTTATCCCTTTCCCTGTTCTATGTTTATTACATATTTCAATACCTACTGAACATTCATGGACAAAAAGGTTATTATGAAATATGGATGGTGGATCATTGTAGCCATTTTAGAAAGTAAAGACAAAGATCTTTGAAATTCTATTAGCAAACAGAGCAGACCCTGATCAGACGGCTCCTCTAGGAGCTGTCTGATCTGGGTCTACTCTGTTTGCAAATGCGAGAAAACACGTCTATATGAGGGAAAGGGTTATGAATAGGAGCCTTCTGTTCAGGGTCTGTCTTGTTTGCTCATGAAATTAAAAAAAGATATGACACCAGTTTCTATTAATTCCAAACATTTCTGTGTACATAATTATACAATCGTAAAAATTCCGCTAATAAATATTCATGATGTCATTATTTCTTACATGAATATGGAACAGGGAAAATGCTTAAGAGAAATGAAAGAATAACATCAGGCAAAACATTTTCCTGATGACTATTGCTTAGCGTGCAAAGAGTTAATCATTTCTTGTACTTGGTTGAAATCCATTCTCTTATACTGACGCCTTTTGACGCCTCGGTGAAAATCACTTTTTAAACCCATTGTGATAAATAGAGCATTTGCTCCCATAGAGCAAATGCTCTATTTTATCACAATGGTTTCAGAACTGCACATTTCTATTCTAGAAAATTCCCTTTTTTCTAGTAAATGCTCCTTTTGAGTAAATTTATTCAAAGAGGGTGGGTCTAAAAATTGCATATGAGGGAATGGGTCAACATTTTCTTCTTTATCTCTCTATCTCTAACTCCATTGTAAAAGGTATTTACGTAACTTTTTTTTCTTTTTCTTTTTATCTCCAACTCCATTGTAGAAGGTTTAACATCTTTCTTCTATATCTTTTTATCTCTTACTCCATTGTAGAAGATGTAGCATTTTTTCTTTCTTTATCTTTCTATCTCTAACTCCATTGTAGAAGGTTTAACATTTTGCCCTTTTTGTTTCTATCTCTAATTCCATTGTTGCTTGTTTTGGCTGGTAACAGTATTTTAATTGGGTCTTCTATCAAACGAAACAGGTACAGAAAGTTTCAGATTTCAGATGTGTTTCTGATAGCAGTATTTTTTGAAAACATATTTATCAGAAATGAAAACATATTTATCAGACATGAGTCAAATCTGATCAAAGATATCGCAAATTAACATCATACTAACAAAATATCTGCAAAGCTTGTGTACATAGATCTCAGCAAAATAAACATCATCATCAGCCGAGAGAATCAGGCAATTTTCTGGCAGTATTGGCAGAAGCCTTCGAGAGAACAAATCACTTTCTCCAACACCCTGCTTGAACCTAATAATACAGTAAAACTTCGCTACAATGGCCCCTCGAAAGAAATCGAATTCTGGGTCATGAGATACATATATGGTAGGTTATAATGAAGGATGAAAGTTATGCCGAAAACGTCCATACTTTGCTTCCTGCATCATTTTTGCTTGACGTTATCCAATACGTGCTTGTGAAGACGTCCGTATTTCTTCTCTGAGTTGTCGCTATATAGAGTTTCTTTAGTACAGTAAACTTCTGAAAAAAAGGGTCTTAATGAACTTATTTCTCAGGCAAAAAGTGTCCCAATTTAGCCCTAATCCATAAACATGTCTGTCAAATATCTGTAGGGCTCTAAGGGGTTAGTGGAGAGACGTAATTACTAGCATCATCACTGAACATTAGAACTTAATTATCCCTTTTTTTAAAATATGGCTTTTATATGCAAATGTCGGGTGACTAAGCATTTACCAGTTAGACAAAACTAGTGAAAGACAAGATTAGATCAGAATTTGGCAGTGGGAATATTACGTTGGGTTTAATACATGATTAAAGATCTGCAGATGTGATGAAGGAGCATAAAAAATAGAATGAATGTCGGCACTCAATTTTAGCGGATAATGATGGCACTTCGGTGCTGGAATGTTTAGAGTCAGGACCAGAGTTAGTACAAATTTTAATTGTCCTATTTAACCCTTTCCTCCATTTTTTTTAATGCGCCTTTCTACGCCTCTGTAAAAGTTACTTTATGAAACCATTGTGATAAATAGAGCATTTGCCCCTATAGGAGCAAATGCTCTATTTATCACAATGGTTTCTAACTACAAAATTCAAATATTTTCCTTTTCTCTAGTTAATGCTCCTTTTGGGTAGATTTATTCAAAGTGGATGGGTCTAAAAATAGCCTATGAAGGAAAGGGTTAACCTTTAGCAAGCAGAGCAAACTTATTGCCTGCAAATGGTGTTTTCTTGTCCATTTCACAAAATATATTTGTCATCTATTTGTTTAACCCATTGACTAATGTTCTATTTTTAGATCCAACCTCTTTGAATAAATCTACTGAAAGGGAGCTTTAACTAGAGAAGAGGAAAATTTTAGAATTGTGTAGTTTTGAAACCATTTCGATAAATAGAGCATTGCTCCTATATGAGCAAATGCCCTATTTATCACAATGGTTTCAATAGGTGATTTTTGCAGAGGCGTAGAAAGGCGTATTTATGGAGGAAAGGGTTAACTAACAAACCATGCAGACCCTAATCAGAGGGCTCCTCTCTGGTCTGGGTATACACTGTTTGCAAATGCCAGTACACAACTTTCCAACACTAAAAGGGTTGAAGCTCTTGAAGTTCTTTTTATCACAGATTTTGAGATCAATGCACTGTTAGTAAATGGTACACTTTGTACAAAAGAATTTGGAGATTATACTTGAGATAATAATGCTCTCGACTGGTATCTTGCTGTTCCAGATTATGGCAAAGTCAGTCATTAATTTACATTTAGATAATACTAGTAATATGTGGGAGAACTTTCTTGACATGAGTTTACAAAACTCTCTTTACCCATTTACCTGAATATTCATGCAGGACACTACCTATTTTAAATATATATCAACCCTTTACCAGTGCTACAGATGAAGGTGTGTACCTAAATACTTAAATGGTCATTTCTCCATCAAACCCTATACTGTGACCACTCTTTAGAATCGTCTCTTTGAGACGATTCTAAAGAGTGGGTCACAGTATAGGGTTTGGTGGAGAAATAAAGGAGATATTCTTGAAAATGTTGAAATGTATGTATCTCATCTGGAGCTCTGCTTTACTTTTATAAATATGTCTCCTGTAGGAGCCATCTGATCAGGGCCGGCACTACATGTTTGCTTATGGAATAAAATGGATCTGATTCTACAGTTTCTGGCATATAAGTCTTCTCTTGTTGCAATCGGCATAAAAGGAGTTGTTTGGGGGGGTTTATGTCACCTGTCGAGAGGCAGTGTGTCACTTAGGGATCACTTTTCCATCGTCTGTCTATCTATCTGTCTGTCTGTCTCATTTCTTAACTAATTATAGAGCTTTCAAATTTCACATGTGTCTTCCTCTCATTGAGGACAATTGATGTAACTAAGGTCCATCACTCTGCGTGCAATACTTTTTGAGTTATTCCCCTTTGTTTTGATTTTCGCACTCCAGCCCTTTGTCATTTTAATTTTTTTTAATTTAGCTGGACAAGTACCAAATCAGATGAGCATTGGCACCGCACGCAGCTCTTGTTTGATATAAGTTCCAGTTGATAATCATCATCATAATGATTTAATGTATCAAATACCCAGTTTTATGATATTATTGAAAATATGCGTTCATTGTAGGGACTTCCTCTTTAAACACTGATGGGCCATTTCTATTTGAATATATTCAGCAATAATAGCACTAGAAAATCAGCAAGCATAGCATTGAAAAACTCTTAGACATTTCAGCACATTGTTTTGGGTGAAAGTTCTCGTAGATTAAGTATAGAATGTTTTGATGTTGGCAATATTACATTACAGCATTACATAGTTTTTCATCGTTTTCCCTTTTTACATTGTTGTGCCTGTTTTAGATCATTCTCTTGTGTAATTTGGAAAGGAAGATGTTTTGAATCGGTTTGGAATTTTCTGGATTCTTTTAGTAACATAGTATTCTAGATGACATATTTCTGATATCATGAAATAAATCCTAGTCGCTTGTTGCTTAAAAAAAGAGCATGTTTTGACTGCTGCCCCCCTGGTACAGTCATTTAACCGCTGGCATCACTTGTTCCCCTCAGACTGGTCCAATACTTGATTACAGTTTCCTAAGTAATTGTAAGCTAGAACCCAATCACACAAAAACCCATAAACCAGTCTAATACAGTTGAAGATATCCCATAATTCATAGCTAATATTCCACAGCGATGTATTAGGAAATTGTATTTGTGATTTACGTCTTTGAGAGTATTGTACAATTTCTCATAATAAGTATTGATGGGCAAGGTTTTTTCATAAACAACAAAAGTTTTAGCATCTTGGAAGACCTTCGACGTTGATTGGGTGGAAACTAATTGACAGCATACCCATGTACAGTCATGTATCATACAAATAATGATGATCGCTGGCTCCAGACAACATGGCAACATGGGGCAAACATGACGCCATATAAATTTAAGCAATAATATTTTAAAGAAAAATATCTTATTTTTATGAGCAAAAAACAGTGTGCGTCTTATTAGCTGTGAAGAAACTGGTCACATTAGAGTTTCTAGAAGAATTGAATTTTTTTTACGTGATTGATCTGAAATGTGGTTTGTAGTCATTGGAGACCAACATATTATTTGATTCAATGAAATTCTGCAGAATTTCAAGAATTGGCATAAAATTGCCGAAGAAATTGAGCATCATTGTTGCTTTTTTTTTTTGTTACAATGGATCTGAAAGCATTAATTGTTCCCTTAACCCGTTCCCAGTTTAATATTTAGTCTAATTGTCAATACCTACTGCATATTCATAAACAAAATAGTTATAATGAAATATGGAAAGTGTAACATTGTAGCCATTTTAGAAACAAAAGGCAATTCTACAGTTTCTGCCAAGGCAAAAAATCTTGCTTTAACCCATTACCTCATAGGCTATTTTTGGATACAACCTCTTTGAATAAATCTACCGGAAAGGAGCATTAACTAGAGAAAAGGAAAATTTTAGAATTTTGTAGTTTGAAACCATTGTGATAAATAGGAGCAAATGCTGTATTTATCACAATGGTTTCACAAAGTGACTTTTACAGAGTCGTCAAAAGTCATCAATATGAGGGAATGGGTTAATGTACCTGTATAAGAATTCAGCTTATAAATATTCATGATGTCATTGTTTCTTACATGAATATATTGAACAGGTAAAGGGTTAATGTTGCTTGCTCCATGAATATTCATAAAAGAAATAATGACATCAATTAGATTAATCTTTATAATGGCACATTAGCACAGGAATAGTAATGGCCATGGTAAGAAAAAGTAGAATAAGATTTATATTAAACCACTAGCATACAGAGTAGAACCTGATCAGACCGCTCCTGTAGGAGCGGTCTGATCTGGGTCTACTCTGTTTGCAAAAACGTAGAAGGTGTATTTATGGAGTAAAGGGTTACTTTACTTGTGTGGTTTTGAAACCATTGTGATAAATAGAGCATTTGCTCCTATGGAGCAAAATAATGCTCTATTTATCACAATGTTTTCAGATAGTGACTTTTATAAAGGCGTCGAAAGGAGTCAATATGAGGAAATGGGTTAAAGCTGAGCCTGCAGTAGAATACTAAACATTTCTCGCCATTGACTCCTATATTGGTCGGTGTTAGATGCTAAAAATTCTGTGATTGACAGCGAAAATTGTTTATGATCACGCTTCATTGAATGAATATGTGCAAGCCACCGGTATGGCACCAGTGTTACAGCTGGCTCAGTTGCGTACGACCTTTAGATTCTTCGATGACATTTTGCAAACATTGCAAGCTTATTATACACTTTCCCTGTTGAATATTCATGTATGAAATAATGATGCTATGAATATGTATTAGTTAAATTTTTATAATGGCATAATTATGTAGATCAGGTTTACGGGTATTGGTAGAAACTGTAGTTACAATCTGTTATAATTTCATAAGCACACAGAGCAGACACTGATCAGAGTCAGCTACTACATGGTCTGCTGTGTTTGCAATGAGTGAAAAGGCATCTATATGAGGGAAAGGGTTATATGAGATTCCAAGTAATATCACATCATTCTCATCTGGATCCAAACTACTGTTAGTCTCTTTATTTGTTGTTCATGACATCGCTATAATCAAAGGTCCAGATAAAAGTAAAACATTTTCAAGAATAACTTCTTTATTTCACCACCAAACCCTATATTAGAACAATTCATCTAATTATATCTCCTCTCCCCCAGTATACTGGGGGGACATATTGATTTTGTGCGTCCGTCCGTCCGTCCGTCTGTCCGTCCGTCCGTCCGATTTTACTTTGTCCACGCAGTTTCTCCAAAACCTTTGGGCGGATTTTCATGAAATTTCACAGGATTGATCAGCACCATGCCTAGTTATGCTTGTATTTTTCCTGTTCTGGTTTTTCTGCAGAGTTATGGGACTTTGAAATTTTTACATGGAAAATTTTGTCCGCGGTTTCTCCAAAATCTTTGCTCAGATTTTCATGAAACTTCATAGGATTAATCAGCACCATGCCTAGTTGTGCATATCTTATTCTTGTTCTGGTTCAGTGATTTTCTGCAGAGTTATGGGACTTGAAAATTTTACATGTAGATTTTTCTCCGCATGGTGGGGGTGGGGGAGACATCAGTTTTTGTATCAAAAACAATTCTAGGTAATATTCATGATGTCATTACTTCTTACATGAATATGCAAAAAGGAAATGGGTAATGTATTGAAAACAATATAGCTTTACTCAGCTGATTCCAAATTCTCTTTGCACAACTTAAATGACAGATATTTTAGTTCCTAAATTGAATTAGCAATGATGAAAATGAAATTCAGCAATTATTTAACCCATTCCCTCATATTGATGACTTTTGACAACGTAAAAGTCACTTTGTGAAACCATTGTGATAGATAGAGCATTCTAACGCAATCTGTCAAATTTCTGCTATCTGATTGGCTCATGTGACTAAATTTGCGGCATATAAAAACTGTTTTATATGTCGCAAATTCAACCAATCAAAAACGGCCGAATAACAGCATTAGCCTGTAAATATATTAATGCGCTTTGTTTATCTAACATTTAGATCTACTGATAAATTCGTATGCATACACTGACATATATTCAAGTTCAGTCCGTTTTTTTGAAAGTCATTAATTTCCATTCTTTGTCACGAATTGACCGGTCTTTTATATGTCATGCGGAGAATTATTGATATACTCAAAGCGTTGTGATTCAGATTCAACCTTATTTATCATACTATTCAAACATAACGCTATAACGTGACGTCATTGTTACAGACGACGTTTTCGCGTACGGCGCCAAAGACTAAGATAACGTTACTTTTCCTGACATGTGTATTGAAAGTGTATTGAAATGTGAAATAGCTGTCGCGTAATAATTCATGACAAATGTAATAGTGAACTTAGAACTGGGCCGGTGTTTTGACTGTAAACCAGGGTGAAAAATCCAGTTATTTTAAGAAATCTGAGAGAAACTGGGCACTATTTCTCGCCTCTTCACTCATTTAATCACCTGCGCACATAGGATATAACAACAATTTGGCATTTTTCGTTTTAAGATTGCGTTAGAATAGGGTTAATCCTACTGTAATTTGAAATTTGCGACGGTATATGAGGTTTTTAACGGTCTTAAATTATTTTAACGGCGTCGCCATTAAAATAATTTGCGACCGTTAAAAACCTCATATACCGTCGCAAATTTCAAATTACAGTAGGGTTAACCCTATATTTGCTCCTATAGGAGCAAATGCTCTATTTATCACAATGGTTTCAAACTACAACATTCTAAAACTTTCCTTTTCTCTGGTTAATGCTCCTTTTCGGTAGATTTATTCAAAGAGGTTGTATCTAAAGATAGCCTATGAGGTAATGGGTTAAGTATGCAGTTTCTCATGCAGAATGTAATGAAGACTTGTGAACAGTTTTGATAGTGAAGAAAACATTGAATAACTGGACAACTCGCAGAGTTTATCTGCTTATTAAACCTTTCCTCCATAAATACGCCTCTCTACGCCTCTGTAATAACCACTTCTTGAAAGTTTGAAACCATTGTGATAAATAGAGCATTTGCTCCTATAGGAGCAAATGCTCTATTTATCACAATGGTTTCAAACTACAAAATTCTACAATGTTCCTTATCTCTAGTAATTGCTCCTTTTGGGTAGATTTATTCAAAGAGATTGGGTCTAAAATTAGCCTATGGAGGAAAGGGTTAAACTTTTATTCTATAAATATGCCTCTCTATGCCTGTGTAAACAAGCTCTCGTATGAGCCATCTTATCAGGTTCTGCTCTGTTTGCTTATGAAATAATATAGAAATGAATTTACAATCTTTATCAAGGCCACATATTCATGTGACATTATAGAAATTTGATTAAACATTCATGATGTCATTATTTCTTTCATAAATATTCATAAAGCAAAAGTTAAGCTTTAATCAAGAGAAGAAAATAGAAGTGAAATATACATCTAAAAACTAAAGCACTACATATCAGTTTTTCAGATGTCCAGATAAGATGTATATACATTAAAATATTTTCAAGAATAACTTCTTTATTTCTCCACCAAACCCTATGCTGTGACCACTCTTTAGAATCGTCTCTTTGAGACGATTCTAAAGAGTGGTCACAACATAGAGTTTGGTGGAGAAAGGAAGGTGTTGGTATTTGAGTACACACCGTTATCTGTTGTTCTGAGTTAATACATTGTGCTAAAGGTTCTGCTATATGCAGTGGTGAGGTTTGAGTGATGAGCAGGGTGGCAGGTGTAACGGACAGGCCAGCAGTGGCACTCTGTCAGTGTCGGTGCTGGATTCACGCTCACCTGAGCATACCGGTGGGTCCCGCACCTCTATAGCCTAGGTTACTGGAGACCAGGTATTCATTGCCATCATGTGGGTTATCTGTTATGCAAGAGCTGTTAAGATAAGCAATTCAGAAATAGGGTTAGTAGACCACCAAGAGTATGATTAGAGAAGAGGAAACTCTCTCACAGTACAATATGGAACATTCTGTTTAATCACCGGGACTGCATTATTTGAGTCTCTTTGTTGATTGAGTGATGACCTCAACACTAGTGTCACTTGATACAAGTTGACTTGCAAATAGTACTTTGTATTGCCAGAATGTACAGAATGCACAGTAAAACCATAGACTTATTAACCCTTCGCTTGCTGAATTTTAAAATACATTTCTCCTTCTTTACCCATATCCTGTTGTATAATTACATATATCTTCACCGTGTACAAGTATTTCGCTGTGCAATCACTGCTGTGGAGTGCACTGGTTGCACAATCAACTTGTAAATAGTGCAGACTCTGATGAGACAGCTCCTGCAGGAGCTGTCTCATCTGGGTCTTCACTATTTACAGGTAGGTATATTGACGTGAATAGCAAGCGAAGGGTTAATCAAAGAAGTCTTCATTGTAAAAGTCACTTTCTGAAACCATTTTGATAAATAGAGCATTTGCTCCATAGCATATAATGCTCTATTTATCACAATGGTTTCCAAACTACACAATTCTTAAATTCCCACCCCAATGGCGGGCATATAGTGATCGCATTGTCTGTCCTGCCTGCCGTCTGTCCATCTGTCCGTCCCAAATTTCATGTCCCTTCTATAACTTTTTTATCTGTGAATGGATTTCAAAATAACCTAGCACATACGTTCACCACACAAAGATGATGTGTCGCGTTCAACTCCCTGGTCCATTGGTCAAAGGTCAAGGCCATCCTTCAAGATCAAAGGTTGGGGTATAGTGTTTCACAAACACATCTTGTTTGTAGATTTATTCAAAGAGGTTTGGGTTAAAAAAAAATAGCCTATGATGTAATGGGTTTAAAGCAGGTGCTTGCTTCATACAGGACAGAAGTCCTGCAGAACTTTGCATGACTTTTTTCCTGCATTAACCCTTCGCTTGCTGAATTTTAAAATACATTTCTCCTTCTTTACCCATGTCCTGTTGTATAATTACATATATCTTCACTGTGTACAAGTATTTCGCTGTGCAATCACTGCTGTGGAGTGCACTGGTTGCACGATCAACTTGTAAATAGTGCAGACCCTGATGAGACAGCTCCTGCAGGAGCTGTCTCATCTGGGTCTTCACTATTTACAGGTAGGTATATTGACGTGAATAGCAAGCGAAGGGGTAAACATCCAAATTTAACTCTCTTTCATTTGTTTGCTTATCCCATATCCTTATATTGATGCCTTTTGACACCTCTGTAAAAGTCACATTTTTTTCGAAACTAGTGATATGCTTGCTCCTATGGAGCAAATGCTCTATTTATCACAATTCTTTCAAAACTTCACAATTCTAAAAAAAATCCTCTAGTAAATGCTCCTTTTCAGTAGATTTATTAATTTTAGAAGTTGCGTCTAAAAATAGCCTATTAAGGAACAGGTTAAAACAGTTTAAACTATATAATGAGTACAATGGCAGCACTATTCACAGCACTTTAGTGAACCTGGCTTGTTCAAAAATTGACTAAAACTCCCTGAACAATTGAAGGAAATGTCATTTTCCTGTAGAAGTCTTTCAAAGAATGTATTGTCATTTACAGACAGAAACTGGGATGTGAGGCTGCCCTTTCTGCTCGGTTCCTGTGACATTAAACGATTGTTATGCTTAAGTCTAATCAGCTGTGATAAATAATATGCTGATAGAATTTCACTGGATGTTTATTGTCCTTGGTTCCCTTTGATCTGTCTGTGATAAGATCAAATGATCTTGTCGGCTCTGCTAACTCGAGTTGGGGGATGTGACTTTATTGGACATAATTCTATAGACTCGGCTGACTATCAGATAGAAGAGGTCACAATTTTCTTGAACATGTGTACTCTTTGAGCCATGTGTGCATGTTTTATACTCCAAGAGCAAACAGACCATTATGGCAAAAGTACTACTGTACCTTAGGTCATAGGTTAAGGGTCACTCTATGTGGAACATTTGTGTCCTCAAACCTTGCTTCTTAGTTGAGTATTATTAACCCTTTCCTCCATAAATACGCCTTTCTACGCCTCTGTAAAAGTCACTCTTTGAAACCATTTTGATAAATAGAGCATTTGCTCCTATAGGAGCAAATGCTCTATTTATCACAATGGTTTCAGAACTACAAAATTCTAAACATTTTCCTTTTCTCTAATTAATGCTCCTTTTTGGTATTGGATCTAAAAATAGCCTATGAGAGAATGGGTTAAACTACAAGAGCAAACAGACCATAATATGGCCAAAGTACTTCTGTACCTTAGGTCATAGGTTGCAGGTCACTCTATCTGGAACATTTGTGTCCTCAAACCTTGCTACTTTGTTCAGTATTATTAACCCTTTCCTCCATAAATACGCCTTTCTATGCCTCTGTAAAAGTCACTCTTTGAAACTGTTGTGATAAATAAAGCATTTGCTCCTAAGGAGCAAATGCTCTATTTATCACAATAGTTTCAGAACTACAATATTCTAAAATTTTCCTTTTCTCTAGTTAATGCTCCTTTTTGGTAGATTTATTCGAAGAGGTTGGATCTAAAAATAGCCTATGAGGGAATGGGTTAATGCTTTACTCCATAGATATGCTTATTGACATCTTTGTCAGAGTAGAGTAGACAGAGTAAGCCTGGAACAGAATGGCTCCTATAGGAGATATAGATAAAATAGGTAAATATGATTCTAGTTTCCGCCATGGTGAAATATTCTCTTGCTCATAATGCCACAATAAATGATTCAGCTAATTAATATTCATACAGTCATTTTTTTCTTACTAAATATTCTACTTTTGTGTCTCTGTGACCTTGACATTGAAATCAGTTTTAGGTAAAATTTGTCTGGAAATTTTGTCCAGATGATGTATCCCCAACCCTTTGGGTTAATATTGCCAAATTTCTTATGTGGTTCGCAGCTTGGGAGGACAGAGTGTAGCATACTACTTTGGTGTCTCTGTGACCTTGACCTTGACTTTTAGTTAAAATTAGAAATTTGTCCTGGCCCTTACCTCAAATGTAGTGAAAGGTTTTCTGGAAAATTTGTCTAAACGATATCTTCTTGGCCCATTTGATTGGAGTTTTCTAAGAAAATGTCATCCACTTGGTTCAGGGATTAGTTTAGATAAATCTTCGGGAGGTGGAGTGCCTCATACTATTTTGATGTCTCTTTGACCTTTATCCTGGCCTTGACCTCAATTAAGTAACAATCTAACTGCAAATTTTATCTGGATGATAATTATGTCCTCAACCACTTGTAACAGTTTCCAATTTTTTGTGTGATCATGCATCATAGGAAGGCAGAGTGTCACATACTATTTTGTGTCTCTGTGACCCTGACCCACCCAGACTGTAACCACCACTTGTAGCAAGGCAGATTTATATGTAAACTAGAATCTAATCATTAAAATCTTTATATTTTAGTAAATATGACTGATCTTTGTATGTACAACATTTACAGAGATCCCTTAGGTTCCTGCAATATAGGTACAAAGTTACTTGGACTTTTATCTGATTTTGTTTAACTTTAAAATGTTTAAACATATGTTCACTCGGACCAGCAGCCATCTTTAGAAAGAATGAACTGATCTGACTACACTGGACTGTTAATGAAAAGTGAATATAGCATCACTCATATATGTACCTGTGATATCATTAAATATTCCCTTACTAGTTAGTCCGCATCCAACTCAATGTTGCTAAGAGCAGTCTCCGGTGTGGGACGATGAATTGTCTGACAATACTTGCTTGTTGATATCAGAGCTCCAGATAAGATGCATACATGTAAACATTTTCGGTAATAACTCCTTTATTTCTCCACCAAACCCTATACTGTGACCACTTTTTAGAATCGTCTCAAAGAGACGATTCTAAAGAGTGGTCACAGTATAGGGTTTAGTTGAGAAATGACAATTTTAGTATCTGGGTACACACCTTTATCTGTAGCTCTGTGATATTATGAAGGCACATAATTCCATCTACTAGCCTAAGTGCTATAAATTCATATTGCATTATTTATTAATTGGTGTTAAATCCAGGCGGGATGCTTCTTTAAACAGGTGAAAAAATATCATTATCTGCACTGTCAGCTGTTGCTTAAGAGTACTTGTATGGTAGATTTTCCTCTGAAACTTGAATGTTTAATGCTTCAGTTTAACTTTGGAAATCCAATTGTGTAATGTGTTTTACTAGCAGCTTCTCCTGTCCTAAAAGCGATGCAAACAGAGCAGAACCTGATCAGACGGCTCCTATAGCTCCTAAACTCTGTTTGCAAATGCGTTAAAAGGTTTCTCCTATTTGGTAAAAGGTTTTAACCCTTTACTTCATTAATATGTATTTCTGTGCCTTTGGAATCGGATTAAACCCAGATCAGACAAATCCTATATAGCAGCCGTCTGATCAGAGTCTGCTCTGTTTACTAAATATATGACTACAGTTTCTGCCATGGCCAAAACTTGTAATCTAAAAAAAATGTAATCTAATTAATATTCATGATGCCATTATTTCTTATATGAATAGTCATGGAGTGAAGGGTTACTGCAACAAGCACAGAATTGAGCAGTTTCTAAAAGCAGGAAAAGGAAACGTAAAAAGATATCGACCATAAGCTGACATAACTTCCTGATTCCCAGGCAATTAAGTCTTATGAATTCTGATCCCTGTTTTCCTCAGTTCTTCTGTCTGAACATGCTCAAATTACCAGAACAAAACAGATCTGCCCTAGCTATCCCTTAGCACTTAGGCAAATAGTGCAGACCCAGATAAAATGGCTCCTGAAGGAGGAGTTTGATCAGAGTCTATAGGGGGCATATTGTTTTTTGCTGTCTATCGGTTGGTTGGTTTCACAGTGTCCAGCTTTAGGGTTGGCAATGATTTTGTAGCCATTGCACATACATACTTCAAACTTGGTCTGCATGAGCAACTTATAATGGAGGCAGTTGTTTAGGGGTGACTTATTAAGATCAAGGTCATACATCAAAGTCAAAGGGGGGGTGGGGGGCATAGTGCTTCACAAACACATCTTGTTTTTGTCATAATTTACTGACTCAGTTTTACAAACGGGGATGGGGTACTTAGGGTATTGTAAACACTTTTTCACGACTTTGCAAACTTAAGGTAGACCCAGATCAGGGTCTGCTCTGTTTGTTTATGAAATTATAAACAGGATAAAACATCTGATCCTACATTTTTTGTCTAAGCCAAAATTCCATTGAAAATTTTACCTTATAAAAATTAAGTTAATGAATATTCATGATGTAATCAGTTCATGCGTAAATGCTCATTCAAGGGAAATGGTTAAGGTAGTCTGTCATTGGAATCTCATTTAGGAAGTGTGTGGTGATGATAAAAGAGAGCTAGTGAGTGATAGACCGATAGTGCAATCAGATAATTACGCTGCAGTCTGATTACATAACGTTCTGGCAGGATCTCTGTCACTAAATCACTTTCTTCCTACCACGCTGTGTGCAGTATTTTATTATCTCAGGTATATCTAGCGTCTATCATCCATGTGATTCTATTACCATCACTGTCAGAGTTAAAAAGTTCAGTGGTAAATTAAAAATACATATTCACCTGTTGCTGCATTTAACCCTTAACCTAATGAATATTCTTGTAAAAAAATATATTTTTATTGCCTGGGGGAGGAGAGGGGGGGGGGGGGGGACATAATGTTTTTGCTTTGTCTGATATGGTTGGTTGGTTGGTTTGCCCCCAATTTTAATGTTGCCGTTGGCGATAATTTTGTCGCCATGGCACATACTTACTTCAAACTTGGCATGCATGAAACTGCATAAGATTAATCAGCACCATGCCTAGTTGTGCATATATCTTATTCCTGTTCCAGTTTGATGATTAAAATTCTACAGAGTTATTGGACTTTGAAATTTTTACATGGAAATTTTGTCTGTGCACTTTCTCCAAAACCTTTTGTCAGATTTTAATGAAACCTGATAGGATTGATCAGCACCATGCCTAGTTGTGCATATCTTTTTCCTGTTCCAGTTTGATGATTTTCTGCAGAGTTATGGGACTTTGAAATTTTTAAATGGAAATTTTTGTCTGCGTGGAAATTTTTGTCTGCGCGGTATCTCCAAAACCTTTGGTCGGATTTTACTGAAACTTCATAGGATTGATAAGCACCATGCCTAGTTGTGCATATCTTATTCCTGTTCCAGTTTGATGATTTTCTGCAGAGTTATGGGACTTTGAAATTTTTACATGGAAATTTTGTCTGTGCACTTTCTCCAAAACCTTTTGTCAGATTTTAATGAAACCTGATAGGATTGATCAGCACCATGCCTAGTTGTGCATATCTTTTTCCTGTTCCAGTTTGATGATTTTCTGCAGAGTTATGGGACTTTGAAATTTTTAAATGGAAATTTTTGTCTGCGTGGAAATTTTTGTCTGCGCGGTATCTCCAAAACCTTTGGTCAGATTTTACTGAAACTTCATAGGATTGATCAGCGTCATGCCTAGTTGTGCATATCTTAATCCTGTTCCAGTGTCAATGATTTTCTGCAGAGTTATGGGACTTGAAATTTTTACATGTAAAATTTGTCCGCGTGGTGGGGGTGGGGGAGACATCAGTTTTTGTATCAAAAACAATTCTAGTTAGACCTCTTTTTGGTTGCCGCTTAACCCATTCCCTCATATTGACAACTTTTGACCACTCTGTAAAAGTCACTTTGTGAAACCATTGTGATAAATAGAGCATTTGCTCCTATTTATCACAATGGTTTCAAAGTTCTTCAAAATTCTAAAAAAATTCCTTTTCTCTAGTTAATGCTCCTTTTCGGCCGATTTATTCAAAGAGGTTTTATCTAAAAATAGCCTATGAGGTAATGGGTTAAAGCCGGTTCTACTGTATGATTCAAAGAGTTTGAACAGTGTAACACTCAGACAGAGAGCCTACGGTATTGTGATTGATTGTGAATTAAAATAGGTAAAATGGTGTTAAAAAATCCTTATAGGCATAAAAACATTTTTCTATAAATTGACAAGTTCTGGTGAGGTGAAAGAAGAAAAATGAGATTTGAAAGATTGGACTAAAAGCTGAGATGAGTTCTTGAATAATTGAATTCAGCTCTTTCCATACTCAGTGTGAATTTGTGATGAATTATTCACACAGTTTTGATCCTCATCGGATGCTGTGTTATTTGATGTTTTATCAAGATCCAAACTTTCTGATTCTCTTAGCAAGATTTTGATGAGAAATGGAATAAAAATGTGTGGGTGAAAACTAAAGTCCACCACAGTTATTGCAGATGAAATTTACTTAAGTGTTCGAAGTGTTTCAGTTCAATCCTAGTATGACCTGATTGAGTTGTGGAAGTGGGAGTCTTAGCTGTTATTCGTGGGAATTTTAAAACTCCCATCCATCATGGGTTTGTGGACTGTCGTTCAACTATGAGGAAAAAATGACAATAACTTAAAAGCTCTTGTTTTGATAAATTAATGTATTTTTTATTTAGAGCAGAATGTGTGTATCCTTCAATTCTTTAAATGCTGTATTTCTGGGGTTGAATTTGGCCCATCATCATTTCACAGTAGATTGTATTCAATAAGAAAAGGTATAATTTGCAAGAGGAATTTGACAAACAGTGCAGACCCTGATGACAGGGTCTACACTGTATGCAGATGTCGTTACAGTCATTTTCAGCAGTCAAATGATTAACCCTTTCCCTCACAGGCTATTTTTAGACCCAACTTCTTTGAATAAATCTACCGAAAAGGAGCATTTACAAGAGAAAAGGAAAAGTTTAGAATTGTGTGGTATTGAAACCATTGTGGTAAATAGAGCATTAAATTTTGCTCCTATAGGAGCAAATGCTCTATTTATCACAATGGTTTCAAAAAGTGATTTTTACAGAGACATAGAAAAGCATATTTATGGAGTAAAGGGTTAAATAGCATGCTGTACAAGTTACAACTAAAAAGTTTGTGAATAGTGATACTGCCTCAACTCCCAGTGATAAAAATACAATCAAACTCTGGAAAAAAAGTATTTTAACCTCTATTACTAGATACCTACTTTTGCTGAGTGGTCCCATCTAGATCCAAAACTTTTGCTAAAATTGTGCTAAGATTTGTCCACAGTATGCTTAAAGAATGGGATATATTTCACGTATTTATTGTGAGGATGATGGTGATGATGATGGTGGTGAGCTAGGAATGTGATAGTGATGGTGATGTTGTTGATGATGATGATGGCTATTTTTTTTATACGCCCAAAGGTAACTTCGGTCGTATTATGGTATGGCACTTGTCTGTCCGTCTGTCTTTCAGTCTGTCTGCCAGTCCGTCTGTCTGCCAGTTAGCCACAATCTTTGTCTGCTCAATAACTTGACAACTATTGGGTGTGCTGTCTTCATACTTAGTAGGAAGGTTGGTCATGGCTAGTAGATGACCCCTACTGATTTTGAGGTCAGTCGGTCAAAGGTCACCATGACCTTCAATTCAAAAATCTTGTCCGCTCAATAACTTGATATCAGTAGGTCAAAGGTCAAGGTCACTGTGACCTTCAACTCGAAAATCTTGTCCGCGCAATAACCTGATAAGTATTAGGTGTACTGTCTTCATACTTAGTAGGAAGGTTAGTCATGGCTAGTAGTTGACCCCTATTGTTTTTAGGTCGATGGGGTCAAAGGTCAAGGTCACAGTGACTTTTAACTCAAATTAGGTAAGTCAGTCAAAGGTCAAGGTCACCAAAAAGGACTCAAAAATCCTGTCCGTTCAATAAGTATTAGGTGTGCTGTCTTCATACTTAGTAGGAAGGTTGGTCATTGCTAGTAGATGACGCCTATTGTTTTTAGGTCGATGGGGTCAAAGGTCAAGGTCACAGTGACTTTTAACTGAAATTAATATAGTGCATGTTACGACAGCATGGACTTCGGGCGTATAATGCTCCGACACAGGGGGCTCTTGTTTTAAAAGGAGTAAGACATTCAATACAAATATTAACCATATAGGGTAAAGATTTGTACATTTCTCAATTGCAAAATGTATGGTGAAGACAAGAAAATTGAGAAATGTTTTAAGCATGTATTTCATGTACACTCATAGCTAATTAATATCTGTGGTGATTTGCTCTCTTACATTCCATGGTGTCCATGATTAGAGGGACTTTTCTTTTGATCATTGCTGGACAATTGGGTGCCACTTAGGTAATATTGTCCCACAATTAGCCAGATAGCCTGGTGTTATCTAGATGTCAATGGCCCTACAACATAGCCCTACAATTGGCAAGCACTCTTACAGGCATGTGGGTTAACACTCTACTCCATAAGTATGCCTTTAAATGCCTTTGCAATCAAAGTAGACCCAGACTAGATGGCTCCTATAGGAGCTGTCTGATCAGTGTCAGCCCTGTTTGCTTACTGACATGAGAATCAAAGGTTGTGTTCTAGTCTGACAAGGGTAAAACAACTGTGAGAAAAATAGTCTATACATACAGGTAGTGCCACGTACAAATGTATTGGGTCATTTCGGACCCATGGAGTTTCGGCCACTGGACCAAGGCAATAGTCTTGGATTCAATAAATTTTGGAAAATAATGTTTATTACATTTTTACCTGTCTTTACCTAGAGTATAAGACATTAATTGAGGGCTCGGTGCAAAACTATTCTAACTCCTTCACAAAGTGAAGGAGTTAGAATAGTTTTGCACCAAGCCCTCGTTTTGCCCCTTAGGAGCTGGCATAATTATGTACACAGGGTGTCCTGGTATACGTATTGCTAGAAACTGAAGGATCAGATCTACCATACATAATTTCATAGCAAACCGAGTGTACCCTGATCAGACAATTCGTACATCGGGTATCTGATCAGGGTGACTACTCTGTTTGCAAGAAAAAAGCATTTGTATGAGGGAAAGGGTATAAGGATGAAAAGAAAATCCAAAGACTGCTTGGTATTTCTTGAATGTCAGAAGAATATGGAAAGGTGTGACCTTTCACCTGGGCAGGGGCCCGCTTTTAAGGGCTTATCACGCTGTGGCCAGTCTGGCAGGTTGTTTGTTGGGCGATCAATACACAGTGATTGAACACTATCAAACATTGACACCCTGGGTGTAGGTAGGAGTGGGCTTGAACTCAGCTGGCAGGAGGGCGCTAAATCCTTGACACCCTACCATAACCCTTTCCCTCATATATATTTGCAATCAGAGTAGACCCAGATCAGACGGCTCCTATAGGAGCCGTCTGATCTGGGCCTGCTCTGTTTGCTTATGACATGATTTCAGTTTTTGTCAAAGCCAAAAATTCTCCTAAAACTTTGGTATATAAATTCAACTAATAAATATTCATGATGTCATTATTTCTTACATGAATATTAAACAGGTAAAGGGTTAAGCTAATTACATCAAGAATATTAAGTAGCTGTACTTTTATAATGAATTATACACCTGTATCATTTAGGGTAGAGTGACTCATAGAACAGAATAGAATTTAGGATTTTGTTACGATTCAGACTGTTATATGGGCAAGTGACATTGAATGAGGTAGAATTGAATATACATGTAGCATAATATATATATAGGTGTTATTGGAAACTGTAGATAAAGATTCCAAGGTAGGTGCATTCCATGTTAAAGCTTTCATTCAAAGTAAGTAGCTGCACTTTTATAATAAATTATACAATGTACCATTTAGGGTAGAGTGACTCATAGAACAGAATAGAATAGGATTTTGTTACGATTCTGACTGTTATATGGGCAAGTGACATTGAATGTGGTAGAATTGAATATAGCATAATATTATTATCTATAGGTGTTAATGGGAACTGTAGACAAAGATTTCAGGGTAGGTACATTCTATGTTAAAGTTTTCATTCGCAATGTTATAAAATTATAAACAAGGAAGCGGAATAACATGCAATTGCTTGTGTTTTACATATAAAGCAAAAGCAAATGTCAGCTAACTATCATTTGCAAAAAGTGAAGACCCAGATCAAAGGAGTTCATTAATCTGTGTCTAATAGACTTTGCCGTTTCAATTTTCTTTAACCCTTTCCTCCATAAATACACCTTTGACTTTCTATGCCTCTGTAAAAGGAGCAAATGCTCTATTTATCACAATTGTTTCAGAACTACACAATTCTAAAACTTTTCCTTTTCTCTAGTAAATGCTCCTTTTGGGTAGATTTATTCAAAGAGGTTGGGTCTAAAAATAGCCTATGAAGGAATGGGTTAACTGGCATTTGCTATTGATGCCTATGCTTTGGACCCCTTTGCAGAGTTGCCCCAGGTCAGACGACTTCCTGTAGGTCTGATTAAACTCATAATGTGTCAGTATTTCGTACATGAATATTCATGATGGTTGAAGTGTGCCATGAATATTTATGAGGTAAAGGTTTCACCTTTTTACACTTTTGCAAACATGGTAGACCCAGATCAGATGGCTCCTGTAGGAGCTGTCTGATCAGGGTCTGCTGTGTTTGCTCATAATATAGTATAGATATGATTTTATAGTTTCTATCATGGCCAAACCTTCATGTGTCGACGTGCTATTATTTAACCCTTTCCTCCATAGATACGCTTGTATACGCTTCTGTAAAAGTTACTTTTTGAAACCATTGTGATAAATAGAGCATTTGCTCCTATAGGAGCAAATGCTCTATTTATCACAACGGTTTCAAACTACAAAATTCTAAAAAAAAAAAAAAAAAAAAAAATCCTTTTCTCTAGTTAATGCTCCTTTTCGGTAGATTCATTCAAAGAGGTTGTATCTAAAAATAGCCTATGAGGTAATGCGTTAACAAATAAATTGATTAATATTCATGATGTCATTATTTCTTACATGAATATTCATGGAGTAAAGGGTTAAAAGCTGTATTAGCTCTCGTTTTCAAAATGACCTGAAATGTCAATAAATCACTTGGAAACGCAGTTCAAATTTGACATTGGCAATATTTCAAAATGATCCCACAGAATAACACAACACAAATTAACTTTTTTTTCTGCTGTCTCAGCTTGTGCATTTTTAATTATTCTACAATCTCTGCTTTTTTCTAGAGGATGTAGAAAAGACGTGTCTATTTAAACGCATTCATGCTTTAAATGTGGTTCTTCATCTTATTACTTTCTGCTTTTGAGACAAATTGGTGAAGGAATGCGCAAATTGACGACAGCCGAATTCTACTGGCCAAGTTTATTGTGTTAGACTGTTTTATTGCCCAATATACTTGATTAGTTAAAGAAATGATTAAAAAATACTCTGGTTTTTACAATCTTCCGTCTTCATAAACGATATTGAACCCATTGCTGTAATTTGATCAGAAGTCTTCCAAAGATTGAAGAATATATAATCAGTCAATATAGCTTTGTTACACAAGTAATGAAATTGCCATTCAAAAATTAGTCATCACTGACCTGTTACAGAAAAAATTCTCTTATTTTTTTCTGTACAAATTCAAACCAGCCTTTAAGACAATAAATTTGATTGAATTTATGACATGCTTAGCCCTCTGATGGGTTGGAATTTAGCTGATTTGGCTAGTGAGTCTGTTGATGTTCAATCACTTAACCCTTTCCCTGTTCTATTTTTATTTCAAATTTCAATACCTAATGAATATTCATTAACAAAATAGTTATAATGAAATATGCAAGGTGGACCATTGTAGACATTTTAGAAAGTAAAGAAACTGATCTATCAGATTCTAATAGCAAACAGAGTAGACCCTGATCAGACGGCTCCTCTAGGAGCCGTCTGATCTGGGTCTACTCTGTTTGCAAATGCGTGAAAGCACGTTTGTATGAGGGAAAGGGTTAAGCCTTTCCCTTGTCTGTATTTAGGCCAACTTTCAATACCTTCTGAATATTCATTAGCAAAATAGTTATAAAGAAATATGGAAGGTAGAACATTGTAGACATGTTTTAAGGCAAAGAAACAGATCTATTGAATTCTATTAGCAAACAGAGCAGACCCTGATCAGACGGCTCCTAATGTCACTTGACAACAAGAATATTTGGCAATTGCAGAAAGTGTAGAATCTTATTTATATTATTTTATAAGCAAACAGAGCAGTCTACTCTTCTTTGTAAAGGTGCCATTATTAAAGATTAAATGGTGAAATGTCCCATCTAAAATCATTGGACAACCCAAGGTTTTCACATCTATTGCAGAACTGTGGGATCCAGCTGAGAGAGAGAGAGAGGGAGAGAGAGAGAGAGAGAGAGAGAGAAGGACAGAGAGAAGGACAGAGAGAGTTGGAGTTGAAAGTTTTCAGACTGAGTGACAATCATGTCTTAGGGTGGAGACATAACTGTGTTACATTCTTGCCATATCTGAAATTTACCGGTGGCATGAACCTGCATATTGAATGCAGCATTAGCCGAGATAATTTAAAATTAATCCTTCGAATGTTGATTTTATTATGCCCCCAAAGCTAGGCTTTGGCGGCATATAGTGATCGCACTGTGCGTGTGTGGGTGTGTGTGTGTGTGGGTGTGTGGGTGGGTGGGTGTGTGGGTGGGTGGGTGTGTGGGTGGGTGGGTGGGTGTGTGTACCTTTTGTCCGGAGTATATTTCCTTTGTCACATCAGCTACGGATACCAAATTTGGTGTGTGAGTTCATCTTGGGATGGGGGAGTGTCGCGTACCATTTTCATGTCACTGTGACCTTGACCTTGACCTTTGACCTTGATTTTACAAAAAGCTTGTCCGGAGCATATCTCCTTTACCTTACCAGCTACAGATTCCAAATTTGGTGTGTGAGTTCATCTTAGGATGGCGGAGTGTCGCGTACCATTTCCAGGTCACTGTGACCTTGACCTTGACCTTTGACCTCGATTTTAAAAAAAGCTTATGCCTTACCAGCTACAAAAAGCTTGTCCGGAGTATATTTCCTATACCTTACCAGCTAAGGATTCCAAATTTGGTGTGTTAGTTCATCTTGGGATGGAGGAGTGTCGCGTACCATTTTCAGATCACTGTGACCTTGACCATGACCTTTGACCGATTTTACAAAAAGCTTGTCCGGAGCATATCTCCTTTACCTTACCAGCTACAGATTCCAAATTTGGTGTGTGAGTTCATCTTGGGATGGCGGAGTGTCGCGTACCATTTCCAGGTCACTGTGACCTTGACCTTGACCTTTGACCTCGATTTTAAAAACCGCTTATACCTTACCAGCTACAAAAAGCTTGTCCGGAGTATATCTCCTATTCCTTACCAGCTAAGGATTCCAAATTTGGTGTGTGAGTTCATCTTTGGATGGAGGAGTGTCGCATACCATTTTCAGATCACTGTGACCTTGACCATGACCTTTGACCGATTTTACAAAAAGCTTGTCCGGAGCATATCTCCTTTACCTTACCAGCTACAGATTCCAAATTTGGTGTGTGAGTTCATCTTGGGATGGCGGAATGTCATGTACCATTTCCAGGTCACTATGACCTTAACCTTGACCTTGACCTTGACCGATTTTACAAAAAGCTTGTCCAGAGCATATCTCCTATACCTTACCAGATACGGATTCCAAATTTGGTTTGTGAGATCACCTTCAGATGGCGGAGTGTCGCGTACCATTTTCAGGTCACTGTGACCTTGACCTTGACCTTCGACCTCGATTTTACAAAAAAGGTTGTCCAGAGAATATCTCTTATACCTTACCAGCTGCGGATTCCAAATTTAATGTGTGAGTTTATCTTGGGATGGCGGTGTGTCGCGTACCATTTTCAGGTCACTGTGACCTTGACCTTTGACCTAGATTTTACACAAAGCTTGTCTGGAGCATTTCTCCTATACCTTACCAGCTACGGAATCCAAATTTGGTTTGTGAGTTCATCTTGGGATGGGGGAGAGTCATGTACCATTTTCAGATCACTGACCTTGACCTTGACCTTTGACCTCAATTTTACAGTCCGGAGCATATCTCCTATATCTTACCAGATACAAAAAGCTTGTCCAGAGCATATCTCCTATACCTTAAACGTTGACAATCAACCCAGGGTCCTTTTTAACGTTGAGAATGACTTAGGGTCCTTTTTAACTAAGTTTTGACGCTTGGCTCTTTTCTTAGCTATCATAATCGTCAAAGGTTCTGTTTCTAATGTTAAGAACTGACTCCTGTGTCATTTTTAACAGCATCAAAATTTCATGTTACACCTGCATTACATTGTATTGTTTTTCCACCAAAATGCATTTCGGTGTCAAACACTTTGGGGGCATTTGTCACCCGTGACGACCCTCTTGTTTTTAAGTGGAATGCTCCATCTTTTTTCCAACTGTAGAGTCCATTCAATACGAAAAGGACGAATTTGCAGAAAATAATTTTGGAATGACGAACAGTTCAGACTCCTCCAGGAGTTCTTCTCATCTGTGTCTATATATGCTGTTTGCAAATAAGAGTTAATTTGTTCCTTACATTAAAAGGGTTAACCTTTACTATGCTGACTTTTCAAATGGACTATTCCAAAATTCAAACAGGTCAAGCTTATGGTGAATATTTAGGGATTCTTCTAGAGAAAAGTGTAGCATGGCAAACAGTGCAGACCCTGATGACCTCATCTGGTCTACACTGTATTGCAAAGGACATTAGTGACTCGTGTTCCGCACTGTAAGGGTTAAGTTCATTCAGAGCCATTGTGACAATGTAATGTTACAGGAATAGTGACTTAACTTAAAGTAATTTTTCGTCTGCAAAAATTGTCGTCTGCTTCAATTCTTAAAATAAACTTTCTCTCATTTCTTTGCAAAAATATGATTAAAGTGACAAACAGTTTGGATCCTGATGAGACGCCGCATTATGCGGGGTCTCATCTGGATCCAAACTGTTTACATAGGTAATCACAGTTTCGCCACTAGTAAACCTTTCCTTGTTGAATATTCGTATGGTATCATGAATATTTATTAGTTTTAAACTGACATAATTATGTACAAAGGATGTTTTTGGTATTGGTAGAAACTGCAAAATCAGATCCATTATAATTTCAATCACAAATAGAGTAGACCCAGATCGGATGGCTCCTGTATGAGCCATCTGATCTGTGTCTACTCTGTTTGCATACAGAAATTTATAGGTCTGAGGTTTCGTCATGAACAAAATTTCCTGTATTTATATTCAGCTGATAAATATTCATGATGTCATGATTTCTTACTTAACCCATTACCTAATAGGCTATTTTTAGATACAACCTCTTTGAATAAACCTACCGAAAAGGAGCATTAACTAGAGAAAAGAATTTTTTTTAGAATGTTGTAGTTTGAAACCATTGTGATAAATAAAGCATTTGCTCCTTTAGGAGCAAATGCTTTATTTATCACAATGGTTACTTTCACAGAGTCGTCAAAAGTCATCAATATGAGGTAATGGGTTAAATATTTATGTGAGAAAGGGTGAATG
Organism: Azorinus chamasolen; assembly: GCA_963576725.1. Taxonomy (NCBI): domain Eukaryota; kingdom Metazoa; phylum Mollusca; class Bivalvia; order Cardiida; family Solecurtidae; genus Azorinus; species Azorinus chamasolen. Next base: position 102,489,262 of record OY755235.1, on the reverse strand, counting down.
GTTTTCTTTTCACAAGGAATTCATGAAGTGTAGATGGAATAATCTTTGACAGATCCACAGCTAAGCCCTGTTTTAATTCCTTACCTAATACATCAATGTCACCTTAAACATACCTGTAGCAAGAGCGGTCACCTATATCTTTGGGCTCGGCCCGTCTCATCATAGTCCGAGCTATCTCTCCTCAACAGCCACTTTGGCTAATCAGTCTCGCCATCTGTCAACAGTCAAGTGATTTGTTTGATGTTTTTCTTGGGTTTGTTTGCTGGTTCGCTGACCCCAGCCTGGTGATCTGGTCACTAGTAAAGGACATTAAAGTGGGCATTATCATGATGACCACTTAATGTAACCAAACTTCCTGTATTTTACACACATTTTCCCACTGGTGGACCTCAAGGAGCCCATATTTGTATAAATATCAGGGTATTTAACCCTTTCCCTGTTGTATATTTATTCCAAATTTCGATACCTACTGAATATTCATGGACAAAATATTTATAATGTCGTATGGAAGGTGAAGCATTGTAGCCATTTCAGAAAGCAAAGAAATGGATCTATCAAATTCTATTAGCAAACAGAGTTGACCCTGATCAGACGGCTCCAATAGGAGCCATCTGATCTGGGTCTACTCTGTTTGCAAATGCATGAAAACACGTTTATATCAGGGAAAGGGTTTGCATGGTAATGAAATTGTCGTCTGCAAAAATTGTTGCAAAAATTGTTGTCTGCTGAAATTGAGAAAATTTTCTTCCTTTTGACCGTTTCTCTTCTAGTCGAGAGAGTTACAAACAGGTTGGATCCTGATGAGACGCCGAGTTACAGCATCTCGCCTGGATCCAAACAGTACTAGATTGCCTTAGTGCTAATCTCCAGAAATTTGCTTGGAATTCTGCAGAAGATTTAGCTGATCAACATTTTGCCTCTTATACCAGGACTATGATACCTGAGGGGGTGTGATACCTGAGGGGGTGCCAGGTTCAATATGCTCCACCGGACCAAGTCCTTCGGATGAGATTTAATAAACTGAGATCTGATGCTTTTAAATGAAGCATTGAAACTGTTGATAATACCAGGAGAGCATCAGATTCATTCTGGTCAGATAATGTTTATGGCCCCTTTATTATTCAAAATATCTCTGACAAGCATTTGTATATTAATCACAATGTCATGTAAACACAAAATAAAAATTCAGCACATTGTACAGCTAATACAAGCAAATAGAGTTGATGCAGATCCTGTAGGAGCCGTCTGATCAGTGTAGCGGCACAAAGGAAAAAAAACAAAAAGCTAGCAACTTGGAATAAAATCTTTTTTCAAACATTGAGCTTTGAATATCAGGGAAAAATGACATGCCTATCCTAGTGTTTGTCTCAGACTAATTTAGCAAATGGAAAACGTTAATTTGCGTATTGACTAATTGAAAGGTTATAGTAGTTAAAGTCTGGTCAGGATAAGGTATTGGGAAAATTCTAGTCACTTCCAAAAAGGAAGATTTACCTTAAATACTCTACGAGTTTTGACAGACAAACTTGGGCAAATAGTACAGACCCAGACTAAACTGCTCCTGAAAGAGCACTTTGAGCAGGTTCTACACCGTTTGTTACTATTTCAGTCTGAATTTGGAGAGGGAATACAGTAGAACCCCTCTAATGCGACCACTGAATGAATAAACATGGGTGTCTTTATAAGCAGGAGGTTGCTTAATGCAGGACAAAAGTAATACAGAAAGCTCCTTTCTGCATTACTTTTGTCCTGCATTAAGCTACCACCTGCATCTAGTACCCAGAAATAAACCTCTTTTATGTGGTTGCATTAGAGGGGTTTTACTGTATTGAATGTTAAAATATGAAATGTTTATCATGAATCTTCCTATTATAATTCTTTCTTATGCTCTAAAAAATGTTGTAAAATGCTATCTGCTTACTCTCTCTTACTCTGTGATCTGTTTACTGTGATCTGTTTACTCTGCGATCTGTTTACTCTGTTTACTCTGCAATCTGTTTACTCTGTGATCTGTTTACTCTATGATCTGTTTACTCTGTGATCTGTTTACTCTGTGATCTGTTTACTCTGCGATCTGTTTACTCTGCAATCTGTTTACTCTGTCATCTGTTTATTCTATGATCTGTTTACTCTGTGATCTGTTTACTCTGCGATCTGTTTACTCTGTGATCTGTTTACTCTGTGATCTGTTTACTCTGCGATCGGTTTACTCTGCGATCGGTTTACTCTGCAATCTGTTTACTCTGCGATCTGTTTACTCTGCGATCTGTTTACTCTGCGATCGGTTTACTCTGCAATCTGTTTACTCTGCGATCTGCTTACTCTTACTCTGTGATCTGCTTACTCTGCGATCTGTTTACTCTGCGATCTGCTTACTCTGCTATCTGCTCTCCAATTTGCTTACTTACACTCAGATCTGCTTACTCTGCGATCTGCTTACTCTGCGATCTGCCCTCTTTGCTTACTTAAACTCAGATCTGTTTACTCTGCGATCTGCTTACTCTGCGATCTGCCCTCTTTGCTTACTTAAACTCAGATCTGTTTACTCTGTGATCTGCCCTCTTTGCTTACTTAAACTCAGATCTGTTTACTCTTTGATCTGCTTACTCTGCGATCTGCTCTCTTTGCTTACTTACACTCAAATCTGCTTACTCTGCGATCTGGTGACTCTACCATCTGGTGACTCTTCCATCTGCTGCAATGTAAATATTCTTCCATTTCATTCAAACTTCTGAGAAGATAAACATATTGGATCCTGATGAGAATATGTAGTACAGTAAAAAATTGCTCTAAACCGGATGTTAAAGTTAGTACAAATATCTGTCTTGGACACAGGACCTGGTGGCAGCTTAATGCAGGGTGAAAATCATGCAGAAAGCTCCTCTAGGAGCTTTCTGCATGATTTTCACCCTGCATTAAGCAGCCACCTGCCTAAACGTATCTAAATTCTTCTCTATTATAGTTCCAGTTTAGAGAGGTTTTATTGTATCTTGAGAAAGTATCATAAACTGGACTTGCTATTGATATTAACCCTGTACTCCATAAATATGCCTTTCTACACCTTTGTAAACAGACTAGACCTATTGTCTGCTCTGTTTGCTTATGGTATAATATAGATATGATTATACAGTTTCTGCCATGGCCAAAAATTCATGTGTCCAAAATTAATGCTATTATATTATAGCAATTAATGTAATTCATATTCATGATGTTAGTATTATGTCTCCCCCCATATTTATATGGGGGAGACATATTGTTTTCGTGAGAGTTGTCTGTCTGTCTGTCTGTCCGTCTGTCCGTCTGTCCGTCTGTCTGTCACACTTTTTGTCTGGACGATAACTTCAATATGCCTGATGCCAGTTGATTGAAACTTCATATATGGAAAGAGCATAATGAGAGGAAGTGTCATGCACAAGGTCCATAACTCTGGCTTCACTAATATTGGAGTTATTGCCCTTTGTAAAAAAAACCCACACTTTTTTGTCCGGACGATAACTCCTACATGCCTGATGCCATTGGATTGAAACTTCATATATGGAAAGAGCATAATGAGAGGAAGTGTCATGCACAAGGTCCATAACTCTGGCTTCACTAATATTGGAGTTATTGCCCTTTGTAAAAAATATTATAATTTTTTGTCCGGACAATAACTTCTATATGGCTCATGCCATTGGATTGAAACTTCATATATGGAAAGATCATAACGAGAGGAAGTGTCATGCAGAAGGTACATAACTCTGGCTTCACTAATATAGGAGTTATTGCCCTTTGTAAAAAAAATCACACTTTTTTGTCCGGACGATAACTTCTATATGGCTCATGCCATTGGATTGAAACTTCATATATGGAAAGATCATAACGAGAGGAAGTGTCATGCACAAGGTCCATAACTCTGGCTTCACTAATATTGGAGTTATTGCCCTTTTTAAAAACAATCACAATTTTTTGTCCGGATGATTACTCCTATGTGACACATGCCATTGGAGTGAAACTTCATACATGGAACAATCATAATAAGAGAAAGTGTCATGCATAAGATCCTTAACTCCAGCTTCAATAAATTTAGAGTTATTGCCCCTTGTACATTTGTTTAATTCTTTCTTGTCCGGACGATAACTCCTACATGGCTCTTGCCATCGTATTGAAACTTCATATATGGAAAGAGCATGATGAGAGAAAGTGTCATGAACAAGGGCCATAATTCTGGCTTCAATACTTTTGGAGTTATTGCCCTTTGTTACATTTTTTGGCCGATCAATAACTCCTATTGACTGATGCTATTGGAATGACATTTTATTTTTGGAAAGAGCATGATGAAAGTAAGTGTCATGCACAAGGGCCATAAATCTGGTATCAGTATTTTTGGAGTTATTAGCTGTTATCATTTTCTTCTTGAAAAATGTAGTGTGGAAAACGCATAATGAGGGGAAGTATCATTCGTCAAGACCATAACATTTTTAGTGATTTCCCTTTACATATTGTTTTTATTAGAGGGGAGACATCCGTTTTTTTGACAAAAACCTCTAGTTTCTTACATAAATTTTCTTGCAGAAAAGACTTAAATGGTATAAAATAATTGATACAAAATCTATTCATGGTGTTTGTAAAACAGAATTCTAAAAAGTGCTTGACCACTTTTATTATATTTGAACAGCGTTTTTTTATATTGATTTATTCTTTGGTATTGTGTTTATTATCTGAGAATCCGGAGCTTTGTTTGCTCGTTTCAAAACCTCTCGATTTTCATCCTGATAATTGTATGTTGATTTATATGGAGTGGACCTTATTAAACTTTCATTGGTATGGCCATATGTTACCTTGGCCAGCATCTGGCAGGTCACAAATAGAATGGTGTACCAGTCTAATTTGTCAACACAGAATGACACTTAGACAGGCGATGCTGTACATTTGTTTAGAGACATTGCTGTAAGTGACTCCTGGTGAAATGAAACAGCTTCTGAGTCCAGACCAGAGTTCTGAAAAGAGATGAGAATTCTTGGCTCTGAATGCATTGAATGCAGAAAGCAATAAACTGACATTTGTAAACGGTGTAGACACAGAGGGCTCCTACTTTTTGTGTAATAACTGTGAACCAGACTACTAAACTCTTTGCACGCTTAGTAATTTTCCGTCTGCAACAATTGTAGTCTGCTTCAATTCTTAAAATAAACTTTCTCTCATTTCTTTGCAAAGATATGGTCAAGATGACAAACAGTTTGGATCCTGATGAGACGCCGCATTATGCGGCGTCTCATCTTGATCCAAACTGTTTGCATAGGTAATCACAGTTTCGCCCCTAGCATGCAAAGAGTTAAAATTCAGCATTCAAAGGACAAGGGTACAGTATCACCACTCTAAATCAATACAGACAGGTGGTATCTTAACCCATCATCTGTTTAATTAATATTCATGTAAGGAATAATGGCATGTCATAAATATATATTAGCTGTTGTTTTTAGCTCGTCTCTTTCGAAGAAATCAAGAGCTATTGTCGTAACTCCGGCGTCCGCGTCGTCGTTGTCGTCATTGTCATCGTCGTCCGAAATCTTATCATTGACCGTAACTTCTTCAATTTATCATTTACAACCATCATTTTTAGTATGCATATTCATCTTGACAATGACGACAGACGAGCATTGGCACCGGCTAGCGGTGCTAATGTTTTTATAATAGCACATGGACATAGGAATTGTTGACGATTACAGTAGCTGTATAATCATATCTATATTATATAATAAGCAAATAGGGCAGACGCTGTAAAATTATACCTATATTGTATCTTAACCCTTCGCTTGCTATTCACGTCAATATACCTACTGTAAATAGTGAAGACCCAGATGAGACAGCTCCTGCAGGAGCTGTCTCGTCGGGGTCTGCAATATTTACAAGTTGTTTGTGCAAGCAGTGCGCTCCACAGCACTGATTGCATAGCGAAATACTTATACACAGTGAAGATATATGTAATTATACAACAGCGCATGGGTAAAGAAGGAGAAATGCATTTTAAAATTCAGCAAGCGAAGGGTTAAGCAAAGAGCAGACCCTGATCAGATGACTCCTATCAGGAGCCATCTGATCTGGGTCTGCTTTGTTTGCATGGGCATAGAAAGGTGTATTTATGGAGTAAAGGGTTATTTAGATTGCTGAATGTTATCTATCCATCTGTCCTTTTACCCGTTACCTGATTAATATTTATGAAAGAAAGAACAACATTGAAAAATATTTATTAGCCGAAGTTTTGTAATGGTATAAGAAAACAGGAGACTCGGCAGTTTTGGACTATGGCAGAAAACCGAGAATCTTATCAATACAATTCCATAAGCAAATAGAGCGGACAGCTCCTACAGTAGCCATCTGTACTGGATCTATTTTTTTTGTTTCAGGCAAAGGGTTAAGATGGGTCGGAGACAGTGTTGCTATCTTATACAGACTTACAATAGCGGCATGCTTTTTTCCTGCCTAACAAAACATTGTCGATTGAATGGCCATTTTTGCTGACAGATTCAAAGATTTAAGTAGCCTTCTGAATGATGTTGAACTTCTTGGCATCAGTCAGTCACGAAAAAAAGATGATTATTGAAGATAGTGGTGTACTGGCGCTCATTTCAGTCGAAATATGTGTTTAGGATGTGGTGGTTTGACTGCTGCTTTTATTTGTTGTTCTGACATTCTCAAGTGCTTTCATTGCAATTTCTATCAAAATATGGGCAGATGGCTGTAACGGGGGTTTTGAAATTGAAACTGTTTTTAATATTTTTGTGTTGTAATTGTAAATGGGAGAGCGAAAGTTGTGGGTTCTTGGTGTTTCTGTCAGTTTGATGGACAAGGAATTAACACCGCCTGACATTTGTTGAATCTGTGCTTAGATTTGATGGAGACAATCAGGCTAATAAAAGGGATTTGTAGGGGACTTTAAGGAGCTGTCAAATACATTTGTCAACAGCAGGAATACAGTAACAATAAGAGTGACCCCTGGTACCAGAACAAAAGCATGGCGTATAAGCATTGAATGTTCAAACAATGGCAATGTTCAGTAAAACCTCTTTAAACCATTCCCGTATAGGCTATTTTTAGATCCAACCTCTTTGATTAAATCTACCAAAAAGCAGCATTTACTAGAGAAAGGAACTTTTTTAAAATTGTGTAGTTTTGAAACCATTGTTATAAATAGAGCATTAAAATTTGCTCCTATGGAGCAAATGCACTATTTATCACATTATGATTTCAAAAAGTGACTTTTACATCTAGGCATCAAATGACGTCAATATGCAGGAATGGGTTAAGTAAACAAGAGTGTCAAATTAGTATTACTGCAAATCTTTAACCCATTCCCTCACAGGCTATTTTTAGAACCCAATCTCTTTGATTAAATCTCATGAAAAGGAGCATTTAATAGAAAAAAGAAAAAGTTTTAGAATTGTGTTATTTTGAAACCACTGTGATAAATAGAGCATTAATTTTTTTTACTACTTTGAAGCTAATGCTCCCTAATGCCATTGTATAATTTCTTTTAACAAAGGAGTCTGTCAAAGCAGATGGGTGCGAAATGCAGGGTAGAAGCAATGCAGAAAGCTCCTGCAGGAGCTTCCTGCATAACTTCTGACCTGCATTAAGCTATCACCTGTTTTAAAAATCCAGAATTATACTTCTGCTGAGCAAGACATCAAAAGTGCAATAATTTTGTGAAAACTGGAGAAGTGTTGATATCTCATGTATAGTAACACCCCTCTAAAATGGACATTAAAACTAGTATAATTATCAGTCCTGGAGGCAGGTGGCAGCTTAATGCAAGGTGAAAGTCATGCAGAAAGCTCCTCTGGGAGCTTTCTGCATCACTTTAACCCTGCATTAAGCAGCCACCTGCCTACGTAGAAGTAACTAAATTGTTCTCTACTCGAATTCCGGTTTAGAGGGGTTTTGCTGTATTCCATAGTCTTGGTATAGGTGCCAGCAATGTGCCGTGACATACATACACATCCTGAAGACTGTATAATAGTCTCACCATACGGTATCATCTCATATAAATGTGGCATTTTCTAAAAGGGGCTTCTTGCATTTTGTACAAAGGTGGTTGCTTAATGCAAAATGAAACAGGCCTTTTCTGGTGTCTACAAGGATCAGTTAAATCGATTAAATTTTTTAAATGGAACCAAAAATGCTTTGCAAAATTGTCGAGTTTTAGTGCGAAAAAATGCTCAATTATTAAAATATTAAATGAAAAAGGCATGTGAAGCAATGCAGAAAGCTCTTTATTTAATGGTCATTATAATATGGTCAAGGAATAAGGTGTCTCTGGAAAATCGGCTCTCAAAAATACTGTATTTCTTTATCTAACCCATTCGCTCTTAGGCTATTGTAGACCCGACCTCTTTGAATAAATATACCTAAAAGGAGCATTAACTACAGAAAAAGAAAAGTTTAGAATTATTTAGTTTTTAACCCATTGTGATAGATAGAGCATTTGCTCCTAAGGAGCAAATGCTCTATTTATCACAATGGTTTCAAAAAGTGACTTTTAGAGAGGTGTCAAAAGGCATCAATATCAGGGAATGGGTTAATGATTATTTTATATGGTTTTTAGTTGTTTTAATCATCCTATAAGTAAGGAGGCATTTATTAGAATGGGGGCGTTTATTAGAATGGGGGCATTTATTTGAATGGGGACGTTTGTCAGAATGGGGGCATTTATTAGAATGGGGGCATTTATTAGAATGGGGCATTTATAAGAATGGGGGCATTTTATTAGAATGGGGGCATTTAGGGGGGGGGGGGTATTAGGGAGTTGGTGCCAGCAATATGCCATGACATAAAGTAAGGATTCATGTTTTAAAATCTACATATATTTGTAAAATTTCAATGGATAAGAGTCAGATTAGTCTGAGCTGGTAGACTGCAGGTTGTAGAGGCTGTCAGTCTATTGTTTTCACATCAAATTGTGAGAAATATAAGCCAGTGATGCATTAGCATCAGCTTTCAGGATAAAAGCCCATAAATCCTTGTGTACAGGTTGTCTTCTATATAACACCACTCTGTCTCATTCTTCAAACTTTATTCAGTTCACTCAGTATTAGCCTAAGGTCTAATAGACTGGATCCTGACCCATTACTTTGCATATATGATCATGATGCAAGCTACTTTGCATTTTCGTTGAAGTGAGTGTTTTCACCCCATTCCCTCATAGGCTATTTTTAGACCCAATCTCTTTTGAATACGTCTACTGAAAAGGAGTATTGACTAGAAAAAAGGAAACATTTACAATTTTATATTTTGTAAACATAATTATTTCATAATGGTTTCAAAAAGTGACATTTGCAGAGGCGTCAAAATGTGTTGATGTGAGGAAATGGGACACTTGTCAAGATAACCCTTTGTGAGGGGTAAACAAGTGTGCATGTATTTGCAAACCGTGAAGACCAAGATCAGACATCATTAATGTATTTTAACTTAATTTTTATAATGGCATATGTATACAGGATGTTTTGTCTCTGGCAGAAACTGTAGAATCAGACCTATATTATACCTGTTAACGATTAGCAAACAGAGCCTTTGGAGCCATTTGATCTGGGTCTGCACTATTTGCCTATGTACTTAAGAGTACTTATCCTTCCTGAGCTATGCCTTGCACAGTTGTAGTGGCTTTCAGTTGTCAGCGGGTGTCTTGATACATTACTTCTATGGTGGTACAGTGCTCCCTCTCTACAACGACACCCACTGGGATAGAAAGACTGTGTGCGTTGTTCGGAGGGAGTCGTTATAGGGAGGTAAAATCAATTATAAGTATCTTGCTTGTGTATTTCGAAAACTAAAACTGTTATGCCTCCATCAAACCCTATGTTGTGACCACACATTAGAATCGTCGCAAAGCGACGATTCTAATGAGTGGTTACAACACAGGGTTTGATGGAGGCATTAAAAACACTTTGGAAAATAATTTGTTTACGCAATCTTATCTGGATACCTGTTGTTCGGAAGACAGTGGCAATCGTCGTTGTAAGGAGGGAGTCGTTGTTGAGAGGGTCGTTGTAGAGAGGGAGCACTGTAGTACTTCCCCTACCTGATTGATGCAGGCTCTTCTTCATTGGCTGCCAAGAAGGCACACAAAACACTGATTTCTTCGTGTTTCAAATTTAACAAATTACAGACCTGCCCCTCTGAAATATTTATGGCAGTGAAAACGTTTTATTGAAATTTGTCTGGGACTAAAATAGTTTTGCAAAAAATGGCTTTACAAATTGTCTGCCAAGTGCAAATTACTTGCATTCAAACTTTCAGTATTGTGTCCTTTTAGGTCAGAAACTTTCAACAAAATGTGCACAATACTTTGCTGTGTCCGGAATATTTCATCAAATATTGTATAGGGAACTTTTTAATTTACAAGGGCCTAGGCCCTTATTCCCTTTACATGGCTGAGTTTTTGCTCCCTTTATTTGGGTCTCTTTCTCCCTTTTGAAAGGCTCAATTCTTGCTCCCTTTGCATGACTCTCTTTATCCCTTTACATGGCTCACTTTTTGCTCCCTTTGCATGGCTCTCTTCATCCCTTTGCATGGCTCATTTCTTTCTCCATTTACATGGCTCTATCCCTTTGCATGGCTCACCTCTTGCTCCCTTTGCATGGCTCTCTTCTTGCTCCCTTTGCATGGTTCTCTTTATTCCATTTATATGGCTCACTTCTTGCTCCTTTTGCATGACTCTCTTTATCCCTTTGCATGGCTCACTTCTTGCTCCCTTTACATGACTCACTTCTTGCTCCCTTTGCATGGTTCTCTTTATTCTTTTGCATGACTCACTTCTTGTTCCCTTTGCATGACTCTCTTTATTCCTTTGCATGGCTCACTTTTTGCTCCCTTTGCATGACTCGTTATCCCTTTACCTGGCTCACTTCTTGCTCCCTTTGCATGACTCTCTTTATCCCTTTACCTGGCTCACCTTTTGATCCTTTTGCACGGGTCTCTTTATCCCTTTGCAAGGCTCACTTTTTGCTCCCTTTGCATGGCTTTCTTTATCCCTTTGCAAGGCTCACTTTTTGCTCCCTTTGCACGGGTCTCTTTATCCCTTTACCTGGCTCACATTTTGCTCCCTTTGCATGGGTTTTTATCCCTTTGCAAGGCTCACCTTTTGCTCCCTTTGCATGACTCTCTTTATTCATTTGCAATGCTCACTTCTTGCTCCCTTTGCAAGGTTCATTTATTGCTCCCTTTATTAAAGGCTCACTTCTTGCTACCTTTTATCAGGCTCATTTTTTGTTCCCTTTGCAAGACTAACTCCAGCTCCATTTTTATAATTCTCATTTCCTATTCCTTGGCAGTGCTCATCTCTTTTCTCTATTTACTTTTTTTCCCTGTGTAAGGCTCATTTCTTTGCTTTACAAGCAATACAAGGCGAATTCTTTCACAAGTTTCTTTCCTTTGCACTGTTAACAAAACTCACTTCTATCCATTGCACAGTTCATTTATTGTTTCCCGTTACAGGCTTACTCCCTGTTCCATTTACAAAGCTTTCATCATTTTCTCTTCACAAGAATCAAAGCTTGTCAATGTGGTAAAGTTAGACAGTTGTTGCTCTTCAAAATTACTGATTTTTTTCCAAGCAATGAGTTTGTAATCCACAGTTGATGCTGCTTTTGGAATCAACATTTGTGTATTACATTATTTGTCATGTCTCTATTTTAAGCTATTCCCTCATAGCCTATTTTAAGACCCAACCTCTTTGAATAAATCTACTGAAAAGGAACATTCATTAGAAAAAATGAAAGCAAAACTTATTGCTCTATTTATCATAATGGTTTCAAAAAGTGACCTTTAAAGAAATGTCAAAAGGTGTCAATATGAGGGAATGGGTTAACACAATGTTAGTCACTAGGTGAAGTTAAATTCTTTGATTTTCAACTTCTTTCATTTTATAACTGTCTTTTACAGCTCTTAGACTTTGGTACCTTACCACTGATCTGAGGTTAAATCTCTCAAAACCCTTGTGATAAAATCTGCCATATTTTTTACTCCTGAGCCACTGTTGTTTTGTTTAGGTAGTTCTTTAGAGGTAGCATCTTCATCTGTTTGATGAACAATCAGCCATTTGTTCTGAGCAGCTGTTGGAAGAGATGGTATCTATCTACCGGAACTTAAACTACCTTATCCCATTACCTCATAGGCTATTTTTAGACCCAACCTCTTTGAATAAATTTACTGAAAAGGAACATTTATTAGTCAAAAAGATTTTTTTAGAATTGTGTAGTTTTTAGTGAAGGGTTAACGAATTGCTAATGTTATCACGAATATACCTGCAATATGGAAAGATAACTCTTTCTCTGTTCAATGTAAGAAAAAAGACATCACAAATATTCGTTAGAAGTTTTTAAGGGAATTTCTTTGCTTTGACGAAAACTGTAGATTCAAGCCTTAGATATCGTATCAAAAGCAAACAGAGCAGACCCTGATCAGATGGCTCCAATAGGATTTAAACTGCGTACACTAATTTCCCTAAGAATTTGGAATGACAATCATAAGCATATAATGCCGATAATAAATGTTCATGTTGTCAGTATTTCTTACATGAATATTCAATAGGGAACATGGAGAGGGGAGTTGGGTGTCAGAATACTAACGGGGGAAAAAGGGTATCTACAGTAAAACCTCTCTATAATGGCTACTACATTACATCAAGTAGTTTGTGTAAAAGGCAGGTGGCTGCTTAAAGCAAGGTGAAAGTAAAACAGAATGCTCCTACAGGAGCATTCTGTTTTACTTTCACCTTGCTTTAAGCAGCCACCTGCCCTAAATACCAACTAATTAACACAATTTAGTGGCCGTTATAGAGAGGGTTTACTGTACATTAGAAGTCATGTCTTATTTTATATATCAGATGAAATGTAAAGGAACACTACCTGCTCTGTATAGTGAAGTCTTATTGAGCCAGATGGTACCCAGTAATTGCCTTGTACCAACCAGTAAACCACTAGCCTGGGCTGTAGCCCGCATCTCAGCTCTGACTTTAGTTGCATGCATCTTTTTAACCCTTTCCCTGTTCTATGTTTATTCCAAAATTCAATACCTACAGAATATTCATGGACAAAATAATTATAATGAAATATGATAGGTTGAAGATTGTAGCCATTATAGAAAGTAAAGAAACAGAACTATCAAATTTCATTAGCAAGCAGAGTAGACCCTGATCAAATGGCTCCTAATATAGGAGGTCTACTCTGTTTGCAAATCCATGGAAAAGTGTTTATGAAGTAAGGGTTAAACATGAAAAATTCAAAATGTTTGATACAGTCAGCAGACATAAACCCCTTTCCCTCATATAAATGCTTTTTCACCCCTTTGCACACAGTGTAGACCTAGATCAGATTGCTCCTTTAGAACATTGCAGAATCATATTTGTATTATTTCATAAGTAAACCGAGCAGACACTGAGCAGATGGCTCCTATAGGAGTTGTCTAATCTGGGTCTACTCTGTTTGCAAAGGCGTAGAAAGGCTTATCTATGGAGTTAAGGGTTAAGTTAAAAATATGATTATCTAAATGACAATATCTCAATGACCGTCTGCATTACAACCTGCAGAAATGACAGCTAGAATCAGTTTCCATGGAAACTATTACATTGCAGTAGAGCTTATATGAAATTCCCCAAAAAACAGTTTACATTATATTGTGTCTATGCATGCAAGATTTTGTCTGATTTTTTAGCTCACCTTAACTAAAGGTCACCTTTTAGGATTGTTTAATGTCCAATTGTCCATCAGCCATCCATCACTGTCCCCAATTTGATTGTTTACACTCTAGCATCCATATTCACCAAACTTTGTGACACAATAAATACCCAAAGGATATCAACCAAATATGATTATGGGTTAAATCCAATTAGTAGCTCCAGAGTTATATGCCCTTGACTTATAAAAAATGGCATTCTTTAACCTTTTCACTTCATATAAATACATTTTCACGTATTTGCAAATAGAGTAGACCCAGATCAGATGGCTCCTACAGGAGCTGTCTGATCAGGGTCTGCTCTGTTTGCTTATGATATAATATAGGTATGATTCTACACGTTTAGCCATGGTCAAACCTTCCTGTGTCCATGTGCTAATATAACAGTTAATTTAATTGATATTCATGATGTCATTATTTCTTACATAAATATTCATGGAGTAAAGGGTTAACATGTTTACTCAGATACAGTATAACCCCTCTAATGCGACCACTTAATGAATAAACATTTGTGTCTTTATAAGCAGGTGGTTGCTTAATGCAGGACAAAAGTAATGCAGAAAGCTCCTCTGGGAGCTTTCTGCATTACTTTTGTCCTGCATTAAGCTACCACCTGCATATAGCACCCAGAATTATACCTCTTTTAGGTGGTCGCATTAGCGGGGTTTTACTGTATATGATTCTAGTTTCTTTCCCATGTTCATGTGGCTTATTAAAATTACTCTAATTAATATTCATGATGTCATTATTTCTTCTTTGAATATTTATGAGACAATGGGTTAAAACAAAGCACAATGTTTGACTGTTCATGAATTAACATTCTCGGGACAGTCATCTGCATCAGGACTTAAATTACTCAGGTGAGCGACTCGGCACCATCTTGGTCCTCTTTTTTAATCTTTATCAAGTTATGGCCAATTCATAACTCAGTCTCTCATTAGGATCTAAATTGATTGATACTCTGATTGTATCAATCCTTTCCCTGTTATATTTTTAGTACAAATTTAAAAAAAATACTGAATATTCATGGACAAAAAAAATATGGAAAGTTGAAAATTGTAGCCATTTTAGAAACCAAAGAAACATATCTTTTAAATTCCATTAACAAACAGAGCAGACCTAGATCAGACAGCTCCTGTAGGAGTCTACTCTTTTTGCAAGTGTGTGAAAAACTTGTTTATAGGAAAGGGTTAAGGGAAGAATATACCCAAGACTTAGTGCTTGCAATTTTCAGGTCATGGTGTCTTAGGGAGGCACTCTGTTTTCTTTGCAGCATGATGTTGAGAACATGTTCCAATGAAATGCTGTCTATTCATGTGAAAGTCAAAGGCTTTGAAAAATGCATCAACTTTTTGCAGAAGACTCTTTTGCTGCCAGCTATAGTTGTCTACTAAATTTGTCATCTGTTTCCATCTTTATACAATTCAAGCCTTTTGCTGACAGTTTTGGGAAAAGACTTAGTGCATTTTAATAATTTTATGCTTAAAACTCAATGATTTGGAAAGCATTTTTGGTTCCATTATTTCGCATGTTGCATTTTTGTAGCATTACAATCAAAATTGGGGATTTTTTTTTGCCAAAATTAGGAAAAATGTTACATATTTTGCATTGGAAATGCCTCTTTTTACCCTTTCCTTCAGTAGTCTACTCTGTTTACAAATGCTTGAAAATGCATTTATATGAAGGAAAGGGTTAACCCTTTCCTCCATAGGCTATTTGTTTAGACCCAACCTCTTTGGATGAATCTACCTAAAAGGAGCACGTACTAGAGAAAAGTAAACTCTTAGAATTTTGCTCTATTTATCACTATGGTTTCAAGAAGTGGTTATTATAGAGGCGTAGAAAGGCTTTTATATGGAGGAAAGTGCTAATGGACCTGTGTAGATGCCAGAAAAAGTCCAGCAATTCCACCAATGTTTAGTAGCAGAATCCATTCAGTTTGACAAAAAATTGCTAGAGAGTAGTTTAAATGACAAACAGTGCAGACTTCGATAAGATGGATCCTCCAGAAGCCCACTGGCCTGGGTCTACACTGATAGAGATTTCGTTTGACACCTTTGCGAATACAGTAAACCCAGATCAGATCCTATAGGAGCCATCTGATCAGAGTCTGCTCTGTTTGCTTATGATTTATATAGATATGATTCTACAGTGTTGCTGCCATGACCAAAATGTCCTGTGCCCATGCGCTGTTGTAACAATTAATCTAATTAATATTCATAATGCCATTAATTTCTTACATGAATATTCATGGGGTAGTACGTGTTAATATCATTACAGTGCACATCAAGTAGCCCGTCAGCTTACAAAGAAATGATACATTCGAGTTTGTTACAGGTTTCAAAGTGTCAATTTAGCAGAAAGAGTAACTTAGTTCTTGTCTGGAAATTTGTATTTCTTGTGTAAATTTGTCCAAATCTGGAGAATGTGTTGTCATGGCGATAAGCCTGTGCAAGTTTTAATGCATAAATCAGAAGAATCTATATGAATATATATGTTCATCAGTATCATGGGTATACTGTATCAGTGTTTAGCGCATTCCTTCATATAGAGACAGGTTCTGCTGAGTACTAGTGCAGAGCTACAGTTAAAGGTGCGTTCTCAAATATTAAAATCATCATTTCTCCACCAAACCCTATGTTGTGACCACTCTATAGAATCATCTCTTCGAGACGATTCTAAAGAGTGGTCACAACATAGGGTTTGGTGGAGAAATAAAGAAGTTATTCTTGAAAATGTTTTAATTTCCACATCCTGGTTATACTGCATCAATGCTTAATTAACCATTTCTATGTTCTATGTTTATTACAAACTTCAATACCTAATTAATATTAATTCATGGACAAAATAGTTATAATGAAATATGGAAGGTGGAACATTGTAGCCATTTTAGAAAGTAAAGAAACAGATATAACAATTTCTCTTAGCAAACAGAGCAGACTCTGATTACACGGCTCCTATAGGAGTCGTCTGATCTGGGTCTACTCTGTTTGCAAATACGTGAAAATGTGTTTATATGACAGAAAGGGTTAACCCTTTCCTTCATATACAGACACGTTCTGCAGTATACAGTATATAGTGAAATTAGTTCTATGCACTTGTGCAAATGACATGCGGGCAATGGGACAGACAATTGCATGTAATTTCTCTGCAATTATTCATGCACGCATAATTTTCTGTTCCTGACTGAATACATATAAGTAAATAAATTGTGCTAATTCATACTGAGTGCAAACTCAGACTGATATTTGCAAACATTTTGGATTCAGATGAGATATTGTGTAAACTCGATCGAGATCCAAACTGCTTGACACTCATTATGAAAATTTGGTGAATTAGTATTCAGGATATCATTATTTCTTGCCTGAATAGTCATGATGAAAAGGGTTACATATCAATAGAGTGAAGTTAAAACAGAAAAGGCATTTATATGAGGAGTATTCATGTCCAATTTGGCATTTATATGAGGAGTATTCATGTCCAATTTGGCATTTATATGAGGGATATTCATGTCCAATTTAACTATCATGGATTTCTTAACCCTTTACTCCAGATATATGCCTTTATACTCCTTTGCAAACAGAGTAGACCCAGATCAGACAGCTCCTGTAGGAGCTGTCTGATCAGGGTCTGCTGTGTTTGCTTACGATATGATATAGAAACCAAACATTCCAGTGTCCATGAGCTATTTTATAAAGAAAATAATCTGATATTTAGTCATGATGTCATTAACCCTTTCTCTTATGTAAGCGCATTTTTTCGCGCATTTGCAAACAGAGAAGACCCAGATCAGACAGCTCCTATAGGAGCCGTCTGATCAGGGTCTGCTCTGTTTGCTTACACTGTAATACAGATCTGATTCTATAGCTTCTGCCTAAGCCGAAATGTCCTGTGTTCATAAAATTATGTCATTATAAAAAAATAATCTTATTAATATTCATGATGTCGTTATTTGTTACATGAATATTCATCAGAGTAAAGGGTTAATTCTAACATGTATATTCATAGAGTAAAGGGTTGAATACTGACCTCTTATCTATGAGGCTTTTAGTGAAATCATGATAGCCCTGACAAACAGATGAAGTCCTTACTAACAGATGAATTCATATGAACCCTTTCTCTGTTACATATTCATGTAAGAAATAATGACATCATGAATATTAATTAGATTATTTTTATACGCCCAAAGGTAACTTCGGTCGTATTATGGTATGGCGCTTGTCCGTCTGTCTGTCTGTGTCCGTTGGCCACATCTTTGTCCGCTTAATAACTTGACAACTATTAGGTGTTTAGTCATCATACATAATAGGGAGGTAGGTCATGGCCAGTAGATGGCCCCTATTGATTTTTAGGCTACTTGGTCAATGGTCAAAGTCACAGTGACCTTTAACTAAAAATATTTGTGCGCTCAATAACTTGATAAGTATTTGGTGTGCTTTCTTTGTACTTTGTAGAAAGCTTAATCCTGGCTAGTAGATGACCCCTATTTTGAGGTCATTCGGTTAAAGGGCAATGTCACAGTGACCTTCAACTCAAAAATCTTGTCTACTCAATAACTTGACAACTATCAAGTGTGCTGTCTTTATACTTAAAAGGGAGGTTTGTCGTGACCAGTAGACGGCCCCTATTGATTTTGAGGTCATTTGGTCAAAGGTCAAGGTCACAGTGACCTTCAACTCAAAATCTTACCTACTCAATAACTTGACAACTATCAAGTGTGATGTCTTCATACTTAGGGAGGTTGGTCATGGTCATTAGATTTTGAGGTCAGTCAGTCAAAGGTCGAGGTCATAGTGACTGTCAATTGTCTGCTCAATAACTTGATATACTATTTGGTGTGCTGTCTTCGTACTTATTTGAAAGGTTGGTCTAGACAGTATATGACCCCTATTGATTTTATGGTCAGTCAGTCAAAGGTCAAGGTCACTGAATTGCAACTCATAAATCTTGTCTGCTCAATAACTTGATAACTATTTGGTGTGCTGTCTTCATACTTAGTAGGGGAGGTCGGTCAAGACAAGTAGATGACCGCTATTGATTTTGAGGTCAGTCGGTAAAAGGTCAAGGTCACAGACCATCAACTAAAAAAACATTGTCGACTTGATAACTTGATAACATGAGCCCCCTCTCATATTAACATTGTGCATGTTACAACAGCACATATTTTGGGCGTATAATGCTCCTTAGACACATGAAGCTCTAAGACTTGTTTTACAATGGCATATGAACACCGGACATTTTGGCGCAGATAGAAACTGGAATCAGATCGATACTATACAATAAGCAAGCAGAGAAGATCCTGATCCTATAGCCATCTGATCTGGGTCTATTCTGTTTTCAAATGCATGAAAAGGCATTTATATGAAGGAAAGGATTAAACACTACAGAATTTGGTGTCTCATCGATATATAAACTGTTTGAAGCTTTCGTTTTATTTCAAAACGAGACAGAAAACGCTCTTCTGTTTAGAATAATTATTTTTTGTATTGAAGACAGAAAACATTTGAGAAAGTGTAGTTGCCATTATCAAGACAAATAGCTGCCTCTTTTAGCCAGCTTTGTTAATGTCATTTGTGAAGAAATGTCGCTTCCGTGCATATTGCAGATTTTTCTTAAAAATACCCAAAGCAATCACAGAGTCGAAGAAATGTCGCTTCCGTGCATATTGCAGATTTTTCTTTCATTATTTTAAAAATACCCAAAGCAATCACAGAGTCAATCTGTTTTAATTCAATGAGATACAGGAATTCTCTGACAGTATGCTAGAAGGTATATTGCTAAATCTTCAAAATCAACGGAATCGCGAGGCCTAGGGCTGATGTACAATCCCGGCAAACACCGTTCTGGGGACAGTTGTCTGCATTGTAATTACTGTGAAACTCTGAGTGGCAATTAATTAGGGTAATTGATGAAGTTGTGTAATTGATTAACTGCAGTGTTTAACCCTTTCAGCACTGAATTTCAAATGGACTTTTCCGAACTACAGATAGGTTAAGCTTATTACGAATATTCAGGGATTTTTTTTTAAAAGAAAGGTGTAACATGACAAACAGTGCAGACCCTGATGAGAGGGCTCCTTTAGGAGCCCTCTCATCTGGGTGTACACTGTTTGCAAAAGAACTTCAGTGACTTGTTCCCACACTGAAAGGATTAAGCTGGAATCTACGAATGTGCAAACTTACTCTGTGTCATAATAGCTTTAGGAAGGAGATGTCAGTATAAATCTCTTATTTCTCAGCCTTACTTCGTCTTTCTGATGCCGATTACTCAAAGATAGGGTTCGGTTGAGATATAAGGGATTTGAATAAATCAGTACAGTAAAACCTCTCTATAACGACCACTAAATTGGGTTAATTAGTTGGTATTGTGGGCAGGTGGTTGCTTAAAGCAAGGTGAAAGTAAAACAGAACGCTCCTATAGGAGCGTTCTGTTTTACTTTCACCTTGCTTTAAGCATCCACCTGCTTTTAACACAAGATACTGGATGTAATTTAGTGGTCGTTATAGAGAGGTTTTACTGTACCTATCTTATTTACTCAGACCTGATACTGATCCCAGTGCCAAAGGAACACCTGGGTCTGGTGGAGATATGAGATTGGAATAAATCAGTATTTCTGTATAGTAGATATAACGATTAAAGTACCTAGTTAAAGGCTGCTTTCAGTCAGAATGACCATTCAGTCGATTGCACATTTTCTCACCCGGTCATTTGGCCATTTGCAATATTGACCACTGCTAACATATGGCGCGATTACACAGCCGCAGTACCAGCTAGTGACCCTCACAGGTACCCATTTTAACCCCTGGGTGGAGAACAGGCAACCTTGTGTGGGTGGGAGTCACTGAAAAGCGTCTATGAAATTTCAAGCTGGTCAAGCCGGGATTCGATCCCCGGACTCCTGGGTTATCAGTTCAATGCTCAAGCACTAGGCCAAGCCACCACCACCAGATATACAGATACTGATTACTGTACCAAAGGGACAGGGTTTGGCAGAGATGCATGTAAGAGATTTGAATAAATCAATATATATCTTACCGACAGACCTGATACTGATTCATGTATCAATTAACCCATTCCCTGATATTGTCGACTTTTCACAACTGTATAAATTCACTTTGTGAAACCATTGTGATAAATAGAGCATTTGCTCCTATAGGAGCAAATGCTCTATTAATCACAATGGTTTCAAACTACAAAATTCTAAAATTTTCCTTTTCTCTAGTTAATGCTCCTTTTCGGTAGATTTATTCAAAGCGGTTTGTTCTAAAAATAGCCTATGGAGGAAAGGGTTAAATAAATCAGTATATATTAAGAGATCATATTGGAATAAATCAGTATTTATCTCATCAATAGACCTGATACTGGTCCATGTAGCAGAGGAACAGGGTTTGGTGGAGATATAAAAGATTTGAATATATCAGTACCTATCTTATCTACACAAGCCTGATACTGATACATGTGCCATTTAAGGAACAGGGTTTGGTGGAGATATAATAATGAGATTGGAATAAATCAGTCTGTCTCTTATATACAGATACTGATCCATGTATCAAAGGGACAGGGTTTGGCAGAGATGCACGAGTCTCAGAGATTTAACCCGTTGCTTCATAAATAGGCCTTTCTACAGGGTTTGGCAGAGATTCTACACCCTCCTCTCTAGGGTTGTGAATGAGTGTAGTCCAACAGTCACTGCAGAGATCCCCCTCTTTGTGATGATGCAGCATGCTTTCCAATCAAAACAATTACTTAATATTTAATGGTCTTAAAAACAAAAGAGAGCAAAAATCATACTGGCATCTTCTTCAGCATATCGTCTGGACAGATTTTGTAATGAAGTGGTGACCACGGTGAACTGGCACGGTGACGGAGAATTGTATCGGACACATGAGGGCTGGAGTGTAATTTGCTGTAGCAGTGATTTTATAATTGCTCTCTACCAGAGAAATTGAGAGTTGTGTTACCATAGTTACCCTCAGTATTTGGCCAAACTTGGCATCATGTAACTCTTTACTCAATGAATATTAATATAAGAAATAATTACATCATGAATAAGAATTAGATTAGTTTTCCATTATGTCACATGAAAACAGGAACTTTTAGCCATGGGAGAAACTGTAGAATGATATCTTTGTTATTTCATAAGCAAACAGAGCAGACCCTGATCAGACGGCTCCTACAGGAGCCGTCTGATCTGGGTCTGCTCTGTTTGCAAAAGCGTAGAAATGTGTATTTATGGAGTATAGGGTTAAGTAACGTTAAATTAAACTAACATAGTAACAACTAATCAAAATTAGGTTTCTTCAGTTGTTAGATCTGGTTATGATCTACTTGCCATAGTTCGTCGGAATACTTGAGATAAATGGGGTAATTTGTAAATGTTTTGAATGAAATGATGTTTAATGGAGTTTAGTGTTAGCCCCAGGGTATGAGAATTTCCAGCATGGTACATCGCTGGTACTGGCAGATGGCCGTAGTTACACTGTAAGCGCAGCGAGGTGAACATTGTCAATTGGTATGAAGCCATTATGTAACAATTTAGTTGTTAAGAATATCCTTTATGCTACAAAAAAGCAGTGAAGTGTTTCTGGTTAATAGACATTTTTTGGTACTTTTAATTAAAATGGGAATTCTGATAATGTCTGACACAAAAAAATCTTGCCCTTAAACTGGAAAAAATAATCGAAATATTTTTCAACCAGGTTGGATTCAGAAAATTTACATAGGCGATGGAAGTTTTTGTTGCGATTGTCAGTGATTAATATTTGAACCTGAATTATTAGAAAAACAGGGCAACATGAGAAATTTTGAATTTTATCAGATTATTCAGGTTTAATGCTGACAAAGTTGGCAGACTGAAGAATTATCAGGAAGCAAAATCAGGAGGTGCAGATACGAGGTGCCGGTGACAAGTGAGTGAGCATTGTCTGTCGAGGTGTTAGAGCCAGCGTGAGGTTGATGAATGAATGAACAGTCTCAACTAACAGAATATAAACAGAGTCCGGGCTGCTTCCTCTGGCAATAGTTAGATACTGAACAGGAGAGAGCCAAGCCCTTCTGTCGTATGCATATGTTTGGGCTCCATCAAAAATATAAAGTACAGTAAAAACTTGATACTGCGAATTTTTTGTAGGCAGGTGGCTGCTTAATGCAGGGTGAAAGTCATGCAGAAAGCTCCTCTAGGAGCTTTCTGCATGACTTTCATCCTGCATTAAGCTGCCATCTGTGTTTAAGATCAATAATGGTATGTATTTGAGTGTTGGAATAATTGAGTTTTCACTGTAGAATGTTTTACTTGCCCTTAATTCGTTTGGTATTATCCCATTTATGCCTAGTGTCCCCAAGGAGGGGTCACAGGCAAACAGTGTTAAGAGAGCTCTGTTCAGGGTGTGCGATGTTTGCTTCTCAAATTAATTTGATGACAACACATCGGTGAAAGAATTCTTGCAGAAATGCTTCTTCAAATGAAAGTTTGAATTCACAAGACATATATTGCTAACCCTTTACCCAAGAAATACACCTCTTTCTATGCCTTTGCAAACAGAGTAGACCCAGATCAGATGGCTTCTACAGGAGCCATCTGTCAGATCAATGTCTGGTCTGTTTGCATCAGGTGTGATATAGGTCTAATTCTACCGTTTCTGTCTGAGCCAAAACATTCTGTGTTCATTATATGCCATTAACTCTTTCCTCCATAACTACGCCTTTCTATGCCTCTGTAAAAGTCACTTTATGAAACCATTGTGATAAATAGAGCATTTGCTCAATACACTTAGAAATAGATATTCATGTAAGAAATAATGACATTATGAATTATTTATTAGCTAAATTTTTATCATGGCTCATGAACATTGCATTTATCTTGGCAGACACTGCAGAATTTCATATTAGCAAACAGAGCAGACCCAGATCAGATAGTTCCTGCTTTCAAAGGTGTGGAAAATGTGTTTATATCAGGTAAAGGCTTAACCCTTTCCTCCATAGGCTATTTTTAGACCCAACCTCTTTGAATGCATCTACCCAAAAGGAGCAATTACTAGAGAAAAGGAAACTTTTTAGAATTTTGTAGTTTAAAACAATTGTGATAAATAGAGCATTTGCTCCTATAGGAGCAATGGTTCACAATTATCACAATGGTTTCATAATGTGACTTTTACAGAAGCTTAGAAAGGCGTATTTATGGAGGAAAGGGTTAACATACATGCATACACTTTTTTATGCCTTTGCCAACAGAGTAGACCAAGATCAGATGGCTCCAGTAGCTTATGATATTATATAGATATAATTCTACTGTTTCTGCTGTGGACAAACTTTTCTGTGTCCATGTCCTTTTATAACAGTTTATCTAATAAATATTCATGATTTTTATTCATGATTTCTTACATGAATATTCATGGAGTAGTTTGAGGATTAGAGCTCTATACTTTAACCCAATATCCTCCATAATTACGCTTTTCTACGTACACCTCTGTAAAACTCACTTTTGGAAGCCATGGTGATAAATACAGCATTTGCTACTTGGGAGCAAATGCTCTATTTATCACAATGGTTTCAATACTACACAATCCTAAAATTTTCCATTTCTCTAGTAAATGCTCCGTTTGGGTAGATTTATTCAAAGAGGTGGGATCTAAAAATAGCCTATGAGGGAATGGGTTAACTCTTTGCAAGCTAGAGGCGGATTCTCCTGTCATTTATGACCTATAGATGCAAACAGTTTGCATCCAGATCAGGCCCCACAAAATGCGGGGCCTGACCTGAGATCCAAACTATTTGTCACTCAGGCTCAAAACAAACAAAAAAATCAGAAAGAAAATTAATAGTTTTGAAAATGTTACAGACGACAGCTGAACAGCAGATGACAGTTGAGCAGACGACAAAATTACTTAGCATTTTAAGAGTTAAATAAAAGAGATATGAAAGAAGATGCCACATAAAAAGTGTTTTCTTTTGGACATCCATTAATCTGTAATGGCACGATACAGATATCAAACAAGTATAAATAGTACAAGAGCTTTTAATGATATACTTCATGAATATTCAGGTAAGAAATAATGACATCATGAATATTAATTACCTGAAGTTGTACAGTAGAAAAGTAAAGAACATTTTGGCCATAAGATGTGTAAATTTAAACATTTTCAAGAATAGCTTGTTTATTTCTCCACCAAACCCTATACTGTGACTACTCTTTCGAATTGTCTCAAAGAGACGATTCTAAAGAGTGGTCACAGTATATTTGGGTACACACCTTTATATGTAGCTCTATATGCCCGCTTTATAAAGAAAAAAGGAGAGAAATATTGATTTGCACTTGTTGGTCGGTGTGTCAATTGGGTCTGTCAGTAGTCCAAATGGTTTCTGATGAACAACTTGTCAAATTTTTAACTCAACAGTCCTTATATCTGTCAGGGAGGTTAGTCATGATAAGTACAGTCATGACCCTTAGCTTATTGACTTCCAGGTCAGTAGGTGAAAGTCAAGGTCACTATTTAAGGTCGAAGGTCAAAATTATAGGCTGGCTGCCATTGGAGACACACATGTTTTACAAAGATCTCTTGTTTGTCAAAGTTTTTCTTGCCAACTATTTAGGATAATCATGGTATATTAGGCATAGCAATAAAACTGTTGTCATGTCTTTTCATTGCCTCTCTCGACCATGATTTACAATCACTTCTATGACAATAAAACAAAATTAAACATGTGATTTATTCAGAAATCTGAAAGGGTAATCAGTTGAGGGAAGCGGGATACTGCCTGGATTATGACCAGTGCCGTGTCTCAGTGTGGACAGTTACAGGAAGGCTTTCATTATCGTCATTTGCATATTCATTTGTAAAAGTACCCATTGTTTGTGAGTTGATACAAAGAAAGATTATACTAGATAGTAATTTTTTATGGAATGGAACAGGATTTAACCCATTCCCTCATGGGCTATTTTTAGATCCAACCTCTTGGAATAAATCTACTGAAAAGGAGCATTTACTAGATAAAGGGAATTTTCTTAGAATTGTGTAGTTTTGAAACCACTATGATATTTAATAGAGAATTAAAATTTTGCTCCTATGTAATAAATGCCCTATTTGTTACAATGGTTTTCAGAGCAACAGATAAATGTGCGTACTGAAATGTTAAAATCGTCATTTCTCCTCCAAACCCTATGTTGTGACCACTCTTTAGAATCGTCTTTTCAAGACGATTCTAAAGAGTGGTCACAGCATAGGGTTTGGTGGAGGAATAATGAGGTTATTATTGAAAATGTTTTAACTTTACGCATCTTATCAGGACCTTTGGGTTTTACAGAGGCCTCAAAATGAGTCAGTATGAATATGTTTTTGCTCTGTCGGTTGTTGGTTGGTTTGTCCCCAACTTTAATGTCTGGCGATAATTTTGTCACCATTCAACATATATATTTCAAACTTGGCATGCATGTGCAACTTATGGAGGAAAACATTTTTAGATATGAATTGTTATGGTCAAGGTCAAATTAACAGGACAAATTTAGATTTGCGATTATTTTGTCACCATTCAGCATACATACTTCAAACTTGGCATGCATGTGGAACTTATGGTGGCAAACATTTTAGAGTCTTATCAGGATTGAAGTTGTTTAAGTTGTTTGTAAATGGCAGATACCATTAGAGTCTTATCTGGATTGAAGTTGTTTATAATAGGACAGTAATTTTAGAGTCTTGTCTGAATTGAAGTTGTTTGCACATGACAGTAATATATTATAAGTCTTACCTGAACAAAAGTTGTTTACATTTGACAGAAATATTAGTCTTATCTGGATTGAAATTATTTGCAAATGACAGCAATGTAGTAAGGTGAGGGCATTTTGAGCCTTATATTTTGTACAGTTAAACCTCCCTAAACTCTCTAAACTGGACATTCAATTTAGTATAAATATCTGTCTTGGAGACAGATGGCAGCTTAATGCAGGGTGAAAGTCATGCAGAAAGCTCTTCTAAGAGCTTTCTTCATGACTTTCACCCTGCATTAAGCAGCCACCTGCCTAAAAGTATCTAAGTTCTTCTCTACTAGAGTTCCAGTTTAGATGAGTTTTACTGTACTTAGAAACAAATCCCACTCTCCGTCAGTTTATAAAGCTGAATGTTTTGTTAACCTTTACAGAGCTCCAGATAAGATGCGTAAATTAAGTCATTTTCAGAAATAACTTCTTTATATCTCCATCAAACCCTATACTGTAACCACTCTTTAGAATCGTCTCTTCGAGACGATTCTAAAGAGTGGTCACAATATAGGGTTTGGTGGAGAAATAACGACTTTAGAATGTGGGTACCTACCTTTACCTGTAGCTCTGATCTGACACTTAGATCTTATCCATCAGTTTATAAAGCTGAATTAGTCATTTTTAGCTCGTCTGTTTCGAAGAAATCACGAGCTATTGTCGTAACTCCGGCATCCGCGTTGTCTTTGTCGTCGTCGTTGTCGTCTTCGTCTTCCGAAATCTTAACATTGATAACAGACGAGCGTTTGCACCCGCTTGCAGTGCTCTTGTTTCACCATATTTTGTAAACCTCTGATTAGATTGACATAGTAGCAAATGGTGTAGACCCTGACCAAGTGCTCCTTCAGGATCCATTTGATCTAGGTCTGCACTGTTTGCCTAAGTATGTCTGTATAAATGGCAAAGGATAATTATGGTACAGTAGAACCGCTCTAATGCGACCACTTAATGAATAAACATGGGTGTCGTTATAAGCAGGTGGTCGCTTAATGCAGGACAAAATTAATGCAGAAAGCTCCTATAGGAGCTTTCTGCATTACTTTTGTCCTGCATTAAGCTACCACCTGCCTCTACCACCCAGAATTATACCTCTTTTAGGTGGTCGCATTAGAGGGGTTTTTACTGTTTTTTCTAATTACAAAATGAAACGCTGTATATGTTAAACGCTGTATTCTTTTGTCTAATCACTTTTTTTGACAGTATTTTTTTTGGGGGGGGGAAAAAGTGGGTTTCAGACGTTTTGGATCCTGATCAGATACTGTACTGTTCAGCATCTCAACTTGATCCAGTTTCTGCTTACGTAGATTATATATAGGGGATTCATCATATATCGACTTCATCATAAGACTACAAAGCTTTTTTAAACAAAATCTTTGAATACTTTGTTCAGTCAAAAAAGATTCTCTTAAATCTTAAGATGACAAGCAGAATTGTTGATGATTTCCCAGGTGGGTTGGAAGTTTATTGGAGCTTTTGTCAACTGCGTTAATTGGTTACAGAATCAGTGAGATTTGGGGTCAGGGGGACTTGGGCATGCATGTGGGAAACTTCAACATGAGGTAATTGACAGATAGCCCAACAACAATTAACCATAATAAATTATCCCTTATCCTGTTTATAACCCTTTGCCTTATATCAGAGACCCAGATAATTATAAGATGGGTAAATTAAACATTATCATGACTAGCTCCTTTATTTCTCCACCAAACCCCTTACTGTGACCATTCTTTAGAATCGTCTCGAAGAGACGATTCTAAAGAGTGGTTACAGTATTGGGTTTGGTGGAGAAATGACGATTTTAGTATTTGGGTACGCACCTTTATCTGTTACTTTTTTAGCTCTGTTATATAAATGCTTTTTCATGCATTTGCAAACAGACTAATCCCTGAAAAGAAGAAAGGCATATTTATGGAGTAAAGTGTTAATTGATTAATTATCTTATAGTGTTACACAAAACAAGTGAATTCATAGCTATGCGAAATAGTACAGATTAAGCATATATAGAATAGATCCTGATCAGACAGCTCCTGTAGGATCTTGTCTTATCTGGGTGTACTCTGTTTGCAAAAGTGTTAACAGGTGTCTCTATGAAGTAAATGGTTAATTTATATAATGTTTCATATTATGGATGGTACTGATTCTTTGACATTTTGAAATGATACGCGAGTATTAGACTATAAAAGACAGTAATAATTATGTCGTGTGATCGTTCACAAGTATTCCTGCGAGAGGATAGGATATTCCTAGTTTCACCTTTTACTCCATAGATATGCTTTTTAACCCTTTACATCATAAATGCACCTTTCTAATGCCTTTGCAAACAGAGTAGAGCCAGATCAGACCGCTTCTATAGAAGCCATCTGATCAGGGTCTGATCTGTTTGCTTATAGAATTTAATATATCTGATTCTAGAGTTTCATGTATTAATATGCCATTTTAAAGATTAACCCTTTCTTCCATAAATACGCCTTTCTGCGCCTCTGTAAAATTCACTTTTTGAAACCATTGTGATAAATAGAGCATTTGCTCCTGAGGAGCAATTCTGTATTTATCACAATGGTTTCAATACTATACATTTCTAAAAATGGGTTAATCTAATTGTTACTCATGATGTCATCATTGTTTACACGAATGTTCATTGAGGGTTAATCATAGATTCAAATCAGGTAGTTCCTGTAGGAGACACACCAGATCAGAGTGCATGAAACAGTATAGTTTCATGCAGAACCTGTTGCATTCATGTACGAAACAGTATTCAGTAAAACCCCTCTAAACCGGACTTTTCATTTAGTATAAATATTGATCTTAGAGACAGGTGGTAGCTTAAGGCATGGTGAAAGTCATGCAGAAAGCTCCTCTTGCTTTCACCTTGCATTATATGCTATTTTTAGATACAACCTCTTTGAATGAATCTACCCAAAAGGGGCATTTACTAGAGAAAAGTAAAATTTTAGAATTTTGTAATCTAAAACCATTGCAGTGGTAGTTTAAAACCATTGTGATAAATAGAGCATTAATTTAATGCTCTATTTATCACAATGGTATCAAGAAGTGACTATTACAGAGGCGTAGAAAGGCGTATATATGGAGGAAAGGGTTAAGCAGCTATCTGCCTAAAAGTATCTAAATTCTTCCGTACAAGAATTTGGTTTAGAGGGGTTTTACTGTAGGTGAGTAACACATAGTAAGGTTTGGCGGAGAATTAAATAAGACATTTTGATAAATCAAAATTCCATTTATATACATCACTAACCATCTACTCCATGAATATTCAGGCATTGTCCGTCCGTCCGTCAGTCCGTCCGTCTGTACATGTCCGTCTGTACGTGTCTGTCATTCCATCCGTCCATCCCAAATTTCATGTCCCTTTTTTATCTGTGAATAGATTTCAAAATAACCTGGCATAAATGTTCACCACACATAGATGATGTGTCATTTCCAACTCCCTGGTCCATGGGTCAAAGGTCAAGGTCATCTTTCAGGGTCAAAGGTCAGGGCATAAGTGTTTCACAAACACACTCTTGTTTTAACATGGCCTAAACTGAAGAATCATATCTATATCATAAGCAAACAGAGCAGACTTGATCAGGAACACAGGAATGTTTGACTGACAGAAACTGTAGAATTTCATATCTATATTATATCATAAGCAAAACTTAGTAGGCTTTGATCAGATGTCTGATCTGGGTCTACTCTGTTTGCAAAGATGTAGAAAGATTTATTTATGGGGTGAACTAAGAGCTGATAAGTGGTTCTTAACCCATTACTCCATGAATATTCATGTAAGAAATAATGATGTCATGAATATAAATTAGATCAATTTATTATAATAGCATTATTATATGGACACAGCCTAATTTTTGGCACTGGCAGAAACTGTAGAATCATATCTATATTATACCTTAAGCAAATCGAGCAGACCCTGATCAGACGGCTCCTACAGGAGCCGTCTGATCTGGGTCTGCTCGGTTTGCAAAGGCGTAGAAAGGCGTATTTATGGAGTAAAGAGGTTAAGACTCACTGGAATTGAGATGTTGTAACTGCCATTTAAAGATAGGGATTCAGTTGTGTCATTAATTAATTTCTCTTTACTAATGATTTTCTTTCAATTCACTTAACATGAGTCTTTGTCCCTAATTTTATACAACAGCAGGCTGTATATAGCCTGGAGTCCTTATTGACCCCTGCTGAAGCTATAAGGGGGCCCGATAATCAAAGAAAAAACTCCCTCATGAAATTAAAGGACCTGGGGCGGTTCTAAATCCGGGGTTGGATCATAGCCTGGTTTTATGAGGAAATGTGATAATGGGCTCTAGACTGGTAATTAGATGGTTATCAATGATAAAAAGAAATACTGGCTCTCACAGAGTCCTACAGATCTACCAGCAAGTAGTCCCAATAACGTTAGCAGTACGTATCAAAATGATTTGTCATTCACTTTCCATGTGCAGGGTTTTGCCGATGCAATATTCTGCATCCTATACGCATAAAATGACACCTGGGACCCCTAAAACATACAAGTCTGCGTCCATTGGGATGCACTGATGCCAGTTTCGAAACAGTACTATTTGAAT
The DNA here is from genome assembly GCA_963576725.1 of Azorinus chamasolen. Classification (NCBI taxonomy): domain Eukaryota; kingdom Metazoa; phylum Mollusca; class Bivalvia; order Cardiida; family Solecurtidae; genus Azorinus; species Azorinus chamasolen. Next base: position 102,458,233 of record OY755235.1, on the reverse strand, counting down.
GATCAGGCTAAGGTTTATTAAGCTTGAAGGGCCCAACATTGAAACATTTGATTTTATGCAAGCAGCAAGGTTGTTTGCTCATTCGTTAGAAGGAAGACTGTAACAAGTACATACAACAGATTATGCAGTGATAATAAATGATACAGATATTCATTGATTAAAATGAAGCATTTTATTAACCCTTTCCCTGTTCTATGTTTATTACAAATTTCAATACCTACTGAATATTCATGGACATATAAAATTTTGTTATACTGAAATTTAGAGGGTGGAAGATTGTAGCCATTTTAGCGAGTATAGAAACAGATCTATCAAATTTTATTAGCAAACAGAGCAGACCCTGATCAGACGGCTCCTCTAGGAGCCGTCTGATCTAGGTCTACTCTGTTTGCAAATGCGTGAAAACACGTTTGTATGAGGGAAAGGGTTAATGGACTGGACCCCTGTTTTTAAGACGGGGCGCCCAAAGTTTAGAAATGGGAGTCCCGGGGACCCCCAAAGTTTTAGTTTGATGTAAAACCCTGCATGTGGGCAGTTAGTTTTACTTTTCTTTTAAAAAGTTCAATGAGAGGCTTTAATTGAGTCTCATTATACACTGCAGTCAAAGTTTGAAGGGAGAATATAAGAGCACCTTGTCAGGCAATGTATATTAAGGTCAGCTTGTCAGGCATTGTATATAGAAGTCGCCTTGTTAAGTGTTATATATAGAAGGATCAGCTTGTTAGGCATTGTATACAGGAGACTGAGCTTGTTGGGAATTGTATATAGAAGTCGGGCATTGTATATAGAAGTCGGCTTGTCAGACATTGTATCTATATAGCAGTCATCTTGTTGGGCATTGTATATAGAAGTCAGCTTGTCAGGCATTGTATATAGAAGACTAGAAGTCAGCTTGTCAGGCATTGTATATAGAAATCACCTTGTTAAGTGTTGTATATAGAAGGATCAGCTTGTTAGGCATTGTATACAGGAGACTGAGCTTGTCAGGCATTGTATATAGGACTCAGCTTGTCAGGCATTGTATATAGAAGTTGGCTTGTCAGGCATTGTAAATAGAAGTCAGATTGTCAGGTATTGTATATAGAAGTTGGCTTCTCAGGCATTGTATATAGAAGTCAGCTTATCAGGCATTGTATATAGAAGTCAGCTTATCAGGCATTGTGTATAGAAGTCAGCTTATCAGGCATTGTATATAGAAGTCAGGCATTGTATATATAAGTCAGCTTGTCAGTTTTTCCGAGATACTCGCCTATTCCGAGGGATTCTTGAGGTCCCGGCTCAAATTCTATCAAATCTCATTGAAAATACCTGCATTAATCCGAATAGCGATAATCCGAAAATTCGAGCATGTGTGCTGGTCCCGCGGATCATTCTGGTTCCCTTTATTGATTGTTTAATTCGAGCACGGTGTTTTCCCACCTTCATGGTAATTATTCACACCTTCTCGACACCCTATCGTGACCCTTTGAAAAATCCGTCTATGGGGCATTAGATCTTCCAAATGTGTGAATAACACATTCATTGAATGCAGACTTTACTTTGGAGTAAATAATGATGAGAATTTAATAACCAAAGAGTCACAATCATAATTTGCATACGTTCGCAAACGTGTAGTGATTTTTCGGTACCGCTGAAAGTGTGCCATATAACGTATTTCTGCTTTAAATTTTGAAATAGTGCAGTGCTTTTCGTGTAATACGTTGACATTCGCAATATTTTGGTACTTTTAGTCAGTCTCGTTCATGCAGACTCTTGCTACGAGAGATGAACGAGAATAACTATTTCAGACGAAAAAAGCCGAGTGTTCCGATTAATTAATTGGGTCACTCGCCCTGATTTTCCTTACTACGAAACATCACGGGAACGAAACGATAATGTTTGTGTACCCAACTCAGCACCAACAACAAAATTAATGTCGACAAATGGAAATTATACAAAATAAACGACATAACGCTACACGTTCTAGGGATATGTCTAAATGGTTTGAAACAAGTTTTGAGTTTATTGTGAAGGGTCCGTTTAACGGACCCATACAAATTATAGTGAAACTTCGGTTGCCGATGTGAATTGTGTTTTCCATTATCACTTATATAAGGAAAGAATCGATGAATTATATATGCATTGAAGTTTATGATAATGTTAAAAAAGTTTACTGTGAAGAAATACGCTGTCTGTCATCGTCAAACAATGCTCTTAGGAAATGACATAAAATGCTCTCGGTTCTTTCGAGCATCGCGATAATCCGAGGTTTTTGCTGATTCCCGATGGTGCTCGAAATATCGCCAATATACTGTATATAGAAGTCACCTTGTCAGGCATTGTAAATAGAAGTCAGATTGTCGGGCATTGTATATAGAAGTCAGGCATTGTATATATAAGTCAGCTTGTCAGGCATTGTATATAGAAGTCACCTTGTCAGGCATTGTATATAGAAGTCAGGCATTGTATATAGAAGTCAACTTGTTGGGCATTGTATATAGAAGTCACCTTGTCAGGCATTGTAAATAGAAGTTAGATTGGCATTGTATATAGAAGTCAGGCATTGTATATAGAAGTCAGTTTGTTGGGCTATGAATAGAGGAGCCAGCTATTGTATAATCGATTCAGCTTGTCACGCATTGTATAAAGAAGTCAGCTTTAAAGGCATTTTATATAGAAGTCAGCTTGTGGGGCAATGTATATAGAAGTCAGCTTATTGGGCGATGAATATAGGAGCCGGCTTATCAGGTGTTATAAATAGAAGTCGGCTTGTCAGGCATTGTATATAGGAGTCAACTTGTTAGGCGTTGTATATAGGAGTCAACTTGTTGGGCTTTGTATGTCGAGCCTACTTTTACAGTTCTTGTTGCATTTGCATAAAACTTCTCAGAAATTATCGACATGGTGAGCAGTTGTGTGACATTAATTGCTTTTTTTATTGGGTACAAGATGGCCAATTGGTAACTTTTGGATTTTGACATTACCTAGTTGAACGATTCAGTTATACAGATTGAAAGCATTTTTGTGAACATTCACAAAATGATCAACATGATGAGATGCAGTGGAATACATCAATTCCTGGTCTATAGTTTTTGTCGCATTTTGATGACACCAAGTCAAAGCAGTGTTGCAGGTGTAATAATCACCATCAGTGGTATCTGAACTACTTACATACACTAATTACCCTTAATATTTGGACACCCAGTCTCCCTCGCCTATTTCCACCAGTTCCACCAGTCCTGTTTGTAAAGCACCGAAATTATTATACTTCCCTTCCCCTGTTGAATATTCATATTAGAAATAATGACATCATGAATATTAATTTGATTTTTATTGGCATAATTATGTACACAGGATATTTTATTACTGGTAGAATTTTCTGTAGAGTCAGATTAATCATAATTTCATAAGCAAGCCCCAGATGCATGGTTGCTTGCCCCTTTCCTTGTTCTATATCTATGTCAATACCTACTGAATATTCATGGACAAATTTAAATAGTTATAATGAAATATGTAAGATGGAACATTGTAGCATTTTAGAAACTAAAGAAACAGATTTATCAAATTCCATTAGCAAACAGAATTATTAGACTCTGATCAGACGGCTCCTACAGGAGTCGTAAGATCTGGGTCTACTCTGTTTGCAAATGTGTGAAAAAAGCATTTATATGAAGGAAAGGGATAGTTTGGGGTGAGCTAAACTCTGCACAGTGTGGATATTTTCAGAGATTGAAGGTTCAGCAATTTGCTCCATATTTGACACATTCGGTTCCTTCCCACACATAAATCAGGATTACCAAGTTCCATGGAACAAAAATTGTCTCCAATGACCCTTAACCTGCTAATCGTGATCTGAGAAATGCCAAAAAACTTGTCTCATCAGGATCCACGCTGTTTGACACTTGATGAATAATTTCTCAAAAGCTTGGTCAAATTGGAAGTAGTCAAAATTGCAACAGGGCTTTTACTCCATGAATATTCATGTAAGAAAACTTTAACCCTTTCCCTGTTCTGTGTTTATTTCAAATTTCAATACCTACTGACTATTCCTGGACAAAATAGTTACAAAGAAATATGGAAGATGGGGCATTGTAGCCATTTCAGAAAGTAAAGGAACAGATCTATCAAATTCCATTAGCAAACAGAGCAGACCCTGATCAGACGGCTCCTGTAGGAGCCGTCTGATCTGGGTCTACTCTGTTTGCAAATGCGTGAAAACACGTTTATATGAGGGAAAGGGTTAAGTGAAACCATGAGTATGAATTAGATTGATTTTAATGAAAACACATGAACATATTAATTTTTGGCATCGGCAGCAGCTGTACAATTACAGTAAAATCTCTCTATAACGACCACTAAATTGTGTTAATTAGTTGGTATTTAGGGCAGGTGGTTGCTTAAAGCAAGGTGAAAGTAAAACAGAACGCTCCTATAGGAGCGTTCTGTTTTACTTTCACCTGGCTTTAAACAGCCACCTGCCTTTAATTAAAAAATAATTGATGTAATTGGATCAGTGGCCGTTATACAGAGGTTTTACTGTACATCTATATCAGTTCATAAGAGAACAGAGCAGATTCCGGGTCTACTCTATTTGCAAAGGCGTAGAAAGTCCTATTTTTATGGAGTAAAGGGTTACTGGCTAAATAATGCTGATTTTGATATGTGTAATTTATTCTGAATTTGTCCAGGTTTTTGTGTCATCAGAGAGGCATTGTGTCACATACATGGGATCACTTTTCTATCGTCTGTCTGTCCATCTGTCTGACTGTCTGTCTGTCCGTCATACTTTCTTTTCTTTTTTTGTTCTAATACTTCTCCCAGAACGTGGGAATTTTATTTGTCCTCCACTGGTTACCGGTTGGGGGACTATAGGTTTGCTCGATTTCGTCTGTCTGTCCGACCGTCTGTCACGCTTCATGTCTGGGCCATATCTCCTACAAAGTTAGGTCAAATTCGTTATAACTTCACACATTCGCAAATTGTCTATTTATCACTGGTTTCAGAAAGTAATTTTTACAGAGGTGTCAAAAGGCGTCAATATGTGGGAATGGGTTAAGCCTTTCCCTGTTCATATTCATGTAAGAAATAATGACAACATGAATATTAATTAGCTCAATTTTTACAATATAAACTTTTCAAAGGAATTTTTTAGCTGTGACAAAAATTGTCGAATCGTACCTCCATCACGTCAAAAGCAAACAGAGCAGATCCTGATCAGACGGCTCCTGTTTGCAAATGCGTGAAAAGGCATTTATATGAGGGAAAGGGATAAGAGGACATGTACATTGTTTGCAAAGTTTAATCTAGGTCAGGTTTTCCATTTCCAATTTATGTTTGAAACAAGGGGTGGAGAAAAAGGAACAAATTACAAATTTATGAGTTTCAGATTTTATAAATTGGCCAGATTGTCTTAACGGTTTGAATTTGTAAATTTTAACCCTTATAGTGCAGGACACGAGTCATTATGTGGTTTGCAATCAACGTAGAGGAGCCCTCTCATCAGGGTCAGCACTGTTTGTCATGTTACACTTTTCCTTTGAAAAATCCCTAAATATTCACCATAAGCTTTACCTGTTTAAATTTTGGAATAGTGCATTTGAAAATTTAGCATTGGTAGTGTTAAAGTAGGTGACAAACTGAAGTCATGGTGATGCCTTACATGTGGCATGTGTCACCGTGCCCCGGGCGGGGTTCTTTCCCTCCCCCGTCGTAACTTCTCAGTCCTCCCCTCCAGGATGGCCTTTGTTCGCGGTCTGTAATCTTTTTAGCGTTCTCTTAACTGCTTTTATCCCTGATGTAATACCATCAGTGTTAAGAGAACTTTAAGAAATTAATTGAACCAATTTTCTATTTTTGAGTATGTGGATGTTCGAAACACCGGAAACTCAATGCTTGTGTTGCTGAGGACGGGTTTAATTTAGACGCAAATTTTCTTTTATGGTTTCCGTAATAGGGTAAGGTGCTTGTGTAGGGGGACAGGAGAGTGGCAGCTTTTGTTTTCACAGATACGGAATTAATTCTGGATAAAGTTTTTTGACACTTGCATGAATTATGCTTGGCTGGAATTAAGACTTAATACGAACCGAATGCCAAAATTTGAGTGGATTTGTGGGCATGTTTGTACAATAGAAGACAACTTTTTGAGGACTTATTTAAGAGCTAAATAAAGTTTGCTATAATGTCAGCACCAATGCAAGTGCAAAATGTTTTGGATTAGCAAGATTTGTTGGTGGCTAGATTGGATTAGAAATCATAATAATGCTGGGATTACCCATAATCGCGACAGTTATTGAATTGGGAATTGTTCTTGAATGACTCCCGCGGGGATTTAGCAGATTGAAGTAGGTGAACCTTATCATATCCCACACTCCCCACCTCCTCAGCTTATCCCTTTCCCTCTTCAATATTTATGTAAGAAGTAATGACGTTAAAGTGCTAATACAACCCTTTCCCTCATATAAATGCCCTTTCGTGCATTTGCAAACAGAGTAGACCCAGATCAGACGGCTCCTACAGGAGCCATCTGATCAGGCTCTGCTCTGATTGCTAATGGAATTTGATAGATCTGTTTCTTTCCTTTCTAAAATGGCTACAATGTTCCACCTTCCATATTTTATTGTAACTGTTTTGTCCATGAATATTCAGTACGCATTGAAGTTTGAAATAAACATAGAACAACAGGGAAAAGATTAATATATAATATACTGCAAAGTCAGAGGATCAAACCTTAGAGGTGTAAGGTAAAAAAGAATTACCACATTGCGCTATAATTTCTGAAAAATATTTTTTTACTAATGTGCCAGGATTTTACTATTAACATGCGGAAACAAGTATATAAGAACCAGATCAAAGGACTCCCTAAGATCTTTATAATTTCATAAGCAAACAGAACAGACCCTGATCAGACGGCTCTATCTGCTCTTGGTCTACTGTGTTTGCAAAGGCATATTCTGAAAAATCTTTTTTACTAAATCACTGCTAGTGTGCCAGGAGTTTACTTTAAACCCTTCTCTTGCTGAATTTTTAAATACATTTCTCCTTCTTTACCCATGCCTTGTTGTATAATTACATATATCTTCACTGTGTACAAGTATTTCGCTGTAAAATCACTGATGTAGAGTGCACTGGTTGCACAATCAACTTGTAAATAGTGCAGACCCTGATGAGACAGCTCCTGCAGGAGCTGTCTCATCTGGGTCTTCACTATTTACAGGTAAGTGTATTGACGTGAATAGCAAGCGAAGGGTTAACATGCCAGAATGAGTACATATGACTCGGATCAAAGATCCCTGAGAGAGCCATTTGATCTGGGTCTGCACTGTTTGTCATGGAAATCATTTTCATCAGCGATAAAATTTTGATACAACTTCTTGTGAAATTAATATTCAAAATGAGAAGACCCGGTTTTAATTATTTAGTAGGATAAGGTAAGGGTTGACACACCACCACTTGAATGGCTGAAGTGTTTTGTGAATTATTTTGGCCTTTTTTTTCGTTTCTTTAATAATGAAATTGTGTCAAAACCGTTTCACTACATGCTGACATGATTGAACCCTCGTATACTGAATTATAATATTTAACGCCTTCTGTCAATGAATATTGTTAATTAACCCTTCCCTTTCCCTGTTCTGTATTAGGCAAAATTTGAATACCTACTGAATATTCATTAAAAGATAGATATAAAGGAATATGGAAGGTGAAACATTGTAGACATTTTAGAAAGTAAAGAACCAGATTTATCAAATTCTATTAGCAAACAGAGCAGACCCTGATCAGATGGCTCCTCTAGGAGCCGTCTGATCTGGGTCTACTCTGTTTGCATGTTTGTATGAGGGAAAGGGTTAAACCATCCAAACAACTCCTTTCCTTGCAGGGTATAGGTTAAACAGTGTAGAACCTGATCAAAGGGCTCCTACAGGAACCTTCTGATCTAGTTCTACATTGTTTGCCAATGACTTACATTTTCCCCTGCAAATAACTGGTTAACCCATTATCTCATATGCTATTTTTAGATACAACCTCTTTGAATAAATCTATCGAAAAGGAGCATTAACTAGAGAAAAGGAAAACATTAGAATTTTGTATTTCAAAACCATTGTGATAAATAGAACATTTGCTCCGTCTGATCAGGGTGTGCTCTGTTTGCTTATGACATAATACACCACAGATATGGTTCTACAATTTCAGCCATAGTCAAGAATTCCTGTTTCCCAAGTGCTATTATGAAAATTAATCTAATGCATATTCATTATTTCATTATTTCTCACCTGAATAATCATGGAATAAAGGGTTAAAGTGGATTGGTCTGTCATCATTTAAGAAATAATGATGTCATGTATATGAATTAGATTAATTGGTTATAATAGCACATGGACACTGGATTTTTTGGCCATGGCAGAAACTGTAGAATCATATCTATATTATACCATAAGCAAACAGAGCAAACCCTGATCAGACAGCTCCTATAGGAGCTGTCTGATCTGGGTCCTCTCTGTTTGCAAAGGCGTAGCAAGGCATATAATGATAACATGAATATTTATTAGCTCGATTTTTATAATGTGAACTATTCAAGGGAATTTTTTGCTTTGACAAAAACTGTAGAATCAGATCTATATCATGATTCATGTCAAAGGCAAACAGAGCAGACCCAGATCAGGAGCCTTCTGATCTGGGTCTACTCAGTTTGCAAATGCGTGAAAAGGCGTTAATATGAGGGGAAGGGGCTAATTAAATGTTTGATCACAGGAACGATAGTTCTGTCATCTGCAAACATTGTAGACCTAGATCAGAGGACTCCTAGAAGTGCCCTCTGATCAGGGTCTGCACTGTTTGTCTTTCAAACTCCTCTCTACCCTTTCATTCACAATGGACTCCTTCGTAAAGCAATTGTGGAGCATTTCACTTTAACTCCCTCATCCATATAAACTATTTTTCATGTCTTTTGCAAACAGAGTAGATTCAGATCAGATGGCTCCTGTAGGAGAGCTGTCTGATCAGTGTCTGCTCTGTTTGCTTATGAAGTTATAATAGATTTGACTCTGTAGTTTCTACCAAGATGAAGACATTATTTCTAACATGAATATTTAACTGGGAAAAGATTAAAAATTTAGCATTTGAAGGGTTAAATCTTTCAGTGTAGGAATCAAGTCACTAGTGTCCTTTGCAAACAGTGTAGACCCAGATGAGAGGGCTCCTAGAGGAGCCCTCTCATCAGGGTCTGCACTGTTTGTCATGTTACACTTTTCTTTAAAGAAAACATCCCAGTATGATCAGGGTAAACTTGACCTGTTTGAATTTTGGAATAGTCCATTTGAAAAATGAGTGTTGAAAGGGTTACCAGTGTGACACTCAATAGCTCAGCATGACAGCAACGATATACTCGACATTGTAAATACTGATCCTTCGTCCATGGGGAGGAAGGAAAATGTTAACAAAAAACGTATTTGTGTCGTCCTGTGCTAAATAGTCATTAAACCTGACAAAGTTGATTTTCAATTTTTTGTGGCAGAATGATGACATATGAGGCTTAACCTTAAATGATTGAAAGTTTGTTTTCGTTACGACTTACGACTGCTTTATTTCTAAAAACAATTGTTTTCTAATTCCTGTTTCATGAATTATCATTAGGTATGATTCATTAACTAGATAGTACTGAGACAATGGGTGATCTTGCAAAATATCTGGATCTACACTGTTTACAAATCAGTCAGAAATCACAAATGAAAGGTGATTTCTATTTGATAATTGATGACGGGGCTATGACATGTTTTAATTCAGTTGTCAACGGGCTGTCAGCCGTCCCAGGGCTCCTCTGCCTCTGTGGGGCCATGTTCATTGGGGGTTCATTGACACGTCAATATTGTCCTGCTTCTGTTACATTAAAACTCCTTGTACTCTAAACAGCTCTCGTTTTGCAAAACAGTTTGTTTGCTGCAATTTTCAAAGTTTATTTTTTTCCTCTACTTGTCTTTACTAATAGAGTCCGAGTGTCACACATATTGGATCCAGATGAGATGCAGAGTTACTGAGAGTCTGATCTGGATCCAAACTGTCTGCATAGGTAGTGACAAGTTTTTGACTGACATACAAATAGTTAACCCTATTTCCTCCATAGGTAATGTTTAGACCCAAGCTCTTTAAATGAATCTACCCAAAAGGAGCATTTACTAGAGAAAAGTAAAGTAGTTTGAAACCATTGTGATAAATAGAGCATTTGCTCCTATAGGAGCAAATGCTCTATTTATCACAATGGTTTCAAGAAGTGGTTATTACAGAGGCTTCGAAAGGCGTATTTATGGAGGAAAAGGGTTAATTAATCAATCTTATATTAGGCTGTAACTTTGAGCCCAAGAAGCCCCGGGCTAGCAAGTTGTAGTTACACCTTGTACCTACCCACACTATTCTTCATGGTGGTCCTCATCATACACACAATATTATCTGATGGAGGAAGTTATCAGAGGCATGGGCAAGATTGGCCAATTAACCCATTCCCTGTCCAGTATAAATTAACCCATTCCCTGTCCAGTATAAATTAACCCATTCCCTGTCCTGTATAAATTAACCCATTCCCTGTCCAGTATAAATTAACCCATTCCCTTTCCAGTATCTATGTAAGAAACAATGACAACATGAATATCTATTAACTCCATCTTTATAATTTAAACTTTTTAACCCATTATCTCATAGGCTATTTTTAGATCCAACCTTTTTTAATAAATCTACCGAAAAGGAGCATTAATTAGGGAAAAGGATTTTTTTTAGAATTTTGTAGTTCTGAAATTGTGATAAATAGAGCATTTGCTCCTTAAGAGCAAATGCTCTATTTATCATGATGGTTTCAAAAAGTGACTTTTACAGTGGCGTAGAAAGGCGTATTTATGGAGGAAATGATTAAGCGAATGTTATGCTATGACAAAATCTTTAAAATCAGATCTTTATCATGTCAAAAGCAAACAGAGCAGACACTGATCAGACAGCTCCTATAGGAGCCATCTGATCTGGGTCTACTCTGTTTGCAAATGTGTGAAAAGGTGTTTATATGTAGGAAAGGGTTGAGTCCATTAGATCTAGCTCATATGCTTCTTTCTCCTATTACTATTGTAGTTCTTCTGTGACAAAGTTTGATAAAACATAATTATGAGCGTATTGCTGCTGTACTCGTTGCATGCTGTCTAAGTCAATTTGCCTGTACTGATCCAGTATCAATTTGATCAATAGGTCTGTAATAGAAAGGGCAGTCTACACATGTATCCATATTTCATTGGATCTGACAGGCCGGTTATTAAAGATAAACATTGGGTCAGTGCCACAGAAACACTAAGTGTACAATGCCGGGAAACCCTACACTTTCTCCGCTGTCTGTAACCTTTATTGAACTCCGAACAATTACTGCATCTCCATCAACATTAGGAATGCCAAGAAGTGTAAATTTCAGAATAGACAGGTCATAGTTACAGATAAGATGCGTAAAGTTATTCATTTTCGAGAATAACTCCTTTATTTCTCCATTAAACCCTCCTGTACGAAAACTTCCAGGCGGAATCCGCCAGGAAAAAACAGTGATTTTCCAGGCGGACTAAATTGTCCGTGTGAAAACAGCTCAGTTGACACGGATTGCTATTTTTAGTAACATTTAGACGGAATATCACACGAAATATTTAAATTAGTCCGGGTCATGTGACCTAGTCCGGGCGGAATTTTTAAAAATCCGGGCGGAATTTGAAATGTTTCAAGAAATCCAGGCGGAATTGTAAAAATTCCAGGCGGAATCTGAAAATGTCCGGGCGGAATTTTTTAAAAATCCGTGTGGAATTTTAAAAAAATCCGGGCGGAATTGTAAAAATTCCACACGGAATCTGAAAAAGACCGGACGGAATTTTTTAAAAATCCATATGGAATTTTAGAATGTCCAGGCGGAATTAAAAAAAAAATCCGGGCGGAATTTGAATATGTCCAGGCGGATTTTTGAAATTCCGTATGGATTTTTTCATAAATTATTAGTTGTTTCATGAATATTCAGTCATAATTTATTTATTTTATTTTTTATTTTTTTTTGGGGGGGTGTATGTTTTTAAAGTAAAGTTTTGGTGAAAAAAGGAACTGCATGCAATGATCTATGAAAATTTATAAGCAGACAGAACAGACTCAGACAGCTGTCTGGTCTTCTATGTCTGCCCATATGAGAAAATGCTGGATTATTAGGGAGAGGGTTAATTATTATCAGTCTCTTAGATCAGCATTTAATAATTTTTTTATTTGTAAACCTTAATATTGAGATATTGGCTGTTAGCAACATGAAATAATCACTTGAATTTCGCCATCAAATACACAAATTTTAAAATTTATGCACATTATGTATAAATAAACAAGAGGGCCATGATGGCCCTGAAATCGCTCACCAGAGGGAAAGATTTTTAAAGTTTTAACTACATGTATGTTTCTAAACAAAACTGGACACCTGTTTTGTGGGGTGTTATTTGACCCTTTTTGGATCCAAACTCTGTGCCATACCTGTTGGTCTTAATTCTGTTGAAAAGGGCCAGGAAGCAGTCAATCTTAAATAAACTTTTGGACCTTTAAAACCCTTTCCTTCATATAAATGTGATTTGATGCATTTGCAAACAGAACAGACCCATATCAGATGGTTTATATAGGAGCTGTCTGACCAGGTTGTGCTCTGCCGGCTAATAGAATACTCTTTCCTCCATAAAAACGCCTTTCTACGCCTCTGTAATAGTCACTTAATTAAACCATTGTGATAAATAGAGCATTTGCTCCATAGGAGTAAATGCTCTATTTATCACAATGGTTTCAAATCTACACAATTCTGAAATTTTCCTTTTTTCTAATTAACCCTTTCCCTCATATAAATGTGTTTTCACGTGTTTGCAAACAAAGTAGACCCAGATTTACCTCTTTGAATAAAAGACAAAATTTCTAACAGATGACAACCCTATTACTGCTTAGCATGACTTGACTGAAATTAGCACACAGTTTGGATTCTGATCAGACGCATACCGGTATGTAACTTTATATGTCGTTTGTATATGAGTAAATTTACTCCTATGGTGCAAATGCTCTATTTATTACAATGGTTTCAAATCTACACAATTCTGAAATTTTCCTTTTCTCTAATTAATGCTCCTTATCAGAAGATTTATTCAAAAAGGTGGGATCTGAAAAAAGCCTTTGTTCTACGCCTCTGTAACAGTCACTTTATGAAACCATTGTGATAAACAGAGCATTTGCTCCATAGGAGTAAATGCTCTATTTATCACAATGGTTTCAAATCCACACCATTCTGATATTTTCCTTGTCTCTAATTAATTCTCCTTATCAGTAGATTGATTCAAAGAGGTAGGATTTGAAAAAAAGCCTTTGTGATAAATAGAGCATTTGCTCCATAGGAGTAAATGCACTATTTATCACAATGGTTTCAAATCTACACAATTCTGAAATTTTCCTTTCCTCTAATTAACCCTTTCCCTCATATAAACATGTTTTCACGCATTTGCAAACAGAGTAGACCCAGATTTACCTCTTTGAATAAGCAGACAACATTTCTAATAGATGACAACCCAATCACTGCTTAGCATGACTTGACCGAAATTAGCACACAGTATGGATTCAGATCTGAAGCATACAGGTATATAACTTTATATGTGGTTTGTATATGAGTTAATTTACTCCTATAGAGCAAATGCTCTATTTATCACAATGGTTTGAGATCTACACAATTTTGAAATTTTCCTTTTCTCTAATTAATGCTCCTTATCAGAAGATTTATCCTAAGAGCATTTGCTAACCATTATGATAAAAAGAGCAAAAGCTCAATAGGAGTAAATGTTCTATTTATCACAATGGTTTCAAATCTACACAATTCTGAAATTTTCCTTTTCTAAAATTAATGCTCCTTATCAGTAGATTGATTCAAAGAGGTAGGATCTGAAAAAAGCCTTTGTGATAAATAGAGCATTTGCTCCATAGGAGTAAATGTTCTATTTATCACAATGGTTTCAAATCTACACAATTCTGAATTTTCCTTTTCTCTGATTAATGCTCCTTATCAGTAGATTTATTCAAAGAGGTAGGATCTGAAAAAAGCCTTTGTGATAAATAGAGCATTTGTTCTATAGGAGTAGGTTTCAAATCTACACAATTCTGAAATTTTCCAAGAAACAGGAAAATAGCCTATGAGGGAATGGGTTAAAAACAGTGTGAACAAACAGACACTAATTCTGAAGCAGACAACTTCATAGAGTTTTGACCAGGAACTTGCCCTCTCAAGTGATTGCGTAACACAGATGGAGTGCTAGCTCAGAGGAACCTTTATAGTGTAAAAGTAAATTTTAAAGTATAACCAACAGGGCAGGGCCAATTTTAACCTCAGAACTATGATATTAATCACTGTCAATAAGGTATACTAAGTAAATCTATACACCAAATATCTAAGCTCTGTGACATGCAGTTTTTGACAAGAAGATTTTTGAAGTTTTCCCCATGCCTAACCTAAGTGAGCCAGCATTCTGCTACTTGTACAGAAAACAACAGTCAGCTAGAGAAAACTGGCCACCCCTGGGACCGTAGCGGGGCCAATTTTGACTCCTGGGACATAATTTATATAACTTTTGTAGAAGACCTATAGGTGATGCTATGTGCCAAAGATGAAAGCTGAGAACCCTGTAGATTCAGAGGAGAAGACTTTAAAAGGTTCAAATTGTTGACGACGCAAGACTCACGACAAACGCCGACAGACGACAGACATCAGGCGATCACAAAAGCTCACCCTGAGCACTTTGTGCTCTGGTGAGCTAAAAAGCCTTGGTAGGTAAAATGTTCATCATAAAATGAAAAGTACTGTTTATCCACAATATAAGTAACTAGCCAAATAAAGTGTTCAATTTACTATAAGCAGCAGTGTTATCATTTTTATGCCCCCGCCTTTAGGGCATTAAGTTTTACCCTTGTCCATCTGTTTTGTCAAGGACTTCTTCACTTGTAAGCTGGAATAGTTCGATATTTGTTCTGAAGCATAATCATGGTGAATTGTACAGTGTCTCCCCTTTTCACGTCTGTCGTTCATCAACTTCCTGTTTGTCAACACTTTCATTGAATTTTGGTGATTGTTTGATGACAAAAGAAATCGTCAAAGATTTCTTGCCTTGTGTAAGCTGGAATGATTTGATATTTGGTCTGAAGTATAACCATAGTGAGTTGTACCCTGTCTCCCCATTTCAGGTCTGTCTTTCATCAACTTCCTGTTCGCCGACAATTGATTGAATTTTGGTGATTGTTAGTGACATTTTTTTTGTAAAAAAAAATGCAATTTAGAAAAACCTGGCCTGGGCATTTGTGTCATATGGTCAAATTTTCTTTTATTTATGTCTGGGTTTCATGGAAACCCAAGCATCAGCACACTTTTGGTGATTGTCTAGATGATGTCTTTCTCCGGAGTCTTGCATTTCTCTTGCACATATTCTGAAATGTAAGAAAAAAAGAGAATATTGTATATATTTAAATTCTTTCCCCACCTGATGTGAATTTAAAAGACTGTGGAAGAAATTTGCAAACAATCTTGGATCTAGATGTGCACCCTGCACCTTATCTCTATCCAAGGCATTTGACACTCGGATATATATAGCAATATTGGATTTTTTAAAAATTGTACCTGATATATTTATCTTTGAAAACAGTGTAGATGCAGATAAAGAAACTCTGAAGGAGCAATCTAATTTGGGTGTACTCAATAATTTGCTTGACAGAATATTGTATTCTATTAATGGAAAACAAGTAAAAGATTAACAGTTACGTGTAAAAGCAGTTACTGAGTCTTTATTCCACAGTAAAGTTATTCCACAGTAAAGTTAAGTTCTACTGCTATAGATGTACAGAATAACGGCAATAATTTAGCAGCAATTGTTTGAATCCTACAGGCTTGTGTGAGGGATATTCAGCTTAGAATGAAAGTCCTGTCATACAATATTTAAATGTTGTTGCATTCATTCTCAGTGTTGTTATACCTTCTGATCCTTCAAGATCATGAATTTCAGTACTTCTTGTTCTGAAAATTGAATACCGCTTAAGCCGGTGCTAGGAGGCGTGAGCAGTGTTGCACTTTCAATTACTGCTCATGAATAGACTCAATAAAACAGAGTCTGCAATTTTCTCTTTTTGTGTTGCAATTTTTGCTTTCGGGATTCACCCTTCAGAATTTATCACATATAATTCAAGGCCTAATGATTTGATTCATCCTCAAATTAATGATTTATTGCTGCTATACCCACTGGTATTTTAAGTAAATTATTTATTGTGCCCATCTTATTGTGTATTGGTGTATAGTTCATATTTGTATTAATTTTTTTTTATTCATTTTTTTAAATCAGGATCTTTATCAGATGCATTAAAACACATGTGAATTAAATATTGAGTTACA
Source organism: Azorinus chamasolen (assembly GCA_963576725.1). Classification (NCBI taxonomy): domain Eukaryota; kingdom Metazoa; phylum Mollusca; class Bivalvia; order Cardiida; family Solecurtidae; genus Azorinus; species Azorinus chamasolen. The sequence continues at coordinate 102,441,822 of OY755235.1, read as the reverse complement.
TGCACAGTACCAATCACTCAGAATGCTGTTTTCACTTACTTATGCCGTTAACACTCCTTCCATCCAGGGCTGGCTTCTCCTTTGGCAGAGCTCCTAGACATTACTTCATCTGAGAAGTAAACTGCATAACAGGCGAGTTAGTGCAGTGTCACTTCCTTTTGATGTCCAGCTGACAGATCTTTACACGATATCCTGGTAGCAGATTAGTCTCAACATCTGTACTGTCAGCCTTAAAATTAAACATTATCCAATAAGCACAAGTTACTAAAAAGGACTACATGTGTGCAAAGTGTACTGTAAGTCTGTTTCAAAAGTGTAGATCTTGATGAAACTGTGTCTGCTAACATTGGTCAATCCTGTTTGCATTAGCCCAAACAACCACTTCATTAAAATATTATTCGTGAACACTGCATGTAATTACATTTTCCTAAAGAAATTTTCATAAAAATGCTTTTAATAAAATCTCGCAAAGTGCTGAATAAATTCTGTGTATGCCTAGATCGTTTTTGGACCGAATTTTGTCCGATTCTACCAAGGCCGAAACGGATTGGGTCCGAAACGACCCGATGTCTTGTTGATGTTGTACGTGAGCGGTCCTGTTGATGCATATGGTTTGGTTGTGAAGAAGACCGAAAAGTACGCTGAAACTTTATACAAGTGCACGATTTAATAAATGCTTGTATTAATTTTGACTGTTTGAGATACAATTTCCAGACGAGTGTCTAACTTCTAAACTTGAGACCGGATTAACTTTAAGCCATCGACTTTCGTCAATAATTCAAACTTCCGACTGAAAAAAATAACAATAAGTGGTATTTTATATACTGATACTCACCATTCATTCTTGCATGTACTTTTTGTAGCATATGGTGGATGTTTTCATTCAAATCGAGTCGATTTTCTTCATCGAGAGAAACGAGCATGCTTTGAAACATTCAAAATGGCGCCGGTTCGGAGTAACATGTGACTCCGAAAATTTGAATATTTACGACCGGGTGCAATAATGGTTTAAATTGTTTCCGAGATATGATATATACATCAAAATAAGGCTTAAAGTGCTTTTTCGTATGGTAGATGGTGCATTTTGAAAAAATGATAATTTTTCGAACAAAATGGAATAAATTTCGAGGGACTATATCTTTGCGTAGGCACAACCTAAATTCACGCACAGCTTGCACTTAGCGACCTTCAATTCGTCACACCCAGAACACTATTATCAAAGGACTGTGTGTACACATGCATTTTTAACCCCCTGAAACTGTAAGGCATAGACCTTTGATATTTGGTATGTAGCATGATCTAATGGTCCTCTACTAATATTGTTCAAATGATGACCACTGTGCCGAAAATGGCCCTGCCCCGGGGCTTATCAGTTTTCATAGGAAAATCTTTAAAAATCTTCTTCTCTGAAACTGTAAGGCATAGACCTTTGGTATTTGGTATGTAGCATCATCTAATGGTCCTCTACTAAGATTGTTCAAATTATGACCCCCAGGACAAAAATGGCCCCGCCCCTGGGCTTATCAGTTTTTCATAGGAAAATCTTTAAAAATCATCTTCTCTGAAACTGTAAGGCATAGGCCTTTTATATTTACTAAGATTGTTCAAATTATGACCCCTGGGCCAAAATTCGCCCCGCCCCAGGGCTTATCAGTTTTTCATAGGAAAATCTTTAAAAATCGTCTTCTCTGAAAATGTAAGGCATAGACCTTTGTTATTTGGTATGTAGCATCATCTAATGATCCTCTACTAAGATTGTTCAAATTATGACCCCTGGGCCAAAAATGGCTCCACCCCGGGGCTTATCAGTTTTTCATTGGAAAATCTTTAAAATCGTCTTCTCTGAAAATGTAAGGAATAGACCTTAGTATTTGGTATGTAGCATCATCTAATGGTCCTTAACTAAGATTGTTCAAATTATGACCCCCAGGACAAAAATGGCCCCGCCCCTGGGCTTATCAGTTTTTCATAGGAAAATCTTTAAAAATCATCTTCTCTGAAACTGTAAGGCATAGGCCTTTTATATTTGGTATGTAGCATGATCTAATGGTCCCTAACTAAGATTGTTCAAATTATGACCCCTGGGCCAAAATTCGCCCCGCCCCAGGGCTTATCAGTTTTTCATAGGAAAATCTTTAAAAATCGTCTTCTCTGAAAATGTAAGGCATAGACCTTTGTTATTTGGTATGTAGCATCATCTAATGATCCTCTACTAAGATTGTTCAAATTATGACCCCTGGGCCAAAAATGGCTCCACCCCGGGGCTTATCAGTTTTTCATTGGAAAATCTTTAAAAATCTTCTTCTCTGAAAATGTAAGGAATAGACCTTTAGTATTTGGTATGTAGCTTCATCTAATGGTCCTCAACTAAGATTGTTCAAATTATGACCCCCAGGACAAAAATGGCCCCGCCCCGGGGCTTATCAGTTTTTCATAGGAAAATCTTTAAATATCTTCCTCTCTAAAATTATAAGGTATAGACCTTTGATATTTGGTATGTAGCATTATTTAATGGTCCTCTACCAAAATTAATCAAATTATGACCCCCGGACCAAAAATGGCCCCGCCCAAGGGCTTATCAATTTATCATAGGAAAATCTTTAAAAATCTTCTCCACCAGAACTGTAAGGTCTAGGCCCTTGATATTTGGTATGTAGCATCATCTAATGGTTTTCTACCAAGATTATTAAAATTATTACCCCAGGGTAAAAAATGGCCCCGCCCTGGGGCTTATCAGTTTTTCATATGAAAAGCTTTAAGAATCTTCTTCTCCAAAACTGTAAGGCAGAGACCTTTATTATTTGGTATGTAGCGCTATCTAATAGTTTTCTACCAAGATTGTTCAAATTATTCCCCTGGGTTGAAAATGGCCCCGCCCAGGGGCATGTCAGTTTTTCATAGGAAAGTTTTAAAAAATCTTCTTCTCTTAAAAATCTTTTAAAGTCTTCTCTGAACTTGTAAGGCAAAGACCTTGGATATTTGGTATGTTGTATTATCTAATAGTCCTCTACCAAGATTTTCAAATAATGAACCCTGGATCAAAAATGGCCCCGCCCTGGGGCTTAACAGTTTTTCATAGGAAAATCTTTAAAATATTTTCTCCTCCAAATCTGTAAGGTCTAGACTCTTTATATTTAGTATGTAGCATCATCTAATAGTTTTCTACAAAGATTTTTCAAATTATGCAATCTGTCATTGAAATCATTAATCTGTTACAAGGGCCATCATGGCCCTCTTGTTTATAAATTATATTTCTGCCACTATACCAAACTTTAAGACTCAATTAAATTTCACACTTTCCTGAGTCAAATATTTCCAGTACTGAAAAATTCTAAGTATGAAATGTCCATGTGTATTGTTACTTTTTTTTTTTTTTTTTATCAAAGTATGAAGTTTCCGTGCTCTCAAAATGTTCAAGTATTAAAAATCCGTGTGGGAGTAATGTTCCTGCTGCTTTTTATATCAAAGTATGAAATTTTCGTGTTCTCAAACTGTCCAAGTATTAAAATTCCGTGTGGAGAAAGAAATTCCGGGTGGACATGGCAGAAAATCCGTACGGACATTTACCCTGTCCACACGGAATGTTACTATGATTGTTAAGTTTCCACACGGACATTCTCAAAAAAATCCGTGTCCGCCTGGAATCCGGGTGGAATATTGAGATTCCGTGTCATTTCCGCCTGGAATCCGCCCGGAATCCGCCTGGAATCCGTGTGGATTTTTCGTACAGGCTATACTGTGACCACTCTTTAGAATCGTCTCTTCGAGACGATTCTGAAGAGTGGTCACAGTATAGGGTTTGTGGAGAAATGACAATTTTTGTATTTGTGTAGCACTTTAAATCTGTAGCTCTGGACAGGTTATAGTTCCTTTAGACTGTTAGCCCTTTGAATGTAGGAAACAGTGTAGACCCTGATTGTATATCTAAGGGATTCATTTGATTGGGTTCTGCATACAACTCCATCAAAGTGGAAAATTAAATGGAGATGGATATTCCACATTGAAAATTCAATACTCAGGGGTTAATATATTATATTATAATTATGCCTTTTAATATGTTCGCAAACAGAACAGACCTGGATCAAACAACCTCTGTAGGAAATTTCTAAAATTTTACTTTTCTCTAGTAAATGCGCCTTTTGGGTAGATTTATTCAAAGAGGTTGTATCTAAAAATAGCCTATGAGGTAATGGGTTAAAACAGTTTCTACTGTAATTCTGAATTTTGAGAGTTGAATGGCCCATCAATGTGTAACTGTAGAGCTCATTCTAGGAGCCCTCTGATCTGCTACTACACTGTTAGCAATTGACAGTACACTCATTGTCCTGCCATCAAATGGAGCATTAAAGGCCAGTTTTTGATTTTTGATAGGCAATGACCTATCCCAATAACACTAAGTATTTGGATAGTCAAACTTAACCCATTCCCTCATATGCTATTTTTAGATCCAATCTCTTTGAATAAATCTACCGAAAAGGAGCATTTATTAGCAAAAAGGTTAATTTTAGAACCGTGTAGTTTAGAAACCATTGTGATAAATAGAGCATTTGCTCCTTTGGAACAAAATTAATACTCTATTTATCACAATAGTTTCAAAAGGTGACTTTTACAGTGGCGTCAAAAGGCATAAATATGAGGGAATGGGTTAAGCAAATAGTGCTGAAAGAGCCGTTTGATCGAGTTCTGCACTACTTGTCAATGTGCCAATCTAACTTGAAGTTTCTAAAATGGCACCAAATTGATTTTATGTAGCTTTACACATTAGCAGAGAAAGGAAATTTGGTGTCTGAATACTTTGGGTAATGAAGGCAGAGCTACAGATAAAGGTGCATACCCAAATACAGATAAACTTCGATATCTCGAACTCAGATAACTGGAACTTCAGGATAACTCGAACAAAATGTTCAGTCCTTTCAAGACTTACAATACAGAATTGCTCTAAAATGTATCTCTACAGATATCTAGAAACACACGTGATCGTTTAATACAGGGCTAAAGTAATGCTGAAAGCTCCTACAGGAGCTTTCAGCATTACTTTAGACCTGTATTAAGCTGTGGCATTGAGAAATTGTTCAGAATAGATATCGGATTACTCGAACATCTGTTATCTCGAACTAATTTGTATGGTCCCATGAAGTTCGAGTTATCGAAGTTCTACTGGTTAAAATCGTCATTTCTCCACCAAGCCCTATACTGTGACCACTCTTTCGAATCGTCTCGAAGAGATGATTCTAAAGAGTGGTCACACAGTATAGGGTTTGGTGGACTGATTTAAAGGAGTTATAATGAAAAATGTTTAAATTTACACAGCTTATCTGGACCTCTGTAAAGGTATTTTGTCATCCTATTGCTTGCAGAGACACAGTATTTATTTGAACTGCAAAGTAGTGGACAAAATATTTGGCCCACATTTCATTGCATCCAAGCATCACCTGTTACCATGGGAATTGATGGGGTCATGTTTAGGTTGTCAAAAACTTTTACATACAGCAGAACCTATCTTAAGCAGCCATCAAAAAGAGGTCAAATTCTGGGTCGGTAAGGCAGGTGTTTGCTTAGTGCAGGTCAAAAGTAATGCAGAAAGCTCCTGTAGGAGCTTTGTGCATTTCTGTTACATTGCATTGGCAACAACCTACTTAAGACACCTATGATCAATAAATGATTGGCTGCTTAGGATAGGTTCTACTGTAAAAACACAGAAGACAGATAGAATGGTAGCCATCTACTTTAGCTGTAACATTTTATGAATATGCCATAACCCTTTTCTCAATAAATACGCCTTTCTTTGTCTCAGTAAAAGTCACTTTTTGAAACCATTGTGATAAATAGAGCATTTGCTCCATAGAGCAAATGCTCTATTTATCACAATGGTTTCAATACTGCACAATTCTAACATTTTCTGTATTTATGGAGGAAAAGGTTAAATCATTTTCAAGAATAGTTCCTTTATTCCCAAAACCCATTTTATGACCACTCTTTGGAATCGTCTCTTAGAGAGAATTCTAACGACAGGTCACAACATAGAATTTGGTGGATAACTGACCATTTTAGTATTTGATTACACACTTTTATCTATTGTTCTATTGCTCTGATAACACAATAACCTATGGTGAGTTATTGCTGGTCAGCAGACTGTATGATTGTGGTCAGAGTATTTCTGGAGATTTACAAGTATGGTCATTTTGACCTGTGGTCATTGTTCTAGAGCCTGCTGTTGTGGACTGGAAACAGCTTAGACAGCCTGAACATCAATAATATGCTTATGTTTAACAATAATATGCTTATGTTTAATACTGTGAAATTTTCGTCTGCAACTGCAAAAATTGTTGTCAGCTTAAATTTTATGATATTTTCTCTTATATATTGTCTTAACCCTTTCCTCCATAAATAGGCCTTTCTATGCCTCTGTAAAAATCACCTGTTGAAACCATTGTAATAAATAGAGCATTTGCTCCTATAGGAGCAAATGCTCTATTTATAACAATGGTTTCAAACTACAAAATTCTAAAATTTTACTTTTCTCTAGTGAATGCTCCTTTTGGGTAGATTCATTCAAAGAGGTAGGATCTAAAAATAGCCTATGGAGGAATGGGTTAAATCAGTGTCAAGCTGTGTAGATTCTTATCAAACACTCACTCACCTGACAGCTTGTGTTAGAAATAATGACATACGGAATACTTATTAGCTTAATTTTTATAACGTCATAATTTATATACCCCCACCCCCATCACAGAGAAAGGGGGTGGGGGTGTGTGTTTAGCATAATATTGCTTTTGCTGTCTGTTTGTTTGTCTGTTTGTTTGGCTAACTTTTATGTTGGCGATAATTTTGTCACCATTGCACATACATAATTAAAACTTGGCATGCATGTGCAACTTACAGAAGCGAACGTTGTTAGGGTTAAGGTCAAGGTCATAAATAAAGGTCAAATTGGGGACATAGTGTTTCATAAACACGTCTTATTTGTTATCTCTTTCAAATATGGAAGGATTTCATAATGCTTTGGCACAAATGTTCGATTCAACAAGACGATGTGCAGAGCATTCGATTCAGGCATGTGGTTCAAAGGTCAAGGTCACAATTCAAGGTCAAATGTTTTTAGCCACACCTTTCTTGTCCGCTTCATATCCCTTAAACCTTAATAAGGATTTAAAAATGCTGTGGCACAAAATTAATATTCTCCATAACAAGCTGATGTGAAGACAGCAGGATTCAGGCATGTGGGTTTAAAGGTCAAGGTCACAATTCAAGGTCATGTTCACAATTCAAGGTCAATTATTCATACTGTCTTGTCTGGACGATAACTCCTATATGGCTAATGCCATTTGATTGAAACTTCATACATGGAAAGAGCATAAGAGGAAGTATAAGTATAAGGGCCATAACTCTGACTTCAATTACTTTTCTAGTTATTGCCCTTTGTTACATTTATTTGTCAAATCAACTCCTGTTCTACCGATGCTATTGGAATGCCATTTCATTTATGGAAAGAACATGATGGAAGGAAGTATTATGCACAAGCTTCATAAATCTGGCTTCAATATTATTAGAGTTATTGCCTCCTATTTTCTGCAGAGTTATGGGACTTTGAAATTTTTACACTGAAATTTTGTCTGCAGGGTTTCTCCAAAACCTTTTACTGGATATTCATTAAATTTCATAGGATTGATTAGTATTAGGCCTAGTTGTGCATAACTTATTCCTGTTCAGGTTTGATGATTTTCTGCAGAGTTATGGGACTTTGAAATTTTTACAAGGAAAATTTTGTCCGTGTAATTTCCCCCAAAATCTTTGGTCAGATTTTCTTGAAACTTGATAGGATTGATCAGCACCATGCCTACTTGTGCATAGTGTATTCCTTTTCCAGTTCAATGATTTTCTGCAGAGTTATGGGACTTGGGAAAAGTTTGTCCACACGCTGGGGGGAGACATCAGTTTTTGTATCAAAAACAATTCTAGTTACCATGGCCATCACACTCTTGTTCATATGCTGTTATAAATAGTAAGCTTATTAATATTCATATAATTTATGTACATTTACATGATTTCTTTGAATATTTATCAGCTAAAGGGCTGACTGTACATGAAGAATCTTAATCCTTTCCCTTTTAATTATAAACACATTTTCATGCATTTGCAAACATAGTAGACTCAGATCAGAGAAGACCCAGATCAGACAGCTCCTGTAGGAGCCGTCTGATCAGGGTCTGCTCTGTTTGCTTACGACATGATATATATCTGGTTTTGTCAAAGCAAAATATTGCCTTGAAACTTTCACAGTATAAAAGATCAGCTAATAAATATTCATGAGTTCATTATTTCTTACATGAATATTGAACAGGGAAATGGTTAATCTTTGCGGATAAAGACAGGCATCTTAGCTAATGTTGATATAATATAGTCTGATAATCCCAAGCATGTAGGAACTTGCTTTCATTTCTTCCATATCTCCTACAATTGTGATTTTTAGGAAGATAACAAAGATCAGTGTAATATGCCATGGAGTCACGTCCAGAGGTGACAATGTTTGCGGAGTTAACAAGATTTGCATGCTTGTATGGGATCACTGACTGATTTGAAGATGCCGATATTTGTACTGTTATTTGGCCGGGATAATAGAAAGGGCGGCACAACTTTTATTGCGCGGACATTAAAGCTTTGATAAGCAGCATAAGGTATTCAAGCAAGTGTGTGATTACAATATTTCTGTGAGAAAAGAGGACAAATAATGGACAGGAGTGGACGATGAGTGGACATAAGAGGATTAGCGTGCTCTATTGCTGGTTCTTAACGGTCTGAAAAGTAAATGTTTGACCAGTACAGCTTGCTACTGAAATAACATAGCGGATTAGCGACAGTGAAGGTGTTAGCTGGACAATCAAACAGTCAGAGTAGTTACCTGGTGCTTTGTTTTCCATTTGGTCATCAAGAAACAGCTGGCAAGTTGCCTTGTCGGGTGACAAAAATAGAAAAGAAATCCAGATTAGGAATGATTATGTCGTAATTAATTGAATATGGGTGTATAGTTTTGACTAGTGATTTTTACTGTTGGAATGCTGATAGATTGTATGTTGATCTTCAAAGACAAACAGATTTGACCGAAGTGGGGACAGACTATTCATTCGAATCAAGTGGATTAATTTAATTGTTAGTTGTACATGATTGCAGTAAGTTGTAGCTTTATTGGAATTTTGAGTGGTTGTGTTGAATTTCATTTATTACTGTGAAATTGAATTATAATTTCTATGATGGTAACAAATATGAATTAGAACCAAATCAAATTGGATTACTACTGAGTGTGGGGGAAAAAGAGCTGCTCTGAAATAGTTTCATTTTGGGTTTTGCAAATACAGTAAACCCCCTCTAATGCGACCACCAAAAAGGGGCTTAATTAACAGTGGCAAAGGCAGGTGGTAGCTTAATGTAACAAGTGTAGAGCCTGACCAAAAGGCTCCTTCAGGAGCTGTTTTGAAATAGGTCTGCATTATTTGCCTAAGTTTTGTCTATCAGAATACTAAGGACATTTACAGTACAGTAAAACCTCTCTATAATGGACACTAAATTACATCAAGTATTTTGTGTTAAAGCAGGTGGCAGCTAAAGCAAGGTGAAAGTAAAACAGAACGCTCCTATACGAGCGTTCTGTTTTACTTTCATCTTGCTTTAAGCAGCCACCTGCCCTAAATACCAACTAATTAAAACATTTTAGTGACCGTTATAGAGAGGTTTTACTGTACTTGATACCTTTGGTATGCAGAACATTGTCGTCTGCATCATTTCTATAAGAATTTTCTTTTGTGCAACAGTTTCAGAGTTACAAACATTTTGGTTGCTGATTATCGAGGCCAAGATTCTTGGTACAGTAAAACCCCTCTAAACCAGACATTCAATTTTGGTATAAATATCGTCTAGGAGACAGGTGGCTGCTTAATGCAGGGTGAAAGTCATGCAGAAAGCTCCTTTATGAGCTTTCTGCATGGCTTTTACCCTGCATTAAGCAGCAGCACCTTTTGGAGCTTTCTGCATGACTTTTACCCTGCATTAAGCAGCAGCTCCTTTAGGAGCTTTCTGCATGACTTTTACCCTGCATTAAGCAGCCACCTCCCTAAAAGTATCTAAACACTTCTTTACAGGAATTCTGGTTTAAGAGGGTTTATATTGTATCTCATCTTGGTACAGACATATTGCGCAAAGGTTATTTGTGGGTTTAATTACTCAAGGAAAAGGTCTGTATCTTGAGGTTTCAGTCATGTAAGTTTGTTCGCCAGCTCGACATTTATCAGTCCATATAGATAAAGGCCACTACAGTGATAGTATAATGTAAATACTAGTTTGTCATACTCCAAACTTACCTTGTCCTGAGCCTGCATGAATTGAAACATTTCTCGACTTTAGTTAACCCTTCGCTTGCTGTTCACGTCAATATACCTACCTGTAAATAGTGAACACCCAGATGAGACAGCTCCTGCAGGAGCTGTCTCATCTGGGTCTGCACTATTTACAAGTTGATTGTGCAACCAGTGCACTCCACAGCAGTGATTGCACAACAGTGAAATACTTGTACACAGTGAAGATATATGTAATTATACAACAGGGCATGGGTAATGAAGGAGAAATGTATTTTAAAATTCAGCAAGAGAATGGTTAAGTTGTGGATATATTAAATCCTGACTACTTGGTTAACCTGTTCCTCCATGAATATTCATGTAAGAAATAATGATGTCATAAATATTAATCAGATTAATTTGTTATAATACAACATGGATACATGAATTTTAGGCCATGGCAGAAATATTAGATTCATATCTACATTATATCATAAGCAAACAGAGCAGACCCTGATCAGATGGCTCCTATAGGAGCCATCTGATCTGGGTCTACTCTGTTTTCAAAGGCATAGAAAGTCATATTTATTGAGTAAAGGGTTAAGCCTTTCCTTCATATGAACGCTTTTACATGCCTTTGCAAACAGAGTAGACCCAGATCCTGTAGGAGCTGTCTTACCAGGGTCTGCTAATAATATAGATCTCATCTACCAATACCAAAAAATCTTATGTCCATAAAAGTTATATGGACATTATTTCATTATATCTTACATCAATATTCAAAAGGATTAAAGCAAATGCCTGCCACTTGGAATACTGAAATCGGCAACAAATTCAGTGAGACCTGTGACGACTGCTAAAAAGAAGCCTACTTCCAGGTTTAAGACAGCTGGTACATGTAGCTTATTGCAAGACAAAAGGAGTTTTTATTGCATCACTTTCATCCATCATTAACTCATTCCCTGATATTTAGGCCTGTTGATGTCTCTGTAAAAAATCATCTTTTGATATCATTGTGATAAATAGAGCTTTTGCTCCATATATAGGAGCAAATGCTCTATTTATCTCAATGGTCTAAACTTTTACTTTTCTCTAGTAAATACTCCTTTTTGGTAGATTTATTCAAAGAGGTTGGATCTCAAAAAAAAATAGCATATGAGGTAATGGGTGAGGCAACCTGACCTTCTTTTTAAGACCACTGCATTTATTGCTTCAGTAGTTGCTATAGAGAGGTGTTACTGTGGTTTTGTTCAAATAACAGCTGTAACGGAACAGTTGATACACAGTGCTGCATTGAATTATAGACTTTGTAAATATTTTAACAGGCCTGTCAATGAAATTGAAATAATACTGATATCAAATAGCCCCGTAATTAAGAGTTTATGAATTGTGGTTTTCTTTTGCCTGTTTAGTGATTGGTCTCCGTATAAAATGTCATCTGTTAATGTTTTAAATGCTGATATTTTACACTTGGTCTTTACACAACAAAAACAAGAATCTTATACAGTTTTGATTCTGATGAGATGCCGAATTAGTTAACATTTCTATGGGTCCAATCGGCTTATGCAGATAGTTACAAATTGGCACATTGCATAAACAGTGTACTGATAGCCATCTCAGTTTTTTGACGTAGATATTGTATGAATAACAACGAAACTGAGACACAAATGAGGTTTTATGAATTAAATTAGTGTAATTTGCACGCTTTACAGTATTACACAGACAAATCATATGAAAGATACAATTTCAAAACTGCGGCTTTTTTTGTTATCGGAACAATGTCTGTCAATACACGCAGTATTGTCGAATACTTAATGGAATCTAATCTTAGTTAATTTGTACAAGATGAAGTAACATTGCCCCCACCCTCTGATACCCTAACCACCCCAGAAAAAAGCACCCAGTCACCCATAGTGGGTAGATAAAATTCCTACCAACTATTAATTTCTGTAGTATAGGTACACTATTATGACACAAGTTATTAGCATTGTGTCACAACCAAAGTATTTCAATTCTATATTTCAATTATCATTTTGAGGCAGAACCCTTGACCAGTATCCATGCTTATAAAACTTTTAGTTGAGTCTGAGCTCGTTCTCAAGTTTTTGATTGGTCAGATTTGAGCCTTTGGCTCAAATCTGACCAATCAAAAGCTTGAGAACTCAAATCTGACCAATCAAATGCTTGAGAACGAACTCAGACTCAACTAAAAAGCTTTATAACCCTTGACCTGTTCAATATTCATGTAAGAAATTATGACATCATGAATATTAATTACACTATTTTATAATGGCATTTGAATATAGGACATTTTGGCACAGACAGAAACTGTAGAATCAGACCTATATGATACCATTAGCAAACAGAGCAGACCCTGATCAGCACATTCTACAGGAGCCATTTTCATAATGGCACATGGACACAGGAAAATTTGGCCACAGTAGAAAGTGTAGAATCATATCTATATTATACCATAAGCAAACAGAGGAGACCCTGATCTGCAGATCCTACAGGAGTCATGTAATCTGGGTCTACTCTGTTTTCAAAGGCATAAAAATGCATGATATATGAGCTAATATATAATTTGGGCAGATTTCTTGTCCTTTAGGTTTTACACAAAGCACAAGAATGGTGTAAAGAAAGTTCCTCATAGAATGTGTATATATCAAGGAAATCTAGTAAAATAGTGATAAAAAAATGAATTTGAGGAATTAATTGAACAGCTGTACCAAGTTTTGGTATCAATTTTTAGGTAAAAGTCATGTCCCAAATCTAAAATTATACATTCAGATCTCTATTTCAATGAGAGAAAATGTGGTTTTCAAAATAATAATGGTGATTATAATAAATATCAACATTTAACTGCATTGTAAAGAGAAAATAAAGTCCGTAAATAGCATTAATGGCACTCAAAATACACTTTGAACTTTGTCCCTCAGACCTACGTCATTGCAGTAACAATGTTATAATATGGTGGAGTTCTACCATTAAAGCACACATTCAAGGGAGACAACTACCCTCAAGAAGAAGATTGTTCACCACTAAATGGCTGTTACCATGTTATAAGCATGGTGTGAAAACAGTTTCAAAAAACAAGATTATTTAAGTTAAGTATGTGAGTGAGTATTTTTGAAATCTGTCATTTAAGTAACGCATATTACAAAGATGCTTTAAATCATAGCTTGCATTTTAAAGTGCATATAGGTTATAAATATAAATGTTTATGTTATAAACATATCAAAGTAAGGCTAGGTCAGAGATCAACACCAAAAGTTGAGGTAAATAGGAGAATGCGTCATTGCAATAACAGTCATTGCAATAACACTCATTTTGTGACTGCAATGACAGGATTTGTTATTGCAGTGACAATACAGCATTGTATTGTTACTATCTTTATAATTTTCATTTCAGTTGGAATTATTCAGCAGAAATATGGAAGTAAATATGCATAATAAATTAAAATGTGCATGTTTGTTGAAAATTTATGTAAGATGGGATTTTAAAAAAAAATTGTTATTGCAATGACAGGATTTGTTATTGCGATGACATTTCTAGTTCTTTTAAATTTTCTTCATTATTTTTTGTTATTTTACTACAAGAATAGCACTGCAGATATATGCATGCATGTAATGTAAATATATGGAATAAATACAGTTGTCTGTTTCTCAAAGTCAGTTTGAAGGCTGGATATTGTAAGACATTGTGTATTAATACGTTCCCTCATATAAACATGTTTTTATGCACCTGCAAACAGAGAAGACCAAGATCAGAAGGTTTCTATATGGTCTGCTCTGTTTGCTGAAGGAATTGGATAGATCTGCTTCTGTACTTTCTAAAATGGCTACAGTGTTCCACTTTCCATATTTCATTGCAATAAATGTGTCCATGAATATTTAGTAGGTATTGAAATAGAATAGAATAGGGAAAGGGTTAAATAACAATTGTTGTCGTTGAGCTATGATGGACATTAATAAGTCTTTGGATTAACCCTTTCCCTGTTCTATATTTATTTGCAATTTCAATACCTACTGAATATTCATGGATCAAATAATATAATGAAATATTGAAGGTGGAACATTGGAATCATTTTAGAAAGTAAAGAAACACATCTATCAAATTCTATTAGCAAACAGAGCAGACCCTGATCAAATGGCACCTGGGAGCTGTCTGGTCTGGGTCTACTCTGTTTGCAAATGTGTGAAAACATGTTTATATGAGGAAAGGGTCAAGCAAGTAGTGTATAACTGAACAGTCTGTCAATTCTAATTAGAAACCTGGATATTTTTAATATCAATTTAACCCATATAAACCATGATGACCAATAGATATACCAATCCAGTCCTGAAGCTATAGCTTACATGGATTGTCTCTTCATAACAACTTGTAATAAACAAATATTAACCCATTCTCTCCTAATGACGCCTTTTTGCCCCTATGCAAACTCATTCTTCGAAACCATTGTGATAAATAGAGCATTTGCTCCATAGGAGCAAATAATCTATTTATCGCAATGGTTTCAAAACTATGCAATTCTAAAATTCTCCTTTTCTATAGTTAATGCTTCTTTTTGGTAGATTAATTCAAAGAGGCTGGGTCTAAAAATGGTCTAGGAGAGAATGAGTTAAGCAAGCCCCTGGCAAGCTTTATAGCATTTCCTGAATTAGTTAAAAAAAATTTGATAAGAAGTGATAATGAGTGTGAGTGATGATGAGTGTAAGTTTCTCTTATCATACACTCTTAAAAAGAGCTCCAAAGTTTTAAATAAATAAACAAAATGCTGTATTTTTGAGCATTGTATGATGTCATGCCATACTGCTTTTAATAACATCACATCATTTATATATGCCAAATATAATAAATATGTGTTGACTTTATTAACTCAGAAACAAGTGAAGTTATGTGATAAAAAAAACTTTCATGGAGTTTAATAACAAGTTCATAAAATTTCAAGACATCTAATATTTTACATAAGTGTTATTTTTTAATGTAAGGAAGCTTCCAGATCAGGGTCAACTCCGATTAAAATTCTTTGCTCTATATACCCCAATAAAAAGTATATGTAATTAAATATGTACAGCTGGCAGAGTTTTACAAGAATTATAACTCATGAGTGAAAGGGTTCAATTGAAAGATAATTTAAGGGTTATCCCATTGCCTGGAAAGGAGCATTTCCTGGATAGAAGGGAATTTTCAGGATATATATATTGTAGTCTTGAAACCATTGTGATAAAAAGAGCATATGCTTCTTTGGAGCAAATGCTCTATTTATCACAACTGTTTCAAAATGTGGCTTTAAAGAGTAGTTTAAAGGCATCTGTTTGTATAAACTCTGTCTTATCCCAGTTTTAACTGAAGAAACAAAACTATCTCCCATTTTTTTAGAAAATGACTTTTTCGAGGACACTATAGTAAAAGTGGCCAAACTAGCATGAGAAGGGTTGAAAACAAAAATGCTGAACATTGGTTTGCTGCATCTAACCACATATGCAAGCATTATTTTCAAATCATGCCCTAGATCGAGCATTATCTTGCAACACCTGTGTGCTTTGGGTCTACCCTGCTAGCCATGTAATACATTGTAAATATTATTTTTTTTGCTTTATTCTCAGCTATCAAAAGTTATTCTTTTATCAAAAATAAATTAATTTAAATAAAAGTCAGTCCAAGGCAACGGTGAAATATAATGCTCATTGTTGTTGTTCATATTTTATTTATTATCTTTAACCCTTCTGCCCATTATAAAACATTAACACCCCTTACAACAGAAAAGATCCAGATCAGAAAGCTCCTCTTGAATCTGCCTGATCAGGGTTTGCTCAATTTGCTTATTGAAATATTATGGATCAGACCATCTCCTGACTCTGGTAATTAATTCCTTTGTTTTATGTAGCGCAATGAAAAATGATAAAATATTCACAGTGGGCGGAGTTTTTTTTTAAATATTCATGAGGGAAAGTATGAATTTGCAAAGAACATTATAATGAGGGGCATTGAAGCCTGGAATAAGGTTAATTTTAGCAGCATAAGATTATGCAAGTCATTGCAATAACGAAAATGTCATTGCAGTCACACTGGAATCTTTTTTCAATGTCCATTAAAATCTTTTTGTAAAATTACTTGATATAGTTTAGAATTGAAATTGCTGAACGTGTTGTTAACAGTTTGTGTGTTATTTTAGACAATTTGCAAATAAAAGATAGCAAAAATAAATTTTATTGTCAGTTTGTCATTGCAGTTACAATAAATGTCTTTGCAATAACAAGGGTGTCATTGCTATAACATGCGTAAAGAATGATGACAAAAAAGCTGAAACATGTTTGAATATTTGTCTGATACATGATTTGTTGATAATTATGACATTATTCTAGGTTAAGCAAGTGTTAAGCACTATACAAAGCCAATAATGATCATAACACTAATTGTTATGTTTGTAATTGTATTGGTTTTATTGCATCATGCAATGATTCAACATTTCTCATTAATATATATGGAAAAAAAGGTTTTTATATATTCATCTATTCAAATATGGCATACATAAGATATATAATGCAATAAATTACTTTAAATGAACCACATGCTCTTATAGTCATTGTTTTCATTTTCGTTACTGCAATGACATGTGCTTGAGAGTCATCATCATAAAGTCATATAAAGTTTTAAAGATGAATAAAATTAGGGTGCATTTTACATTTTCAGTGTCACTAAAACAACAAAGTACCTAGAAATCAACAAAACTTTCAAAAAGAAACACCTTTTATTTTTCAAAAAATTGATTTCAAAATCTGCCCAAATTATATATTGGCTCATATACCAGTATGTATAGTAAAGGGTAAACCGTTTCATTCATACACACGTCTTTTGATGCATTTGCTAACAGAGCAGGCCCAGATCAGATGGCTCCTAATGGAGCCGTCTGATCAGGGTTTGCTCTGTTCGCTCATGACACGATATAGATCTGGTTCTACAGTTTTTGTCAAAATAAAAGATTCCCTTGAAAATTTTACATTTTGAAAATGTACCTTATAAATATTCATGATATCATTACTTGATACATGAATATTGAACAGGGAAATTAAAGTGTAATCAATAATAGAGTACTTTGAAACTTCAGCCTTCAAAAGATTGTTCCTTTGAACATTAATGAACTTTTGTCAGCAGAAATTGTTATCTTCTCCAGTTCTATGCTACAATGTGTACTACTAATTACCATATAAGAGTATTCAGACAGCAAAGTTGTGTATGGCAATTTGTCACCATTTTGATAACTTGTTATCTTGAAAAGTTAACAATGTAAAAACCAATCTAATAAATATCCATGATGTCATTACTTGTTCCATGAATATTGAACAGGGAAAGGGATAAATTAGTGGAAGTGATACCCCTCTACCTGATAGCAGACCATAGACCAGATTAGTTAATTCTTGTAGAGCTCTCTGATCAAGGTCTGCTCTGTTTGCTTAATTAACCCTTTATCTGATAAATATTCATTGTAGACTCCTTAAACTATGAATATTCATTAACTAATTTTCTTGTAAGACAAATGAATACTGGTACATGTACATTGCTATGACAAATAGTCTAGAATTAGATCTGAAGATTTTCTTAACCCTTTCCAGCCACTTTTAAAAAATCCACTGAAAAGGAAAAAAAGGAATATTTTAGAATTGTGTATTTTTGAAACTATTGTGATAAATAGAGCATTTGCAAATGCTCTGTTTATCACAATGATTTCAAAAAGTAGCATTTAGAGGCATCAAAAGATGAGGGAATAAGCAAACAGAGTAGAACCTGATCAGACGGCTCCTATTGGAGCCATCTGATACGGGTCTACTGTGTTTGCACAGCTCTATCAGGTAAAGGGTGACATGGGTGATATAAGAGTATTCTAAATTGTCCCAAGACTGGATCATGTTATTTATATCTCTGATAATATACCATCAAAACTGTCATGTTCTCTTCTATACCAATTTCCTACAGATCTCTTTCTCAGGTTGCCACTTTCAGGAATTACTTCCAGTTCTATATGGTCATGTGACTGCCTGAAGTCTAGACCCGCATATTTATTTGATATAACTTCATTGTTCCCAGACGTAATAAATTTTATGACATAGATAATCCCAGATGCCTGAAGAAGTGCTTTTCATTGATTTCAAAGTTCTCCTAGATAATTGCCCCCTTTCTACGCCTTTACAAACGGAGTAGACCCAGATCAGATGGCTCCTGTTGTAGGAATCTGATCAGGATCTGCTCTGTTTGCTTATGGAATTATATGGATCTGAATCTTCTGTTTCTGCTTGGTCAAACTTTTCTGTGTTCATGTGGCATTATAAAAAAATGATATAATCAATATTCATAATATCATTATTTCTAACATGAATATTCATGGAGTAAAGGACCATGGGTTCATTCACCTCTTTGCACAACATCGGTAAATTTATGATAACATTAGGAGCTGTCTGATCAGGGTCTGCTCTATTTGTCTATGGAATGATATAGATTTTCAGAACTACAGGTAAAGGTGCATACCCAAATACTAAAATCGTCATTTTTCAACCAAACCCTATACTGTGACCACTCTTTAGAATCGTCTCTTTGAGACAATTCTAAAGAGTGGTAACAGTACAGGTCTTGGTGGAGAAATAAAAGAGTTATTCTTGAAAAATTAATTTACGCATTTTATCAGGACCTCTGATATAGATATGATTCTACAGTTTCTGCCTTGGCCAAATATTCCTCTGACTAATTGCCATAAAAAATTGAAAAAATAAAAATCAGTCCAATTAATATTCATGATATAATTATTTTTACATGAATATTGATGGAGTATAGGGTTAAGCGGGTATACATGTATAGTTACGTGCTATTCTTGTTTTCTCTGGGCGTCGTATGTTATTTCACAGAACACCGAGGGTAGAAGTTGCTCCATTAGCCGCTGTCTATAAATCAAGTGACAGAAAAAATCTATATTATCAACGAATCCCTGTCATTATGTAGGAAGGCTATATTCTACTATAACAGGAAGTGTTGTATGCTCTTGTAACACCATATAATGGTGTTCTGGCCTTCATGGGGACAATTTCTGTGAGAATAGTTTCCATTTTGTCAGATGATGTAACATGCTTTGTATGGTGGCTTTTAGAAGTAAAGATCATCTGTCAGAAATCATGTAACTCTATAACATAATAAAAATCCAGATGATCAATATTCATGATGTCATTGTTTTAGAGGTGTCATGATCATGATTAGAAATGATATCGATATATCATCGATACATATTATTTGATTTGATGTCGATTTTGATTTTGACAAACAATGCCGACTCTGATCAGGCCTTTAATCCTTTCCTCCATAAATACGCCTTTCTACACCTCTGTAAAAATCACCTGTTGAAACCATTGTGATAAATAGAGCATTTGCTCCTATAGGAGCAAATGCTCTATTTGTCACAATGGTTTCAAACTACAAAATTCTAAAATTTTCCTTTTCTCTAGTTAATGCTGCTTTTCGGTAGATTTATTCAAAGTGATTGGATCTAAAAATAGCCTATGAGGTAATGGGTCTGCTCTGTTTGCATCATGACAGTACAGTAGAAGAAACCTGTCCTAAGCGATCATTAATTTATTGGAATCTTAAAGTGCAGGTGGTAGCTTAATGCAGGACAAAAGTAATGGAGAAAACCCCCATGGGAGCTTTCTGTATTACTTTGACCTGCATTAATCTACCACCTGCCTTACATACCCATGATCAGACCTTTTTGATGGTTGCTTAACCCATTCCCTCATATTGACGCCTTTTGACGCCTCTGCAAAAGTCACCTGTTGAAACCATTGTGATAAATAGAGCATTTTGCTCCTATAGGAGCAAATGCTCTATTTATCACAATGGTTTCAAACTACAAAATTCTACAACAGTTCCTTTTCTCTAGTTAATGCTCCTTTTCGGTAGATTTATTCAAAGAGGTTAGATATAAGAATGGCCTATGAGGTAAAGGGTTAAGATAGGTTCTATTGTATTACTCGTTTACAGCATCCAAAGGGTTATCCCTTTACCTTTTGAATATTCATGAGTAAGATATAATGACATCATGAATATTTATTAGCTAAACTTAACATAATGGTATAAGAACACAAATCTAATATGTATACTTTCATCAGCAAACAGAGCAGACCCTGATCAGATGGCTCCTATAGAATCTGTCTGATCTTGGTCTTCTCTGTTTGCAAAACATGAAAAGGTATTTTTATGTAGGGTTAAATTCTTACTAACTTACAGTCCAACCCCTGTCATCCATATAAATATGGTCATGTGTTTTCTGTTTCTACTTTCAGCCTTTGGAATCTATAGACAACATTAAAGAGAAGCTTCTCGTGTCGGAGAATGCGTATCGTTTTTCTGGTGCGGGTCATTGCGAAGTTTGTGACGCGCACATTACACAGCTGAAGGAGGAGGCTGTGAGCATGGTCCAGAGTATTCAGCAAGCACAGAGTGACCACACACCCACCACCAACTTACCTAGCCTCATTGGATCCATAAATGCCACACCCACCAGTAGAAAAATCTCCACCACCGGCGGGCCTCATATAAGGTAAGCTGCTGAGGTGTATTAGAGAGCTGGTAGTGCAAAACAATTCTATATACAGTAAAACCTCTCTATAACGGCCACTAAATCGTGTTAATTATTTGGTATTTAGGAAAGGTGGCCGCTTAAAGCAAGGTGAAAGTAAAACACAACGCTCCTATAGGAGCGTTCTGTTTTACTTTCACCTTGCTTTAAGCAGCCACCTGCCTTTAACACAAAATACTTGATGTAATTTAGTGGCCGTTACAGAGAGGTTTTACTGTATATACAGCAAAACTTCTTTTTATAGCGACCACTTAATGAATGCAATTGGAAATTTATAAGAGTAGGTGGCTGCTTAATACAAGAGGAAAGTAATGGAGAAAGCTCCTATGGGAGCTTCCTGCATTACTTTCATTTTGCATTAACCCTTTCCTCCATAAATATGCCTTTCTACGCCTCTGTAATAATCACTTCTTGAAACCATTGTGATAAATAGAGCATTTGCTCCATGAGAGCAAATGCTCTATTTATCACAATGGTTTCAGTACTACATAAGTCTAGTTAATGCTCCTTTGGGTAGATTCATTCAAAGAGGTTGGGTCTAAAAATAGCTTATGGAGAAATGGGTTAAGCTACCACCTGCCTTCAAGACTCAGAATTAGACCACTTTGATGCATGAAAACATGTTTATATGAACGAAAGGGGTTAACCTTTTCCTTCATATAAATGCCTTTTCAAACAGAGTAGATCCAGATCAGATGACTCCTGTAGGAGTCGTCTGATCAGGGTCTTCTCTGTTTGCTTACCCTTATGCAATTGTAATAGCTCTGACTGTATTTGAACCCTCTGCCACTGTGTGAGATTGTATTGCCATAGATCAGAAAGATTCTGTAATTTTCCATTTTAGCAGGTACACTAATTTTACAGTTAAACCCCTCTAAACTGGATGTTCAATTCAGTATAAATTTCGGTCTTGGAGACTGGCAGCTTAATGCAGGGTGAAAGTCATGCAGAAAGCTCCTCTAGGAGCTTTCTGCTTGACTTTCACCTTGAATTAAGCTGCCACCTGCCTAAAAGTATATGTTATTCTCTACTCTGGTTAAGAGGGGTATTACTGTACACATATTGGATCAGGAACCAGCTGATAATTATGATGTATGGGTTTAATATTTCATGGCTGTCTGACATTTCTAAACAGCATACAATCAGTAACTATCAGGTTGTCATTGTAACATATGCTTCTATTGCAGCTCAGAGCTCCAGATAAGATGCGTAAATTAGAATATTTTCAATTATTACTTCTTTATAACTCCACCAAACCCTATGTTGTGACAATCTTTAGAATCATCTCTTCAAGACGATTCTAAAAAGTGGTCGCAATGTAGGATTTGTTGGAGAAATGACGATTTTAGTATTTGAGTATGCATCGTTATCTGTAGCTCCGAAATTTGCTGCAGTATAAGTGTGGGCTATTAGTAACTTGTCAAACCAGTCAGATAAACGTGTTGACAGCAATAAACACACATTAGCAACAATGAACCAAATGATATATATCCTGAAAGCTCCGGCAATAACAGAAAGGCCGTTCTGACAAGACTGACTCTGCATTGTCTAATCAGTACAAAATCAGCATAATGTAGCTGACAGACAGCCTGAATCAGCTCAATTAAATGAAAAACTTCGGCATCTTTAACGAAGTAAACTCTTTCCCATTAATGAAATGCTTTTTCATGCCTTTGCAAACAGAGTAGACCCAGATCAGACGGCTCCTGTAGGAGCCGTCTGATCAGGGTCTGCTCTGTTTGCTTATGAAATAGTATAGATCTGATTCTACATTGTCTGTCTTGTTTCAGTATAAAAATTCAGCTGATTAATATTCATTATTTTTTTTACATGATCATTAATTTTATGGAGTTTAAGGGTTAAATCTTTACTTCATATACACAAAATGTATTATAGTGCCTTTTCACACATTTGCAAACAGGAGCTGTCTGATCAGAGTCTACTTTGTTTGCTAATGGAATTTGATAGATCTTGTTTCTATACTTTTTTAAAATTGCTACAATGTTCCACCTTCCATATTTCATTATAACTATTTTGTCCATGAATATTAAGTAGGTATTGAAATTTGGAATAAATGAAACATACAGATAGGCTTAAGTGGATAGTTTGACTGCCACAGCAAAGTCAGTCATGATAGACAGACAGCAAAGTCAGTCATGATAGACAGACAGCAAAGTCAGTCATGATAGACAGACAGCAAAGTCAGTCATGATAGACAGACAGCAAAGTCAGTCATGATAGACAGACAGCAAAGTCAGTCATGATAGACAGACAGCAAAGTCAGCCAAATGAAATGGAGAGGCAGCTACAATTATGCAGTTTAACTTGACAGCTTAGTATTACAGACAGTCAGCAAAGCCAACCAAATAAAACTGAGAGGCAACAACATATGCAGTGTAACTTGACAGTCAGCTTAGTATTACAGACAGTCAGCAAAGCCAACCAAATAAAAATGAGAGGCAACAACATAATGCAATGTAACTGACAGGCAGCTTAGTTTTACAGACAGACAGCAACGTCAGCCAAATGAAACTGAGAGGCAACAACATAATTATGCAGTGTAACTTGACAGACAACTTAGTATTACAGACAGACAGCAAAGCCAGCCAAATGAAACTGGTAGGAGGCAACAACATAATTATGCAGTGTAACTGACAGCAAAGTCAGCCAAATGAAACTGAGAGGCAAACAACATATGCAGTGATTATGGCATTTGAGTGTAGGAATATTAAAATTTTGACCATGGCAAAAACTGCAAAATCATATAAATATTATCTATAGGAGCTGTCTGATCTGGGTCTACTCTGTTTGCATAGGCATAAAAATTCATGTTTATGTAGTAAAAGGTTCAAGAGAAATTGGTACACATTTACATTACGTTATATTATATAATTATGTGTTTCAAATCAAAATATCGCCAAACTGAGATTTTAGTTGATGACATATAAATGAGATAATTGTAGTCTATCATTTTTCAATACTATAGAACCTGTCTTCAGTGGCCATCAAAAAGTGGTCTAATTATCGGTATTTAAGGCAGGTGGTAGCTTAATGCAGGTCAGAAGTAATGCAGAAAGCTCCTATAGGAGCTTTCTGCATTACTTTTGCCCTGCATTAAGAAATCACCTGCTTTTTATGCTCCCATATTCAATAGATGACTGGCCGCTTAGAACAGGCTCTACGGTATAACATTTCAGTACAGTAGTAGTTGTACATGTGCTGACCAATCAAGGCCTTTCTAGTGTCTGGGTTGACAATATCCTATTGTCATCATCTTTCTAGTAGACGCATTAACTCTTTCGCTGCCAATATCACACCCGTGATTACTGCTGCAAACAGTTTGGATCCAGATGAGACTCCGAGTAACTCTGCATCTCATCAGGATCCAAACTCTTTGTTATGGTGACTGTTTTTTTCAAACATAAATGACGAAAAATAAAAAATGAAAATTGTAGCATGAGACAAAGTTTGCAGACGACAAAAAATGGCAGCTAAAGAGTTAATTCTTACATAGCTAGTGGTGGATTCAGCATGACCTTTGTAAATGATTTACTTCTCAATAGGACATAAAGTAATTTATCATCTCATCAGGATCGAAACTGACTTACACGCTAAAGATTGTTTTAAAAAGAAATTTTGAAAATAATATCTAAATTGAGAATTAAGCATTTATCAATTTGTTTTCAGGTGTCAATTACTTTGCGAGCTTAGGAGTTAATCATTTCCCTGGAATTTCAATTGCTCCTACCCCATCTGGCTCTTCGATATGTAATATGTCCGGGTAAACCATGAAATCGCCATGAACAAGAAATTAACATGTCTCCACAAATATTTTTGTAATTAACCAACCTGGAAGTTACAATTTCTGTTTGAAGAAATCCGTTTGTGAGGCCAGTCTTTAACCCATTACCTCATAGGCTATTTTTAGATCCAACCTCTGAATAAATCTACCAAAAAGGAGCATTAACTAGAGAAAAGGAAAATGTTTAGAATTTTATAGTTCTGAAACCGTTGTGGTAAATAAGGAGCAAATGCTCTATTTATCACAATGGTTTCAAAACGTGACTTTTACAGAGGCGTAGAAAGGTGTATTTATGGAGGAAAGGGTTAACTCGATCTTTCCCTGTTCACTATTCATGTAAGAAATACTGCCATCATAAATATTTATAATCTGAATATTTATAATGTAAACTTTTCAATGAATTCATTGCTTTTGACAACAAACTGTAGAATCAGATTTGTATTATGTCAAAAGCAAACAGAGCAGACCCAGATCAGACAGCTCCTATAGGAGCTGTCTGATCTGGGTCTACTCTGTTTGCAAATGTATAAAAAGGGGTTTACATTAAGGAAAGGGTTAAGTCTTTATACTAGATGCCAGCATTATAGTTACTATATTTGTTTAATGGCACAGATATGCACAGCATGCATTTTTCACTTTTATTTGTTGCCAGGCAGTTGCTACAGAGTGTAAAACTGAATAAAAAATAAACAAATTACATTATTTTTTTGTTGTAATCAAAATCAGAGTGTGAAATCTCATTAAAAATGGAGAGAAATATTTAAGATTCCATTGTGATGCGATCAAGACACTCATTCTTCATTTATAACTATGGCTTTCCTTTTTATCTGCAAAGATTAGGAAGCTTATTAACTCTTTACTCTATAACTATGCCTTTCTATGCCTTTGAATAAATAAAATAATGAAAATGATTATGAGTATTTACTCACATAAGAGTAAACTTTTAGAATTTTGTAGTTTTGAAACCATTGTGATAGAGCATTTCGAGAGCTTGGTGCAAAACTATTCTAACTCCTTCACAAAGTGAAGGAGTTAGAATAGTTTTGCACCAAGCCCTCGATTTGCTCCTATAGAGCAAATGCTCTATTTATTACAACACAGAAAACCTCTCTATAACGGCCACTAAATTGTGTTGATTAGTTGGTATTTAGGGCAGGTGGCTGCTTAAAGCAAGGTGAAAGTAAAACAGAATGCTCCTAATGGACCGTTCTGTTTTACTTTCACCTTGCTTTAAGCAGCCACCTGCCTTTAACACAAAATATTTTATGTAATTTAGTGGCCGTTATAGAGAGGTTATACTGTAGTTTCAAAAGTTTAAAACCTTTATCTCATGGACATTTATGTAAGAAAATACTGACTGTTTGAATATAAACCCTTACAATGTCAGAAACAAGTCGCTAACTTCCGTTGCAAACAGTGCAGACTCAGATGAGAGGGCTCCTAGAGGAGCTTGACCTGTTTTAATTTTTGAATAGTCCATTTTGAAAATTCATTGTTGTTATAATGGCAAGCGTGTGAGTAAGAGAATTGTTGACCATGGCAGAAAGCTGTCTGATCTGGGTTCTACTCAGTTTATATAGATGTCAAAAGACGTCTATGACCCAAAGGGTTTTGGTGCCTGGTGATTTGACCTTTCATCTTCATCTTTGATCCAAACTTTCAAAGCATTCACCGGTTAGCTTATGACATTCAAAAAGGTTTGGTGGAAAAAAAAAATACACAACAGAAAATAAACCATCTTACAGATAACGATCAAGTTCGAGCTTGTGTATCCCGTGCTTTGTATCGACTTGTACCTGTTCGCTCAGCATGCATCTGAAGTGGCCGATTTATAATCCAGATAATCCCTTAGATCATAGCCAACTCCAGCCGTAATGTTACCCTTTGAATGAACGTAAATCTTACCCTTTAACCCTTTCCTCCATAAATACGCCTTTTGACTCCTCTATAAAAATCACCTGTTGAAACCATTGTGATAAATAGAGCATTTGATCATATAGGAGCAAATGCTCTATTTATCACAATGGTTTCAAACTACAAAATTCTAAAATTTTCCTTTTCTCTAGTTAATGCTGGTAGATTCATTCAAAGAGGTTGCATCTAAAAATAGCCTATGAGGTAATGGGCTAAATGAATGTCTGAGGAAGGTCTACTTGCATTTGTAGACTGTTCACTTTTGTGTCAGGTGCATGTTTAGTAGCTCTCCGTTCATAGTCTGCAATATTATGTTTAACCCATTCCCACATTTTGACGCCTCTGTAAAAGTCGCTCTGTGAAACCATTCTGATAAATAGAGCATTTGCTCCAAAGGAGCAAATGCTCTATTTATCAAAATGGTTTCATAACTGCACAATTCTGAAAATTTCCTTTTCTCTAGTAAATGCTCCTTTTTGGAAGATTTAATGAAAGAGGTTGAATCTAAAAATGCCT
This sequence comes from Azorinus chamasolen, assembly GCA_963576725.1. Lineage (NCBI taxonomy): Eukaryota > Metazoa > Mollusca > Bivalvia > Cardiida > Solecurtidae > Azorinus > Azorinus chamasolen. The sequence goes on along the minus strand of OY755235.1, from coordinate 102,414,641 downwards.
ATGCGGGAATGGGTTAATGTAATTTAATTTATATTCAGCTCTCTGGGACCCACTCAAAGTGACTGAGCTTTAACAGAATGTCTTTTTAACTCTTTACTCCATGAATATTCATGCAAGAAATCAGGAAATCATGGATATTAATTAGATTAATTGTTATAAATAGCACATGAACACAGGAATGCTCTACAGATTTTACCAATACAAAAATCTCTTATATGCATTTGCCATCATAAAAAAAAAAAATCTAATTAATATTCATGATGTCATTTTTTCTGTCATGAATATTTAACAGGGAAAGGGTTACTTTTTCCCTGCCTTGAGCAACCACCTGCTTTTTAAGACTCCTATGTTAATAAATGAATGTCCGCTTACTGACAGATAATTAATTCTACTGTGATATAGATTTGACTCTAGTTTCTATCCATGGTAAAAAAAAAATACCTTTGTTGAAAATGCATTGCTAAAATTCAAAATAATTTATATTCATGTCACTATTTCTTACATGAATATTCATCAAATGAACGGTTAAAGCTGACGACATTCAACGTTTTATAAAAGATGTTTGTTACAATCAGTTTTGAAGTGGCTGTTGATGGGTATCTTAACCCTTTCTGTGCGGGACACAAGTTACTAATGCCCCTTGCAAACAGTGTAGACCCAGATGAGAGGGCTCCTCTAGGAGCCCTCTCATCAGGGTCTGCACTGTTTGTTTGTCATGTTACTCGTTTCTTTAGAAAAATCTCTGAATATTCACCATAAGCTTGATTTGTTTGAATTTTGAAATAGTCCATTTTGAAAAGTCAGTGTTGTAAGGGTTAGAGAGGAGCTGATCATGAGTGCCAGTTGTGGTTCTAGTTCTGGCATTTCGTGGCTCCACAGAGCTGGGGCAAGGCTCTGACACTTTCAGGATGGACGGATTGCTTTAGACATGAAAGGATTACATGAAAAAGGTAATGACAGAACAAACAGTTGTTTGTTTCTGATGATACAGAAATGTTCTGAGGAGAAGAAGATAAAAGACTTTATCAATGGATACTTTGAGTGGACTGATCAGTGCTTTGATGTTGTAGTGTATTTAACCCTTTCCTCCTTAAATTGGTATTTCTATGCCTTTGCAAACAGAGTAGACCCAGATCAGAAGGTTCCTATAGGATATATCTGATCAGGGTCTGCTCTGTTTGCTTATAGATTTAGGAACCCTTCGCTTGCTATTCACGTCAATATACCTACCTGTAAATAGTGTAGACCCAGATGAGACAGCTCCTGCAGGAGCTGTCTCATCTGGGTCTGCACTATTTACAAGTTGATTGTGCAGCCAGTGCACTCCACAGCAGTGATTGCACTGCGAAATACTTGTACACAGTGAAGATATATGTAATTATACAACAGGGCATAGGTAAAGAAGGAGAAATGTATTTTAAAATTCAGCAAGCGAAGGGTTAAAATCGGGTAATAAATATTCATGATGTCATTATTTCTTACAAGAATATTGAATATGGAAAAGGTTAAGCCTTTACTCCATAAATACGCCTTTCTATGCCTTTGCAAACAGAGCAGACCCGGATCAGATGGCTCTGATAGGAGCCGTCTGATCAGGATCTGCTCTGTTTGCTTTTGATATGATATATAGATCTGATTCTACAGTTTCTGCTAGGGCAAAAAATTCCTGTGTTCATGAGCTGTTTTAATCATTAATCTAATTAATATTCACGAGGTCATTATTTCTTAACATAAATATTCATGGAGGAATGGGTTAAACAGCTGGGTCTGCACAATTTGCCTATGTTTTGTCTGTCTGAATAATTAAGTTAATTAGTGTATGTTGTGTTCACAGGAGTAGGCATACAATTAATCAATTCCTCCATGAATATTTATGTCAGAAATAATGGTTATGAATATTAATTTGATCAATGTTATAATGGCATATGGACGCAGGAATTTTTGGCCATGGCAGAAACTGTGGAATCATATCTATATCATAAGCAAACAGAGCAGACCCTGATCAGACGGCTCCTATAGGAGCCGTCTGATCTTGGTATTCTCTGTTTGCAGAGGCATAGAAAGGTGCATTTATGGAGTAAAGGGTTAATTAAACTACATTGTGATTATTCTGTGATGTTGCAGTTCTTATAAGCATTATGGAACTTAACACTAATTGGAAGTGGCTAGCAATAGGTAGCGGAGAAACTGATACCATCGGAAGCTCTTTGCATGCCAGCCGCAAATTTATGATGGCCTATACGAACAGTTTGAATCCAGATCAGATGCTGAGTTACTCAGTGTCTCGGTGTGATCCTGACTGTTTGAAGCCATGATTGCATTATTTTAGGAAAAATGGAAAAACGAACATTATTTTAGCATGGTGGCACTTTTGTAGATGACGATTATTTGGGCTTTCGAAGAGTTTTTGCATTGATGGTAGGGTTATTCTGGTCAAATCACTGCTGACATTTGGAGATCCAGGAAGTGATTTGTAACCATAGCTCTCTGCCTGATGTGAATATAAAGTTAAACAAGTTTTTAAACCTTTACTTTATGAATATTACTATAAGAAATATGAATATTACTATAAGAAATATAAAGACATCATAGATATTCATGTAAGAAATAAAGACATTGTCATTCATGAATATGTATTAGCTTTTTATAATGGCATATGGACATGGGACCTTTAGCCATGTTAGAAACTGAATCACATGTAACCCTTTCCCGCATAGACTATTTTTAGATCCAACCTCTTTGAACAAATCTTCCGAAAAGGAGCATTTACTACTGAAAAGGAAAATTTTAGAATTTTGTAGTGTTGAAACCATTGTGATAAATAGAGCATTTGCTCCTATGGAGCAAATGCTCTATTTATCACAATGGTTTCACAAAGTGACTTTTACAGAAGCGTCAAAAAGCATCTATATGCAGGAATGGGTTAATTCAATAAGCAAACAGAGCCATACAGAAACAGTCTGACCTGAGGATACTCTTTATATTATGCAAAGGCATCTAAAGGTGTCTATATCAGGTAATTTCTTATATAAATATTCATGGAGTAAACGGGAAGACGTAATGTCATCATGAATATTAATCAACTGTGTTTTTATAATAACACATGAACACATGAATATCTAACCAAGACAGAAAGTGTAGATATAAATCTGTAATAGCATATGGATCTGAGAAATTTTGGCCATGACAGAAACTATCTATGTCACATCTATATTATATCATAAGCAGACAGAGCAGACCCTGATCAGACGGCTCCTACAGGGGCCATCTGATCTGGGTCTACTCTTTTTATGCCCCCTAACGGTGGGCATATAGTAATCGCATTGCCTGTCCTTCCGTCTGTTCATCAGTCTGTCCTTCCATCTGTCCCAAATTCGTGTCCCTTCTATAACTTTTTCATCTGTGAATGGATTTCAAAATAACCTGGCACAAATATTCACCACACAAAGACGATGTGTCGCGTTCAACTCCCTGGTCCATGGGTCAAAGGTCAAGGTCATCCTTCAGGGTCAAAGGTCGGGGACATAGTGTTTCACAAACATATCTTGTTTGCAAGGGTTTAGTGCAGTGTATTTATGGATTAAAGGGTTAATCCATTCCCTTATATTGAGACCTTTTGGACCCTGTGTAAAAATCACTTTTTTAAACCATTGTGATAAATATTTATCATAAAGTGTTAAAACTACAAAATTCTAAAAGAAAAGTCCTTTACTCTGGTTAATGCTAGTTTTCTGTAGATTAATTCATTGTGGTTCAGGATCTAAAAATAGCCTAATGTGAATGGGTTTAAGGATTAAAACTGGAACACGCTGACACATTAAAATTTAAAACATATTCATGTCAAATTACTTCATGTCTATTAATTATTCATCAACACATTTTATGGTTGTTCTTAAGGCGTTTCACCATTGAAAATGTTCGAAAAAGTACCCAGGGCTAGAAATTAATGTTTTATCAGCGGCAGTTATATTAAGTATCATAAAACCTCGGAACATAATTATAAAACAGTAGTAGTCATCATTTGGTTGAAAGTGCTTTTGATAGTCATTGATAAGAGCCAAATTAATTATGAAAGATTAGATAATAAACACCTACATAGATCATTATCATTAGCTCTCCAAAATGGCTACCATTATACGACAAAACATATATATATCTAGGTCATTGAAATACACCCAGAGTTCCAGATAAGGTACATAAATTTAAACATTTTCAACAATAGCACCTTTATTTCTCCACCAAACCCTATACTGTGACCACTCTTTAGAATCACCTCGAAGAGACGATTCTAAAGAGTGGTCACAGTATAGGGTTTGGTGAAGAAGAGACAATTCTAAAGAGTGGTCACAGTACCAGGGTTTGGTGGAGAAATGACAATTTTAGTATTTGGGTACTCACCATTATCTGTAGCTCTATACACTCTTAATTGTGTTTGCTGTTGTCATTATCCTTTTCACAGTAAGTATGGACAGACAGACAGACATAAGCAAAAAGTGTAGACTTCTATTCCTGTATGCCCTTTAACCCTTTCCTTCATTCAAAAGCCATTTTATGCCTTTGCAAACAGAGCAGACCCAGATCAGATGGCTCCTACAGGAGCCATCTGATCTGGGTCTGCTCTGTTTGCTTATGAAATCTTAATAGGTCTGACTCTATAATTTCTGCCAATACCAAAAATTCATGTGTATATACACGTATATCATTATAAAAATTCAGCTAATAAATATTCATGATGTAATTATTTCTTACATAAATATTTAACAGGGAAATGCTTAACTCTTTGCACGCTAGCGGCGAACCTGTGATTACCCATGCAAACAGTTTGGATCCAGATGAGACGCCGCATAATGCGGCGTCTCATCAGGATCCAAACTGTTTGTCATCTTGACCATATTTTTGTAAAGAAATGAGAGAAAGTTTATTTTAAGAATTGAAGCAAACGACAATTGTTGCAGACGAAAAATTACTAAGCGTGCAAAGAGTTAAAGACCTCCTCCGAGATATTTAATACGAATTTGTCATCACCATAGTATACAGTTGGATACAGATGAAATGATGAGCTTTAACCCTTTCCCTCGTATAAACGTGTTTTCACACATTTGCAAACAGAGTAGACCCAGATCAGACGGCTCCTAGAGGAGCCGTCTGATCAGGGTCTGCTCTGTTTGCTTATAGAATTTGAAAGCTCAGTTTCTTTAGTTTCTAAAATGGTTACTGAGTGTTCTTTCTTCCATATTTCATTATAACTGTTTTGTCCATGAATATTAAAAAGGTATCAAAAATTGGAATAACCATAGAACAGGGAAATGGTTAACTTGCTATCTGCTCGTGGTATTGCTTTTTAACCCCTTCTTTCATATAAACGCCTTTTCACGCATTTGCAAACAGGGTAGACCCAGATATAGGAGATTTCTGATCAGGGTCTGCTCTAGATCTGTTTGATTTAGACGAGGTATAGATCTGATTCTATAGTTTTTGTCAAAGCAAAATATTCGCTTGAAAAATTTATATTTTAAAAATTGAGCTAATAAATATTCATGATGTCATTATTTCTTACATGAATACAGAACAGGGAAAGGGTTAAATGAAACGGTAGAAAAAGTGAATAACAACTTTTGCACATCATTAGTAGCTAACAAAGGGTCTACACTCTATGTCATTAAACATCCTCTAGCGAATTTAACCCAATTGCACCAAGTGGATTCTTCCATGTTTATATATTGGATTAGTCCATTTTTAGCTCACCTGAGCAAAGCTCAGGGTGAGCTTTTGGGATACTTGAATGTCCGTCGTCCGTCGTCAACAATTTGCTTGTGAACACTCTAGTGGTCACAATTGTAGTCCAATCTTCCGGAAACTTGGTCAGAATAAATGTCTTGATAAAATCTCGGACGAGTTCGAAAGTGGGTCAAAAAACTAGGTCACTAGGTCAAATAGGAAAACCTTGTGAACCCTCTACAGGTCAGATTTTTAGCCCAATTTTCATGAAACTTGGTCAGAATGATTGTCTTGATAAAATCTCGGAGGAGTTTGAAAAATGGGTTATGTGGGGTAAAAAACTAGGTCACTAGGTCAAACAGTAGAAAAACCTTGTGAACACTCTAGTGGTCACAATTTTAGTCCAATCTTCATGAAACTTGGTCAGAATGAATGTCTTGATAAAATCTTGGACGAGTTCGAAAGTGGGTCAAGTGGAATTAAAAACTAGGTCACTAGGTCAATCAGTAGAAAAACCTTGTGAACACTCTAGTGGTCACAATTTTAGTCCAATCTTCATGAAACTTGGTCAGATTGAATGTCTTGATAAAATCGTGGACGAGTTTGAAAGTGGGTCAAGTGGAGTTTAAAACTAGGTTACTAGGTCAAACAGTAGAAAAACCTTGTGAACACTCTAGAGGTCACATTTTTTGTCCAATCTTCATGAAACTTAGTCATAATGATTGTCTTGATAAAATCTCAAACGAATTTGAAAGTGGGTTATGTGGGGTTAAAAACTAGGTCACTAGGTCAAATAGTAGGAAAACCTTGTGAACACTCTAGAGGTCACATTTATAGCCAAATCTTCATGAAAATTGGTCAGAATGATTGTCTTAATAAAATCTTGGACAAGTTCGAAAGTGGGTTATGTGAGGTCAAAAAGTAGGTCACTGGGTCATATCTTAGAGAAATCTAGTTTACACTCCAGTGGCCACATTTTTAGCCCAGTCTTCCTCAAACTTGCTCAGAGTGTTTGTCTTGGTGATATCAAGGCCGAGTGTGATCATTGGTTGGGTGGGAATAAAAAGTAGGTCACTAGGTCAAATCTTAAAAAAAATACTTTAGAGGGCACATTTTTAGCCTAATCTTCATTGGTCAGAATCATTGTCTTGATAAAATCAATATACTAAATCTTTGAAAATCTTGTTCTGCAGAACCACTGCTCATGATCCACTATCAACATTGTTCATATATTGTCCCTAAGGTTAAAATTGACCATACCCATGGGCCATGGGCTACCCAGCAAAAATCTTAAATCTATGGTAATCAGGTGAGCGATTAAGGGCCATCTTGGCCCTCTTGTTTATCTTAGGGGTGCCTGACCTAACTTTTCAATTTCGTTTTTATATTGAAATTCCTATCAGCAAACAGTGTTGACCCTGATCAGACGCCGCATTATGCGGCGTCTGATCAGAGTCTACACTGTTTGCCTACGTCCCATATATGGGATCATGGGAGCAAATGAGTTAAGCCTTTTATAGTGAATTGCCTCAGATGGTTCGTTCCACTTTGAACACTCAAAGGTTAAAGTGTTTCTAGGGGTATAATAAGTATATAAACTCCTTTCAACTCCCTTATGGAATAAAAACTACTTTCCATTAACAACCATCTAAAACAAAAAATCACTTTGGAAGAAAAACTAGAGAGCGGCCATCCTGTAGAGTGTTTTGACGCGTTTTTGTCACCAGATGACAGTTTCGGAAGATTTTAATGTTTTCGCCACTGTTACATCACCAAGGATTTGTTGCATAAATATGTCAGGTTGTTTATTGGGTTACGCACTCCACTAGACCAGCTTCAGTAGATGCAAGTCCTCATTAAAATTTCAATAGACCTCTCAGCCTTTACGATAGTTCTGGGGATCCACGCGATGCTCTGTTCTTGTTGTTAATGTCAGCATGTTAAAAAAGCCTTCGTTTGAGAAACAAATAAATCCCCAAGGTCTTCTTCAGAGTATTTACCCTTGTTACCTTAACGCTTTACGCCTTTCTACGCCTTTGCAAACAGACTAGACCCAGATTAGATGGCGCCTGTAGGAGCCATCTGATCAGGGTCTGCTCTGTTTGCTTATAATATAATACAGATCTGATTTTACTGTTTCTATCATAATACATGACTGTGCCATTATGAAAATTCAGTTGAATTGATCTTTTTGATGTCATTGTTTCTTGCCTGAAAATTTATTGAGGAAAAGGATAATACTAGTCTTCATGAATATTCATTAATTACAGTTATCTTGAAACTTTTAACCCTTAACCCTTCGCTTGCTATTCACGTCAATATACCTACCTGTAAATAGTGAAGACCCAGATGAGACAGCTCCTGCAGGAGCTGTCTCATCAGGGTCTGCACTATTTACAAGTTGATTGTGCATCCAATGCACTCCACTGCAGTGATTGCGCAGCGAAATACTTGTACACAGTGAGGATATATGTAATTATACAACAGGGAATGGGTAAAGAAGGAGAAATGGATTTTAAAATTCAGCAAGCGAAGGGTTAACTCCATAAATATATGCCTTTACAAACAGAGTAGACCCAGATAAGATGGTTTCTATAGGAATCGTTTGATCAGGGTCTACTCTGTTTGCTTATGATATGATATAGATGCGATTCTATAGTTTCTGTCATGGCCAAAAGTTCCTGGATCCATGTGCTATGTGCTATGATAAAAAATAGTCTAATTAATATACATGATGTCATTAATGAATAAACATTGAGAGGATCTGTCATGGCAGGTACAGTAAGGCCTCTCTGAACTGGACATTAAATTTGATATAAATATCAGTTCTTGGAGACAGGTTGCAGCTTAATACAGGATGAAAGTCATGCAGAAAGCTCCTCTAGGAGCTTTCTGCATGACTTTCTCCCTGCATTAAGCAGCCACCTGCCTAAAAGTATCTTAAGTATTCTCTACTAGAATTCTGGTTAAGAGGGCTTTTACAGTAGTTGTTCAACCCTTTCCTCCATAAATACGCCTTTCTATGTCTCTGTAAAAGTCACTTTGTGAAACCATTTTGATAAATAGAGCATTTGCTCCTATAGGAACAAATGCTCTATTTATCACAATGGTTTCAAACTACAAAATTCTAAAAAAAATCCTTTTGTCTAGTTAATGCTCCTTTTCAGTAGATTTATTCAAAGTGGATGGATCTTAAAATAGCCTATGGAGGAAAGGGTTAAACCCTTAATATCTATATAAGAACTTTAAGACATAATGAATATTCATTAACAATAATTTAGTAATGGAGAGTGAACAAATTTAATGTATGTTTTGACCATGGGCAGAAACTGAAGAGTCAGATTTCTATTATCCCATAGGTGAACAGATCTAGAGAATACCTTATAGGCTATTTTTAGATACAACCTCTTTGAATAAATCTACCGAAAAGGAGCATTAACTAGAGAAAAGGAACATTTTTAGAATTTTGTAGTATGAAACCATTGTGATAAATAGAGCATTTGCTCCTATAGGAGCAAATGTTCTATTTATCACAATGGTTTCACAAAGTGACTTTTACAAAGTCGCCAAAAGTCGTCAATATGAGGGAATGGGTTAATCTGGTTGTGTACTCTGTTTTCAAAGGTTAAAAGGTTAATGTAGAATAAAAAACAAATGCAGAAAGTCACCAGGGGAGCTTGCTGCATAATCTTTCTCTGGCATAAAGGTTCTATCACTTTTTTGAATATTTCAGAATTTAGACATTTTTCCAAGTGGTCGTTGTAGACTGCTTTAACCCATTACCTCATAGGCTATTTTTAGACCCAGACTCTTTGAATGAAACCATTGTGATAAATAGTTGCTCCTATAGGAGCAAATGCTCTATTTATCACAATGGTTTTAAATGGTGATTATACAGAGGCGTCAATATGAGGGAATGGGTTAACCCTTGGCTCCATACAATCGCCTTTCTGTTGGAGTCTTCTGATCAGGGTCTGCTCTGTTTGCTTATGATATGATATAGATATGATTCTACTGTTTCTGGCATGGCCAAAGATTCCTGTGTCCATGTACAATTATAACAATTAATCTTATTAATATTCATGATGTCATTATTTTCTTACATGAATATGCAACAGGGAAAGGGTTAATTAACATTGTCAGAGGAAAAGTTTTCGGAAGTGACACAAGATGTTTGCATTTTCTAGGATGAGTTTGTCACTAGTCTAGTTTACTGAAGTCAGACGAGCAGAAACTGTGAATGAGTCACTGACATTGAGTGCAGTACGTGAAATGTTTTTTAGTCGAATCCAGATTTGAATACAATATCTTGACTCTTAACCCATTACCTCATAGACTATTTTTAGATACAACATCTTTGAATAAATCTACCGAAATTTTGGAGCATTAACTATACAAAAGGATTTTTTTTTACAGGAGCAAATGCTCTATTTATCACAATGGTTTCACAAAGTGACTTCTACAGAGTCGTCAAAAGTCCTCAATATGAGGGAAAGGTTGTTTCATTGTGATAAATGGAGCATTTGCTCCTACAGGAGCAAAAGGCTCTATTTATCACAATGGTTTCACAAAGTGACTTCTACAGAGTCGTCAAAAGTCCTCAATATGAGGGAAAGGGTTAAGACGATTAAATAAATTTAGTTGTAGTTCTTCATCTCTGTATTAAGTTGTATTTCATAATCTCAAATTATAACGATTGATAGGAACACTTTATAGGAGCCATCTGATCAGGGTCTGCTCTGTTTGCTTATGGTGTAATATAGATCCGATTCTACAGCTTCTGCGCGCCTGAGCCAAAATGTCCTGTGTTCGTATTATACTATCATAAAAAATAATCTTATTAATATTCATGTCGTCATTATTTCCTACATGAATATGCAACAGGGAAAGGGTTAAAAAAGGAACTGTAACACATTTTCTGAAGAAGGCAACATTAACCCTTTCCTCCATAAATACGCCATTCTACGCCTCTATAATAACCACTTCTTGAAACCATTGTGATAAATAGAGCATTTGCTCCTATAGGAGCAAAATAATGCTCTATTTATCACAATGGTTTCAAACTACAAAATTCTAAAATTTTACTTTTCTGTAGTAAATGCTCCTTTGGGTAGATTTATTCAAAGAGGTTTAGTCTAAAAATAGCCTATGGAGGAAAGGCGTATATCAAGTGGAGAAAATTTACAGCAGGTTAAACATTGACTCATATTTTTATTTGAGAACAGTTTACTTCACAAAAACTTTTGTGAGAAAAAAAAGACCCAATTTCAATGGGTAATGACATTGTGACAGTGTCATTTGCAGCTAGGAGTAGAAGAATCAGGGTCATCCCACAGGGGTGGGGGTGTTGGGGGGGGGGGGGGGGGATGTCAGCTGCATTTGCACTTACCGTACAACCTGTCTTAACCCATTCCCTCATATTGACGCCTCTGTAAAAGTCGCTTTTTGAAACCATTGTGATAAATAGAGCAATTGCTCCATAGGAGCAAATGCTCTATTTATCACAATGCTTTCAAAACTGCACAGTTCTAAAACTTTCCTTTTCTCTAGTAAAAGCTCCTTTTCAGTTGATTTATTCGAAGAGGTTGGATCTAAAAACAGCATATGATGGAATATACCCAATCCCTTTTTAAATATTCATGTTAGAAAATATAATATCATGAATATTTATTAGCTGATGTTTTATAATGGCACATGAGCACATTATGTTTTTAAATTGACAGAAACTATAGAATCACATTTATATTATTCCATAAACAAATAGAGCAGACCCTGATCAGACAGCTCCTGATTTGAAAGTTTCTGAATGCATTGGCCAAAATATTATCTTGTTTGTTAGCAGTTAGACAAATCCAGTTAACTTTTCCCTCATACAAACATGTTTTCACACATTTGCAAACAGAGCAGACCCAGATCAGACGGCTCCTAGAGGAGCCGTCTGATTAGGGTCTGCTCTGTTTGCTAATAGAAGTTTGTAGTTCTGGTTCTTTAGTTTCTAAAATGGCTACAATATCCAACCTTGTACAGTGAAGCTCACTTATAACGAACTTGGATATAACGAAATACTGCTTATAACAAAATAGAATTTATTCCCCTTCTCTGATTACATATAGTAAAACGGACCTGATATTACGAAATTTGGATATAACGAAAGAAATAAGAGGGTCCCGAGGACTTCGTTTTAATTGAGCTTCACTGTATATTCATTATAACTATTTTGTCCATTAATATTCATTAGGTATTGAAATTTGAAACAAACAAGGACAGGGAAAGGGTTAATTCATGAATTCTTGTATACCTATTCATGAAATAAAGTATTGTATCATGCTATACAATTGGCACATACTTGTATGCAGTAGAACCCCTCTAATGCGACCACTTAATGATAAAACATGGGTGTCTTTATAAGCAGGTGGTTGCTTAATGCAGGACAAAAGTAATGGAGGAGCTTTCTGCATTACTTTTGTCCTGCATTAAGCTACCACCTGCATCTAGCAACCAGAATTATACAGGGTTTTACTGTATACATGTGAAACCTCAAGAGCTCGAACTCGGATAACTCGAACTTTGAAGTAGAAGTTAAAGTTTGGTTCATACAAAATTTACAATACAAAATTGTTCTAAACTGTATCATATCTAGAAACACATGTGACAGCTTATGCAGATCTACAGGAACTTTCAGCATTACTTTAGACCTGCATTAAGCTGTGAACTTGAGAAATTGTCAAGATTAGAAATCGGACAATTCGAACTTCTGTTAACCCGAAGTAATTTGTTTGGTCCCTTGAAGTTCGCGATACCGAGGTTCTTCTGTATACAACTTCTCTGACCATGTCGTGGTACCCTGATACTGTAAGCAGTACCCACCCAGACTGTGTCTACCTGCAGCAGTCTGCGTGTTTCAACAATCAGCTTGCTTGCCAGGAGGAAGGCATCTCTGCACTCAGGAATTTGAATAATGGATGATCTAGTCTATATTTGAGTTTTACTCTTGCAACATTAACCCTTTCCTCCATAAATACGCTTTTCTATGCCTTTGCAAACAGAGAAGACCCAGATCAGACGGCTCCTAGAGGAGCCATCTGATCAGGGTCTGCTCTGTTTGCTTATGGTATGATATAGATATAATTCTACAGTTTCCGCCTGAGCCAGAATGTACTATTATAACAGTTAATCTAATTAATATTCATGACATCATTATTTCTTACATAAATATTCATGGAGTAAAGGGTTAACCTTTTACCTGATAGAGACTCCTTTTGACGCCTTTGCAAACAGAATAGACCCAGGAACCGTCTGATCAGGGTCTGCTCTGTTTACTTATGGAACTACTGCATAACCCCTCTAATGCGACCACTTAATGAATAAATATACCTGTCTTTATAAGCAGGTGGTTGCTTAATGCAGGACAAAAGTAATGCATTACTTTTGTCCTGCATTTAAAGCTACCACCTGCATCTAGCACCCAGAATTATATCTATTTTAGGTGGTCGCATTAGCGGGGTTTTACTGTATGTAAAACTGATTCTCAAGTTTCTGTCCTGGCCAAAAGTTTCTTTGTTTAAGTACCATAATAAAAAGTTAAAATCAATAGTCATAAAGTTTAGATTCTTAAATAATTGTTAATATAAGTACAGTAGAACTTCAGGTAAAGGATTTAACCTTTCCTCCATAAATACGCCTTTCTACGCCTCTGTAAAAGTCACTTTTTGAAACCATTGAGATAAATAGAGCATTTGCTCCTCTGGAGCAAATGCTCTATTTGTCACAATGGTTTCTGAACTACGCAATTCCAAAATGTTCCTTTTCTCTTGTAAATGCTCCTTTTCGGTAGATTTATTCAAAGAGGTTTGGTCCAAAAATAGCCTATGGAGGAAAGGGTTAAACTGAAGCAACCACAATTTTAAAAGATGAAAAGTTTACAAATGTGCAACAGGTGATTTTCAAAATGGAAATGTCCATCATTCCATTCAGTATGAAAAGGGTATAACTTTCAGGAGGATTTTGAATGACATACCGTGCAGACCCTGATCAGAGGACTCCTCGAGGAGCCCTGTGGTCAGGGTCTACACTGCTTGCAGATGCCTGTGCAATCGTTTCCCACATTCGAAGGGCTAAGCCTAGAGGTTGATTCATCTAATTTTCATGTAAGTATACGCTCTTTAAGCCATTAAATTGGAAACGAGATATTACTTGCAAACAGTAGACCGGAATCAGAGGGGTTGTGCGCTTGCGAGGAGCCCTCAGTTCGGGGTCTGCACTATTCGTCATTCAGAAGCAATTTTTTTCCCTTTCATGATAAATGGGGTTGACTGTTAGCGATGATGGAGCATTCCATTATTAAAATTCAGCTTTGAAAAGGTTACTATTGATTAAACCAACAACAGAGGAGATTATTTGTGCATGAAAAAAGGAGAAGTAACACAAGCTTTTAGAAATACGGAATCCACTGATGTATACATGCTTAACTCTTTCAGTGTGGGAAATGAGTCACTAATGTCCTTTGCAAACAGTGTAGACCCAGATGAGAGGGCTCCTGTAGGAGCCCTCTCATCAGGGTCTGCGCTGTTTGTCATGTTACACCTTTCTGTAAAATATTCCGAGAATATTCACGATAAGCTGAACTTGTTTGAATTTTGGAATAGTCCATTTGACAATTCAGCGTCGAAAGGGTTAAAGCTATGTTTGACAACATTCGAGACGTCTTTCTGTGATTTTGTCATTGTCTGCAGTATGTGCTGCGAGTGGTGCTGCTATCATATAACTCTTTGCACAATGAGTAAGTTTTGTCTGCAAATATTGTTGTCAGCCACCGTTCTCACTGAACAGCCCTTTTCCTGTTACATAAATACAGTAAAACTTCTATATAACGGCCACTAAATTGGGTTAATTAGTTGGTATATAGGGTAGGTGGATGCTTACAGCCAGGTGAAAGTAAAACAGAACGCTCCTATACTTGATGTAATTTAGTGGCCGTTATAGGGAGGTTTTACTGTAATGACAAAGTGAATATTTTTTAGCTGAATTTCTATAATGGCGTAAACTATGTACTCCAAATTGTTTGTTATTGGTAGAAGTTATAGAGTTGGATCTAATACAAGTTATGGTGTTGCTGTGCCTTTTCGTGTGGCATTTCCAAATTTCTTGCTTAACCCATTCCTCCATAGGCTATTTTTAGACACAACCTCTTTTAATCAATCTACCCAAAAGGAGCATTTACTGAAAAAGGAAAAGTTTAGAATTATGTAGTTTTGAAACCATTGTGATAAATAGAGCATTTGCTCCTATAGGAGCAAATGCTCTATTTATCACAATGGTTTCATAAAGTGACTTTTACAGAGGCGTAGAAAGGCGTATTTATGGAGGAAAGGGTTAACTTCCTGACTTCTGTTTTATTTTTCTAAAGCAAATAGAGCAGACCCTGATCAGATTTCTCCTAGAGGAGCCATCTGATCTGAGTTATCTAGGTTTCCAAAGGCTTGACAAGGCATTTATATGAAGGAAAGGGTTAAGTTTTTTTCATTTTCTCTTCTAAATTACAATCAAAATGATAAAAGTTTTAGTTTGACCCTGATGAGACGCCAATTGCAAGTTACATAGCATCTGTTGTTACCAAACTGTTTGCCTGGGTGATCAGAAACTGGCTCTTAGCTTGAGAAGATTTGTCAGTTTCTGAGTGGAATAGCCCATCGGTGATTAACCCTTGTTTATTCCAAATTTCAATACCTACTAAATGTTCATGGACAAAATAGTTATAATGAAATATGGCAAGTGGAACATTTGTAGCCATTTTAGAAAAGTAGAGAAACAGAACTGTCAAATTCCATTAGCAAACAAAGCAGACCCTGATCAGACGGCTCCTACAGGATCTGGGTCTACTCTGTTTGCAAATGTGTGAAAAAAACGTTTATATGAAAGAAATGGTTAATTCACAGTGGAGTCCACTCATTAAAAAAATCTTAAACTTGCTAGAGGATTCTGAATGACAAACAGTGCAGACCCTGATCAGAGGGCTCCTCGATCAGGAGCCCTCTGATCTGGGTCTACACTGTTTTGCAAAGGACAATGCATGCATGTCCCACATACAGAGTTAAAACCCATAAGATAGACAAAAGAAAATTCAGGTTTTAATCTGATAAGTTTTTAAATTCTTGGAACAAACATAATTTTAAAATATGACATAAGCCATCAAGCTATTTAACAAACTCAAATTTTATTGGGCACTGTAATAGACTGTTGACCTGCTCTCTCCCCTCGGTTCTTCTCTCAAATACTACCATGTAAATAGTTAAACTATACAGACTTAACAGCGATATAAATGGATATAGCCCCATAAAGCCGTGTACTGTACACGGGTGTTGACAGGATTTTTCGATAGCGAGTATTTGAGAGGGCTAGTCGTACAAGTGGTTTGCAACCAGACTGGAATTAACGTTTTTTTAAACGGTTATAGGAAAAGCATTTTATTTGCGGAAAAGGAATTTTATGGATAATTACTTTGGTTTGTTTGTTTTAATGGTTAAATGGAAATGTGGATTTGGCCTGAAGGAATTATTTTATACTGGATTATTGGTTTGTGAGTTGTAAGATTCTGAGAGAGCCGAAGTTTATTTAGTTGGAGAAATATCAAATCTAGCTGTTAGTGGATTTAAACTCAAGCCAGGTAATGTCATCTGTGTGTCTGTCTGTCTTCCAGTCTGTCTAACCCTCTCTCTCTTAACACTTTCCCTGTTCTGTATTTAGGCCAAATTTCAATACCTACTGAATATTCATTAACAAAATAGTTATAAAGAAATATGGAAGGTGGAATATTGTAGGCATTTTAGAAAGCAAAGAAACAGAGCTATCAGATTTTATTAGCAAACAGAGCAAACCCTGATCAGACGGCTCCTATAGGAGCCGTCTGATCTGGGTCTACTCTGTTTGCAAATGCGTGAAAACACGTTTATATTAGGGAAAGGGTTAATAGAATGCAATATTACACTTCAATAGTTTTAACACTATTTATGTAGGAAATAATGACATCATTGACATAAATTAGATTAATTTTTATAATGGCATATGAACATAGGACATTTTGGTTCAGACAAAAACTGTAGAATCAGATCTATATTGTACCATATTCAAACAGGGCAGACCCTGGTCAGATGGCTCCCATAGGAGCCATCTGATCTTGGTCTACCCTGTTTGCAAAGGTGTGAAAAGGCATTTATATGAAGGTTTGGGCTAAAAGATGATGGGAAAAAGTTCTGCCCTTGGCAGCAATTACCCATGACAATTGTTTTAGCGGTCGAACTGTTTAACTCTATGCATGGCCAAACAGAATTTTTTTCTCTTTCTAATATATATGTTTGATTTCATAATTATTTAACCCTTTACTGCATAGATATACCTTTTTATGCCTTTGCAAACAGAGTAAACCTAGATCATATTGCTAATCAGGGTCTGATCTGTTTGCTTATGGAATGTCAGGATCTGAAATTATTGAATTTTTTTTCATTTAAAAAAGAAATGGAAAAGTACCAGCCTTAGCAGACTAATTTTGCAGACAAACATTTCATTAGGTGCTAAGGTTAATTAACTCTTTTTACACTAAGTAAAAGTAGTTTTTCGTCTGCAACAATTGTCGTCTGCTTCAATTCTTAAAAAATAAATTTCTCTCATTTTGTTCAAAAGGCCAAGCTATTTGGATCCTGATGAGAAATAGCATTTTGCGGCATCTGATCTGGATCCAAACTGCTTGAATTAGGTAATCATAGTTTCGCCACAAGCATGCATGCTAAGAGTTAATTAAAAGAGAAGCACTTTCTATAACAACGGTAATATAAGCATGGGAAGTATTAACTCTTAAAACGCTGAATTTTCAAATGGACTTTTCCAAAATTCAAAAAAGGGATTTTTTCTAAAAAAAAAGTGTAACATGACAAACCGTGCAGACCCTGATGAGAGGGCTCCTCTAGGAGCCCTCTCATCTGGGTCTACACTGTTTGCAAAGGACATTAGCGACTTGTGTCCCGCACTGTAAGGGTTTTGTCTGCACCATAGTGGCAAATTCATTATAACTTATTCTAACAGTGTTGATCCAGGTGTGACATAGAGTAACTCAAGAACTTATCTGAGAAACCAACATGTTTTTGTTGATTTGACTATATTTTTGGAAAGTAGGCAAAATTTTACTTTCAGAATTATAGCAAGCGACATTTTTGTCAGACAACAGTTAATTAGCGTGGATACAGTTAATCCTTACACTATGGGAATCGAGTCGCTAATGTCCTTTGGAAACAGTGTAGACCCAGATGAGAGGGCTCCTAGAGGAGCCCTCTCATCAGGGTCTGCACTGTTTGTCATGTTACACTTTTCTTTAGAAAAAGTCCCTAAATATTTATTCACCATAAGCTTGACCTGTCTGAATTTTGGAATAGTCCATTTGAAAATTCAGCGTTGTAAGGGTTAAACTACAATAATATGAAGATTTCATATTGAAATTTAAAATTGCTTGTAATTTAATGTTAGGAAGAAACTGGTCTAATCAGGTTTATTGGGAACAGAAATTTAATTGTTTTCTTTATGGCTTCAGTGCATATTATTTGCGTAGTAGATTAGAAAATTGGAATATTAATGTTGTGCAGAGATAATATTTGTGAAGATTGATGTATTTGAGCTAGTATTTGAGTGAAGTTATACTTGCATACAGTGTTGAACCAGATCAGGAGGTATACCTGATGATTAGCTAAGTCTATTACAATGAATAATGACTGGACATAGCACTTTCCTCCATATAAATGCCTTTTCATGCCTTTGCAAACGGGGTAGACCCAGATCAGACGGCTCCTGTAGGAGACATCTGATCAGGGTCTGGTTCTGGTTTGCCTATGGAACTATATCCAACAATTCCCTTTTAAATTTTTATGCCCCTGATTACAATTAAACAGGGGGCATTATGTTTTGCACCAGTCCGTCCATTCGTCCGTCCGTCTGTGTGTCATATGCTTGTACGTGCAGTTGGTGGTCACATTTGTTTCATTGTCAACCACCACCACGGGGGTATCGCAGTGTCTTACAGATACATGTTTCTAGTTAATTTATAAAATTAAGTTTATGAATATTCATGAAGTGATCAATTCATGCATACATTCATTACACATGTATGCATGCATTCATTAGGTAAAGGTTGAATTCTGTCTTTGCCTCTTCATTTCTCTCTGCAAAATTTGTCGTCTGCTTTTATTTTCATTCTCCCCCTTTTTATTTTGAAGACATAAACACAATATAAAACAGTTTGTATCAGATAAGCAGATATACTTGGCATCTCATCTGGATCCAATCTGTGTGCAGAGATAATGACAGATTCTCCCATGACAGAGAAGAGTTACGTACGATTACAGTAAAAACTCAATACTACGAAATTTTAGTAATGAAGAATTGATGCATTTTTAGGCAGGTGGCTGCTTAATGCTTAATGCAGAGTGAAAGTCATGCGGAAAGCTCCTAGAGGAGCTTTCTGCATAACTTTCACCCTGCATTAAGCTGCCAACTGTGTTGAAGATCAATAATGGTACGTATTTGAGTGTTCGAATAATCGAGTGTTTATTGTACTGTGCAATAAGTGTATGTTGTGACAGACATATTTCAGTTATTTCATTTCAGTTTCTTATAATTGTGAAAGTGTTTATTGTTTGTGGAAAGACTTCTCGAAATGAAAAACAAACGACTTGTTTTAAGAGTTGCTGAGTCTGCAGATTAATAGATCACCTCATGTCCTGCATGGACAGTTTGTAACAGTGATCAGAAATCCCAATAGCGACAGATGTATTAAATTATTACTTAACCCTTTCCCTCATATAAAGGTGTTTTCACGCATTTGCAAACAGAGTAGACCCAGATCAGACGGCTGCTAGAGGAGCCGTCTGATCAGGGTCTACTCTGTTTGCTAATGGAAATTGATAGATCTGTATCTTTACTTTCTAAAATGGGTACAATGTTCCACCCTCCATATCTTGTTATAAATGTTTTGTTTATGAATATTCAATAGGTATTAAAATTTGATATAAACATAGAACAGAGAAAGGGTTAAGATCTTGATGAAAAGCCTTAGTAATTTGGTCTTTCAAAAGGATGCAAACTGTTTTTGAAGGGAAACTTAACTCTTTACTCCATATATACAATTTTCTATGCCTTTGCAAACAGAGTATACTCTGATCAGATGTCTCCTATCGGAGCCATCTGACCAGGGTCTGCTATTTGCTTATGAATCAGGGTCTGCTCTGTTTGTTTCTGACATACTACAATTTTTGCCATAGCCAAACATTCTGTGCCATTATTAAAATTAATCTAATTAATATTGATGATGTCATTATTTCTGACATGAATATTCATGGAGTAAAGGGTTAATGCAAGGAGTGAACAGACAATTTACCCTTTACCTATTCAATATTCATGTAAGAAATAATGACAACATGAATATTTATTAGCTGAATGTTTATAATGAAGTATGTACACATGAACTTTTGGTATTGGTAGAAACCATAGAGGCAGATCTATTTTGAATTTTATAAGCAAACAGAGCAGACCCTGATCAGATGGCTCCTATAGGAGCCATCTAATCTTGGTCTATTTTGTTTGCAAAAGCATGAAAAAGCATTTATATTGGGGAAAGCATTAAAGCACCATAGCCAAATTCTGCTAAAAATTCTGATTTGCTTTTGAGCTGTTGAGAAAAATATTAAAGTCTAAGTGTCAAATAGCTTAGATCCCGATTACACTCGTAGTTATTTAGTATATCGTAACTGGATCCAAGCTGTTTGCAAAGGCAAATCAGGTTGGGCTTAGCATGAGAAGGGTTAACCCATTACCACATAGGCTATTTTTAGACCCAACCTCTTCGAATAATCATTTACTAGAGAAAAGAAAAATGTTAGAACTGTGTAGTATTGAAACCATTGTGATAAATAGAGCATTTGCTCCTATGGAGCAAATGCTCTATTTATCACAATGGTTTCATCAAGTGACTTTTACAGAGAGTTAGAAAGGCGTATTTATGGAGGAAAGGGTTAAAAATGCCTTCATATCTCTTGGCGAGTTGCCGTCAGATATTTGATCTTATAACCTTAACCCTTTACTCCATTGATAATTACAAATTGTAGCACTAGATGACAATAGTCACAGACAACAATGCTCGCTCATCCCCCCCCCCCCCCTTAACACTTGTGGGGGGAGGGGGGGGGGGGGGGGGCTCTGTGGTTAGCTTCCTGCAGTATTACAACAGTCCTGTAGTGAGATATTTCTGTATCCCTCTCACGGCTCTAACCTAAATAACATTGGAGTATTGTCCTCATTTTTATGAGCGGAAAACAGGACGTTAATGGCTGATGGCCCATCGGTATCAATGACATTTGGAAGTGTTTGCTTATTGACAGCTCCAGAGGCTTCCCTGGTGAATGCCTCGTATGTTACTTTCGCACATTGGCAGCAGCGGGACACCACAGCAAGTGGAGATTGAGATAATCTCCTATACGTATTGAATAACTGCGATTGTCATCATGCAAAATATAACCCATAATTAGCACTCTGTAGTTTCCCATCCGTGATACCGTTTCAATTTGTGAAGTTTAAAGAAAGGCAATTTAACATTCTTCGCTATTACTTGACAAAATGTCAAACAAAATCTTTTTGAAAATCTAATCACTTATCGTCTCAACTGGTTCTTTATATTGTTACAAGAAAGAGCTTCTAAACTTGTGAATTATAGTTTGTATGGATTGTGAGTTTGACAAGCGGTCTGGTGATCAAAGAATCAACAACTCGAATCAATATCCTGATAAGTGAGGTAAATTAACGTAATGCCAACTTCTTAGATTACAGCCTGTCTCGCATTGCTTGTACGAATATTTATTGACAAGCCTCAATTACGTACCCTAGACATATAATTATTTCCAACGGCATTTTTCTGTTTCTGCAACTCTGCAATTTACTGTGAAAGGACTTTTGGGGTTTCTTCTGGAAAAGGCTGAATAAGTTCAATGGTTGTTTAACCCGTTACCTCATATATATACCTATCTGGCCTTTGAAATCAGAGTAGACCCATATCTGTTTGCATAATCTAATGTGCAAAGACTTTTTTCATGCTAGTAGGAAATATTTTTAACTTTTGCAATCTGGATCCAGATTAACCCTTGCAGTGTGGGAAACGAGTCACTAATGTCCTTTGCAAACAGTGTAGACCCAGATGAGAGGGCTCCTAGAGGAGCCCTCTCATCAGGGTCTGCACTGTTTGTCACGTTACACTTTTCTTTAGATAAATCCTTAAATATTCACCGTAAGCTTGATGTGTTTGAATTTTAGAATAATCCTTTTGAAAATTCAGCAATGTAAGGGTTAAATGCAGAAAAAAATTGATTTGTCGACAGGATGAAATTGGTTGTTAGATTCTGAACATTTCTATATATAAGGCAAAATGTTATAATATCATAATTATGTACATGTAGACAGGCATTGTTGGTACTGGCTAGAAAATGTTGTCAGATCGACAGTAAAACCTCTCTTATAACAGCCACTAAATTACATCAAGTATTTTGTGTTAAAGGCAGGTGGCTGCTTAAAGCAAGGTGAAAGTAAAACAGAACGCTCCAATAGGAGTGTTCTGATTTACTTCCACCTTGCTTTAAGCAGCCACCTCTCCTAAATACCGACTAACTTCTTGGAATTTCCCTATTTCTTGTCTTGTCCTTGCAATAAATATATACTTTCAAGTACCGGCGGACATGGTCGTCTGGCTAACGCTCTCGACTGCAATACCAGGGGTCACAGGTTCGATCCCCCGCCGGACCAAGTCCTTCGGACGAGACTATAAACCGAGGTCCGATGTATCAGTGCTTTACACTGGGCATCTAAAAGAACCAGAGAAACTTGGTCGATAATAAGAGTAGGACATCGCACCCGGGTTTCTCTGTATCCTCTCCCCTCTCTCTGGGGTGTCCAATTAGGCCATAGTGAGCAGAAACGGACATTAATTGTTTAGTGGCCGTTATAGAGAGGTTTTACTGTATTATAATTTCATAGGCAAACAGCAATCTGATCTGGGTCTACACTTTTTGCAAAGGTTTGAAAAAGTGTTTATATGAAGGGAGGGTTAAAAGGTCAGTAATGACTCGAGTCAGCACTTTGTATTTAGTAAATCCTACATAATTGATGGATTTGACAATATACTGAGACAGACACACTTTGTCTGCTTCGTAATAATTCTGCAAAAGTTTAAGTCTACCACTATTTTTAAAGGTTTGCGTTCATTTCTTTTAACCCTTTACTCCATGAATATTCATGTAAGAAATAATAACCTCATGAATATTAAACAAAGGAGCCATCTGATCTGAGTCTACCCAGTTTGCTTATGATGTCATAAAGTTCTGATTCCACAGATTTTGTCATAGCAAACTACAGTAAAACTTATTTATAACGAACTCTGATAAAGCGAATTCCCGCTTATAGCGAACTAAATTTCGTTCCCAGGTCGATATCTTCATTAATTCTATACAGACTATAATGTTTAGTGCGAAGTTGGTTAGAGCGAATTTTCGCTTATGGCGAACTGATTTTCCAGTACCATTATTCACAAAACACTTTAAAATTCCTTCATTAAAGCGAAGTTTCACCTTGCTACTATCTTCAAGCATCTGTGTATTTCGCACGATTAACACCATGTCGCATAGGTGTTAAAACACCCACTAGTGTTGGGGCGAACTGTGAAGCGATCCGTAAAGCATGTATTCTTCACGGTGGTAGGGTATAATTAAACACCGCTAGCCGCGGGGCATATATATATATATGCTCTTAAAGTACGGGTTATAGCCAAACATTGTTTAGATATAATGTTGGTTTTTTATTTTCAAAATAAATACTTGAAGTCTTTTGGGTTTGTTATTCCCTCCCCGTTCGCATATTATTTCAGCATTTTCCGCTAAAAATAGAATATACCGCTGTCTCCGATGACGACACAGATCTATAAGGAATATTTGCCCCTGCTCACATACGCGGAGTCTTTGTCCGCTTTACCCAATTTGCATCGGACATTGGAGCAACGACCAAATGCTCCTGATTTTTTTAAACACTGACATTTATGAAACAGTTATTTGGCAAGTTTCAAGCATCCACATGTCTTCAAAAGCAAATGACCGATTTCTTCCACAAAGAGTAAGCTGTACGATGAATGATGTACATTTTGGGAGTCTGATCGCTACGCATACATGTCTGATTTATGGTTTAAAAAATATTGAACAGTCGTGTGTCAAAGTCATAATTTATAGCGAACTTCGTACTATCAATATAACGAATAATGTTTATAGCGAAGTAAATCCTTCAGTCCCTTGGAATTCGTTATAACCGAGTTTTACTGTATTCCATTTTAAAATTTTACTTTAAAAAAAATTCTGCTAATACATATTCATGATGCCATTATTTCTTTCATTAATATTCAACAGGGAAAGGGTTAATCACCAACTGTCATATGTAATGGTAGCCTGTTCAGACCCAAACCTTGCAGTATGCAGTTGTAGCAACAAAGCTTGATACCAATTTGCCAAATCCCCAGTGCCAGATTAAGTCATTCTGTCACAATAAATAATCTCCCAGACCTCGTATAAGTAGACTTGTTAACCCTTTCCCTCATATAAGCGTGTTTTCATGCATTTGCAAACAGAGTAGACCCAGATCAGATGGCTCCTAGAGGAGCTGTCTGATCAGGGTCTACTCTGTTTGCTAATAGAATTTGATAGATCTGTTTCTTTGCTTTCTAAAATGTCTACAATATTCCACCTTCCATGTTTCTTTGTAACTATTTTGTTAATGAATATTCAGTAGGTATTGAAATTTGTAAGGGAAAGGGTTAAAACCGTGTCGAGTTGAACTCTTTGTATACCAACAGTTGTATTTGTAATAATCTATGCAGACAGGTTGCATCATGATATACGTGATACACTGAATAACTTGGTGTCTCCATAATACACTGAGTAACTTGGTGTGTCAATGGGATCCAAATACATAAAGTAACTTGGTGTGTCAACAGGATCCAGATATATACTTAGTAACTTGGTGTGTCAATGGGATCCAGATATACTGAGTAACTTGGTGTCTCAACAATATCCAGATACACTTAGTAACTTGGTGTCTCAACAATATCCAGATACACTGAGTAACTTGGTGTCTCAACAATATCCAGATACACTGAGTAACTTGGTGTCTCAACAATATCCAGATACACTGAGTAACTTGGTGTCTCGACAGGATCCAAAGTGTTAATATATTAAGTAACTTAGTGTGTCATTTACAGGAATCAGATACATGAAGTAACTTGGTGTGTCATCGGGATCTAGATACACTGAATAACTTGGTGTCTCTCTACAGGTTCCAGATACACTGAATAACTAGGTGTCTCAACAGGATCCAGATATACTGGGTAACTTGGTATCTCAAAATCCAGATATACTGAGTAACTTGGTATCTCAACAAAATCCAGATATACCAAGTAACTTGGTATCTCAACAAAATCTAGATATACTGAGTAACTTGGTATCTCAACAAAATCCAGATATACTGAGTAACTTGGTATCTCAACAAAATCTAGATATATTGAGTAAATTGGTGTCTCAACAGGAACCAGATACACTAGGTAACTTGGTATATCAATAGGATCTAGATACTCTGGGTAACTTGGTATATCAATAGGATCTAGATACACTGGGTAACTTGATCAGAGTCTGCTCTGTTTACTTATGATATAGTATAGATATGATTCTACAGTTTCTGCCTTGGCCGAAAATTCATGCGCATATGGGCTATTGATTATAACCATTAATCTAATTAATATTAATGATGGCATTATTACTTACATGAATATTCATGGAGTACAGGATTACAGCAGAGATCCAGATAAGATCTGTAAATTAAAACATTTTCAAGAATAACTTCTTTATTTCTCAACCAAACCCTATGTTGTGACCACTCTTTAGAATCGTCTCTTTGAGACGATTCTAAAGAGTGGTCACAACATAGGGTTTGATGGAGAAATGAGGATTTTAGTATTTGAGTATGCATCTTTATCTGTAGCTCTGTTCTAGTAGACACCAATATTTACTGATGAGTATTACTGAGCATGCACAGTCTTTATTCTGTTATCTAATGAATATTCATGGCAGACTCCATTCATGATGAATATTAATTAATTTTCTTATATTTGTTGAAATAAGCAAAATATTCTATAAGCAAATTTAACAGACCCTGATCAGAGGGCTCCTACAGGAGCCATCTCATCTGGGTCTACTTGGTTTGCAAAGAGGTGAATAGTTATATCGTTATAATAAGGGTATAACATTGCAACTGCTGTCGATCATTAGGTGGGCTTATTAGCCCATTCCCTCATAGGCTATTTTAAACCCAACCTCTTGGAATACATCTGCTGAAAAGGAGCATTTACTAGAAAAAAGGAATTTTTTTAGAATTGTGTAGTTTTGAAACTTTTGTGATCAAAAGATAATGGTTTGAAAGTCAAACAATTAATACTGTTGTGTTTTTTTTAACCCTTTCCCTGTTCAATGTTTCAATACCTTCATTATATTCGTGGACAAAATAGTTGTAATGAAATATGGAAGGTGGAACATTGTAGCCATTTAGAAAGTAAAGGAACAGATCTATCAAATTCCATTAGCAAACAGAGCAGGCCCTGAGCAGAGGAGCCGTCTGATCTGAGTCTACCCTGTTTGCAAATGGGTGAAAAGGGAGTGAAAGGGGTTAAGCTGATGAGGACACACAGAGACTGGATACTATTGGCCATTAAGTAAGACTTTGGATTATGTTACAATAGTGACACACCCTTGTCTTAGATCTATTTGACAAAGTGAGCCATTACCATTTTAACTATATAGATAAAACAAACTTAACCCTTCGCTTGCTATTCACGTCAATATACCTACCTGTAAATAGTGAAGACCCAGATGAGAGCTCCTGCAGGAGCTGTCTCATCAGGGTCTGCACTATTTACAAGTTGATTGTGCAACCAGTGCACTCCACAGCTGTGATTGCACAGCGAAATACTTGTACACAGTGAAGATATATGTAATCATACAACAGGGCATGGGTAAAGAAGAAGAAATATATTTTAAAATTCAGCAAGAGAAGGGTTAACATTTGCCTGCTAAGTGCTATATGACTGGTTTACAGCTTCAACCCATACAAGACACATAGTAAATCTGCTTCCCATCAGGATCCAAGCTGTTTGACAGATTCCCCAAAAGTTTGATCAAATGTAATAATTGTCAAAATTCCTTCAGGTGCCGATTGGAGCAGATAATGTTTTAGAGCTAGATAAGGATGAAATGCGTTAAAAAATCAGATCTAACAACAGCTGAGCTTCGGTGAGCGACCTAGTTTCAATGCTACCAGATCCGATGGCAACTCCCATTACTAGATTTCCAGAGATTGGGAGAGTTTTGTAAACGACAAGATCTGTTATTTAGGACAATTCTTTGAACATTGATAATCACTTATACCACCTGGCTGATTAACTATTAGCATTGTAGGCAAATTCTTGATAAAACCTTTATAATTTTCTGTATCAGTACGAGATATTGAGGTAACTAGGCAACTCATCAGGATCTACTCTGTTTGGCAAACTGATGTTGCTCCTGAACGAAATGGAGGAAAAATACCTCTTTTGAGAATTGAAGCAGATAAAAATTAATAAAAAACACTAGTTATTTAGCTTACTTAGAGTTAAGGGAAAACGACTAAGTGTTAAGTAATGTACGGCCTTTGTGGAAGAGATATCAGAGACCTTGGGTCAGTAGATACGTAAAGAGATCGCTAAATGACATTGAAATTGAGAACTTTGTGTCTCCACCCTTAGTATTCAGTAGAACCTGTCTTAAACCATTCCCACTTAGGCTATTTTTAGACCTAACCTCTTTGAATAGATCTACCGAAAAGGAGCATTAACTAGAGAAAAGGAAATTTTCAGAATTGTGTAGTTTTGAAACCATTGTGATAAATAGAGCATTTGCTCCTGTGGAGCAAATGCTCTATTTATCACAATGGTTTCATAAAGTGACTTTTACAGAAGCGTCAAAAGGCGTCAATATGCGGGAATGGGTTAATAACCTTTTCCCAGTTCTATGTTTATTCCAAATTTCAATACCTACTGACTATTCATGGACAAAATAGTTATAAGGAAATGAGGAAGGTTGGATATTGTAGCCATTTTGAAAACTAAAGAACCAGTTCTATCAAATTCTATTAGCAAAGTTTGAAACAGAGCAGACTCTGATCAGACGGCTCCTCTAGGAGCCGTCTGATCTGGATCTACTCTGTTTGCAAATGTGTGAAAACATGTTTGTATGAGGGAATGGGTTAAGCGGCCATCAAAACGAGGTCTATGAGTATGTAATGCAGGTGGTAGTAAAAGTCACATTTTGAAATCTTTGTGATAAATAGAGCATTACTCCATAGGAGCAAATTAATGCTCTATTTATCACAGTCGTTTTGAAACTACACTCTTCTAAAGTTTTCCTTTCTTTTAGTAAATCAGCTCCTTTTCACTAGATTTATTTGAAGAGCTTGGATCTTAGGGAATGGCTTAACCCTTTCCCTCATATAAACGCCTTTTCACACATTTGCAAACAGAGTAGACCCAGATCAGAGGGCTCCTATCTGCTCTGTTTGCTTTTGAGATGATATAGATAAAATTCTACAGCTTTTGTAAAATATAATTCTACAGCAAAACAGTTTCCTTCTAACATCTACATTATAAAAATTCGGCATATAAATATTCATAATGTTATTATTTCTTACATGAATATTGAACAGGCAAAGGGTTAAAGCTGGTAAAAAGCTGGGTGTCTTATTACTTAGGGAAGCGAGGATAACCTTTGGCTCTCTTGTTCTTATTTCGCTATCCCAGACCAGATTCCCATTTGCAAACAGCTGGCATCCAGATGAGATGCCGAGTAACTTGGCGTCTCATCAGGATCCAAGCTGTTTGACACTCAGTTAATAGTTTCTGAAAAGCTTGATTGAATCAGAAGTAGTCAAAATTGCCCCAGATCTAAATTTAAGCCAACATATTTTTTTTATAGCAGGGTAAGAGTTATTGATTATCTTCTGTTAGTAGCATCCTCTGCTTTTGTTCTCTGATTAGATATTTCTTTTCAAAAGTACAATGAGAGTGTAAAACAGTGTTGCTACAGTACTAATAAGATGTCAAACAGTGTTGATACAATACTAATAAGATGTCAAACAGTGTTGATACAGTACTAATAAGATGTCAAACTGTTGATACAGTACTAATAAGATGTCAAACAGTGTTGATACAGTACTAATCAGATGTCAAACTGTTGATACAGTACTAATAAGATGTCAAACAGTGTTGATACAGTACTAATCAGATGTCAAACTGTTGATACAGTACTAATAAGATGTCAAACAGTGTTGATCCTCAGATGAGACAATGAATTGTCTGGATTCCCATGTGAATCAAAACAGATTGTGAGGTTTGTTCGATATTTGTGGAGTACTAGTATGTTAACCCCTTTCCCTGTTCTACGTTTGTTACAAATTTCAGTACTTACTGAATATCCATTAACAAAATAGTTATAAAGAAATATAGAAGGTGGAACATTGTAGACATTTTAGAAAGCAAAGAAACAGATCTATCAAATTCTATTAGCAAACAGAGCAGACCCTGATCAGACGGCTCCTAGGAGCCGTCTGATCTGGGTCTACTCTTGTTTGCAGATGCGTGAAATCACGTTTATATGAGGGAAAGGGTTAAACCTTTCCCTCATATAAGCACCTTTACACATCTTTGCAAACAGAGTAGAACCAGGTCAAATAGGAGCTGTCTGGTCAGGGTCTGCTCTGTTGGCTAATAATATCATCATATATCTGAATACGTGGAGTTTCTACCAACACTCAAAACATTTTTTTTTACATATAAAAAGGTCAGGTAAAAGATATTCATGTCATTATTTCTGCCATGAATATTCAACTGGGAAAGATTTAATTAAGTATTCAACTGAAGTAACAGTGAACAACAAATCACTGGGATTTTGTGAGTTTTTTGTAACATACGAGATAGAGTTTTGTTAACTGAATGAAAATCTCTTTGATCAGTGTAATTGATACCTCCTACAAAACCAATTTTAAAAATATTGTGCGGGTATTTAAATTCCTATTGGAATGTTCGGCATGCGCTGTCTCTGTCCGATTTACCTGGCACAGAAATAAAACATGTTTATTGAACAAATTATAACAGAAAGTTGACATGATGAAGTTTTAACTCTTTTCTTCATATAAACACCTTTTCATGTTTTTGCAAACAGAATAGACCCAGATCATACAACTCCTATAGGAGCTGTCTGATATTGGTCTACTCTGTTTGCAAAGGCATGAGAAAGCATTTGTATAAGGGAAAGGGTTTACCTTTTACTCCATAAATACGTCTTTCTACACCTTTGCAAAGAGAGTAGACCCAGATCAGACATTTCCTATAGGAGCCGTCTGATCAGGGTCTGCTCTGTTTGCTTATGATATAATATATAGATCTTATTCTACAGTAAGTTTCTTCTTTGGCAAATTTTTCACGTGTTGACATGCGATTTTGCAAATTAATCTAATTAATATTCATGATGTCATCATTTCTGTAATGGGTGGATAATAAGAGCCCATTCATTGTACGTGTATAGGGGTATAATTTGTGAGAGGATTTAGAATGAAAAACACTGCAGAGCCTGACCTAGAGCACTTATCTTATCTGGGTCTACACTGTTTGCAAAGGACAGTACACTCTTTTGCAGCATTCGAAGACATTCCACCCCAATTGACTTACATTGAAAAGGGAGATAATAAATGCTGTCTTATGTACAACCTTTACAGTTTGAATCAGAGTTGTATTTCTTGATTGTTTGGAACATTCAAAATTCTGTGCTTATAATACGAGGTTTCCAAATTTAAATATTTAAATGTTGATTGAAACATTTCAAACTCTTTAGTCTTAAAAGAAAGTGTGGGTCACTTTCTTCACAATATGTTGATTTTGAGTTGATATTTGCACATTGGCTGGCTCCAGATGAGATGGTGTGAAACGCTACATAATTTATCTCATTGAAATGGAATGTATGGTCCTTGTGCCATTATAAATCTTCTTATTAGTACTTTTAATGTTGGTCTATTTTTTACATGAATATTCATCAGGTAAAGGGTTGGAAGTACTGTCCTGTTCATGAGGCATGGACCTCACTATTATTTTGTGAAGTGTATAACCCTTTTCTTCATGAGTATTCATGTAAGAAATAGTGATGTCATGAGTATTTATAATTAACCCTTTCCCTGTTCAATATGCATGGAAGAAATAATGACATCATGAATATTTACTAGCTGACATTTTAAAAAAAATGTATATGTACAAAGACTATTTTTGCATTTGATAGTATCTGTAGAGTTAGATCTCTTATAATTCATAAGCAAACAGAGCAGACCCTGATCAGACGGCTCCTACAGGAGCCGTCTGATCTGGGTCTTCTCTGTTTGCAAATGCGTGAAAATGCATTTATATGAGGGAAAGGGTTAAACTCTTTCCGCCATAAATACCCCTTTCTACGCCTCTGTAAAAGTCACCTGTTGAAACCATTGTGATAAATAGAGCATATGCTCCTATAGGAGCAAATGCTCTATCCATCACAATGGTTTCAAACTACAAAATTCTAAAAAAATTCCGTTTCTCTAGTTAATGCTCCTTTTTGGTAGATTTATTCAAAGTAGTTGGATCTAAAAATAGCCTATGAGGTAATGAATCTAAAAATAGCCTATGGAGGAAAGGGTTAAGACTCATTTTCATAACGGCATAATGAACTCAGGAAATGTTGGTCAAGTGGCAGAAACTGTAGTGTCCTATCTATATTATTTCATAAGCAAACAGAGCAGACCCTGACCAAATTGGTTTACTCTGCAAAGGTGTAGAAAGGCGCATCTATTGACTAAAGTGTTAGATAAAAGCTTATTCTTCATAGTTGGTTCCCCCCTATGGGCGGGCTTTGTGAAACAAAATTGTTTTTATATCAGACAAGACATAAATATAATGAAGAAAACATTGGCGGGGTAGTGATGTTTTGATTAAATTAATACATTATTTTGCTGTATTATTTTGCTGTATCTACTATCTAGGTCAATGATTCTGTATTTAGGTCAATGATTCTGAATCTAGGTCATCTATCAGTCTCGATCATTCAGCTACCCTAAGGCTTAACCCTTTCCCTGTTCTATGTTTATTTCAAATTTCAATACATGGACAATCAAAAGTAACAATGAAATATAGAAGGTGGAACATCGTAGCCATTTTAGAATGTAAAGAAAAAGATCTATCTAATTCCATTAGCAAACAGAGTAGACCCTGATCAGATGGCTCCTATTGGAGCCATCTGATCTGGGTCTACTCTGTTTGCAAATGCGTGAAAAGGTGTTTATAGGAAGGAGAGTGTTAATGATGTCATTATTAAAGGGTTAATCATCTAACATTCATCACTTTCTGGTACTGTCAAATTTCCCTTTCAGCTCATTTTGCTGTAGGTAAAACATGTGTCAGTGACCTTTGTAAGCCGACCAGTGTAAACAAAATCTTAGTTAAAACCAAACAGGTGCAAATCTACTCTTTTTTGAACGACAAGTAATTCAACCAGAGGTACAGATAAATATAATAATTTTTTCATTTTTAGCTCGTCTGTTTCGAAGAAATCACGAGCTATTGTCATAACTCCAGCATCCACATTGTCGTCCTTGTCCTCGTCATTGTTGTCGTTGTCGTCCTTAATCTTAACATTGACCAGAACTTCTTCAATTTTTCATTTACAACCTTCATTTTTGGTATGCATGTTTATCTTGACAATGACGACAGACGAGCGTTGCACCCACTTGCGGTGCTCTTGTTTAACCAAACCCTATACTGTGACCACTCTTTAGAATCGTCTCTTCGTCACAGTATAGGGTTTGGTGGAGAAATAGAGGAGTTATTCTTGAAAATGTTTAAATTTACACATCTTATCTAGACCTCCGTTGTACTCTGAAAAAATAGTCATCCTCTGCAAACCTCAGGTTTATTCTTTTTCCACGTCTCCTTCTATGAAATGTTGACCTTTGCAGAAACTAAAGAATCATATATCTATTTTATATCAGCAAACAGGGCAGACCCTATAGAATCATATATCTATATTATATCTGCAAACAGGGCAGACCCTATAGAATCATATATCTATATTATATCAGCAAACAGGGCAGACCCTGATCAGACGGCTCCTGCCATGGCATAGATAACTCTTTACCTCATTGATTTGTCTTCGCAAACAGAGTAGACTCAAATCAGACAGCTTCTGTAGGAGCCATCTGATCTGGGTCTACACTGTTTGCAAAGGTGTGAAAAGGTGTTTAACCCTTCCTCCATAAATATGCTTTTCTACGCCTCTGTAATAGTCACTTCTTGAAACCATTGTGATAAATAGAGCATTTGCTCCTATAGGAGCAAATGCTCTATTTATCACAATGGTTTCAAACTACAAAATTCTAAAATTTACTTTTCTCTAGTAAATGCTCCTTTTGGGTAGATTGATTCAAAGAGGTTGGGTCTAAAAATAGCCTATGGAGGAAAGGGTTATATATGAAAGAAATGGTTAATCTGAATTGTTCACAACTGATAGTCATATCGGGATAAAGAAAGGAGGGATCATCACTTCCCAATGTATATTAACCTGGAACCAGCTCTAAATCGCTCATACACAATTAAAATAAAATGGAATATACTACATAAGTGCACTTTAAATCTGCCGGGCTCGCAGCTTTATGGCTTATAACGACTACTTATATGATGATGTAGCAGACCATTTAGATGATCTTTGCTGATAAATGCGAAATTTACAAGGTTTTATGGTCGCATTAATACAAGAAAAGATAAAAACTCAAAACAGTCAGACTGAAGCACGCTGCTAATTATTCCTCTTACAGAGCTACAGATAAACTTGCGTACCCAGATATTTAAATCATCATTTCTCCACTAAACCCTATACTGTGACCACTCTTTAGAATGGTCTTGAAGTGACGATTCTAAAGGGTAGTCACAGTATAGGGTTTGGTGGAGAAATTAAGAAGTTACTGTTGAAAATGTTTTAATTAACGCGGCCTTATCTGCAGACCTCTATTCTTAGTACGTAACCTATATCTACAGCTTTTAGAAAATGAGGGAGAGAAGTATGAATACCCTCGTTATCTCTTTACTCCATGAATATTCATGTAAGAAATAACAACATCATGAATATTAATTAGACCCCGAGTCCATGTTTTGTTGTAGCAATTAATATAATTAATATTCATAATATCATGTTTTCTTACATGAATATTTTATGAAGTAACTGTTTAAGCAATAATTGATCATTCTTGTGTGTAAATTGAGCATTCAGACTTTTAACCCCTTGTTGCGGGACACGAGTCACTAATATCCTTTGCAAACAGTGTAGACTCGGATGAGAGGTCTCCTTAGAGGAGCCTTCTCATCAGGGTCAGCACTGTTTGTCATGTTCCACTTTTCTTTAGAAAAATCCCTAAATATTCACCATAAGCTTGACCTGTTTGAATTTTGGAATAGTCCATTTAAAAAGTCAGCGTTGTAAGGGTTAAAAATGTCACTGTCACTATACCTAGATGATGTTGTTAACACCCGAGAAACAAAACAGAAGAGAAAACCTTTGACTGTTTTTCATGGTGATTCAAGGCCCTCTTAAATGATCCCATATAGGCATCGCTATCTCTTGATTCCGTCATGGTAGCTGTTACTGTTAAGCTTTTGACAGGACAATTCCTGGATTGATACTCCACAGACTCGGAGCTTTCGACACCTTTCATGATTCAGAAGTGCTCCAAGTTTGTTTTTTTCCATTCACAGATATTAACAGAAGACATTTATTCCAGGACTGAGATGTCATGTTTTGTAAGATATTGTTACTCATAGTCTCGATTTATTCCTCCCATTTCTTGTCTTCTGTGCTTAGGTGTGAAAAGATGACGGAGAAATGTACAAAAAACCATTTTGACAAGGTTTCATGGTGTTTGTATTACGTGATACACATTTCTGTTAACCATTTCCCTGTTCTATGTTTATTCCAAATTTCAACACCTACTGAATATTTATGGACAAAATAATTCTAATGAAATATGGAAAGTGGAACATTGTATTCATTTTAGAAATTACAAAAATATATCTATAAAATCCCATTAGCAAACAGAGCAGACCCTGATCAGATGACTCCTATAGGAGCCACCTGATCTTGGTCTACTCTGTTTGCAAATGTGTGGAGAAGCGTTTGTATAAAGGAAAGGGTTTTCTGATAGAAATGCCTTTTCCTCCTTTGCAAACAGAGTAGACCCAGATAAGACATCTATCATGTAAAGGGTTAACCCTTTCCTCCATAAATACGCCTTTCTACGCCTCTGTAATTACCACTTCTGGAAACCATTGTGATAAATAGAGCATTTGCTCCTATAGGAGCAAATGCTCTATTTATCACAATGGTTTCAAACTACAAAATTTTACTTTTCTCTAGTAAATGCTCCTTTATGGTAGATTCATTCAAAGAGCTCAAGGTTGGGTCTAAAAATAGCCTATGGAGGAATGGGTTAAGAAGCATTGCTAAAAGGACTTAGCACAGGATCTGCAGTCATTTGTATACTAGTGTTTTACCCAAACTACCTAAGTATTTGGACATCCAATCTTCCCTGTCCATTGTGTTTTAACCCTTTCTGTTCTATGTTTATTCCAAATTTCAATACCTACTGAATATTTATGGACAAAATAAATCTAATGAATATGGAAGGGTGGAACGTTGTCGTCCTTTTAGAAATTACAAAAATATATGTACAAAATTTAATTAGCAAACAGAGCAGACCCTGATCAGATGGCTCCTATAGGAGTCATCTGATCTGGGTCTACTCTGATTGCAAATGCGTAAAAATGGAGCTGCCTGATCTGGGTCTACTCTATTTGCAAATGTGTGAAAATGTGTTTACAAGAAGGAAAGAGTTAAAGCTGAATAGGTAGTTTTGGCACCATTCTGACAAATTTTGATTAGATTTACATAGCAGCAAATAGTGTACACCCTGATCAAATTGCTCTTTCGAAAGTCTACATTATTTACCTAAGTTTATTTGTCAGAAACTTGGAGTAATTAGGGTATGTTTTGGGGACAAGAGGTGAGACGCCCAAACTCCTCGAGTTATGTTTGGAGATCGTTCCTTCACAATGCATTATTTATAAAGCTTTGTTGACAAGGCCGCCCTATAGGATTCTTTTTTATAATTATTGATTTCACAACATGTCATCAGAGGCTGTTGAATATGCAAATTATCCCCCAATACAAGGACAGTGATTTAT
The DNA here is from genome assembly GCA_963576725.1 of Azorinus chamasolen. Classification (NCBI taxonomy): domain Eukaryota; kingdom Metazoa; phylum Mollusca; class Bivalvia; order Cardiida; family Solecurtidae; genus Azorinus; species Azorinus chamasolen. The sequence continues at coordinate 102,378,475 of OY755235.1, read as the reverse complement.
GATCAGGGCTACAAAAATGAGATATGTCAAGGCCCGCTTGTTTTATGCCTGTATATCACGGCCTGGTACAATGTAACGGAATTTGTTCCATTGGTTCCAGAGTTAATTATAATGCAATTGAGATAAGAGCCAGCTGAAGGATCTGATCTGGATATCCAGTTTACACTGTTGACATTTAAGCATTTTGCATGCTTTTTCATGAATATTCATTTAAGAAAGAATGACATTATGAATATTAATTAGATTTCATAATGGTACATGGATGCTGGAATATTTGACCAAAGTAGAAACTGTAGAGTCAGAGCTATATTATTTCATAAGCAAACAGAGCAGACCCTGATCAGACAGCCCCTACTCTGTTCGCAAAAGTTTAGAAAAGTGTATTTATGGAGTAACGGATAAATAATATATGCCCTATGTGAAGATCATTGATTGCTGGAGTTTTGAATCTTAACTTTTATGACAGAAAATGTAGAATCAGATCCATATACAGTAAAACCTCTCTATAACGCCCACTAAACTGTGTTAATTAGTTGGTATTTCAGGCTGGTGGCTGCTTAGTAAAGCAAGATGAAAGTAAAACAGAATACTCCTATAGGAGCGTTCTGTTTTACATTAATCCTTGCTTTAACCCTTTCCCTCATATAAACGTGTTTTTACACATTTGCAAACAGAGTAGACCCAGATCAGACAGCTCCTGGAGGAGCTGTCTGATCAGGGTCTGCTCTGTTTGCTAATAGAATTTGATAGATCTGTTTCTTTACTTTCTAAAATGTCTACAATATTCCACCTTCCATATTTCTTTATAACTATTTTGTTAATGAATATTCAGTAGGTATTGAAATTTGGCCTAAATACAGAACAGGGAAAGGGTTAAGCAGCCACCTGCCTTTAACACAAAATAATTTAGTGGCCGTTATAGAGAGGTTTTACTGTAGTTCCATAATCAAACACAGCACTTTCTGAGCAGATTGTTCCTACAGGAGCTGTCTGATCTGGGTCTATTATATTTGCAAAGGTAGACAAAGGGTAAATAAAGTTATGTTTTTTGTTCATTACACCTTGCTTGATAGCAACCGATTAGGACAAAATTGTTTGGAATAATTCAAGTAGATATCTTCATTTTCCAGTCTGAAATATTTTGATTATTTTAATAGCTTTTTGACCACAGTAAAGCGGTCTTACATATTTCATTACATTAAATATCCCCATATTTGACATTCTCATTTCATTTCATAGACCAGGCGTGACATCAAATTTTGTGGTCAAACAATTCAGCCATAGGGGGAAGGTTTTATAGCCATAAAGTATGAATATATCAGTTTGGAGTGTTTAGAATGGCATAAAATATACATCAGAAGTGAAGGCAAAGATGTTGATAACCATTTTCGGAAAGGTTAGTCAGGGTTTTATAGTTGTCGATTAACCCTTATAACCCTGAATTTTCAAATGGACTATTCCAAAATTCAAACCGAGCAAGCTTATTGTGAATAGTTAGGGATTTGTCGAAAGAAACAGTGAAACATGACAAACAGTGCAGACCCTGATGAGAGGGCTCCTCTAGGAGCCCTCTCATCTGGGTCTACACTGTTTGCAAAGGACATTAGTGACTCATGTCCCGCATTGTAAGGTTTTACTCTTTGCATGCTTAGTAATTTTGTCTACCACAATTTCCGAAAACCATTGTTCCTTTCATTAATTTTCTCTTCATACACGCTGTCAAGGTGTCAAACAGTTTGGGTCCTGATGAGACACCAAGTTACTCTGCGTCACATCTTGTGCCAAACTGTTTGCATTTTAAGTATTTGCAAAGTCGCTGCCAACTTGCAAAGCATTACCACTGTTGGCTCTTACTTCATTCATAAAATGTTCATTCATAACTTGCCTTCTGAAGTGTCAGTGAGTAAAATAATATAAATTTACAAGGCTTTGGTTGAATGGGGCGACTGGGCATCTTATAACCCATTCCCTCATAGGCTATTTTTAGACCTAACCTCTTTGAATAAATCTACCGAAAAGGAGTATTTACTAGAAAAAAGGGAAAATATAGAATTGTGTAGTTTTGAAACCATTGTGGTAAATAGAGCATTTGCTCCATAGGAGCAAATGCTCTTTTTAGCTCACCAGAGCACTTTTGTGCTCAGGGTGAGCTTTTGTGATCGCCTGATGTCCGTCGTCCGTCGTCGTGCGTCGTCCGTCGTGCGTCGTGCGTCGTCCGTCGTCCGTCGTCGGGCGTCAACAATTTCAAGCTTTAAAGATCTTCTCCTCTGAATCTACAGGGGTCTCAGCTTTCATCTTTGGCACATAGCATCATCTGTAGGTCCTCTACAAAAGTTATATAAATTATGTCCCTAGGGTCAAAATTGGCCCCACCCCAGGGGTGCATTGTTTTCTATAGAAACATATAGTGAAAACTTTGAATATCATCTCCTCTGAAACTGAAAGGTTCTCAGCCTTCATATTTGGCACATAGCATCATGTTCAGGTTCTCTACAAAAGTTATATAAATTATGCTCCTGTGGTCAAAATTGGCTACACACCATGGTGGACAGTTTTCTAGCAAACTTATAGCTGACTGCGATTTTAAGCATCTTCTCTTTGCTCATAAATAGGTCATCCAGTCAAGCAGTGGGATAGATAACCAGTGGCTATTTTTAGGTCACCTGTATCTGGTGCTGGAGCTCTGTGCCTTAACCCTTTGCCTGTTCTATGTTTATTATTAATTTGAATGCCTACTGCATATTCATGAACAAAATAGTTAAAATGAAGTATGGAAGGTGGAACATTGTAGTCATTTTTTTCCAAATTTCAAAACCTACTGAATATTCATCTACAAAATAGTTATAATGAAATATAGTAGGTGGAACATTGTAGCCATTTTAGAAACTTAAGGAACAGCTGTATAAAATTCCATTTACAAACAGAGCAGGCCCTGATCAGATGGCTCCTATAGGAGGCATCCGATCTGGGTCTACTCTGTTTTCAAAAATGTGAAAACACGTTTGTATGAGGGAAGGGTTAATTAATAATAGTGATTGGCATTATGATATTATTATAACCTGCCCTGCAGTTCAGAAGAAGGGTAAATCATGTAAAGACTCCAGAATGCCAAATTAAAGATTTCAAATAAATTATGAAATATTTTTTAACATGAAATTGTATTACTTGAAACTGTTAAGTTATACTTATGATTATGCAATTATTATGTAATAATTTATAATAATATTCAAATGCAAAAAATCAGTTTGGAATGCTAGGGTACACATACCCGTTCAGAAGAACAGTTGATCGCCTTTAGTCAGAACTTTGTATGGCCTTGTTTAAATTATGCCCCTGGGATTAAAATTGGCCCCACCCGAGGGGTGGTCAGTTTTCAATAAAAATATATAGTAAAAACATTGAAAATCTTCTCTGAAACTGGAAGGTTCATAACTTTCATATTTGGCACATAGCTTCATGTTCAGGTCCTCTACAAATGTTATATAAATTATGCCCCTGTGGTCAAAATTGGCCCTGCCCCAGGAGTAGCCAGCTTTCAATAGAAACATAAAGTGAAAACTTTGAAAATCTTCTCCTCTGATTGTCTGGTGAGCGCTTCAGGGCCATTCTGGCCCTCTTGTTATCACAGTGGTTTCAAAAAGTGACTTTTACAGAGGCGTCAAAAGGCGTCAATATGAAGGAACGGATTTAAGCAGGCAACATTTTTTTTGCAGATAACATTGTTTTAGAAAAATGATAATTTGTCATTATTCAGCTGTAAATTACTGATTGATTAACAAGTAGGATTGTCTCCAAATCAATTTCTAATCTTTCAATAAAAAAATGAATAATGAGAGATCCCTGCGGCACAGGGCTCTAGGGTCTGATCCCTTATTGTAGATAAAGTTGCACTAATCTGTATGGGCGGTCCCTGACAAATGTTTTCCAAGGAAACTGTCAATGATTGATAAAATATTAATTTACAGGGCGACTCGAGTCTGACATGTCCAGTCGATGTGTGCCGATAACCAGCTGTTTGCGTCAATGTAGGTTTTCATTTTGTCACAAAGATTTGTCGCTATATTTAAATTTTAATCTGGACCATTTTTTCGCTGATGTCAAGTGGACACAAGACAGGTTGTGACAAAGGAGTCCCTCCCATCTGCTCTCTGCCCCTTGTAGCATAACAAATTACTTTTTGCCAGTACTGTTCTGACCAGGATTGGTTGATCAACTCCGGTTGAGTCATTGATAGACTCCAGGGTTAGTGCACTGTGAGTATATGGAAAACACAAAGCATCTGCATTGACAAAATATTTGTAAAGCATTAACAATTTAACTCTTTCCCAGTTTTATGATTATTTCAAATTTCAATACATTATGAATATTCATGGACAAAATAGTTATCAAGAAATATGGGAGTTAGAACATTGTAGCCATTTTAAAAAGTAAAGAAACAGATCTTAGCAAACAGAGCAGACCCTGATCAGATGGCTCCTATAGGAGCCATCTGATCTGGGTCTACTCTGTTCGCAAATGTGTGAAAAGGCATTTATATGAAGGAAAGGGTTAATACAATGAACCAGGACTGGGGTACTTAACCCTTTGAAGGTTGGAAACACGTCTAACGACATCTGCAAACAGTGAAGAGTCTGATCAGGGTATACATTGTTTGCCATTCAAATATCCTTTCATACTGAATGGACACTGTTTTGTAACCCTTTCCCTCATATAAATGCCTTTTCACACACTACATGCAAACAGAGTAGACCCAGATCAGACGGCTCCTAGAGGAGCCGTCTGATCAGGGTCTGCTCTGTTTGCTAACGGAATTTAAAAGATCTGTTTCTTTACTTTCTAAAATGGTCTGCTCTGTTTGCTTTTGGCATGATATAGATCTTATTCTACAGTTTTTGTCAAAGCAAAAAATCCATTGATAAGTTTGAATTATACATTTTCAACTAATAAATATTTATGACGTCATTATTTCTTACTTGAGTACTGAACAGGGAAAGGGTTAACCCTTTACGCCATAAATATGCCTTTCTACGCCCCTGTAATTGTCACTTCTTGAAACCATTTTGATAAATAGAGCATTTGCTCCATAGGAGCAAATGCTCTATTTATCACAATGGTTTCAATACTACACAATTCTAACATTTTCCTTTCTCTAATAAATGCTCCTTTTCGGTAGATTCGTTCAAAGAGGTTGGATCTAAAAATAGCCTATGTAGGATTAAGGGTAAAACAATAATGAATATTCTATTTGGAACATTAATTTTGTTCCATAGCAAATGCTCTATTTATCACAATGGTTTCAACACTACACAATTCAACATTTTCCTTTTCATTAGTAAATGCTACTTTTTGGTAGATTCATTCAAAGAGGTTGGATCTAAAAATAGCCTATGTAGGATTAAGGGTAAAACAATAATGAATACTCTATTTGGAAAACTCTGCTTTCATGTAATTTCTATGAGGGTTAAAAAAATACTTGCAAGAATTAGCATGTACAATCTATATACAGTAATACCCCTATAAACTGCACTTTTAGTACAGAAAAATATTTGTTTAGGCTAAGGTGGCTGCTTAATGCAGGGTGAAAGTAATGCAGATAGCTCCTTTCTGCATTAAGCTGCCACCTGTCTTACCCTTTCCCTCATATAAATACCTTTGTACACATTTGCAAATGGCGTAGACCCAGATCCTGGCCTGTAGGAGGCTGCTGATCAGGGTCTGCTCTGTTAGCTTATGGAATATAGATACAAAGCTACAGATAACGGTGCATACTCAAATACTAAAATCAGCATTTCTCCACCAAGCCCTCGATATAGGGTTCAGTGGAGAAATAAGAAATGTTATACATGTACTTGAAAATATATTGATTTACACAAAGTCATACTTAAAATACTTTTAATTAATGCATTTTATCTGGAGCGCTGATAGATGCGATTGTACAGGTTCTGACAAGGGAAAGAACTCTGTGTTCATGTACTTTAAAAAACATTTCAAATAATAAATATTCATGATATCATTATTTCTTACATGGATAATCAACAGGGAAAGGTTTATACTACAGTTAAACTTCAATATCTCGAACTTGGATAACTCGGATTTCAAGATAACTCAAAGTAAAAATTTGGTCTTTCCAATATTTACAATACAGAATTGTTCTAAAATGTATCACTGCACATATCTAGAAACACATATCTAGATGTGACAGCTTAATGCAGGTCGAAAGTATTTTACATTACTTTAGACCAACATTAAGCTGTGAACTTAAAATTGTTCAGATTAGAAATCGGATGAATCAAACGTCTATTATCTTGAGGTAATTTCTATACAATAGAACCAGTGTTTTAAGCGGCCATTCATTTATTGAATAAAAAGCTGGTGGTTGCTTAACCCATTCCCTCATAGGCTATTTTTAGATCCAACCTCTTTGAATAAAACTACCGAAAAGGAGCATTAACTACAGAAAAGGAAAATTTTTAGAATTTTGTTGTTCTGAAACCATTGTGATAAATAGAGCATTTGCTCCTTAGGAGCAAATACTCTTTTTATCACAATGGTTTCAAAAAGTGACTTTTACAGATGCGTAGAAAGGCGTATTTTTTGGAGGAAAGGGTTTATAATGCAGGACAAAAGTAATGCAGAACTCTCCGATAAAAGAGATATCACTTTTGCATTACTTTAGACCTGCATCAAGCTAACCACCTGCCTTATAGACCCCTAATTAGACCCCTTTTTGTTGCCCGCTTAACCCTTCGCTTGCTATTCGCGTCAATATACCTACCTGTAAATAGTGAAGACCCAGATGAGACAGCTCCTGCAGGAGCTGTCTCATCAGGGTCTGCACTATTTACAAGTTGATTGTGCAACCAGTGCACTCCACAGCAGTGATAGCACAGCGATATACTTGTACAGAATGAAGGTATATGTAATTATACAACAGGGCATGGGTAAAGAAGGAGAAATGTATTTTAAAATTCAGCAAGCGAAGGGTTAAGACAGGTTCTACTTTAGTCGCTTGACGTTCGAAATATCGATGCTCAACTGTACTTTGCATTTTAGAAAGGTTTTGTTACATTATTCATAGGGAGAATGCGCAAGCAGTTTATAAAACATTAATATTGACAATCAGTTTGTAAAGAGGTGATTCAACATAGACAAATAAGTTAGAGTATTAGCATATATGAACAGCATCAATATTTAAATCCTGTAACTCTTTCCGCCATAGGCTATTTTTAGACCCAGCCTCTTTGAATGAACCTACCCAAAAGGGGCATTTACTAAAGAAAAGTAAAATTTTAGAATTTTGTAGTTTGAAACCATTGTGATAAATAGAGCACATCTTATCAAATTCCATTTGCAAACAGAGCAGACCCTGATAAGACGGCTCCTATAGGAGCCATCTGATCTGGGTCTACTCTGTTTTCAAATACATGAAAACACGTTTATAGGAAGGAAAGGGTTAATTATAGTTTCTACTCAGTATGAAATGGTTAAAACTTGCTTTAGGATTTAAATGACAGACCGTGTAGACCCTGATTAGAGGGCTCCTCTAGGAGCCCTCTGATCTGGGTCTACACTGTTTGCAAATGTCAGTGCATGATTGTCTGTTGCACATCCAAAGGGTAAATGGCAGACTCTGTAGTGACAGTTAAGATAAAACTTTCTAAAGCATCAGTTAAGATAAGCATTTTGTAAATCATAAGTTTAGATAAGCATTTTGTAAAGCATCAGTTAAGATAAGCATTTTGTAAAGCATCAGCAACAAGATTAGCATAGGCATACACGTTAACTCTTTGCACACTAAGTAATTTTTCATCTGCAATAATTGTCGTCTGCTTCAATTTATAAAATAAACTTTCTTTTTTTTTTGCAAAAATATTGTCAAGATGACAAACAGTTCGGATCCTGATGAGATGCCGCGTTATTTGGCATCTCATCTGGATCAAAACTGTTTGCATAAGTAATCACAGTATAGTCGCTAGCGTGCAAAAAGTTATATAGAATAAGAACAGACAGAGGATCAGCATAGTCACAAGCATAAACAGTTTTAATGAATTCGGATAGACACAAACAGTTCTGTAAGGAAATTTACATGGACAATAGGCATGTTATCTATTTCAACCCTTACTGTGCAGGACTTGAGTCACTAATGTCCTTTGCAAACAGTGTAGACCCAGATGAGAGGGCTCACCAGGGTCTGCACTGTTTGTCATGTTACACTTTCCTAAATTAGTTCACCATAAGTTTGATCTGTTTGAATTTTGGAATAGTGCACTAGAAATTTCAGCGTTGTAAGGGTTAATGCAGGGAACCAGTACTGGCATTAATGCAGGGAACCAGTACCGGCATTTGCAAACAGTGTAGACCCATATCTGCAGGCTCCTAGAGGAGTACTCTGATCAATATGCACTTTGTCATTCAAAATCTAGTAAATTTAAGCCTTTCATACTGAATCACTCTATGGTTAAACATTAACCCTTTCCCCCTTTCCTCCATAGGCTATCTTTAGACCCAACTAGGCCTCTTTGAATGAATATACCCAAATGGAGCATTTACTAGAGAAAAGTAAAATTTTGTAGCTGAAACCTTTGTGATAAATAGAGCATTTGCTCCTATGGAGTCAAATGCTCTATTTATCACAATGGTTTCAAGAAGTGGTTATTACAGAGGCATAGAAAGGCGTATTTATGGAGGAAAGGGTTAATGGACCATTAATGTTAAACTATAGAGTGATTCAGTATGAAAGGCTTAGATCCAGCATTTCATCAAGACCCAAGCTTTTCGCAACTTTACCAAAAGTTTCTAAAACATCTAAAACATGAGGGTAAATAATCTGAGCTTACAACATTTTCATAGCAAAACGAACGGGTTAGACCTCCTGATCTATATCACTTGAAGATTGATTTTGTAAGTCACTGGAAGATAGATTTCTAAACGCAAAGTGCTTTTCTTGTATGATTTGATGCCAAATTACGGTCTACATTATAAAACATGCCTGTGTTGCATACAATTTGTTGGAAATTAGTAATTCAATTGTCTGGCTGGTCTTATCTAAATATACTGATGAATTCAGCTGTTACCTAAATGACACTGAATTAACCCTTTCCATCATATAAACGCCTTTTAACACCGAACAGAGTAGACCCAGATCAGACGGCTCCTGTAGAAGCCATCTGATCAGGATCTGCTCTGTTTGCATATGAAATTGTAATAGACCTGACTATACAGACTATACAAACATTCTGTTTTACATATTCTATTATAAAGCCCCATTCTGGTTTACTGTTGACCCTATCCTTGTTGAATATTCATGTAAGTAATGAGGACACCGTGAATATTTATCAAAGTGAATTTTTAACTCATTCTCTCCTAGGCTATTTTTAGACCCAACCTTTTTGATTCAATCTACCGAAAAGGAGCATTAACTAGAGAAAAAGAAATTTTTTGAATTTTGTAGTTTGAAACCATTGTGATAAATAGAGCATTTGCTCCTACAGGAGCAAATGCTCTATTTATCACAATGGTTTCACAATGTGAATTTTATAGATATGCTTCAAAAATGCGTCACTAGGGGATAATGTGTTAAAATGGCATAAGGTACACATACATGTTTGGTATTGGCAGCAACTGTAGACTCGTATCTATACTATTCTTTAACCCTTTCTTCCATAGGCTATTTTTAGATCCAACTCTTTGAATAAATCTACCGAAAAGGAGCATTTTTAACTAGAGAAAAGGAAATTTTTAGAATTTTGTAATATGAAACCATTGTGATAAATAGAGCATTAATTTTGCTCCTAAAGGAGCAAATGCTCTATTTATCACAATGGTTTCATAAACTGACATTTACAGAGGAATAAAAATGACATTTACAGAGGCGTAGAAAGGCGTATTTATGGAGGAAAGGGCTAAATAAACAGGAGATCTGATCAGATAGCCGCGATAGGAACCATCTGATCTGGGTCTATTTTGTTTGCCAAGGCATGAAAACGCATGTGTATGAAGGGAAGGGTTATACTGAGTAACGACTGAATCACCATATAAGAGCTTTCGAATATATTTTACAAAAAGGTACTTCATTTCCTCTTGTAAAACCACCATATCTATACAAAGACTAGGATTTTTTATGGGCTGTGCAAACGATGTGATTTTGCCATTTCATTACAGAAGTAAATGCTATCAAACATTTAAATTGACAATTTAAGGACAGTTTTAGCCACATAGATTTACATATTTGCGATATCCATCATCTTGGCATACCAATTTATTGTGATGTATGCTCACCGCTTTATGTTGAACACTGACGACAGTTTTGGCCATAGATCAAGCCCTGATTTCCATGTTGTCGAGTCAGGACAAATAAAATCAGGGTTGTTTTCTGGGCTTATCCTACCCCAGAATTGGTATTTATCAACAGAGCAACAGATAAACATGCATACTTGAGTGCTAAAAGCGTCATTTTCCCACCAAACCCTATGTTGTGACCATTCTAAAGAGTGGTCACAACATAGGGTTTGGTGGAAAAATAAAGAAGTAATTCTTGAAAATGTTTATTTATGCACCTGTATCAATAATTTTACCATTTTTATTCTCCCAAGATATTCATTCTTCTGCTGGGTCTGCTCTGTTTGCTAATATGTTACAGATATGGTTCTCTGTTGCCATGGAAATCATTTTCCTTATGAGCTCGTCTGTTTGGAAGAAAAGTCGAGCTATTGTGATCACTGGGTCCTAGGCTTTGTTGTCGTCGTCGTTGTCATCGTCGGCATGGAAAAACTTTAATGTAGCTCATGACTCGAAAAGTATAAGAGGTATCATCAACATGAAACTTCATAGGTTAGTAGATCTCCTTGAGGGGAAGGCCTCTACATAAGAACCATAACTCTTGATTTCAAAATTTTGGAGTTAGGCCCTTTATCATTTTTTAATTTTCTTAATTAAGCTGTACATGCACCAAATCAGACGAGCCATGGCGCCACATGCGGCTCTTGTTTTGTATTTGTCTCAATTAGTATTCACAATGGGCGGAGTCTTGCATGAATATTCATGAGTTTACTCCATGCATATTGATGTAAGAAGTAATGACATCATGAATGTTAATTACATTAATTGTTATAGAAGCACAAGGACACAGGAATTATTGGACATAACAGAAACTGTAGAATCATATCTATAGTATATCATAAGCAAACAGAGCAGATCCTGATCAGATGGCGGCTCTTACAGGAGCCATCTGATCTAGGTCTACTCTGTTTGCAAAGGCATAGAACTTAAATATCTGACATGTTGCCATATGCTTTAGGAAATTGTCACACATTGTTTCAGAGCAACAGATAAAGGTGCGTACTCAAATATTAAAATCATCCTTCCTCCCCCAAACCCTACGTCGTGACCACTCTTTAGAATCGTCTCGAAGAGTGGTCAGGACATAGGGTTTGATGGAGAAATAAAGAAGTAATTTCTGAAAATGTTTTGATTTACTCATCTTATGAGGACCTCTGTTTGTATGAAATTGCACAATGCAAGGGCTGGTCTGATGCAAGTGGGAACTATTCTTAGAATTCCATTTACTCAGAAATAGCTAACTTAGCTTTTAATTTCTGAATTTCATTACAATTGAAGACAGTTTTCTATGGCCAATCAGTAGCTGCAGCTCCCCCTAGACTGGTACCAGACAATGAGGCTGGAGTTACCAATGAACTTCTTTTACAGAATGCCCCACTGCGTTCTATAACCTAATCTTGCTATTGGAATAGCACTGTAGTTTTGGTAACAGTTTGGATCCTAATGAGGTGCCACGTAACTCTACACCTCGCCTGCAACATCCATGAGACTGATACCCAGATTGAGATTTGAAAAAGAAGTCCCAACTATTTTGACAAATGATGGAGAAAACAAATTTTATGGACAACATTAACATCACATGTTCAGAGTTAACTCCTTGCATGCTGGTAGCAGCATTGGGATGATCTATGCACACAGTTTGGATGTATATGAAATACTGTGTAACTCCATGTCTCACCAGGATCCAAACTGTTTGACACGCTGTTTACAGTTTTGAAGAGGCTTGAAGAAAAAAATAATTTTGAGAATTGTTGCCTACGGCAGTATATGCAGACAGTATTTACTATGTATGCAAATAGTTAAATGCCATTTAATTTGAGAACTATTCAGTTTCAATTTTCCTCTCAAAATGTAAATTCTATAGATCAGTTAGATGGATGGAAGATTGTTGCCATGGATACTGTATCTAACACTTAGATACAAGAATTAACCTTGGAAACACATAGTTGTTGGTTTTTTCTTAAATTGATAAGAATTGATTTTCTATCTAAAATACATCATGGTGTCAAATTATGGTCGTCTGTTCATATTGAAGCATTTAGAAGTAGACAGATTTTACATGGAACCTTTTCTCTAGACATTTAAAGTTCACTTACATACTAATATCACCACTGAGACTTGGCTTCCTGAATTTTTTGGTCATAGTAGAAACGGTAGCGCCAGATTTATATTACAGTAAAACCTCTCTATAACGGCCATTAAATTATATCAAGTATTTTGTGTTAAAGGCAGGTGGCTCCTTAAAGCAAGGTGAAAGTAAAACAGAATGCTCCCATAGGAGTGTTTTGTTTTACTTTCACCTTGCTTTAAGCAGCCACCTGCTCTAAATACCAACTGATTAACACAATTTAGTGGCCATTATAGAGAGGTTTTACTGTATTCCATAAGTAATCAGAGAAGAAACTAACAAGATGGGTCCTCTAGAAGTCATCTGATCTGGGTTTACTCTGTTTGCCAAGGTGTTAAAGGATGTTTCTATGGAGTAAAAGGGTTAACCTCATTTGCTTCCACTGACAGCGTAGTCTGCTAACATTGGCATCTTGAAGAGAGAGAGAGAGAGAGAGAGAGAGAGAGAGACGTACACATAAACAGACACAAACAGACAAACGACAGACAAATGACAGACAGAGCACGTGCGCGAGAGAGAGGCTTCCTGATAGAGTAACCTGCCAATATTTGCTAAAAAAAAGAGAGAGAGAGAGAGAGAGAGAGAGAGAGAGAGAGAGAGAGAGAGGAAGACAGAGAGAGCAATAAAGAGAAAGACAGGAAGGGAGAAAAGAAAGAGTGAGATACTGAGACAACATAGGGTCAACAATGTAGACAAGACATAAAGAAACTTACAGATAGAGAGAAAAATACATAAATGAGGGAGAAATAGTGAAACCAATAAGAGAGTGTTCATGATAAGGAAATAGAGCCCTCTCTTATGTGACCTCTTAAAAAATAATAACAATGGGTTATTTTAAAACCAGGTGGTTTCTTATTGCAAGACGAAAATCATGCAGAAGACTAGTAATATTAATTAGTTTATTTTTTATAATGACACATGAAAACAGGAGTTTTAGGACATGATCATATCTATATTATTTCATAAGCAGAGCAGACACAGATCAGACGGCTCCTACAGGAGCTGTCTGGTCTGAGTCTATTCTGTTTGCAAAGGTGTAGAGTTACGGAGTGAAGGGTTTAAGTATGTTTGGTCATGTTTAAAATAGGTGTGACTGTGTCATGCAGTTTAGATAAAATGTCTGAAACGTTTTTGTTTGTTAATTCTGAGGTACATTAAAGCATTTAGTATTCAGTTACTGCCAATTAACACTGGTGGAATGTATGCAACATTATCCTTTTAAAGGGCCCTTGGCCCTTAAAATATTTTCTAGTTCATGTACTTTGTTTAACGCATCATGAGGCTGTTCAATATTCCCGTTTGAAAGAGTACGTATAGTATTACAATGAGCAACTCGTGATTCTACCCCACGTTAATTGCATGGAATAGATGGACTCGGCTAATAATATTTTTACGCCAACAAGTCTAAAAGGAAACTCAACCCTTATCAGACAGCAATCAGGAAATAGCTTGATTACAGTAAAGAATCGTAAAGTTAGTTAAAACACTCGCTGTACACGGAAAGACGAGTGATTCACTATTGGAGCTGATGTTGTCGTGTCAGGGGACAATTAGGGCTGTAACTAGCATCTTTGGCCTATTTGAACCTTTGCATGCATAGTCAACCCTTTCCCAGTTCTATGTTTATTTCAAATGTCATTACCTACTGACAAAAGAGTTACAATGAAATATGGAAGGTGAAACATTGTAGACATTTTAGAAATTAAAGAACAGATCTATCACATCCATTAGCAAACTGAGCAGACCCTGATCAGATGGCTCCTGTAAGATGTCTGTAGAACCCAGGCACTAAACCGGATTTTTATAACAGAACAATTTTGGTCTGTTTAGGCAAGTGGCTGATGAATAGTCATGTAAGTTGTAATGACATCATGAATATTTTTACTAGCTGTTTTAAATTTTAACCCTTCGCTTGCTGATTTTTAAAATACATTTCTCCTTCTTTACCCATGCGCTGTTGTATATTTACATATATCTTCACTGTGTACAAGTACTTCGCTGTGCAATCACTGCTGTGGAGTGCACTGGCTGCACAATCAACTTGTAAATAGTGCAGACCCTGATGAGACAGCTCCTGCAGGAGCTGTCTCATCTGGGTCTTCACTATTTACAGGTATGTATATTGACGCAAATAGCAAGCGAAGGGTTAAATTGGTACATGTACACAGGACACATTTGGTGTCTGATCTAGATCCAAACTGTTTGCATTGGGTACTTATTTAACCCTTTACTCCATAAATACGTCTTTCTACGCCATTGCAAACAGAGTAGACCCTGATCAGACAGCTCCTATAGGAGCCATCTGATCAGTGTCTGCTCTGTTTGCTAATGGAATTTGATAGATGTTTTTCTTTACTTTCTAAAATGGTTACAATGTTCCACCTTCTGTATTTCATTATAACTATTTTGTCCATGAATATTCAGTAGGTATTGAAATTTGAAACAAACATAGGACAGGGAAAGGGTTAATGGGACCCAATAGGCCCGCAGAACATCTTTTTGGATCAAAGGCTTCGTCTACTGAGTTTATGGTTTTAGGTCTGCAGGGAAACATAAAATTATCAAACACAAATTTAATTTGATTTCTGAAAAGAATTTTTCTGACTGGTTTAGAGTGTTTTGATTTGTTTTATGAGAGTTTGTTTGGATTAGCATGACTTGATTTGTTTTATGGGTATTGGGTATATTTTTTTTTTGGTTGCTAGCGTTTAAACGTTTTAACTCTTTGTATGCTAAGTATTTTTTTGTCTGCCACAATTGTCATCTGCTTCAATTCTAAAAATAAAGTTTCTCTTATTTCTTTTCAAAAATATAATCAGTGCCCCAAAAAATATAATCAATTTCCAAAAATATAATCGGAGTCAAAAAAATATAATCAGTGTCAAACTGTTTGGATCCTGATGAGATGCGGTATTTTTTATGCGGCCTCTCATCTGGATCCAAACAGTTTGCAAAGGTAATTGTGGTTTCATCGCTAGTGTGCAAACCGTTAAATCTCTTAACTGTATATTTTCTTATCATATCTTCAAATAAAAACTAGCTTTTAAAGTTTGTCTAATCTGGTTCTTCACTGCATACAACTTTGCCAAACAGAATAGACTGTGATAGGTGGCACTTGGTGCAAAATTGAACAGTTAAGGTGGCTGACTTGACTCTTCAACCTAAAGACTGCATTAATTTGTATGGGTCATTTCCAAAATCTTGTCCTACAGGCCTGTTCTATGTTTAATACAAATTTCATTACCTCAGTAACTGAGTATTCATGGACAAATTAGTTGTAATGAAATATGGAAGGTGGAACATTGTAGCCATTTTAGAAAATATAGAAGCAGATCTTTCAAATTCTATAAGCAAACAGAGCAGACCCTGATCAGACGGCTCCTCTAGGAGCTTTCTGATCTGGGTCTGCTCTGTTTGCAAATGCGTGAAAACACGTTTATATGAGGGAAAGGGTTAACTCTGTGTGCGTATACGAGTATATTATTCAGTTACAAACAGTTATATTTAGATCCAGATCAGGGGGCGTCTGTTGAAGTCTTCTTATCAGTGTCTACACTGTTTGCCATAAAAATCCTATTTTATGATAAAAAATGTTGTTTTGGTGGTTCAATGCTTCATAAATATTCAAAGAAGGAGGAGTCAAAATATTGTAATTCAGCATACAATGTCTACTCTTTGTGCAAAGGCTTAGAAAAGAATATTTATTAGAGCTTCAGATAAGACGCGTAAATTTAAACATTTTCAACAATAGTTCCTTTATTTCTCCACCAAACCTTATACTGTGACCACTCTTTAGAATCGTCTCAAAGAGACGATTCTAAAGAGTGGTCACAGTATAGGGTTTGGTGGAGAAATAACGATTGTAGTATTTGAGTATGCACATTAAAATTTATCTGTAGCTCTGATATTTATGGAATAAAGGTTTTTATTTTGCATAAACCTTAAATGCTCCCAAATGATTTCATTGGTTCCTATTGTCCAGCTGTAAGTCGGGATGACTGTGTTCTTTGAGGTTCGTTAAGGTGATTTGTTGCTGTTTGTGGCCCAGGTTTGTGACCAGTCCATATTTTCTAATAATGACATGCAAACGGCAGCTCTGGACAATTTCAGAACCATTTGTGATTTATCTCTACACTGGCCTGACCAGTGAGTCTGCTTGGCCGAGCTGGTGACTAAGCCTCCACTGGGTCACAAACGGAAGTGCAAATCCATGTTTTAGGTATTTGATGACCGCAGATGACCTATGCGCCACTCTCGTATTGTGCATATCAATATCATAATGTTGCCGATCAGGCCCAAACTGCGATGATTGGATTAGCTTGTTTATGGCAGACTGTGATGGCCCCGAGTGACCAGTGCTCATAGATGCATGCTAATGTCCCGCTGCACTAACTGTCAGTTCTCTTTACTGAAACGGTATTAACAATATTTTCTTCAGTCCATTTATTGATGCTTATTTAAGAAATATGACTGATTAAATTGGCCAGCCTACAAACACTGGATATTTTCTGTTTATTTTATCCCTTTCCTTGTTCTATGTTTATTCCAAATTTCAGTACCTACTGAATATGGTACAGGTCTTCTGTACGTAGACACAGATCAGACGGCTCCTATAGGAGCCGTCTGATCAGGTTCTGCCCTGTTTGCTAATGCATTTTGATAGATCTGTTTCTTTAACCCTTTCCCTGTTCTATGTTTAGTCCAAATTTTAATACCCATTAAATATTCATGTACAAAACAGTTGTAATCAAATGTGGAAGGTGGTACATTGTAGCTAATTGAGAAAGTAAAGACACAGATCTTTCAAATTCCATAAGCAAACAGAGCAGACCCTGATCAGACGGCTCCTCTAGGAGCCGTCTGATCTGGGTCTACTCTGTTTGCAAATGCGTGAAAACACGTTTCTTTGAGGGAATGGGTTAATTTCTAAAATAGCTACAATGTTCCACCTTCATTTCATTATATTTATTATTTTGTCCATGAATATTCAGTAAGTATTGAAATTTGAAATCAACATAGAACAGGGAAAGGTTTAATTTTGCCATAAGCAGAAAAAAATGGAGTGTATCTTGGCCCAATTTAGACCTGTTGTTATGGCCTATGCAAACAGTTTTGATCCAGATGAGATGACCAAAACTTTGGCATCTTGTCAAGATTCCAAACTATACATATTGACACTCTGCATGTTCTTTTGAATAGAAAGGGTTACTTAACCCCTTTCTCCATAGGCTATTTTTAGACCCAACCTCTTTGAATGAATCTACCCAAAAGGAGCATTTACTAGAGAAAAGTAAAATTTTAGAATTTTGTAGTTTTGAAACCATTGTGATAAATAGAGAATTTGCTCCTATATGAGCAAATGCTCTATTCATCACAATGGTTTAAAGAAGTGGTTATTACAGAGGCGTAGAAATGCGTATTTATGGAGGAAAGGGTTAAAGAATCGTAGCAGATGTTAATTTGTGTAGATGAGTTACTTGGCTTTTGAAAGGATTAAGCTATTAAATTGTTATAAGTGTTTTCATGCATTTGCAAACAGAGTAGACCCAGATCAGATGGCTCCTTAAAAGGAGCCATCTGATCAGGGTCTGCTCTGTTTGCTTATGGAATTTGATAGATCTGTTTCGTTACTTTTTAAAATGGCTACAATGTTCCACCTTCCATATAACATTATATATCTATTTTGTCCATGAATATTGAGTAGGTATTGAAATTTGGAATAAAATATGGAACATGGAGAGGGTTAAAGCTATAAAATAGGTATCCACATGCATGACAGATTGATGTATTTTATGTAGCTCAGGTGTGTGGTGTACAGTAAATTGATTTGTGTTAACCCTTTCCTCCATAAATACGCCTTTCTACGCCTCTGCAAAGGTTACCTGTTGAAACCATTGTGATAAATAGAGCATTTGCTCCTATAGGAGCAAATTCTCTATTTATCACAATGGTTTCAAACTACAAAATTCTAAAAAAAATCCTTTTCTGTAGTTAATGCTCCTTTTTGGTAGATTTATTCAAAGGGGTTGGATCTAAAAATAGACTATGAGGTAATGGGTTAACTCTTACCCTCATACAAATGCTTTTTTCATGTCTTTGCAAACAGATTAGACTAAGATCAGATGTCTCCTGTAGGACCCATCTGGTCAGGGTCTGCTCTGTTTGCTAATGGAATTTAAAAGATCTAGTTCTTTACTTTCTGAAATGGCTACAATTTTTCACCTTTGATATTTAGTTATACTATTTTGTCAATGAATATTCAGTATGGAAATTTGGAATACATACAGAACAGGGAAAGGGTTAAATAGTTTTGGGTGGATGAAGATTTTGTTTGAGTCATGGGAGAGACCAAGAACAGGTCCCCTCTCTCATAGTTCCGTTAGTAAGGCTTGTGGTGTGCTGTATTGGAAACGGCAGCGTCGAATCTGCAGCGCAAACCTGCAGTAACTGATTGGTATGATTGTGTTGCAGCTTGAAGCAGCCGGGGACAGTTGATGGGGCACTTTATACAAGCGGGTGACAGGGTAATTGTGGCATCATTGGATTAAAGACAGGTGCCCTTTATTGTAATTTTCAGAAATGCGGGGAATAAATCTGATTGGTTACACTATTATATAACGATAACAAAATGCTGAAGCATGTGACAATTTTCCGATCAAGACATGAGATTCAAGCAGTTTTTATTGACCTTTTTGATTTGTTACGGGTAAAATTGACATTTAATAATGTCGTAAAAATTAGCATTGAGTCAGAATGCACAGTGTTTAGAGAGCTGAGCATGATTCATTGCAAATGGTGACATACTCGGTGCACTGCACCTCCAGATAAGATGCATAAATTTAAACATTTTCAAGAATAACTCCTTTATTGACGATTTTAGTATTTGGGTACGTACCTCTATCTGTAGCTCTGTAACCCCAGTAGACATAAACAATAGCTTTAACCCTTTCCTCCATAATTACGCCTTTCTACGCCTTTGTAAAAATGACCTATTGAAACCATTGTGATAAATAGAGCATTTGCTCCTATAGGAGCAAATGCTCTATTTATCACAATGGTTTCAAACTACAAAATTCTATTTATTTCCTTTTCTCCAGTTAATGCTCCTTTTCGGTAGATTTATTCAAAGAGGTTGTATTTGCTCATATAGGAGCTCTGTTTGCTAATGTAATTTGATAGATCTGTTTCTTTAGTTTCTGAATTGGTTGCAATGTTTCACTTTCCATAATTTATTACATCATTTTGTCCATGAATATTCAGTATGTATTGAATTTTGGAATAAATATAGAACAGGGAAAGGGTTAATCCTTTTCTTCATATAAACTTATATTCACACATTTACAAACAGGGTAGACCCAGATCTACCCTGTTTGCAAAAGTGTAAAATGGCACATTTATTGAGTAAATTTAAGTGTTCAATAGATAAGCATTGCATGTTGCGAAAATGCATGAAAAGAGTCTTTGATATTAGAAGAATCATAGAAACATTAAGGTCTTAGTTCAATATATTTCTGTTTCTTAACATTTTGGTGACCTTTGATTGAAACATTGGAGAGTATTGTGAAGACTATGTAAACAGTAAGAAAAGCAACTGAACACTCTGTTGTGTCACTTCTCTTAACCCTTTCCTCCATAAATACGCCTTTCTACGCCTCTGTAATAGTCAATTCTTGAAACCACTGTAGTAAATAGAGTATTTGCTCCAAATGCTCTTTTTATCACAATGGTTTCAATACTACACAATTTTGACATTTTCCTTTTAGCTCCTTTTTGGTAGATCTATTCAAAGAGGTTGGTTCTAAAATTAGCCTATGAGGTAATTGGTTAATAATGGTCTCAAAGAGATAATTCTAAAGAGTGGTCACAACATAGGGTTTGGTGGAGAAATAAAGGCGCTATTCTTGTAAATGTTTTAACCCATTCCCTTATTATATCAATTGATGCCATTTGGCACCTCTGTGAAAGTCTTTTTTTGAAACCACTATGATAAATAGAGCATTTGTTCTTATAGAGCAAAATTTTATGCTTTATTTATCAACTGTGGTTTCAAAATTAACCCATTATCGCATAGGCTATTTTTAGATCCAACCTCTTTGAATAAATCTACAAAAAAGGAGCATTAACTAGAGAAATGTTTTGTTTTTTTTAAATTTGTAGTTTGAAACAATTTTGTAGTTTGAAACAATTGTGATAAATAGAGCATTTGCTCCTATATGAGCAAATGCTCTATTTATCACAATTGTTTCAACAGGTGACTTTTGTCAGAGGCGTCAAGAGGCGTCAATATGAGGGAATGGGTTAAACAATTTCTTTTCTCTAGTAGATACTCCTTATTAGTAGATTTATTCAAAGAGATTGGGTCTAAAAATAATATATGAGGTAATGGGTTAAATTACCATTCTTGTTTGGGCCTCTGAAATGGTCTGTAATGATTGAAGTTTGCAGGATTTGTTTGTTCCATTGCAGCGTTATGGACTACTTGGTCCACTTCTGATAATATGTTCATGATCTTCAATGAATTGCAACTTTTGTTATGTGGCCCATCATTTCTCCCATCAAAGATACAATTGTATGATGAATGCATGTACTGATGTCATAGGAAATGTTCTGCTGATTCTATTTGAAGTCATTCCGTCATTCTCTTTTCATTGGCGTTTAATGTGTAAAGAAAGTGCATTTTCATCAGAGGTGGCAAACCATATTTGCAAGATTGCAAACGGGATCCAAATAATACAACTTGATATTAACCATTTATGTGATACTTTTTGATGGTCTTGCAAACAGAGTAGACCCAGATCAGAATTAAGTTCTTTGCTGTCTGCTTATGGAGTTATAGATATTTTATTCTACATGACGAAAACAATAACATTTCCTTGAAAATTTTACATTATAAAAATTCAGCTTATAAATATTCATTATGTCATAAAATTATTTCATGAATATTGATTAGGGTAAGGGTTAACATCACACAGCACTAGAGTTCATGCATACTCTACTCTAATACTGAAACCATCTTCTCTCCACCAAACCCTATACTGTGATTCTTCTTTGAGACGATTCTAAAGAGTGGTCACAGTATAGGGTTTGGTGGAGAAGTAAAGGAGTAATTCTTGAAAATGTTCTAATCCTTTTCCTGTTCTGTATTTAGGCCAACTTTCAATACCTACTGTCAATATTCATTAACAAACTAGTTATAAAGAAATATGGAAGGTGGAACATTGTAGACATTTTAGAATCTATCAAATTTAAATTTTATTAGCAAAAAGAGCAGACCCTGATCAGATGGCTCCTCAAGGAGCCATCTGATCTGGGTCTACTCTGTTTGCAAATGCGTGAAAACACGTTTATGTGAGGGAAAGGGCTAATTTACACATCTTATCTGGACCTCTGCATCACATCGAATGCAACTTGTTTTATGTATGCTGACTACACTTTACAATCCATACAATCATATGCCTTTCTAAGCCTTTGAAGTGTAGATCTGAAAGACCAAAATCAGATGACTCACGTAGGAACGGTCTGATCAGGGTCTACTCTGTTTGCTTATGATGCTATATAGATATAATCGATTCTGCAGTTTCTGCCATGGCCAAATCCTGTGATCATTATGCTATTATAATAATTATATTCATGATGCTATTATTTCTTACATGAACGTTAATGGAGTAAAGGGTTATTCGAAATGAAAATGGAAAATACCGGTATACCTTAATATAGAAATAAAAGCGGATGACACTTTGCATACTACAATAATGTAGGCATGCAAAGAAATGAAATGGGAATGATGATTTGTAAGCCCTTTAATTATGGTGAAATTTAAATATTTACTTGGTTGCAATATATCCCATTGCTCAACTGGTACATTTATTTATTAATGCAATATTACTGGTATCAATTATCATGCTTTTGTTCCCACTCTTTGATGTTTAAAGCCCTATCGGTTGAAAACTGCATAAATATTTTTGATGTCTGATATTGGTATTTTTATGTGATGGTTTATTTGTTCAGGAACCAATCAAACGAGAAATTTATGATCTTTGCAAACTACTGGGAGAAAAATTCATACAGAAATGTGAGGTCGAGTAATATTGCAAACTGAATTAACTCTGCCCATGGTCCTCTTTTAATTGATCACTGACAGTTTTTAGGGTAAGTAGACCCTTTGGATGTAGGTACAGTAAAACCTCTCTATAACAGCCACTAAATTACATCAAGTATTTTGTGTTATAGGCAGGTGGTTGCTTAAAGCAAGGTGAAATTAAAACAGAACGCTCCTACAGGAGCGTTCTGTTTTACTTTCACCTTGCTTTAAGCAGCCACCTGTCCTAAATACCAACTAATTAAATACAATTTAGTGGCCGTTATAGAGAGGTTTTACTGTAACGAGTGTGACTGGCTGTAACAAGCAATGCTGAACCAAATCAGAAGATTCCTATAGGAGCTGTCTCTGATCAGGGTCTGCACTGTTTGTCATTCAAAATCCACTAGAGAATTTAACCCTTTACTTCATGAATATTCATGAAGGAAATGATGTCATCATGAATATTGATTAGTATAAACTGGTTTATAAACACATGAAAGTTTTGCCAAAGCAGAAACTGTAGAATCAGATTTGAATCGTACAATAAGCAAACAGAACAGACCCTGGTCAGACTGCTCCTATAGGAGCCATTTTATCTGGGTCTACTCTGTTTGCAAAGGCATGGAAAGGTGTATTTATGTAGTAAAAAGTTAAGCCATGGCTATTTTTATTTGTGATGGGCCATTCCACTCTATTCAGGATTTAACCCATTCCCTCATATACTATTTTTAGATCCAAACACTTTGAATAGATCTAGCGAAAAAAGAAGCATTTACTATAGAGAAAAAAGGACAGTTTTAGAATTGTTTAGTTTTGAAACCATTGTGATAAATGGAGCATTTGCTCCTGTGGAGCAAATGCTGTATTTGTCAGAATGGTGTCAGAAGCTGACTTTTAGTGAGGCGTAAAAAGGCGTCAATATGCAGGAATGAGTTCAATTGTTAACCCTTTCCCTATTCATGTAAGAAATAATGACACCATAAATATTTTTATAATGGAATAATTATTTACATACGATTTTTTGGTTGTTGTAGAAACTGTAGAATAATACCTTTATTTGTTCATAAGCAAACAGAGCAGACCCTGATCAGATGGCTCCTACAGGATTTGGGACTACTCTGTTTGTGATGGCGTGAAAAAGCATTCATAAGGTCATTAATTTTTACATGATTGTTAACCCATTCCCTCATAGGCTATTTTTAGATCCAGCCACTTTGAATAAATCTACCGAAAAGGAGCATTAACTAGAGAAAAGGAAATATTTAGAATTTTGTAGTTTGAAACCATTGTGATGAATAGAGCATTTGCTCCTATAGGAGCAAATGCTCTATTTTATCACAATGGTTTCAAGACGTGATTTTTACGGAGGCGTAGAAAGGCGTATTTATGGAGGAAAGGGTTATTAATATGATGTACAATGTAAACTAGACGATGTACATTATGTACAAGTCTTGAATAAAATATCTGTTCTGTTCTGTTCTGTTAAACAGGGAAAGTACTAAACAATAAGATATAAGCATTGAATAAGCAAGTAAATGTTCTGTTCTGTTAAACAGGGAAAGTACTAAACAAATAGATATAAGCATTGAATAAGCAAGTAAATGTTCTGTTCTGTTAACCCTTTCCCTCATATAAACGTGTTTTCACGCATCTGCAAACAAAGTAGACCCAGATCAGACGGCTCCTAGAGGAGCCGTCTGATCAGGGTCTACTCTGTTTGCTAATACAATTTCAAAGATCTGTGTCTTTACTTTCTAAAATGGCTACAATGCTCCACCTTCCATATTTCATATTAACCTTTTTGTCCATGAATATTCAGTAGGTATTGAAATTTGTAATAAACATAGAACAGGGAAAGGGTTAAACAGGGAAAGTACTAAACAATAAGATATAAGCATTGAATAAGCAAGTAAAGCAGACCCTTATCAGACAGCTTCTACTGGAGCTGTATGGTCTCAGGCTATTCTCTTTGTAAAGGCATAAAAAGATGCAAAGGCATGACAACTAAAGGTTAAAATCTGCCAGACACGCACAAACATGCAACTTGTCAGTTTAGATTTTTTCAAGTGTTTTTTATAAACAACCACATTACGAATGGGGCAGATTGTATCCCTAACCACCTAGGAACAACAGGTTGAGTTGTCCACGGGCGCAGAGAATTTAAATTGAAATCCTGGACCCATACCTAACAAAACCGCAAGCATCTCATTAGAGAGGTGATCCTGTTGGCAAAACTTGATTGAATAGATACTCACTTCTTGCTTGTTTTTGTAAATTGTTTCTTGTAAAAGTTTTAGTTTAAATGAAGTCTGTTTTGGGTTTGATGGATGTTTCTTCTATACTATAGAATATTTAGAATGTAGACAGTGAAGACAGAGCACAGACAACATGCTCTGTGTCATTTTATCTAGCATAACAATGTTTACAAATGTTAAAATCTGATTTTTCACTTGAAAGGTGAACATTGATTGTTTTCACGTTCATTGAATTTGATATGTGCCACAGGTGCCTAACCACATGGCCTGTCTAACTGTTTAAGTTTGAAAAAATCACTCCCCCACTGTTTGGCCCGTTAAGTTTGATATGCATGTTTCGCATCAACACCTTGTGCAATTAACCCTTCGAATACTGAATTGTTAAAGTGGAATGGTCCATCATTGTTTAATGATAGAGTCCACTCATTATGAAAGGGTATACTTTTGCGAGAAAACTTCGAACGACAAACTGTGCAGACCCTGATGCTAGAAAAGTCATCTGATCTGAGTCTGCACTGTTTACAGCTGTCAGTTTGACTCTAGCATTCTAAGGTTTAAGTTATTCCATTCCTGAACCTAAACAGGTATGTTCTGAAAACTTACATCAGAAATAAACCTGCAAAAACTACGAAAACCTAAATGGCAAGCAATGTTTAACATATAACAGTTGTTTCCTACAGTGGTCAACTGGTCACGTGTTCTATATATATACATATGATTTGGGTCTATACTGTTTGTTCACTGTAGCTCAGTGTTTTCCAGCACAAGAGAAGCATACGTATCTGTCAAATGTATGTAAATTTTATTTCATTATAAATAAATTTGAACACCTGCAGAGTGCAAATAGGTTGAATGATTCCATTACCTATACCATCTGCATGTAATTGCTCGGCTCTGTGTTTGCCTGTCTGTCTGTCTTGTTGAGCTGTCTCTTTCTGTCTATCTCTGTGTATATCTTTGTCTGTTTCTGTCTGTCTGTCTGTCTGTTAATGTGTATGTCTATATGTCTGTTAGTGTATCTGTCTATATGGTAGTATGTATATCAGTCTGTCTGTCTGTCTGTCTGTCTGTCTTTCTGTTAGTGTGTAATGTATGTCAGTCTATCTATGATGTGTGTTGGTCTGTCTATCTGTCTGTTTTGCAAACTGATTAGCTGAATTTTTATAATGGCATTTTGGCCATGACAGAAACTATTAAATCAGATATATATTATCGTCAGATCTGATCTATGCTGTTTGCAAATGCATAAATGTGAGTTTTTATCAAGTAAAACATTACAGTAGAGGTCTAATTATGTAAGGCAGGTGGAAGCTTAATGCAGGTCAAAAGTAATGCAGAAAGCTCCTACAGGAGCTTTCTGCATTACTTTTGTCCTGCATTAAGCAACCACCTGCGTTTTAAGACTCCTATGTTCAATAAATGAATGGCCGCTTATGACAGGTTCTGCTGTACAATGTTAGATGAAGCAAAGTGGCTCAGACATTCTCGCTGGTGTCTTAAATTGTTTCAATTTCCAACAGACCATTTTCTTTAACCCTTAACAACTGTTAAAAATATAATGTCTGCCTAACCGTTAGATTTATCGCCGTTTGACTACTTTTGATTCGATCAAACTTTTGAAAAACTATTGACTGAGTGTCAAACAGCATGGATCCTGATTAGATACCGAGTGATACCCGGCGTCTTGTCTGGATCGCGGCTGTTTGCGAGTGTAATTGAGGATGCGAATAGTAGGATAAGAGTCAATAATGTGTTCTCTTGTAGGTTTAAATATAGGAAAAAATAATGGTAATCACAGTTAAATATAGTCAAATGCCAAAGTTTCATTTGTATGAGCTTTTTCATCAAAATATATTGCATTTAATGGCATATTAAATAAATTGCTTGTTTCAAATAATTCCGGGTCCTTTTTGTGGCGGTTAACTTATTCTAAATCTGTTGTTAGACTTGCAGGAAATTTAGCATTTTGAATGTGGGAATTGGGTATGTGTACTGACAAGATCTAGATCAGAGGGTTCCTAGAGGAGACTTCTGGTCAGGGTCTGCATTGTTTGTTTTTAATCCATTCCCTCTTAGGCTATTTTTAGATCCAACCACTTTGATTAAATCTGCCGAAAAGGAGCATTAACTAGAGAAAAGGAAAACTTTAGAATTTTGTAGTTTGAAACCATTGTGATAAATAGAGCATTTGCTCCTATAGGAGCAAATGCTCTATTTATCACAATGGTTTCATAAAGTGACTTTTACAGAGGCGTAGAAAGGCCTTTCATACTGATTAGACTCAATATTTAACCCTTTCCTTTATATAAACGTGTTTTCACGCATTTGCAAACAGAGTAAACCCAGATCAGACGGCACCTGTAGGAGCGGTCTGATCTTGGTCTGCTCTGTTTGCTAAAAGAATTTAGTTTCTTAAATTGCTACAATGTTCCACAATCTACGATTTTGTCCATCCATATTCAGTTATTCAGGTATTGAAATTAGGAATAAACATAGAACAGGGAAAAGGTTTACCGTTTCCTTCAACAATTTTGTACATGAATATTCATCAGGAGCCAAACTGAAACTTTGACTATATTTTTTGAAGGAAAATGTATAAAAATTGACGTCAAGAACTGTAACAAACACCCAACTGTTAGCCGATGACAGTTACATGTTCTTGGCATGCAAGGAGATAATAGGACATAGAAAACACTGTTAGGTGTTTTGTGTTGCCATTAATCACAATCTATAATAATTTCAAGGAAGTTTTGAATAATTTTTCCATTAAAAACAATAGCATTAAAATACACATGGAATGTAATGTCATATGGATGTTTTGGGTCAAGCCCACCTAGTTCTGTACACCCTTTGTACTAACTGCCAGGTATTTTTTTGGGCTTCGGCTTTGGCTTGGATCCAGATGGGGCAGTGACCAACACTGACTCTGATCTACAGCTTTAGATAACGGGAGAATAACACCTTTATTTCTCCACCAAACCCTATGTTGTGACCACTCTTTAGAATCGTCTCCTCGAGATGATTCTAAAGAGTGGTCACAACATAGGGTTTGGGGGAGAAATTATGATTATAGAATTTGAGTACGCACCTTTATCTGTTGCTCTGCAGGTAATCAAAATTTGCCATTTGCAGTGAAATATTCTTACGAGTCTTAACCCTTTGCTCCATAATTATGCCTTTGCAAACATTGCAAAAGCAGACCCAGATCAGACAGCTCCCAGAGCTATAGATCTAGATAAGGGTGCGTACTCAAACACTAAAATCGTCATTTCTCCACCAAACCCTATACTGTGACCACTCTGTAGAATTGTCTCGAAGAGACGATTCTAAAGAGTGGTCACAGTATAGGGTTTGGTGGAGAAATAAAAGAGTTATTCTTGAAAATAGTTTAATTTGCACATCTTAGTTTAATTTGCGCATCTTATCTGGACCTCTGGCCTCCTATCATAGAAACCATCAGATAAGGGTCTTTCATGATAAAAAATTATTTTGTTCATGTGCCATCATAGAAATTCAGTTAATTAATATTCATGAAGTCATTATTTCTTGTCTGATTGGTTAAAGGGTTAACTCATTACCTCATAGGCTATTTTTAGATGCAACCTCTTTGAATAAATCTACCGAAAAGGAGCATAAACTAGAGAAAAGGAAAAATTTAGAATACCGTAGTTTGAAACCATTGTGATAAATAGAGCATTTGCTCCTATAGGAGCAAATGCTCTTTTTATCACAATGGTTTCACAAAGTGACTTTTACAGAGTCGTAAAAAGTCGTCAATATGAGGGAATGGGTTAATATGGAGGAAAATGGTTGTCTGTTTACATGCAGACGGTGTGTTAGACTGCGATCTCATCGTCTAAATGCTGTTTTGCCAACAAAATACTCAAAGAGTCAACAAAAGAACAAACAAGTTACTCTTTTATTAATAACTTTTTCCAGTGGCCTACAAACTTCGATGTCAGCTGTGAATACAACATACCAGATGGTCTCTTGTTTAATCCCTTCTTTCATATAAACACTTTATTTGCAAACAGGGTAGACCTTGATCAGATTGCTACGTCCTTTAGGAGCCGTCTGATCAGGCTCTGCTCTGTTTGCTAGTTGAATTTGATAGATATGTTTCTTTAGTTTCTAAAATGACTACAATGTTGAACCTTCAATATTTCATTATTTATAACCTTTTTGTCCATGAATTATGCAGTAGCAGTATTGAAATTTGAAATAAACATGGAACAGGGAAAGGGTTAAATTACAAATTTGAAAATAGCAGTTGTGTTTACAATAAGATCTGTTTTAACCCATTCCCTCATATTGACGACTCTGTAAAAGTCACTTTGTGAAACCATTGTGATAAATAGAGCATTTGCTCCCTTTAGGAGCAAATGCTCTATTTATCACAATGGTTTCAAGCTACAAAATTCTAAAAATTTCCTTTTCTCTAGTTAATGCTCCTTTTCGGTAGGTTTATTCAAAGTGGATGTATCTAAAAATAGCCTGTGAGGTAATGGGTTAACCCTTACACTATTAATTAATTCATGTAAGAAATAATGACCATCATGAATATTTATTAGTTGAATTTAATCGTGGCACGTACATAGGATTTTTTTTTGTATATTAGTAAATCTGTAGAGTCCAGTCTATTATACGTTTATAAGCAAACAGAGCAGGCCCTGATCAAATGGCTCCTACAGGAGCTTTCTGATCTGGATCATCTCAATTTGCAACGGTGAGGAAAGGAGTAAAATGACCACTGACCACATACTGATTATTTAAGAAATGAATGACGTGCTTCCGGTGTTCATGAGGTTATGCAACGCATAGCTTTACGAGCAAAGTTAGTGAAGCCCGAAGGGCTTCACGTGAATCTTTGCTCGTAAAGCTATGCGTTGCATAACCCATGAACACCGGGAGCACGTCATTTATTTCTTATATTTATATTCCATTGTATTTCTTATATTTAAGAAATGAATGACGTGCTTCCGGTGTTCATGAGGTTATGCAACTTTCTTTTTAGAATAAGGTTATATAAGGACGTTGCAGGGCGAATGTAAATATAAACAGATGATTGCTCTAAACAGTACACAAGTCACAAAAGAAGGTTCCTTTGGGAAAGTTGCAAATAACAATTGAGCTGCAGACGACAATTTAGCAGACAAAATTACTTAACCCATTCCCTCATAGGCTATTTTTAGATCCAACCACTTTGAATAAATCTACCGAAAAGGAGCATTAAACTAGAGAAAAGGAAAATTTTAGAATTTTGTAATTTGAAACCATTGTGATAAATAGAGCATTTGCTCCTATAGGAGCAAATGCTCTATTTATCACAATGGTTTCAACAGGTGACTTTTACAGAGGCGTAGAAAGGCGTAATTATGGAGGAAAGGGTTAACTAACTTTCCACACTGTGATTGTCCTTACAGAGGTTAACATTGACCACTGGGGTCAGCCTACGTTGGTGACCATGAAACATTGCTTATAGACACATCGCCACTGACATATACAGTGAAGGCGGCACCTTGCTCAAATAATTGTCACTAATTCTATCTGACTGCTCTCATAAATGTCCTTCGTAACTGTTGACCCTATGAATTCAGGAAACCAGTGCACTGGCATTGGCAAACAATAGACCCAGATCGACATAGTTATCATTGAAAATTCTCCAGTAGATTTTGATTTTCATACAGAATGAACTGTAGTTAAACACTTGTGGGTGATTCCATTTTGAATAGTTAGCTTTCAACAGGTTAAACCATTCAGTTCGGCACACGTCATAAATGTCCTTTGCAAACAGTGTAGGCCCAGATGAGAGAGCTCCTAGAAGAGCCCTCTCATCCGGGTCTGCACTTTTTATCAGATTACAGTAAACTGTTTTTCTTATGAAATATCCCTGAATATTCATAATAAGTATGACCTTTTTTGAATTTTGCAATTGTCCATTTGAAAAATCAGTGTTGTAAGGGTGAAACAAGTTACGATAGATTTTATATGACAGTTATTAGGTTATACCTAAAAAAAACTGTGTGTTGTTTGTAGGTGATTTAAGGTGATACCTGACCTGTTGTGGTCAGTTGTCTCCGCTCTATTTACATGATTGTTATTAGAATATACATAAAAAGTATGTATTGTTTATAGGAGAGTTATTCCTGTCAGTGCTGAAGTTTGGGATTGGAATATAGTTCATCAGTATTTAACCCATTCCTCATAGGCTATTTTTAGACCCATCCTCTTTGAATAAATCTACCAAAAAGGAGTGTTTACTAGAGAAAAGGATCATTTTAGCATTGTGTAGTTTAGAAACCATTGTGATAAATAGAACATTTGCTCCTCTGGAGCAAATGCTCTATTTATCACAATGGTTTAAAAAAAAGTGACTTTTACAGAGGCATAGATAGAAAGGCATATTTATGGAGGAAAGGGTTAGCTGTAGAGTCTACACACTCTGAAAGGATATTCAGTAACAAACAGTGCAGACCCTTATCAGAGGGCATTTACAGGAGCCCTGTCAGAGTTTGGTCTACTGTGCAAAGACGTAACGTAAAACGGCGTCTATCCAGTAAAGATTTAAGGTTATCAAAATGTTGTCAGTTTGAAAGTTTCAGCTTTACAAGCTAGTGGAGAGAAGAGATTGTGTGTCTGTATATTTTGGATAATTTGGGTTTAACCCCTTACCTCATATTGACACCTTTTGACGTCACTGTAAAAGTCACTTTTTGAAACCATGGTTATAAATAGAGCATTTGCTCCTATGGAGCAAATGTTCTATTTATCACAATCATTTGTCTCAAAACTACATAATTTTCATTTTCTCTAGATAATGCCCGTTTTCGGATATATTTATCAATAAAAATAGCCTATGAGGTAATGGGTGAAGGGTAACATTTTAAAATGAAAAACAGAAAATAAAGGTAATTACTGTCATGAGTGTCACAATGTATGTTGTTTCTATTCCAGATATAGAGGGTCGAAGGGTTCAGGCTCCGGGGGAAGCTTTCTTTCCAAGTCAGCTCCAATAGCGATACAAGCCCAGGCCTACCTAGAACAGAATGTCAGGCCACGCGGAAGCCCGAAAAGACAGGTAACTAACAATATAATTATGTAATCTTGAAGTTCCAAAGGAACTCACTTCTACTAGTTATATTCACTTAGAATCGTCTACCCTTGGTAATAATTATATACAATATTCAAATCTTTCCGTAGGTAGATTATGAAATGGTATACTGCAATTGGTTTAACATGTTGGTATGGCAAATGGTTTTGCAAAAGAAATTCTAGTTTAAATTAAACTCGGGTTATTGTTTTTGGTCAATAAACTTCAGCTTGGAAAGATTTTTGTGACAAAGCTGTGTACAGAAATTGTCTGGAGACGAAGCTTTGGATTTCATTTGAAAAATATTAAGGTTATCCCATTACCTCATAGGCTACAGATACAACCTCTTTGAATAAATCTACTGAAAAGGAGCATTAACTAGAGAAAAGGAAAAAAAATAGAATTTTGTAGTTTGAAACCATTGTGATAAATAGAGCATTTGCTCCTATAGGAGCAAATGCTCTATTTATCACAATGGTTTCACAAAATTACTTTTACAGTCGTCAAAAGTCGTCAATATGAGGGAGTGGGTTAAAGGTCAAGGTCACTGTTGCAAAAAAATGGAAATACATGTATGTGTCAAGAAAAAATGGTTAGGACAGACATGTTGTACAGACAGCCTGCATGGAGAAAAAATAGTTGGTTTTGCATTGGAAGAGGGGAGGGGGAAGATTCTGGGTTCAAGGTCACTGTTATGAATAACAGAAAATTGGAGCAAGGTCATGGGAAATATCTGGTTTTATGCCTCCATGGTGTGTGTGTGGGGTGGGGGAGGGGGAGGTTTTTGGTGTTTTTGCTCTGTTGATTTGTTGATTGGGTTCGTCCCCAACTTTAACGTTGGCAATAATTTTGTCTCAATTGCACATTCTTACTTCAAACTTGGCTTGCATGTGCAACTTATGGAGGCGAACATTTTAAGGGGTGACTTATGAAGGTCAAGGTCATACATCAAGGTCAAACGTCATATTGGGGGCATAGTGTTTCACAAATACATCTTGTTATGATATTGCTATGTTTCTCGTTTTTGCTGCATTATTCTGTTTTCAACTACACAAAGACAATCTCCTGCTTCAGCTTGCACGAGGTCAATGTTAATTATTTTGATGAGTGATTTTAGTTCTTGGATTAGTATCAGTAACTTTTGTGTGTTGTCACTGATGCATTAACTCTAAGTAATTTTCGTCTGCAACAATTGTCGTCTGCTTCAATTCTAAAAATAAACTTTCTCTCATTTCTTTGCAAAAATATAGTCAAGATGACAAACTGTTTGGATCCTGATGAGACGCCGCATTATGCGGTGTCTCATCTGGATCCAAACTGTTTGCATAGGTAATCACAGTTTCGCCGCTTGCGTGCAAAGAGTTAAGCTTGTTCAGTGGATGTCCGTCCTGCAGCTAATCAGGGGGAAAATAAAAATGAGTTTGACTCTTGTTTGTGACTCAAATGAATGATGTCAATTTAAGAGCAGTGTTGATGCAGTTTTGGATAAGGACAAATCAATCGGTATCAAGATCAGCATTTGTCATATGAAAAATAATGATATTATAAAGAAACCAGTTATGTTATTCTTGACCTCTTACTAAATCATTGCACTTCAATGTTAGTAAGAATTTCATTTGACATGACAAAGGTCAGAACATTGTAACAGGTGTCGAGCATTTGGTGTGGGGGTTATTTAAGCTGGTCTAATGTGCCGGTTCAGCATGTTGCTTTGCTTTGGTTCAGCATGTTGCTTTGCTTCGTGCAGACTCGGAGTTGAGCTTACAAGTTTAATTAATCAATAGAGGTGCATTAACATAATTGGGTTTTAGGATAGCCCCGCATGAATGCAGAAAGATCAGAAATGGCCGATATTTTTTCTCCGGAATTAAATATCTCTTTGATGTCTAGAAATGGGGGCAATTAAGCCACATAGTCTCGTTCAGTGGGTCTTTACTGGAACTTCACATGGTATACAGAAATTAAACAACTGCAGCAAAATCTCCAGTGAGAGGGAATATTGTAGCTAACTTTTGAAGGATATGCAATAGAAAATGACCTTTTCAAAAGCGATCTGTAACTTTATTGTGATTGAATTCACTAAGGGGAGACTGCATTAAGGGTTTTCAGGGGTATTACCATATCTTTTCACATATCTAGATATTATCACAATGAAATATGAAATCTATAGTAATATATATCCTTTAATGGTACAAAAAAAAATCTGAATGGTTGTGAAGCTTAAGTAGATAGCTTAAAGCAAAGAATTGCATAATTCTGTTTACTGCAATGTTTTCTGTTGAAAAACTCTGATTAATAATTTAATTACAAAAGAATACAAGCCTTGAGGGTACCATTAGCATTTGTCAGGACATTTGTTGTTCAGACACCCAATCTTCTCTCTCCACCAGTTTGCAAAGCTGAATAATTCAATTTGGTACCATTTTGAGAGCTCCAGATAAGATGCGTAAATTAGAATACAATGTATTTTCAAGATTAACTTCTTTATTTCTCCACCAAACCCTATGCTGTCACCACTCTGTAGAATCGTCTCAAAGAGACGATTCTAAAGATTGGTCACAACATAGGGTTTGATGGAGAAATGACGTTTTAAGAATTTGAATATGCACGGTTATCTGTAGCTCTGCATTTTGATAGCTTTAAATTCGCAAAGTAGTAAATAGTGTAGACGTTTGATTTAATTGCTCCGACAGGAGCAGTTTGATCTTGGTCTGCATTATTTGCCTAAGTTTTTCCCTATCGAAATACTGAGGGTAATTAGAGTGTTATCATATATAGCAGCCTTTACTACTAATCATCGTTATTACTTGATTGGTTTCTTTTCCATGGCAACAGTTTAAGACATTAAATGGAGACTCATTTATTTCTTTGAAAGAGGTTACTAATATGCTGGATGCATTGATTGGGATAAAAAATATGATTTTTTACGACTATATTTGTCGATCCATCATGAATTGTGTGTACTGATGCCGGGCTGGAGTGGAGTCCATTTTCCTCTGGCCATTAACATGTGGTCATTAACGCAGCGGGCCAGCATGTTGCTTGGGTCATTATCTGACTTGTCAGGGGAATAATTATATTTGGCGAGAGATTTGATACTCCGATAAAAATCATGATTGCCATAGAGGAAATTAATTTGGTTAAGTATCCATGTCTTATCTTAAATTCATCTCTCTCGATATTGTTTTTCTTATTTATTCCCTGATACCGATCTTCTGTCTCCCCAGCGGAATTGATAATATAGGTCTGTGCGGTAGCAATTTTTATCATATTTATCATACATGTAGACTGTAAGTCAGCTAACCCATTCCCTCATTGGCTATTTTTAGACCCTGCAGCCTCTTTGAATATATATTCAGAGCTCCAGATAATATGCGTAAATTAAATAATTTCCAAGTATAACTTTTTTATTTCTCCACCAAACCCTATGTTGTGACCACTCTTTAGAATCGTCTCTTCGAAACAATTCTAAAGAGTGGTCACAACATAGGGTTTGGTGGAGAAATGACAATTTTTAGTATTTGGGTACACATCCGTTATCTGTAAGTCTGGATATTACAGTAAAATCTCAATTATTCAGATTTTTTGTATAGAAGAATTTAGACCTTTTCAGGCAGGTGGCTGCTTAATTAATGCATGATGAAAGTTATGCAGAAAGCTCCTCTAGGAGGTGGCTGCTTAGTGCATGATGAAAGTTATGCAGAAAGCTCCTCTAGGAGGTGGCTGCTTAATGCATGATGAAAGTTATGCAGAAAGCTCCTCTAGGAGGTGGCTGCTTAGTGCATGATGAAAGTTATGCAGAAAGCTCCTCTAGGAGGTGGCTGCTTAGTGCATGATGAAAGTTATGCAGAAAGCTCCTCTAGGAGGTGGCTGCTTAGTGCATGGTGAAAGTTATGCAGAAAGCTCCTCTAGGAGGTGGCTGCTTAATGCATGATGAAAGTTATGCAGAAAGCTCCTCTAGGAGGTGGCTGCTTAGTGCATGATGAAAGTTATGCAGAAAGCTCCTCTTGGAGGTGGCTGCTTAGTGCATGATGAAAGTTATGCAGAAAGCTCCTCTAGGAGGTGGCTGCTTAATGCATGATGAAAGTTATGCAGAAAGCTCCTCTAGGAGGTGGCTGCTTAGTGCATGGTGAAAGTTATGCAGAAAGCTCCTAGGAGGTGGCTGCTTAATGCATGATGAAAGTTATGCAGAAAGCTCCTCTAGGAGGTGGCTGCTTAGTGCATGATGAAAGTTATGCAGAAAGCTCCTCTAGGAGGTGGCTGCTTAGTGCATGGTGAAAGTCATGCAGAAAGCTCCTCTAGGAGGTGGCTGCTTAGTGCATGGTGAAAGTCATGCAGAAAGCTCCTCTAGGAGGTGGCTGCTTAGTGCATGATGAAAGTTATGCAGAAAGCTCCTCTAGGAGGTGGCTGCTTAGTGCATGGTGAAAGTCATGCAGAAAGCTCCTCTAGGAGGTGGCTGCTTAGTGCATGGTGAAAGTCATGCAGAAAGCTCTTAGTGCATGGTGAAAGTCATGCAGAAAGCTCCTCTAGGAGGTGGCTGCTTAGTGCATGGTGAAAGTCATGCAGAAAGCTCCTCTAGGAGGTGGCTGCTTCGTGCATGGTGAAAGTCATGCAGAACTCCTCTAGGAGCTTTCTGCATGACTTTCACCATGCATTAAGCTGCCACCTGTCTCAAAGATGGATAATAATATGTATTTTAGTGTTCGAATAATCAAGATTTTACTGTGTATCTACTAAAAAGAGCTTTTACAAGAAAAAAGGAAACTTATAGAATTGTGTTGTTTTGAAACCCCTGTGATCATTAACAAAAGTTAAGTAGCCCTAGATCAGATCAGACAGCTCTTATAGGAGCCATCTGATCAGGGTATGCTCTGTTTGCTAGTGGAATTTGAAAGATCTGTTTCTTTACTTTCTAAAATGGCTATAATTTTCCACCTTTCATATTTCATTATAACTACATGTATGTTGTCCATGAATATCCAGTAGCTACTGATGCATTTTGACGCCTCTGTAAATTTTAGTCACCTTTTGAAACCCATCGTGATAAATAGAGCATTTGCTCCATAGATGCAAATGCTCTATTTCTCACAATGGTTTCAAAACTACAATTCTAAAATTTTCCTTTTCTCTAGTATTTATGCTCCTTTTCCGCAGATTTATTCAAAGAGGTGGAGTCTAAAAATAGTCTAGGAGGGAATGGGTTAATGTACATGATGTTATTATTTCTTTCATGAATATTCAGCAGGTTAAGGGATAAAGCTATCCAGGATATAGTATAGGCTGAATTACTTAACCCCTTTCTCCATGAATATTCATAGAAGAAATTATGACATTGTGTATATTAATTAGTTTATTCTTTTTATAATGACACATGGAAACAGGGAGTTTTGGCCATGGCAGAAACTGTAGAATCACATGTATATCATTTCATTAGCAAACAGAGCAGACCTTGATCAGACGGCTCCTATAGGAGCTATCTGATCTGGGTCTACTCTGTTTGCAAATGTGTAGAAAGGTGTATTTATGCAGTAAAGGATTAAGTGAAGATGGACGATCCAGTAATTGCAGGAGTCTGTTCTTGTGATATCCTAGTCCAATTTCAATTGGTTTCTTTAAATACCCCTTGTACAAAACCAATTCAAATGCATTTGGGCATGCACGCTGTATCATCTTTCAGTCTATTTTTCACAAATTTATGGTTTATTGTTGGTAGAACTCACCAATCCTCCATTAAATGCATTGTGTCCAAATATAATCACTGTTAGACAGAGCACACGTGGGGGCGTGTGTCGATTGTCTCACTCTGGCCATCCAGTGATACTCACGTGCAGCTGTAGTCAGACGTAGTAACACGATTATCATGGTCAGCGGTTTTCCATTGTTACCGTGTGGCTTGTTGTTTGTGTCATGTTTGCTGGCAGAACTCATCATTGTCGCAGCAGTGTCTCTCAGTTCTCTAACCTGCTGGGCGAGTTGACTTTTATTAAATTGTCATCATCTAACGTCTTTCATTGTAAAAAATTCTTCAATTTCTTTCTGGAAAAACTTGTTCAGGAGAATTAAGCAAGTTGCATCTTAATTAGACACTGGCTTATCCATCGTCTCATTAGAATCAAAACTGATTGAAAGTTATAATGCACTTACTTAAAACTCACTTAAGGTGAAAGAAAACTCCCATCTTATTTTTGCTCATGGCTGTGCATTGTGGATAAAGTCGCGAGGTCTGGCCTATCATTACCATGTCAAAGGAGGCTGAACGGTAATGCTGCTCATCTGACATGCAGTCTGAATTATAAATGAATATTTTAACCTGTGATTACCATGGTTATACAGGACCTTTGATCTGTAAATTAGTCCATTTTGTCATCAGTTTATGGAGCATTGATTGTTACTGTCATAGGTGCTCTCAATGCAGACAAAGACTAGGGTCGTCTCAGAAAGACTTCTGTGGAAATAGTCTTTTGAATGCAGGAAACAAGTGAACTAGCATTTGAAAATAGTTTGACCCACATCCAAAGGGCTACTAGAGAACCTTTCTTATCGGGATCTGCACTGTTTGTCATTCAAAATCCTCCAGCAAATATTAGAAGCAAAATTGAATGGAATATTTCATTAACCCTTTACTCCATGAATATTCATGTGAGAAATAATGACATCATGACTATCAACTTGATTATTCCAATTTTCTGTATAGAAGAATTTTGACCCTTTTAGGCAGATGGCTGCTTAATGCATGGTGAAAGTCATGCAGAAAGCTCCTAGAGGAGCTTTCTGCATGACTTTTACCATGCATTAAGCTGCCACCTGTCTTAAAGATTGATAATGATACTTATTTTAGATTTCAAATAATCGAGATTTTACTGCATTTATAATGGCTCAGGGACACAGAAAGGTTTAACTATTTGCTACCATGTCCGTCTAATTCAAAGCTATCAATTCAAAATGGTGGTAAACTGAATTATTTGCTACAGTGTTAGTTATGAAATATGATACCAGATTGACCTAACCCTTAACCTAATATAAATGCCTTTTCACACATTTGCAAACAGAGTAGACCCAGATCAGTCGGCTCGTCTGATCAGGGTCTGCTGTGTTTGCTTTTGACACAATATAGATCTGATTCTACAGTTCTCGTCCAAGCAAAAAATTCCCTTGAAAAATTTACATTATAAAACTTCAGCTAATAAATATTCATGATGTCATTATTAAATGTACTTACTGAATTTTGAACAGGTAAAGGTTTTAGCAATTAGAACAATTTGACAGTTAATATGTATCTGACTTGGTAAAGCGTTTTAAAGTGATTGATGCTGGTATTCACATAGATATACGTAATTACTTAAATTGTTATTTAATGAATTTAACCCTAAGCATATCTGAGGTATCTCTACCTTTCTGTTGATGGCAAAAAGTGCTCATCTGCTGTAGTTCCCATATATCTCCTACAGGAGCTATCTGATCCAGGTCTACTCTGTTTGCAAAGGCATTAAAAAGCATGTATTTATTATTTGCACACTAGTGGCAAATTGTGACATTCTGTGCAAAAATTT
This sequence comes from Azorinus chamasolen, assembly GCA_963576725.1. Lineage (NCBI taxonomy): Eukaryota > Metazoa > Mollusca > Bivalvia > Cardiida > Solecurtidae > Azorinus > Azorinus chamasolen. Next base: position 102,339,033 of record OY755235.1, on the reverse strand, counting down.
TGGATTCAGATTGAGAGGGTGAGAAATTCAGTTTATTGTGAGTATCCAAACGTTTGACACTCTTGCCATATTGAGAAATTGAAAAAAAAATAATAAAATTTTCAGCAGATGACAATTTTTGCAGAAAACACTTAGTGTACAGAATAACCAAAGGCGAAACAAAATTCTCACTCACTTTATATATTTGGAAACATTTAATGCAAAAAAAATGATATTTATTTTGTCTATATTGTTGTTAGCGTCGCCATTTTTGTTAATTACTAAATTTTAAATTGGCAAAACTTGGTGGGAAAAATTAAGTCTCTTAGTTCTCACCTGCTGCAGTAGGTAACTCCGACTGTTATAGATGAAAGGTGGGGAAACATTTACAGAATACAGTTGAACCTGTCTTAAGTGGCCATCAAAAAGAGGTTTAATTCTGGGTCTGTAGGGCAGGTGGTTGCTTAATGCAGGTCAAAAGTAATGCAGAAAGCTCCTAATAGGAGCTTTCTGCATTACTTTTGACCTGCAATAAGCAACCACTTTCTTTTTTAAGATTTCTATGTTCAAGAAATGAATGGCCGCTTAAGAGAGGGTCTATTGTATAGCTTTGATGCACATTGATTATATCTGTACATACTTGTGATTACCTATGTAAACAGTTTGGATCCAGATAAGACGCTGAACTGTAACGTTATGTCTCATCAGAATGAAAAATGTTTCATACCCTTATTGCGTTTTTAAAAGCACCATGAATGAAAACTTAAAATTCAGAATTGCAGCAGACGACATTTTAGTGTATGACATTTACTTAGCTTGCAGACTTAATCCTATAAATATTCATGTAAGAATTAACGGCATCATGAATATTCATTAGCTGAATTATATTGGTATATGAACACAGGATTTTTAAGCTATGGCGGAAATTGAAGAATCAAATTTATCGATTTCATAAACAAACATAGCAGCCGTCTGATCTGGGTATACTATGTTTGAAGAAATTTATTTGATTTGCAAGTCGGGACAAATTCTACTTACTTCTTACCTGTATAGATGTTGTGAATGGACTTCAAGTAATTGTAACAACTGAAACATCAGACAAATGGTAAAAGATTGGTATAAAACCTTCGAACAGCTTTTAACCCTACTGTCCAACTAATGAAACTGGTTTTGGGAATACGTTTTGTACTACAGTGACATCTCTCTAACACGACTATTCAGAGTGTAATTCTAAATTTATAAAACGGATGGTAGCTTAATGCAGGACAAAAGTAATGCAGAAAGCTCCTATCAGAGCTTTCTGCATTACTTTGGCCCTGCATTAAGCTACCACATGCTTTTACAGACTCAGGATCCTATAATTATTTGATTGCATTTTCGAGACGTTTCTGTACAGACAATGCAGACTTTGAAGCATTGGAGATTCAATGAGTCAGGATTTGAGAGTAATTCATTACTGTATTTGTGCAGGACTGGTACAATTCAAAGATAGATAAATGATTAAATTTGACAGAATAACGTGCAGGTGCAATCCAAAGATAGGTAAATAATTAAATTGACAGAATAACGTGCAGGTACAATCCAAAGATAGGTAAATAATTAAATTTGACAGAATAACTGATTTCATCATTTAGCTAATTAATACAGATTCTTTTTTGATGCCTTTGCAAACAGAGTAGACCCTAAATCAGACAGCTCCTGTTTGTTAGGTCTGATTGTACAATATCTGTCATAACAAAAAATTCCAGTTTTCAATTGATTATGCTAGAGTAAAAATTAATCTATTAATATTCATGGTTTTGTTATTTACTACATGAATATTCATCCAGTAAAGGGTTTATAGATGTCAATATCATATCGACATTCCAAACCACAAAGACTCATGAATAGCGGGGAATTTCGCTTTGCAGCACTTTTAGGGTGTTGCCAATCGCCTTTGTCCAATTAATTTCTTACCATACTAATCTAACAATTTTTATACTTGAAGAATGTTGTCAAGTGGACACTGTGTACTGTATGAGGATTAGTAAATATTTGCCTATGATTTCGCTTAACTCTTTTGGTAAGTCAGTGAGACATTCGCCAACCCTCGGTAAACCTACAACGGTTGACGTTAGTCAACAGACTTATGAGTAATGTCCGTCAATAAAAGTATCCACCAGTTTGTTTGTCCAGGTATCAATAATGTATTAATTCTAACCATGTCAATGCTGAATTCTCAAAATGGGAATGTTCTATGATGGTTTAACAATTGAACCTATTCAGTATGTAAGGGAATATTTTACGAGATAATTTTTATTAACAAACAGTGCAGACCCTGATCAGAGGGCTCCTACAGGAGCCCTCTGATCTGGGTCTTCACTGTTTGTAAAAGCCAGTGCAGTAATTTCCCACATTCAAAGGGTTTAAGCAAATTCCAAACTTTAGGCCGAAACCTTGGATTCCGGAGATGTTTTGTTAAGTAATTGAAATTCTCGCATGAAGCTATAGACCCCGAACTTCACACAGACCTGCGTATAAACTGTACCCAGCCCAGTTCTTTCTAATACTCATGTGTTAATTTTTATGTTCAAGCACTCTAGCAGGTATTATTAAATCAACTTATGAGTCAAATTTAATATCATAAAGTCATAAAGGCTAATTTTGTGTGAATGACACTGGTTACAAAGGTTAGGGCCATGCAGTACATTTGGGCAGGGCCCGGTAATGATGGGCTCAGTATGGCCTCTGTGGCTGATCAACTATTTGAGCATGCACAAGGTGAGTGAGTTACCTACCCTATACAGGGAGTAAATGAGGTCCAGATTTATAAAATGCTTAGAATAAAACATTTTCAAGAATAAGTTTTTTTTATTTCTCCACCAAACTCTATGTTGTGACCACTCTTTAGAATCGTCTCAAAGAGACGATTCTAAAGAGTGGTCACATCATAGGGTTTGGTGGAGAAAGGATGATTCTAGCATTTGCGTATGCACCTTTTATCTATTGCTTTGAGATTGAGTGTTTGAATTATTCTAAGGTAATTAGGGTAAAACTGCATTTAACCGAAAGTTAGAATTAGCATCAGTGCTAGTCTTTCAAACAGGTTGCAGTTTAATGCAGGTTGAACGTTATGCAGAAAGCTCTTATGTCTCTACTTAACTCTTTATGAATATCCATGTAAGAAATAGTGACATCATATATGTTAACCCATTCCCTCATATTGACGACTTTTGACGACTCTGTAAAAGTCACTTTGTGAAACCATTGTGATAAATAGAGCATTTGCTCCTATAGGAGCAAATGCTCTATTTATCACAATGGTTTCAAACTACAAAATTCTAAAAAAAAATTCCTTTTCTCTAGTTATTGCTCCTTTTTGGTAGATTTATTCAAAGAGGTTGGGTCTAAAATAGCCTATGAGGGAAAGGGTTAATAAGATTAATTTTTATAATAGCACATGACCGCATTAATATTCAGTCATGACTGAAACTGTAGAATTATAGCTATATTATTTCATAAGCAAACATAACAGACCCTGATCAGATGGCTCCTCCAGGATCTGGGTCTACTATGTTTGCAAAGGCTTAGAAAGGTGTATTTATGGAATAAAGGATTCATTTCTCTTCCATATTACTAAATAGATCTTATAATTGTAAGAATGTTATCTCAGGTTGAATAGCTTCTGAGAAAGTCCTCAATTTACGATTTGTAAAATGTGTGCAAACTTCTTTCGTTGCAAAGAACTACCTCTGGACATTTGGGTTGGTCAAGTCTAGAGAGAGCTGGACAGTAATGTGGACAGTGATGGGTTCAGCTGGTCATTGACATCAGGCCAGGCTTGTCCACTGTCCATCTTTGACCAGGTTAATAAGTGCACTGTAGGTGTTACATGATAACTTGCTTAAGAACTTTGAAGTTCTCACAGACCTTAGGTGAACAGAATTCAGAATTGCAAACACTGCAGAGTCTGCTTAGAGTGTTTCTGCATATTTAGAAAAGAAAAGGGTCATTCTATCCTTTTACACCATCAGTACGCTTTTCTATACCTTTGCAAACAGAGAAGACCCAGATCAGAGGGCTCCTGTAGGAGCCCTCTGATCTGGGTCTGCTCTGTTTGCTTATGATATAATATAGATATGAGTCTACGTACAGTTTCTGCCATGGCCAAAACTTCCTGTGTCAATATACTATTCTAACAATCTAATTAGTATTCATGATATTATTTCTTACATGAATATTCATGGAGAAAAAGGGTTAACCCTTTCCCTCATATAGACACCTTTTCACGCATTTGCAGAGTAGACCCTGTAGGGGCCATCTGATCAGGGTCTACTCTGTTTGCTTTTGATAATCTACAGATTTTGTCAAAGCAAAAGGTTCCCTTTTCAAAAATTTACATTATAAAGATTCAGCTAATAAATATTCATGATGTCATTATTTCTGACATGAATGCTGAACAGGTAAAAGATTAACAATAAGTTTTACGGGTCACATTTTTTTCTGTGCAGATAAAGTGTTCTTTGTGACAATATCGGTATAGATAGTGTTGTACGAGTGTTTAACCCTTTACTCCATGAATATTCATGGGAAAAATACTTACATTGTGAATATTAATTAAATTAATTATTGTAAATAGCACATGGGCACAGTAATTGTTTGGCCATGGCTGAAACTGTAGAATCATATAACCCTTTTCCTATTCTGTATTTAGGCCAATTATCAGTACTTACTGAATATTCATTAACAAAATTGTTATAAAGAATTCTTGAAGCTGGAACATTGTAGACATTTTAGAAAGTAAAGAAACAGATCTACCAAATTCTAATAGCAAACAGAGTAGACCCTGATCAGACGGCTCCTCTAGGAGCCGTCTGATCTGGGTCTACTCTGTTTGCAAATGCGTGAAAACACGTTTGTATGAGGGAAAGGGATAAGCAAACAGAGCAGACCCTGATCAGATGGCTCCTATGGGAGCCATCTGATCTGGGTCTACTCTGTGTGCAAGGGCAGCAAAGTGGCAACCATTTTATATCAATGTTGGTGTAGGCAGTTCAACCTTTCCTTCATATAAACACCTTTTCACGCATTTGCAAACAGAGTAGATCCAGATTCAGATGGCTTCAATAGGAGCCATATGATCAGGATCTGCTCTGTTTGCTTTTGACATGATGAAGATCTGGTTCAACAGTTTTTGTCAAAGCAAAAACAGTTTTTGAAAGGATTACTAAATATTCATAAGGGCATTATTTCTTACATGAATATTGAATAGGGAAAGGGTTAACTCTGTAGGGACAGCAAAGTGGCAATTTTTATTTTTATATCAGTGTTGAATTGTTGATGTGTACAGTTTAATACAGCTGGGGTAACCGATCAGATATGTGACAATTTTAATGATACAGCCTCTCTGATATCAGTAGATTTCTGACAAAACGGGCATCTGAGTGTGGCTGCATGCTTGAGTGCTTGTCGACTTGATACCTGGAGTTAAATGGTATCGTAATAATAACGCCACACTCCACAAGGCACTCGGTCCATTGTCAAATAATTTGCACTATTCTGGGCCTCTGGTATTACTGCCGTATTTGGCGTTATACCGATGTGCGTTAGTGGCAGTGTCGCACGTGGATTTTTCTAGTAGGTCTTACTTGTAGTAAGTGTAGGATATCGGAGGAGGACGCTGACAGCCTGTCAAAGTGGGAAACTAACAAAAGGAATATTTTCATGGTGTTGCTATGGTGTTATTTTCAAAAAAAGGGGTTTAACACTGAATTTTTATAGTATCGGTAGTCAAGTGGCTTCGGGTCAGGTCTGCCTCGCTGGATATTAATTCTTATCACAGTTGCTGTTTTGTAATAAATGGAAATTTAAATGTGCAGAGATTGAAAACTGTTGTTACCAAAATCGACTCCGCTGAAGTTTAAACAGAATCAGCATGCTGTTAATTCACTGAGCAAACACGGCTTATGATTTAGGGAAATTGTGGCAGGGAAAACAAATGGCTGAGGGTGTTAAAGGCTTCTTGTTGTAGTTGACTTAGTCGAGTCATGCTTGGATTTCACTGGATATGGATCTTGTTAGCGGACAATAAAACAATTTGTATTGCGTGTTGTTTGACAGGTAAGTACAATTGCCTAATTTAACAGGTGCTGCTTGTTTGTAGTGTAATTTTAGCGCTGCTCCCCGTTATTGAGTGTTTTAATTGATGGGCTGCAGGCTTTGTAGTGTACGAGGCAACTGCAAGCAGACCAACAATGAAAAAGTCATTTGTTAGAGAGCCAACTTTGATGTCAAATAGAAAATGAGTCTTTTAAGTGTAATGATGAAATTTATTTGCCATTATAATTATTGTCTCTCCAGAAGTTAACAGACATAATTAATTTCAAGTTGATTGAAATGTTTGGGTGGAGGTTTAAAATTCTTTTATTGTGTTACAGTAAAGAAAGACAATCTGACTCTCATGTCCAACGCCACAGAGTAAGAAAAACTGTTAGGGAGAATGAGGGGTACGTAGGGATTGGGTTGCGTGGGGCAGGGTAGGATAGGATAGGGAGTAGGTTTGGTTGGATGGGAGGGGTAGGATGGGGGTGAGGAAGATGTTTGGTGTGATGGGGCAAGGCAGGATGGGGGGAAGATAGTGGCTGGGTTGTAGGGCAAGGGGGGAGAATGGGGATAGATAATGGTTGGCATGGTTATGGTGGGGTACGTAGAATGGGGGTAGGCAGAGGTTTTGGTGGATGGGGCAGGGATGACCTTGGTTGGGGTTAGGAATGGGATTGAAAATAGGATGTGTCTTGGGTTTATGAATGTTGTGGGATATTTGAGAAAATTTTAAAAGCTATTTTCTGCTCTACTGAAGTTCGTAATCATTTGTAAATCTCAAATTATAATCAAAGGAAATTTGGAATGTGCTTTGAAATGTTGTTGATTAATTTTGCCTCTGGCACGACTGAAATGTGTCAGCACAATTAAATAGCTAATGATGTGTGCAGTCTCTCTGCTCCTTAACTGTGAAACTTCGAAAATCTAAACTCAGCAAAATTTTGAACTTTTTAGACTTACAGTTATCATTTGTTTTGCCGATAAATGATTCAGTTCGGATGAGAAGTAGGTTTAGATCTGAAGCACTGGTGTCTATGAGTAGAAGGCACATTATACTGACATAAGATGAGAAAGTTGTATGATGCCAGTATAATAAAACCCCTTTAACCCTTCGCTTGCTGAATTTTAAAATACAGTTCTCCTTCTTTACCCATGCTATGTTGTATAATTACATATATCTTCACTGTGTACAAGTATTTCACTATGAAATCACTGCTTTGGAGTGCACTGGTTGCACAATCAACTTGTAAATAGTGCAGACCCTGATGAGGTAGCTCCTGCAGGAGCTGTCTCATCTGGGTCTTCACTATTTACAGGTAAGTATATTGACGTGAATAGCAAGCGAAGGGTTAAACCAGATGTTTAATTACGTATAAATATCATTCTTGGAGACACATGGCAGCTTAATGCAGGGTGAAAGTTATGCAGAAAGCTCCTCTAGGATTCATTAACCCTTTCCCTGTTCTATGTTTATTTCATATTTCAGTACCTACTGCATATTCATGGCCAAAATAGTTATAATGAAATATGCAAGGTGGAACATTGTAGCCATTTTAGAAAGTAAAGACACAGATCTTTCAAATTCTATTAGCAAACAGAGTAGATCCTGATCAGACGGCTCCTCTAGGAGCCGTCTGATCTGGGTCTACTCTGTTTGCAAATGTGTGAAAACACGTTTATATGAGGGAAAGGGTTAAATAGGCAAACAAAGTAAACCCAGAATAAACGGCTTCTACAGGGTCTGTCTGGTCAGGGTCTGCTCTGTTTGCTCATGATGTATTATAGATATGTTTCTACAATCTCTATCATTGCCACATATTCCTGTGTCCATGTGCTAATATAACAATTATTTAATCCTTTCCCTGTTCTGGGTTTATTCCAAATTTCAATACCTACTGAATATTCATGGACAAAATAGTTATAATGAAATGTGAAAGGAGGAACATTGTAGCCATTTTAGAAAGTAACGAAACAAATCTATCAAATTCAACTAGCAAACAGAGTAGACCCTGATCAGACGGCTCCTCTAGGTGCCATCTGATCTGGGTCTACTCTGTTTGCAAATGCGTGAAAATGCGTTTATATGAGGGAAAGGGTTATTAATATTCATGATGTCATTATTTCTTACATAAATATTCATAGAGTAAGGGGTATAAAGAAAATATTGAAAAAAAAACCTGATGTATGAATATCAACTATCTGCATTTTTATAATGGATAACTCTGCAAAGGCATAGAAAAGTGTATTTATGGAGTAAAGGGTTAACCCAGATAATATTTAATATTACAGCTGTATTAATTGGATTAAGGTATGGTAACAAATTATGTGACTGCCGTTGACAGATTGCCTTTTTTCTGAAAGCCCTTAGGGTCCCAGGGTCACTTGTCATATGGTGTGGTGGGCTGATTACAGGAGTAATGATTTACACAGGTAAATGGGGACCAGTCATTATTTTGGACAGTTTTGTAATGATTTACACACATTAAGAGGGATCCGTCATTAGTTTGACAAGACAGGCTGACAGTTATGGCTGTGTATCCAACAATGAATTGTCTGATCATGCCACAGACTTTCCCAGGACAAGAGACAAACATAATTATTGAAACAATGTCATAAAAAATGATGAAGCTTTAAAAACAATATTATTAAATTTATTAATGCAAAATTAATGTATTAATGGTTTTCAATTTCTGTAAACTTCACTTTCAAGGGAAACAACTCTTGTTTGTTTCAAGGACTTCACCTTAAGCACTCAACTGGCGATGTTGTGATATTGCCTTTGCAAACAGACCATATTGAGGGCTTGGTGCAAAACTATTCTAACTCCTTCACTCTGTGAAGGAGTTAGAATAATTTTACACCAAGCCCTCGATATGAAATGCTGAGTAGCACTGCACATCAACAGGATCCAAACTGTTTGTCACCCTGACAATGTTTTTGAAAAGAAATGGAAGAAAAACTTGATTTTACAATTGAAGCAGACAACAATATTTGCAGACGATAATTGCAGAAGGTTGATATATACATATGATAATGCAATCTTCATATTATTATTTTTTTTCTGAAAAAGGTAAAATGTTGCCAAGTCAATGCATGCTACAAGACATAATAAAGCTTCTTCATTCATTTATATTCAAGTTGATATATATATGCCTAGCATAATATTATGAATGCATACCACTCCTGACAGTATTCCTGGATAAGGCAATAACCCTTTCAAATGGACTAGTACAAAATTCAAACAGGTCAAGCTTACCATGAATATTCATAGGTTTTTTATAGAAGAAAATTATAACACAACAAACAGTGCAGACCCTGATTTGAGGGCTCCAATAGGAGTCTTATCTAAGTCTACACTGTTTGCAAAGTAGATTAGTGACTCTTTTCCTACACTGAAGAGGTTAAAGAGCTACTATCTCCTTTTATTGTTCGTACACAATAAAACTTTAAAACGTCAAACCTCATTTCAATTTATGTCAAAATTTAGAATAAAAGACTTGAAACAAACAACCATTAGATCTAATCAAACACACTTCGCTTGGAATTATTGCCATACAGGCTTTAATTCACCCCTCATCTTGTTCTTTTGTCTTGTCTATTTAATTTCCAATAGCAGCGTTGTCAGCTGCCATTTTATGTCTATTGAGATAAAACTTGAAACTTTAACCCTTTCCCTGTTTCAGATATGTACATTTACCCCATCCATATACATACATGGTTAGTACATCTGATAACCAATAATCAATACTGTATAGGTCACAGTGGCTACACTATCTTCATACAGGTAATTGGAGGTTTAGTGCTGATCTGACACCTGTCTTTTATAAGACACTCTAATAGCATTTCAACTTAACTTAAGCTTTTAGGTTTCAGAATAAAGTTTGTAAGAAATTAAATTTTCTTTCCGATGATGTAATTTTCACATAGGTAAGGTAAATAAGAGTAAAAATACAGGAGGTGTAAAGAAATAAATTAGAAATTAAATCCAAACCAATGTACAAATAACTTATATAATTTATTATATTGTGGGGATATAAAACAAACAGAATATCAGGTTTTGATTAGGGTCTACACAATCTTTACTGATCAGGGTCTACACTATCTGACAGTACTGATCAGGGTCTACACTATCTGACAGTACTGATCTGACAGTACTGATTCAGGGTCTACACTATCTGACAGTACTGATCAGGGTCTACACTATCTGATAGTACTGATCAGGGTCTACATTTATCTTACAGAAGTAATCAGGGTCTACAATATCTGACAGTACTGATCTGACAGTACTGATCAGGGTCTACACTATCTGATAGTACTGATCAGGGTCTACACTATCTGATAGTACTGATCAGGGTCTACAGTTATCTTACAGAAGTAATCAGGGTCTACACTATCTGATAGTACTGATCAGGGTCTACACCATCTGACAGAACTGATCAGGGTCTACACTATCTGACAGTACTGATCAGGGTCTACACTGTCTGACTACTGATCAAGGTCTATACTATCATGGCTTTATCAGGTTGTGCATTGTAAATTTGATTTGTTAAGGTCTACATTGGTTATCAGGATCTACACTGTAATGCCAGACCTTGATCAGACAGGTTATATATATATACAATCAGGGTACACGGTCAGGTTTTGTTTCAGGGTCTACATTGTTTATCTTATTTGTTAGAGGGTCTACACGTAAGTGTTGTTTTTATCTGAATAATGAATATACATTGTTGATCAAGTTTGGTCAGCATAGACACTGTTTGTGCGGTCTACACTGCCAGGCTTTGATCAGGGTCAGCACTTTGATCATCCAACTCACCAAAATGCCATCATTATGCATGGGTCTGTTTCCATAGGTATACTAACCTAATTCGACAATAAATCATCAGTTGCATCATTGTTGGCTGTTGCCGATCACACACATTTAGTGTGCGACTCGATCTCAAAACTCAAAAGAACTTCGATCAGGTTCATTATAAACTGCTCTAAATAATAGCTAGTTTTTAAATAATTGCTTAGATCTAAATCATGTTAAATACTTTTCGGTTTTAAATGAGTAATTTTGTATTCAATTTACAAACAAATGTGTATCACCTCCAGATCAATTAATTGTGGAAATTGTGTCGAATAAAACTCGGCAAAATTCAAACAAGTATTTTTCATAGATTTACAAGCTTGTTGACAGAATGTGACTTGCGTAAGGGAGAAATGTTAATTGCCTCTGCCCTCTGGGCCAGTAAAACCCCTAATCGGATTAAAACCTGCTGTGTAAAACAATAAATATGGCTGCCACTGTTTTCAGAAAATGAAAAGGTCAGTGTCTTCTGAGAATGAAAGGTCACATGTGATGTCGCGTGATTTATTGGGGCTTTAAATTTCATTTGATTGGTCAAAGAGTACACACCCTTTTCTATATTAGCATATAACCTCCGACCCCAGCTCTGAGTCTGGGGTTTCCTAATAATGTTTTATGACGTACTTACTGCTCAATGTTTGCAATTTTTTGCAAATGGCTGCCGAATTAAATAATGAGGCATTTACACGCATCAAATCATTGCGAAAGACATTTAAATAGGTTGTATGGAAATGGAAACATACTCCTGGCAACTCAGTAAGTCCATATGAAATGCACAGTAGTAAAACTTAGAACCCCCATTGTATTTGATCGCCAAAAACACCGATAATTTATATAGCAACATAATGGTTTTTTCTTGTCAACTTTCGGTAAAGTGGTTGTTGTTTATGTTTGCATAAACTTTGACGTGTTTTTTCAAATGAAAATGTATTTAATATGCATTTAAAATCGAGACGCGTGAAAAGGCGGGTAAAACGGGTAATGGATAACCGCGGGATAAGGCGGGTATATCGGGGAATTGATACACACGGGATAAGGCGGCTTGAACAGGTAATAGATACACGCGGGCTAACGCGTGTAGAACAGGGAAAGGGTTAATCCCTGAATTCTGTGAAGAAGTTACTGGTTTCACGGGCACATGCCTTGAATGGCTACAAATTGAGCTTGTCCTTCAAAAGCAAACAAAGAATTGATAAATTCTTCGGAAATTATATGTTGACTGCCTCCTAGCGGCAGAACAAACAATATTACGAGTTAGAAGTTATTCAAGAAAATGAATGAAAGTTGGTGTCGGCTTTCAAGCATGGTTACTTTATGATGGAGTCGTGTAGATCTGAGCAGATATTGTCAATCTATACCGAGGTTAGCGGACTGGACTTGTAATAAGGGATGGTTGGCGGTTAACAGGGAGAGCAGGGTACGGCCCACGGTGTAACACAATGCCACAATGGACAATAGCTAGTTGAATGAATGTTTACTGACAGACCAGCACACACAAGTCAAAATATGTTTTATCAATTTTATTGCTACATTTGTAGTTGTGTGTGCTATCTTTCCCAAACATATATTTGTATTTGTTAACCCATTCCCTCATATTGACAACTTTTGTCAACTCTGTAAAAGTCTCTTTGTGAAACCATTGTGATAAATAGAGCATTTGCTCCTATAGTAGCAAATGCTCTATTTATCACAATGGTTTCAAACTACAAAATTCTAAAAAAAATCCTTTTCTCTAGTTAATGCTCCTTTTCGGTAGACTTATTCAAAGAGGTTGTATCTAAAAATAGCCTATGAGGTAATGAGTTAACCCTTTAACCCATAGATACGCCTTTTAACATCTTTGCAAACAGAGTAGACCAAGATCAGTTGACTCCTGTAGGAGCCATCTGGTCAATGTATAATCCTCTGTTTACTTGCCACCATAAAAAATCATCAAATTAATATTCATGATCTCCTTATTCCAGTCATGAATATTTACGGAGTACACAGTTGTTGACCCTTTCCTTAATATAAAAGCTTTTTCACACCTTTGCGAAAAGAGACTACTAGACCCACACCAGCCATGCCAAACAGTGTAGAATCAGATCTATATAATTCCAGAAGCAAACCAGAATAAACCATGATTTGGACCTACTCTCTTTGCAAAATCGTAGAAAGGTGTGTCTATAGAGAAAAGGGTTAACCGTTATTTTATTTTTTTTTATATTTTTTGGAGAAAATAGTGGGGTTTTTAACATACAAATTGGTCATAGGAAAAAACCAGATTGTAGATAATGTGCTGTAAATGGGATAGTTATGGATTCTGATTTAGAAGCTGACATGTGTGACATGGGCGGCAAGCCCCTACACTTAACGGTTGATCAGTATCAGTCGATAAAAATCATTGGTTAGACCTTTCAACGCTGAGTAACTTTGTATGCAAAAGTTTTTGTTTGCATTAACTCTTTAGTTCATATACGCCTTTTGACCCTTTTCCTCATATAAAGTCTGTTTCACACCTTTGCAAACAGAGCAGACCCAGATCAGACGGCTCCTGTAGGAGCCGTCTGATCAGGGTCTGCTCTGTTTGCTTATGAATTTTTAATAGATCTGACTACATTTTCTACCAATACTAAAAATTCATGCATACATTAATTTAATGCCATTATAAAATATCAGCTAATAAATATTCAACAGGGAAAGGACTAATCTGTGCAAACAGCTGATCCAGATCAAAGGGTTATTGTAGGGTATATACCCTTTTCCCGTATTCCTGACTTTATGCGCATTTGCAAACAGCTTGGATCCAGATCAGATGCCAAGTAACTTGGCACCTCAAGATTCATGCTGTTTGACACTTGGTCAGTATTTTTTCTCAAAAAGTTTGATTGATCAGTAGTAGTCAAAATTGCACTAGATCCAAATTTGTGAAGAGATGTTATTATTTTCATAGTGGGGTAAAGGTTAACCCATTACCTCATAGGCTATTTTTAGATCCAACCACTTTGAATAAATCTAACGAAAAGGAGCATTAGAATTTTGTAGTTTGAAACCATTGTGATAAATAGAGCATTTGCTCCTATAGGAGCAAATGCTCTATTTATCACAATGGTTTCAAAAAGTGGTTATAACAGAGGCGTAGAAAAGCTTATTTATGGAGGAAAGGGTTAAATTCAAGATTGAATTTGAAGATTTTAGTTTATTAACATGTGTCTGTCTGGTAAGTGTGATTTTGCCGTTTGTGGTCTTGTAGATCAAAGATAATTGTTAATAACTTTCCCATCCTACGGTAATTTTCATTTTATTGAAATACTTTGGTAAGAAATGTTTGCAACCTAGCTAATAGCGCAAAAATATTGATTTTAAACTCTGGGCTCATTTAAAACTTGCACTGCAGGAAACCACCTATAGGAGCCATCTGATCAGGGTCTGCTCTGTTTGCTTTTGATTATAATATAGATATGATTCTACAGTTTCTGCCATGGCCAAACATTTCTGTGTCCATGTGCTTTTATAACCTACATGTAGTAATCTTATCAATATTCATGATATCATTATTTCTACATCTTAACCCTTTCCTCCATAAATACGCCCTTCTACGCCTCTATAAAAATCACAAGTTGAAACCATCGTGATAAATATCACGATGGTTTCAAACTACAAAATTCTAAAAAAAAATCCTTTTCTCTAAAAATTTCCCTTTCTCTAGTTAATGCTCCTTTTCCTTAGATTTATTTCAAAGTGGTTGGATCTAAAAATAGCCTATGAGGGAATGGGTGAAAGCTATCAGAATGGTGTCCATTGAAATTATTTAGCTTTACAAATTTTAGGAGAGGAGGTTTGATGTCCGACTACTTTGGGTAATTAGGGTACATTGAAGAAGAAAACTTGGAAGTACAGTAAAACATCAATACTACGAACACTCAAATGCGTACCAATATTGATCCTTAACCCATTACCTCATAGGCTATTTTTAGACCTAACCTCTTTGAATGAATCTCCTGAAAAGGAGCGTTTTCTAGAGAAAAGGGAACTTTTAGAATTGTGTAGTTTTGAAACCATTGTGATAAAAAGAGCATTTGCTCCTATTTATCACAATGGTATCAAAAAGTGACTTTTACAGAGGCGTCAATTAAAGGCGTCAATATGAAGGATGGGTTATAACACCAGTGGCAGCTTAATGCAGGGTGAAAGTCTTGCAGAAAGCTCCTAGTGGAGCTTTCTGCAAGACCTTCACCCTGCATTAAACAGCCAGCTGCCTACAAAAATTACTAAAACTTCGTAGTATCAAATTTTTACTGTACATAGTAAATCCGAGCTTGAATACAGTGGAAGGTCTTTAGTGTTTAGAAAATATGAATAATGTAAAGCTTTTCTGGAGAATGTTATCTTTTTTATCAGCGTTTTCTGCGTCTTTGTGACTGTTCTTTGGTTCCACCGTGGCATGAAGAGTCCGGGCCATGACAGGATTTATCGCTTTCTGTTCAATTGTTAGATGATATCTTTTTCCAATTCATAATGAATATTTTTTTAAGAAGGAAAGGATATAAGACCTTGAGATTGATTTTTTCACATCTTCATGTAGGTTTTTTTTATGCCTTATAGTATTTACCAAGACTTAAAATAAGATGTTTTCATAATCAAACTTTTGTGTCAAAAGAACCAAAATCATTCTCATTTGAAAACAGTTTAGGTTCAATTCTTAACCCTTTACCTGATGAATATTCACAGAGCTCCAGATAAGATGCGTAAATTCAAACATTTTCAAGAATATCTCCTTTATTTCTCCACCAAACCCTATGATGTGACCACTCTTTAGAATCGTCTCGAAGAGACGATTCTAAAGAGTGGTCACAGTATAGGGTTTGTTGGTTGAACACAGGAATTTCGACCATGGTAGAAACTATAGAACCATATCTATATTATTCCATAAGCAAATTTAATAGAGCACACCCAGATCAAACAGCTTTAACAGGAGCCATCTAATCTGGGTCTACTTTGTTTGGAAAGGTGTGAAAAGTCTCTATCAGGGAATGAGTTAACCCTATCCTCCATAGATACGCCTTTCTACGCCTCTGTAAAAGTCACTTAATGAAACCTTTGTGATAAATAGAGCATTTGCTCCTATAGGAGCAAATGCTCTATTTATCACAATGATTTCAAACAACAAAATTCTAAAATTTTCCTTTTCTCTAGCTAATGCTCCTTTTCGGTAGATTTATTCAAAAGATGTTGTATCTAAAAATAGCCTATGGAGGAATGGGTTAATATAGGTGAAGTAATATTTAATTCTTTGCACTCTAGCTGCGAATTAAGGATAATGATAAAATAGTTTTGATCTATTGATACGCAATCGACAAATACTTGGCATAGAAAGAGTTAAACATCTTAACTCTTTACTCCATGAATATTCATGCAATACTAATTACTCCATGAATATTCATGTAAGACTAATTACTCCATGAATATTCATGCAAGACTTAAATTACTCCATGAATATTCATGTAATAATAATAATTACTCCATGAATATTCATGCAAGACTAATTACTCCATGAATATTCATGTAAGACTAATTACTATATGAATATTCATGTAAGAATAATGACATCAAGAACATTTGATCAAACATGGTCAAAATATTATTATCTTTTAATGGAATAAAATTCCTACACATAATTACAATAGCTAAAAAGTAAAATGGCTTTGGCAATTTTCATAATTTCTTGTATAGATATAGACATTTTATATGAAAAAGAAAACATGAAATCGAAAAATTATTGAAATGAGAGAACCCCATCAAGCATTTTTAGGATTTAGGAATTTTTATACGCCCGAAGGGTCGTATTATGTTATGGTCTCCGCTGGGTGTCCGTCTGTCTGTCTGTCCGTCCGTCCGTCCGTTAGCAAATTCGTGTCCTGGCTATAACTTACTCATTTTTTCTCCGATTTTCAAAATTCTTTCACACAAATGTTCAGTATCACTTGAAGGTGTGTCACGTACAAAACCCAATTGTGAACTTTCAAGGTCAAGGTCACAAATAGGGCGTTAGCAATTTTCGTGTCCTTGCTAAAACTTACTCATCTTTTCACCAATTTTCAAAATTCTTTCACACGTATGTTCAGTATCACTTGAAGGTGTGTCGCGTACAAAACCCAATGGTGAACTTTCAAGGTCAAGGTCACAAATAGGGCGTTAGCAATTCTGTCCGTCCGTCCGTTAGCAAATTCGTGTCCTGGCTATAACTTACTCATTTTTTCTCCGATTTTCAAAATTCTTTCACACAAATGTTCAGTATCACTTGAAGGTGTGTCGCGTACAAAACCCAATTGTGAACTTTCAAGGTCAAGGTCACAAATAGGGCGTTAGCAATTTTCGTGTCCTTGCTAAAACTTACTCATCTTTTCACCAATTTTCAAAATTCTTTCACACGTATGTTCAGTATCACTTGAAGGTGTGTCGCGTACAAAACCCAATGGTGAACTTTCAAGGTCAAGGTCACAAATAGGGCGTTAGCAATTCTGTCCGTCCGTCCGTTAGCAAATTCGTGTCCTGGCTATAACTTACTCATTTTTTCTCCGATTTTCAAAATTCTTTCACACAAATGTTCAGTATCACTTGAAGGTGTGTCGCGTACAAAACCCAATTGTGAACTTTCAAGGTCAAGGTCACAAATAGGGCGTTAGCAATTTTCGTGTCCTTGCTAAAACTTACTCATCTTTTCACCAATTTTCAAAATTCTTTCACACGTATGTTCAGTATCACTTGAAGGTGTGTCGCGTACAAAACCCAATGGTGAACTTTCAAGGTCAAGGTCACAAATAGGGCGTTAGCAATTCTGTCCGTCCGTCCGTTAGCAAATTCGTGTCCTGGCTATAACTTACTCATTTTTTCTCCGATTTTCAAAATTCTTTCACACAAATGTTCAGTATCACTTGAAGGTGTGTCGCGTACAAAACCCAATTGTGAACTTTCAAGGTCAAGGTCACAAATAGGGCGTTAGCAATTTTCGTGTCCTTGCTAAAACTTACTCATCTTTTCACCAATTTTCAAAATTCTTTCACACGTATGTTCAGTATCACTTGAAGGTGTGTCGCGTACAAAACCCAATGGTGAACTTTCAAGGTCAAGGTCACAAATAGGGCGTTAGCAATTCTGTCCGTCCGTCCGTTAGCAAATTCGTGTCCTGGCTATAACTTACTCATTTTTTCTCCGATTTTCAAAATTCTTTCACACAAATGTTCAGTATCACTTGAAGGTGTGTCGCGTACAAAACCCAATTGTGAACTTTCAAGGTCAAGGTCACAAATAGGGCGTTAGCAATTTTCGTGTCCTTGCTAAAACTTACTCATCTTTTCACCAATTTTCAAAATTCTTTCACACGTATGTTCAGTATCACTTGAAGGTGTGTCGCGTACAAAACCCAATGGTGAACTTTCAAGGTCAAGGTCACAAATAGGGCGTTAGCAATTCTGTCCGTCCGTCCGTTAGCAAATTCGTGTCCTGGCTATAACTTACTCATTTTTTCTCCGATTTTCAAAATTCTTTCACACAAATGTTCAGTATCACTTGAAGGTGTGTCGCGTACAAAACCCAATTGTGAACTTTCAAGGTCAAGGTCACAAATAGGGCGTTAGCAATTTTCGTGTCCTTGCTAAAACTTACTCATCTTTTCACCAATTTTCAAAATTCTTTCACACGTATGTTCAGTATCACTTGAAGGTGTGTCGCGTACAAAACCCAATGGTGAACTTTCAAGGTCAAGGTCACAAATAGGGCGTTAGCAATTCTGTCCGTCCGTCCGTTAGCAAATTCGTGTCCTGGCTATAACTTACTCATTTTTTCTCCGATTTTCAAAATTCTTTCACACAAATGTTCAGTATCACTTGAAGGTGTGTCGCGTACAAAACCCAATTGTGAACTTTCAAGGTGAAGGTCACAAATAGGGCGTTAGCAATTTTCGTGTCCTTGCTAAAACTTACTCATCTTTTCACCAATTTTCAAAATTCTTTCACACGTATGTTCAGTATCACTTGAAGGTGTGTCGCGTACAAAACCCAATGGTGAACTTTCAAGGTCAAGGTCACAAATAGGGCGTTAGCAATTCTGTCCGTCCGTCCGTTAGCAAATTCGTGTCCTAGCTATAACTTACTCATTTTTTCTCCGATTTTCAAAATTCTTTCACACAAATGTTCAGTATCACTTGAAGGTGTGTCGCGTACAAAACCCAATTGTGAACTTTCAAGGTCAAGGTCACAAATAGGGCGTTAGCAATTTTCGTGTCCTTGCTAAAACTTACTCATCTTTTCACCAATTTTCAAAATTCTTTCACACGTATGTTCAGTATCACTTGAAGGTGTGTCGCGTACAAAACCCAATGGTGAACTTTCAAGGTCAAGGTCACAAATAGGGCGTTAGCAATTCTGTCCGTCCGTCCGTTAGCAAATTCGTGTCCTGGCTATAACTTACTCATTTTTTCTCCGATTTTCAAAATTCTTTCACACAAATGTTCAGTATCACTTGAAGGTGTGTCGCGTACAAAACCCAATTGTGAACTTTCAAGGTCAAGGTCACAAATAGGGCGTTAGCAATTTTCGTGTCCTTGCTAAAACTTACTCATCTTTTCACCAATTTTCAAAATTCTTTCACACGTATGTTCAGTATCACTTGAAGGTGTGTCGCGTACAAAACCCAATGGTGAACTTTCAAGGTCAAGGTCACAAATAGGGCGTTAGCAATTCTGTCCGTCCGTCCGTTAGCAAATTCGTGTCCTGGCTATAACTTACTCATTTTTTCTCCGATTTTCAAAATTCTTTCACACATATGTTCAGTATCACTTGAAGGTGTGTCGCGTACAAAACCCAATTGTGAACTTTCAAGGTCAAGGTCACAAATAGGGCTTCAGTATCACTTGAAGGTGTGTTGCATACAAAACCCAATTGTGAACTTTCAAGGTCAAGGTCACAAATAGAGCGTTAGCAAATTTTGTGTCCTGGCTGTAGCTAACTAGACCTACATCATTACCTTTAAGGTCAGTCATATTTGAAGGTGAAAGGTTAAACGCACTTATGTCACGTTCGGTTTAAACTTTCTCGACTTTTTTTCCAAAGTTCAAAAAAGTCTGAAAGTCTGAAAATGATTGCTATGTACACTGTTCTTACCATGCTCATATCTTGGATATTTTTCATTCTGGAGTTATTGCCCTTTAATAGTTTCGGGTAGCAATTTCTTGTGCAACTAACTGCTCCTTTATTTTTCAACATAATTTTATAGAACAGCATTCGGGCGTATATTGCCCCGTCTTGCGGTGCTCTTGTTTATTTTTTTTTATTATCGAATGCATAAAACTCCCCTTCAAAAATGTGGTTGTATAAATATCAATTATACTGTTTTCTCAAATGGCATTGTTAGAATAGTCTTATTTCTGTTTTGTTAATTTATGTAACTATTATACTTACCGTTTATGACACAATGCTACTAACCTAACCAAATATTTTGTACGGTATGATGAGGGATGGTACTCCCCCCCGACCCTCACATATCTATGACGGGGAGAATAAAAGCATTTTAAAAAAAAAAAAAGAACATTAATTAGGTTGATTAAATTGTTACAATATCACAATGGAATCAGGACGTTTTGTCAATGGCAGAAACTGTAGAATCCATCTCCGTATAATATCGTAAGCAAACAGAGTAGGACCTGATCAGACGGTTCCTATTAAGGAGATGTCTGACTTTGGTCTACACTGTTTGTAAATTAAAGGTGTATGTATGGAGTAGTGGTTAACTCATTCTTTTTCTCTCTACATTAACCCATTCCCTCATAGTGACGACTTTTGAAAGACTCTGTAAAAATCACTTTATGAAACCATTGTGATAAAAAGAGCATTTGCTCCTATAGGAGCAAATGCTCTATTTATCACAATGGTTTCAAACTAAAAAATTCTAAAAAAATTCCTTCCTTTTCTCTAGTTTGTGCTCCTTTTCGGTAGATTTATTCAAAGAGGTTGTATCTAAAAATAGCCTATGAGGTAATGGGTTAAATTTGGAGGTTCCAAACATTGTCATCTATCGAGGCTGCATAAATTAATTCTTTCGCTGTCAATGTCACATTGGTAAATACCTATGAAAACAGCTTGGATCCAGATGAGACGCCGAGGAACACGGCATCTCATCAGGATCCAAACTGTGTGTTACTTGGATTATGTATTTTGGAAAACAAAGAAAATTGAAAAACGATGACAAAGCAGACAACAAAGTTTGCAGATGACAAAATTTGGCAGCGAATGAGTTAATTTGGTCCTAAAATGTCCATGATTTGAGAGACCAATGACATGACAGCTGGTCCGCAGAGAAGACAACCATCCCGTTCGCGGTCGAACTTGTCAATAATCATTGCTTACTGTGGTAAAATAGGCGTAAAAATCCACTAAACAAAATTCACATGTGTAATTACCTGGAAAATTAAATTGGCAACAAAGATTTCTGATATTAAAGAGATTTAATTTTTTTCCCATCTAGTCCGAGTCACCTGGGCAGGTGAGTCCCCCTGTAGACAAGTCTTTGTTCAAAGTTCATATGCTTTTTTAAATTCCTTTAATTTGCCTCATGAATATTCATGTAAGAACTAATGACATCATGCTTATTTACTAGCTGGGATTTTCATACTGACATAATTATAAACACAGAATGTTTTTGACTGTAGAATCAGATCTGTATACAAAAGAACCCTTCTTATGTGACCACTAAGTAAATTAACAGCTATCTTTATAAGCAGGTGGCTGCTTAATGCAGGATGAAAGTAATGCAGAAAGCTCTCATAGGAGCTTTCTGCATGACTTTCATCCTGCATTAAGCTACCACATGCCTCTGTCACCCAGAATTATGCCCCTTTTTGCTGGTTGCATTAAAGGGGTTTTACTGTAATTCCATAAACAACAAAGCTGACCGTGACCAGCCAGCTCTTACAGAAGTTTTGAATGGCGTCAAGTCATCTCTGTCAGGTAAAAATCTGACTGTATTTTCTACCAATACCAAAACTGCCTATGTACATTTGCTATAATAAAAATTCAGGTAATGAATATTCATGATGTCATTTATTTCTTACATGAATATTCAACAGGGAATTGGTTAACCCTTTACTCCACGAACATTCAAGTAAGATATACTGCCATCATGAATATTAATTAGATTAGTTGCTATAGTAGCACATGGACTCAGGAATGTTTGGCCTTGGTAGAAACTGTAGGAGCATATCTATATTAAATCATAAGCAAACAGAGCAGACCCTGATCTGACGGCTCCTATAGGAGCCGTCTAATCTGGGTCTACTCTGTTTGCAAAGGCGTAGAAAAGCGTATTTATGATGTAAAGGATTAGTTACTTGTATGGTTGTTTTTATTACTATTGGACATTGCGAAGCGCGTCTTTGATTTTCGTGAACTTTTTACATGCTGGCGGAGAATTTGTAATGCAGTCTGTCTGTTGGAGCCATCTGGATCTGGGTCTACTCTGTTTGCAAAGGTGTGTGAAAGCATTGATATGAGGGAAAGTGTTAATTCTGTTTATTATTTCAGGGCATTTAAACCTAACCCTGTTTAAATGTCATGAATATTAACGCCTTTTGGTGCCTCTGTAAAAGTTACTTTTTTCAAACCATTGTGATAAATAGAGCATTTGCTCCATAGGAGCAAATGCTCTATTTACCACAATCCTTAAAAACTACACAATTCTAAAAAAAATCCTTTTCTCTATTAAATTATGCTCCTTTTTGATAGATTTATTCAAAGAGGTTGGATCTAAAAATAGCCTATGAGGTAATGGGTTAGTATTCTAAAATTGAGATCAGACAATCGGATCAAGTTTATTTACTTAAGACAGTCTCTACCTGAGGCTGGGAAACTGAAACCTGTTAATATTTGTCACATGTTTTGATTTGAGCAAATGGCAGCAGTGTTTGCACCGAACTACCCCTGAAACTAATCATGTGACATTTGTATTTTATTAATTTTCATTACAATTTGAACTCGCTTTAACGACTTAAGAAGTGGATGAATTATGGATTTAATGATCTTGGGTCGTTCCATGAACACTAAATGGTTTGAACCAGCTAGTTTATAAAATCTTTTATGTAATTATGGACAAGTTTTGTGCAAATTTGCCTAGCAGGCTTTCAGATGTTGGGTTTCCCACTACGACTGACTGCTGTGATTGCCTCAATGGTAAAAATCTTCAGTTGTTAGCATGTAGTGTGGGCCATCAGTCACAATATGACAGGTAACTTTTCCCCAATTGTTTGACTTCAGTGAAATTGTGTACTTTGGGGATAAATTCCTTCAATTAAAGTGAACGTAGTATTTGTGCTGTGTCTGGAGCAGTGATAGGCGGGCTGATAGATGGTGATGCCCAGATTAACCCTTTACTCCATGAATATTCACAAAATTACGCCTTTCTATGCCTTTGCAAACAGAGTAGACCTAATATCAGACAGCTCCTGTAGGAGCTGTCTCATCAAGGTCTGCTCCGTTTGCTTATGATATATTATAGATATAATTCTATAATACAGATATAATTCTACATTTTCTACCATGGCCAAAATTTCCTGTGTCCTTGTGCTATCATAAAAAATAAATAAATTAATATTCATGATGTCATTTAAGTACTTCATGTCACAATAGTATTGTATGATGAATATTCATGATGTCATTATTTCTTACATTAATACCAGTGAAGTAAAGGGTTAATTGTGTCCATTATAGTGACCTATTTCATATGTTTTGCAGAAAATAAATACTCGGAAATCATTGAGTGGGCTCAAATAACTTTTTTCATTATTTTGAACTTAAATTTATTATTTTTAATCAATTTGTTCCACAAGATATTAACTTGGCAAGGCACAGACTGACATTTTAAGCGACAAACATTAAATGTTTACAAATCTAGCAATAACATAATTTAGCATAACAGTTTAAGTTAAGTCAATAAATATTTTGGCCGTTTCATGAAACAGGGGTCAGCAATTTATAAGACATACATATAAACAAAATAATAAACCAAACCGAATTCATAGGAAAAGATGTCCACAAACTGAAATTCTCTGAATGCTGTGTTCGTCATTATAGTTATCTCCCCTGTTGCAGATTGTGGTGGGCTGTTGTTGTGGTTGTCTCTTGCATACATTATTTAGTCTTTAGTTTCTTCCTCATGGTAATGGTGCATTTTGCTAGAGATCTTTACACACTAAGTATTTTTTCGTCTGCAATAATTGTCATCTGCTTCAATTCTTAAATTTAAATTTCTCACATTTTCTTCGCAGAAATAAGGTCAAAGTGTCAAACAGTTTGGATCCTGATGAGACGCCGCATCATGCGGCGTCTCATCTGGATCCAAACTGTTTGCATAAGTAATCACAATTTCGCCGCTAGCGTGCAAAGAGTTAATCTGTAAATATCAGTCTGTAGGCTGTTTGCATCTACTGACATTTCACAGTTTGATGACACGGGCAGTAGCTCCATATGCCAAATTCTCATTGACTTTTATTTCTAATTCATTTGCCCATGGTATCAATAATATATGATTCCGAAATGTGAGTGCTGACCCCAGCTTACTGTCGCTACCGAAATATGTAAAAATTTACTTATCAGAGTTTATGAGCATATTACGAGGCCAATGAAGAAATGGAATTTATATTTTCAAACAGTCGCCACATTTATGACCATAAATGGCTGCTTGGCAAATTGATTTCAGATATATCAGTGTTTAATTGCTCCATAGTAAAGCTGACTTAATAGAGCCTAAATGTCCCTGCTTTATACGAGGAAATATAAACAGTGATAAAAGGATTAATTCTTTTCTTCATATAAATGCCTTTTCACGCATTTGTAAACAGAGTAGAACTAGATCAGATGGCTCTTATAGGAGCCTCTGATCAGGGTCTGCTCTGTTTGCTTATGAAATCATAATGGATCTGCCTTTAAAGTTTCTCCAAATACAAAAACAAAATCATGTATACAAATGCCATTATAAAAATGCAGCTAATAAATATTCATGTTGTCATTATTTCCTATATGAATATTCATCTGAGAAGGGTTAACTCTTCATCTAATTCATGTGCCCATTAACCCATTCCCTCCTATTGACACCAGTATAAAACTCGCTTTCTGAAACCATTGTGATAAATAGAGCATTTGCTCATTAGGAGCAAATGCTCTATTTATCACAATGGTTTAAAAACTACACAATTCTAAAAAAATTCCTTTTCTCTAATAACTGCTCCTTTTCGGCCGATTTATTCAAAGAGGTTGGGTCTAAAAATAGCCTGTGAGGTAATGGGTTAAATGCAAACAGAGGAGACACAAATCAGACAGGTCCAGTAGAAGTTGTCTGATCAGGTTCTACTCTGTTTGCTTATGGAATAATATAGATATTGATCTTGCAGTTTTTGCCATGGATAAAACCTATAGATCCTGAAGGCTGCTGTAGGGTCTGCTTTGTTTGTCATTCAATTTTTTTTCCATTCTGAATTGACTCTTAAAAATTATGAACCATTTGTAAACTGAAATATAATTATGAATATTTATGAAGCAAACCAAGTACTATTTCCTTGCAGTGTATTGTTATTATGACAAACAATGTAGACCCAGATCATCAGAGGGCTCCCTTAGGAGCGCTCTGGTCTTGGTCGACACTGTTTGCATATAACTAATACTTTTATTTCCTGTATATAAAGGACTATTAAACATTGATTGAAAATTCAGAATTCCAAGGATTATATGTTTTGTAATCTATGGCAATTGGCTCCAGCGGTTCCCATTTATTACTGCTGGATTAGATATTTGCATGCAGAGAAACAATTCTGGGTAATATTTCTGGATTCTAAAGTGGAATATTTGCTTACTTACATAATAAAAGCTTGTCCTTTAACATGTTATTTGTGAGCTCTTACAACTGTTACTACTAGTGTCTGCTTGTCACAGTCCCTCAGTGACTGATCACATTTGACCAGTTTAACCTCATCGAAACGTATTTCTACACATTTGCAAACAGAGTAGATCCAGATCAGACAGCTCCTGTAGGAGCTGTCTGATCAGGGTCTGCCCTGTTTGCTTATCAACTAATTTAGATCTGAGTCTGCAGTTTCTGCCTTGATAAACAATTCCCTTGTTCATACTGCCATTATGACAGCTCTTATTCATGATGTCATTATTTCTTACATACATGAATATTCATTAGATTTACTAGTTATTATAACAGAAATCAACAATAGACACAGATCATAACCGTAATCAGTGCTGTACAGAAAAAAATTGTTTATCACAGAGATAATTATGTTATGTACTATAATTATCCTAAAGTATAGGAATAAACAAACTTAGGCAAATAGTTCAGACCCGAAGGAGCTGCTTAACCCATTCCTCCATAGGCTATTTTTAGACCCAATCTCTTTGAATAAATCTACCGAAAAGGAGCATTAACTAGAGAAAAGGAAAATTTTTAGAATTTTGTAGTTAATAAATAGAGCATTTGCTCCTATTTATCACAATGGTTTCTTAAAGTGACTTTTGCAGAGTCATCAAAAGTCGTCAATATGAGGGAATGGGTTAAGCAGTTACATATATAGTATACGATAATGACAACCAATTACTTGGATCATTTGATCCATGTTGATATGGATGTACCAAATGTTAATCTGTTTGATTATATTTATTGATTTTACCTGTGTTTTGAGTGACCATTGTAGAGAGGTTTTATTGTACTGTTCAGACTGGAATTTAACCCTTTGAATGTAGACACACACGCACTGGCATTTGCCGTGTAGACCTAGGTCAAAACCCTCTGATCAAGATTTGCACTTAGTGTCATTCAAAATCCACTAGCAAGTTTAACCCTTATAGTACAGGACACGAGTCACTAATGTCCTTTGCAAACAGTGTAGACCTAGATGAGAGGGCTCCTAGAGGAGCCCTTTCATCAGGGTCTGCACTGTTTGTCATGTTGTACTTTTTGTGTCACCTGCCAAGAGGCAGTGTGTCACTTAAGGATCACTTTTCCGTTGTCTGTCTGTCTGTTCACGCTCCTTTCATTTTTTGGCTGTCATTTCTAAAATAATCATTATAGAGCTTTCAAATTTCACATGTGTCTTCCACTAATTGAGGACCATTGATATAATTAAGTCCCATTACTCTGCATGCAATAATTTTTGAGTTATTCTCCTTTGTTCACACTTTCTTTTTTGGGCTGTCATTTCTAAACTAATCATTATAGAGCGTTCTAATTTCACACGTGTCTTCCTCTCATTGAGGACCATTGATGTAACTAAGGTTCATCACTCTGCATGCAATACTTTTTGAGTTATTCCCTTTTGTTCTGATTTCATTCCAGCTTATTAACAGTTTTTGTGTCCGCTGCGAGCAGGTGACACATGTATGCCTCCGAACACTCTTGTCTTTTGAAAAAAATCCCTAAATATTCACCATAAACTTGACTTGTGAATTACTTAAAGTATCTCATCTCAGTAATTGCTTTGGAACAAGTATATGACAATAACCCTTTCCGCCATGAATATTCATGGAGGAAATAATGACGTTATGAATATTGATGGGTTAATACTGCCCCTTATCAGGATCCAAACTGATACGGTTTCCGAGAAGATATTTTTTTGAGGGAAAAAGTTTCAGTTAGAAATTAAGCATACGACAACTTTTGTATACTAAAGTTGTTCAAAGTATTTTATTTAGTTTTGACAGATTTGACAACTGAGGCTTGTTAGTGGCCATCTGCCATGTTTGCAGTGATGTCAGACAGGTTGGTTTTAAACTGGAATTTACTACTTTAATTTTATTACCTTCCCTATATCTGGCTTATGTCGCTGAGCTCAGGAAAATAATTGCTGTTCCAATAACCAATCAATTAGGTGACATGGAGTACAGCTGTCCTTAGATGGCTTAACCCTTTGCTCCATGAATATTCAGGCAAGAAATAATGACATCATGAATATTGATTAACTGAAATTTTTATAAGCCATCATTAAGGAGCTGTCTGATCAGGATCTACTTTGTTTGCTTATGAAATAATAATAGACCTGACTATGTAGGTTCTACCAATACTGAACAATCGTCTGTATGTATGTCATAAAAATTCAACTCATTAATATTCATGATATCATTATTTCCTACATGAATATTAACTTGATGGTATTTATGTGATACTGATATGTATTAACCCTTTCCTCCATAAAGACACCTCTCTACTCCTCTGTAGTAGTCACTTCTTGAAACCATTGTGATAAATAGATCATTTGCTCCATAGGAGCAAAAAAATTTAATGGTCTATTTATCACAATGGTTTCAATACTACATAATTCTAACATTTTCCTTTTCTCTAGTTAATGCTCCTTTTGGGTAGATTCATTCAAAGAGGTTGGGTCTAAAAATAGCCTATGGAGGAATGGGTTAATACTGCGTGTTGATATACTAGACCAGCTGGCCCAGTCCAGTGTATCAGTTTTATGATGCATCACCAGGTAAGGGGATTTAAACTGTAGAATCCACTTGACATGGGGACTCCCTTCTGGGAGTTTTATGGGTGCTGTAAGGTCATAAATGGATATTTGGTAGATATTCACCCTGAATATTACCTTTTGAATATTCATGTAAGAAATAATGAATTCATGAATATTAATTAGATGATTTAAATATATATATATGTGTGTGAACACTGTCACAGGAAAGTTTTGATCATGTTTAATTCCATAAGCAAACAGCGAGCAGACCGGCTTATCAGACAGCTCCTGATGGAGCTGTCTGATCAGGGACTGCTCTGTTTGCTTATCGAACTACAGTAAAATCCCACTAATGCGACCACCTAAAAGAGGTATAATTCTGGGTGCTAGATGCAGGTGGTAGCTTAATGCAGAACAAAAGTAATGCAGAAAGCTCTGCATGAATTTTGTGCTGCATTAAGCAACCACCTGCTTATAAAGACACCTATGTTTATTCACTATGCGGTCGCATTAGAGGGGTTCTACTATATATGTAAATCTGATTTTACAGTTTCTACCAAGGATGAAATCTCCCTTGTTTTGTAAAAATGCATTTAATTAATATTCATTATTGGTTATTTCTGACATGAATATTCATTGGTTAATGGGTTAACCCTTCCCCTCACATTAACAATTTTTCACACCTTTGCAAACAGTGTAGACCCAGATCACATGGCTGTAGTAGGAGCTGTGACTGATCAGGGTCTGCACTGTTTGCTTATGGAATACTATAGTAGGTCTGATTCTACAATTTCTGACAATTGGACAAAAATTCCTGTGTGCGTAATTATGCCATTATGAAAATTCAGCTAATAAATAATCATGATGTCATTATTTCTTACATGAATATTTATGGAGTAAAGGGTTAACCCTTTATTCCGTAAATACGCTTTGCCATGCCTTTGCAAACAGAGTAGACCCAGATCTTATCAGGATCCGCTCTGTTTGCTTATGGAATAATATAGATCTGATTCTACACTTGTGGTTTGGTAAAAAATTCATATGTTAAGCCAGTTTAAAAATCAATCTAATTAATATTCATAATGTCAGTTTTTCTTACATGAGTATTCATGGAATAAAGGGTTAACCCTTTCCTCCATAAATACGCCTTTCTATGCCTCTGTAAAAGTCCCTTTATGAAACCATTGTGATAAATTGAGCATTAATTTTGCTCCTATGGAACAAAATTTTTTAATGCTCTCTTTATCACAATGGTTTCAAAACTACACAATTCTAACATTTTCCTTTTCTCCAGTTAATGCTCATTTTCGGTAGGTTTATTTAAAGAGGTTGGATCTAAAAATAGCCTATGAGGTAATGGGTTAAAGGAGCCTAGTAAGTATTGTGAGTACAGAAAATTGACTCTGCTGACAGATTGTCTAGGGAAATGGGAGCATTGCAACTGTCTGGGCTTATAGAAATTAAAGAGTTGCCATGGTTATTTGACAGTCTTCATTATTTCGTTGTAGTTATTATTTATTGAAAACTTACCATTATTACTCCTGTCATAAAGTTTTGGAATTAATCTTGTCTGTTTTATTGTTCTATGGAATTCTAAATATATTGTATTTAAAATGTTTCCAGACACAAGCGGATGACTTTGTTGTATTAATTATGTATTCTTTCCAAATGAAGATTAGTGTTATTTCTGTTAAGAACAAATTGCTGAAGGCCCTAAAATAGGACTTTCCTTTATCTTAGATGAAGCCTTTTATCATATTTAATTTATTCAAAGTTAGCACAAATTAGTAGAACACGTATTTTACGGAATTCACTCCCTTGTTTTATTCTTCCAACTGTGAATGTTGGCATGTAATTTACATTAGAACTCTACAAGCTTATTTGTTATGACATTAACCCTTTCCTCCATATTCTATTTTTAGACACAACCTCTTTGAATGAATCTACCTAAAAGGAGCATTTACTAGAGAAAAGGAAAATGATGGAATTGTGTAGTATTGAAACCATTGTGATAAATAGAGCATTTGCTCCTATGGAGCAAATGCTCTATTTATCACAATGGTTTCAAGAAGTGACTATTACAGAGGCGTAGAAAGGCGTATTTATGGAGGAAAGGGTTAAAGCAGTATTGCGATACCTTTTTGAACTGACTTTACCTCATACTTACACATTTTCATGCCTTTGCAAACAGAGTAGACACAGATTGGATGAGCAGCTTGAACAGGGTCTACTCTGTTTGTTTATGGAATTATATATATCTGATATCACAGTTTCTGCCCTTTCCAAAAAATATTTTCTTCATACACCATTATAAGAATTCAGCTAATATTCACTTGTATGATGTATATGTAATTGTTCCTTTCAGGAATACTCATAACTTTTCAAGTAACAGGTTAATCCTTTCCTTCATATAAACGCCTTTGCAAACAAAGTAGACCCAGATCAAACGGCTCCTATAGGAGTCTGCTTTGTTTGCATATGAAATCGTATTATAGATCTGACTCCACAGTTACTATAAATACAAATAAATTTCTTTGGACACAATATGTCATTGTAGAACTTCAGCTAATAAATATTCATGATGTCAGTATTTCTTACATGAAATAGTCAACAGGGAAACGATAACAACCTAAAGAGGACCTGTCATAGTACGCTGACTCTTTCAAAACTTGAATTTCTTGGTACCTTTGCAAACAGTGTGGATCCAGATGAGATGTCCAGCAAGTCAATGTCTGATCAGGATCCAAACTGTTTGGCACCCTAATCATTAGAAAAAAAGAAATTCAGGAAAAATGTCTTTTGAAAAATTGTAGCAGACAGCAAAAATTTGCAGACCAAAGTAACTCAGTGTTGAAAGTTAACCCTTACGTGATATCAAAACGCCTTTCACGCATTTGCAAACAGAGTAGACCCAGATCAGACGGCTCCTTTAGGAGCCGTCTGATCTGGGTCTACTCTGTTTTCTTTTTACATGATGTAGATATGATTCTACAGTTATGATGTCATTATTTCTTACATGAATAATCGATGAGGAAGAAATACATGAATATCGAGGAGGGAAAGGGTGAACACATTTTTCACTGGACTTTAAGCCTTATAAAATTGTTATGGCATCAACTAAATGCATATTTGATGTTCCTGACTTAGACCAGATTTACGATCTATTATCATTTTAAGTTTGTGGCTGAACCAGCATGTCAGGCTGACAAAGAGGGTAAGTTTCCCACATCGACTGTTATGTTCAACAAATAGGGGAGAAAGTCGGAGCTTTATGTAAAGATTAGACATTTAGATAAAAAGTCATTTCAATTCAATTCTATTCTGACACCTTATGATATAAATCATGGTGGTTATGGACATTTAACACTGGTGTGACAGGGGGATGATTATAACATAATTAGTTCAGTGTTAGCTTGCAATAGACCAGGGGCCATTAACAGGAGATGCCAAAAACTCGAGCCTGTCAGTTGGGGCAGGGCTAAAACATATACCTGAACATATGGGCCATAAATCATGGGGAAAATTTGTTGAAATGGACACAAGTCCCACTTTTGAGATAGGGAGCCATTAATGTAATGTTATATCAGGGTAGTGCCAGGGACTGACGTGGGGAATCCCAGTGCAGATCTGTGTGATAGTAAAGGTTATTAAGTGCAGGTGTTAGGTTGATTATCATGATTGTACTTTAACTTTCCTTAATTGTTTATAATATCATTGAATTCAACATGGAAGTAAGTTTTAAAATTTTATGAATGTACAAGCATTAATTTTGTTTTTTAAGTGGCAGTCTCTTAGTCTTGCAGGACGTTTTAAAGATACTTAAAAATTATTACAGAAATTGTTTGTTTATATACTGAAAAAATTGACAAGTTTCATAAGAATAATTGAACATTTTATGACTTTATTGAAAATATGTATTTATTATAGAGACTTAAACTTAGTTTTTTGTTGCATGATTTATTCAGCTCATATTTCTTATTAGAGTGGGCCTATGGAATAGTATTGTTTACTCCCGACACGATACATAGATAAATTAAGATGAAAGTATCATCATATTCTGCCTTTCATATTGTTTCTTTCAGTGCTTTAGTGTTAACCCTTTACCTTTTTCATATTCATGAAAGAAATAATGAGCTCAGTTTTCATGGTAGTGTACACAGGAAATTTTGGTATTTTTAGAAACTGTAGAGTAGGATCTATTATAATTTTATAAGCAAACAGAGCAGACTCCTATAGGAGCCGTCAGATCTTGGTACGCTTTGTTTGCAAATGCGTGAAAAGGCGTTTATATGAAGGAAATGGTTACCTGTGAACCTTGTGACCGCATGTTGAATAATTATAATAATATTATCAGTTTTGATTTCTTCATTATGACTTTAATGTGAGGCAAGTGTTATTTTTGTCACATGCGCTAATTTTGCCACACATATGGTATTGTTATCATCATAAAACGCCTGCATCGCATAACCTCATATTACCTCCCTTTATTGACTGATTAGGGGTGGTCTGGCTGTCAACAGTGGCTGGTAAATAATTTTACGACCAATATGGGATAATAAACAATATATTTACCTGCTGGTCAGTAGCTTGTTGATGGTGTCAGGGGGCTATCTGATAGTTTTATTACACCAGACACTGTAATAGTTCACAAGATA
This sequence comes from Azorinus chamasolen, assembly GCA_963576725.1. Lineage (NCBI taxonomy): Eukaryota > Metazoa > Mollusca > Bivalvia > Cardiida > Solecurtidae > Azorinus > Azorinus chamasolen. Next base: position 102,305,987 of record OY755235.1, on the reverse strand, counting down.
ACCCCCAACACTGGGCTGGTGAAGGTTATTTCAGGATATCATATATTTCTCAAATGAATGAGTGATAAGTTGTGATTGGATTTATTCAGACATATAAAAGGCTGTAATGAATGTCAGGTCCAGTTTATGCCTGATTTGCTAGCTGACCGGTGTGATGGACAGTGAAGACCTCATGTTACAAGGTCTGCCAGCAAAGGTCATACAAAAGTTAATTGCAGTTGATTGGAAAACAAAATATATAAAACAGGATATATAACAAATTGGAGTACTTTCTATAACTGGTGTTAAATGTTGGATAGCTTAAACATGATTGTGAAATATTTCAATATGGGAGAAGGATTAATTCTGGTGCATTTGTAAGTAGATACTATCCAGATTTTGATCCGAACTTTCAGCTATGATTGCTTTAACCTTTTACCCCATAGATACGTATTAACCCTTTCCTCCATAAATACGCCTTTCTACGCCTCTGTAAAAATTACCTGTTGAAACCATTTTGATAAATAGAGCATTTTCTCCTCGGAGCAAAATGCTCTATTTATCACAATGCTTTCAAATTACAAAATTCTAGAAAAATTTCCTTTTCTCTAGTTAATGCTCCTTTTCGATAGATTTATTCAAAGAGGTTGGATCTAAAAATAGCGTATGAGGGAAAGGGTTAAGAAATAATGAATATACGAATATTAATTAACTGTAGTTTAATAATGGCATTATGAAAAAACTAATTTTTTATCATGGCAGAAACTGTGGAATCATATCTATATTATATCATATTAAGCAAACCAGGCAGACCCTGATCGGATGGCTCCTACGGGAGTCATTTGATCTGGGTCTGCTCTGTATGCAAATGTGTATAAAGGCAAATTTATGGAGTAAAAAGTTAAATTGACATATTTAGGGTAAATGTGTTATGCAGTAAAAAAAATTTAGTAATGAAGAATTTATGTCTTTGTACTGTTTGTAGGCAGGTGACTGCTTAATGCAGGGTGAAAGTCACGCAGAAAGCTCCTAGAGGAGCTTTCTGCATGACTTTCACCCTGCATTAAGCTGCCACCTGTGTTAAAGATCAATAATGGTACGTATTTGAGTGTTCGAATAATCAAGTTTTTACTGTATGTTGAACATTTTTGCCATTAGCTTTCTTGTCAAACCAATTAGCTAACTATACATGGAAGGAGAAGATATCAGATACTCTCACTTTGTACTATGGCTTAGCCCTTTGAATACTCAATATTCAAAGTGGTATGGCCCATCTGTGTTTGTTAGTAGAGTCCAATCACTATTAAAGGGTTAAATTAGCTGGAGGATTTTGAATGATTAACAGTTTAGACCCTGATCAGAGATCTCCTCTAGGAACTTTTTATATCAGGGTCTAAATTGTTTGGAAATGTTGGTACAATAATTTCTCCCTGCATTCTAAGGGTTAGGGAGATAGATTTGCAATAAACGGCCTCTTTCTGCCACATTTCTCCGTTTTTCCGCTGGCAGTCACTTTATTTTCTCTGACGTTTATCATAAGACAGGGGCATGTTTTACAACATCCTCCACGGCCACCAATAAAAGATTGGCTACAACTATCTGATAGATTCCCCCTAAGAACTGCATGCGAATCTTTAGGAAAGTCAATACAAATTGAATCACTCATTTCTATACTAGAGCGGTAAATTTTCTATAAGAACCCATCCGTACTAATGATCTATTTTCATTTCCTATCTCATTCGATTTTCCCAAGTCTGAAATGCATTTACCAGAGCTGATAAAAGAAATTTACCCATGATTCCACCACTTCCTGTTGCCAAAGATATTTTTATTAGGCAAATTCATATTGTCCCATATGGACAACAAGAAAATCTTAAAATCGCTGGAAGCCAGCAGTTAAGTCCTGATAAAAAAATTGATGTATGTAGATTTTTTTCGATGTTGTCTTCCATGAATAATGAAAAGAGAGGCTCAAATCACTTGGATATGGAAACTTGTCGAGCCCTAATGGGAATATCCATATAGATGAGTAGTACTTGTGTGAATGTCTATAAATTCATGCATGAAAATGGATAAAAATATGCCACACTGGCCATTATCAGCCTGCAAAGGCCGGGAGTTGGGCTACTTTGGGAATCAATATTCCAACGGACCCGTCCATCCTGGTTATCTACTCGTTACTGACTACCGAGGTCATGAACTTATCTCCTTGTCATGTTATAGTATTTATCTATTCATAATGTATAATAAAAAAATACGCAACAAAATTTTTGACAGTGCTACTTTGGGGTAGATTTTGTTTCTGTGGGAAATGGATTAGATGACAAAACAGATGCTGTTATATGTCAATCAAAGAAGGGGTTTTGAAATATTCTTGTAAAGTAGTACTGGTATAAAGTGTAACTATGTAAATGGTTTAGTCCTTACCCTTCATAAAGTATTTTTAGACCCTACCTCTTTGAATAAATCTACCGAAAAGGAGCATTTACTGGAGAAAGGGAAACTTTTAGAACAGTTTAGTTTTGAAACCAATGTGATAAATAGTGCATTTGCTCCTATGGAGCAAATGCTCTATTTATCACAATGTTTTAAAAAAGTCACTTTTACAGAGGCATCAAAAGGCGTTGTTACGAGGGAATGGGATAAATCCAAGTATAATGTGTTTTAACTATTTGGTTTGAAAGAAATTAAGGGATAGGTTAACAGTTTCCATCATGAATATTTATGTAAAAAATAATGACATCATGAATATTAATTACTTTAGTTATTATTATAACGGCACATGGTCTGGGAAGTTTGGGCCATGGAACCATATCTATATTAATATACAAGCTAAAAGAACAGATGTATACATCAGATGTCTGATCCGGGTCTACTCTGTTTGCAAAGGCGTAGAAAGGTGTATCTATGGAATAAAGGGTTAACACAGTTACCTTTAAATACTTAAATGTCTTTGCGAACAGAGTTACTAAGACCCTGATCAAATGGGTCCTATAGGAGCCATCTGATCAGGGTCTACTCTTTTTGCTTATGAAATAATGTAGATCTGATTTTAGAGTTTCTGCCATGTCAAACTTTGTATGCCAATATTGAGGGCTTGGTGCAAAACTATTCTAACTCCTTCACTTTGTGAAGGAGTTAGACTAGTTTTGCACCAAGCCCTCAATATGCCATTTTAAAATTTAGTATTCATGTCATCATTTCTCATGAATATTCATGGACTGAAGGTTTTAACCCTTTCGTCCATGAATATTTATATAAGAAATAAATGACATCATGAATATTAATTATATTATTATAATAGCACATGGTCACAAGAAGTTTTGGCCGTGGTAGAAACTGTAGAATCGTATCTATAATATATCATAAGCTAACACAGCAGACCCCGATAAGACGGCTCCTATAGGAGCCATCTGATCTAGGTCTACTCTGTTTGCAAAGACGTAGAAAGGCGTATTTATGGAGTAAAGCGTTAATTGTGCTTGTTACATTTACAGTGACATCTCCGGTGTCAGTTCCGTTGTCTGACCCTCTCACACCTACCTCGTTAGCCTGGTGTAGTTTTCTGTTCGGACAGTCTGCCTAATAGTTTTGGATCTCCAATTGGGGAAATTCTGACCAAGTATATCAATAATTATGATTAATTTGACATTTACAATCAGTCAGTGCTTACTGTATCTACAAACACCGAAACCATACACAGACATGGTAATACCGATACCCTTGTCCGCGATGACAACAAATGTGCCCGTTAACCGTTTCCTCCATAGAACCAGCCTCTTTCAATGAATCTACCCAAAAGGAGTATTTACTAGAGAAAAGGAAACGTTTAGAATTTTGTAGTTTGAAACCATTGTGATAAATAGAGCATTTGCTATAGGAGCAAAATTTTAATGCTCTATTTATCACAATGGTTTCATAAAGTGACCTTTACAGAGGCGTAGAAAGGCGTATTTATGTAGGAAAGGGTTAACCATTTACTCCATAGATAAGCCTTTCTACACCTTTGCAAACAGAGTAAACCCAGATCCTATAGGAGCTGTCTGATCAGGGTCTGCTCTGTTTGCTGAAGATATAAAAAAGATACGATTTATCAAATTCTGCCATGGCCAAAATTTCATGTGTCCATGAGTTTATTATTATAAGTTAATCTAATTGATATTCATGATGTCATTATTTCTTACTATGAATGTTTATGGAGTAAAGGGATGACGAGGGAGATCTTAATGTCAAAGCGTCAAACTCTCAAATGTTAGCGTGATGATTTTTTTTATCTTTTTAATGCCATTCATTTTACTAATGAGTGTTCAGGGAGTAACATGGGCACTGACCTGTTCTGATGAGGGTGGTCTATAGTCCATATCTAGAGTTTTCATCCATCCACATATGATCAAACATACCTCTTTACTCTGTACATTTATGACGTCATCAATATTATTAGATAAACCCTTTACTCCATTAATATGCTTTTCTACGCCTTTGCAAACAGAGTAGACCCAAATCAGACGGCTCCTAGAGGAGCCGTCTGATCAGGGTCTGCTCTGTTTGCATATGGTATATTATAGATATAATTCTACAGTTTTTGCCATGGCAAAATAATGCCTGTGTCCATGTGCTATTATAGCAAATTAATCGTATTAATATTCATGACATCATTAGTTCTTTCTTGAATATTCATGGAGGAAAGGGTTAATTGTTATAATAGCACATGGATATAAGGTTTTTGGTCATAGAATAAACTGCAGAATCTTATCTATATCATTTGAGAAGCAAACAGTATATACCTGAACAGAGGTTCCTATAGGAGCCTAATGATCTGGGACTACTCTGTTTGCATGAATATTTGGTATTGGTAGAAACTGTAGAGTTCGATCTATTATAATTTCGTAAGCAAACAGAGTAGACCTTGATCAGATGGCTCCTACATGATCCGTCCTATCTGGGTCTGCTCTATTTGCATGGGCGTAAACACGTGTTTACAGTAAAACCCTGCTATACAGGAATATGCTCTAGTAGAGAAGAATTTAGATAAGTTTAGGCAAGTGGCTGCTTCATGCAAGATGAAAGTGATGCAGAAAGCTCCTGGAGGAGCTTTCTGCATGACTTTCATCCTGCATTAAGCTGCCACCTGTCTCCAAGACTGATATTTATACAAATGTCCAGTTTAGAGGGTTTTTTGATGTATATTAAGAAAAGGATTAAACTTATATTTCTTTGACACTGGCTCAATTTTTATATGACCTTTATCACGTACCAAGAGCTATGGAGCCATTTTTGTAAGTTTTCAAGCATTGGTTGATATTTCGAAGTATCCGTACAGGAGAAAAGCACGCTGCCTCTACAGACTTAATGGGGAAGTTATTTCCATGATATACAAGACGTGTTTCAACAGGCATCAGATCTATACACAAGAACACTGTATTTAATGAGTAAGGGCGTATAGAAGAGACTCGCAATATGCAAATGGTGCCATTAAAATTGACAACATAAATGTTTGTTTGAGCTAGGTTTCTACCAATAATTACTTTCTTTAAAAGCATTATGTATGCCTATATCAATCATAGCAGTGATCAGTGATATCCTCATGAATTCCGTCAGCCGGCCTTCATCATTCAAAACAAGCTGATCAGTAGCTGGTGCCTGAATAGGAAAGCTTCTTGTAAAAAGAGTTAACTGGTATTTATGCACACTATGTAGATCCAGATCAGATGACACTGTGAGAAGTATTGTTTGTAAATTCAAACTCTTTGCAAGTTTAAACTTTTAACCCTTTACCTAGTCTATGTTTATTCCAAATTTTAATACCTACTGAATATTTATGAGCAAAATAGTTATAATGAAATATGGAAGGTGGAACATTGTTTACCATTATAGAAAGTAAAGGAACAGATCTTTCTAATTCCATTTGCAAGCAGAGCAGACCCTGATCATATCTAGGTCTACTCTGTTTGCAAATGCGTGAAATTGTGTTTATATGAAGGAAAGGGTTAAAGTGAAATGGACTGTTTAACCCATTCCCTCATATTGACGACTTTTGATTACTCTGTAAGTGTCATTTTGTGAAACCATTGTGATAAATAGAGGATTTGCTCCTATAGGAGCAAATGCTCTATTTATCACAATGGTTTTATACTACAAAATTCTAAAAAAAAATCTTTTCTCTAGTTAATGCTCCTTTTCGGTAGATTTATTCAAAGAGGTTGTATCTAAAAATAGCCTATGAGGTAATGGGTTAATTTAACAAAGATTAAGTATTCTACTTTTAAAATTCATCCTTCAAATACTTAGTTCCTTCTTCAGTGACTTTGGAACAAGAATCAGGAGAATGACAAGGCAGAGTTTGTTCCCTTTTCAATGACTTGAGTATCAGGAGAAATATAATACAGAGTTAGTTCCCTTTTCATTGACACATCAGAGTTAGTTCTCTTTTCAATGAAAAGGCAGAGTTAGTTCCCTTTTCAATGACAAGGCAGAGTTAGTTCCCTTTTAAATGAAAAGGCAGAGTTCGTTTCCTTTTCAATGGCTTGGGGCATGGATCAGGAGCAAGATAAAGCTGAATATATACAAAGCTATAACAAATAGGTTGTGCAAAATGTTAATGTTCCATGCAAACGGTTATGAGATTTTTCAGATGATTTTTAATTTATAGTGGGAAAGTATTATAACCACAATAAATAAGTACATGGTTTTTGTGTATGATAACTTGCCAAAGAAACATAGTTGTGGGAAAATGCCTTTATTCTTAACATACTAAATCCTGTATTCAATAGGCAGAGATCCTGATAAGCTGCATATATGAAAACATTTTCAAGAATAATTTGTTTATTCTTCGCCAACCCTATGTTGTAACCATTCTTTAGAATCGTCTCTTTGAGACGATTCTAAAGAATGGTCACAACATAGAGTTTGGTGGAGAAATGACAATATTAATATATGAGTCTGCATCTTTATCTGTTACTCCTTGTTTGTCTCCAAATGCTTAGAGCAATTAGCAGAGATCCGGATAAGATATGTAAATTTAAACATTTTCAAGAATAACTTCCTTATTTCGCCACCAAACCCTATACTGTGACCACTCTTTAGAATCGTCTCTTTGAGACGATTCTAAAGAGTGGTCACAATATAGGGTTTGATGGAGAAATGACGATGTTGGTGTTTGGGTATATACGCACAATTATCTGTAGCTCTGAATAAGGGTAGCATTCATCGAGGTAACATTCAATGGGATAATTTCACATGATATTTAAAATATTTGTTGTTTGATTTAAGATTTATTTTATTGCACCACATATGGCTTATTTTCAAATACTGATCACCACATCAAATGTGTTCCGTTTTCATTCATGTGTCTTTCCCACAAATTGCTAGTGTTGTACGAGTTCATTCATGACCAAACTTGGTAGTTCAAAAGATTGTAATTATTTCTACCCACCACAGCTTTTGTTCACAAAAGCATAACTTTTGTTAGCCCCTTTACCTGTATGAGCACAGGAATTTTATATGTTAAGATATGATACAAGGACAGCAAAGAATCTAATCTGGGTATATACTATTTGGTTATGTCCTGTGTAGGAATGAGCAGAGGTGACTGAGTAACAATAGGAAATAATAAAATATACGTGGTTAGAGTGCAGATGACTGACTGTCGGAGCGGGTATCCTGACTCAAACTTGAGGATGTGTAATGGTGTTTTTATGATATAATAACTCAAGAATCTATACTTGAATGCACTTGCATGTATATAAACATTTGACACAGTTTCCAGTTTCACTCAGAAAGTTATCATATATTGATGTGTTGAAAGTTGGTGGAATTGTTACTGTATTATGGATGTTAGACAAACGGACAGGCAGTATGTATGTTAACCCTTTCACCACTGCAGTCGCATAAATGCACCATGACAAATAGTGCAGTCCCAGATCAGACGCCGCCTTTTCAGGGTGGCGTCTGATCAGGGACTTCACTATTTGTCTCAATCTCTATTTCTATATATGTGCTTTATTCCTTTGAAATTTGCATTTATTTATCTCATTTCCTTATTTTACTGAATGATTTAACAAACATGGATTGCAGACGACAATTAGAAATTGGGGGCCGAAAGGGTTAAACCTCTCCCTGTTCAATATTCATGTAAGAAATGATAATATCATGAATATTTATTACCTGAATTTTTACAATGTAAAATTTATAAGGAATTCTTTTGCTGTGACAAAAACTGTAGAATCAGAACTTTGTCAAGTCAAAAGCAAACAGAGCAGACCCTGATCAGACAACTTAGTATTTCATTAGGACATAAACTTTTTTAACCCTTCTCTTGCTGAATTTTAAAATACATTTCTCCTTCTTTACCCATGCCCTGTTGTATAATTACATATATCTTCACTGTGTACAAGTATTTCACTGTGCAATCACTGCTGTGGAGTCCACTAGTTGCACAATCAACTTGTAAATAGTGCAGACCCTGATGAGACAGCTCCTGCAGGAGCTGTCTCATCTGGGTCTTCACTATTTACTGGTAGGTATATTGACATGAATAGCAAGCAAAGGGTTAACATTCTGACAGATTAAATGAGTGAAACAGAAGGGTTAGTGAAAGTGGAAGAGTTTATTAACCCTCTCCCTCATATAAACGTGCTTTCACGCATCTGCAAACAGAGTAGACCTAGATCAGACGGTCCTATAGGAGTCATCTGATCAGGGTCTGCTCTGTTTGCTAATAGCATTTGATAGATCTGTTACTATATATGTACTTTCTAAAATGGCTACAATGTTCTCTCTTCCATAAAAATTTAATTATAAATATTTTGTCTATGAATATTCAGTAGGTATTGAAATTTGTCATAAACACAGAACAGGGAAAGGCTTAAAGTGTTGAAGTTGGAAGTGTTTATGAAATTTGAACGGTTTGAGAAAGATGGTTTGATAAAATGGTCCAGTTTCATGTTTCATTTTGCTAAAGCTATTGACATGTATCATTGCAGATGCTGATTCGCCAGGGTGTTCAGGATAAGCCTCCACACCAGAAGTCAGCCGACATGTACCCACAAGGGTCCGGGGAGAATTTTGGGGCAGGGCAGTATGCCCGCCAGCCCCACTACCCTATGTCGGGCTCCCACTTTATAAACACACCTTATATGCAACAGCCGACTATGCAAGCCTTCCATCCACAGCATCAGCAGCAGTCGCAACAACAAACGCTTCATCAACAACAGCAGTTCCAGCCATACCACCAGCATCAGCAACAGTATAACCAACAACAGCAACAACAGCATCAGCAACAATATAACCAACAACAGCATCAACAGCAGTATAACCAGCAGCATCACCAACAATATAACCAGGCACAGCATCAACAATATCTGTTTCATCAGCAGCAGCTTCAACAGCAACAACAACAACACCAACACTTCAGTTTCCTCCAGCACTCTCACTCCGCCCCAGGGTCTCCGGCCAGGATTCAGTCCCCGCCCCCCAGGATAGCCCGAATATCATCTCCGCCGCCATCATTACCGTCTCGTATGTCATCGCCAATGTCACCTCCACCTACTAGTGCCTCACCTGCAGCCTCATTCTTTGCTAGGTAAGTACTCAGAAGCGTTTATAGTAGGTCCAGATAAGATGCGTAAAACGGTAAATTTAAAAATTTTAAAGGATAACTTCTTTATTTCTCAACTAAACCCTATGTTGTAACCACACTGTAGAATCGTCTCGAAGAGACGATTCTAAAGAGTGGCCACAACATAGGGTTTGGTGGAACAATGACAATTTTAGTATTTGAGTATGCACCTTTATCTGTAACTCTGTAACACACAAAACTGTACTTATCAACTGCATTTACAGGTACTTGCAAACAGTCCTCTGATCACGATCTGTATTGCATTTCGTTCAATAATCTCCTCTCACACTTAACTCTTTACTCCATGAATATTTATGTCAGAAATCATGACTGTATGCATATTGATTAGTAAATTTTTTATGCCTCCGCCTTTAGGCGACGGGGGCATTAAGTTTTACCCTTGTCCATCCCGTTCGTCCCGTACGTCCGTCTCAAAATCTTTCATCAAAGATTTCTTGTGTAAGCTGGAATTATTTGATATTTGGTCCGGAGCATAATCATAGTGAGTTGTACCGGTCTCCTCTTTTCAGGTCTGTAGTTCATCTACATCCTGTTTGCCAGCGGGGGCATCCGTGTCCCATGGACACATTTTCTTTTTTTATAATATCATTTTAAGAAACGTTTTACCATGACAGAAACTGAAGAATTAGATCTATGTTATTTCTTAAGCAAACAGAGCAGACCCTGATCTGATGGCTCCTACAGGAGCTGTCTGATCTTTGTCTACTCTGTTTGCAGCGCTATTATGGAGTAAAGGGTTGATAGATTTTACTATGACAGTTAAAACTCGATTCTACGAACACTCAAATATGTACCATTATTGATCTTTAACACAGGTGGCAGCTTAATGCAGGGTGAAAGTCAAGCAGAAAGCTCCTCTAGGAGCTTTCTGCATGACTTTTACCTTGCGTTAAGCAGCCACCTGCCTACAAAGACATAAATTCTTCATAAATAAATTTCGTAGTACATTTGTATCGTGTTTTTACTGTGATAGCGTTTGACCAGTCCATTTTGAAGATTGCAGCATTCCAAGAGTTTAAGTGCACTTCATATCCTTATTTGGATATCAATACAAGACTAATAGATAGCCTTTGTGGGCTATTAAGTTACATGAACGACTGCGAGTGTATCACTAGTAGAACATTGAATTAAATGGTCGTAAATTGTCTGTGTCTATAGCGCCTTTGTTTATGGCCACATTTTATGTGGTAATAGAAAGTTTTGATACTGGCACAAGTAGATGGTGGATACTGATTGAACCATAAAATGAGGTTGTATGCCATTTGGATATGGAGAGGAATCATTTTTATATAAGCATTAATATTTTTGATGTGCAGAACATTTTTTTCTCTACCACGAAATCATGCTTCCCAACTTTTTTTGACTCTCAAGAGGGGTTTTCATGATTTCTAAGTGGGAGATTTGGGGTTTCAAGAGGGAGATTTTCGCGTCGCGACATTTTTCATTGATTTTGTTATACTACATTTATTTATAGTGTTGTAAATGAAGGAAACAGCACAGCTTCTTTTTTTAATATTGTTTAAATTTGTTACATAATTTTGTTTCTCCAAACCAGGCACCAAAGAATAATTATAATATTATTTTTTTCAATATAACAAAACAAAAGAATTACTGACTTAATCCATTGAACCCCAGTGAGGCATATACAGAGTACCTGTGAATAAAAAGTATACTTATGCAAACAGTGTTGAACCACACCAAATGACTCATACATAAGCCCCCTGGATATGGGTCTGCACTGTTTGTAATTATGCAATTCATTATCAAACACACAAAATATGACTTGGCTTATTAGGAACTTGCATTGTCCTTTTGAACATTCAGGGGGTTATGAGTTAGTAGTTAAACTTTATTCAGTTCAAGTTAGTTACTGCAAACATTTAGCAGTCAAAGAAATGTTAAAATCCGAAAAGGTCAAGGGTCCGTGTTTTAGCCCATATCAACAATCTTCGCGAAAACCAATGACATTTCAAATTTATATTGTAATTATTTTTCTAGGGTATGAAATGGTAGAAAATATTTCATGGTGTTTTTAATTACATCTTTAGTGTCCTTATCATTAATTATATTCATGAAAAAGCAACTTTTTGCACAAATTAACTCCATGAAGATCAGTCATGTGAGCTTTGATTTCGAAGTGTTTCTGCCCATTGAAACAACGACACCAAGCACAGCAGTCAGTAACATGGAAGCAGAGAAGCATTTCTATGTCTTATATTTTAATTATGAAAATAGAATTTCTGTTATAATTGAATAAAGTCTTTGTCCAAGTTACCAAACAATGTTGGAATGTGCATCACTGGGATAGCCAATTACGACATCATGGCCGATTACGACATCATGACCAATTTCTGGTATAAACAAATGGATGATTAAAGCGCTGTTTGTTATCAAACGTTTACGGTTGAGTGGCTATCTGTGAAAACTCTAATAGTAGGGAGACCATCTGGACCACCTAGGGCTAATCCTTTGACACGTTTATGAGGGTAATTCTGAAGAGCAAACAAAATATTTTCTGACCTCTGCTAAAGATTTCAAATTTTCAATACACCCAATTTCGATTTTTTTTTTCAAATCGGGTTTTTAGTCAAATGATCGGGTTGATCGGGATTTGTCTTCTGAATCGGGAGACTCCCGACGAAATCGTGAGAGTTGGGAAGCATGCGAAATGGCTTATAAGGTATTGACAAAATCAGTCTTTACTACTGATAGGTCAGAAATGTAATTTTCAATATAGAACAGGGGAAGGATTTAACCATTTCCCTCATATCAACGTTTTTCACGTATTTGCAAACAGAGTAGAACCAGATCAGATGGCTCCTATAGGAACCGTCTGATCAGGGTCAGCTCTGTTTGCTAATGGAATTTGAAAGATTTGTTTCTTTACTTTCTAAAATGGTTACAATGTTCCACCTTCCATATTTCATTATAACTATTTTGTTCATGAATATTGTTCATGAATATTGTTCATGAATATTCAGTAGGTATTGAAATTTGGAATAAACCCAGAACAGGGAAAGGATTTAAAATGGATCTGTATCATGCCCAGACTTTCCTGTTTATGTCTAAATTGTCATCTCAATTTAATCCTTTACTCCATTAACCCTTCGCTTGCTATTCACGTCAATATACGTACCTGTAAATAGTGAAGACCCAGATGAGACAGCTCCTGCAGGAGCTGTCTCATCAGGGTCTGCACTATTTACAAATTGATTGTGCAACCAGTGCACTCCACAGCAGTGATTGCACAGCGAAATACATGTACACAGTGAAGATATATGTAATTATACAACGGGGCATGGGTAATGAAGGAGAAATGTATTTTAAAATTCAGCAAGAGAAGGGTTAATATTCATGTAAGAAATAACGATCTCATGAATATCAATTAGAATTTTTTTTTATACTGGCATAATGAACACAGGAAATTTTGGCCACAGCAGGAACTCAACTGTAGTCATATTTCATAAGCATACAGAGCAGACCCTGATCAGATGGGCTCCTATAGGAGCTGTCTGATCTGGGTCTAGTATGTTTGCAAAGGTGTAAAAAGATGTATATATGGAGTGAAGGGTTAAAATGGATGTTGAACTCTGTATCTTTAACCCCTTCCCTGTTCTATATTTAGGCCTATTTTCAATACCTACTGAATATTCATTAACAAAGTAGTTATAAAGAATTCTTGAAGGTGGAACATTGTAGACATTTCAGAAAGTAAAGAAACAGATCTATCAAATTCTAATAGCAAACAGAGTAGACCCTGATCAGACGGCTCCTCTAGGAGCCATCTGATCTGGGTCTACTCTGTTTGCAAATGCGTGAAAACACGTTTATATGAGGGAAAGGGTTAACTTGATATTGATAAAAAAAAATTGTTCTGTAAAGGCAGATGATCCATATATTGACAAGAAAGGTCAGTTAATTGGTCAGTGAGTGGCCGAGTGTCCTGTGACATGCTCAGGTGTCGGCCATGTCATAAAGCTGAGTTATGGATCTCGATGGTCTCCAGAACTGTCAAAGACCTGTCCAGTGTAAAAATGGGTGACACTTGGTCCGGTGATAATATTCCTATAGAAGTTATTCTTATTATCTTAACCCATTTCCTCAGAGGCTATTTTTTTAGACCCAGCCTCTTTGCATAACTCTATTGAAAAAGAGCATTAAAATTTTACTAGATAAAAGGAAAATGTTAGAATTGTGTAGTTTTGAAACCATCGTGATAAATAGAGCATTTGCTTAACCCTTTCCCTGTTCTGTATTTAGGCCAAATTTCAATACCTACTGATTATTCGTTAACAAAATTGTTATAAAGAAATATGGAAGGTGGAACATATATAATATACATTTTAGAAAGTAAATAAACAGATCTATCAAATTCTATTAGCAAACAGAGCAGACCCTGATCAGACGGCTCCTCTAGGAGCCGTCTGATCTGGGTCTACTCTGTTTGCAAATGCGTGAAAAAAACACGTTTATACGAGGGAAGGGGTTAAAGGTTTCAAAAAAGTGAACTCAGTGTCTGCTCCATTGAATTTGCTAATGGAACTACATGTATATAGAATCTGATTCCTCAGTTCTGCCAGGGTCAGAAATTTCCTGTGTTCATTGTTATGCCATTATGAAAAATGTTCCAATCAATATCCATGATGTCATCAATTCTGTCATGAATATTCATGAATTAAAGGTTACACGGTTAAGCAAAAAAATATGCATACAGTAATTATATAAGTGGGAATGTTGCCGATTGCATGCTCTGGAGATTTGCCTTCACGGTTATCATTTTTCCATCAGGCGACGATCTGAAATAGGGGACTCTCATTAACGTATATCTTTTCGGAAAATCTGTACAATTAAATTCTTACACTCGAACCATTGGGCTGATTCATTCATAAAAACTCAATTTTCATAACTGTTTGAGCTGGGTTAGAAGGCAGCACCCTGGGCCGCTACGATACTCGTATGATTGCTGAGGCATAATAAACGTTATTAACATAGAGATAATAATACTTTTCACACCAGTGGCAAACTTTTGATCATTAATGCATGCATTATGGATCCAGATGAGATGCTAAACAGCCCAGTGTCTCATCAGGATCTAAACTGTTTGATACTCTGAGAATATATATTTTAAGACAAGTAAAGGATGAATTTTACTTTCAGAATTGCAGACGACAATTTTTACCAAGTTACTTAGATTGCAAATTGTTTAATGTACCGTAGTATGTAAATAGTCATAGTCAACTCCTTTGATGTTAGAACCTACTTCTGAACTTTCCTCTCGTAGTATTATGTTGATACATAGGTTATGTTTGGGTAAGCTTCATGAAAAAGTACATTTTATGGAACCACATGCAATCCATGCCGGGAAGACTTCAGCAAAAAATTGTAATTCCATCTACATTGCTTTTTAAAATTAAGACGATTGGTTTCAGTCAACGTAAGGGTTAGCCGTTACAGTGCGGGATACAAGTCTTTTATGTTGTTTGCAAACAGTGTAAACCCAGATGAGAGGCTCCTAGAGGAGCCCTCTCATCATGGTCTGCACTGTTTGTCATGTTACAGTTTTCTTTAGAAAAATCCCTAAATATTCTCCATAAGCTTGACCTTTTTGAATTTTGGAATAGTCCGTTTGAAGATTAAGCGTCGTAAGGGTTAATGATGTTAGAAATGGTTTAAGGTGTTCATTCATATAAACGTGTTTTCACGCATCTGCAAACAGAGTAGACCCAGATCAGATGGCTCCTGTAGGATCTGCTCTGTTTGCTAATAGAATTTGATAGATCTGATTCTTTACTTTCTAAAATGGCTACAGTGTTACACCTTCCATATTTCATTATAGCTATTTTGTCCATGGATATTCAGTAGGTATTGAAATTTGTAATAAACATAGAACAGGGAAAGGGTTAAGGTGTTCATTCATCCTGTATCTAACACAGTTCAACAGACACTATAAGGTAAAAGGAGTGAAATTGTTCATTTTTATGAATGATTGTATGACACAGAAATGTAAATCATCTTACAACATTAACAGTATTGGAAAATAAGCAGGACTGATGAAACTCAGTCAACTTTTTGCATAAGGCAATAAATTATCCTTAGTATATGCTGACAAACCTAGGCAAAAAGTGCAGACCCAGATCAAACGGCCCCAGAAGTAGCAATAAATTATACTTTAAGTATTCTGACAAACCTAGGCCAAAAATGCAGACCCAGATCAAACGGCCCCAGAAGTAGCAATAAACTATCCTTAATATTCTGACAAACCTAGGCCAAAAATGCAGACCCAGATCAAACGGCTCTTGATGGAGCCGTTTGATCAGGGTCTACATTATTTGTTTCTATGTCAGTCTCATTCAAAGTTATCAAGATGGTACCAAAATTATTCAGGTTTACAAGCCAGTTGAGAGTGAGGGATTTGGTAAACATATTTAGGGTAATTAGCACACGCAAATTTGACCCAGATGACATATGCAGCAACTTTTCGTCTCATCAGGCAAAGGTTAAAAAAAGAATCATTGTACGGAATTGAATGAAACAGTAGGAATTGGATTATTGTCTACTTGCTAATGGGGGACTATGCTACTTGTATAGGTTTACATGTTGCAGTGGTATCAAAGGGCAATTGTCCTAAGGGGCAATCATCCTAAGGGGCAATTGTCCTTAAATTTCTTTTTCTCGAGTAAATGCCTCTTTTCAGTAGATTAACTCAAAAGAGATTGTGTCTTAAAATAGGCTATGAGATCACGGGTTAAGGAACAATGGTGCAATATCATTCTATGGCTTCTGTTTTAGTAATAAAAGAGGAGGATTTGAACAAACCCAGAGATATTGTAAATGTTTGTAGCATGAATGGAATTTCTGTTTATGACTGTTTTATCTTTAGTTGACATGGTGAACAAGTGTTTATTTATGGAAACAAAGCAATGTTATAGCTTTGTAATTGTCTTTAAAAAATGCAAAAGGTCTTAAAACGGTTTTAAAGGAAGTATAAAAATATCATGAGTATAATATTATCAGTGTTCGTTATTCATCGATTTTGCAAATGCTGCTATATTATTAAAGATAGCTTAGAATAGAATCAGTATTGACACCTTAACCCATACCTCATATGTTATTTTTAGATCATATAACCACTTTGAATAAATCTATCAAAAAGGAGCGTTAAATAGAGAAAAGGAATTTTTTTAGAATCTTGTAGTTTGAAACCATTGTGATAAATAGAGCAAATTAGGAGCAAATGCTCTATTTATCACAATGATTTCAACAGGTGATTTTTACAGAGGCGTCGAAAGGCGTATTTATGGAGGAAAGAGTTTTTACTATTTACCTGATGAATATTCATGTAAGAAATAATGACATCATGAATATTTATTAGCCGAACTTTTACAATGGTATATGAACACAGGAATTATTGGCCATGGCACAAACTGTAGAATTAGATTAATATAATTTAACCCATTCCCTCATATTGACGCCTTTTGACGCCTCTGCAAAAGTCACCTGCTGAAACCATTGTGATAAATAGAGAGCAAATGCTCTATTTATCACAATGGTTTCAAACTACAAAATTCTAAAAAAAAATTCCTTTTCTCTAGTTAATGCTCCTTTTCAGTAGGTTTATTCAAAGAGGTTAGATCTAAAAATAGCCTATGAAGTAATGGGTTAAGAAGTGAACATAGCAGACCCTGATCAGACAGCTCCTACGTCAGGAGTCGCCTGATAAAGGTCTAGTCTGTTTGCAAACATGTCAAAAGGTGTCTCTATCAGATAAAGGGTTAACTCTTTCCTCCATGTGCTATTTTTAGACCCAGCCTCTTTGAATGAATCTACCCAAAAGGAGCATTTACTAGAGAAAAGGAAAATCTTAGTATTTTGTAGTTTGAATCCATTGTGATAAACAGAGCATTTGCTCCTAATTAGGAGCAAATGCTCTTATTTATCACAATGGTTTCAACAGGTGACTTACAGAGGCATAGAAAGGCGTATTTATGGAGGAAAGGGTTAACAAATCTAAATAAGATGCCAAGCTCTGAATAAGCAATCCCCTAGCATGCCAAACTACCATGCAAATGAAATCTAACTTGATGAATATTCATGTATGACTCCGCCCATTATAAATATGCAAAATGTTGGACACTTTGACCGTATTATTGCAAAGAAATGAGAGAAATCTTATTTTAAGAATTGAAGCAGTAACAAGTTTAGAGTTTATACCTTTGCCCCCTTAATACGCCTTTTTACGCCTCTGTAATAGTAACTTCATGAAACCATTGTGATAAATAGAGCATTTGCTCCATAGGAGCAAATGCTCTATTTATCACAATGGTTTCTATACTACACAATTATAAAATTTTCCTTGTCTCTAGTAAATGCTCCTTTTTCCGCTCAATCAAATCTGTTGGGTCTAAAAATAGCCTATGGACGAAAGAGTTAAACCTTTACTCCATTAATACGCCTTTATACGCCTTTGCCAAACACTGGGTAGACCCTGATCAGAGTCTGCTCTATTTGCTTTATGAAATAATATAGATCTAATTCTACAGTTTCTGGCATGGCTAAACTTTTATGTGACCATGATAGTATGAAAATGCATGCAACTAATATTTACGATGTAATTGTAACAGTTGAACTTCGATATCTCGAACTCGGATAACTCGAACTTCGGTATAACTCGAACTTAAAGTTCGGTCCTTCCAAAATCTTACAATAAAGAATTGCTCTAAAATGTATCACTACGCATATCTAAAAACACATTTCACAGCTTAATGCAGGTCTACAGTAATGCTGAAAGCTCCTACAGGAGCTTTCAGCATTATGGTAGACTTGCATTAATTTGTGAACTTGAGAAAATGTCCAGATTAGGTATTGGATAACTCGAACTTCCGTTATCTCGAACTAATTTATATAGTCCCTTGAAGTTCGAGATATGGAAGTTCAACTGTATTTCTTTACATGAATATTCATGGAGTAAAGAGTTAAACATTTATGTAAAACAGGCAATGAAGATATAGTTAAAATTTAAGTAGACATGTTTCTATCGAGATTTTGTGATCTTGCATGCTAGAGGTGTACTCGTGGGTATATGCCATGGACTTTTATTTCATTGTTTCTAAAATTGGAGCACGTAAATATTATAATTATAACTCTACTGGTAGTGCATATAAATAGACTGCTCTTTATTCGTACATAGACTCATAAGGCGTAGCATCTAGTACCCAACAATTAGTTCAATTACTGGTGTTTATATGGTGGCTAAATGTCCGTAGTTCCTTCATTGTGCTCACATTGATGTATTACTACACTATAGATTTTACATTTTCGGCACGCAATGCCTGCTTCAAATTGGGAGCCTTCTTCAGAGAGGCATCTTTTATCGTGCAGTAAACTTTTACCGTGTGACGGGCTATATCATAATTTCTTTTGCAAACAGGTTGGATCGAGAAATATTTGGTATCACATCAGGATCCAAACTGTTTGATGCCCTGTTCACTGTGTCAGAAGTTAAATGGGAGAGATATCATAGTTGGATAGATTGTGTTGATGACAATATTTGCAAATGACAATTTTGTAGCGAGCAACAGCGTTAATTCAATATTGTTTCCATTCAGCTGACACTTGTAGAATCTTGAGTGTTCTTGAACACGGAAATCTAAACATGGTATCTCTGTTAGGATCTCTTTAATTTTCTCTAATTTTCATTACAATAAGGTCAATATTTGAGCACTTGCGCGCGTGGCACACCAAGACACTTTGAACATTGTTTCATGTTTTCTTAAATCTAGAAGTAATTTCCTTGCTTATTTGATTTATCGACTTTTGAATTTAGTCGTTGCAGACAAATGTTTATTTAAATTATTATCATTTTGGTCGCAGAGAAAAGCCCTTCATTTTGAAAAGGAGAAAGCCTCTTGAAGCGTGTCACGTTTTAGTGGCCAATATTTGTCCAGCCCAAACAAACATTCAGACAGCATAGAAAATGTAATTATTTTACCCTTTAACCATTCCTCCATAGGCTATTTTTAGATCCAACTTCTTTGAATAAATCTTCCGAAAAGGATCATTAACTAGAGAAAAAAAGGAAAATTTTAGAATTTTGTAGTTTGAAACCATTGTGATAAATAGAGCAATTGCTCCTATAGGAGCAAATGCTCTATTTATCACAATGGTTTCACAAAGTGACTTATGCAGAGCCGTCAAAAGGCGTCATCAATATGAGTGAATGGGTTAATCTACAATGTTTGAATTCATTGTATTTATTCATGTGTATGGATCCAGCTCAAGTGTTATTTGTCCTGATCAGTGTGTCCTGATCAAAGTTTTTTGTATTCACGGAGTTTACAAAATGAAGCCTGTTTAATCATTACCTCAAAACAGAGTTTATTTAATTGGTTACGTAATGACAAGATATTAAGTATGTGTCACCTTCCGAGGTCAAACTAGGGGTAGACTGGTCCTCTGTAAACCCCACCCTCCCTTCCATCTCTCTGTATAAACCATGATTATCAGTCTATAATATAATTAACCATTTCCCTGTTCAATATTCATGTAAGAAATAATAACATCATGAATATTTATTATCTGCATTTTTACAATGTAAACTTTTCAAGTAAATTCTTTGCTTTGACAAAAACTGAGTCTGTAGAATCAGATCTATATCATGTCAAAAGCAAACAGCAGACCCTGAGCAGACGGCTCCTACTGCTCTGGGTCTACTCTGTTTGCGAATCTGTGAGGGAAAGAGTTAAAAAATTATAATATATATTTATCACAATGGTTTCATAAAGTGACTTTCACAGAAGCGTAGAAAGGCATATTTATGGAGGAAAGGGTTAACCCTTTATTCCATGAATATTCATGTAAGAAATAATGACATAACGAATATTAATTAGATTATTCTTTATAATAATACAATCATGACTTGTAGTTTTGGTCATGACAGAAAATGTAGAAGCTGGTCTGTATTATTTTATAAGCAAACAGAGCAGACCCTGATCAGACGGCTCCTGTATGAACCTCCAAATCTGGTTTACTCTATTTGCAAAGGTTTATTTATGGAGTAAAGGGTTAAAGGCAGGTCGTAGCTTAATGCAGGATGAAAGTAATGCAGAAAGCTCCTGCACCTGTAGGAACCTTCAAATCTGGTTTACTCTATTTGCAAAGGTTTATTTATGGAGTAAAGGGTTAAAGGCAGGTCGTAGCTTAATGCAGGATGGAAGTAATGCAGAAAGCTCCTGCAGGAGCTTTCTCCATTACTTCCACCCTGCATTAAGCAACCAATTGCTTTTAAAGACATCTACTTTTATTTTAAAGTGCATGGTCGCTTTAGAGCGTTTCTACTGCATATCCTTGCATCAGTTATACATATTTCTTTCATATTCAATTGTAATAACCAAATAGCATGTTCAACAATAATTTCATCTGTTATTTTGAAATTATTCAAATTGAATTCCAAACTTCTGCATAGACTATTCTTTTAGACTTCAATTTGAATAATTAAACAGTTAGGAGTTGATTCAGGGGGCTTATGCTTGATCTACCTATTTTCTGTGCTGACCCTTCTCAGGCTGTTTAACTCTTCACTTGCTATTCGCGTCAATATACCTACCTGTAAATAGTGAAGACCCAGATGAGACAGCTCCTGCAGGAGCTGTCTCATCAGGGTCTGTACTATTTACAAGTTGATTGTGCAACCAATGCACTCCACAGCAATGATTGCACAGCGAAATACGTGTACACAGTGAAGATATATGTAATTATACAACATGGCATGGATAAAGAAGGAGAAATGTATTTTAAAATTCAGCAAGAGAAGGGTTAACTCTTTGCCTCATATAGATGTCTTCGCACCTTTGCAAACAGAGTAGACCCAGATCAGACGACTGCTGTTTGCTTACGAAATTATGTAGATCTGATGCCACAGATTCTGCAAAAAAACAAAAAACTTATACCATTATGCAAATTTAGCTAATAGATATTCATGATGTCATTGTTTTTTACTTGAATATTCATGAGGGAAAGGGTTAACCAATATCCATGTAGAAAAATAATGACTGCATGAACATTATATAATGTCATCACGAAAAAGAGACATTTTTGCTATGGGCACAACTGTGGAATCAGATTTATGTTATCTGTTATGAGCAAACCGGGGCAGACCTTAACCAGATGGCTTCTACGGGAGCTGTTTGATCTGGGTCGGCTCTGTTTGCACATTTCCCACATATAAACATGTTTTCACGCATTTGCAAACAGAGTAGACCCAGATCAGACGGCTCCTAGAGGAGCCGTCTGATCAGGGTCTGCTCTGTTTGCTCATGGAATTTGAAAGAGCTGTTTCTTTGCTTTCTAAAATGGCTACAATGTTCCACCTTCCATATTTCATTATAACTATTTTGTCAATGAATATTCATTAGGTA
Organism: Azorinus chamasolen; assembly: GCA_963576725.1. Classification (NCBI taxonomy): domain Eukaryota; kingdom Metazoa; phylum Mollusca; class Bivalvia; order Cardiida; family Solecurtidae; genus Azorinus; species Azorinus chamasolen. Next base: position 102,283,958 of record OY755235.1, on the reverse strand, counting down.
TTGGAAATTTACTTGCGATAGGTTGTTGAGAAATTGTTGATCAATTGTCAGCATAGATCCCGACTTGATGTCGAGCTATATAGTTGGCATCTCATCTAGATTCAGTCTAGTTTGAAAATGTCAGTCGGGTTGTGTTTAGGATGATAAAGATCAACCTTTTGAATATTGGGACACATTTATATTGTCATTTGGAAACAGTGTAGACCCAGATCAGGGTTTGCAGTATTTGTCATTATACTCCTCTCGCAAAGTATGAATAGACAATTCAACTTTGAAAATTCAGCATTAGATTTAACCCATTCCCTCATAGGCTATTTTTAGATCCAACCTTTTTTTTTTTAATAAATCTACCGAAAAGGAGCATTAACTGAAGAAAAGGATTTTTTCTAATATAATTTTGTAGTTTTGAAACGGTTGTGATAAATAGAGCATTTGCTCCTAAGGAGCAAATGCTCTATTTATCACAATGGTTTCAAAAAGTGACTCTTACAGATGCGTAGAAAGGCTTATGTATGGAGGAAAGGATTTAACTCTATCCTTCATGCCTTTGCAAACAGAAGACCCAGATCAGATGGCTCATATAGGAGCGGTTCGATTTGGGTCTACTCTGTTTGCTTATGGTATGATATAAATCTGCATCTAGTTTCTGCCTGTGCCAAAATGGTATGGGCTCATAATTACAAAAAATAAAGTAATAAATATTCATAGTGTCATTAGTTCTCTCATGAATATTCAACAGGGATCTTCATTTTTTCCTCCAGCAGCCTACATCTGAGTGTCCTAGGGTTGCTGTCTTTTTAGTCTTTTAGCTGAGTCAGTAACTTTTTACCATCTGTATCTGAAAGTCAAATTCCAAATTCCTAAAACCCATAATGGCATGTGATGTGCACATAAATTGCAAATGCACCGAAAAAGAACAGATTTCCATAAATCATTTGCTCCGCAATATTTATGGAACATCAAGCAATGCCAATACAATGCAAGAAATGTTCGTGATAAATTAGCTGAATACAATTTTGCATCAATTAATAAACAAGAAATAGGATAAAAGTCTAACCCTGTAGAACATTTTAGGAGAAAATCTTTTATAAAAGATTGGAGTTTATAATGCATATAAGAAAGCAAATTGACACATTGCATGATAAATGATATTTGAATTCAGAGGAGAGATTCCACCACTTTAGTCATGATGTTGCTGTAGAGTGGTTGGAGTTAACCCCCTTTTTTATTTTGTACAAACACTTTTTCATGCCTTTGCAAACAGAGTAGACCCAGACCGGACAACTCCTGCAGGAGCCGTCTGATCAAGGTCGGCATTGTTTGCTAATGAAAAATCTTAGATTTGACACTGCAGTTTATTACAGAATACCAAATATTCATAATGTATGTAGTAAAACCTCTCTATAAAAGCCTCTAAATTGTGTTAATTGGTTGGTATTTAGGGCAGGTGGCTGCTTAAAGCAATGTGAAAGTAAAACAGAACGCTCCTATTAGAGCGTTCTGTTTTACTTTCACCTTGCTTTTAGCAGTCACCTGCCTTTAATACAAAATACTTGATGTAATTTAGTGGCCGCTATAGAGAGGTTTTGCTGTATATTCATATTTATTAGTTGAATAAATATAATGCCATATGTACATAATTATGAATGTTTGGTATTGGTAGAAAACCAGTCAGATCTATGATAATTCTTAATCAAACAGAGCAGACCCTGATTAGACAGCTCCTACAAGAGCCATCATTCTGATCTGGGTCTACTCTGTGTGCAAAGGTATGAAAAAGCATTTGTATGAAGGAGAGCATTAACCCTTTCCTCCATAAATAGTTAAATACGCCTTATCAAACAGAGAAGACCCAGATCAGACGGCTTCTATAGGAGTCATCTGATCAGGGTCAGATCTGTTTGCTGATGAAATTATAATAGACCTGACTCTAAAGTTTCTAGATATGATTCTGTAATTTCTGCCATGGCCAAAAGTTCCTGTGTCCAATGTACTCTTCGCTTGCTATTCAGGTCAATATACCTACCTGTAAATAGTGAAGACCCAGCTCCTGCAGGAGCTGTCTCATCAGGGTCTGCACTATTTACAAGTTGATTGTGCAACCAGTGCACTCCACAGCAGTGATTGCACAGCGAAATATGTGTACACAGTGAAGATATATGTAATTATACCACAGGGCATGGGTAAAGAAGGAGAAATGTATTTAAAATTCAACAAGGGAAGGGCTAATACAGGGCTCAAGCTGGAGCTCTCCATTAGGGAGAAGTTTAGTGGTATTGAGGGAGAAGTTTGGTCCTGATTTTGTATCGCCCTATTTGTTCTATATAATAAATCCTCTCCTTCAGCTCAAAACAGGGAGAAGTCAGTAGCGTTAGAGAGACTTTTTCTCCCAAATTGCCCTCTTGCTTGAGCCCTGTAATAAAATAATTTTCATGATATCATTATTTCTTACATCAATTATTCATGGAGTAAAGGGTTAACTTAATGTGTAGGTAAACATTCGTAACCATCACAGGTAATCTTTTTATCGCAATCATGATCAGTAATCAGATTCATTGATAGAATGATTCATCCGTCTTACAGTTGTTCGATGGCAGTTCGTATCTAGTTACAGGTGTCTCATTCAGAGAAAAAAATCCATATAAATAATAATGTAATAGTCGTGCTCTGTCAGTAATTACCACGTGGCTTGAAACAGAATCGCAGGAGAGAACGGTCTATCCTCTTGAAACTGTTTCATTGTAAATTAAATCATTGTTAGTCTGTCAGAAATATTGAAATTCTCCGTCGTATAAAAGAACCTTTTATTCTTAGCATGTTTAATATTTAAAACCTAACATTGACAGCTAGTTTTAATCCAGATCTGTTAAATTAAACATTATGTTGCTAGCAGAATCCGACATTAGCTATTATCTGACTTTCAGTTGCTGCAATAAAGATAGGATATGTTTAGAAGTCAAACTAGCTACAGCAGGTACTGTTCAAACGTCTGTTTGTGTAAGGGTCCGGAGGCTGATGTAGTGATGTGTTTTGTTTGTTTAATCATCTTTGTTTCCTCTGAATTATACATCTGACAAGGCTTTGACAAGACTCGTGTGCCACCAGAAATATTACGAAATCTTACAGCGGAAATAATCACCTGAGCATAATAATTATCGATGATTTCGTAATTATAGAAATAACATACTATGTCAGATTGCAGCAGATTATAGAGTTTACAGTAAAATCTCGCTAAGCTGAACACTGAAATTAACATTTTCAGTCTTTTTTTCTTTCCCTATTGCATATCCTTGTTAACCCCTCCATGAATATTCATGTAAGAAATAATGATGTCATGAATATTAATGAGATTAATTCGTGAACATGGACACAGGAATGTGTGGCCATGATGGCAGAAAGTGTAGAATCAGATCTATATAATTTCATAAGCAAACAGAGTAGACCCAGATCAGACAACTCCTATAGGAGCCACCTGATCTGGATCTACTCTGTTTGCAAAGTCACAGAAAAGCGTATAATTATTGAGGAAAGGGATAAGAAAAATGACATCATGAATATTTATTAGCTGAATTTTTGTATTGTAAAATTTTTAAGGTAATTTTTTTGTTTTAACAAAAATGTAGAATCAGATCTATATCATATTATTAACAAACAGAGCAGATTCTGATGAGACACCTCCTACAGGAGCCATTTGATCAGAATCTACTCTGTTTGCAAAGGTGTGAAAAGGTGTTTTTATGAAGGAAAATGGTTAACCCTTTCCCTCATATAAACGCCTTTTCACGCATTTGCAAACAGAGAAGACCCAGATCAGACGGCTCCTAGAGGAGCCGTCTGATCAGGGTCTGCTCTGTTTGCAAATGAAATTTGATAGATCTGATTCTACAGCTTCTGCCTGAGGCAAAATGTCCTATGTTCATAATTATGCCATTATAAAAATAATCGTATAAATATTCATGACATTCAGTATTTCTTACAAGGGAAATGGTTAAGACAGATGGGAGCTTAATGCAGGATGAAAGTCTGCTCAAAGTTTTCTGCATGACTTTTATCATTAATCCATTACACCATAAATACGACTTTCTACGCTTTTGCAAACAGAGTAGACCCAGATCAGACGGCTCCTATAGGAGCCGTCTGATCAGGGTCTGCTCTGTTTACTTATGATATAATATAGATGTGATTCTACAGATTCCGGCATGGTCAAAAACTTCCGTGTCCCATATGCTTCTATAACAATTAATGTAATTAATATTCATAATAGTATTAATTCGTACATAAATATTCATGGAGTAAAGAGTTAAACAGCCTCCTGCCTCAATTCTTCTTTCCTAAAAGTTCGGATTATCAAACTTTGACTGTATAAAGTTTTGTATCAAAGTGTTGTTCATTGTTATCAGGATATCCAATTTATTATTTGCATTAAATTTTACCCCTTCGCTTGCTGTTCACGTCAATATACCTACCTGTAAATAGTGAAGACCCAGATGAGACAGCTCCTACAGGAGCTGTCTCATCAGGGTCTGCACTATTTACTAGTTGATTGTGCAACTAGTGCACTCCACAGCAGTGATTGCACAGCGAAATACGTGTACACAGTGAAGATATATGTAATTATACAACAGGGCATGGGTAAAGAAGGAGAAATGTATTTTAAAATTCAGCAAGAGAAGGGTTAAGAGCCATCTAATCAGGGTCTGCTGTGTTCACTATATTATGTTTATGGTACTTATGGAATGCTATAGACCTGATCTTACAGTTTTTGCCATAACGCCAAAAGTTTCCTGTGTTCATAATTATGCTATTATACAAATTCCACTAATAAATATTCATCAGGTCATTATTTTTTACATGAATATGCATTAGGTGCTTGAGACCTGACAAAGTATAGTTTTAGGTTGTTTATTAAGGTAAATGAAACTCAAGGATGTCTTGTTTCTGAGAGAAAAAAGTTCTCCCAATAAATTGCAGACAGATATATCTCTGTATTAATTCTGTGATATGATTCATGCATGTATCTTCGTGATCGATTCATTCCTGCAACGTATACATGTTTTTTTTCTGGATTATATCTCTCCCAATTTCATTTTTGTTGACTTTAAATATTTCGCTTATCCCCTTCCCTGTTCTATGTTTATTACAAATTTCAATATCAATGAATATTCATGGACAAAATAGTCATAATAAAACATTGAAGGTGAAACATTATAGCTATTTTAGGAAGTAAAGAAATAGATATATATCAACTTCTATCAGCAAATAGTGCAGACCCTGATCAGACGGCTCCTCTAGGAGCCGTCTGATCTGGGTCTACTCTGTTTGCAAATCCTTGAAAACATGTTTCTATGAGGGAAAGGGTTATTTACATTTCCTGAATTAATACTAAGTCTTGTTTCTTGACCATTATGAAAAGAAGAAATAATTATCTATATTAATTCAAAAGCAAACAGAGCAGACCCTGATCAGACGGCTCCTACAGGAGCTGTCTGATCTGGGTCTACTCTCTTTGCAAAGCTGTAGAAAGGCATAATTATGGATTAAAGGGTTAATGGTAGTTTAACACAGGTTTTAGTGTATTCCTCAAACCCTAGCATCAAGTGTCCTACACCACCCCGGTGATAAATGACATACTTCCATCAAGTATTGATGAGAAAAAATGGGCAGCGCTTATCTGTAATCCCCACATCTACCGGTGTCTCCAAGTGACTGATGATTTCATAAACAGTCTATCAAATTAAATGTTGGCATCGAAGCTTTTAGCTATTGTTGGCGGCCACGGTAGATGCTGTGGGTGTAATTAGGCTGTGTATATTGGATGTATAATGGTTGTCAATTTAGCACGGGTATATATACAAATGTTATTACAGAACAAGGTTTTAACCCTTAACCCATTCCCTCATAAGCTATTTTTAGACCCAACCTATAAGAGCAAATGCTTTATTTATTACAATGGTTTCATAATGTGACTTTTATTGAGGTGAAGAAAGGCGTATTTATGGAGGAAAGGGTTAAACCTTTCCTTCATGAGTATTCGGGTAAGAAATAATGACGTCATGAATATTAATTAAATTAATTTGTTATACCAGTACATGGACACAGGAATTTATGGCAGTGACAGAAACTGTAGAATCATATCTATATTTTATCATAAGCAAACAGCAGATCCTGATCAGACGGCTCCTATAGGAGCCGTCTGGCCTGGGTCTACTCTGTTTGCAAAAGCATAGAAAGGCGTATTTATGGAGTAAAGGGTTCAGATCTTTAGGGTAGCTGTTTGTATCAGCAGGTTGACAATGGCAGCAATGTAGAGGCCTCACCTCAGAGTCACATCTCCATCTGATGGGACCGTAAAAATGGGATTTTAAATCAATTAATAGTCTCAGATTGCGCAATATACGGCATTAGTATGCAAAGTTGTTTTTGGTTTGTGGAGTAGTGTTACGGAAGTCGATGCTGTGAGCAGAGAATTTCTCCCATTAAACATCGCTCCTTATTAAATTCAGATGCAGAATGTGTCTAACGTGATACATGGCGCCATTTCGTAGCCTTTAGGATGCTTCAGAGAATTGATGAAAACAGATTGGACCAAGATCAGATGTTGAAGAAGCTTGTGTGTCATGTCAGGTTCTGTTTGCTTGGACACAACATAAATTTTAATTTACAATACAATAGAGAGTATGATCTGTGATTTTATGATGAAACTTAATGAAATATTGAAAGAAAAGTCATGTCCTTAGTACGTTAAAAGTTAATGCGTGGAATCATTTAATGTGAGATTAACTTCGGTTATGTAAGTTTTTTTCCCCATTGATCACTTTCATAATTTTATTAGGAACATTTATTAGACAAACGTTTAAGAGCAAGTTTTATTGATTTCTGTGTCACCGCCAAAGTCAACAGTTGATTTTAACTGCTTTTACAGTTGTATACAGGGCTCTGTACTGTGTTGGAAAAAACACAGACATGACACCAAAAGACTCTGTCCCTTTCTTTGATTGGTCATCAGTCCACAGAGATTTCAATCAGGTTCTCAAGTACAGTCTGATGATCCCAGTGACAGCTCTTCAGATAACTTTATTAAAGCAATTAATTTTTGCTAGGAAATGACCACTGAAATTAGGTATACATGTTTTAGGATGTCAGTTTCCATGACATCTGTAATGGATCATGTGACCAATGGCTAAACTGCGGGCAGGAAATTGCATGGGCCAAGGGAGCTATGGGACTAGGGGTTGTATTGGAAAACATGGTACGGAAAAATAGGAATGATTATTGTCTGTTCGATATTAACCAGTGGACATTTATGATTGGTGGGGAAGTGTGGTGTTGTTTATGACGGTTTTATCTTACCTCGAAGTGATGCCAAGTGATGTGCCTTCTGAATCATCACCGCCTTAATAAAAGTCCATCCTGAATGCACCACAAGTTATTGGGTAGAGGTTATTTGGGTTAAATGAATTAAGATTGGACAGGGTTTTATAATACATTACGGCCATATTCATGTAGATTGTGATAATAAATTGCTGTTTGCCTTCAGGAGAGCAGGAGAAAATGAGAGATTTTATAACTTTTGTATATTTGTGGATATTTGTACAGGAACCTGAATTTGGAATTGGTTGAGTTGTTTACGAGAACTGGCCCTTACAAGTCTGTGTCTTGTCAATGGGGATTTGATTAAATTACTTGTTGCTCACGTTACATTCAAACTTAATTTGGATATTCCAAACCTTCCCTGAATTTTTATCGTTACTCATCTCCCCTGCTCAACCAATCATGAAAATTAAATTTGATTTGTCCTGATACAGTGTTATCGTGAAACTTCTGTATGAGTTCTGATGATGCAATTATTCATTTTAAAATTTAGTTTCAGGTTTCATCCACAAACTCAATTTTTCAAAATGGCATTCGGAACAAGCACGCACTGATTACGCTATGTCCCAGGAAACCATACTAAATGTAGACCGATAAATTTTCATAGTTATGGATCAGTCCATTGCCAGTGGAACACATTATCGTTTGTCTTATTTTTCTTTCCTTCCTGCAAATTTGAGTGCAAAAGATTGTGTGAATACTTTTGGTGATGATTTAGTGAAGCTGAATGTTCAAAACATTGTCTTGTAACACGAGCACAAGCTGAAATGACGGACATAAAGTACCCTAGAGTTCTACCCTATTTAACCCTTTCCCCAAAACATATGCATTTTCATGCCTTTGCAAACAGAGTAGACCCAGATCAGATGGCTCCTGTAGGAGCTGAAATAATATAGATATGATTCCACAGTTTCCATGTGCCATTATAAAATTTGATCTTATTAATATTCATGATTTCATTATTTCTTCCTTGAATATTCATGGAGTGTCAGGTTTAACCCATTCCTCCATAGGCTATTTTTGGACCCAACCTCTTTGAATAAATCTACCGAAAAGGAGCATTTATTAGAGAAAAGGAAAATGTTGGAATTGTTTAGTTTTGAAACCATTGTGATAAATAGAGCATTTGCTCCAATAGGAGCAAATGCTCTATTTATCACAATGGTTTGAAGAAGTGACTTTTATAGAGGAGTAGAAAGGCGTGTTCATGGAGTAAAGGTTTAAACACTGATATACCATTGCACCTTCAATACTGACGGCATTCAAAGGGTTTGGGGATGATTCATTGATTGGCCACATTAGTTTCACTGGGTTTTGTCTTAGTGATTAATTAAAGTCAGAGGTCAACGTCATGGTTCTGTGAGGACAGCCAGATTTGGTCATCAGCGCGGAGACATGCTAGTTATGTTAGTCAGAGGAGATCTCACAGTGGACAAATAATTAACTCTTTCCCTCATATAGAACAGTTTTGGAATCTTTGCAAACAGAGTAGATCCAGATCAGACAGCTCATGAATTTTAGCTCTTCAAGATCAATAACAGATTGTCACTGGATATACAGTAAAACCCCGCTAATGCGACCACCAAAAACAGGCATAATTCTGGGTGGCAGAGGCAGGTGGTAGCTTAATGCAGGACGAAAGTTATGCAGAAAGCTCCTATAGGAGCTTTCTGCATAACTTTCGTCCTGCATTAAGCAATCACCTGCTTTAGACGATATCAGTGGCTGTTTATTAAGTGGTCGCATTAGCGGGGTTTCACTATAGTTCATTTGCATTAATTTTAGTTCCTGGTTAACTCTTTCCCTTATATAAATGCCAGTTCACACATTTGCAAACAGAGTAGACCCAGATCAGAGAGCTCCTATATAGGAGCTGTCTGATCAGGGTCTGCTCTGTTTGCTTATGACATGATAATAGATACGGATTCTACAGTTTTTATCAAAGCCAAAAGTTCCCTTGAAAAGTTTTTTTTATTTTTTACATAAATCTTGAACAGGGAAAGGGTAAAGATCCCAAAGTGATAAGGTCTGAAATTATAAGAATTATAAAAGATAGTATGACTGAAATTTCCGCAGCTAGCCTACGAGGATCATGCCTTTGCAGTTCGCAGATCTTTGTAAGTTAGAACTTAGTATAGAGTAAGCCTGAATTGTTGCATGTTATAATGTGCGATAATTGCGGCTATGCAAGAAGTAATGAATGTCGTAATGACTAGGACTTGGGATATTTTAGGTTTGACACTATTTCATAAGATGAGCCCCAGGTTTCTCTTTTGTTTTAGATACAGACAAGGCAGTTTGAGCAATTTAATTGTTAACAAAACTTGATTGTCTCACCTTTATAGCAACATGTGTAAAATTCATGGAAATTTAATTGGATAAAAAAGAAGTTGTAAACTTTATGGTAATTAGATGAGTGCTTTGAGTTCTGTCAGTTAATAGGCTCTGTTTTGTCAGACAGGAGGTAAAAGCTTTTTAATTTCCTATAAATATGTCCTATTTAACTCTTTGCACACTGGTGGCAAAACTGCGATTTTGTATGCAAACAGTTTGGATCATGATGAGAAGCCGAATAAATGCAGCGTCTCATAAGGATCCAAACTGTTTGACACTTTGACGATACTTTTGCGAAGAAATTAAAAGAAATGTTATTGGAAGAATTGAAGCAGACGACAATTGTTGCAGACAAAACATTTCTAAGCATGCAAAGAGTTAATTTCCTATAAATATGTCCTAATAGTACAGGTCTTGTAACAATATAGTGGAAATGGTTTTATATTGTTTGCAAGACACAGAGGAGCATCAAATCTTTCTGTGGAGTTACATTGCATCTCATCAGGATTTTTTTTTTATCAAAAATGAAGAAAAATAAAAATGGCAATTGTAGCAAAAGTTTGCTGACAGAAAAATTTGGTAGCAAAACAAAAGATTATCTTTTACTGATATTCCTGTCTGAAGCAAATATTCAAACAAGTTATGTCTGAGCAGTTATTACATCTCAATTGCTCTACGAAATGAGCTCTCCCTCCATGGACAACTGTTGCCGTAGCTCAGTACAGGCTCTCTGATTATCTCTCACATGACTCAGTCTGCAGAGACGCTGATTGTGTCGTGTCCAGCTCATATTCTGTCATGTCCAATAATCTGTCCCATTCTTCTGTGCTGATTGACGGCCATTTTGACCTACCTGGTCGTCATAACTGACCAATCAAGTTGGGGTTATCGTGAAATGTGGGCCTGAGTAATGAGATAATTATAACGGAATCGCCTTACAAATGCATGCCAATTAGAAGCTGTGACACCGCAATGTTTTAATTTAACCCTTTCCCTGTTCAATATTCATGTAAGAAATAATGACATCATGAATATTAATTAGATTAGTTGTTATATTAGCATATGGACACACAAATTTTACGCCATTGCAGAAACTGTAGAATCATCTCCATGTTATATCATAAGCATACAGAGCAGACCCTGATCAGATGGCTCTTAACCCTTTCTTCCATAAATACGCCTCTGTAATAGTTTCTTCTTGAAACCATTGTGATAAATAGAGCATTTGCTTCTATAGGAGCATTTACTAGAGAAAAGGAAATTTCAGAATTGTGCAGTTTTGAAACCATTGTGATAAATAGAGCATTTGCTCCACAGGAGCAAATGCTCTATTTATCACAATGGTTTCAAAAAGTGACTTTTGCAGAAGTGTCAAAGGTGTCAATATGCGGGAATGGGTTAAATTCGCCCTGCATTATGCAACCACTTGTTTTTAAAACTACAGTGCTCCCTCTCTACAACGACAGCCTTTGGGATACGAAGATTGTATGTGTTGTTCAGAGGGAGTTGTTATAGGGAGGGAAAATCAAACATAATTAGCTTGTTTTCAGATCCCCAGATAACTTGATAAGGTGTATTTCGAGAACTAAAACTGTTATGCCTCAATCAAACCCTATGTTGTGACCACTCTTTAGAATCATCTCAAAGTGACAATTCTAAAGAGTGGTCACAACATAGGGTTTGATGGAGGCATAAATAAAATACGATGGAAAAAGTTGTTTCTGGAGCCTTGTTGTTTCGGAAACAGTGACGTGCGTTGTTGTAAGGAGGGAATCATTATTGAGAGGGTCGTTGTAGGGAGGGAACACTGTACTGTGTTTAATCTGTAAGTGGTATCTGTAGTGGATCCTGTTGTCCACCTTTACTGACATTTGTTGCTTCATCAGACACGTCATTTTGTCATTGAGCCGTATTATTGCCTTGCCAACCTGTTCAATATTTGACCGTATAATCCAACTGACAGCCAGTCCCAGAGGCACATGACGAAATTATGATGTTTGCACCCAAACCAATTATCATCCAGTGGAACTTTGATTTTGAAACATCTGAGAAATTGGGAAAGAGAAATTAGTCTGATCCTTTGAGATCACTTTGTACAAGGTCACACTTGTCATTGAGATAAAGGAAGCAAAGATTTGCATTGTTTGTCACAGTATTTGGACAACAATTGAAACTCTTAATGGTATTTATGAGCCACTTGTGATTTTAAATATCTGCATGTGAATTTGGTTTTGAAGTTACACTAATGAACAAAATATCAAATAGATCACACAGAGAAACCAGGTACAGTTATGAGAATTAATTGACGAGGCATAATTATTGCGTTTGATAATGAATTTCTAGTGCTGCAAAAATACCTTAACCCTTTACCCAATAGCCTATTTCTAGTTTTGAAGACATATGACCACTTAAAGCAGGTTGAAAGTAAAGCAGAATGCGCCTTAAGGCGCATTCTGCTTTACTTTCAGTCTGCTTTAAGCTACCACCTCCTAGAATATAGAAACTAATTATGATGCTATATGTTCATTATTGTAAAAATTGGAACTATTTTCTTCAGCGGAGGAATATATTAAACTCGCTTAAAGCCGCTTCTATCAGGTAAAGGGTTAATAAGCTTTATTGCTGTATAAATAATCATGGAAATGAGAAGAAATGGACAACTAAAATGGAGCATGCAATGAGAGACAGAAGTCAGAAAAAGTAAGTGATGAACACTTTACTCCATAGATACACCTGTTAACTCTTTGCATGCTAAGTAATTTTCCGTCTGCAGCAATTGTCGTCTGCTTCAATTCTTAAAATAAACTTTCTCTCATTTCTTTGCAAAAATATGGTCAAAGATGACAAACAGTTTGGATCCTGATGAGACGCCGCATTATGCGGCGTCTCATCTGGATCCAAACTGTTTGCATAGGTACTCACAGTTTCGCCGCTAGCGTACAACGAGTTAATGCCTGCTTTTGCAAACAGAGTAAACCCAGATCAGATGGCTCATATTATCTTGTACATTTGTTGTGAAATTTGATAGTAGATGATTGGCATAATGCAAATCATATTTTCAGACTATAGTGTCATCTAAATTTCTAAGGGACAGACTAATTTTAAAACTAACCCAATGCTCAATAAAGTATTGTTGAAATTAATTGGAATTGCAGAATTTATTAACTACAATGATTGTTAAAATTGAACAGAGTTATCAAAATTAGTTTTAACCTTTTGAATGCAGCCTGTCATTTGAAAACAGCTCGATTAATTAATCCTTTACTCCATAAATACACCTTTCTACGCATTTCCAAATAGAGTAGACCCAGATCAGACGGCTCCTATAGGAGCGGTCTGATCAGGGTCTGCTCTGTTTGCTTATGAAATAATACAGATAATATCACTGTACAGTTTCTGCCATGGAGAACTTTTCCTGCATTCAAATGCCATTATAAAAATGAATTAAATGAATTATTCTCTTACATGAGTATTTCATAGAGATAATTAGGTTAAAAATATTAACCCTTTCCCTGTCTAACATTTATCCAAGATAATATCACACCTCATTAATATTCATGTACAGAATCAACACAATGGAAAAGGGAATTTTTTTAATACTAAAGTGGAAACTGTAAAATCAAATTTATAAAATTCCATAAGCAAACAGTGCAGGCCCTGATCAGATGGCTCCTATAGGAGCCATCTGATCAGGGTCTACACTGTTTGCAGATGCGTGAAAAGGTTATGCGGGAATTAGGGTTGAATAAAACTGTTGCACTTTCTCCGTACCTCTTGACCTGATTCGAACAACCCAGTTATGAAAATGCACTCTTTTCCCAGTGAGATCATCATCTCTAATCTTAATGAATAATCAATGCTCCGCGTTTATAACTCATAACTTTTCAAAACCGAAATAAAACTAAAGACTTAGCCTATTCTTTCTAGCAGTAGGACATAAAAATGCCACTTTCGGTAGTTCCCATTCAGCTCGACATCGCCCGACATCAGCTCACACACTTCCACGGACTTGTCCTGCACTCTTAGCATCATCGTACGTAGTTTTCATCTGCTAAACTTGTCCATCTGCTTTTATTTTTTCCCGTATTTTTTTTCTGACACAATATCGGAGAATCAAATTGTTCTGATCTTGTTCCTAAATAACTCATCTAAATCCAAACTGTTATGCAAATATTATCATAAATTCAACCATTACATACTTACAGTTAACTCTTTCGCTGCCAAATTCTGTCGTCTGCTAACTTTGTCGTCTGCTAAAATTTTCATGTTTTAATTTTCCTTCATTTTTGTTTCAAAAACATAGTCACGGTAACAAACAGTTTGGATCCTGATGAGACGCCGAGTTACTCGGCGTCTCATCTGGATTCAAACTGTTTGCATAGGTAATTACAAATGCGACACTGGCAGCGAAAGAGTTATTAAAGTGGAAACCCTCTTGAAACGTAATGAAACACAAGATTATTTAAATGTGGCATCTGCCGATTAAAGAGACAACTTTTATTAAACTCATTCAAGTCAGTTTTAATGTTTATCTTCTGCCCTTAACCATTTACACCATAAATACGCTTTTAAATGCATTTACAAGCAGCATAGACCCAGATCAGATGGCTCCAGTTTGAGCTGTCTAATCAGGGTCTGCTCTGTTTGCTTATGTAATAATAAAAAAAAAATATTTTCCAGTTTCTGCCATGGCAAAACTTTCCTATGTTAATATGTCATTTAAAAAACTTGTCTGATTAATAGTCGTGATTAAGTCGTTTTCGCTTGTCTAAAATGTCATCTGCTATATATATAACTCCCATTATGCATTCTAATTGCCTTCTGATAAAGATCCTAAAAAGAAAGAAATAATGGCATCATGCATATTAATTAGCTGGCATACATGTATAAAATCAGGACGTTTTAGCCAAGATAAAAACTCTAGAATCAGGTGTACAGTAAAACCTGTCTATAACGGCCACTAAATTACATCAAGTATTTTGTGTTAAAGACAGGTGACTGCTTAAAGCAAGGTGAAAGTAAAACAGAACGCTCCTACAGGAGCGTTCTGTTTTACTTTCACATTGCTTTGAGCCGCCACCTGCCCTAAATATCAAATAATTAACACAATTTAGTGGCCGTTATAGAGAGGTTTTACTGTATATTATTTCATAAGCAAGCAGAGCAGACCAGACTGCTCCAGTAGGAGCATTTTGCATTACTTTTGCCTTGCATTAAGCAGCTACCTGTTTTTCAATACATTTTGTCCAATTAATAAATTTTACTGCAACATGCATATTTTGTCTTTGGACCGGAAATTGACTGATGACAGCTGTCTTATTTACAATTAAGATGTTTTACATGACACAGATTGCATATATGACACTACAACAGCCTTTTACAGGATCCATTTAAATACGCCTTTCTACGCCTTTGCAAACAGTAGACCCAGATCAGATGGCTCCTATGTAGATAGGAGGCGTCTGATCAGGGTCTGCTCTGTTTGCTCATGATATAATGTAGGTATGATTTTTCAGTTTCTGTCATGGTCAAAAACTTCCTTTGTCCATAACAATTAATCTATTTAATATTTAAGATATTGTTATTTCTTAACCCTTTCCCTCATAGGCTATTTTTAGATCCAGCCACTTTGAATACTGGTAAATGTACCGAAAAGGAGCATTAACTAGAGAAAAAGAAAAGTTTGGTATTTTGTAGTTTGAAATCATTGTGATAAATAGAGCATTTGCTCCTATAGGAGCAAATGCTCTATTTATCACAATGGTTTCATAAAGTGACTTTTACAGAGGCGTAGAAAGGCGTATTTAATGAATATTCATAGAGTAAATGATTAATGATGTGGCGGAAAAGATTTCAAGGTATTGGAACTGTTTGTTCGGAGCCAGTAGTACACTAAATTACCGTGTACGTACTTGGTCAGACAAACTTCATGCAAATATGAAGGAGCAGTTTGACCAGGGTCTACACTATTTGCTTTCATGTCAGTCTTATAAGTTATCAAAATGCTGCCAGATTGGATTATTTTGCTTTACAGACTGCTGTCAAGGGGAGATTAGGTGTCCAGATACATAGATTAACCCTTTACTCCATGAATATTCATGAAAAGAGATAAAGACATCATGAATATTAATAAGACTAGTTTTTATAACAGGACATGAACACAGAAATGTGTTATTTTGGGCTGTAGAAAACTGTAGAATTAGATCTATATTATATTATAAGCAAACAGAGAAGACCCATATCAGACGGCTCCTATAGAGCCGTCTGATCTGGGTCTACTCTTGATTGCACAGGCTTAAAAAAGTGTATTTATGGAATACAGGGTTAATTAGGGTACATTGTATTTCGCTTCTTGTTTTTTTCTCCCATTCTGATCAAACTAGAGACCCTAATTAAACCAATATTGATTCAAATGTCACTTAGCAAACACTAACTAGTTACAGGGCTAATTGTGAAACTTTTGTTTGAAATGACGGAAACTTAATGCTTCCATTATTAAAAAATGTAGTCTTCAAATATTAGTCATCTCCTGGAACCTTTTGAATGCTAAATTTTCACTGTGGCATGATCCATCATCGTGTAATGATAGAGCAAATTCAGTATGAAAGCATGTAATTTGCAAGAGGATTTTGAAAGACAAACAATGCAGACCCTGATCAGAGGGCTCCTATAGGAGCCCTCTGATCTGGGTCTACACTGTTTGCGAATGCCAGTATGCAATTTTCCTTGCATTTAAAGGTTTTAATGATTACTTTGTTACAGGCTATGTGCTGCAACATTTTGCAAAAAAGATTGGAACTTCACGTAACATTCGTAGGTATATGGCATCAATTCTGCATAAAGTCAGTCTTAAGCAAGATGTGTGCCTTTCTGATGGTGTTTATGAAAAAAGAAATGAAGGTACAATATGAACTTGGAAATGAATTCTGTGATAAATTTTCCACCCGTCACGTTAAGGGTTGAGACCAGGTAAGGCATGATGTGCGGGTGTCGAATTTCAGATGATGAGAAATCAGTTGAGGGAAAAAGGGGTTTACTATTATCTATGAGATCATCACTCAGGGATTTACCGTCAACTCTTTGCAAGCCAAGTAATTGTCATTTTGTCACATAATTTATGAATTTCCACTCATTTGCAAACATAGTAGACCCAGACCAGATGGCTCCTGTAGGAGCTGTCTGATCAGGGTCTGCTCTGTTTGCTTATGATATAATACAGATATGCTTGTACAGTTTCTGATATGGAAAATAATTACTGAGTCCCTTGTGCTTTTATAACAATTATTAATCTAATCAATATTCATGATGTCATTATTTCTTACAAGAATTCATGGAGTAAAGGATTAACCCATTCCCTCATACTGACACCTTTTGACGCCTCTGCAAAAGTCACCTGCTGAAACCATTGTTGCAAATGCTCTATTTATCAGAAAGGTTTCAAACTACAAAATTCTAAAAAAAATCCTTTTCTCTAGTTAAAATGCTCCTTTTCGGTAGATTTATTCAAAGAGGTTGGGTCTAAAAATAGCCTATGAGGTAATGTATCTAAAACTGGCCTATGGGGTAAAGGGTTAGGGAGTTGTACAGTATTGAATTGGTTAGTTTATAGACAAAAGAAACTTTTTTAAAAGCCTAAAAAAAAGTAGATATAGACTAGATCTTGTCACTTCATGTACATGTACTTTACACAGTACCATATGCCATGGTGATATTTATAGTTTTCAGTTTGACCACCGCAGATGATATAAAAGGCTTTCATTGGTCCCGTAGGTATCCCTCTACAGTGTTTTTTAAAGTTCAGCATTTTTCTCTCTATCGAAAAAATTAGACTTTAACCTGCTAAGTAGGCTACATTGTTGTTGTTTTTTTATCCAAGCAGGTAATGCTTAATTTTTTGTATCAAAATTAAAAAAAAAAAATGTTTTCTACAGAAAGTACTCTCAGAATATCAAACAATATGGATCCTATTGAGACTCGGGCAGACTGGGTCTCTCATATGGAGCCAAACTGTTTGCATCTTTTATCCCTGATTCTCCGTCAGCATTTCCAAATTTAATGATCTGAATAAAAAAAAAAGTAATTTATTTGTTTTGTGTTGGGTAATAAACTTGCAATAAATCTCAAGTGCATATGATTATAGAGTACCCTCATCTTTCAATACCGTCCACAGAGCTACTGATAAAGGTGCATACTCAAAATTAATACTAAAATCATCATTTCTCTACTAAACTCTATGTTGTGACCACTCTTTAGAATTGTCTCGGAGAGACGATTCTAAAGAATTGTCACAACATAGGGTTTGGTAGAGAAATAAAGAAATTAATTTTGAAAATGTTTTAATAAATCTCAGGTGCATACTACATGTATTATGGAGTACTCTCATCTTTCAATACGACATTTTAACTCTTTCTCTACCACTTTTTCGTAGTCTGCAAAATTTGTTGTCTGCCCCAATTTTTGTATATTTGATTTTCTCCCATTTCTTGAAAAAACACATTACTGCCATAACAAACAATTTGGATCCTGATGAGACAACGAGTTACTGTTTTACATAGGTAGTCTCGCAGATGCAACATAAGCAGTGAAAGAGTTAAAAATTGACTGTTAGTATGCTAATAAACATGGCTCCTTCTTTACAAATTGGACTGCATAATTAATTAGAACTGTTCAATGCAAATGCCTATAAAATGATCACAGTTGATTTGTGGATAAAGAGATAATGATCTAAACAGTTGCTGCAGGGGGAGCCAGTATTGATCAGCTGGTCCAAGGGGAATAACTCTGCTGGGACTAGGCAGGTGCACACAGGCCAGTCAGTCAGGCAAATGGTAGCTGTGACTCTCTATTGTTTCCTGTTGTTGCCCTTTCCTTGTTGAATATTCAAGAAATACTGACATCATGAATATTAATTAGCTGAGTTTTAGAATAGAATTGTTTTGGTATTGGTAGAATCTGTAGTCAGGTCTATTATAAATTCATAAGCAAACAGAGTAGACCAAGATCAGATGGCTCCTATAGGAGCCATCTGATGGGTCTACTCTGTTTGCAATGACATGAAAAAGTGTAAATATAAGGGAACGGGATCAAACCAGAGACAGTAGTTGTAAAATTCAAAATATCTTGAGCGTAAACAACTTAGATGAGAAATCATTAGTAATATCAGCAATGGTATGTAAAATTGGCCAATGACTTGTAAAAATGATTTATATTTCAAGATCAGTCACGATAAATGTGTTTGTTGATTGATTCAGAATTGACTTTTTTTGACACCAGAAGCCAGGCTGACCAGTTTTTGTATTCATTTAAATGATGTTTGAATGATCATTAAGATAGATTAATATCATTTGCGATGACTGGCAATTTCAAGTAATTTACTCTTGTTTGAAATCGTGATATACATGGGGTCTACTCTGCACTTACCCATAACCTCACAGGCTATTTTTAGATTCAAGATCTTTAAATAAATCTACTGAAAAGTTTGAAACCATTGTGATAAATAGAGCATTTGCTCCATTATAGAGCAAATACTTTATTTATCACAATGGTTTCCAGAGGCATCAAAAGGTGTCAATATGAGGGAATTGGTTAACCCTTTACTCCATAAATATGCTTTTCTACGCCTTTGCAAGCAGAGTAGACCCAGTTCAGATGGCTCCTTTATATTGGAGGGAGCCATCTGATCAGTCTGCTCTTCTCTGCTCTGCTTGCTTATATAATATTATAGATCTGATTCTACAGTTTCTGCTTTGGCAAAATGTTCATGTCTTGATATGCCGTCTAAAAAATTAATCTAATTAATATTCATGATGTCATCATTAAAAAAAAAATCTTGAATATTCATGGAGTAAAGAGTTATATGTTAAGGTGAACATTTATAGATTATCAGCTCTCAAAGAATGTAAAGTTCAATTTCGATATCTCGAACTCAGATAATTTGAACATTTGGATAACTCAAACTAAAAGTTTGGTCCTTCCAAAATTTACAATACAGACTTGTTCCAAAATGTATTACTATTCGTAACTCGAAACACATGTGACAGCTTAATGCAGGACAAAAGTAATGCTGAAAGCTCCTACAGGAGCTTTCAGCATTACTTTAGACCTGCATTAAGCTGCGAACTTGAGATATTGGTCAGATTTATAAATCAGGTGAGTGGAACCTTTGTTATCTCTAAATAATTTGTAATTTGTCCATTGAAGTTCGAGATATCGAAGTTCAACTGTATTTTTGATTTGGTCCCGGTTTTCTTAAGTTCGAGATATCGAAGTTCAACTGTATTTTTGATTTGGTCCCGGTTTTCTTTCATTTGTTTTTGTAATTTAGAAAACCATAGACAACTGGTTGTTTTTGTGGCCCCACTAAGATTTGATTCTTCTCCTGAGGACTGGCACCATAGATTGTATATTACCAAGGCCATGTTAAAAAACAATGGCCGGGCCAAAATCTGACACGGAGTTCACACGTAATAGAATTTCCAGATGCCCTCGGGAGACACTGCTATATCTGGTCGGAGCTAACTTAATTCTTATCTCTTTTGAATGATTGAGAATACATGATAACCGAGTACTAGGGTTTGCTGTGGGTTAACTCTTTCCTCCATAAATACGCCTTCCTACGCCTCTGTAATAACCACTTCTTGAAACCATTGTGATAAATAGAGCATTTGCTCCTATAGGAGCAAAATGCTCTATTTATCACAATGGTTTCAAACTACAAAATTCTAAAATTTTACTTTTCTCTAGTAAATGCTCCTTTTGGGTCGATTCATTCAATGCGGTTGGGTCTAAAAATAGCCTATGGAGGAAAGGGGTTAACCCTTTCCTGTTGATTATCCATGTCAGAAATAATTATTAATATTTATGAGCTGATTTTTAATATTGATAGAAATTATGGAGTCATGTATGTATAATAAATGTATAAGCAAACAGAGCAAACCCTGATCAGATGGCTTCTATAGGAGCATGCAGAGTACACCCAGATCAGACAGATCCCGTAGGAGCTGTCTGATCAGGGTCTGCTCTGTTTGCTTATGCAATTACATTGCTCCCTTCCTACAACGGCCCTCTCAATAACGATTCCCTCCTTACAACAATGCACGTCACTGTTTCCGAAACAACAAGGCTCCAGAAACAACTTGTTTCCATTGTATTTTCTTTATGCCTCCATCAAACCCTATGTTGTGACCACTCTTTAGAATCGTCACTTAGTGACCATTTTAAAGAGTGGTCACAACATAGGGTTTGATAGAGGCATAACGGTTTTATTTCTTGAAATACACCTTATCTGGGAATCTGCAAACAAGCTAATTATGTTTGATTTTCCCTCCCTATAACAACTCCCTCTGAACAACACATACAATCTTCGTGTCCCAAAGGGTGTCGTTGTAGAGAGGGAGCACTGTATATAGATTTGATTCTAGTTTCTGCCAAAGGCAAAGAAATCCTGTGTTCATATACGATTATGAAATGTCAAGAAATAAATATTCATGATGTCATTTTTTTTCTTACATACAGTAGATATTCATCATGGAAAGAGAGAGGGGGGGGGGGATTCATGAATTATCTCCCTTTCATGTTGCTTGTTCAGTAACATTTGTCTCCCTTAATAAAGTGGAAGATTTCCAACTAAATCAGTAAAGATGTTTGTGATTACAAGCTGTCAGAATGTTAAACTGTAAACCCTTTTCAAATGGACTATTCCAAAAGTCAAACAGGTCAAGCTTATGGTGAATATGAAGGGATTTTTCTAAAGAAAACTGTAACATGACAAACAGTGCAGACTCTGATGAGAGGGCTCCTTTGGTAGTACACATGCAATTGATCAGAGAGCTGATTTCAATTCTAAACTGTAACCAGTGTTAATTTAGCTTTTAGAATGGAAGAAGTAAATACAAAAAGTTTAAAATGAAGATTATTGAATAATTTCTTTAACCATTCAACATACCTAAACGTTTGGCTAAATTAGAGTGAAAGAAATCTACCCTGTGGCCAGGTGCTCCTAATTCTAAGTTATTTTCCTGATTATCGTGTTTTAATAATCCCGGGCTAAGTCCGTAATGAGAAGACATTTTGTGGATACTCACTGGAGATGTCTCCCCACCCACTTCAAGGGGGTTCCGTACAAATTAATACGTTGTACCGTAACTGTACCAGTGATTTGTAATTGAAATAAATGTATTTTCTTGTCAGCTTATCCCTTTTTGCGCTGAATTTTCAACGTGAAACAGTTGATCAGTGTTTACTATAAGGAGTCCACTCAGTATGAAAGGCTTAAATTTACTAGATGATTTCGAATGACAAACAGTGCAGACCCTGATCAGAGGGCTCCTCTAGGAGCCCTCTGATCTTGGTCTACACTGTTTGCAAATGCCAGTGCATGTGTTCCCCACATTCAAAGGGTAATAGCCCTTATGCTG
This sequence comes from Azorinus chamasolen, assembly GCA_963576725.1. Lineage (NCBI taxonomy): Eukaryota > Metazoa > Mollusca > Bivalvia > Cardiida > Solecurtidae > Azorinus > Azorinus chamasolen. Next base: position 102,261,837 of record OY755235.1, on the reverse strand, counting down.
CCAATGTAGACCTAGCTGTCATTTGCAGGGGCATCCCTCTCATCCTAGCTGTCTTTTGCAGGGGCAGCCCCCTGATCCTAGCTGTCTTTTGCAGGGGCAGCCCCCTGAGCCTAGCTGTCATTTGCAGGGGGCAGCCCCCTGATCCAAGCTGTCTTTTGCAGGGGACAGCCCCCTGATCCTAGCTGTCTTTTGCAGGGGGCAGCCCCCTGATCAGGATCTGCATTGTTTGTCCATTGAAACTCCTCATTACAAAGTATACCCTTTTATTCTAAATGGACTGCAGAGTTCCACAATGGTGAAGGATTCCACTTTTGAGATTTTCTGCATTCAAAACGTTAAGCTCTGACTGAAGAGATATATATATACCATAATTATGATCACTAATAGATACCCCCTGGGTGGAACAAATTTTTAAAGGGAGCTTCTTGTATTTGTATTTGCTTCTTGTAGGTGGTTGCTTAATGCAGAATGAAAACTGCAGAAAGCTCCTAAAGGAGCTTTCTGCATTGTTTTCAGTGTATTTTGAAAAAAATATGTATACTTATGTTTCCTCCCCAGAAATAAGTGGTTGGGGGCATTTATTAGGAAGAATACGGTATTGGCAATATTTTCACTGTAGATTACCATATGTCTGCTCATGATGGACAATGTAGACCTGTGTAAGTAGTATAAATACAGATCTGATGGCATGCTGGCTTCTGTATGCAGATAACATTGACCTTCCATTTAACCCTTTCCCTGTTCTATGTTTATTACAAATTTCAATACCTACTGAATATTCGTGGAAAAATAGTTTTAATGAAATATGGAAGTTGAAATAATGTAGCAATTTTAGGAAGTTAAGAAACCGATCTATCAAACTCCAAAAGCAAACAGAACAGACCCTGATCAGACGGCTCCTCTAGGAGCCGTCTGATCTGGGTCTACTCTGTTTGCAAATGCATGAAAACAGGTTTACATGACTGAAAGGGTTAAAAAGGTACTGTGTGGTGACAGAACACTTCAAGCAAAGGCTACATTGTAGTAACCTGGTAACTGAGATGGAGGTTTGTCATGGGGTCATGGAGGCAAGGCTGTCAGCGGGACACACCACAGGGTCGCTGACAATATTTCTGTCAGAGGGTCTTTAATAACAATAAAATTAGCCGAGAAAATTGGAAACTCTCAGGCCTTTATCAAGCTCATAAGGCTGAGAAATCCCTTGGGCCCTGTTTTATGGTTTTGGAATTATTCTTTGGTGACCTCTTTTGAATGCAGATTGAAAGGTGAACATTCCTATACATGACCTTTGTTCTATTCTGTTTGGTATGGTATTATCCAAGTAATTATTTGGCCCTTTTTCTCCATAAATATATCTTTTTATACCTTTGCTAGCCCTTAACTCCATAAATATATCTTTTAACGCCTTTGCAAACAGAGTAGACCCAGATCAGACAGCTCCTGTAGGAGCTGTCTGATCAGGGTCTACTCTGTTTGCTTATAGAATTATATAAATCTGCTACTAGTTTATGCTATGGTCAAAAACGTCTTCTATAACAACACAATTATAAAAGTACAAATAAATACTATTCATATATTCAATATTTCTTAATAAATATTCATACATTATAATATTATGACTGTCAGCCTTGAGTCATGTTTGATGACGTTTGTTCTAAGGACGCTAAAGCTATTATGGCCAGGGTAAAATTTCTTTCTTACCCCAATACGCCATAAATAAGCCTTTTCATGCCTTTGAAAAGTTAACAGAATAGACTCAGATCAGACAGCTCATGTAGATTTGATATATAGTATAGGTCTAATGCTGCAGTTTCTGCCTTGGCCAAAATGTCACATGCCATTATACAAATTCATCTAAGTAACATTCATGATGTCATTAACCCATTCCCTCATATTGACGACTTTTGTCCCATTCCCTCATATTGACGACTTTTGACCCATTCCCTCATATTGACGACTTTTGACGACTCAGTAAAAGTCACTTTATGAAACCATTGTGATAAATAGAGCATTTGCTCCTATAGGAGCAAATGCTCTATTTATCACAATGGTTTCAAACTACAAAACTACAGGTGGGTCGGTTTGGAGCCATTGATTGACAGGTGACAAGCCCCGCCCCCTGTGACGTCACAGCGTCTCCGCGTCATCCACGCCACGTAACAGCGAGTCACGCTTGGCCCCTCCCCTTAGAAGGGATGAGTCAGGGGACGAGTCATCGTCTATATATAGTAACGGAGCGTGAGAACGGTCATTCGTTTCTTTCGCCTCAACGACGCGGTACGGAAAAATTCCAGTCGGAAATGTCCCGACCATATCGAGAGAAAAATATGCCACGTCCGCTACCTGGCACGGAAAATTTCCATTACATCTTAACCCTTTTCTAAAGAAACGTACGTTAACGGTACCTTTCCGACGTAGACGGAAAATTACCAGCCTCCGCCGGAAATGCTATAGCCTTTTATAGAAAAGACGCTAACGGTACTCGCCATCGCCACGTCGACGTCGGAAACCGTACATCCGTATACGGAAAAGGACGCTATTTTTCCCGCCAACGCCGTCCACGGTTATAAGTACCGACGCCCAGATACCTTTTTTACTCATCTCGATTTTGACGCCCGCGTCGAGCGTACTCTAAACGGATAGTTCTTTTCGGAATAAATATCCAGCAGACGACAGAAAAAAGGTAAGTAAACCGTCGTTCTCTCTCCTTTCCTTTATACCTTACGGACGAATCTACTATAATAGCCAGTCTTTATAGGGTGGATCTAGACCTAACACCCCTTCTCTTTCGGGTCTACGTCGCTTGGCACGTCCGTAACCTAATCGTCGAAACTAAAACGAAAATCCAACTTAGATGCTCTTAAATAGACGATCGTCACTAACAGCGGACCGCATTTTCCCCGTTCAGCGAAAGGGCAGCTACGCGATTAACTAACCGTAGCCATGGCGAATGTTTACATTCCGATTGAACCCTTAACCTACACTTTTTACCTCTTTTCCGTTTTTAAAACCTAGAACTCGAAACGTGATTCAATCGTCCGTAGAAAAATTCGTCGTTTCTCGAAAAAGGTATCATCATTTATTTTAAAATACCAGTGGTAATTAGTTTGGAAACTATTCTCTTTTTTCTCTTTCAAATCGCTAAAGTTTTATCACTCGAAGAAAAATCTCACCAGAATATATACCGAGTTCGCCGTCCCTTCACCCTTATACCTCTAGAAAATGACAAAGGCACCGACGTTCAGCTAAAGCATTAAACCAACAACGCCGAGTCGGGAAAAATGTTCACGTCGTAATAAAGGTTTCTGCTAAAGATCGAGATTTTCGTAGCAGTACCAACCTTATACGTAAAAGTAGCCTATTTAAGAGAGGGTTGACTGTTCTGTCTATCGCGAAAAACCGCTTTGACTCCGTCAGATAAGGACAGTCAGACTTTTAACTGCGAGTCCACGCGAACTATATCCAATGCCTTCATATACCGAATAATGTACCCGAATACATATATTTCGACGCGACATATATCGCAGAACTAACCCTTATACTTTAACCGAAGTGATTAGACTTAAATGTACCGTTTAATGTGAATCTACGCTATTCACCTTGGCCTTAAAATCAACAGATAAAAGGTCTAAGCAGCCCGAGGAAGTATATCCGTTGCGTACATAAATAACCATTATCCCGCTAAAAACATCGATTCCGAGGAAAATAGTTTAGATTCAAATCCTCTCATCTGGAATTTAGACGTTCGCTAGAGCGGAAGCCGATCAGAAGCCAAACCCTCCTATGTTCCCTCGAAATGATAATAAATACAAGAGGACATTTTCAAAACGGTCATCGCTAGTAACGCGCAGCGAAGAATGTAGCCAACTTTGTAAATACTGTCAAACCCTCGTATATCGAAGATATATTAAATTAACTACACTATATTGGCTTATCCAAATTTACGTTTTACACTTACAGTAATACCTATCTTAAAGAAATTATTAAAAGAAGATAAGTTTTAAGACGGACACTTAACGCAAAAATTAACGCAATGTGTTTGACTATCCTTGACCATGTCACCGATGGATTTGCTGACCTTAATCCCATCTAATTCAAAAATTGTCTTCGTAACCCAGAGTCTCATCCGGATCCAAGAGGGAGAGAGAGACAGAGACAGAGAGAGAGACAGACATACTGACATACACAACTACAGACATATAAAAGACAGACAGACGAAAAGACAGACAGACAGACATACACAAGGGCACACTGCCAGAGACAGACAGACAAAAAAAAAAAAGAAAAAAAAGAAACATAGGGGGACATGATGAGATGAAAAGAGAACAAATACCATTTCATTTTCCAATCCATCAAATTTTATTTCATTCGTTTACATAAGTCAAAAATGGCAACTGCAACAAAATCGCTGAGTGCGTTCTTCTACTGTGCTTTCTAGTATACGTTGGGAAGCTTCTCTATAGTCTCTTCTAAACTGACAATTCGCTGACAATAGCGAACTCGTCATCGTATTTCACTATGTTATTACACGAACAATTGTCACATTCACCGAGTATCTAGTTTGTTTCTACCATCCGTACGCCGGAATTCCGGGAGGCCTCATCGAAAAATCAGGTTCGGGTACTGTTGCGGCTGGTCTCTCCTTAACGACTCTTCGGTGATTCCGCGCTGAAGCCGTCAACTTTCTTTGACCTTTGACTAATGATCTGGCCATTTCTATATCTTGGGCGATGGGCGTTACCCAAGGGATGACCCGTTGACCTTCGTCCTTCCCTCGGCCGTAACCGGTTTGGGGGTCTTCCACGATATAGTGACCTTTGTGATTCGGTCGCACTTTTCCTTCCGCCATTCTTCGAAAATGCCTCGTCCACTTTTCCACCTCGGAGAACCGTTGAACGGAACCGGTTTCGTCTTCCTCGTCCGCCTCTCTTTCTAATCCTTCACCGAGGATTTCGTCCTCGGTATCGTCGGATTCCGATATTTTTTCATCCAAATGCCTTTCATCGTCCGAATCGCTGTTACTATCGTCATCAGCTGAGGTACCTTCTTTTTTCATCGGACACCACGTTTGGACGTGCGCTCGCAAGTGACGTATATTCGATAGAATCGACCCGCAATGGTCGCACGTGATCCCCATGTCGCTCCGTGTAAGGAGGTCCGTAGGCGCCAATGATTGACGATTATTTACGGGTTGGCAGGTAACTTTCGACGGGTCGCTGGAGTCCGTTTTTTGGACCTTAACTTCGGTCGTCTCTCTTATATCTTCCAGTACATTGGCTCGCATACGCGAGCGTTCGAGCGTGTTCGGTTTCAAATCGATCAACAAGTAACCGTACGGCTGCCCGACGGCTTCTTCGAAATGACGTAACAGATGTCGAGAGTTACCCGGGTACATTTGTCTGGCCAGGGTCATGACTTGTTGTCTGTCTACGGGATTGTTAAATAGCACTAGGTAATGGCAGTTTCTTCTCTGGGTCGGGTCCTTACTATAGTAAAGGTTCTGATTGAGAGCGATGACGGATAAATTTCTGTGGTGACTGCCTTCGGTGAACAGGTCCGTGACTCTCGGGTCTTTGGCCGATTCGGTAGCCATGTCGTCCAAAACGATAAGGTTGTTGACGCGAGGGTCTAGAAATCCGTCACTGTCTAGGTTTAAAGGAACGTCTCGTATAAACTCCACTTTCGGGTAAACGGTTCTCCATATGACGTCGTACAAAGGCTGCCATCGTTTGTATAACCAGATGATACGTTGAGGCGTGGGTTGTATCTTGTCCGAATTTTGTAGCAGTTGGGACAGAAAAAAAGTTTTGCCGCAGGAGGTTGGACCGCTGACGATGCAAGTAAACGGGTGTTGAAAGGTAAACGGTGGTTGTTGTTGTTTCTGCTGAACGTGTTGCTGCTGCTGCTGGTATTGCTGCTGTTGTTGTTGCTGCTGCTGCTGTTGTTGTTGCTGCTGCTGCTGCTGTTGCTGCTGCTGCTGTTGTTGCTGCTGTTGGTATTGCTGCTGCTGCTGTTGTTGCTGCTGCTGTTGCTGCTGTTGCTGCTGCTGTTGCTGCTGTTGCTGCTGCTGTTTTTGTTGTTGCTGCTGCTGTTGCTGTTGTTGTTGTTGCTGCTGCTGCTGCGCGACATCATGTTTGTTCCGTATATGTCTCGTCAAGTCGTGAGGCCAGGCGTAAGTGTTCAGACATAGATTGCATCGGTACATGTTTTCCGTTCAGTGTATATCTTCGGAAAAGAATGATATTGGGTGTAATCCCTCTCTTATAAACTTTCATTTGTTAGTATTTTATACGACCGTAGGCGAAAGTGTGCATTCCAGAAACATCGGATCTGCCGGGTGGCTCAGTGGTAGAGCGTCCGCCTGCTGTACGAAAGGTCGTGGGTTGGATCCCCAACCGCGACAGACCAAAAGTCGTTAAAAGTTGGCACTAGTATAGCTCCATTGTCTACGTTCTACGTTAAAAGGTGTAGTTCTATGTCAGGATAATGTGACTGGGCGGAGTGCCTTTGCCATGTGCCTGTGGCAGGGGTATTCCAAGGGTTATGTAGATTTATATGTAGTCTAAACATTTCGACGTCTTGTCCATTCAGGGAGCGTCGACGATGAGGGGATGTTTTCGTACATCAATACTAATTTAGAGGTAATAAGATACATAACAAACTTTAGAATTGGAAAGGTTTTACTGTATACTGGCCACGGCGAAATGACTCGATAACCCTAGGGGTGAAAACTTTAACATTTATCCTTCCGTAATATCCTCTGCTTTGTGATTGTCGTTTGCAAAATATGTTAAAATATATATGCAAAATATATGCAAAATATTTAGTTTTTATACATTTCAAGTAAAGAAACCAAATAGTTTAGATTCAGTTGCGCGGCTTATGATCTGGATCCAATATGTTGGCAAAAACAACCACAGTTAAGTCGCAATCAACAGGCACAGGGTTAAGTGCAAAATACACATTGACCGTCAATAAATGCTATACATATTTATGTGATTTACAGATTGGAAATGTTATCCGCTTGTTTTTATAGTCTATATAGAAAATAGGAGGATTTGTATTCCGTTCGCGTTCAGTGGTTGCGTCAACGTGTATCAATTAAACTTGTAAAGGTCTTTTTACATTATAAAAGGCTGGCATAAGTGAAGTATATGATTTTATCATCGAATCGTCGCTAACGGTAAGTTTATCTGTCTTAAGAATGTCAAAATTTAGCATCCCCTATATGAAAACGGATTTAAGTGGTATCTTAAGGCAGGGTAGTGGACGGTATGTAAACGTGTAAAAGAAACCCGTAGTCAGCTATAAAATAACTATCGGTTTGGAGCTGAACGTCGGTGCCTTTGTCATTTTCTAGAGGTATAAAGGTGAAGGGATGGCGAACTCGGTATAGATTCTGGTGAGAGGTAGAGTTACGCCGCCAGCGCTGGATATCGTACTTTTTCTACTTCGACGGTAAAACAACTTTAGCGATTTGAAAGAGAAAAAAGAGAATAGTTTCCAAACTAATTGCCACTGGTATTTTAAAATAAATGATGATACCTTTTTCGAGAAACGACGAATTTTTCTACGGACGATTGAATCACGTTTCGAGTTCTAGGTTTTAAAAACGGAAAAGAGGTAAAAAGTGTAGGTTAAGGGTTCAATCGGAATGTAAACATTCGCCATGGCTACGGTTAGTTAATCGCGTAGCTGCCCTTTCGCTGAACGGGGAAAATGCGGTCCGCTGTTAGTGACGATCGTCTATTTAAGAGCATCTAAGTTGGATTTTCGTTTTAGTTTCGACGATTAGGTTACGGACGTGCCAAGCGACGTAGACCCGAAAGAGAAGGGGTGTTAGGTCTAGATCCACCCTATAAAGACTGGCTATTATAGTAGATTCGTCCGTAAGGTATAAAGGAAAGGAGAGAGAACGACGGTTTACTTACCTTTTTTCTGTCGTCTGCTGGATATTTATTCCGAAAAGAACTATCCGTTTAGAGTACGCTCGACGCGGGTGTCAAAATCGAGATGAGTAAAAAAGGTATCTGGGCGTCGGTACTTATAACCGTGGACGGCGTTGGCGGGAAAAATAGCGTCCTTTTCCGTATACGGATGTACGGTTTCCGACGTAAACGTGGCGATGGCCAGTACCGTTAGCGTCTTTTCTATAAAAGGCTATAGCATTTCCGGCGGAGGCTGGTAATTTTCCGTCTACGTCGGAAAGGTACCGTTAACGTACGTTTCTTTAGAAAAGGGTTAGGATGTAATGGAAATTTTCCGTGCCAGGTAGCGGACGTGGCATATTTTTCTCTCGATACGGTCGGGACATTTCCGGCTGGAATTTTTCCGTACCGCGTCGTTGACGCGAAAGAAACGAATGACCGTTCTCACGCTCCGTTACTATATATAGACGATGACTCGTCCCCTGACTCATCCCTTCTAAGGGGAGGGGCCAAGCGTGACTCGCTGTTACGTGGCGTGGATGACGCGGAGACGCTGTGACGTCACAGGGGGCGGGGCTTGTCACCTGTCAATCATTGGCTCCAAAGTGACCCATGTGTAGTTACAAAATCCTAAAAAAAATACTTTTCTCTAGTTAATGCTCCTTTTCAGTAGATTTATTCAAAGAGGTTGTATCTAAAAATAGCCTATGAGGTAATGGGTTAATTCTTTCATGAATATTCATGAAGTTAAAGTTTAATGCTACCATTACAGAGAGCCGGTGGGCGGCCTTAAATTACATTACTTACTTTTTAATTTTCAAAAGTAAAATATATTTCTTTCCTATGACAGACGGTAGTCTTTTGTATTTTATTTTTCATTTTTCAACCTCATCATACATGACTCTTTTAGTTTTGACCTTTACTGAATCACAATGGCCGTAATGTGGTCAAGAGTCCCAACTCCTATCATTGGTTACTGAAAGAGTTATCCCCATTTTAAAATGTACACCTTTTCAAGATTAGTGCTGTTACTTGCAATCAATGCTCTTGTACATGTAATTGAGTTCATGGGTTTTACAGCTATTTTTTTCTGCCGTTGGTTTTAGATGTAATGATTCTCGGAAACATAGTTATAATTTGTAGCTGATGTGCACACTATCCCAGTATTATGACTGTCAGCCTTGATTGATAAATACTTCATACTGATACATTACAGAACAAAAACTCAAATGACAACTAAGCAAATATTAATAGCCTTTAACCCATTCCTCCATATGCTATTTTTAGACCCAATCTCTTTGAATGAATCTACCCAAAAGGATCATTTGCTAGAGAAAAGTAGAATTTAAATTTTTTGTAGTTTGAAACCATTGTGATAAATAGAGCATTTGCTCCTATAGGAGCAAATGCTCTATTTATCACAATGGTTTCAAGAAGTGGTTATTACAGAGGTGTAGAAAGGCGTATTTATGGAGGAAAGGGTTAACCCTTCACATACCCAGTAACGAGTTTACTGACATTTGCCAACAGTGTAGACCATTGATCAGAGTCTACACTGTTTGTCATTCAAAGTCATTTCTCAGCTTGTACCCTATCACACTGAATGCACTCTGTCGTTAAACAATGACGGACCATTCCACTTTGAAAAATTCAGCACTCAAATGGTTAAAAAACTAGTTCTGAACTAATTTGTTCGAAGAAAATCTTGATATTAGCACGATTTAGTAGACTGTTAAGCACATTCTCATAGTGGTAATGGCCCAGAAAATTTCAACATCTTGGCGCCCCAGCGAACCCTCTGCGATACCAGCACCAGCGGTGCTCATAACCATACAGACGATATAAGCCTAATGTCAGTTAGCAGGGAGCGAATATTGCAGTTGATGTTTTTCGAGGAATATGGGCAGATGCCACGGATTTGCAGAAGCCTCACCCACAGGTTTTTCATATCCTGCATGTAGTTGTAATTATCTTGCTTCCAGAGCAGAAAATTCAAAAATGTGGCTCAGAGTCTGTACCTGGCTTTCCCCAAAATACTTTTCAAAGAGAGGAATTGGCTTAGCCTTTTACTCAGTAAACACGCCTTTCTATGCCTTTGCAAACAGAGCAGACCCAGATCAGACGGCTCCTGTAGGAGCCGTCTGATCAGGGTCTACTCTGTTTGCTTATGAAAAAATATAGGTATGATTCTACAGTATCTGTTGTGGCTAAATATTCTTGTGTGGTCATGTGCAATTATAACATTTATTCCTATGAATATTTATGATGTCATTATTTGTTTCATGAATATTCATGGAGTAAAGGGATAATCTCAAGACAATCCATATGGATTAGAACAATGTCAAAGGCTGGTCCCTAATTACCAGGACACCCAATAATACCCCCCCCCCCCACACACACACACACACACACACACACTCCCACTCCCCCTTCCCCGTCTTTCCAAATCAGACGGACTCAAGAGAAGTCTTTCTCTCTCGTCAGGATCTGCACTATTTGGTTCCCAAATTAGTCTTTCATCCGTACACAGTATGAACATTTATACAAAAGAAACATAAAATAAATACTCCAATATTCCTTTGATATAATCAATATACAGATTTAAATGGGACACATTTGAAGTATTCAGACACCAGATCTCCCATCTCCATTTGTTTGTTAACTCGTTACCCTTTAGACTATTTTTAGACCCAACCTCTTTGAATAAATCTATTGAAAAGGAGCATTTACTAGAAAAAAAGGAATTTTTTTAGAATTATGAAGTTTTGAAACCATTGTTATAGATAGAGCAATTTTGTTCCTTAATGGATCAAATGCTCTATTTATCACAATGGTTTTAAAAAGTCACTTTTACAGGGGCATCAAAAGGCGTCAGTAGGAGGGAAAGGGTTAAGATGAAGAATAACTTCAATTTGGTATGTTTTTTAAAACATTAAATTTTACTGACATGGCTCATTCAGACTGAAATGGCTCCACTCCACTGTTTTCCACTCAGCCACAAAAAAAGAAAATGACATCTTATGATGTTTAAAAATGACAATGGAGAAGAGTTTGCTCAGATTTTTTGTAGCAATGCAATGTGTAGGTTAACCCTATGCTCCATAATACACAATATAATGCCTTTGCAAACAGAATAGACCCATATCAGATAGCTCCCGTATGAGCCATCTGATCAGGGTCTGTTCTGTTTGCTTATTGAATAATACATTAGAACCCCTCTAATGTGACCACTTAATGAATTAACATGGGTGTCTTTATAAGCAGGTGATAGCTTAATGCAGAATGAAATTTATACAGAAAGCTCCTATTTGAGCTTTCTGCATAACTTTCATCCTGCATTAAGCTACCACCTGCCTATGCCATCCAGAATTATACCCCTTTTTGGTGGTCGCATTAGAGGGGTTTTACTGTACATCTAATTCTACCATGTCTGCCATTGCCAGAATGTGCTTTGTTCATTTTTCATTATTTCTTAGAATATTCATGGAGTAAAAGGTTAAACATTTTTGACAGAAATCCTCCATTACTACCCAGATAACAGGAAAGTGTTGACTGCATTTCAAAGCTGGCATATTAATGCATTTTGCATGGTGAGATAACGAAGTAAGACGTTAATGACAATTCGTACCAGGCATCTGATGTTCGGAGCAAAATTTTGACATTTTAATTGCAGGAAAGGTGAAAATGTCTTGTGTTTTCTACTTATATTCTTAGCGCTTATTCTGCTGAACCGACAGCTGCTTTGCTTTGTGTTTATAATACACTCCAATTCTCATCATATGCTAAATTGATCAAAACAGATCACATTCGAAACTGTTATTGTAGACGTAATTATCATTTATACAAAAAGAGGAGTGAATCATATTCAGGCGGCTTTCAGCTACAACCATATTTCTGGCCACCACTATGGGCAAGGTTGGACGTAAGAGTTAATACCCTATTTACTGTAAGTGTTCAAACACCAAATCTCACCTCTCCGCGGGTTTGAAAGCAGAATTACTCAATTTAGAAGCATTTTTACAACTTTACATTACACTGACATAGTAGCAAATAGTGTAGATCCAGATCAAACGGCTCCTGAAGGAGCCGTTTGATCAGGATCTGCACTATTTGCCTAAGGATGTCCATCCGAATACTTATGGTTATAGGTGTACGGAGTGACATGCTTTATTTATGGTCTTTTACCTTTAGCTAGCAAACACATTTTCATCTTTTCGATATTTCACCTGTCACAATTTTATAACACAGGTTATTCTTTTTCTCAATTAACGTACAATGTTTGTATTTAAAGCCGTTTTAATTATAATTAAATTATCACCATTTACTGTATGTCTCTTGCGATGTTGGTACATACTGATAACAAATATCATCACCTATACATGCAAAACATTCTAAACATTAACGGTTCTCTTGCTGAAAAAATGATTTCTGCCATATCTTAGTCTATTACAATTTTTTACTTACATTTGATTCGTTCAAACTAATTACAAGAAACTATTGACCGAGTGTCAAACAGCTTGGCTCCTGATACAATGCAGAGTTACTGAGCATCTCCTCTGGATCCAAGCTGTTTGCAAATGCCGTCCGTTCGTGCTTAGCACCAGAAGTGTTGAGCCTTTCCAGTTTTTTGGCGATATAATAGATTGATGGTTTGTGACTCCTACCACACTTGTTGCCAATTTACGATGACCTTTGAAAACAGTTTGGATCCAGATCAGACCCCTTTGAACTTTGACTTTCATTAGGATCCAGAGGGTTTGACACTTGGATCTTCATTATGAAAAGAATTAAATGAACAAAAAATGACCTGGAAGAATTTAGTAGATGGCAAATTTTGAAGATGACAGTTAGTTTGAAGGCAGGGAGGTAATTTCACTGGGTTATGTTGGGTGATAATTTGTACAGTTATTGAGGGTTTGTAAGCTTTGTAATGATAAAAATGTGGCAGACGTTCTTGAGATGATTATGACCTATGACTTGACACATACATCACCTAAATGAAATAATAGAATTTCCCCTACTCCTATCTTAGCCCAGTCTATTTTCTGATTGGTGGTTTTAGTATGTTTAGATTTAGTAAAATAATATGACATTTGCTCCAATGGACTTCTTACTATGTTTTCATTTAAAAAACTACATAATTCTAAAATTTCCCTTTTCTCTAGTTAATAAATAAAACAGGGGTCATCTGATCTGTTTGCAAAACATGAAAGAAAGGGTTACCCCATTCCCTTATATTGATGCCTTTTGACCACTCTATAAAAGTCATTTTGTGAAACCATTGTGATAAATAGAGCATTTGCTCCTATAGGAGCAAATGCTCTATTTATCGTAATGGTTTCAAACTACAAAATTCTAAAGTTTTCCTTTTCTCTAGTTAATGCTCTTTTTCGGTAAGTTTATTCAAAGAGGTTGGGTCTAAAAATAGCCTATGAGGTAATGGGTTAATAAAAAAAAACGGAAGCCATCTGATCTGGGTCTACCCTGTTTGCAAAACATGAAAGAAAGGGTTAAACTACCTATTAGCTAGTAAGATATGCAGATCTGAGTTAGAATTGTTGTGGTTGATGTTCAGCTACTTGTTATGACTTGTTTGTTTTCAATTCAAAGAGGCACGCTAATCATTCAGTTGCATTTGACTGATTTTGTTTCCTGTGATTGATACTTGTATCGTACAATCCAATGGAAACGAAGCGAGTGTTTTAGGAGCGAATTTCTCAGCTTTTATTGATAACATAATGCATTATTTGATTTTTATGTGGAAACATTTCATACAAAATGAATCATTATTTTGACAACATTGTGCAGTGTTCAGCCTCCGCAAGTGTGATTGAGCTGAAAAATATATGAAATTTTAATGCATTAGAATGTTTGAAGCATGCAACTTAGCCGCCAATTCTTAATCTGGAATCTTGTGGACTGGTTTCGGAGTATGAAAGCAACAAGTTTCGTCATCTCCTGTCATTCACATTGATTGTTGATCGCATCTTCAGCAATTGTTATTCCTCGCACAGCCCCTGGCTCTCAGAATCTCGCTTGTCAATGCCAATTTACGTCCTGTTCTGGTTCCCTTCACTAAATAATCTAATCTGCATAAAGTAGTCACGATTTTACAGGCATGCAATATTACATGTAAGCAGCAAAAATATGAAGTACAATCCTCGTAATGAAATGTTGGATGGGGAATGATGATGGCAACACATACAGGGACCACATGCAACACATCCAGGGCCTCATAGGGGCCGCATGCAACACATATAGGGCCCACTTGCAACAATACAAGGTTTAACACTAAACATGAAGGAGCAAACACACATTGCCTGGTACATAGTGACGACTAAGAATCTGATGTGCAATTAACCCTTTACCTGTTCCATATTGAAGTAAGAAACAATGATATCATGAATATTTATTAGCAGAATTTTATAATGTAAACTTTTCAAGTGAGGTCTTTGCTTTGATATAAACTTTAGAATTAGATCAATATCATGTCATAAACAAATAGAGCAGACCCTGATCAGACGGCTCCTGTAGGAGCTGTCTGATCTGGGTCTACTCTATTTGCTAAGAGGTGAAACGAAAGGGGATTAACCCTTTCCCTCATACAAACGTGTTTTCACGCATTTGCAAACAGAGTAGACCCAGATCAGATGGCTCCTAGAGGAGCCGTCTGATCAGGGTCTGCTCTGTTTGCTAATAGAATTTGATAGATCTGTTTCTTTACTTTCTAAAATATCTACAATGTTCCTCCTTCCATATTTCTTTATAATTATTTTGTTAATGAATATTCAGTAGGTATTGAAATTTGGGCTAAATATAGAACAGGGAAAGGGTTAAGAGAAATACAGTAATAGCCAACCATAAGAATCTTGACACCCTGTCTCCCCATTCCAACCATTTGTAAAGCTGAATAATTTTAATTTAGCACCATTTTGATGGTTTGGTCTGGGTCTTCACCGTTACCAGTTGTTATAACCTATTGAAACACTTTTGAAGTCATAACCCTTTCCCTCATATAAATGCCTTTTCATGAATTTGCAAACAGAGTATACCCAGATCAGACAGCTCCTATAGGGAGCCGTCTGATCAGGGTCTGCTCTGTTTGCTTTTGAAATTGTAATAGATCTTACTATAAAGTTTCTACCAATACCAGACTTCCAGATAAGATGCGTAAATTAAAACGTTTTCAAGAACAACTTCTTTATTTCTCCACCAAACCCTATGTTGTGACCACTCTTTAAAATCGTCTCTTCGAGACGATTCTAAAAAGTGGTCACAACATAGGGTTTGAGGAAGAAATTACGATTTTAGTATTTAAGTACGCACCTTTATCTGTAGCTCTGAATACTAAAATTGGTTTGTACATGTGCCATTATAAAAATTCAACTAATATTATAAATATTCATGATGTTATTATTTATTACATGAATAATCGACAGGGAGAGAGTTTATCAGTGTCTCATCTCGTCTCTGACTGTATTTATATTAAAAAAAATAAAAAAATAATTGAAACAGATTACATTGCTTGCAGATGAAAGTTAATAAGTGTTCAAATGGTAAATGAAAAGAAGATGGCTATATCATATTGATTACAGAGTTCGACCTGAGATTACTGTGGACTCATCTATAACCATTGCCACTTGCTCGGATGCCACTTGCTCAGATGCCATAGATTGCTTTCATTCAACAGCTTCACTTAAAAATAATAATAAAAAAAACATGGAAAATTTAGATGGATTCTTCTTTTGTTAATGGAGCATGCACTTAAAATTGTTGATTTTTTGAAAAGAAAACAATCAGATGACATGAGGGTTTGATTGGCAGGACAGTGGTTATTAATAGGTTGATTGACAGTGGATGTGTATTGCATGATGATTGATGATTGCATGATCACTAATGGGCCGGAGAGGCCTACAAATCTGGTAATTGCCTGTGTTATGTGGGAACAAAACCGGGGCCCTTGTTAGGATTCATGGCAATAGGGGAAGTGGCAGACTTGCTGCTAAAATCAGGGCTGGAAACATGGGGCTATTAGTGCAACAGGCTCATTAATCCCTGACACTGCTCATCAAAGATTAACCCTTTCCCTCATATTCATATGCCTTTTCAAACGGAGTAGACCCATTTCAGATGGCTCCTGTAGGAGCTCAGCTGTCTCATCAGGGTCTGCTCTGTTTGCTTATAAAATTATAATAGAGCGGACTATATAACAAAATATCCTGCGTTTTTATACCATTATAACAATTCAGCTAATAAATATTCATGATATCATGATCCTAAATGAGTCATCTGATCAGGGTCTACACTGTTGGCAAAGGTTTAGAAAGGCATGTTTGTGGAGTACAGGCTTAGTAAGTAGTGAAAAATGACCCAGATTAACCCTTTGCTTCATATATACACCTTTCTATGCCCTTGCAAACAGAGTAGACCCAGATCAGACGGGTCCTAATTAGGAGCCGTCTGATCAGGATCTGCTCTGTTTGCTTATGAAATAATATAGATATGATTATATGATTATACAGGTACTGCAACGGCCACAATTTCCGATGTTTATGTGCCATTTGGAAAAAAACAACCAATCTAATCAATATTCATGATGTCATAATTTCTTACATGAATATTCATGGCGTAAAGGGTTAAGCAGATAGTGGAAAAAGACCCAGATTAAAGAAAGAGCAATGTTTAGGGTCTTCACCACTTCCTCCTATGTGTCTGTCTTCACCATTTACTCCTATGTCAATCTAATTCTAAAGACCTCAAAATGGTGCCAACTTTACTTATTTAGCCTAACAAACCCATGGAGCGGGACTGTTGGATGTCCGAATATCTTTGGATAATTAGGGTATATGTATATTATAGTGGAATCATCTATATAACACCACAATAATCTAATAGTCTGTTAATCATACTAATCTGGCACTGGGGGGGGGGGGGGATGTTTTCTTTATCGTGAATATCTTAACCCTTTCTTTGTTTAATAATCAAGTAAGAAATAATGACATAATGAATACGGTTTAGCTAAATTTTTATAATGTTAACTTTTCAAGGGAATTCAGATCTATATCATAATCAGGTCAAAAGCAAACAGAGCAGACCCTGATCAGACGGCTCCTATAGGAGTTTGAATTTTGTAGTTTGAAACCATTGTGATAAATAGAGCATTTGCTCCTATAGGAGCAAAATGCTCTATTTATCACTGGTTAGCTCCCCTGTCTACGCTCGACATTAAAGGGGTAGTTCCAGGACTGGTCGGCCCAGTGTCAGGATAATGCGACTGGTGGGGTGCCCTTGCCATGTGCCCGCAGCAGGGGCATTCCAGTGAGACTGCACTATAACTTGTCTCATGCGGGTACAGTCTGCAAATAACTGAAATACTGTTGGTCGGACGTAAAACCCAACTCACTCACTCTATTTATTACAACATTATAATATCATGTTTCAACAGGTGACTTTTGCAGAGGCATCAAAAGGCGTCAATATGAGGGAATGGGTTATTTCTAACATGAATATTCAACATGGAAAGGGTTGATAATTTTAGGAATGCTAAGGAAATATGATTTTGATGTTTACTGGTACTAGCATTACTTCCACTGGAAAAGCCCATAAAGTCTCATGAAACCATAAACCAGTTAGTCCTGGGGAAGTAATTTGCTGCACAGACACAGAGCTGGGATCCAGGCACTAGCATCAACAGGTGATCCCTGATACAATTTCGGGAACCGGCCCAGGTTCAATGGCTGTCAACCCGCTGGCTTGGTTACCTGGAAAATCTGAACACTAATCAGAAATCACCAGGGCTGAATTAACAATAATAAGCAAGTAGAGGTCTGCCTCTTCAACCTCCGGCTCCAAACATAAATACTGGGTTATAAATCCCATTCCCTCATATTGACGCCTCTGTAAAAGTCACTTTCGGAAACCATTGTGATAAATAGAGCATTTGCTCCTATGGAGCAAATGCTCTATTTATCACAATGGTTTTAAAATTACACAATTCTGAAATTTTCCTTTCCTGTAGTTAATGCTCCTTTTCAGTAGATTTATTGAAAGAGGTAGGATCTAAAAATAGCCTATGAGGTAATGGGTTATATGTATTTTGAGTTTCTTAAGCCCTTTACTTCATAAATTGTCTTGTAAGAAATAATGATATCATGAATATGAATTGGATCAATTGTTGAAATAGCATAATTATGAACACTGGAATTTTAGGCCATAACAGAAACAAACATTAAGCAGACCCTGATCAGATGGTTCCTACTAGAGCTGTCTGTTCTAGGTCTACTCTGTTTGTAAAAAGGCATCATATATGAGGAATTGGGTTAAGAATAACTCCTTTATTTCTCCACCAAACTCAAAGAGACAATTCTAAAGAGTGGTAACAACACAGGGTTTGGTGGAGAAATGAGATTTTAGTGGAGAAATGATGATTTTAGTATCTGAGTACGCACATTTATGTGTTGCTCTGGTATAGACTATTACTAATATACCCATAGCGTGCTAAGTGTTAATTATTCACATTGATTGGTTTATTTGTAGTTAGGGTTTCGGTTAGTAAATGCGTAAATGCTGTGTTTGAAATGCCACTCTCAACTAGCAGACCATCGCCAGCAAAAGCTTCATTATATATTCCACTATAGGCTTCAGTCTTCTTTGTAAACCTATTTACATCACAAATCTACAATCCATTTCGCTGATGAGAAGAGCCGGTCTATTAGAAAAGCCTCTTGAGTGATAGCAGAATTCATGTGAATTTACGCATAGATTGGAATGAGCACACTAATGAAGTTGGATTGATTCGTACATCATGGCAAAATGTACAATGGCAGCAAATTCAACGAGGGACGTTAACTCGATTTGCTGGAACAGTCGATAGATTTATCTATATTTGGCTCTTACATTTCTTCACTATATAAATGTAAATTTAATCCCCATGTAGTGTAACACAGAACATTTTCAATTTTCGTAGCATTTCTGTGTTAAGTTTCCGGTTATTGAATTTAGTAACATGTCTCGGAGGAGTGCTGGAGTTTTATCTGGTTATATGAATAGTTTGGAGATATCACTGTAAATCAAAAGCTTTCCTAACAAAATACCTTTCAAAGGTTCAGTCCATGTTAAGTTATTCTATATTCAAAGTAAAAATTATCATCTCCCCATTCCCCAACCCGCTCATATCCTCCAGCAACCCCATCCAAAATAAAACAAAACCTGAAACAAAAATTAATTGACAAAACAATGAAGACCCCCATCTAGTGCTTGCAGCAGTCTGGTCATTTTAACCCATTACCTCATAGGCTGTTTTTTTAGATCTAACCACTTTGAATAAATCTACCAAAAAGGAGCATTAATTAGAGAAAAGGCATATTTTAGAATTTTGTAGTTCAGGATTATGGCCCTTGAATTGTCTAATTTTAGCCATTTCGGCCTTGTCCGCTCTGACTTGGTGAACTTTTTTTTCATCCAATCATCATCAAATTTGCTGAAAATGTTTGCAGTAATAATGTCTCAGCTAAGTTTTAATAACCAGTCATATCATCATAGGCACTTTAGAATTATGGCCCTTGAATTGTCCAAAATTTGTCATATTAGCCTTGTCCACTTTTAATCTTTTAACCAGTTTTCAATATCTACTGAATATCCATGGACAAAGTAGTTATAATGAAATATGGGAGGTGGAACATTGTAGACATTTTAGAAATTAAAGATACAGATCTATCTAATTCCATAAGCAAACAGCAGACCCTGATCAGACGGCTCTCCTATATGAGTCTGAGTCTCCAAGTGGAAGAAAATTTTTAGGAACTAAATACTGACATAGCAAACATTTAATTAGAATATGACTGAGGCTATCAATTAATCATGGAAATAAAGTACATTGTGATAAAAACTAAAAACAAAAAAGAATTATGGTTTTCACATCGGCTGCAAAATGTCAATGTTAATATGCATTTGTTGTATATTGTCAGTCAGGATAGTGATAGATAGTTTGTCTATGGTGATTTACAGAATTTCCGCGCTGATGCTTATCTTTGTACGATAGGAAATTGGCTGCATGGAGGGAGATAATATCTATGTGAATATTTATATGCATATTAGTTCACACTCGCTTTGATGTTGGTAGAGTCAAAGTTGCTGAGGCGCTTTGATATTGAGGGATGGCCTTGTATAACATAATGAAAGACTGTGTCTAGTGTATAACAGGATACACTAATTATCTGAAGTACCGGTATTCAGACACCCAATCTCCCATCTCTGCCAGTTTGTAAAGCTGAATAAATATGCTTTTCAACGCCTTTGCAAACAGAGTAGACCCAGATCAGACGGCTCCAGGAGCCGTCTGATCAGGGTCTGCTTTGTTTGCTTATGATATAATACAGATATGAGTCTACCGTTGCTGCCATGACTAACGTTTATGGGTTCATATGGCTTTATAAAACTGAATCTAATTAATATTCATAAAAGTGTTATTTTTTACATGAATATTTATGGAATAAAGCGTTACGTACTGCTCTTTCAGGATCCATTTGATATGTGCCTGTTCTTAGGATGATTAGGGTATCCATTTACTACATGGAAAGCAACATTGTGGCATCGGCTATGGTCTCTTACAATCACAGTGACCTTGACCTTTAGTATGCATACTAACATTGTGTATGGCATTACCAATGGTGTCTTACAATCATAGTGACCTTGACCTGTAGTATGCATAATAACATTGTGTATGGTATTGCCAATGGTGTCTTAAAATCACAGTGACCTTGACCTGTAGTATGCATACTAACATTGTGTATGGTATTGCCAATTGTCTCTTACAGTCACAGTGACCTTGACCTGTAGTATGCATACTAACATTGTGTATGGTATTGCCAATGGTCTCTTACAGTCGCAGTGACCTTGACCTGTAGTATGCATACTAACATTGTGTATGGCATTACCAATTGCCACTTACAGTCACAGTGACCTTGACCTGTAGTATGCATACTAACATTGTGTATGGCATTGCCAATGGTTTCTTACAATCACCCTGACCTTGACCTGTAATATGCATCTTTGTGCAGATTATAATTATTTTGGTAGTTTATTTTATCATATAACTGATAGAAAATAATCACTGACCTTTTATTGTGGCTATTTATGCTCTCAAGCAATATTGCATTGCAAAACTTAGAACTTGAATGAGTAATGGCTGGTAGATATTTATAATCTTTCTAACCGTTTTGTTTTCACCTTGACTGCAGATTCACTTGATGCATTTCCGTGCAGTCATAGGTCAAACACAGGTCTTGTCAGCCTTTCTTTGATTTAACAGCAGAAAAAATGTGGACTGGCTCTTAAATTTTATGCATAGTCATCAGAAAATATTTCTAGATTGGAAAACAGGTTTAATTGCACCAAATGTAATAGATACCTGAAATAGGGTGTGAAGTGTTTACAGCCTGAAATTTTAATACATTTTGCAGATGCTAACAGAGAAAGTTGTTTAAATCCAGCAGTTTTTACACTTAATTTGTCTCAAATTGCGCTGATCCAATTTTCTACCCTCAAGTTTTAATGAGTGGTGCGTTGTATTGATATATTGTAATGCATGTATGGAATGGGGAATATTATTCCTGTTGTTCAACGTTCAGAGCCATTAGGTGTGAAATTGAGAATTTGTGAGAATCATTCCATTCAAGGGAAGGTGAGAAGGTGATTGATTTTGAAATTTTTCACGAATGCAGCAAACCGGTGTGGAGCTATTGTTGCAGGCTCCATTAACCTTTACTGTGCGGGACACAAGTCAATAATATCCTTTGCAAACAGTGTAGACCCAGATGAGAGGGCTTCTAGAGGAGCCCTCTCATCAGGGTCTGCACTGTTTATCATGTTACACTTTTCATTAGAAAAATCCCTTAATATTCACCGTAAGCTTGACCTGTTTGAATTTTGGAATAGTCCATTTGAAAAGTCAGCGTAGTAAAGGTTGATCATTACCCAGTTGTGAAAAAATAATGTTTCCAAAAATATGGATCTCGTACATTTTAACTATTTCCCAAGTTGATCAAACATTTTAGGAACTACTGAAAAAGTGTCAAACAGCTTGGATCCTGATGAGACGCCGAGTTATTCGGCGTCTCATCTGGATCCAAGCTGTTTGCAAATGGGAGCGAAGTGGTGGATAGCGGAAATAAGAGTTAATAGAGGTGCAATGACTGGGCAGAAGATATTTATGGCCAGATTTTAGACAAAAACTACTAGAAATTAAAACACAGTCGATTACGCTTCATGCCTGGAACACTGAATAGTCCAGCCTAGCAAAAACACTGGGGTTTTGATGGCCCTGTCAGATAAAGTTGCTTTTGAGTATAGGTGACAGAAGAATTCGATTACCCTTGTGTCGCTGGAACAGTGAAGTTCAAACTGAGCAGTGAAATTTTGAGATATATATAGATTACTTTTGCAAATAAGCTGATTGTAATTTGATAACACATTTTATCAGTTTATTGTGCTAACCTTTTAACCAATGGAGACACCAGACCCAGATTAGATGGCTCCTGTAAGGGTTGTTTGTTCAGGGTCTGCTGTTTGCTTTTGAAATATTATAGATATGATTGATTCTACACTTTCTACCATGGCTAGAACTTCCTGAGGTCATTATGCCAGAGTAAAAATTATTCTAAATAATATTCATGTATTTATCACAATGGTTTTCAAAAAACACTTTACAGAGGCACATTAAAAGGCAGTCAATATGAGGTGATGGGTTAAAGATCCGATAATGATGCTTGTTTACGTGTTCGAACTATCGGGGTTTCACTGTGGATAGCGATGCTGTGGGTGCATCTCTTCATGCTGATGTTATCTCTTAGAACACTTTATTCCAACCATAAATGACAGAACGACTAGCCATTCATCTCAGGATATCTGATTGGTGCATCCAAAACGGTACCTAATAAAGTTTTCAACGATTTAATTAATTCCTTACCATTCTTCAAAATGTCCGTTTAGCCGAAGTTAATTTTGATGCAGCAAGATTGTGGTTACAATGGAATCCCTCCGTAGCATCAACTTAATTAATAATCACGGGTGTCTTTGAAAGCCCCGAGGCTGCTGCTTAATGAAGGATTAAAGTAATGCAGAAAGCTCCTGTTGGAGCTTTCTGCATTACTTTAATCCTGCATTAAGCTACTATCCACCTATATGATATGGCACACACACACAGATTGTAATTAGCAGTCAATTACTTCTTATCTGGCTAAAACTTTATGGCTTGGAATATGTGGTCAATTTGTCGGGATGAGTACTAACTGATGGGAGAAAGCACTGAATGAATCCAGCCTATATTACAGAGATCCCGGTATTGGTCCCGGGAGGACTATTCATTGGCTGTTATAGCTTTGTCCCATTTCATTTCATATATGGAGCAATATGCATGGAACAATGGGTTGACATGGTCTGGGGATGTATACCTGCTACAGTTCAAGTACAAAAGTAATGATTTTACTTCTTTGATTTGTGGGTGGAAACGTCAGTGAATTAAATTCAGTTTAGCACAAAAACTGCTGGATCCGTTGTGTGTTTTATTGTATCTTGCCTTGATATTGGCGACATTCACAGACAAAAAAGTCACTGAGGCATGTGTATGAATACTGCATTTCTCTGCCAAATCATACCATGTTTGTACTTATCAAAATTGCCCATAGAGGCTTGTTGGTACTCATTAAAATTGTCCCAGAGAGACGTGGGTACTCATTAAAATTGACCCAAAGAGGCTTGTTGATACTCATTAAAATTGACCCATAGAGGCATGTTGGTACTCATTAAAATTGACCCAAAGAGACATGTGGGTACTCATTAAAATTGACCCATAGAGGCATGTTGATACTCATTAAAATTGACCCAGAGAGGCTAAATGATACTCATTAAAATTGACCCAGAGAGGCATGTTGATACTCATTAAAATTGACCCAGAGAGGCTAAATGATACTTATTAAAATTGACCCAGAGAGACATGTTGGTACTTATTAAAATTGTTCCCCAGATAAGCATTTCTAATGAGTACCAACATGCTTACCATGAATATTTAGGGATGTTTTCTGAAGAAAAGAGTAACATGACGAACAGTGCAGACTCTTGGAGCCCTCTCATATGGATCTACACTGTTTGCCAAGGACATTGGTGACTTATTTCCCACAATGAAAGGATTAAAGATATCAAAATGGTGCCCAATTGTCTTATTCAGCTGTACAAAATGTAACGAGAGGAGAGGGGAGGTTAGACTCAGATCAGATGGCTCCTGTAGGAGCTGTCTAATCAGGGTCTGCTTTGTTTGCTTATGAAATTCTTATAGATCTGACTACAGTTTCTACCAATATCAACACATCTGTGAACATACTCCATTATAAGAATTCAGCTAATCAATATGCGTGATGTCATTATTTCTTACATGAATATTCAACAGGGAAAGGGTTAATGGTTCATTTTGCATGTTTTGTAACGGGATAATTACCCATGGTGCTAATCTACTCTGCAATATGCAGGTGCATCAGCTGGGTACTGCACATGTTGGAGTCTGTGAGTCTGTCAGCAAGGCAGCAGCAGTCACATTAACTCTTTATGCCATGAATATTCATGTAAGAGATAATGACATTATGAATATTAATTAGATTGATTATTATGATAATACATGTACACAGGAATCTTTGGCCATTGCAGAAACTGCAGGATCAATATTGCACCATAAGCAAACAGAGAAGACCCTGATCAGACGGCTCCTCTATGAGTCATCTGATCTGGGCCTACTCTGTTTGCAAACACGTAGAAAGGCATATTTATGGAGTAAAGGGTTAACCCTTTCCTTCATGCCTTTACAAACAGAGTAGATCCAGATCAGACAGCTCCTGTAGGATTTGTCTGACCAGAGCCTGGTCTGGTTATTTATGAAATCATAATAGATCCAACTCTCTAGTTTCTACCAATACCAACACATCCTGTGTCAATATACCATTATATACAAAGCTGCTAATAAATATTCATGATGTCATTATTTCATACATGAATATTCAACAGGCAAAGGATTAACCTTTTCAGTCATAAACTATTTTTAGACCCAGCCTCTTTGAATGAATTGACCAAAAAGGAGCATTTTCAAGAAAAAACATTGTGATAAAAAGAGCATTTGCTCCACAGGAGCAAAATTTAATGCTCAATTTACCACAATGGTTTCATAACTACATGATTCTAAAAAAATCCTTTTTGCTAGTAAATGCTCCTTTTCAGTAGATTTATTCAAAGAGAGGGGGTCTAAAAATAGCTTATGAGGAAATGGGATAGATAACTGGTCCCTATGCTCTTCTAATCTCTCTGTATTTCCATGCATTGTTGCAGCTAATTTGTTTGCCATACGATAAACATTGAAACTTGGTGCATCTTTTTAGCGCTCATGCAATTAATTTGAAATGTGCACAGAATTTGTCTCCTGCAAGTAGGATTGGCAATTTCTTTCTTTTATTTATTTATTTGTATGTACCATGATTGTGTTTAACTCTTTCCCCCATAAATACGCCTTTCTACGCCTCTGTAATAACCACTTCTTGAAACCATTGTGATAAATAGAGCATTTGCCCTTATAGGAGCAAAATGCTCTATTTATCACAATGGTTTGATCACAATGGTTTCAAACTACAAAATTCTAAAATTTTACTTTTCTCTAGTAAATGCTCCTTTTGAGTAGAGGTTGGGTCTAAAAATAGCCTATGGAGGAAAGGGTTAATGCTTTCTCTCATATAAATGCTTTATCATGCCTTTGCAAACAGAGTAGACCCAGATCAACTGGAATCCTTCAAGAACCATCTGATCAGGGTCTGCTCCGTTTGCTTAGGAAATTATGACAATTCTGACTACAGTTTCTACCAAAAACTCACGTATGTATGCCATTACGAAAAAAAATCAGCAAATAAATTTTTCTGATGTCATTTTTTCTTACATGAATATGTCATTTTTAGCTCGTCTGTTTCGAAGAAATCATGAGCTATTGTCGTAACTCCGTTGTCGTTGTTGGAAATCTTAACATTGACTATAACTTCTTCAATTTTTCATTTACAACCTTCATTTTTGGTATGCATGTTCATCTTGACAATGACGACAGACGAGTGTTTGCACCTGCTTGCGGTGCTCTTGTTTTTATGAATATTCAATAGGGAAAGGATTAACTTTGGCACAGAGTGTCATTTTCTGATCTGGATCCAGTCTATGGGGAAGGGCCAGTAATTGTTAGACTGGAATGGCTTATATTAACTCTTTGCACACTAAGTAATTTTTTGTCTGCAACAATTGTCGTCTGCTTCAATTCTTAAAATAAACTTTCTCTCATTTCTTTGCAAAAATATGATCAAGATGACAAATAGTTTGGATCCAAATTGTTTGCATAGATAATCACAGTTTCACCGCTAGCGTGCAGAGTTAATGGGTACTGTCTATATTGTCTGATCTGGATCCAGTCTATAGGGAAGCTAGGGCCAGTAATTGTTAGACTGACGTGCCTATTATTGATGGATGGATACTGTCTGTATATTCAAGTGTAATCAAGAGAAGATTAAAGCGAAGTACCGTGAAATCATACGAAAGCGATGACCACAAAGAGGTCTGATTCTGTGTCTTCATGTCAGGTGGTTGCTTTAATGCAGAATGAAAGTAGTGCAGAAGGCTCCGCTAGGAGCTCCACTAGGAGCTTTCTGCATTACTTTCATTCTGCATTAAGCAACTGCCTACTCTTTTAAGCTCCCACCTTAATTAAGTAGTCGCTTTAGAGTAGATCTATTGTTCTTTGATATATTCACTTCCTCTTATAGATCATAATATCCACTTCACAAGGGCTAATTCTTGAAAAGAAAGTCCAGATCCAGATGAGATTTGGATCCAGGGCCTGACATCAGAACGCGAACTGTATAACACTTTCCTGTTGTTTTGAAAATGAATTTGTAGAAAACACAGAGAAATGAGAAATGAAGCAGATGACAGTTTTGCTTGCGGAAGATTGTTTGACGTGCTAAGAGTGAAACAGCAGACTAATTACGATAGGTATATTAACTCTTTCCTCCATAAATACGTCTTTCTACGCCTCTGTAAAAGTCACTTTTTGAAACCATTGTGATAAATAGAGCTTTTGCTCCTAAGGAGCAAATGCCCTATTTATCACAATGGTTTCAGAATTACAAAATTCTAAAAAAATCTCTTTTCTCTAGTTAATGCTTCGTTTTGGTAGATTTATTCGAAGAGGTTGGATCTAAAAAATAGCCTATGAGGGAATGGGTCACTGTTTCAACAAATTAATCGCTTGACTGCTGAATTTCTAAAGTGGAATGGTCCATCATTGTCCAAGGATAGATTCCATTCAGTTTGAAAGGGGGTAAATTGTAGGAGGAATATATTGAATGACAAACAGTGTAGATCCTGATCAGGATATATGACAGACCTATCCCCCACCCCCCTGATTGATCTGTTGCACGAGGAATGCGATGTCATTTAGAGCCGAAGATAACAGCTGTAAATGATCCATCTGAAGCTCTTACTTCTTAGTCAAACACTGTGTTGCTGGTACTCGTTAGAATGGCTTCAGGGAGGCAGTTCTAATGAGTACCAACAAGATGGGATTTGGCTGAGAACTAGAGTACCTAGGTACTCTTACCTGTAGCTCTGTAGAATCATTTTGAATGAACACCATTAACCCTTTTCTCCATAGTTATACCTTTGCAAACAGAGTAGACCCCAGATCAGATGGCTCCTATAGGAGCCATCTGATCAGAGTCTGCTCTGTTTACTTATGATGTAGTATAGATATGATTTTACTGTTTTTGCCATGGTCAAAAATTCCTGCGTCTGTGTCCTACCATAACAGCTGGCCAAATTTTTATCATGACATATGAACAGAGGAAAGTTTTACACTGGCCAACACAGTAGAATCGGATCTATATTGGGTTATGCCATATGAAGCGAATACAGGAACCATCTAATCTGGGTCTACTGTGTTTGCAAAAGGTGTATTCATGGAGTAAAGAGTTAAAATGAAAATGGTGAAATGTATATTTTGAAAATTGCAACAGATCCATATCTCTGCAGATGAAAGTTACTGAACGTAATAAAGGGTTATTTAGATATTTTTGCACTTTCATTGTTTTACATGGGCTCCCCTATAGTAATTGTGGGGTTTATGTGGGTTTTATATCTGTTATTTATTACAGTAATTTCTGGAGCTATTGCGGTATTTTCTATGTCAGCCCTAGAGAGATGATAAATTCCATATTTCTCGTATTTGAAAACTTTTATTAGTAAGCAGTCGGAAAAGGTTTATTAGAAACGAGTCTGATTGTAATTAGCGAGTGTATATGTTTGGAATCGATACTTGTGCACCCTCTAGGGAGAGAAGTATTATTTCAGGATCGTGTGATAGGCAAATTGTGCATCGTACACTTGCAGCTAGACATAAACATTTAACATGCCTATCTTATAGTAAACATCAAATATCTTATAAAAGTAAAAAAAACAATTTCAGTTTGAGCTACAACAGTATCATTAACCCTTAACCCATTACCTCATAGGCTATTTTTAGATACAACCTCTTTGAATAAATCTACAAAAAAGGAGCATTAACTAGAGAAAAGGAAAAATTTAGAATTTTGTAGTTTGAAACCATTGTGATAAATAGAGCATTTGCTCCTATAGGAGCAAATGCTCTATTTATCTCAATGGTTTCACAAAGTGACTTTAACAGTCGTCAAAAGTTGTCAATATGAGGGAATGGGTTATCTCCATAAATATGCCTTTTTTACACCTTTGCAAACAGAGAAGACCCAGATCAGACGGCTCCTGTAGGAGTTTCTACTACTTAATACTGTCTGTTACTTCTTCTACTGCTGTCTGTTTCTACTACTATTACTTTCTTTTACTTCTTCTACTGATGTTTGTTTCTACTACTATTACTTTCTTTTACTTCTTAAACTGATGTTTGTTTCTACTACTGTTTCTTTCTGTTTCTACATCTACTGCTGTCTGTTTCTACTACTATTACTTTCTTTTACTTCTTCTACTGATGTTTGTTTCTACTACTATTACTTTCTTTTACTTCTTCTACTGATGTTTGTTTCTACTACTATTACTTTCTTTTACTTCTTAAACTGATGTTTGTTTCTACTACTGTTTCTTTCTGTTTCTACATCTACTGCTGTCTGTTTCTACTACTATTACTTTCTTTTACTTCTTCTACTGCTGTCTGTTTCTACTACTATTACTTTCTTTTACTTCTTCTACTGATGTTTGTTTCTCTTACTGTTACTTTCTGTTACTGCTTCTACTGCCCCATTGCTATCTGTTTCTAGTACTATAACTACTGTCTGTTATTATACCCCCACAAACAGAGTTTGAGGGGGGTATACTGGAATCAGCCTGTCGGTCGGTCGGGCGGTCGGTCAGTCTGTCTGCAAAATCTTGTATGGCTAACTCCTCCTTCAGTTTCAACCCGATTCACTTGACACTTGGCATAATTGTTAATCAGGAGTAGTAGATGTGCAAGACACAAATTTCAGATCTCTGTGACCTTGACCTTGACCTTTGGCCTTGAAATTGGTCTTGAAATTGGCAGGCAAAAGCTTGTACTTTGAACTCCTCCTTCACATTCAACCTGATTCACTTGATACTTGGCATAAATGTTAATCAGGAGTAGTAGATGTGTAAGACACAAATTTCAGGTCTCTGTGACCTTGACCTTGACCTTTGGCCTTGAAATTGGTCTTGAAATTGGCAGGCAAAATCTTGTACTTTGAACTCTTCCTTCACTTTCAACCTGATTCACTTGATACTTGCCATAAATGTTACTCAGGAGTAGTAGATGTGCAAGACACAAATTTCAGGTCTCTGTGACCTTGACCTTGAAATTGGTCTTGAAATTGGCAGGCAAAATCTTGTACTTTGAACTCCTCCTTCAATTTCAACCTGATTCACTTGATACTTGGCATAAATGTTACTCAGGAGTAGTAGATGTGCAAGACACAAATTTCAGGTCTCTGTGACCTTGACCTTGACCTTTGGTCTTGAAATTGGTCTTGAAATTGGCAGGCAAAATCTTGTACTTTGAACTCCTCCTTCAATTTCAACCTGATTCACTTGATACTTGGCATAAATGTTACTCAGGAGTAGTAGATGTGCAAGACACAAATTTAAAATCTCTGTGACCTTGACCTTTGGCCTTGAAATTGGTCTTAAAATTGGCAAGCAAAATCTTGTACGGCAAACTCCTCCTTCACTTTCAACCTGATTCATTTGATACTTGGCATAAATGTTACTCAGGAGTAGTAGATGTGCAAGACACAAATTTCAGGTCTCTGTGACCTTGACCTTGACCTTTGGCCTTGAAATTGGTTGATATTGGCAGGCAAAATCTTGTACTTTGAACTCCTCCTTCAATTTCAACCTGATTCACTTGATACTTGGCATAAATGTTACTCAGGAGTAGTATATGTGCAAGACACAAATTTCAGGTCTCTGTGACCTTGACCTTGACCGTTGGCCTTGAAATTGGTCTTAAATTGGCAGGCAAAATCTTGTACTTTGAACTCCTCCTTCAATTTCAACCTGATTCACTTGATACTTGGCATAAATGTTACTCAGGAGTAGTAGATGTGCAAGACACAAATTTAAAATCTCTGTGACCTTGACCTTTGGCCTTGAAATTGGTCATGATATTGGCAGGCAAAATCTTGTACTTTGAACTCCTCCTTCAATTTCAACCTGATTCACTTGATACTTGGCATAAATGTTACTCAGGAGTAGTATATGTGCAAGACACAAATCTCAGGTCTCTGTGACCTTGGCCTTGAAATTGGTCTTAAATTGGCAGGCAAAATCTTGTACTTTGAACTCCTCCTTCACTTTCAACCTGATTCACTTGATACTTGGCATAAATGTTACTCAGGAGTAGTAGATGTGCAAGACACAAATTTAAAATCTCTGTGACCTTGACCTTTGGCCTTGAAATTGGTCTTAAAATTGGCAGGCAAAATCTTGTACGGCAAACTCCTCCTTCACTTTCAACCTGATTTACTTGATACTTGGCATAAATGTTACTCAGGAGTACTACATGTGCAAGACACAAATTTCAGGTCTCTGTGACCTTGACCTTGACCTTTGGCCTTGAAATTGGCAGGCAAAATCTTGTACTTTGAACTCCTCCTTCAATTTCAACCTGATTCACTTGATACTTCGCATAAATTACAGAATTTTCTCTATTTGAACTTTGGGTATTTTTGTTATTTGGTCCTGTTACATGTTCAAAACTTGGATTTGCAATCAAGGCTGCCGTGTGGGGGTATTCATCACCTTTAGTGATAGTTCTAGTTTCTTCTGCTGCTGTCTGTTTCTACTACTATTACTGTCTCATTTCTTCTGCTGCTGTCTGTTTCTACTACCATTACTGTGTTATTTCTTCTGCTACTGTCTGTTTCTACTACTATTACTGTGTTATTTCATCTGCTGCTGTCTGTTTCTACTACTGTTACTGTCTGTTATTTCTCATTCTGCTGTCTGTTTCTACTACTGTTACTATCTGTTATATTTTCTGCTGCTGTCTGTTTCTACTACTGTTACTGTCTAATATTACTACCACTGCTACTAATATTGAGGCTAATGTTGTGTCTAGTACTTTAACTTCTGCTGCTGCTATTTATATTATTACTACTTCTATTTGCTACTTCAACTACTTTCATCTTTATTAATAACAACTATGAATCAAAAGAAATAATAGTAGTATGGAGCTATAGCTTTGCCACCCTATATTATATATTGACAGTCATGGAATCACAGGAGTTGAGACAAACCAAACCAAACAAATTCAAATCAAACAGAATGTGAGATACAAATTGATTTTCTCGGCCTGGAACATGATTTTTTTTCACCTAAATACAACAAATTCTATATATTTCTGATGGAAAGAAGAAACTCCTGAATAGATGCATATCAAATTGTTTCATTTTCCCTGAGCTAACAGATAAGCAGCTATCTATATGGAGTTGAGGCCTAGCCGTCCTGCCTGTGTATAGGTATTGGATTTTACATGACCGGCTTTCAATTTTCTCTCTTTGTACTGCACCCAGCGGCTCATGCTCTCGCTATTGAAGTGAAGCTGGTCTCTATTAGTTCTGATCATATCCTCAAGATTGTTTTTTATCATCCAACTTAAATACTTCATGTTGAATATTTTGTGGAGCTATTCGGGATCTGTGCAGACTTGGAGGGATTATTTACAGGGCTTCAGCTGTTACCTGGATACCTGCTGACAAGGGAACCAGGGCGTGGAGTGGTGGGGTCATTAGAGCTCTGAGCCCGCTGGTCATAAATGCCAGATGCGGGTTGTTTACGACTGCAGGAACCCAGCAGGCATGTGGTCGGAGTCAAAAGTTACTTTTCCGCAAAACTCATGTACAAGTGTAAGAATGCAGGTTTGATGATGGGATAAACAGATTTGTGTCCTAGGTTTGAAAAAAAAGTGTGAAACATTACAAAAAGTTGAACAGCTGCTGAAAAACAAAACCATGTAAAATAATACGTTGATACTGTGTTTTGACCAGACGTAGGATTGTTGACTGGAAACTTTTGCCGGCCAGTTGAATCAATAATATTGTGTCCACAAAATGTCTGAGAGTTCGTTCAGAATTGACCAGATAGTGAGATGCGATAATATTCATCACACATTTGCAGATTTAGTTTGTTGACCATGTGATGATTTTGTGAATAGGTAATGTTTAATGACAGCACACTGTGCTAGAAAAAAGTTTGGTAATCTGCCATCAACTTTGTTATGACTAATAAAACGTAAAATTAGAAACTTCTGTAAATAAACAATTTTTCACAAGACTAGTGAACGTTTTACACTTGCCAGAACCAATTTTGATTGTTTGAGAAAACTTTGCCAAGTTATTTTTCACGGTGGAAATATTTGAAAAAGTGACTGCAGTTGGTGTTATCATTAGCTCTGGATGTATTCAAGCAGATTTCGAGATAAGTTCAGCCCATCATCGCTTGTTGATTGTTAGAGCTGGAATTCTCTTGGAGGTTTAAGTTACTGTAACAACAGTTTAGGGCAAGGCCTGGCGGTCGCAGAGGCTATCAGACTTCAAGTCAGTGTATTTTTCTTTGCCAACTGACATGGATTTATCTAGCAGTGATATGTTGATCTAGTGATTAGTAAATCGCCATGAGCCTGAATAGGTAAGACCTTAATATATATGTTTTGATTATTAGTTTAGCCGAACTATCTTCATTAAACCTTTACTCCATGATACAGGTGAATACATAGCTAAGTAAAATTGTATAGAATGAGATCTAAATGAGATCCAGAAGAAAACAGAGAAGACCGTGGTGACATGGCTTGTACTGGAGCCATCTGATCTGGGTCTAATCTGTTTGCAATGATGTCAAAAGGCATCTCTATAGATTAACCCATTCCCTCATATTGACGACTTTTGACGACTCTGTAAAAGTCACTTTGTGAAACCATTGTGATAAATAGAGCATTTGCTCCTATAGGAGCAAATGCTTTATTTATCACAATGGTTTCAAACTTACAAAATTCTAAAATTTTCCTTTTCTCTAGTTAATGCTCCTTTTCGGTAGATTTATTCAAAGTGGTTGGATCTAAAAATAGCCTATGAGGTAATGTGTTAAAGGGTTAACCATTGTTAAACGTCCTTTAGAATTAACTCTATATGAAATTTCACATACTTGTTCAACATCACAAGGACCACAATTTCAGTCATAACCCTTCTATACATGTTGACAGAGTTATGGGTCTTTGAAGACATTTCAGTTATGTAGACAGGTGAACTTTGTTGTGTTCCTGTGGTGCTCTTGTTCAGAATCCGTTGAATAGACAGGCTTATGCCACCTTAAACATTTGAATTGGGGGGGGGGGGGGGGGGGGGGGGGTTGAAGCAGAGTAAACCCTGATCAGAGGACTCTTCTAGGAACTCTTTCAGAAAGCAAATGCTGTCACAATGGTTTCAAAAAACATGTATGTAATTCTAAATTTTTCATTTTCTCAAATTATTTTTTTTCCATCTTAAGGGTTAAGACTCCAAACATGTTCTAATTCTGGTGGAGTTACTTCTTTCATAGTGTATTAACCCTTTATGAATATTTATGCATAACCCACAAGATATGAGTATTAATTATCTAAATTCTTGTATTAAAAATGAAAAAATAGATAATATGTTGGCAAATAGTAGAACATCATATCTGTAAAGAAACAAACAAAAGATACTGGTCAGACAGCTCCTTCTGAATTGCAGGATAAGAGTGCATTGACATATCGAGGGCTTGGTGCAAAACTATTGTAACTCCTTCACTTTGTGAAGGAGTTACAATAGTTTTGCACCAATCCTTCGATATGCAAATAGTATAGATCCAGAGCACTTTGATCAGGGTATGCAGTTTTCATTCAATATTGTCTTGCAAAATCAAACTTTTCATACAGAATAGACTCTATAGTGATAGATCATAACAATGATTGGTCATTCAGTGATGGACTTATAGTAATATTTTGTTATTGACAAGAATGGATATACATGGTATGTGCCCTGACTATGGTCTGGAGTGTTATTGACAAGAAAGGGTACACATAGTATGTGCCCTGACCATGGACTAAAATGTTATTGACAAGAATGGATACACATGGTATGTGCCCTGACCATGTTCTGGAGTGTTATTGACAAGAAAGGGTACATATTGCATGTGCCCTGACCATGGCGTACTCTGTTATTGACAAAAAAGGGTACACATGGTATGTGCCCTGACCATGGTCTGGAGTGTTATACAAGAAAGGGTACAAATGGTATTTGCCCTGACCATGGCGTACTCTGTTATTGACAAGAAAGGGTACACATGGTATGTACCCTGACCATTGACTACATTGTTATTGACAAGAAAGGGTACACATAATATGTGCCCTGACCATGGTCTGGAGTGTTATTGACCTACAATGTTATTTACAAGAAAGAGTACACATGGTATGTGCCCTGACCATTGACTACATTGTTTTTGACAAGAAAGGGTACACATGGTATGTGCCCTGACCATTGACTATATTGTTATTGACAAGAAAGGGTACACATAATATGTGCCTTGACCACGGTCTGGAGTGTTATTGACCTACAATGTTATTTACAAGAAGGAGTACACATGGTATGTGCCCTGATCATGGTCTGTAGCGTTATTGACACAGGCTAATGTCCGTTTACCGGCTGGACCGGTTGGGATTTGGAAATTTCTAGAGCCCTGCTACAATGTTATTGACAAGAAAGGTTACACATAGTTTGTGCCCTGACCATGGACTAAAATGTTATTGACAAGAAAGGGTACACATGGTATGTGCCCTGACCGTGGTCTGGAGTGTTATTGACATTTGAAAGGGTACACATGGTATTTGCCCTGACCATGGTCTGGAGTGTTATTGACAAGAAAGGGTACACATAGTATGTGCCCTGACCATGGTCTGTAGTGTTATTGACAAGAAAGGATACAAATGGTATTTGCCCTGACCATGGTCTGGAGTGTTATTGATAAGAAAGGGTACACATAGTATGTGCCATGACCATGGTATGGAGTGTTATTGACAAGAAAGGGTACACATGGTATGTGCCCTGACTGTGGTCTGGAGTGTTATTGACAAGAAAGGGTACACATGGTATGTGTCCTGACCATGGTCTGTAGTGTTATTGACCTACATATGGTATATGTCCAGGCCATGGACCACAATGTTATTGACAAGACAGGGTTCACAATCATGGTATGTGCCCTGACCATGGTCTGGGATGTTATTGGCAAGAAATGGTACATGTGGTATGTTCACTGGCCATGGACTGCAATGTTATTGACAAGAAAGGGTTCACAGTCATGGTATGTGATCTGGCCATGGTCTGGATTGTTATTGGCAAGAAAGGGTACACATGGTAATACTATATGCACTGGCCATGGACTACAATGTTATTGACAAGAAAGGGTACACAGTGATAGTATGTGCCCTGACCATGGTCTGGAGTGTTATTGACAAGAAAGGGTACACATGAAATGTGTCCTAGTCATGAACTACAGTGTTATTGACAAGAAAGGGTTCACTGTGATGGTATGTGCCCTAGTCATGGTCTACTGTGTTATTTCACTAATAGGATTTAGGTGAGGATCTAATTTAAAATGGATCAGGGGAACAACCAGGCTGTAAGAAATTTACAAGATTATAACATTATGTGGAAAAATTGAAGGTCATATACTGGCCAATATTATGGTCTGCTAGATCTCTCAGCCACCTGTTTTGAGTGATCAATCTGACATTGGCAGTCAGTTATCAAAACCTGAAGATTGGTCTTGGAAATAATTACAGTCAGCTATTGGAACTGGACTTAAAATGCTATCTTATGTTAATGACAGCCAGTTATCAGAACCTGCAGACTGGTCTGACAGCCAGTTATAAGAACTGTGGTAACTGTCTTCTGTCAACAGTAGATAGATACAAAAGCTGTGGCAAACTGGTCTCAGAAAAGAGGTTATCAGAACTTTGTTGCGCTAGTCTCAGAAAGACTGTCTTCTGACAATGACAGCCAGTTATAAGAACTGTGGTAACTGGTCTCAGAAAAACTGTCTTCTGTCATCAGCAGATAGATACGAAAACTGTGGCAAACTCAAGTCTCGGAAAAGAGGTTATGCTCTATTTATCACAATGGTTTCATGAAGTGGTGATTACAGAGGCGTAAAAAGGTGTATTTATGGAGGAAAGGGTTAAAAGAGCTTCTCAAAGTTGCTTTGGTTCATAAGATTTCTTTGAAGAAGGTATTGCTTGCTCCTTTACTTGACTTTTTTGCACTGCCTTCAAGAATGAGTCATTCTTAGCCATGTGGAAACTTCTACTTTGAATACCAAGAAACTTTCAGCTACAAAATATCTGCATCCAATCTTCTATTCGCATTAGCTATTATAGTTTTGTCTCAGAAAGACCTGATCCAAAAGCTCCTACAGGAGCTCTCTGATCTGAGTCTACTTTGTTTTCAAAGGCATACAATTGTTTATGTATGGACAGAGCTACAGTTAAGATGTGTAAATTAAAATTTGTCTTAATATAACTTCTTTATTTCTCCACCAAACACTATGTTGTGACCACTCTTTAGAATCGTCTCTTCGAGACGATTCTAAAGAGTGGTCACAACATAGAGTTTGGTGGATAAATGACGCTTTTAATATTTAAGTACAATTTTAGTATTTGAGTAGGCACAGTTATCTGTTGCTCTGTACATGTACGGAGTAAAGACCCATCTTGCTTTAGTGCCACTGTCTTCTCTGAGGAAATGGTTGTCACATTTACTGCATATCAACTTCCGTTATTGACCATTAATGACCCATTCTGTTGCCTATGTAGCAATGCTTGTTGATATAGCATGTAAGAATGGTCAGATCTGTTTGCTGTGTGGGATATTGATGAAAAGTAGATGACCACTGGGAAAAATTACAAGGACTTCTGCTGCGAAGGTTATGTCATATCAGATAAAGCTATAGCCTGGACAATATTGTCACAATATTGTCGTTTTCCGAGTCGGGAGTCATCATTGGACAAAAGTGTTTAGCCTAGCTATGTCTTTAACCCATTTCCTTATATGCTATTTTTAGATCCAACCACTTTGACTAAATCTACCAAAAAGGAGCATTAACTAGAGAAAGGGAATTTTTTCGAATTTTGTAGTTTGAAACCATTGTGATAAATAGAGCATTTGCTCCTGTAGGTGCAAAATTAATGCTGTACTATTTATCAGTGGTTTCAACAGGTGATTTTTACAGAAGAGTAAAAAAGCGTATTTGTGGAGGAAAGGGTTAACCCATTTTCTCATATGCTATTTTTAGACCCAATCTCTTTGAATAAATATACTGAAAAGGATCAGTTTACTAGAAAAAGGGGAAAAGAGAGTATTTACTCCTATGGAACAAAATGCTTTATTTATTACAATGGTGTAAAAAAAATTGCCTTTTACAGCGAGCCAAGAATTAAGATAAATCTAATAATATTCCTGATGTCATTATTTCTTTCATGAATATTCATGGAATAAAGGGTTAATGCAACCATTCAAGCAGCCGATATAGTTCTAGGAAATACATCAGTTTGTGTGCTCATGGTTAAAACTAACTTCAGAACTGCCTCAGCGCGCAGACAGACTGTTTGCTTTTAATTCGCTCCAGGTTCATTACACAAAACACACAGGGGAAATTTATAGAGTTTGTTCACAATTGCTAATTTAACCAGATTGCAGATTCTTCTTTCACTTAGTCAACTCTTAGCTGGCTAAACTAATTGCTATCTGAAAAAAATTCTTCCCTTGATCATTTCTTCAATTTCTGTGAAAAGAAATCGGGTTTTAACAATTTGGATGATACTTAGTTTGGTACCATCTCATCTGGAGTCATACTTTGCTTAAGTTGTCGCAAATATACCAGTAGAGTACTGCAACGAGCCTGTCTTCAATAAAATAAGGCACAGTCTAAAAGCGTCTCAGTAAAAGCAGTTCTGTCTAAAACATTGGCTGAGGACACTGGTGCCACCCTGTTGCTGTTCCTGTGACGTTTTTGCAAAATTTCAATTCAAAAACATATTTGAGCAGAGAATGTTGTCTTTGAAATATGCAAATATCAAATTAGAATGACGAGAAAAAACTCATGTTTGCTTGCAGAAATACATGATCTTGGGGGAAAATTTGTGATATGGCTGATGTGATGGATCTACGACACTGTGTCTTGAAAAAACACCTTCTTCTTGGCCAGTAAAATACCGTAAACTGCCCTAAATAAATTTGTTCAGCTGGTCTCATTCCGTCAGTTTATCCCATTCCCTCATAGGCTATTTTTAGACCCAACCTCTTTGAATGAATCTACCCAAAAGGAGCATTTACTAGAGAAAAGTAAAATGTAAGAATTTTGTTGTTTAAAACCATTGTGATAAATAGAGCATATGCTCCTTTAGGAGCAAATGCTCTATTTATCACAATGGTTTCAAGAAGTGATTTTTACAGAGGCGTAGAAAGGCGTATTTATGGGGGGAAAGGGTTATATAGCTAAATGTCAAATAGGCACTCAGAGCTATGGATCAAGATGCGTACTGAGGTACTAAATTCCTTATTTCTCCATGAAACCCGGTGTTGTGACCACTCTTTAGAATCGTCTTGACGAGACGATTCTTAAAAGAGTGGTCACAACATTGAGTTTGGTGTGGAAATGTGTGAAATCACATTTACATGAGGGAAAGGATGTTTATAATGGCATGAGAACACAGCAAACTTTGGCCTTGACAGAAACTATGGAATCAGATTTATTTCATTCCGTAAGCAAACAGAGCAGACCCTGTTCAGACAGCTCCTGTAGATGTATTTTAAGAGTTAATAGTGGAATTCTACTGAAATAGGACATTGATCTTGGTTACTATGGCAATGAAATGAGAAGCCAGTAGATTATAATCACCTGATTCAGACAGGAACTTCAAATTGAGAGTGTAATTTGTATCATCTTTGAGCAAATTTCAGTTTGGCGGCAAACTGCCATCAATTTGTTTCCATATCATTCCATTGATAAATGTTGGATAAGTTTTTGCTGGAAGCATACACGGGAGCTTGCTGCCTCTGGCTGCACATCTAAGGAATGATGGATGCCCGTATTATGATGTAATGCCGTCATTAGCTGTACGCCATCAATTTCCTACATATCTGCGAGCCAATTTATCACAGAACGAGAGAGCGTATGTCATCTCCCTAACTGTTTGACGTGATCTATGAAATAGATGCCATACAAATTATTCTGCTGGTGGAAGATTAAAGTATTGTTCTGTATAAAAGTATAGAAGCAATATCGTATTTCCAGACACCTGGAGACTGAACAGGATCTGAACTGTTTTTACTCTAAATGGCACATTCATCGGAACTGAGAAAAGAAATCAATTTCAACTTTTTCTAAGAGCATATTTCAATGCAATTATAATAGTTCCTGTCAGTTATAGATATCCATTAAGGTGTAGACTTTCTTGTTGTTTATTGAATTCTTCAAGTGCTCACTTCTAATCAAGGTGTTCCATCTGAAGTAGATCACACTATAATAAGGGTAGTACAAAGAGAATAGTGAAAAGGCAAAATATCAGTTAAAATACCTGTCAGTGAAGTGAAAAATATGTGTACAGTATAATTATGTATTGAACTCGTAACCCTTTCTTCTATGAATATTCACATGTAATGACATCCTGAATATTAATTAGATTAATTTTGTTATAATACAAGAATAGCTCCTTATTTCTCCACCAAACCTTATGTTGTGACCACTCTTTTGAATTGTCTTCTCAAGAAGATTCTAAAGAGTGGTCACAACATAGGGCTTGGGGGTGAAATGACGATTTTAGAATATGAATATACGCACCATTGTCTATATTGCTGTTCAGAAAGGCTTGTGAGTCTATATGATACAACAGATAATAGTAATTATTGATCAAGGACTGTGGCAACCATAATGACCAGCGGTTGATGTATGGTCGATGTTGCTGATAAACTTGACTTTGTGGACATCTTGTCCGACAGAATTCTTCAGTTTCGTGATGTGTTATCATTTAACAAGCAGTAGGGGGGGAAGGTAAGTGATCTTCTAGTAGAGTTGGAGGTCAGACAGCCTATAAACTGTTGTGGAAATATCATCTGTCAGAAGAAAATGCTGCTGCATCAGCATAGAAAAAGTGGAACCATTCTTAGTCATTATACATTTAATAGTTTTTAAAATAGACTGGGTCCCATGGCTAATAAAATGTATGGGTGTAATCGTATACTTCATATACAGTAAAACCCCGCTAATGCGACCACTTAAAAGTATAATTCTGGATGCTAGATGCAGGTGGTAGCTTAATGCAGGACAAAAGTCATGCAGAAAGCTTTCTGCATTACTTTTGTCCCGCATTAAGCAACCACCTGCTTATAAAGACACCCATGTTTATTCATTAAGAGGTCATATTAGAGGGTTTATGCTGTATATGCCTTTTGCTGCATCTGCAAACAGAGTAGACCCAGATCAGAGTGCCCCTATAGGAGCTGTATGATCTGGGTCCACTCTGTTTGCTTATGAAATTCTAACTGATGTGACTCTATAGTTCCTACCAATATCAAAACATCCTGGGTATGTAACTACATACAGTAAAACCCCTCTAATGCGACCACTTAATTAATAAACATGGGTGTCTTTATAAGCAGGTGGTTGCTTAATGCAGGACAAAATTAATGCAGAAAGCTCCTAGGAGCTTTCTGCATTACTTTTGTCCTGCATTAAGCTACCACCTGCATCTAGCACCCATAATTATACCACTTTTAGGTGATCACAATAGCGGGGTTTTTCTATATATCATTTTATAAATTTGGCTGATGAATATTCTAGATTTCTGACATGAATATTAAACACGGAAAGGGATAATCAGCCCATATGGGAATCTTTTGATCAAACAGGAAGAGAATTAACCCCTTCCTCCATAAATACGCCTTTCTACGCCTCTGAAATTGGCACTTTTTTAAACCATTGTGGAGCAAAATTTAATGCTCTATTTATCACAATGATTTCAAAAAGTGACTTTTACAGAGGCGTCAAATGGTGTCAATATGGTGTCAATATCCTGTAGTAGCTTTCAGCATTACTTTAGACCCGCATTAAGCTGTCACACATGTTTGTAGATATGCATAGTTTAGAGCAATTCTGTATTGTAAGTTTTGGAAGGACTGAACTTATAGTTGGGGTATCCCGAAGTCCGAGTTATCCGAATTTGAGGTATTGAAGTTCAACTGTACTGCCTTTATTTCATGGAAACAATCACAAACCAAGGGCAGCCAGAATCACA
Organism: Azorinus chamasolen; assembly: GCA_963576725.1. Lineage (NCBI taxonomy): Eukaryota > Metazoa > Mollusca > Bivalvia > Cardiida > Solecurtidae > Azorinus > Azorinus chamasolen. Next base: position 102,219,999 of record OY755235.1, on the reverse strand, counting down.
TCTACTGTATGTATGTAAATTTAAGTAATAATTCTCTAGTTCGCGTCATGAGAACAATTATTCTGTGAATGCTGCCTGCAGATGTAGCATCTCTCAATGATTTACGGGGAAATTCTTGTAGTTGGGTGTAAATTTTCATATCCTCTTTCTGTATTACATAGTTATCTGGGTTTCATAGCTAAATGGCTGTATTCGGATGGTTTATAATTCCAAGTTCTGGCATCATTTGTATTGCTTTTCTCACAGTCAGGTCTAGACTTTTGCTATGTATTTCACGGGTGACCCATGGGATGCATTGTGTGATAGAAAACATCAAGTGAGCAATGTTAGACACCCAGCAGTTCACTGGGGGACAATCTTTAAACTGTTCAACCTTTACATACAGACCAGGAAATATGAAATTATTTTTGTCTTTTTAACTCTTTCCTCAGTTATGTATTTTTACTTTGCAAAATTAATAATTTCAAAATGTTTACTTTTCTTGCATTTTTGTTTTGGAAAAACAGCAATCCCAATGTTTATGATGACAAGAAACCAAGAAACTGGTCAATATACAGATTGGCTTAATTGTTATAAAATGGGTGCAAAACTGTTCAGTCATCTGCTTAAACCCTTTTAATCAGAGCTCCAGATAAGATGCGTAAATTAAAATATTTTCAAGTATAAAGCCTTTATTTCTCCACCAAACCCTATGTTGTGACCACTCTTTAGAATCCTCTCTTCGAGACGATTCTAAAGAGTGGTCACAACATAGGGTTTCGTTGAGAAATGATGATTTTAGTATTTGGGTATGCATGTTTATCTGCTGCTCTACCCTTAACCTGTTCAATATTTATATAAGGAATGACAGCATGAATGTTCATACAGTTTTTGCTCTGCCTGTTGGATTGTTGGTTTGTCCCCAAACTGTGCTTGCTTTTGAAAAAATATAGATCTGATTCTACAGTTTTTGCTATAACCAAAACATTGTGTTCTTTATATAAAAAATTAAACTAATCAATATTTATTATATCATTAATTCTTACATGAATATTTATGGAGTAAAGTTTAAATGCTTAAAATAGACATATTCATTTTGTAGTCATTTTATCACTTAACCCTTTCCATCATGTAAACACCTTTTCATGCATTTGCAAACAGAGTAGACCCAGATCAGATGGCTCCTATAGGAGCCATCTGATCAGGGTCTGCTCTGTTTGCTATTGGTATTTTATAGATCAATCCACCTTCCATATTTCATTATAACTATTTTGCCCATGAATATTCAGTAGGTATTGAAATCCGGAATAAATACAGAACAGGGAAAGGGTTAAATCTACATCATAATTGTGCTTGCTTGATCAAGTAAAAGAGACTCTACTACAGTATGATTGAGATTTGACTATTTTTCTCTGGGCATGTCACACTTGATAGGTATACAGTTTAACCAATTAAGAGATTTAAGGCTTTCAGAGTGCCACGACAAACATTACAATGACAGCACTATTGATCTGGGGTGAAAAGCCGATCGCTGCTGTATTAAATGCTGGAGTTTGACACATGGAATAGGACAGATCTGGGATTGTAGAGAGAAGAAACCACTGCCAGACATGGACAAAATTGGGCAATGTTTTTGATAAAATAAGGAAGAATATAGAATTAACGATGCCCAAATCAAAGCAAGCAGCAGATTTTTGCAAGGCAACTTTACTCTCAGGTTAACAGTTTCTGCCATGAATATTCCTGCAAGCAATGTTAATTATATTAACTCTTTGCACGCTAGCGGCGAAACTGTGATGACTTATGCAAACAGTTTGGATCCAGATGAGACGCCGCATAATGCGGCGTCTCATCAGTATCCAAACTGTTTGTCATCTTGACCATATTTTTGCAAAAAATTAGAGAAAGTTTATTTTAAGAATTGAAGCAGACGACAACTGCTGCAGACGAAAAATTACTTAGCGTGCAAAGAGTTAATTGCTAATATGGCACAAGAACACAGAAATTGTTGACCATGGCAGAAACAGAACAATCCTATCTATTTTATATCACAAGCAAACAGAGCAGACTATAGGAGCCATCTGATCTGGGTCTACTGTTTGCAAAGGTGCATTTATGGAGTAAAGGGTTAGCCCTTTCCCTCATATAAACGTGTTTTTACGCACCTGCAAACAGAGTAGACCCAGATCAGACGGCTCCTAGAGGAGCCGTCTGATCAGGGTCTACTCTGTTTGCTAATAGAATTTGATCGATCTGTTTCTTTGCTTTCTAAAATGTCTATAATGTTTCACCTTCCATATTTCTTTATACCTATTTTGTTAATGAATATTCAGTAGGTAATTAAATTTGGCCTAAATATAGAACAGGGAAAGGGTTAAGCAGAATGGTTAATCTTCTTGAAATCAGCTGACCAGTCTATGTATTAACCCATTGAAATCAGCTGACCAGTCTATGTATTAACCCATTGAAATCAGCTGACCAGTCTATGTATTAACCCATTGAAATCAGCTGACCAGTCTATGTATTAACCCATTGAAATCAGCTGACCAGTCTATGTATTAACCCATTGAAATCAGCTGACCAGTCTATGTATTAACCCATTGAAATCAGCTGACCAGTCTATGTATTAACCCATTGAAATCAGCTGACCAGTCTATGTATTAACCCATTGAAATCAGCTGACCAGTCTATGTATTAACCCATTGAAATCAGCTGACCAGTCTATGTATTAACCCATTGAAATCAGCTGACCAGTCTATGTATTAACCCATTGAAATCAGCTGACCAGTATATGTATTAACCCATTGAAATCAGCTGACCAGTCTATGTATTAACCCATTGAAATCAGCTGACCAGTCTATGTATTAACCCATTGAAATCAGCTGACCAGTATATGTATTAACCCATTGAAATCAGCTGACCAGTCTATGTATTAACCCATTGAAATCAGCTGACCAGTCTATGTATTAACCCATTGAAATCAGCTGACCAGTCTATGTATTAACCCATTGAAATCAGCTGACCAGTCTATGTATTAACCCATTGAAATCAGCTGACCAGTCTATGTATTAACCCATTGAAATCAGCTGACCAGTCTATGTATTAACCCATTGAAATCAGCTGACCAGTCTATGTATTAACCCATTCCCTCATATAAAAGACTTTTGGTGACTCTGTAAAAGTCACTTTGTGAAACCATTGTAATAAATAGAGCATTTTGCTCCTGTGGAACAAATGCTCTATTTATCACAATGGTTTCACAAAGAGAATTTTACAGAAGCATAAAAAAGGGCAACAATATGTGGGAATGGGTTAAACATTGGTGGACTATTCAACTCTCAACTGTTGAAAGGGTTAAGTTTTGGGTGAAGGAGATTTTCACATTCACTTTGGAGAAGGTCAGAGCACACACTACAATAAAATGGTTGAAAAGCTTTGAAGGGGAAACTGAGACAAAATGTTTAGACTGGTCATAAAAGTTGCAGAGTTTTATGACCAGAGCAGCTGAGCACTGGGTACTGATACCTTTAACATGCTGCTCCAGACCACCTAGATATTTGAGTTCTGATCTAGATTTGAATTGTTCTGCAAAACTATTGAGACTGTAGCGTAAGAATTGCTTATTGTGATCGTAGTACAGTGGGCATTTTAGATTGCATGTTAGTTATGGGTGTCAACTTAGAACATTTAATTGCTGTTTAATCTTGCGGAGACTTGACCACAAAGTGAAACTGGAAGTGGCAATTTTCTGGATGGCTTGTTTTCCTAACTGTTAGGCCCCTCATTAAAAGGGGCCATTAATAGGGATCAGGTTTGTAGATCAGATACACAGAACGGAAACCATCTGGAAAATAGGCTGCGGCTTTATGAGCAACAGTAAATTTTATTAGGGATCCCAGGGACTTCGTTGATTGGTCTCTCTGGGATTTCATGGTCAACACGAGGGGCTGGTGGGAATAAGGGCATGCTGATAACAGGGCTGGTCAAGGATCAAAGTGACATCAAACAGGTGGAAGGGCCAGTCAGAAAATCAAGTCTGTCATTAAGACTTCCTCTGCAATATGCAGAAAAATCCATCGCTTTCCTATTTGACCCATTGTACATGTATGCAGAATTATAATATTTGGCTCCTCCCTCTATGAATATTTATGAAACAAACAACCAAACGAACATTTTTCTTTGTATGATTTGTATGGGAAACAGTGAAGTCTCAGATCAGATGATTCCCAAAGAAACCCTCTAATCTAGGGCTTCGTGGTATGCAGCTGACTGATACATTTACTTCTTCATGTAATGAGTGAGGATTGGATTAGTGCAGGATAACCTTTTGATTGTTGAAATGAAATGAATGAAATATAATATTGAACAATAACCTGCATTAATGTTTAGCTTAACCCATTCCCTGATATTGACGACTTTTGACGATTCTGTAAAAGTCACTTTGTGAAACCATTGTGATAAATTGAGCATTTGCTCCTATATTATGAAAATGCAGCAAATAAATATTCATGATGTCATCATTTCTTACAATGAATATAATGAAGTAAATGGTTGAGCTTGCTATTTGCTGAGCACATAAAGGTTCGGGTTAGCAGGAATCTTCAGATGCTCAGGTTTTCAATGTCCTGCACTGGTGTTTTATGTCCATGAATGTTTCCATGGTGACTCTGATATGCAGGTAATTGACATTTATGTCCAGTCTGGGTTTTCTCCCTTAGAGGTCCAATGCTTGGCATGAACAACCAACAAACTGTCAGACATTTTTTACATTTTGGTGATGTCTGGTTTGCTTCCTACGGAAAATGTTGCTGCAATGAAGAGGCACTTTGAATAATGGCACCCTGGTTATATTGGACGTCTTTATTGAAACTCCGGTTCTTCCATCTGTGGTTTTCTCCCGTCGGTATCATCAGGTTCAATTTAAAGAATTGATAAGTTATTGGTACAGTAAGCTGTACATTCCCAAGGCTAATTGAAACAGAATTTCCAAATTAACCCATTCCCTCATAGGCTATTTTTAGATCCAACCACTTTGAATAAACCTACTGAAAAGGAGAATTAACTAGAGAAAAGGAAAAATTGATAATTTTATAGTTTGAAACCATTGTGATAAATAGAGCATTTGCTCCTATAGGAGCAAATGCTCTATTTATCACAATGGTTTCAAAACGTGACTTTTACAGAGGCGTAGAAAGGTGTAGGTTAAAGAAACCTTGAATGTTATGTTCAACATTTCATTGTTCAGGACACAGTTATAATTACCAAGTGCTGCTGTGAACCACTTTTTATGGAATGATTGGTGCCATAAGTTGCAGGGAGGGAAAATGGATGATTTGGATGCTAAAGGCATGTGGCAAATTTGTCCGGGATTCTACACCCCAGAGGCCAAGATGAGAGGTGTAAATTAACCCTTTACTCCATATATACACCATTCTACACCTTTGCAAACAGCACAGACCCAGATCTAGAAACTGTCTGATCTGGGTCTGCTCTGTTTGCTTATGAATTATTACAGATCTGATTCTATAGTTTCTGTCCTGATGAAAAAACAAACCTTGTTCATAGCACCACTATAAAAGTCCAGTCGATAGATATTCCTGACACATCATTGTTTCTTACATGAATATTCATGGAGTAAAGGGTTAAAACATTTTCAATAATACCACTGTTTAGAATCCCCTCTTCGATATGGTTCTAAACACTTGTCACAACATCGGGTTTGGTGGAGAGATTACAATTGTAGTACAGTAGAACCCCTCTAATGAGACCGCTTAATGAATAAACATGAGTGTCCTTATAAGCAGCTGGTGGTTGCTTAATGCAGGACAAAAGTCATGCAGAAAGCTCCTATGAGCTTTCTGCATTACTTTTGTCCTGCATTAAGCTACCACCTGCATCTTGCACCCAGAATTATACCTCTTTAGGTGGTCGCATTAGCGGGGTTTTTACTGTATTTGATTATGCACCTTCCAGCATTTCTCTGAGTATTCGGACAACAAAACTTATGTAAATAATGCAGATTCTGATTTAACAGCTCCTTAAGGAGCCATTTGATCAGAGTCTATACTATTTGCTAGTATGTCAGTCTTATTTGAAGTTATCTAAATAGTGCCAAATTGAATGAAAAAGTGGTGACTGAGTGAAGATTGGGTGTATGTAAACTTAGGGTAATTAGCGTATCATGATTTTATAACCCATTCCCTCATAGGCTATTTTTAGATCCAACCTCTTTGAATAAATCTACCGAAAAGGAGTATTAACTAGAGAAAAGGAAAATTTTAGAATTTTGTAGTTCTGAAACTATTGTGATAAATAGAGCATTTGCTCCTAAGGAGCAAATGCTCTATTTATCAATGGTTTCAAAAAGTGACTTTTACAGAGGCATAGAAAGGCGTATTTACGAAGGAAAGGGTTAATTGTTTTAGCAACAAATAATTTTAGTGAAAAAAGATGGTGTTTGTTTAAGTTTTATGAGGAGCCCAACTTAATGATACTAAAGCTGTAGGACTTTAGGAAACATGTCAGGGAGTAGACTGGGTGTTTAGCAAGAAGCAGATGTTACAGCTTGTGTTATGATTTGGTGTCTGATAAGCCCGGCCTGGGCTGACAGATCACTTGCAGTTTGTCTGTGATCAGGCTAATGTGATTACATCATTACATGCTCGACAGAAAGGCTGAAATTTAAACTGGTTGAACCGTTGTTGACTGTTTTTTCGCAGGCAATAAACTTGTAATGGCATAAATAGTTCTGAAGAATTTTAACGCCTTTTCATGCATTTGCAGAGTAAACCTAAATCAGACAGCTCCTATAGGAGCTATCTGATCAGAGTCTACTCTGTTTGCTTAACGCCTATGGTATAATATAGATCTGGTTCTACAGATTGTTATAAAAACTGATCTGATTAATATTCATGATGTCATTATTTCTTTCATGAAAATTAAACAGTTAGAAAGTTATTTTTATGCCCCCAAAGCTAGGCTTTGGCGGCATATAGTGATCGCACCGTGCGTGTGTGGGTGGGTGTGTGTGTGGGTGGGTGGGTGGGTGTGTGGGTGTGTGTACCTTTTGTCCGGAGTATATTTCCTTTGTCACATCAGCTACGGATACCAAATTTGGTGTGTGAGTTCATCTTGGGATGGGGGAGTGTCGCGCACCATTTTCATGTCACTGACCTTGACCTTACTGTCACTGTGACCTTGACCTTGACCTTTGACCTTGATTTTACAAAAAGCTTGTCCGGAGCATATCTCCTTTACCTTACCAGCTACAGATTCCAAATTTGGTGTGTGAGTTCATCTTGGGATGGCGGAGTGTCGCGTACCATTTCCAGGTCACTGTGACCTTGACCTTGACCTTTGACCTCGATTCAAAAAAAAGCTTATGCCTTACCAGCTACAAAAAGCTTGTCCGGAGTATATCTCCTATACCTTACCAGCTAAGGATTCCAAATTTGGTGTGTGAGTTCATCTTGGGATGGAGGAGTGTCGCGTACCATTTTCAGATCACTGTGACCTTGACCATGACCTTTGACCGATTTTACAAAAAGCTTGTCCGGAGCATATCTCCTTTACCTTACCAGTTACAGATTCCAAATTTGGTGTGTGAGTTCATCTTGGGATGGCGGAGTGTTGTGTACCATTTCCAGGTCACTGTGACCTTGACCTTGACCTTTGACCTCGATTTTAAAAACCGCTTATACCTTACCAGCTACAAAAAGCTTGTCCGGAGTATATCTCCTATTCCTTACCAGCTAAGGATTCCAAATTTGGTGTGTGAGTTCATCTTGGGATGGAGGAGTGTCGCGTACCATTTTCAGATCACTGTGACCTTGACCATGACCTTTGACTGATTTTACAAAAAGCTTGTCCGGAGCATATCTCCTTTACCTTACCAGCTACAGATTCCAAATTTGGTGTGTGAGTTCATCTTGGGATGGCGGAGTGTCATGTACCATTTCCAGGTCACTATGACCTTAACCTTGACCTTGACCGATTTTACAAAAAGCTTGTCCAGAGCATATCTCCTATACCTTACCAGGTGCGGATTCCAAATTTGGTGTGTGAGATCACCTTCAGATGGCGGAGTGTCGCGTACCATTTTCAGGTCACTGTGACCTTGACCTTGACCTTCGACCTCGATTTTACAAAAAAAGTTGTCCAGAGAATATCTCCTATACCTTACCAGCTACGGATTCCAAATTTAATGTGTGAGTTTATCTTGGGATGGCGGTGTGTCGCGTACCATTTTCAGGTCACTGTGACCTTGACCTTTGACCTAGATTTTACACAAAGCTTGTCCGGAGCATTTCTCCTATACCTTACCAGCTACAGATTCCAAATTTGGTTTGTGAGTTCATCTTGGGATGGCTGAGAGTCGTGTACCATTTTCAGATCACTGACCTTGACCTTGACCTCAATTTTACAGTCCTTTTTAACGTTGAGAATGACTTAGGGTCCTTTTTAACTAAGTTTTGATGCTTGGCTCTTTTCTTAGCTATCATTATCGTCAAAGGTTCTGTTTCTAATGTTAAGAACTGACTCCTGTGTCATTTTTAACAACATCAAAATTTCATGTTACACCTGCATTACATTGTATTGTTTTTCCGCCAAAATGCATTTTGGTGTCAAACACTTTGGGGGCATTTGTCACCCGTGACGACTCTCTTGTTAATTCTACTCTGTCAGCAAAGGCATGAAAAATTATTTATATGAAGGTTTTTAAAAAGGCTTAACCCTTTCCTCCATAGGCTATTTTTAGATCCAACCTCGAGCTTTGAATGAATCTACCCAAAAGGAGCATTTACTAGAGAAAAGTAAAATTTTAGAATTTTATAGTTTGAAACCATTGTGATAAATAGAGCATTTGCACCTATAGGAGCAAATGCTCTATTTATCACAATGGTTTCAAGAAGTGGTTATTACAGAGGCGTATAAAGGTGTATTTATGGAGGAAAGGGTTAAATTAAAAAGAAGTGACAAATACTATTACCAGGAATTCTGATAATCATATCATCTGATCATGTACATACATTTCAATTTGCTCAATACATCATATCCATTTAGTTTGATATACACCAGTACAGGTTTGTTACATATGTTTATTTTCTGTTGCGTTAGGGAAAACTTCCAGGAACTGTTTTATCCTCACGGTGTATGCTTTGTTATCAACTCCCTGAGTACTTTTGGGAATTTCAAAGTCACGTAAGATTTCTCTTGGCATTTATCATACAGGTTACTGGTAATTTTTGAAAACAGTTACCAGAACAACAGATAAAATGTGCTACTCAAGATACTAAAATCGTCATTTCTCCACGAAACCCTATGTTGTTACCACTCTTTAGAATCGTCTCGAAGATAGGAATTGGTGGAGAAAAAAAGGAGTTACTCTTGAAAATGTTTTAACCCTTTCCTCCATGAATACGCCTTTCTACGCCTCTGTAAAAATCACCTGTTGAAACCATTGTGACAAATAGAGCATTATTTTGCTCCTATAGGAGCAAATACTCTATTTATCACAATGGTTTCAAAATTACACAATTATAAACTTTAACTTTTCTCTAGTAAATGCTCCTTTTCGGTAGATTTTTTCAAAGAGGTTGGGTCTAAAAATAGCATATGGAGTAAAGGGTTAATGTCAATTTGAAATCCATGTGAAACACACATTGAACAGGGATGCTCATTCCAGTGTGAATAGTTCTCTCATATTTTTGAAGATAAAAATTGATTTGCCTGTCTGATCCAAGGTGATAAAACCTGGAAAATATTTATCAGTCTGTTCTGTAACTGTGAGGGTAAGAGGATGGCATTTTGTTTGTAGAACATATTTGATAGCAGGGAAGGTTGGATAACCAGATAGTCTGTTGAACAACACCTGTACTATCCTGTACTATTTACTCCATGAATATTCATGTTGGAAATTATGACATCATGAATATTAATCCTTCAGTGTTCATGCAAGAAATAATGAGAACATGAATATTTATTAGCTCAAGTTTTGTAATGTAAGATAATTTATGGCTTTGAAAAAAAAGGTCATGACAGAAATAGTAAAATCATATCTATATTATTTCATAAGCAAACAGAGCACACTGTGAACAAATGGCTCCTACAGGAACCATCTAATCTGGGTCTACTCTGTTTGAAACCTGACTTTAGATTTAGTATAAATATCGGTCTTGGAGCTTAATGCAGGATGAAAGTCATGTAGAATCTAGGAGCTTTCTGCATGACTTTCACTAAACGACCACCTGACTAAAAATATCCAAATTTTTCTCTACTAGAATTCTGATTTAGATAGGTTTTACTGTATATTGTAAGTTCACTGTTGGCATTCTAAGACCGGGGAGAAGTTTGGGAGAGAGAACTATGTTCTTTATAACTGATGGTTGGCTGTTAACCCTTTGCTTGCTATTCACGTCAATATACCTACCTGTAAATAGTGAAGACCCAGATGAGACAGCTCCTGCAGGAGCTGTCTCATCAGGGTTTGCACTATTTACAAGTTGATTATGCAACCAGTGCACTCTACAGCAGTGATTGCACAGCGAAATACTTGTACACAGTGAAGATATATGTAATTATACAACAGGGCATGGGTACAGAAGGAGAAATGTATTTTAAAATTCAGCAAGAGAAGGGTTAACATATATCCCAAGAATGTTTCAGAAATGATGCTTTATGGTTTTATTTGAATAAAAGGATGAGTTGTTTTTTTACAAGTTTTTATGTCAATTTATCATTTTTAGATAATACCTGGTGATGACAAAAAATAGTAACAGCTAAACGTTATCAGGCATGCATGTAAACACAGAGTTTTTAGAGAATTTAGTCTGTAATGTAAATCAGTAAACCATACTCCATAGGTAATGCATTTGCAAACAGGGCAGACCCAGCAAATAGTGTAGACCCTGATCAAACGGGTGAAACAAATCGGGAGCTGTTTGATCTAGATCTGCATTATTTGCCTTAGTTTGTCCAAATACTAAGGGCTATTGGGGTAGATATTTTAATCCTTTACTCAGTAAATACCCCCTTCTATGTCTTTGCAAACGGAGGAGACCCAGATCAGACGGCTCCTATAGGAGCATATATAGGAGCTGTCTGATCAGGGTCTGCTCTGGTTGCTTATGGAATGATATAGATATGATTCTACAGCTTCTGTCATGGTGCAATGGGTTATAGTTTCATCTCCCCCAGGCTCTTCCTTCTTAGTATTGATCAGAATTACCTTAAAAAAGGGAATCTGATGATTTCCAACAAGAAAGGGTTTGGTTGAGAAATGAGAGATCTGGATCTGCAGCTCCGATTGAACATTATTCTCTATATTTGTGTTCTCTAATTGCAGAGCTGCTCAGAAGCTGAGTAAGAAGAAGAAGCGGCATCACCAGCCGGACCCAGAGCCTCCGCCTTTCCCCACCAAGTTCTCGCAGATCCTGCGCATCTCCCCACCCTCCTGTCCACCATGTCTGTTGCGCAACTGCGGACGACCTCAGCCACCAGGTGTTGGCAAGGTAAGACTTAGTTTTAATTTTATTAAGAATGGAAGCAACAGACTTGGCCTTCTGTTTGACTTGTCCGTTCATTCTAAATAAGATGGTTGGAAGGTTCGGATTGTCATAATTACAATAAGTAATAATCCTAACCCTATACTGTGACCACTCTTTAGAATCGTCTCTTTGAGGCGATTCTAAAGAGTGGTCACAGTATAGGGTTTAGCGGAGAAATGACGATTTTAGCATTTGGGTATCCACCTTTATCTGTAGCTCTGAGCATTCAGACCATCACTCTTCTGTCTCCATGAATTTGTAAAAAAACTGTTCAGCCTTCTTTACCCTCTTGTAATTGCTTTTTCATGCCTTTGCAAACAGAATAGACCACAGGGGGCCATTTCGTGGGTCTACATGGTCTAAAAAGTCAAAATAATTGATTGGGTCGATTTAGTGTTATATTATATACAAGGGGTCTAACTACCCATTCGCAAATTTCACGACCGATTCGAAATAACGCCCGGTTTTGGGCTATCAAGATAAAAGACCCACTAATGTTTGGTACGAACGTGAAGCTGGGACCTTGTACTTTTCAAATAATATAACTTTTGATACATTCCGACTAAGCCGTAGCCAGTGCCAACGTGAAATTCCAACAAAATACGCTGATTTAGCTTACTCGGACGAGAAGTCGCAACAACTTGACCTAGTTTCTAGTTGGCCAGTAACAGGGCACTTGATTGACCTAGGGATGGTGCCCTGCGTTCTCACTAACGCTGATTGGGTAAGCAAGGTAACAGACACGCGGATGTTGTTATTGTAAAGGAAGCGGGTCACGTGACTCGTAGTAGCCTGACAGAGATTTAAATCTGCTAATTGCACGAAAATTCGCCTGCATTTCGGATCTGCATCGGTGTCTGCAGATAGTTTGAGAGGTAAACGATAGCTTTTTGTCATATATATTGATTGCACAATCGTTTTATCTCGAGGCATCGCGATTATGGCCATTTTACGGGGGGTCTAGCGGCAAATCGTTGTTGCGCGATCTCGTTCGAGTAAGCTAAATCAGCGTATTTTGTAGGAATTTCACGTCGGCACTGGCTACGGCTTAGTCGGAATGTATCAAAAGTTATATTATTTGAAAAGTACAAGGTCCCAGCTTCACGTTCGTACCAAACATTAGTGGGTCTTTTATCTTGATAGCCCAAAACCGGGCGTTATTTCGAATCGGTCATGAAATCTGCGAATGGGTAGTTAGACCCCTTGTATATAATATAACACTAAATCGACCGAATCAATTATTTTGACTTTTTAGACCATGTAGACCCACGAAATGGCCCCCTGTGGAATAAACCCAGATCAGATAGCTCTTACAGGAGCCATCTGATCAGGGTTTGTCCTGTTTGCTTATGGAATTGTTCCAATCTCATTCTACAGTTTCTGTCAAGGTAAAAAAATCCAATATTCATATACAGAGCTCCGGATAAGATACGTAAATTATTATATTTTCAAGTATAACTTCTTTATTTCTCCACCAAACCCTATGCTGTGACCACTCTTTAGAATCGTCTCTTTGAGACGATTCTAAAGAGTGGTCACAACATAGAATTTGGTGGAGAAATGACTATTTTAGTATTTGAGTATGCACCGTTATCTGTAACTCTGCATATACTATTATATAAATTCGTTTAATAAATATTCAGGATATGATTATTTCTTACATGAATATTGAACAAGTAAGGGGTTAATTCAGTTTGGTGCCATTTGATAACTTTACTCAATAAATACGCCTTTCTTTGCATTTGCAAACAAAGTCGACCCAGATCAGATGGCTCCTGTAGGAACCGTCTGATCAGTGTGTGCTCTATGTGCTTCTGAAATAATATAGATATGATTCTGCAGTTTCTGATCGTGACATGGTCAAAATGTCTTACGATCATGTGCCATTATAAAACATTTAATTGATATTCATGACGTCACTATTTCTGACATGAATGCTCATGAAATAAGGGGTTAACTGTGATTTCCAAGGAAGAGAAATATCATTTTGGGAGCTCTCAGATTCTTTTTTCGTGATGATGACCTGTAGTTCTGCAGTGTTCCTGTTGAAGAGATGATTCACACATATAGATAATTCAATTGACCGAGGCCCAGGTCTTGTTGCTTGTGTTGTTATTCGATTTAAACGCAACACAATTACTAGTCTGTCGGTGGGCCTTGTGACTTAATTGGAACAAATTTCCCTGCCAATGTAACTGTATTGAATGAAATTTGATTCTGTAAATAAAGAGTGAAAGGCGGTTGGGGTAAAAAATGTTGGAGAATCTCTAAGTATCTGAGCAAGTCATTCGAAACATGAATCACCTTCAGCAAATAATGGCTAGAGTGAGTATTAGGGAGTCACAATTACTACGATTGTACAAGTTGACATGCAAATAGGCTTTTGTCAACCTTGATATGTTAAATTACACAATATTTTTCAAACTTTTCACAATGAATTTCTGCCAGAATAATGTAACTTGCGTAGGCTAAGTCAAATAATTGTACCGTAAACACTCGAACCCGATGCCTGATCAGGGTCTGCTCTGTTTGCATATGATATACTATAGATCTCATTCTACAGTTTCTGCCTGAACAAAAATGTCCTGTGTTCGTATGTTTTGTGTAAAAGTTTCGCTAATGAGTACTCATGATGTTGTTATTTCTTACATGAATTTTCAACATTCAAAGGTTTAATTTGTACTTTATCCGACTGAGCAGGTAAGCAAGCAAGTACACACCTGAGGCAAATAAGTCGTCAGATCAGGGCTATTAAGGAAAAGAAGAATTCTGGGAGCTATGAAATATCTTGCATGGAATCACAGAATTAATTCCGAGTACACCAGTAACCCAAAAATCATAAACTACACACAGGAACAAAACAGTTGCAACTTTGATTGAACAAGAGTCTATGAATGAGAATGAAATTTGGCATGCAAATTCTTGATTACCTATGCCAATTACCTATTACCTATTATCAATTCTTTGATTACCTATTACCAATTTAGACTGAGTATTGTGACGTCTCATCAGGATCCAAACTATTTGAAACTGCAAACTGTGTAGACCCAGATCAGAGGGCTCCTGTAGGAGCCCTCTGATCAGGGTCTGCACAGTTTGTTATCAACATTGTACTCTGCAAGGAAAATGTTGTTTTGGTGGTTTGCTTCATAAATATTCATAGAGGGAGGAGTCAAAATAATATTATAATTCAGCCTACAAAGAGTTAAAGAGAAATTGCAGCTGGTGAGAATTATTTGCAAAAAGTTAACACCTTACACCATGAATATTCACGTAAGAAAGAATGACTTGAGCTGTCTGATCTGGGTCTACTCTGTTCGCAAAGGAATTAAAATTTGTTACATGACACCACCCTGTAAGATGTATTTGATCAGGGTCTTCTCTGTTTGCTTCTTAAATAATATAGATCTCATTCTACAGTTTCTGCAATGGACAATCATTCCCGAGTTCATAATTATGTGGTTAACCCTTTCCTCCATAGGCAATTTTTAGACCCAACCCCTTTGAATAAATCTACCAAAAAGGAGCATTTACTAGAGAAAAGTTAAATTTTAGAATTTTTGTAGTTTGAAACCATTGTGATAAATAGAGCATTTGCTCCTTTAGGAGCAAATGCTCTATTTATCACAATGGTTTCAAGAAGTGGTTATTACAGAGGCGTAGAAAGGCGTATTTATGGAGGAAAGGGTTAAACTAGAAAAATCTACAGTTTCTGACATGGCCAAAAATTTCTGTGTCCATGTGTTATTATAACGAATTATCTAATTAATATTCATGATGTCATTATTTGTTACATGAATATTCATGGAATAAAAATTAATTACCACATTTGTAATATTCATGGCGAAAATGTTTTGGGCCTTCCACATACCTGGTAAGAAATGAATGTTGAGACATTTTGCAGGATTTTTTGTCCATGTGGGTACAGAATCTTGAAGCATCATTTTCACAAATTAAATACACCTGAAGTCTGGCTTAGAAAATGTTGAAGCTTTCATTATGTATGGTGAGTCCTGATTGGGGGCGTTAGTTATTAGCTGCATGTACGTTCATTCACTCCGACATGTACAAATGTGAGTCATTAGAAAACCGTTATTAATTAGCTCATCAGATTATCATGTGTAATGAATTGAGTCAATCAATTTGGAATAAATTGCAGGGGGGCTTCTTGAAGCACTCTGAATGGCTCAGGTGGGGCTGACAGGTGAACCCTGTGTAAACCAATCTTTCAAAGTGGAATGGTCCGTTATTGTTAAATGGTGGGGTCCATTGAGCATTAAAGGATAAAGTTTGCGGAAATATTTTTTCAATGACAAAACTGAAACTGTGCAGACCCTGATCAGAAATTTCCTCCAGGAGCCCCCAGATCTATATTTACATTGTTTGAAATGTGAGACAACTGGCTGCCAGCATTCAAAAGGTTAACCCTTTCTTTCACACATTGGCAAACAGAGTAGACCCAGATCAGATGGCTCCTATAGGAGCCGTCTGATCAGGGTCAGCTCTGTTTGCTAATGGAAATTGATAGATCTGTTTCTGAACTTTCTAAAATGGATACAATATTCCACCTTTCATATTTCATTATAACTTTTTTGTACATGAATATTCATTAGGTATTGATATTTGAAATAAACATAGAACAAGGAAAGGGTTAAAGCCTGGAGCCAGTGGCTGCAGAAAGGTAGGAAAAAATTCAAATATCAAAGTCAGAGTCAAAGTTGTATTAATTGCTTAAATGAAGGGGTAAACATTGCCCTACCGCTATCTTCATTTAGTTGCCTAATTGTCTGATATAAAATTGATTGAAAGATTAATTCTTTGCATGCTAGCAGTAAAATTTGATAACCTATTGGAATAGTTTAGATCCTGAGGAAATGCTGAGTAACTTCGCGTCTCAGCGGATTTCAAAACTGTTTGACTGAAGGCAAAAGAAGAAAGAATTAATGGCTGGCAATGATTTTTTGCGGACGACAAATACTTAGCATGCCAAGATTGATGGAGTTTGTCGGAATGGGCAATGGATTAAATGCATGATGATTAATTCCCTCTCTCCATGCTAGTGGTGAAATCATGATACTCCGTGCAAGCAGTATAGATCCAGAGAAAGTGCTAAGTGCATGATTCTGTGTTCCATCGTGATCCAGATTGTTGACACACAAATAATGTTTTTGGAAAGAAATGAAATTTTGAAAAAAATAAAGGAACAAAGGGTTGAAGAAAAGTTTACCCTTTATTCCCTTTATACCCTTTACTCTATAAACACGTCTTTGCCTTTGAAAACTGAGTAGACCAAGATCAGAATGGCTCTTGTAGGAATCGTCTGATCAGAATCTGCTCTGTTTGCTTACGGAATTATATAAATATGATTCATGGTGTAAAGGCCTGAACATGGTCTGATGCCGGCACCAGGACTCCTTACTCATCAGATGTGGAATGATTTGTTATTATTCATGGTTGAGTCCATTCAGTAGAAAGGGTTACAAGTTGCTGAAATATTTTTTATGACAAACAATGTAGACCTAAGTCAGAGATTTCCTCTTAGAAGCCTCTTCACCTGGCTCTAACACTGTTTGGAAATGCAAGTTAACTAATTTCTCTACATTCGTAAGGTTAACCCTTTCCTTTACATAAACCCCTTTTCATGCAATTGCAAACAGGGTAGACCCAGATCAGACGGCTCCTATAGGAGCTGTCTGATCAGGGTCTGCTCTGTTTGCTAGTAGAATTTGCAAGATTTCTAAAATGGCTACAATGTTTCATCTTATAACTATTTTGGCCATTAATATTCAGTAGGTATTTGAAATTTGAAATAAACATAGAAAGGTCTAATTCCCATGCCATATTCAACATGTATAACTCGTTTGAAAATCACAGCTCTTAAATACCCCTGGTTATTTTTCATTGCTGGCTGTCAATCAGCAGGTTGCTACTTGTTGATTTCCCCGTGCATACCAGGCAATTCATTCATGAACAATCAGTCAACGACATGTCACATCCATTCTCATTCTCTCAGTCAACAGTGGTCTTCAAGCCATTCAAATCACATTCAACAGTAATCAAGATTTCTCAAGTGAAACGCACAAACATGCATATGGCTCGCTGGGGGTAGCTGTCCTGAGAAATGGTCTGTAACTTCCACAGATTTGAGATATGTTTTCTCTGTGGTTCATTCCTGAAAGGTCAAACTAATCAGCGCCTTACCAGTCAAAATTCTGGAAATGACAGATTCTTGGGGAAAAAATAAATGTGTCCACCGTGGTAGCTCTGGTCTGGTTGACAGATAGTCACATGCTGCTGGGCCTGATCAATGCAGGGACTTGCTATCAGAGGGGAGGAAGACAAATTTAAGAATTAGTAGTAGCAAAAAGGCATCAATCTTTGCTCTTGATGGAGACTGGTTTCGGTTGAGGGCTCTGGCACGCTATCCGAGGTGATTCAGCCTTTTGGAAAAGTAATGCTGAGAATGTACATGGAATTGTTTCCTGGAACTGTGGACGACATGATGACTGTGGACTGACTAAATTAACTTACAGTCACAAATAAGACTGACAGCAAGAAAGGGTTAATGAAAACTGTGCAACTCAATAATGTTGGTTTCACCAGGCGGCACAAACCACTAATCAGCATTACTATGATGAAAATTGAAAAGTCCGAGATGTGCGACAGTACCCAAAAAAATGATCTTGTAATAACTGACCATATCTTAACCCACACCCTCATAGGCTATATTTAGACCCAACCTCTTTGAATAGATCTACCGAAAATGAGCATTTACTAGAGAAAAGGAAAATGTTAGAATTATGTAGTTTTGAAACCTTTGTGATAAATTGAGCATTTGCTCCTATGGAGCAAATGCTCTATTTATCACATAGGTTTCAAGAAGTGACTTTTACAGAGCTGCATGTTGAAAGGCATATTTATGGAGGAAAGGGTTAAGTTTTTATTCCATGAATATTCATGCAAGAAATAGTGACATCATGAATATTAAGTAATTGAATTTTTATAATGATTTATTATGTGTATGACACTTTTAGCCTTGGTAAAAATTATAGAATCAGATCAGTATTATTACAACCCCCCCCCCCCACCACCACCACCACCACCACCCCACCATAGGCCTTGTAGGGATATAAAGCTGTGTTTAAGATAGTTAGTACCATAAGGAAATGCGGCCCTGTATGTATCACCCACATTGACATTGGAATACTAGAGTTATGGCCCTTTGTTTGGGACAGTAGAGTTATGGCCCTTCGTTTGCAAAGATCTTAACCTTTTTGTCCATCTGGAGTCATATTTCACAAATTGTTTCGAGTTTTTTAATGAAAAATTAGATCCAAGTTAACCAATTCCCTTATAGGCTATTTTTAGAAGCTGCACTTTGAGTATATCCACTGAAAAGAAGCATTTACTAGAAAAAAAGGAAAATTGTGTTGTTTTGAAACCATTATAATAAATAGAGCATTTGCTCCATAGGAACAAATTCTCTATTTATCACAATGGTTTCAAAACATGACTTTCATTGAGGCAGCAAAAGACGTCAGTGTGAGGGAATTGAGTAATTCTAAGAGCCGATGACAAGGTAAAGTGGCGTGCATGATTGAAACTAAGATTTGAGTACAGATCAAAACTCTCCTAGGGCAGTGGGCAGTTCCATTGCAAATCTGTAACTATGCTTCAGCCTTTCATCCAATATTAATGGTATAGATGGGAATGCAATTGACTAAAGGGAGGTAATTAATTTGGAAATTACTGAGGAAATTGGCTTTTACTTTCTATAGTACAAAGACTTAAATGCTGGGATGATGAATGTGTTATTAATTAGTTCAGTTAACCCTTTACATTGTAGAGATCATGCCTTTTGGTGCCTTGGCAAACAAGGTAGACCTATTTCAGAGGATTAAGATTTAGAAATTATTCATAAAGGTTTAACTCTTTGAATACTTAGTTTTGCAAGGTAGAATCATCCATTATTGGTTTAACCCTTTACTTGATGAATATTCATTTTAGAAATAATGTATTTATGAATATCAATTAGCTTTATGAATATCAATTAGCTTAACCCTTTCCTCCATTAATACGCCTTTCTATGCCTCTGTAAAAGTCACCTGTTGAAACTGATGAATAGAGCATTAATTTGTTCCTATAGGAAACTAACAAGTTTAAAACTACAAAATTCTAAAATGTTCCTTTTCTCTAGTTAATGCTCCTTTTCCGTAGATTTATTCAAAGTAGTTGGATCTAAAAATAGCCTATGAGGGAATAGGTTAATATTCAAAATGGAATATGAACAAGAAACATTTTGGCCCTAGTGAAAACTGTTGAATCAGATCTATGTAATTCCATAAGCAAACAGAGCAGACCCTGATTAGATGGCTCTTACAGGAATCATCTGATATGGGGTTACTCTGTTTGCAAAGGTGTGGAAAAGTATATTAACCCATTCCCTCATATTGACGACTTTTGACGACTCTGTTTGATGACTCTGTAAAAGTCACTTTGTGAAACCATTGTGATAAATAGAGCATTTGCTCTATTTATCACAATGGTTTTAAACTACAAAATTCTAAAAAAAATAAATCCTTTTCTCTAGTTAATGCTCCTTTTCGGTATATTTATTTAAAGAGGTAGGATCTAAAAATAGCCTATGAGGTAATGGGTTAACAGAGGACTATTTCGTAGCAGGCATAGAATACGACTTATTGAATGATTAACTAAATGACAAATGAATTGGCCTTGCAAATTACAGAATTGGAAACTAGAAATTATGTCTAAGATTTAGAAATGATCCATAACCTTAACCCTGTCCTCCATAGGCTATTTTTAGACTCAACCTCTTTGAATGAATCTACCCAAAAGGAGCATTTAATAGAGAAAAGGATTTTTTTTTAGAATTTTGTAGTTTGAAGCCATTGTGATAAATAGAGCATTTGCTCCTACATGACAAATGAATGGGCCTTGCAAATTACAGAATTGGAAACTGGAAATTATGTCTAAGATTCAGAAATGATTCATAACCTTAACCCTGTCCTCCATAGGCTATTTTTAGACCTAATCTCTTTGAATGAATCTACCCAAAAGGAGCATTTACTGGAGAAAAGGAACATTTTAGAATTTTGTAGTTTGAAACCATTGTGATAAATAGAGCATTTGCTCCTATAGCTGTATTTATCACAATGGTTTCAAGAAGTGGTTATTACAGAGGCGTAGAAAGGCGTATTTATGGAGGAAAGGGTTTACCTATTCAATCCTGGCTCTTTATGCCATTGTAAACAGAATAGACCAAGAGGAGATCATCTCCAGTCTGCTTGTTTCGTTACAAATATCTGCAATTTTCCATGACCGTTGAATTTTTCTTATATTATATTTTTACTACATGATAATATTCGTAATTGGAAAAGTATTGCATGAATATTCATGTTAAACAGCCCTCTCTTCAGGGTCTGCACTGTTTGTCATGTTACACTTTTCTTTAGAAACATCCCTAAATATTCACCATAAGATTGATCTGTTTGAATTTTGGAATAAATTGGAAAACTCAGTGTTGTAAGGGTTAACCGTTTCCCTCATATAAACGCATTTTCATGCACTTGCAAACAGAGAAGACCCAGATCAGACAGCTCCTACAGGAGCTGTCTGATCAGGGTCTGCTCTGTTTGCTTTTGACATTATATAGGTCAGATTATGTAGACCTGATTCTACGCTCTCTACTACGGTCAAAAATTCATTTGTTGATAATCCTTAAAAATAGTTCAGCTCATTAATATTCATGATGTCATAGTTTCTTTCCAGAATATTAAACAGGGAAAGGGTTAAGGATTGGCTTCATTGTCGTACAGTGGCATATTTACTGTGTTAATAATTCTCAGGTTTTGCAGGCATCTGTAACTCATTTATACAACTGCTGCAGTAATTAGTGAGAGCTGAAATGAAATAAAATTGCAACAAAAACAGAAAAAGTTAGAAAAAAAGGAAGATTTTTTTCTAAAGAAATAGGGAAATACTGATATTAAATCTACAGGTTGCCGCCAATCCCTTTCTTGTTCCATTTCCTCTCTGGTTTTTGTAACACCCTAAAAAACAAATTCAAGGAAGGGCCCAGCTTGAACATGTACAGTCAGTCTGGTTTAGCTTGAACTTGTACAATAAGTCAGTCTTAGTTTGAACCCTAACAGTAAGTCAGTCTGTCTTAGCTTGACCCTGTACAACTCCATCAGTCTTAGCTTAACACTGCACAGAAAATCTAGCTTAACACTGCACAGAAAATCGAACCCAACACTGCACAGAAAATCGGCTACTTTGAACCCAACAGTCAATCTGGCTTAGCTTACCCTGAACAGGCAGTCAGTCTTAAGCTTGACCACATAATTGTACAGTCAGTCAGTTTTAGCCTGAACTTGTACAATCAGTCTGGCTTAGCTTGAACCAGTACAGTCAGTCTGGCGTAGCTTGAACCAGTGCAGTCAGTCTGGCGTAGCTTGAACCTGTACAGTGAGTCTGGCGTAGCTTGCACCAGTACAGTCAGTCTGGCATAACTAGCTTGAACCAGTACAGTCAGTCTGGCATAGCTTGAACGAGTACAATCAGTCTGGCGTAGCTTGAACCAGTACAGTCAGTCTGGCTTAGCTTGAACAAGTACAATCAGTCTGGCTTAGCTTGAACCAGTACAGTCAGTCTGGCTTAGCTTGAACCAGTACAGTCAGTCTGGCTTAGCTTGAACCTGTACAGTCAGTCTGGCTTAGCTTGAACCAGTACAGTCAGTTTGGGGTTACATGAACCAGTACAATCAGTCTGGCTTAGCTTGAACCAGTACAGTCAGTCTGGCTTAGCTTGAACCTGTACAGTCAGTCTGGCTTAGCTTGACCCTGAATAGGCAGTCAGTCTAATGGCACATGAACACATTTTGTGTCCTGGTAAATATTGTGCAGTCTATGTTATTCCAGAACAGAAACTGTCTGATTTTGGTCTACTCTGTTTACATAGGTGTTAATAGGCATATCAATGACGTAAAGGGTTAATGAATTTTAACTCTTTTCATGCTTAACCCTTTCCCTGTTCTATGTTTATTCCAAATTTCGATACCTACTGAATATTCATGAACAAAATCGTTATAACGAAATATGGAATGTGGAACATTGTAACCATTTTGGAAAGTAAAGAAACAAATTCCATTAGCAAACAAAGCAGACCTGGATCAGATGGCTCCTATAGGAGCCGTCTGATCTGGGTCTACTTTGTTTGCAGATGCGTGAAAATGTGTTTGTTTGAAGGAAAGGTTAAATAATGGGTGTCTTCGACAAATGTCTACTACTGTTTCCAAAGTTGAATCATTTCCCCCATTTCTCTTCAAACATTAGACAGTCAATCTCAGAATTACATCTGGATTCAAACTGTTTTAGGTTATCAGTTAACCCAGTCCCACTTGAACATTATTCAAGATTCCACCACTTTATGAATAAAAAATTATAATGAATCATAGACAGGACATTCTTTTGGCCAAAGAGAGAAATATACAAACATATCTATCAAATACCATTAGCAAACAGAGCAGATCCTGATCAGAAGACTCCTACAGGCTGATATGGATCTACTACATGTTTGCAAAACCTATAAAAGGTATCTGTAAGTTGGAATGGGTTAAAAAGTTCTCGGAAAGATTGTGAAAAAAGCAAGAACACTTTTTGTCTGGTTTTTGATAGTTAAAAAAGCAACAACACTTTCTGTCTGGTTTTTTGATAGTTAAAAAAGCAACAACACTTTCTGTCTGGTTTTTTGATAGTTAAAAAAGCAACAACACTTTCTGTCTGGTTTTTTGATAGTTAAAAAAGCAACAACACTTTCTGTCTGGTTTTTTGATAGTTAAAAAAGCAACAACACTTTCTGTCCGGTTTTTTGATAGTTAAAAAAGCAACAACACTTTCTGTCTGGTTTTTTGATAGTTAAAAAAGCAACAACACTTTCTGTCTGGTTTTTTGATAGTTAAAAAAGCAACAACACTTTCTGTCTGGTTTTTGTAGTTGAAAAAGCAACAACACTTTCTGTCCGGTTTTTGATAGTTAAAAAAGCAACAACACTTTCTGTCTGGTTTTTGGTAGTTAAAAAAGCAACAACACTTTCTGTCAATTGTTTGATAGTGAAGCTGTATAATAATACTGCTTACGTCAGGTCTGTTATTTATTCTAATCACTGCTCCTAAACCAGTCCATAAAATCTGAAAAAATTCCATTCTCAGCCTTAATTAAAGCATCTGACCTGAATTCCGTCTGGATATGCTTTAAAATATTCAATTTTCAAAACAAAAAATAAGAATCCTGCTGCACAGGCTGAAGAGTGAGTTGTGCATTCTAAAAAATATTTCTCAGAATAATTTTCCATTAGCCGGTTGAACAGAAGATAATTATCTTAATTCTACAACAAACACTTTACCTATTGAATATTGATGTAAGAAATGATGACATCATTAATAATAACCCTTTCCTTCATATAAACCCTTTTTCACGCATCAGCAAACAGAGTAGACACAGATCAGATGGCTCCTATAGGATTTGTCTGATCCGGGTCTACTTTGTTTGCAAAGGAGTAGAGAGGCTATTTAACCCTTTCCTCCATAAATACGCCTTCCTACGCCTCTATAAAACTCACTTCTTGAAACCATTGTGGTAAATAGAGCATTTGCTCCATGCTCTATTTATCACAATGGTTTCAAAACTACACAATTCTAGAATTTTCCTTTTCTCTAGTATATACATATGCTCCTTTTTGGTAGATTTATTCAAAGAGATGTAGGATCTAAAAATAGCCTATGAGGTAATTGGATATGGAGTAAAGGATGAAATTTGACTGACAGTCAGTAACAAACAATGACTCAATGGATTCTTCTTGAATAAGATCTGAATAATCTCATAAGCAAACAGAGCAGGTCCTCAGATCAGCCCGCTCCTTCTGGAGCTGTCTGATCTGGGTCTACACTGTTTGCAAAGGCTGGAAAAGTCATTTATATCGGGAAATGGGTTAAGTGTCAGACAAGGATACTGTCAATTAAATGACACATACCTTCTACAATTTACCAAGATAGAGATTATATAAAAATAAACGGATAGGTACTGAGGTCAAAGAATCTCTCTTGTTCCTTCCCAGGAAGTCACTGGGCACTCAAACATCACATTTTATGACTTCATAAAGGTAGAGGTGCTAGGGAAAATTGTGTTTATAGGCCATCAAAGTGTCAATACCCTATAAAGGGGGGCAACTGTGCAGCATCACTGCTAAAACATTTAGTCTCATTCAGGGACTGCCTCATTAAGATTGTTAAACTCAAAAAAGAAGTCTAATTAAAAATTTGTTAAATTGTTTGCTCCCAGCATTTTCCTCACAAAACGTGCATGAAACGACAATGAATTCATCAGAGAGGTGAGGCCATTTGCTGCAACCGACTGTGTGAATCTCTCATGAGACTACCACCTTGAACGCCTCTGACATTTTAACGGTGCAAAATTAGCAGGTAACATTAATATCATTAGTGCTAACTCCCAATCGGCCTCTCTGCAATAAAATCAGAAGGTCACCCAGCAAATATTTTGCAAAATGAAAATCAGATATCTCGGCTCAATTTGAAGACCAAACCACTAGCAGATCTGCATGTTCATCTTAACCCATTCCCACATATTGACGCCTTTTGACGCTTCTGTAAATGTCATTTTGTGACACCATTGTGATAAATAGAGCATTAATAGGAGCAAATGCTCTCTTTATCACTATGGTTTCAAACTACAAAATTAAAAAAAATCCTTTTCTCTAGTTAATGCTCCTTTTCGGTAGATTTATTATTCAAAGAGGTTGTATCTAAAAATAGCCTATGAGGTAATGGGTTAACCCTTGGATTGCTGAGCTACCCATCATTTCGTAACAGCAGAGCCCATTCAGCATAAAATTTCCCTGTTCAATATTCATGTAAGCTAAATTACACCAGGAATATTTATTCGCTGAAATTTTATAGCATTAACTTTTCTAGGGATTTTTTTTTTTTTGGCAAAAAATTTGTAGAATCAAATCTATATAGAGCAATTTCTATAAAGCAAACAGAGCAGACCCTGATCAGATGGCTCCTAGAAGTGCATACTATGTAATAAAATTGTCATTTCTGTATCAAAGTCTATGTCACAACATAGGCCTTGGTGGAGAAGTAAAGGAGTTACTTTTGAAAAGGGTTTGATTTATTGTTTCATCTCTGCCTCTGCGTGAAGATTGTCGTTTTGCTCAGAAAGAGGTTAATTTGTGAACAAAACTTACAAGAATTTCTGTCGGATTTTTTTGTGTGAGAAAGAACTAATATTTCAAAGTTTATTTCGATGTAACCATTGATGGTGAAAATGGCCGACCACTTACAACTTGTTAATATAAAGGGTTTTCGACATTAAACAGAGGGTTAACTATTTAGTTGTGGAATTCTGACATCTGACACAGGCGAGATCCTTGCGTGTCAGAACAATACCAGACCTAATGTAAAGATTATCTCCCCTGCAAGGATGACACCCGTGAAGTGCCGGTCTGCTAATTACAGGGGACAGGGTGAAGTCTTGAACTCCTAGGCCACAGTAGCTAGGTGACACAGAGAGGGGCGTATAACACTGATTGAGGTGGACTGTCAGAACTCGTGCGGGTAGACCCAAATGTATCCAGTAAAAATGTTCCTACTTTCTTTAATACATTGAAATGTTACAGATGTTTTTAGTAATGGAGCGTCTGCTGTGAAAAGAGAATCAGTAGTCCATATACAAACAGGCCGCCGACTGTGCAGCTCACAGGTATCTGTCACAATGGTAGATATGTTTAACTTCAAATTTAATATTGTCTGATAAGCCTGCCACCCCTGCTGTTTCTTATGACATGCAGGATCATACAACATGTTGTAACTAATGGGACACATTCAGTCGCAGAAATCCGATACAATTTTCTACAAACTAAATCTGTCTTAACATACCGGTACCTCAGTTTTTGGTGATATTTTTAACCCATTTCCTCATATTGATGCCTCTGTTAAAGTCACTTTTTGAAACTATTGTGATAAATAGATAATTTGTTCTATAATGAGCAAATGCTCTATCACTGTGGTTTCAAAACTACACTGTCTTGTAATTTTCCTTTTTTTCTAATAAATTCTCCTTTCCAGTAAATTTATTCAAAGAGATTAGGTCTAAAAATAGTCTATGATGAAATGGTTTAATAAATTCTCAAATTGGTGTAACCTTTGTTAACAGTTTAGATCTAGATAAAACAACCGAGTCACTCAATCAGGGCTCTAGAAATGTTGAAATCTCAACTGGTCCAGAGTCCGTGTTTTAGCCCATATCAACAATGTTACATCTGTATCTAAACCTTTGGCAAATGAAATCAATTCCTGCATAATGTGCAAAGACTTCAACTCTTTCTCTGTATGTCACAAATCTCTGATCACTGTTGTACACTGTTTTGATCTAAATGAGACATTTATGTAACCCGGCATCACATCAGAACCCCTACTACTTGATTCTGTAAAGGAAAAAAATGAAAAAGAAAATAAATAATTGAAGCAGACACAAATTTGCAGAAGACCATGCTTGGCAGCGAAATCATTTTCATAAAGAATGGAATAGCCCTATCTAAATGTGCCATTTACTTTCTCTAACATGAAGACCTGTATCTAGGCAGTTGGTTCTAAAGACATACTTTTCAGATACAGTAAAAACCCTCTAAATTGAATGTAAAATTTAGTATAAATATCAGTCTTGGAGACATGTAACAAGCTTAATGCAGGGTGAAAAACATGCAAAAAGCTCCTCTAGGAGCTTTCTGCATGACTCTCACCCTGCATTAAGCAGCCACCTGCCTAAAAGTATCTAAATTCTCCTTTACTAGAATTCCAGTTTAGAGAAATTTTACTGTATTGATTTTGAAATTTCATGTCGCTTCAAATTTTGATTTTAATGCAAATTCAAGTCGTAGGACGATAAAGAACAAGATGTAACGATAAAGAACTGTTCTTTTCCAGAATTATTGGACAGCTTGGAAAACTTTTATTGGCTATATAAAACGTGTCTCTTCGAACAAAATGAATTCACCCACGGCAACAAATAGCAATGTTGCAAGTGTCTTTAACCCTTTACTCCATAGATACGCCTTTTAACCCTTTACTTCATGAATATTCATTTAAGAAATACTGACATCATGAATATTAATTAGATATTTTTTTCTAATGGGGCATGAATACAGGAATAGCTGGGCATGGTGGCAGAAACTTTAGAATCATATCTATATTAATTCATAAGCAAACAGAGCAGACCCTAAATCAGATGGCTCTTACAGGAGCCATCTGATCTGGGTCTACTCTGTTTGCAAAGGCATAGAAAGGGGTACTTATGGAGGAAAGGGTTAACCTTCTCAAGCAGAGAATATCCAGATCAGATGACTCCTGTAGGAATCATCTGATCAGGATCAGCTCTATTTTCATTACGAAATGATATAATTGGTGTCATGGCAAAAAATTCATTTATTTATGTGCCATTTTAAAATTTCTTTGTAATGAATTTTCATGATGTCACTACCTTGCATGAATATTCATGGCAGAAAGGGCAGAAACAGACTTGTTAGCTCATCTGTTTAAAAGAAATCAAGAGCTATTGTCGTAACTCCTGCGCCCGCATTGTCGTCGTCCGAAATCTTAACATTGACCATTACTTCTTCAATTTTTCATTTACAACCAACATTTTTGGTATGCATGTTCATTTTGACAATGGCGACAGACAAGCGTTGGCACCCGCTTGCGGTGCTTTTGTTTTTAGCTTGATAAGCATTTTCATCATGAAAAATTATAATATTTTATTTCAAAAGTAGCTGGCATTTTTGTGACGACCTTTAGCGATTGATGTGGCTTATATGGTTATCTACTCAATGCAGTTGACAACATGTGTAGTGATACGTTTCACAGACTCGATCATCAAACAGCACATTTTCTATGTTCTTCTTTATATGTGACAATTCACCAAGCCTTTGATCATGGGTAAAATTGTTTTCCAATTGGATATTTATTCCAAATAATTTCAAAATGGTTCTCTGTCAGACAATAGGGTGGCTATAAGTAAAGGCTGTTATCGACACAAGATCCCCAGGATAGCTTTTGCGTCTGTGTGGTAAGCTCGGAATGTCTATATGGTACAGCGGAGTAAATCAGGCGTATGATTGGCCATTGATTTCCATAAAGAATGATGTGTTTTGTTTATGCTGTTCAAACAGAAAAGTTGTTAGGAAATGTCGGCCAGGACAAAATGGGAACAGCATGGGGCAAATAAAACTGCTGATGGAACACTTCCCAGATAACACTTTGAACATCAAGTATCTTTTGTCTGCAACAATTGTCATTTGAATTGCTTCAGTTTGATCACTTTTACACTGCTGTACATGTGAACAGAGCTCCAGATAAGATGTGTAAATTAAAATATTTTCAGGAATAACTTCTTCATTTCTCCACAAAACCCTATACTGCAACCACTCTTTAGAATCGTCTCGAAGAGACGATTCTAAAGAGTGGTCACAGTATAGGATTTGGAGGAGAAATGACGATTTTATTACTTTGAGTATGCACCCTTATCTGTACATGTAGCTCTGTGTGAACAAAACACATATCTGCTCAAATTGGGCTCTGGGGAAATTTTGACTACATCTGTTAACTCATTCCTTCATTATTGACACCTTTTGACACTTCTGTTAAAGTCACTTTCAAAACTACACAATTCTAAACCTGTCCGTTCCTCTAGTAAATGCTCCTTTTCGGTTGATTTGTTCAAAGAGGTTGGGTCTAAAAATAGCCTATGAGGGAATGGGATACCATCAAGCATTTGAGAAGCTATTAATTGACAGAGTTTCAAACAGCTTGGATCCGGATGAGGTGCCGAGTTACTTGGCGTCGCATTTGGATCCAAGCTGGTTGACACTTGGTCAGCAATTTCTCAAATGCTTCCATGAATAAGACAAAATGCATCAGGTCAGTGTTTTGACAGACTTAATATTTTTCAGAAAGATAAGAGTTTACCATTTTCCTCCATAGGCTATTTTTAGACCCAGCCTCTTTGAATGAATCTACCCAAAAGGAGTATTTACTAGAGAAATGTAAAATTTTAGGATTTTGTAATTTGAAACCATTGTGATAAATAGAGCATTAAATTTTGCTCCTATAGGAGCAAAATGCTCTATTTATCACAATGGTTTCAAGAAGTGGTTATTACAGAGGCGTAGAAAGGCGTATTTATGGAGGAAAGGGTTAATATAATGTTATGAGAAATTTAAAAAAAAAAAATCAAAATTTTATCACATAATCAAGGCAAACAATTTTTTATTGGAACATAATACAGTGATGATGACCTTTGGATCAATAGTAATTGATGAAATCTGTGTGCATTTCCAGGCCCCAGTAGTATCATAGCGTCTTCTAAATTTGTGGCTCTCTTTCATCACTAATTGTAGCCAAAACAGATTAGAATCATCCCACTTCTTAGGATCCAAATCAGTTTATCCTCCCAACAAGAGCTTCACTTAAGAAAATGACCAGGCTGATTCAGTGTGCCTGAGGGGACAGTAATTGAGTGGTCACATGCAAGTCACATGATTAAAATGCGACAATGTGCGTGGTCACATCCTGGTGGTGTTAAATTCCAATACAAGAGCTATAGCCAACAAATTAGCGATCAATTACATCTCTGAAGGGAGACGGCGAGGGCTTGAGATAGAGCGATGCTGTGAATACAAATGAACTGAGATATGCTTGCAAATTCAGGATCGAGTAAAGTTTGTTTGTTAGTTTCCACAAACAAAACCAAGCAAAAGTGTGTCTTGAATTCTGATGTTACCGTTCACTCCTCTGTGGATACCGTAGACATCTGCAGCGAATAGTGATTTGATCATTTTGATACCACATTGAATTGTAAAGCCTGAGTAGTAACCCATTCCCTCATATTGACGCCTTTGTAAAAGTCACTTTATGAAACCATCGTAATAAATAGAGCATTTGCTCTGTTGGAGCAAATGCTCTATTTATCAGTGGTTTCTAAACTACACAATTCTAAAACAATTCCATTTCTCTAGTAAATGCTCCTTTTCAGTAGATTTATTCAAAGTTGATCGGTCTAAAAATAGCCTATGAGGTAATGGGTTAATCACCTTGGTTAAACCATTGACCAGCCCTTACCTGTACATGAAATCGCTCGAAATGTTGCTTTGCACATTTGAAACAAAAGGTAATAAAGGTAAATAAAAGCCCATTCCCCTATAGGCAATTTTTAGGCCCAACCTCTGAATAAATCTACCGAAAATGATGTTTACTAGAGAAAAGGAAAATTTTAGAATTGTGTAGATCTGAAACCATTATGGAGCAAATGCTCTATTTATCACAATGATTTTAAAAAGTGAATATTACGGATGCATCAAAAGGGGTCAATTGAGGGAACTAGTTAATCCATTCCCTGATATTGACAACTCTATTAAAGTCACTGTGTGAAACCATTGTGATAAATAGAGCATTTCAAGGGCTTGGTGCAAAACTATTCTAACTCCTTCACTTTAGTGAAGGAGTTAGAATAGTTTTGCACCAAGCCCTCGATTTGCTCCTATAGGAGCAAATTCTCTATTATCACAATGGTTTCAAACTACAAAATTCTAAAAAAAATCCTTTTCTCTAGTTAATGCTCCTTTTCGGTAGATTTATTCAAAGAGTCTGTATCTAAAAATAGCCTATGAGGTAATGGGTTAATGTTAAACACCGGTGGGTTATTCCGCTCTCATAATTCAGGATTGAAAGAGATAGTGTTGTATTATACAATTTTTACATTTAGTGTTTTTATCATTTCAGGTGAAGGTCATGCTGAGGGTTGTGTCCACCAACAAGAATGGAGACCACGCTGGGTCATTCCTCAACCTGGACACACGCAACAAGCAGGTGACTGTGTACGACCCAGCGGCCAGCGGGTACGCCACAAGTGCTGCACACAGGAAAGCTGCGATGGCACCGAAAATGTTCGCCTTTGATGGTGTCTTCTCACCTGATGACTGCTTGGTAAGTGACTGTAGACCATGCCTTGGAATGTGATAGAATCTTGTAAACAGTTCACACTGAACAGAAAGCAAAAAGGGCTGAGTTGAGTGATGTGATTTAAAGCTAGGATAACACACAATTATTTATAGTTGTATTGGAATTATGTCATATTACAACTATTTGAATGTGGGATACAAGTTAATTGGTATTGTCAAATATGTACACTAGATCTGAAGTGTTTATCAAACTTTTAATCCTTATCTCAGTACATGTATACACCTTTCTACACCTTTGCAAACAGAGCAGACCTGTAGGAGTCATCTGATCAGGGTCTGCTCTGTTCGCTTATGAGATAATAAAGATGTAATTCTACACTTTCTGCTATGGCCAAAACTTTCTGTGTCCATGTGCCATTATAAAATATAATTGAATTAATATTCTTGATATACAGTAAAACCTCTCTACAACAGCCACTAAATAGTGTTAATTAGTTGGTATTTAGGGCAGGTGGCTGCTTAAAGCAATGTGAAAGTAAAACAGAATGCTCCTAGAGGAGCGTTCTGTTTTACTTTCACCTTGCTTTAAGCAGCCACCTGCATTTAACACAAAATACTTAATGTAATTTAGTGGCCATTATAGAAAAGTCTTACTGTACTTATTTTTTACATGAATATTCATGGGGTAATGGGTTAATTCTTTTATATTGAATGGACTGTAATTCCGCAGTCCAAGGTTTCAACACACACAAAGAGACCTGATTGAGGTCTGAAGATGGTGGTATGCACCATCGTTCATAAAGTCTGCAGTAATCTTGCAGCACGGCTCTCGTTTGTTCTCGATTGGGTCACATGGTTACATTTTCATTTTGAATGTTTAAGATACGCAGGGTGCCAGAGTAATAATTCCTTGTGTTAATTGTCTTTCAGTGTTGTGTTATTTGATAGTTCAAATAACTGATGCTGAAAATGTTTCAAACAAATTTTACAACAAACCTGTAAGACAATCTTATATAATAAATATAGCGCATCAGTTATTATTAATTTCATGCCTTATTGAAGGTCAATGACCCATTGGGCATCAGATCTAGTTCTAAACAATAAACCATAACGGGCTTAACCCTTTATCTCATGAATATGCATGTAAAAAATAATCACATCATAAATATTTATTGGCTAAATTTTTATAATGGCATAAGAAAACAGGAAATTCTGACAATGGTTGAAACTGTACAATTGGATCTATTTAATTTTGTACGCAAACAGAGCAGACCCTGATCAGACGGCTCCTATAGGAGCCGTCTGATCTGGGTCTACTCTGTTTGCAAGGGTCTCAATCAAGTAAATGGCTAATAATGTAATGGAGCCATGGGAGTCATGGTGATTGCGGGTTTCAGGGATGTTCGTGCACGGGGTTATGGGAACGTCATCACCTTGTACAAAATTTTTATACCAACGACTGTTTCCATATGAAGAATTAATTAGAACAATATTTCATTTAACAAGTGTCCCAGAGTCCTTAAAAAAATGGGACAGCACAGTTTGGATCAAGATGATAAAAGAAATAAACATCTATGTTCATATGTCTCCTAGGCCTATGACACGCCCATTATATTGACTTTATAGAAACTTTTATCCAACTGTTTATTTCAACGATTCAAGAACATATTATTTCAGATTGAATTTTTTTTTGCGGCAGTTTGAAGGGTATAAAACTCGTCAGCATTGTGTAGACTTACCGTGGATTGATGGGAAAGTTTCTATTTTCGGCACTGGGACGTAATAGATTTCCTGGGAACATGTGGAGCAGGGGGTGTGATCTTGCTAAACTAATTATAAGTTTTATGTTAATTACAAACATACCCATGTAGTTTGGTTACTTGTGACATTTAACTTCATAATTTAAGGCACCCCTGTCAGTTTAGGTTTTGAAGGGTCCCACTTGCTTGGTCATCTTTCGTTCATTGAAGTATGGAAGTGACATTACAACAGAATCTACTGCACTCTCTTAATCCTTTCCTTCATATAAACGTGTTTTCACACATTTGCAAACATAGTAGTCTAGACCAAAATCAGACCACTCCTATAGGAGCCTTCTGATCATGGTCTGCTCTGTTTGCTAATGGAATTTGAAAGATCTTATAGGAGTCATCTGATTTGGGTCTACTCTGTTTGCAAATGTTTGAAAACATGTTTAGAACTTTATATGAAGGAAAGGGTTAACCCTTTCCCTCATATAAACGTGATTTCACACATTTGCAAACAGAGTAGACCCAGATCAGACGGCTCCTAGAGGAGCCGTCTGATCAGGATCTGCTCTGTTTGCTAATAAAATTTGATAGATCTGGTTCTTCAGTTTCTAAAATGGTTACAATATCCAAGCTTCCATATTTCATTATTACTATTATGTCCATGAATATTTAGTAGGTATTGAAATTTGAAATAAACATAGAACAACAAGGAAAGGGTTAAGCATCATATGTGGACCTCTGTAGATAGGGTTTCACTGTATTCATTATGTTCATGATATTTGGTAAAGACTGTCTAGAATTATCTAGTTTCTGGACTTGAAAGTCCAGAAATACGAGGGATTCTGTATATGACCTAGAGTTGCTGCCCGTAGCTTACCGCTTATTTATGCATGACTTGAGTTCCTATTCGATTTTGGTATCTGTATGGCAGATTTACTGTCAGTTCTGTATGTGTGGGTTAGATATGTGT
Organism: Azorinus chamasolen; assembly: GCA_963576725.1. Taxonomy (NCBI): domain Eukaryota; kingdom Metazoa; phylum Mollusca; class Bivalvia; order Cardiida; family Solecurtidae; genus Azorinus; species Azorinus chamasolen. Next base: position 102,185,701 of record OY755235.1, on the reverse strand, counting down.
CTCGGGCCATCATAGGGTATTCCATGTGTCTGGCAGTGTTGATTTACATGACGTCCTGACCTGGGACTACTGAATTAGTTACCATCCATTATCAGATGGCCCTGAGAAATTAAGTTAGGTCACAGCTTTTGGAGACTTTCTGGCTTTAAGTAAAAGTATGGAAAATTAAAGTTGACCTATTTTAGATAATTTACAAGAGTTTTTACTCCCAATTCCGAAGGAGATTGTTCGAGATTGCCTTTGAGATTGCCTGTAATTTGATAAAAGTACATTGTCTATTAACCCTTTCCTTCATATAAAAACGCCTTTTCACGCAACTGCAACTGCTCCTATAGAAGCCATCTAATCAGGGTCTGCTCTGTTTGTCTATTGAATTTTATAGATATGTTGTTACATACAGTTTCCATCATGGTGAATAAAAATACCTTTTCCATGTTGCATTTGATTGATTCTATCCATGAACATTAACGAAGTTTTAAAATCTTAAATAAAAATTCAACAGGGAAAAGGTTATCCCATTCCCTCATATTGATGCCTTTTGATACCTCTGTAAAAAGTCACTTCCTGAAACTATTATGATAAATAGAGCATTTGCTCCTATAGAGCAAATGCTCTACTTATCACAATGGTTTCAAGACTACACAATTCTAAACTTTTCCTTTTCTCTAGTAAATGCTCCTTTTCGGTAGATTTATTCAAAGAGGTTGGATCTAAAAATAGTCCATGAGGGAATTGGCTAACTCTGCATGCTAGCTGGTAGTCTGTGATCACCTATGCAAACAGTGTAGATCCAGATGATATGCTGAGTAAAGCGATTTCTCATCAGGATGAAAACTGTTTTACACTCGGACTGCCACTGCATTTTTAGCTCAGGTAGTGGTACTGAAATGATTTTGTGATATACAAACATGTGAAAATTATGTGACTGTTAACCCTTCGCTTGCTGAATTTTAAAATACATTTCTCCTTCTATACCCATGCCCTGTTGTATAATTACATATATCTTCACTGTGTACAAGTATTTCGCTGTGCAATCACTGCTGTGGAGTGCACTGGTTGCACAATCAACTTGTAAATAGTGCAGACCCTGATGAGACAGCTCCTACAGGAGCTGTCTCATCTGGGTCTTCACTATTTACAGGTAGGTATATTGACGTGAATAGCAAGTGAAAACTGAAGAAAAAAAATTCTTATACAGAAAAACCCTGCTAATGCCACCACTTAATGAATAAACATGGGTGTCTTTATAAGCAGGTGGTTGCTTAATGCAGGACAAAAGTATTTAGGTATTTGCAAAGGCACAGAAAGGTGTATTTATGGAGGAAAGGGCTATCAGGAAAAGTGTTAATTGCTACGATGTAAGTGTTTTTGTTTTGTTTGTTTCAGACGGAGGTATGTTCAGGAAGCCTTACAGATATCATTCAGGGAGTTGTTGCTGGTGCTGACGGGTGCCTTTTTACTTACGGTTACTCCAAACTTGGTAAGACACCATCCCATTGTCTTAGTTAGAAGCAGTTACATACTTTGTCTTGACCCTATAATGGACTGATACAGGAGCCATCTGATCGGGGTCTTCCCTGTTTGCTTATAAAATAATATAGATCTGATTCTGCTATTTTGTATTGATGTGCTATTTAACACTTTCCTCTATAAATACGCCTTTCTACACCTTTGCAAACAGAGTAGATCCATATCAGATGGCTCCTGTAGCAGCCGTCTGATCAGGGTCTACTCTGTTTGCTTATGATATAATGTAGATATGATTCTACAGTTTCTGCCATGGCCAAAAATTCCTGTGTCAATGTGCCATTATAAAAATTAATCTAATTTAACCCTTTCCTCCATAAATACGCCTTTCTACGCCTCTGTAAAAATCACCTATGGAAACCATTGTGATAAATAGAGCATTTGCTCCTATAGGAGCAAATGCTGTATTTATCACAATGGTTTCAAACTACAAAATTCTAAAAAAAATCCTTTTCTCTGGTTAATGCTCCTTTTCGATAGATTTATTCAAAGAGGTTGGATCTAAAAATAGCCTATGGAGGAATGGGTTAATATCTGTGTTGTCATTATTTCTTTCATAAATATTCATGGAGTAAAGGGTTAAAAAAAATATCAGCTAATTAATATTCATGATGTAATTATTTCTTTCATGAATGTTCATGGAAATATATAGAGGATTAATGTGGAGATAAGCTGAGAGTAGAATGTTGTTACACAGCGGTGCCCCATGATGAGAACATGTTGATAAATGTATCCTGCTGACAAAGAACCACAAATTCAATTTACTGCCACTTGAAGTGTTTATTTTGTTTAATTGGAGATCCTTTTTCATTGTTTGCATCATGGAATTACAATAGTCACTCAGTGTCCCTCTGTAGTTAATGAAATATCCATTCAGAAGCAATTTAGCTTGTTCGCATTATGCTAATATTGGCGTTTCACTAAATTCTCTATCACGGTTGTTCTTGTGGTAACAAGTATTGTACTTGTAGGAATGAGGCTTGGAGAAAATTTGATTATCTTTAAATAAAAACTTATTATTGACCCTCTATGCATCTGCATTAATGATTGTTGTGAGACCAAAATTTAATTTACCTCGCTTCACATCACGAGCTCAAAGCGATCTCATTATCACAGGAATGGGATTAAAGGCTGGGCATTATAACAAACATTTCTCCCGACAAACTACCAAATTTGATTATATTCCAATACATTTTTCATGCTTCCTGGGGAGCCTGATTGTGGTTGGGAATCTGTTTCAAGCAGAGGCTTGTCAGTTTATGACAGACTCCGTATCTCATCAAATTTGTACAGCTAAATTAATCTGTTGTTTGTCAAAATAGCTGTCAGTATTGTTTTCTGGTTGATCGTAATTTTATTTTATTGTATCTTGCTCACAAGATTGCTGTGAGTCATCAGTGTGCTTTTCAAGATTTCTCTGAATGGTAAGAATGTATGAGAACAGTGTGCCCCGTGTTAAAGGTCAACTAGTGCCGACTGTGGTGAAAACAGAAAACATTGTCATGCTAGGTATGGCTTCTATGTTTAGTAGAACTCATGGCAATCTTTTTAAGCAGTTTGGATCCAGATAAGTTGCCAAGATCTACTCTTTGACACTGTGCAAATTATTGCTGTATTGTTGGTCAGTACAGTAGAAACTGTCATATAAAAAGGCATAGAAAGGTCTAATCTGTAAGGCTGATGGTAGCTTTACCCTTTCCTCTATAAATACGCCTTTCTACAAGTCGCTTTTAGCAAATGCTCTATTTATCGCAATGGTTTCAAAATTACAAAATTCAAAAAAATCCTTTTCTCTAGTTAATGCTCCTTTTCGGTAGATTTATTCAAAGAGGTTGGATCTAAAAAAAATCCAATGAGGGAATGGGTTAATGCTGTTCAAAAGTAATGCAGAAATATGTATAAGAGCTTTCTGCATTACTTTTGCACTGCATTAAGCAACCACCTACTTTTCAAGACTCCTTACGTTCAATGGGACAGGTTCTACTGTAATTCAAACATATTTCTAGCAACATCTCGGTCAGTGGGCAAAAGGGTATGAGATGATTAGTGCAATGGAGATTGCGGTTTCTAGATCACCTGATTAAAGGTGGATTAAACCCCAGATTAGCCATTTATGTGTTGTGAATGACTTTAGACTCAACTTTCAGAGCGATTCTGCCTCGAGCCATCCATTTTGTATCCAGTAGTATGCTTTGGTTTCCTCTCTTTTACTGACATTCACACAGTTTCTACTGAGAAATGCTGTTTTTTTCTCACCACATTACAAAATTATCTGAGAAACTTTTCGTTCCTTTTCCTAACCCTTTACTCCATAAATACACCTTTCTACACCTTTACAAACAGAGTAGACCAAGATCAGATGGCTCCTGTAGGAGCCCTGTTGCTTGTGCTCTGCTCTGTTGCTTACAAATGGTAATTGTATAGATATGATTCTAAAGTTTCTGCCATATACCATTATAAAAAATTCAGCTATGTTATAATTTCTTACATGAATATTCATGGGGTAAAGAGTTAATGATATGAAAAAGGGTCTAGTGTAATATGGCACTGGCAGTAGAATGTCCACGTCAAAAGCTGATCTGGGTCAACTCTGTTTGCAAATCCATAAAAAGGATAAATAAAAGTTCATTTGTACATACAGTATAACCTCTCTATAACGGCAATTAAATTGTGTTAATTGGTATTTAGGGCAGGTGGCTGCCTAAAGCAAGGTGAAAGTAAAACAGAACGCTCCTATAGGAGCATTCTCTTTTACTTTCACATTGCTTTAAGCAGTCACCTGCCTTTACCACAAAATACTTCATTTAATTTAGTGGCCATTATAGAGAGGTTTTACTGTATTTATCTGGAATGTACAATGTAGTAGAGAAGTGAACAATGCCTGTCATTGGAATAATATCCCAGCTCATGTTTTAGCCATGCTCTCTAGCTATTTCATTTGGAGTGTTGGAAATTGACAACTAATTCTATACTTTAAATAAATCTCCAATTCCATGTTGAACTTGATTATCTGGCAGGGAGTTGTGAAGAATTTATAATTTACTACTTGTTGATCCTGTTTTGTCTCGTGTTCAAACACGAGGGTCATTAGACGAAATAAAACCCCTTTTGTCAGCCGCCAATTTGCATAAAGTTTCTCCCTGTATGTGTTTTTGTAGGAAAAAACGAAATGTATGTAACATAATATCTGTGAATTTTTTGTAAAATCAATGTATGTCCATTTGGTTGTGCTGTGGTGCTGTCAGAGCTGTGGGTTAATGGCGTAGTGGCTGTGAGACAAGTAACGAACTCCACTTCCTTGTAACTGTGAAAATGGGACGAAACATGCAAACTTGTTTACTGATGTAGACCTGACAATATAATGAGACAGTTTGGTGACAGTTGGTGAAGAGAGAACTGCAGAAATGCTCTCTGGCTAAAAAGCTTTGGACAGCTTACAATAGCAAAGTAACAGTTGATGTGGGGGTTGCTCAGAAAAATATAGTAATTTCGTGGCCCTGTATGAAGTTGTCTACAAATAGTAACCAACTATCTATCAATCTGTTGGGTATTGTGCTTGTAATTTCATCATAATGGTAGCATTGCTCCTATGGTACAGGGACTCTTGATGTCAGTCCCTGAGTCATGATTTGGGATGTCTTTTTTAACCCTTCTCTTGCTGAATTTTAAAATACATTTCTCCTTCTTTACCCATGTCCTGTTGTATAATTACATATATCTTCACTGTGTATACGTATTTCGCTGTGCAATGACTGCTGTGGAGTGCATTGGTTGCACAATCAACTTGTAAATAGTGCAGACCCTGATGAGACAGCTCCTGCAGGAGCTGTCTCATCTGGGTCTTCACTATTTACAGGTAGGTATATTGACGCGAATAGCAAGCGAAGGGTTAACCCTTTTCCTTCATATAAATGCCTTTTCACGCATTTGCAAACAGAGTAGACACAGATCAGATGGCTCCTTATAACATGATATTGATCTGAGTACACCTTTTCTACCTTAGCGCTTCGTCCCAAGAATATTAATGAGGTGATGCAATATTGAATAAATATTAAAACAGGGAAAGATTTAACCCTTTACTCCATGAATATTTATGTAAGAAATGATGACATCATGAATATCAATTAGATTAATTTTTATATAGCCAAAACTTCTTGTGTTCATATGCAATTATAAAAAACCTACCTTATTAATATTCATGCTGTCATTATTTCTGTCATGAATATTTCATTAGATAAAGGGATAACAAGCTAGACAGAAGAATGTTTAGTTCATATTTAAAGTTTTTCAAACTTTTTAAATCTTTTCTTGCGTTTGTTTGTTTCAGGTAAGAGTTTTACCATGATTGGCAGTGACCAGTCCAGCCAGACGATGGGTATTGTCCCATGTGCCATAGCCTGGCTCTTCAAGATCATTGGTGATCAGAGGGACCAAACTGGTGCTAGGTTCTCAGTCAGAGTCTCCGCTGTAGAGGTGTCCGGTAAACAGGAAGTCCTCAAGGACCTGCTGGCTGATGTTGCTCAAGGTAGGTTCAATGTGTGACCTGTTAACCCATTCCCACTTATGCTATTTTTAGACCTAACCTCTTTGATTAAATCTACCATAAAGGAGCATTAACTAGAGAAAAGGAAATTTTCAGAATTGTGTAGGTTTTAAACCATTGTGATAAATAGAGCATTAATTTTGCTCCTGTGGAGCAAGTGCTCTATTTATCACAATGGTTTCACAAAGTGACTTTTACAGATGTGTCAAAAGGTATCAATATGCAGGAATGGGTTAACCCATTCCCTTATATTGACAACTTTGACAACTCTGATAAATTTATTTATTACAATGGTTTCAAAACTACACAATTCTAAAACATTTCCTCTTCTCTAGTAAATGCTCCTTTTGGGTAGATTTATTCAAAGAGGCTGGGTCAAAAATAGCCTATGAGAGAATAGGTTAGCAATATCAAGATCAGAGGATAATGTGTAAAAGCTATTCCACGTCTCATCTGGATCCAAACCACATCTCATCTGGTGGATCCAAACCATTTGCATAGAAAATCATTGACAGCAAAAGAGTTAGACTTTTGAAAGTGGGGATTATTGTAAACAGTGTATACCAAGATCATAGAGTGACTGGTAGAGCATTCTGAAAAGGGTTGGCACTGTTGTCAATGAAAATATTCTAGCAAATTAACCCTTTCCTCCATAGGCTAGTTTTAGACCCAACCTCTTTGAATGAATCTACCCAAAAGGAGAGTTTACTAGAGAAAAGTAAAATTTTAGCATTTTGTAGTTGAAACCATTGTGATGAATAGAGCATTTGCTCCCATAGGAGCAAATGCTCTGTTTATCACAATGGTTTCAAGGAGTGGTTATTACAGAGGCGTAAAAAGGGTTAAGATCTTTATGTAGTGTAGTAGATCTAGTGTAAGACAACTTCTGTAAAATGATGACGTGTCAATGTCAGAGATTTATATAGAAATATCAGCCTTTCGTTAATTAGTGAAGAAGTGATAATATAAAAAGATAACATAAAGATGTCATAACTGAGCGCATAAATATGAATAGGGCAGTGAATTACAAGTTGGATGTGATAATCTCGTGTTTTGTAAGCGTTTTATGATGGTTGGAATCATGATTTGAAGTAGGTTTCTGTAACCTGAGGGCAGACTTGTACTCCTACTGCTGTAGACTCAACATCCTAATTTGTTGGAATTTAAATCTTTTTTTTTTTTTTAACCCTTTACCCCCATAAATACACTTTTCTACGCCTTTGCAAACAGAGTAGACCCTGTTCAGACGTCACGGCTCCTGGGTCTGCTCTGTTGGCTTACCTCATTTTCTCCTAGGCTATTTTTAGATCCAACCTTTTTGAATTAATCTACCGAAAAGGAGCATTAACTAGAGAAAAGGAAATATTTAGAATTTTGTAATTTGAAACCATTGTGATAAATAGAGCATTTGCTCCTATTTATCACAATGGTTTCACAGTGTGAATTTTATAGAGGGGCAAAAATGCGTCACTAGGGGGCAATGTGTTAAGAAGTAGTATAGGTCCAATTCTAAAGTTTCCTTCATGGTCAACAAACCCTAATTAATATTCATGATGTCATTTTTTCTTACATGAATATTCATGGAGTAAAGGGTTAACCCTTTACTCCATGAATATTCATGTCAGAAATAATGACATCATGAACATTGGTTAAACTGTTTTTTTGTAATGATGCATGAACACAGGAAATAATGGCAATGGCAGACATGCTAGAATCATATCTATATTATTTTATAAGCAAACAGAGCACTGACTCTGATCAGACTGCTCTATAACTATAGCCATCTGACCTGGGTCTGCTCTGTTTGCAAGAGGCATAGAAAGGCATAGTTATAGTACAAGGGTTAAACCAGATTGAATGCTTATTTCTTTTCCTGATCAGAAGGCTAGTTTTTCACAGTTATATTTTGTTAGTGACATTTTGAAAAGTATAATTAAAGGAAGTAGATCTGATGACAATTTCTGTAGCAGACAACATTTTTGCAGCAGTATAAATGTTCAAATTTTGAACAAGTTTTTGGGTAGAAAAGGTATAATATGTCGCAGAAATCTCTGCAGGGAAATTTAATAGCAGATGAGATCATATTTGCTGTATTTAATAGCTGTTTTACTTACTGCCATTTCACGGAATTTACTAGGCACCACACAGCGCGGCACAGATACATGCGGTTCAGCTATTCCACAATTGAAGCATGACATGCTGCATTAAATTCCTGTACATGCCGGGCATGCATCAAAATGCTGATCCCCAGTTTTATCCCAACATTATGACTGAAATTTTCTAATAAAAATATTTTGAGCTATGCCTCAATTACAGCTAATTGATAGTTCTGTCGCTATGGCGATTAGGGACTTTGGTAGAGAAAGATTAGGATTATCGGGAATGACTTTAAACTTGTTGATGAAAGGTCCGACCAGGATATGCAGGATATTTGTCTGGTTATGGATGAAAGCTGGAAACTTGTTACATTGCGTATGCAAACAATGGAGACTCCGCTCGGAGGGCTCGTCTGATCTGGGTAGACACTGTCATTCAGAATCCTCAAACAAGTTTAACCCATTACCTCATAAGCTATTTTTAGATCCAGCTATTACAGAGGCGTCAAAAGGCGTCATTATGAGGGAATGGGTTAATCCTTTCATACTTTTGGAAACCTTTACTCCATGAATACTCATTTTAAAAAAAGTGATATCATTAATATAAATTAACCCTTTCCTCCATAAATACGCCTTTCTACGCCTTTGTAATAGTCCATTCTTGAAACCATTGTGATAAATAGAGCATTTGCTACTATAGGAGCAAATGCTCTATTTATCACAATGATTTCAATACTACACAATTCGAACATTTTCCTTTTCTCTAGTTAATGCTCCTTTTCAGTAGATTCATTCAAAGAGGTTGTGTCTAAAAATAGTCTATGGGGGAAATTTTTATAGTGACATAATGTAAACAGTAAGTTTTGACCAAGGAAGAAACTGTTACCTCAGATCTATATTATATTGCATCAGTAAACCCAGCAGATCCTGGTCAGATCGCTCCTACTGCTTTCTTTTTGTGATATTTTGGATCCAGATACTTTTCATTTCATCTGGATCTAAACTGTTTGCATAAGTTGTTATGAAAATGTGGGAAAGGTATAGAAATTACCTCAGGCTTGCAGTGTAGATACGGCCATCTTAACAAGGCTGGCTTAACCCTTTCCTTGATATAAACATGTTTTCATGCATTTGCAAACAGAGTAGACCCAGATCAGATGGCTCCTATAGGAGCCATCTGATCAGGGTCTGCTCTGTTTGCTAGTTTCTAAAATGGCTACAGTGCTCTACCTTCCATAATTCATTATAACTGTTTTGTCCATGATAATCAGTAGGTATTGAAATTTGGAATAAACATTGAACAGGGAAAGGGTTAATTGATTCTTCATGAATGTTTTTGAAGTGCTTGCAAAATTGTTCGCCTGAGGTTTGTTCAGAAAAAATGTTAATTCATGAATTTTTTAAGTAATAAGACTTAACATATACCATTTCAATTAATTTCTTTCAGTACATATAGATTACCTCTCTTTTCCATGTTTTAATGTTTGCTTTTAATTGGAAACAAACAATTTTTCACTAATTTATAATGAGCAGAATGAATTTTTACTGCTTCAGCATTTCTACGAATTGAATTTTCTCAGAAAACCTCAACAGATCAATTTGTCACTACATGCATTAACTCCCATATGTAATAATTAGATTAGTGGTCTTGACAGCTTATTTTAAGCTTGTTCAGATACTGCCATGAACTAGCGAAGAAATCCCAATTGATGTCTATCTTTACTTGGAGGGCAAATGATGTAGAAAGTGCCTTGAACTGTCAGAAAATTAAATTAAAGTGTTCTAACCCATTCCGTCATATTGAGACCTTTTGACGCCTCTATAAAAGTCATCTTTTGAACTGATTGTGAAGAATAGAGCATTTGCTCTAAACTTTTCCTTTTTGCTAGTAAATGCTCTTTTTCAGTAGATTTATTTAAAGAGGTTGTGTCTTAATTATTTGCTCTATAACCCATTCCCTCATATTGATGACTTTTGATGACTCTGTAAAAATCACATATCCTATAGGAGCAAATGCTCTATTTATCACAATGGTTTCAAACTAAAAAATTCTAAAACTCTAGTTAATGCTCCTTTTCGTTAGATTTATTCAAAGACGTTTTATTTAAAAATAGCCTATGAGGTAATGGGTTAAATATACCTTTCTACATCTTTGCAAACAGAAAAGACCCAGATCAGTTGGCCCTTATAGAAAGCATCTGATCTAGGTCTACTCTGTTTGTAAAGATGTAATTAGAGTGACTGCGAATTATGAGATAACCCTTTCCTCCATGAATATTCATTTAATAAATAATGACATTGTGAATATTAATTATTTGTCATAATAGCACATAGACGCAGGAATTTTAAGCCGTGGCAGAAAGCTGTAGAATCATATCTATATTATGCCATCGGCAAACAGAGCAGACCCTGATTATAAGACGACTCCTACAGAGTTTTCATTTTCAGCCGATTGCTGATTGAAACCATCGGCTGAAATGAGTTTTGCATCTGTTGTTTTTCTAGAAACTTTGAAAATTTCAATCTAAGAACATGTGAGTGCAATTGGCTATGTCCAGAAAACAATCGGTTGTTATGAATGAAAACCCTGCTCCTATAGCCTAGGAGTCGACTGATCTGGGTCTACTCTGTTTGCAAAGGCATAGAAAAGGGCATTTATGGAGTAAAGGGTTAATGAATATTATCATGGTTAAACAGTTTGGGTAATGATGAGACACGGAATTCCTGATTGTCCCCTTGTTATGTAAACTTCTTGCATAGATTATGACAAACTCATCACCAGGGTGAAAAGGGGCTAATTAAACCTCTTAATTAACCCTTTCCCTGTTCTTTATTTATTCCAAATTTCAATATCTACTGCATATTCATGGACAAAATAGTTATAATGATATATATGGAAGGCTGAACATTTTAGTCGTTTTAGAAAGTAAAGAAACAGATCTTTCAAATTCCATTACCCAACGGAGCAGACCCTGATCAGATGGCTCCTATAGGAACCGTCTGATCTGGGTATGCTCTGTTTGCAAATACATGAAAAGGAAAGGGTTAAAAAAGACGCTACCAGACCAATAGAAACAGTAGGTAGGCCAGATAGAGGAGTTATAAAAAAAATGTGACTGCTGGCCCCTATTAAAATAAAAAGTGTGATGGCTGGCCCCTATTAATATAAAAAGTGTGACGCCTGGCGCCTATTATCAGGACATTAGGGGTCCCAGTAAATGTAGAAAGGGCGTAAAAGTGGGAGGGGACTGTTTAACCCTTTCTTTCATTGAAAAGTTTTTCATGCATTTGCTAACAGAGAAGACCCAGATCAGACATTTCCTATTGGAGCTGTCTGATCAGGGTCTGCTCTATTTGCTAATGGAATTTGATAGATCTGTTTCTTTACTTTCTAAAATGGCTACTATGTTCCACATCCTTTATTTCATTACACATGTAACTATTTAGTCCATGAATATTCAGTAAGTTTTGAAATTTGGAATAAACATAGAACAGGGAATGGGTTAATAGTGGAAGCCCGGAGGGGATGTTTAAGCATTATAACATTGGGCTGGAAACCGCTATGGTGGTGCCATTAATAAATTAAATTGCTGAGCGAAACTTATTAGATAAAATGTTGTCTACTTTAGTTTTCATGGGTTTTCTTTCATCTCTTCTCAAAAATACTATCCTATCAGAGTGTTGAAGAATATGGATTGAGATGAGACACAAAGTTCACCAGCGTCTGATCTGGATCCAAACTATTTGCAAAGGTTGTTGTTTCCTTCATATTATAAACGTGTTTTCATGCCTTCACAAACAGAGTAGATCTAGATCAGATGGCTCCTACAGGAGCCGTCTGATCAGAGTCTACTCTGTTTGCTAATGGAATTTGAAAGATCTGTTTCTTTACTTTCTAAAATGGCTACAGTGTTCCACCTTCCTTATTTCATTATAATTATTTTGTCCATGAGTATTCAGTAGGTATTTAAATTTGTAATAAGGTTTCCCAATGAGTCCAATTCAGTATGAAAGCATTCAATTTCTTAGAGGTATTGGAATTTGGCACAAACATAGAACAGGGAAAGGGGGGTTAGCCCATTCTCTCCTACTGACACCTTATTGTGCGTCTAGATCTATAAAAGTCACTTTTTGAAACCATTGTGATAAAAAGAGCATTTGCTCCATAGGAGCAAATGCTCTTTTTATCACAATGGTTTCAAGAAGTGGTTATTACAGAGGCGTAGAAAGGCGTATTTATGGAGGAAAGGGTTAATATAATGTTATGAGAAATTTTAAAAAAAAAATCAAAATTTTATCACATAATCAAGACAAACAATTTTTTATTGGAACATAATACAGTGATGATGACTTTTGGATCAATAGTAATTGATGAAATCTGTGTGCATTTCCAGGCCCCAGTAGTATCATAGCGTCTTCTAAATTTGTGGCTCCCTTTCATCACTAATTGTAGCCAAAACAGATTAGAATTATCCCACTTCTTAGGATCCAAATCAGTTTATCTGTTTGTTACAATGTTTTCAAAACTACAAAATTCTAAATTTCTCCTTTTCTATAGTTACTGCTCCTTTTCTGTAGATTTATTCAAAGAAGTTGGGTCTAAAAATAGTCTAGGAGGGAATGAGTTAAGCTTAAGGTCTAACTAAAAATTAACCCTATCCATCATATGAATGCCTTTCTAAGCCTTTGCAAACAGCATAGACCCAGAACAGATGGCTCCTGTTGGAGCCGTCTGATCAGGGTCTGTTTTGTTTGCTTATGAAATAATAATAGATCTGGCTCTACAGTTCTTGCCAATACCAAACAGTCGTATGTACATATGCCATTAGAAAAATTCAGCTAATGAATACCCATGGTGTCTTACCTGAATATTTAACAGGGAAAGGGTTAAGGATTTTTAAAAAATTTAAATAATGGTAATTTGTGTCAGAAGTCTCCATGGATGTTAAGACCTTTACTGTCAGGAATGATGGAAGGGGTGGGGAAAAGTGGCGTCTACTCTACAGGACCTCTGTCAGGACCCTACTGAACATTTATATATCATGTCTGACTGTCTTAGATTATGAAAACTCTTAACCCATTACCTCATAGGCTATTTTTAGATACAACCTCTTTGAATAAATCTACTGAAAAGGAGCATTAACTAGAGAAAAGGAACATTTTAGAATTTTGTAGTTTGAAACGATTGTGATAAATAGAGCATTTGCTCCTATAGGAGCAAATGCTCTATTTAGCACAATCGTTTCACAAAGTGACTTTTACAGAGTCGTCAAAAGTCGTCAATATAAGGGAATTGGTTAACTCTGCATATTTACACCTTATTCAGCAATGTTTGCTAACAGAATTTGATAGGACTGTTTCTTTACTTTCTAAAATGGCTACACTGTTCCGCCTTCCATATTTCATTATAATTAGTTTGTCCATGAATATTCAGTAGGAATTGAAATTTGTAATAAACATAGAACAGGGAAAGGGATATTCCAATGAGTACGTCAGTTCTCTGCAGCAATTTGCCCCAGTAGCTAGTTTTTGCATGAACGGAGCTACATTGATATGATGCAACTTGGCTCTTTTTATGCATCTCTTATCAAGAAAAAAAATTCTAATATTCACTTGTCATTTTATATCCTGTATGCTCAGGTCATTAATGATGATTTGTATTTTTTGAAGAAAATAAAATTTTAATGGAATACAACTTTTTATACATGAGCAACTGACTACACAGTTTCTTAGAAATTGGCTGATTTAGTGTTTTAACCCATTCCCTCATAGGCTATTTTTAGACGCAACCACTTTGAATAAATCTATCGAAAAGGAGCATTTAGTAGCAAAAAGGTCAATGTTAGAATTGTGTAGTTTTGAAACCATAGTGATAATTACATGTAGAGCATTTGCTCCTATGGAACAAATACTTTATTTATCACACTCATTTCAAAAAGTGACTTTTACAGGGAGATTTTTATCCTACCCCATAATTAGGAGGTTGGGAGGAGGACATATTGTTTTGACTTGTCTGTTGGTTGGTTGGTTTGTTGACAACTTTATGTTAACTTTGGCGATAATTTTGTATCAAACTTGGCATACATGTGATACTTATGGAGGCAAACATTTTAGGGGTGACTTGTTAAGGTCAAGGTCATATATCAAGGTCAAAGGTCAAATTATGTGTCAAATTTATATTAGCGATAATAGGGACATAGTGTTTCACAAACACATCTTGTCATAGGGCAATATCATTCCAAGTATTATTCTAGAGCTGCAGATAAGGGTGCATACCCAAATACTAAAATTGTCATTTCTCCACCAAACCCTATACTGTAACCACTCTTTAGAATTGTCTCGAAGAGACGATTCTAAAGAATGGTCACAGTATAGGGTTTGGTTGAGAAATATTTTTGAGAGTTATTTTTGAAAATGTTTTATTTTACACATCTTATCTGGAGCTCTGGTTATTTTGTGCAAATAAATAATTGAATTCATATGAACCATTTACTCACTCAAATACAGTAAAACCCCTTTAGCTCGAACACTTAACCCTTTCCTCCATAAATGCGCCTTTCTACGCCTCTGTAATAACTACTTCTTGAAACCATTGTGATAAATGGAGCATTTGGTCCTATAGGAGCAAATGCTCTATTTATCACAATGGTTTCAACTACAACATTCTAAAATTTTACTTTTCTCTAGTAAAGAGGTTGGGTCTAAAAATAGCCTATGGAGGAAAGGGTTAAACAAGTATCATCTGTCTGTAAAACAGGCGGCAGCTCAATGCAGTGTAAAAAGTCATGCAGAAAGCTCCTATAGGATTAAGCAGCCACCTGTCTAAAAAGTTTTCAATTACTAAAGCTCTCAATTAATAAAGTTTCTATCTTGTTTTTGCTGTACCTACAATAACCTGACAGCCCAGTCTTGTTGATAAAAAAACCAACACTATATGTAATATTGTATGCTAGCAGACCTGCATGTTACTAGGAAAACAAGTTGGGCCAGGTCTGCCTTGTGACCTAAGAGCTCCGTAATGAATGTTTTGACAGACACTAATCACCATAAAGTTTTGGCCAGTTTTCAACAGAGCCCATTAGTTATCCTTGTATCAACATCATTAGAGAAGCTGGCTAACCAGTAATCACTGTTTTACCCATCACAATGGCAGCATGGCTTGAACATTCCTCGGGCCACAGCACCTATCATTTGCCCCATTGTTTGTTTCGAGAACTGTTGTGAACTGTTATGAACTGTTGCATCTGTGTTTTGGGTAAAATGGTGCAGAAAATTTGAAATTTATGTGGATTTCTATGATGTTTTCGTAAGTGTATTTAACCCTTTCCTCCATAAATACGCCTTTCTACGCCTCTGTAAAATTCACCTGTTGAAACCATTGTGATAAGTAGAGCATTTGCTCCTACAGGAGCAAATGCTCTATTTATCACAATGGGTTCAAATTACAAAATTCTAATAGTTTCCTTTTCTCTAGTTAATGCTCCTTTTCGGTAGATTTATTCACAAAGAGGTAGGATCTAAAACTAGCCTATGAGGGAATGGGTTAACCCTTTGCTTTATTAATATTATGCCAGAAAATATTAATTAGATTAATGTATGTAATGCTTTATAAACTCAAGAAATTTTGGCCATGGCAGAAACTGTGGATAAGATCTACATGATGGAGTAAGCAAACTGAGAAGACCTTGGTCAGATGGCTCGTACAGGAGCAATATCATCTGGGTCACTCTGTTTGTAAAAGCGTTAAAAGGCCTGTTAAAAGGGTCAACAGATAAATTTTTAATCAGCATCAATTCAGGCTCTTCCAAATATATTTTAAATCATTATTTTTGTTTGAGACTTGTTGAAGTTTGAAGATAATTTTCAGTAGATTGTCATATATTCATATTGTTGATAGATTTTTCAATAATAATAATCTATAATATTACAATTATGTTATTATATAATATGTTTGTTTTTTTCAGGTACGGAGACAGGGGTGGGCACTGCCCCAGGGGTGTACCT
Source organism: Azorinus chamasolen (assembly GCA_963576725.1). Taxonomy (NCBI): domain Eukaryota; kingdom Metazoa; phylum Mollusca; class Bivalvia; order Cardiida; family Solecurtidae; genus Azorinus; species Azorinus chamasolen. The sequence goes on along the minus strand of OY755235.1, from coordinate 102,169,531 downwards.
ACGGGAGGACCCAATTTCTGGTACCCAGCTTGAGAACCAATCAGAGCTGCGGGCACCAACTGCAGAAAAGGCTGCCTACTACCTCGATGCCGCCCTCAACTCCAGAACCAAAGCAGGTCAGTCAAAATACATATATTTTATATTTTGGTATAAAAAGTAAACATATTATTGTATCATTGCTTCGCTTAATAGTCATACTGTTACATGAATGTTCACTATGAAAGGGTTAACCTATTCTCTCAAAGGCTATTTTTAGCTTGTCTGTTTCGAAGAAATCATGAGCTGTTGTCATAACTCTGGTGTCGTCGTCGTCGTCCGAAATCTAAACATTGACCATAAGTTCTTCAATTTTTCATTTACAACCTTCATGTTTGGTATGCATGTTCATCTTGACAATGACGACAGACGAGCGTTGCACCCGCTTGCGGTGCTCTTGTTAGATCTAACCTCTTGGAATAAATCTACCGAAAAGGAGCATTTACTAGAGAAAAGAAACTTTTTAGAATTGTGTAGTTTTTGAAACAATTGTGATAAATAGAGCATTAATTTGCTCCATAGAGCAAATGCTCTATTTATCACAATGGTTGATAGGGGCTTCAAAAGGGAATGGGTTAACATTTGAATCCTACAATGGCTATAATATACTACAAAACAGTTTATATATAGCTGCTATTGTCTTATTTTGCAAATCCCATTGAAAGCTGCAGACCTGTCACTGATCAGGCTGCACATGGCAATTCTTTGAAATAAACATGGCTGAAAACGCTTCAGCCAAAACTTTCATATTCGGCTTTATATTTTTGTTTCTAGACTCTTCATATCTCATATTTGTTATAATAGGAATGCTCGGCGCTACAGGAAATGTGTACTACATTATGTGTTGCAAGATTGGAAAGAAGTGCTTTCTAATAAAAGATTGATTTTCCTAAATGAACTAATATTTTCGAACAGTATTTCCAGGAATGTTTGCCAGTAAATCTAGCATTTCAGATAATTTTCATGGAGAAATTAAAATTGAGCAAAAGTAATCGTACCCTTCATCGCTCTACGATCGAATTTGTGACAGTATTTTGAAACAGTTTGTATCCAGATTAGACGCCGATTAAATTGACGTCTCATTAGGATCCAGACTGTTTGTCACTCATGTCATGTTTCTTGCAAAATTTGTAAGAAAAATGTACATTTTATAATAGAAGCAGACGACAATATTTGCAGACGACAATTTCTTTCAGAGTACTAAAGGTAAATGTATTGGCTTATGCAAGAAATCTGAAGTTGATTTGTAGGAATTGGTTCTAAAATACATCACTGGCTGGGTTTGTTTGAAGTTTTCTGTTAATTATTTTATGTTTGAAGGTTTATATTAATTATCCTAACGAACATGTCTGAATATCTGATATTGGCTTTACGGTTAATTTTCCTAACCCTTTCCCTGTTCTTTGTTTATTACAAATTTCAGTACCTACTGAATATTCATGGGTAGAATAGTTACAAGGAAATGTGGAAGATGGACCATTGTAGCCATTTTAGAAAATATAGAAATGGATCTATCTAATTCCATTAGCAAACAGAACAGATCCTGATCAGACGGCTCCTATAGGAGCCGTCTGATCTGGGTCTACTCTGTTTGCAGATGCTTGAAAACATGTTTATATGAGGGAAAGGGTTAACCATTGGGAACCTTTGCAAACTGTTTGAATCTAGATGAGATGCCAAGTAAATCTGCTTCTTGCAGTTGCCAGGATCCAAACTGTTTGACATTTGTAGTAAAATAGCTAAGGTTTTCAAATACCAAGAAGAGGTCTAGATAAGATGCTTAAATTGAAACATTTTCAAGAAAAGCTTTATTTCTCCACAAAACCCTATACTGTGACCATTCTTTAGAATCGTCTTGAAGAGACAATTCTAAAGAGTGGTCATAGTATAGGTTTTGGTGGAGAAATGACGATTTTAGTATTTGGGTTAGCACCGTTATCTATAGCTCTGAGGTCCAAGTTTTATGCAGACTGGGTTTTGCTCAGCAAAATAAATCTTGACATGTACTACATGAATGAAACTGCATTGACAGTAAAAACCTCTCTAAACCAGACATTCGAATTAGTATCAGTGCCCGTCTTTAAGACAGGTGGCAGCTTAATGCAAGGTGACACTCGTGCAGAAAGCCCCCATAGAAGATTTCTGCGTGACTTTAACTCCGCATTAACCCATTACCTCATGTGATATGCTATTTTCAGATACAACCTATTTGAATAAATCTACCGAAAAGGAGCATTAACTAGAAAAAAGGAAAATTTTAGAATTTGTAGTTTGAAACCATTGTGATAAATAGAGCATTAATTTTGCTCCTATAGGAGCAAATGCTCTTTTTATCACAATGGTTTCACAAGGTGACTTTTACAGAGTCGTCAAAAGTCGTCAATATGAGGGAATGGGTTAATTAGCCATTTGTCTGAAAAGACCAAAATTAATCATTGAAATTCTGGTTTAAAGGGTTTTTACTGTAATCCAATCATCATAAGTCTAAAAAGCTAGTTAGCATTCCTGTGTTTTGTCTGCCGCTGGCCAAAATACTTCCTATAATTAATGCTAGTATGATTAGACCAATCAGTACAAATTGGAGAACATGGCAACGGCAACTTAGCTTAGGTCAGGAAAATCTAGAAGGGTCCATTGCTTGGTTTCTTCATTGTTTTAGCCCCTTCCTTCATAATCTATTTTCAGACCCAACCTCTGAATAAATCTACTGAAAAGGAGTATTTACTAGAAAAAAGGGAAACTTTAGAATGGTGTAGTTTTGAAATCCTGTAGGAGCTGTCTGATCAGGGTCTGCTCTGTTTGCTAATGGAATAATTATGTCTCCCACCACATAGTGGTGTGGGAGACATATTGATTTACTCCTTTTTGTCTGTCTGTCACAAAATCTTGTCTGCTCTCTAATTTTAAAAGTTCTAAATCTTTACCAAACCTTATAAAAATGTTTATAGATGTAATATCTAGGCAAAGTCCAATATCCAGCAAGATTGTTTCAGGAACTTCAGAGTTATGGTCCTTGATTTATTCAAATTTGGCATTTTTAGCTCTGTCTGCTCTCTAAGTCAAAAACGTCTCATCCAATCTTCACCAAACCTTATAAAAATTGTTTATGGCTATAACATCTAGGCCAAGTTCAATAACCAGCAAGATTGAACTAGGCACTTTAGAGTTATGGCCCTTGAATAATACAAAATTGGCCTTTTTAGCCTTGTCCACTCTCTAAGTCATAAAGTTCCCATCTAATCATCACCGAACCTTATGAAAATGTTTATGGTTATAATATCTAGACCAAGTTGAATAACTAGAAATTTTGGAACAGGCACTTCAGAGTTACGGCCCTTGAAATGTTGAAAACTGAGTTTTTTTGTTTTTTTTTAGCTTTGTCTGCTCTCTAAATAAAAAAGTCCTCATCCAGTCTCCAACAAACTTCATAGACATGCATCCAATCATTTTTGAGACAGGAGCAGGTGGGAGACATATATATTATGTTTTTCTGAAAAAAAACCAAGCTCTAGTATAGATTTGATTCTACAGTTTCTTTTATAGTCAAATTGTCAAGTGTTCCTGTGCCATTATAAAAACTCATCTTATTAATATTCATAGTTATTATTTCTTTTATGAATATTTATTAGGTGAAATAATAATAGGTGATATTTATTAGGTGAAAAGCTAAGCCAATTCATGTTCTGGAGAAGTATATTTAGGGTTCTACTAACATAGAAGATTGATGTTCAGATATTGTCTGATTTGATTTTATAAAGCTGTCGCCATATGCTATGTTTACCGATTTTGCTTTGGTTGTGCCTTATTTTAACCCTTTCCTTCATACACATGTAAAAGCATTTTCATGCATTTGCAAACAGAGTAGACCCAGATCAGACGGCTCCTACAGACGGCTCTGTTTGCTTTTGACATGATATAGGTCTGACTCTACAGTTTTTGTCAAAGCAAAACAAATTCTTGAAAGACTGATGAATATTCATGATGTCAGAATTTCTTACATGATTAAAATGATTAAAGCTGTACTCCTTAAATTCACCTTTCTACACCTTTGCAAACAGAGTAGACCCAGATCAGATGGCTCCTATAGGAATTGTCTGATCAGGGTCTGCTCTGTTTGCTTATGATATTAATATAGATATGATTCTACACTTTCTGCCAAACCAAAAAATGCTTGTGTCCATGTTCTATTATAACAAATTAATCTAATTAATATTCATGACGTCATCATTTCTTACATGATTATTCATGGAGGAAAGGGTTAAAGCTGTACAGTTCTATATGTCTTTACATAATTTTATTCGTGTGTTTCAGAGGATGAAGGTCGCTCTTCCCACCTCCTGTTCACGCTACATGTTTACCAGTACAGGATAGAGAAAGAGAACAAAGCGGGCCTACCAGGAGGTGAGTCTGAACCTCGTTTGCTGTTCTTAACTTTTTACTCCATAAATACGCCTTTCTACGCCTTTGCAAACAGAGTAGACCCAGATCTGATGGCTCCTATTGGAGCCGTCAGATCTGGGTCTGCTCTGTTAGCTTATGACATGATATAGATCTGATTCTACAATTACTGCCATGGCCAAAACTTCCTCTGTCCATTTGCTATAATGACAACTAATCTAATTATAATAATCATGATGTCATTGTTTCTTACATGAATATTCATGGAGTAAAAGTTTTAAGTTCTGACGAATTGAAATTAGCATATTATCAAAACAGTAATTGCTTGTATACCATAAGCAATGTGCTTCCCAGACAAGCTCCTTATAAATTCTGAAGAATCTCTTGTGAAATGATCAAAATCTGGTTTAGATCCTCTCTGCCTCATCCATGCACTTGAGATAAGTCAGTAATGGCCCCACTAGGTTGTTAATTTCAATGTAATCACTCCCATCTTACCTCCAACTGGTTTCACCCTTTTCCTTCTCTCCGCGACCTGACACACATTTTGCAAACAGCTTGGATCCGGATGAGAAGCTGAGTAACTTGAATTGGCATCTAATCATGATCAAAGCTGTTTGACACTCTGTCAATAGTTTCTTAACCTATTCCTCCATAGACTATTTTTAGACCCAACCTCTTTGAATAAATCTACCGAAAAGGAGCATTAACTAAAGAAATGGAAAATTTCAGAATTTTGCTCCAATGGAATTTTGTAGTTTGAAACCATTGTGATAAATAGAGCATTTGTTCCTATAGGAGCAAATGCTCTATTTATCACAATGGTTTCAAGAACTGACTATTACAGAGGCGTAGAAAGGTGTATTTATGGAGGAATGGGTTAAAATCTTGCTTGAATCAGAAGTAGTCAAAATTGCCCCAGTTAATTATTTCTCTGCGGGGTAAGGGTTAATGTTTGGTAACAGCTCACAGATACTAGTTGTGTTACTGTATTAAATCTGAGTATAAAATGGGTCATTAACCGTTTCCTTCATGTAAATGCATTTTTATGGAATTGCGAACAGAGCAGACTCTGATCAGACGGCTCCTATAGGAGCCATTTGATCTAGATCTTCTCTGTTTGCAGATGCATGAAAACACGTTTATATGAAGGAAAGGGTTGAGGTCATAATCCATGCATCTGTACTTTTATAATATTACTTTCTGAGCTACCTGGAAATTTTATCAGGTCAGTAATAATCAGAAGAAAAAATTGAAATTAAATGTTGTGGTTATTGTTCAAAGAGTCATGGGTGAATGTTGACATTATGCCAATTGCCCGAGTGGTGTGGGCAAACTTTGACATTGTGCCAGGCCCTGGTGGTGTGGGCAAACTCTTGGGATTAGTGCCGCTTGGTATCTCTACTGACAAACACAACTCTCCATCAGCTCCACGGCATGTTCGCTCCGATACAAGAAACTATCAGTTAATTGCCTCATGAATGGCGAACTCGCCCCCCAAATACTTGTGTTTTATGTCGACATGTTTATACAAGCAAAAACTCTTGTTTCACTTTTTATATAAGCAAGAAATCAGTTTGTGCTAGTTTAGATTCAGATACTAAATCATAGTAGCTTAGAGTTTCAGCACCATTCAAAGTGTTTGATAGTCTCGTCAATTTGTTATGAAGCTAATGGAAGAAAATTCTGTTTTTTGATAATTAAGCAGATAGTGTGAGGAGACAATTCCACAGCGGGCAAAGAGTAAATGAATTGTTGCACCGTGGTTTCCTTGTTTTGTTTCTTTCTGTATGTAGTTTGTTCCATATTACAGTTTATGACAAGACTGTTCATGGTATGGCAGTAAACATACTGCCTCATTTTTTGTTTAATTAGTGAGTTAGAGAAAACTGTAAAACGTTCCTTAAAAATTTAATACAGGTTTAGGCCGCCATTGTTTACTGCAAACAAAAAATGTAATTTGGAATCACAAAGACAGATGAACTATGTTTGTATTTATTGCCAGTCAAAACACTTTACTTAATTGTGAGTGAAGTTTGTTCCCCATAAACAAAATTTCTGAACCCGTCTGGACTTTTGGCAAGCTTAATGTTAACCCATTCCCTCATATGCTATTTATAGATCGAACCTCTTTGAATTAATCTACGGAAAAGGGTCATTTACTACAGAAAAGGAATTTTTCTTAGAATTGTGTAGTTGAAACCGTTGTCATAAATAGAACAAATGCTCTATTTATCACACTGGTTTCAAAAACTGACTTTTACAGAGGTGTCAAAAGGCATCGATATGAGGGAATGGGTTACGGTATTTTTCTGCAACTAGATTATGTCTGGTATTCTGTATTTACTTAATGTATTCCAGCACCCTGAATTTTCTGTAAACTTGAATAAACCATTTCGACAACTTTAATCTTTTACTCCATGAAAATTTATGTAAGAAATAGCGACTTCATGAAAAGTAATTAAGATTCATTATTCATGGAGTAAAGGGTTAACCCATTCCCTCATATTGATGACTTTCGACAACTCTGTAAAAGTCACTTTGTAAAACCATTGTGATAAATAGAGCATTTGCTCCTATAGGAGCAAATGCTCTATTTATCACAATGGTTTAAAACTACAAAATTCTAAAATTAATGCTCCTTTTCAGTAGATTTATTCAAAGAGGTTGTATCTAAAAATAGCCTATGAGGTAAAGGGTTAACTTTGATAGAGTACCACATAGTGAAGGCCCTGATCAGAGTTATGAGCCTTTGCCAACAGAGTAGACCCAGATCAGACTGATCCTGTAAGAGTCATCTGATGAGGGTTCTGCTGTTTTCCTATGGAATTATATAGATCTGATTCTACAGTTTCATTTATAAAATGCCATTATGTTTACCGATTATAAATGCCATCATGTAAAATCATCTTCTGCATATTCATGGTGGCAATATTTCTGTCATGAATATTCATGGAGAAAAGGGTTAATAGCACGGGTTAATAGCACATGGCTAAATAGCAAAAGAATTTCAAAGGTTTTGGAAACTACTGTTACTGTTACCACACACATGGTTCGCAAGCTGTCGACATTACCTCAGGGGCATATGGAAGCTTTGGGGTAACCTTTCACGCTTAACATGTCATAAGACAATTTATGATTACATTTGCAAATGATTTGGATCCAAATGAGGCAGTGAGTACTTCAACATCCTATCAAGAATGAAATTGTTTACAACATGATTATGAGTTTTGACTATAAAATTAACAACGGTATTCTTTACGAATTGGAAGTCGTTGAAATTCTTGGCAGGCAAAAATAATAATCTGAATGTGTGAGGTTAAATAGCTGTTGCCAAGAAAGTATGTGTTCTTTTCTCTGTGTTTGTTTTACAGTGTTGTACCCTCCTTGGATCACATTTATTGTTTTTGCAACCTGTTGATTACGAGCTTTCTCATTATGTTATTGTCTCCTGTAATCGTTACATGATGGATAGATCAGCAACAGCAGCCAGTATCTCACAGGCCAACGATGTTGGTGCCAATATGCTTATAGAGAGGCCTGTATCTTTGCCATTTGATGAAAGCCCATAATTCCGCAAATGGCTAGAGCCCAAACTGCAACAAATATTCGAGATTAGAGGGTCGTTGATAGAGTCATCTGTAGTCTGATAAGGGATTTGGGGATATAAATTACATCCAAAATCATAACTCATACACGGAATAGTTGAATTACCCTAAGTATGCAGGCTGACAAACTTCAGCAAATAGTGTAGACCCAGATTTAATGGCTCCTGAAGGCCATAAAATTTTGATCAGCGTGTACACTATTTGCTACAATATGTCAGACTACTGTATATCTTCGGTATGTCGATTCCAATCCTAAGTTGATTGGGATCCTCGAAATTCAAGTATTTTAACTAGACTCTTTCATAAGTCCATTCAGATGTTTTTGGATATCAAAGTGGAGTCATCATGACATACAGAAACTAGATATTTAGCTGCTTTCCTTTTGCATTATAATATGCAAAAATGATAACCACTGTTCAATATTAGATTGCTTTGTCCACAATGTTTATTAGGGGAAGTACTGTGCTTTTCACACACTTTGGTCACTCTATTAGAATCAATATTTTTTTATATTTCTGGACAAGATTGAACTTAAAACTACCGGTACCTCATTAGATTGCATAATTTATCAGGAACTCCCATGCTAAATATCCTTGTATTCCATGTGATAAACACCCTTTAGGGACCATTTGACCATAAACACCCTTTAGGGACCATTTGACCAGGGTCTGCTCTGTTTACTTTTGAACTAAATTAGTTGTTACTTTAGATGCTTGAATATCTTTTGCATATTTTGAGGGCTTGGTGCAAAACTATTCCAACTCCTTCACAAAGTGAAGGAGTTGGAATAGTTTTGCACCAAGCCCTCGATTTGGTGTTTCCCTTCTTTGAGTTATCCATGGGCACTCCTATTGCCCCATGTTTTTGTCCAAAGCCATGGTACATGGAAATGTAATCATATGATACAGTATCAGATAAAATGTCTATCAAGGCTGTAGGATGAGTCCAGATAAGATGCATAAATGAAAACATTTTCAAGAATAACTCCTTTATTTCTCCACCAAACCCTATGTTGTGACCACTCTTTAGAATCGTCTCTTCGAGACAATTCTAAAGAGTAGTCACAACATAGGGTTTCGTAGAGAAATGACGATTTTAGTATTTAACCCTTTCCTCTATAAATACGCCTTTCTACACCTCTGTAAAAGTCACTTTATGAAACCATTGTGATAAATAGAGCATTTGCTCCTATTTATCACAATTGTTTCAAACTACTAAAAAAAATCCTTTTCTCTAGTAAATGCTCCTTTTGGGAAGATTCATTCAAAGAGGTTGGGTCTTAAAATAGCCTATGGAGGAAAGGGGTTAAGTACACTCCTTTAACTGGTGCTCTGGCTGTAGGATGGGTCAGGCAGTCACCCAGTGTATTGTGACTGTTGTATTGTTGCAGGTTATATGGTTTAGATGGTGTTGAGATAATGATTCAAGAAGTGTAGACCCTGATTGTAATCTGTACACCCAGTGAACTCCTTGTTTGTCTTGTAAGCTAAGAGGAAATTAGTCCTGACAATCCTTAACAAGGCACGTGACATGCACACACTGCTTGGCATTTATTTACCAACATAAAACATTCAACAAAAAACTTCAATATCTCTTTTCACACCATTCCTGCAGCTTGTTTATCTTGCAATTTTCAATGTTTTTATTGCCATGGTAATGCACAAAGCCTTTCAGATGAAAAGAGAACTTTTTTTGCTGAAGAAAGTATTTGATAATTGGCATGTTTGTTTCCCAGTTCTGAAGATAGATAAACATCAAATAAAGACCAGGGAAGATGGTTCAGGGGAGGACAACTATGTTTGTTCACGGGTCATGGGGAATTGGTGAATTGGCTCATTTGTTGCTGTAAGCCTTTTGTTCATGAGGAGTATGATAAATGTTTGGATTGTCTGTATATATATCTTACAAAATACATCAGACTATCAAAACCTGGAAACACACTTTAACCCATTCCCTCATATTGGCGCGTCTGTAAAAGTCACTTTTTGAAACCCATTGTGATAAATAGAGCATTAATTTTGCTCCATAGGAGCAAATGCTTTATTTATCACAATGGTTTCAGAACAGCACAATTCTAAACTTTTACTTTTCTCAGGTAAATATTCCTTTTTGGTAGATTTATTCAAAGAAGTTTGATCTAAAAATAGCCTATTAGGTAATGGGTTAACCCTTTCCATAATGAATATTTTATGTGTGCACTGGTCCCGACATGAATATTCATTAACTTAATTTTCATATTATAAAATTTATAGAAGAAGTTTTTGCTATGACAAAAATTGTAGGATCAGATATATATATAATTCTCTAAGCCAACAGATCAGACCTTGGTCTACACTGTTTGCAAAGAAACATGAGGGAAACAATTAAATGTGCAGAAACATTGGTATTCAAAGTAAAATACTGATTTTTGCCATCAAATAAATAAGATAAAGAAAAATAGCCAATTTTATCACCACGTTAATATTCATGGCCAAAATTAATAAAATGGAGAAGGGATATTTTGACGAGGATGGAAACTCACAGTAAAATCAGATTTATAAAGTTCCATAAGCAAACAGAGCAGACTCAGATCAGACAGCTCCTTCAGGAGCTGTCTGATCTGGGTCTACTCTGTTTGCGAAGGCATGAAAAGGTGTTTATATGAATGGAAAGTGTCAAGTGTTTTGTAGCAAGTTTTTGTTACTAGTGTTTTACTCTTAGACATTTTGTGTTTCTTGCATTCAGCATTCTGAGCTATTATACTTTTAACTTACCCCTCTGTTATAAAATAATGTCCGCTAAAATCTGGATCTGGTGAAATTTTGACTGTTTCTGATTATATCAAACTTTTAAAAAACTGTTGAACGAGTGTCAAACAGTTTGGAAACTAACGAAACGCCGAGTTACTCGGCGTCTCATCTGGATCCAAGCTGTTTGCAAATGCTAGTTAGATAGTGGATAATGGGATAAAGGTTGTTCATTTGAGATGAATGATCATTGTATGATATATCCTGTCTGTTTTCTTGTTCATCTAGTGTTGATCCTTTAACCGGCATTACCTCATAGGCTATTTTTAGATATAACCACCTTGAATAAATCTACCAAAAAGGAGCATTAACTAGAGAAAAGGAAATTTTTAGAATTTTTGATAAATAGAGCATTTGCTCCTATATCACAATGGTTTCACAAAGTGACTTTTACAGAGTCGTCAAAAGTTGGCAATCATGAAGGAATGGGTTAACCATTTCTTTCATATAAATGCTTTTTCACGCATTTGCAAACAGAGAAGACCCAGATCAGACGGCTCCTGTAGGCGCCGTCTGATCAGCGTCTGCTCTATTTGCTAATGGAATTTGAAAGATCTGTTTCTTTACTTTCTAAAAATGGCTACAATGTTCCACCTTCCATATTTCCAACTATTTTGGTATTGAAATTTGGAATAAACCTAGAGCAGGGAAAGGGTTAAATGCTGATTTGTCATAGTAGTATAATTGTTACTTGTTTAACAGTATGGTCCATTTACATCATTTAGAATATTTTGGATGACAAAAATAGTGCAGGCACTGAGTTCGGACGACTCTATCAGCTGTCCTCTAATCTAGGTCTACACAGTTTGCATATGCCAGTGAATTTGTTTCCCATATTTGAAGAGTTCATGTCAATATCCTACAAAAGACTGGGCCATAAGGGGATAGGCAAGATGAGAGATGACATTTCTAGAATGATGAAAAGACTGGGATCTCTGTGGACCTTGGTACACTTGGTCCAATTAATTTGTGCTGCTGTGACTGGACTTGGGCTAATGTTTGGTCTTCCCTGGGGAGAGAGAGTAGATAAAGTAGTAGATCTGTTACTGGCAGTCTGGCAGTCCAGCTCATAATGGCATGTTGTCTATATTCAATGACAGGATAGAAACATCTGTCATTGTGTTCAGTTTCTTTAGAAAGATGTCATCAATTTCCAAGCTTAAAAGCTGTGAAGAAAATGCAGGTTTGTATCTTGTCTGGATGACGGCTATTGAAGTGACGTTGAGCAGCTAGCAGTCATCCTTTCCCTGTTGAATATTCATGTAAAAAATATTGACATCATAGATTAACCCATGACCTCATAGGCTATATTTAGATCCAACCTCTTTGAATAAATATACCGAAAAGGAGTATTAACTAGAGAAAAGAAAAAAATAAGAATTTTGTAGTTCTGAAACCATTGTGATAAATAGAGCATTTGCTCCTATAGGAGCAAATGCTCTATTTATCACAATGGTTTCCAAAAGTGACTTTTACAGAGGCGTAGAGAGGCGTATTTATGGAGGAAAGGGTTAAAGCATTTTCAAGAATAACTTCTTTATTTCTCAACCAAACTATATGTTGTGACCAGTTCTTCGAGACAATCTTAAAAGAGTGGTCACAACATAGGGTTTGGTGGAGAAAGGGCGATTTTAGTATTTGAGTACCGGGTATAATGCACCTTTATCTGTTGCTCTGTGAATAATTAACAAGTTTAGATAGGTTTTTGGTTTGAATTCTTGTGACACATTGGTTAAATAGACAACCAGTACAATGTTTGAATTCCTGTGCTGTATTGGTTGAATGAAGAACTAGTACAATTGTTGAATTTATGTACACTGTACCACATTGCGGTTAGTAAAATAACTGATTTTAGTGTTCTGTTGCTAGCTTATTTTCACATTTATTATATGTTATTGTACAAATACGAAATATATTAGTTGATCTCAGATTCATTTTTTTATTCTTTCAAAAAGCAGCAAAATTTTACTTGACACTTTGAAGTTGAAGAAAAAAGTCCAGTATTACAAATAATTTTTGAAAGATGAAAAATTTGGCTAATTACAGTATATGTGATGGCATAACTTTTTTTTTGTTGAAAAAATATCATTACAAGGCTGTTTCTATCATTTGCCTCAATTTAGATCGTAATCTCCCAGCCACATCTCGGGGATATCTTGCCGGCCTATCTTATGTAGAAACCTATTCCTCATCGTCTGTGAATGAAATTAATTATGCTGGGGTTTGAAGTTTTGAAATATGCAAGTATGAATGAATTAATTGCAGAATTTCCCACGATATGACAACTTTTTGTCAGCCCTTTAGATAGAAATAGAGACCTGGTAGGTTTATATTGACTCTGTGTCAACCTGTAGCCTGCTGTGGCAATGATGTCGGCTCAACCATTTCCCTGTTAACCCTTTCCCTGTTAACCCTTTCCCTGTTCTTTGTTTATTCAAAACTCCAATATCTACTGAATATTCATGGACAAAATAGTTATAATGAAGTATGGAAGGTGGAACATTGTAGCCATTTTAGTAACGAAACAGATCCTTCAAATTCCATTAGCAAACAGAGCAGACCCAGATCAGACGGCTCCTATAGGAGCCGTCTGATCTGGGTCTTCTCTGTTTGCAAAGGCGTAGAAAAGGAAAGGGTTAACCTATAGCTTGCTGTTACAATGATTTTGGCTCAACCCTGTTAACCCTTGCCTTCATATAAATGCCTTGGAAATTCGCTTGAAAAAATTACATTATGTAAAATCAACAAATGAACATTCATGATGTCATTATTTCTTGAATGAATATTGAACAGGCCTAGGAAAGGTTGATATCCATAGTGGATGGATTCATATTTGAAGTTTCAGCATTAGAAGCATTTGTGACAATCAATATAACAGAGCTACAGATAAGTTAAAAGGTGTGTACTCAAATTCTAAAATCGCCATTTCTCCACCAAACCCTACACTGTGACCACTCTTTAGAATTGTCTCTTTGAGAGGATTTTCTAAAGAATGGTCACAGTATAGGGTTTGGTGGAACAGATGGTTCTAAAGAAAGGTCACAGTATAGGGTTTGGTGGAGAAATAAAGATATTCCTGAAAATGATTTAATTTACGCATCCTATTATCTGGAGCTCTGATGTAAGATATTTTTTATCGAAATGTTTTGACAGGAATTTCTTTCTTCACTTTCTGCGCATCTGAATAAATCATTGAAATAACTTAATTCCGGAGAAAGCTATTAAATGATTGTTGAATATTTGATTAGAATATTTCAGGAAATTTCAAGGCTTTAAAAGAACTTTCTTAGTTCTACAAATTGTCTCTAAATTGGCTTTTATGAGCATCAACGTGCACTTTCTTATTACGTGTTATTTCCAATCAGCAGATTTAAATGTAGAATTTCGAATGGAGTGAGGAACAAATGTGATAAGACAGAATGACTAAAAGCTATTTTACAATTTTAAGAAAAAACAACCAATAATCATTAACCCTTTCCCTCATATAAACGTGTTTTCACGCATTTGCAAACAGAGTAGACCCAGATCAGACGGCTGATTAGGGTCTACTCTGTTTGCTAATGGAATTTGAAAGATCTGTTTCTTTCCTTTCAAAAATGGCTACAATGTTCCACGTTCCATATTTCATTATAACTATTTTATCCACGAATATTCAGTAGGTATTGAAATTTAGAATAACTATAGAACGGGGAAAGGGTTAAGCTTTCTAAAACAAAAAAAATGTAATAAACAATTTTTTTGCATCATTTTCCATTGTTGTTTTGCCAATTTCAAAATGGCCAAAAACTCCCCTGTTCGTAACACCTTTATAGATATGCATTTAATTTATATTTATTAACCCTTTCTTTCATGTAAATGTGTTTTCACACATTTGCAAACAGAGTAGACCCAGATCAGAAGGCTCCTATGCTCTGTTTGCTTATGATATACTATCTAGGTATGATTCTACAGTTTCTGCCATGGCCAAAACGTTCTGTGTCCATGCACTATTGTAACAAATTAATCTAATTAATATTCATGATGTCATTATTTCTTACATGAATATTCATGGAGTAAAGGATTAACTTAAACTTCCCTATTCTATATTTAGTCCAAATTTCAATACGTACTGAATATTCATGTATAAAATAATGAAATATGGAAGATGGAACATTGTATCCATTTAAGAAGGTAAAGAAACTAACCTATCGAATTCCTTTGGCAAACAGAGCAGACCGCGATCAGATGGCTCCTCTAGGAGCCATCTGATCTGGGTCTACTCTGTTTGCAAAGGCATAGAACGTTGTATTCATTTTATGGAGTAAAGGGTTAGAGACATATTTTACATGAATATTATTCAGGTATTTGGTTAACCCTTTACTTCATGCATATACCTTTTAACACATTACCTTTGCGAACAATGTAGACCCAGAGTTGTTTCATGTGAATTCTGAAACTATCAAACACAGAATGATACTCTGTCTTATAACCCCTCAGCCTGATGGAGAAACCCCTTGCAAACAGACAAGACCCAGATCAGACGGCTCGAGTAGGTGGTGTTTGATCGGGGTCTGCTGTTTGCTAATGGAAATTATACACTGTAGAACCCTGTATTAATCGACTTTGAATTGATTGAGCTCAGAAATCTTAAAAAGTAGGTGGTTGCTTAATGCAGGGCAAAAGTAATGCAGAAAGCTCCTACAGGAGCTTTCTGCATTACTTTTGGCCTGCATTAAGCTACCACCTGCCCTACAGACCCATAATTAGACCTCTTTTTGATGGTCGCTTAAGACAGGTTTGACTGTAGTTGTGAATTCTACTGTTTCTGCCAAGGTATATAAAATCCTATGATCATGACACTATCTAAATTCAGTTTATTAATATTCATGATGTCATTAATTTCTCAAATGAATATTCATGAAATAACGGGTTAAATTGTTTACAAAAAAGTCTGTCACATATAATTAGCATATTGTATGCTATAAGCTTATTTGACCCTGGGGTATGGATATTGTAAAGAAGGCGTTAATTTCTGATATAGATCAGGAGAGTGCTGGTAGAGGGTCTCTAGATCACTATCTGTATTGTAAAAGCTATGTTCTAAACACTGATCAAAGTGACTACATCAGCCTCACACGGGCAAAGCCCTGAACCCTTAACCCTGTCCCTGTTCGGTATTTGTTCCAAAATTTCAATAGCTACTGAATATTCATGGATCAAAAAGTTACAATGAAATATGGAAGTTGGAAAATTGTAGCCATTTTAGAACGTAAAGAAACAGATCTATCAAATTCCATTAGCAAACAGAGCAGACCCTGGTTAGACAGCTTCTAAAGAAGGTGTCTGATTTGGATCTATTCTGTTTGCAAATGTGTGAAAACACTTCTATATGAAGGAATTTTTTTAAAGAATAATGTTAATGAAGATCCAGAAGTGATTCAGAGCTATTCAAAGATATGTGAAGCAATAAATTATATATAATAAAAAATGAGAATGATTTTAGTATACACTTGAGGAAAAAGCAGAATTTTAACAGGTCAAAGGTTATCAGTCCACCTGTCTACCAACTTACTGCTATCCTCAGCATCAGACAAACTGAAATAGTTATCTGCCAGCATCTCATAGTTATCTCCCACTATCAGGCATTTATTGCCCCTGATCGGCTGGGGGTGGTGGCAGTGGTCAGTTTACAACCGTTTATTACCTGGCAGTTACTCAGCTTTTACTGTTACACCTCTGATATAAACTGGAATTTTATGGGAAAACATGCATTGCAGTGTTTTAAAGCCAGTTTGCAAGTAGTTAAACCCCCAGACCAGTGATAGGGTTTAGTCTTAAAAGCCCAGTTCACAGTTGAACCCAGCAGGCACCCGTGTTTTTATCCACACAAGCTTCTGATTACATAGTGGTCAGTTTGACAAAGGTACTTGAAAATATTTTGATAGATTTATGTATACTGTTTGGCAATTTACTTTTTATCCATGAGAAATTTTGAGTACTTTAACTCTTTACTCCATAAATACGCATTTCTAAGCCTCTTTTTGAAACCATTGTGATAAATAGAGCATTTGCTCCTAAAGGAGCAAATGCTCTATTTATCACAATAGTTTCAGAACTACAAAATTCTAAATTTTTTCCTTTTCTCTAGTTAATGCTCCTTTTTGGTAGATTTATTCAAAGAGGTTGGATGTAAAAATAGCCTATGAGGTAATGGGTTAACTATTTACTCCATGAATACGCCTTTCTACATCTTTGCAAACAGAGTAGACCCAGATCAGATGGCTCCTTTATATAAGATTGCCACTGCCAAATTCCTGTGTTCATGTGCTGTAATAGCAATTAATCTAATTAATATTCATGATATCGTTGTTTCTTGCATGAATATTCATGGAGTAAATATATATGAAATTATTATAGATATGACTCTACAGTCTCTGCCAATACCAAAAAAGTCTGGTATAAAAAAATAGCTAATAATTATTCATTATTTCATACATACATATTCAACAGGTAAATTGTTAAGGTTACTTGTAAGTACAATGTATCATTGTATAAAAAAAAACTATCTTTGCCAATGTCAAATGCAAATGTTTTAAATTTTTTCCATCCAAAAAGCTCCTTGTCTTACTGAATTACCAGTTTTTCTCCCACAGGACAATTCTGATCTGTTTACGCACCACTGCTTTTTTTCTTCTAAAAATAAAACTGACGCTGTACAGGCCAGTATAGACGCTATACCAACAAGTGCGTTTCCGTTTACCGTTATTTATTGTACGGGACATTGTCTTTGATCCTGATTTTCTGTTTGGCTTCCAAGGGTTCTAGACGGTTTTGATGTGAGATCGGTTGACTGAACACGACAATAAACTGGTCTTGTGACCTGCATTTTGATAATCTATAGCATGTGTGTTGTGGAAATATGAACAATTGAAGAACTGTCTTCCTCTGAGACTTGTTTTTGATGTGTGAGGAGAGCTCGCTAGGCGGCCCTGTGTGACCCATGTCTCATTTCTGCTCTCTAGTCAGCAATAAATTGTCATGCACTCAAATTTTTGTCAATTATATTCTTGAAAATGCAAATGCTATTTTCTGTACATTAAGCAGTTTGGATTTTAGATGATACAGCTAATCATGTGTTGACTTGTCTGAATCCAAACTGCCTGCAAGTTCAATTTTGTTCGTTTTCCAAAAAAGCATTTTAAAGTTCAAGGCTTAGAGTTTTTTGAAGTGGAAACAGATGACCACTCTAGTAGTTCGGTTGTCATTGACTTCAAATTTAACAGTTTTGACTTGTGGGGATATATCTGTATATATATAACTTTACTCCATTAATATGTTTTGCTACTCCTTTGCAAACAGAGTAGACCCAGATCAGATGGCTGCTACGGGAGTCATCTGATCAGGGTCTGCTCTGTTTGCTTATAATATAATATAGATATGATTCTACAATTTCTGCTATTGCCAAAATTTCCTGTGTCCATGATTTATAAAATTATAAAAATCTGTCTAATTAACCATTTCCTCCATAAATACGCCTTTCTACGCCTCTGTAAATGCTCTATTTATCACTTTATGAAACCATTGTGATAAATAGAGCATTTGCTCCTATAGGAGCAAATGCTCTATTTATCACAATGGTTTCAAACTACAAAATTCTAAAAAAAATCTTTTTCTCTTGCTAATGCTCCTTTTGGGTAGATTCATTCAAAGAGGTTGGGTCTAAAAATAGCCTATGGAGGAAGGGGTTAATATTCATGATGCCAATATTTCTTACATGAATATTCATGGAGGAAAGGGTTTAAAAAATTCTTATTTCTGTACAGGAATGATAGGACCCATCAAGTTTCCCCAGTATACACATCCATCATCTGTATTTAAATATTGAAATCTGTTTGTACAAAAAAACTGTGATTTTATGTTGTTTTTAACATGTTTAGATTGTAGATTATCAGCGTAGGTTGATGGGGCTATTTGTTGTTGTTGTAGGTTAATAGCAAACAAACATGAGTTCTAAGTGGCTCCCCCTGTAGGACTTCAGTCTGAGTGCGTAAAACTTACAGCAGTAGGGGCTGGATAAGATCAGCCATTAAAACATATCATTGTAACCTATCATTTTACATGAGGGGTGAGATACTGGTCTTGAGAAGCAGTCGGCAATCGGCACTAGGGGTTGTTCCGTGTTAAATGTGCGAGGTGTGCGTGTGCTGGCTACCGCAACAGGCCGGCATCATCTGAGTGCTTGGATATTACATGGATTGAACATTATTCCTTAAGCATCTTTAATTTTTAAAAAGTTGAAGGTGAAGAGAATTCCCTCTTTGTAAGATTTTTGATGTGATTTAAGCATTCTTTGAACTGATGCAATGCATTTTGGAATTGATGACGTGTATTTCATAGCTTAATTACGGAACATTATTATTGTTTATTTCAATGTTGTGTTTTCCCATGGATACATGTACATTATCTGTATTTAAAAAAAAACCAATATCAGCTATTTCTTAAAATCCTATAAATAATGATTCTCAAAATTTTCTAAATGAAGGAACTTCTCTTATTATTCAGCAGAAGGATTTATGGCATTGTGTTGTCTGAATCTAATTTACTAAAAACAGAGTTTGTAATGCACACTGATTATCAGCTGGGAGTAAAATATTTGAAAGAGCTGGAACAAGGGTTGTACGTTACTGTATTAGTAACTAAACTTACACTACGTATAACCTTTTCCTTCATATAAATGTGTTTTCACGCATTTGCAAACAGAGTAGACCCAGATCAGACGGTTCCTATAGAAGCCATCTGATCAGGGTCTGCTCTGTTTACTTTTGACATGATATAGATGTGATTTTACAGTTTTTATTACAGCAAAAATACATTATAAAAATTGAGGTAATAAATATTCATGTTGTCATTATATCTTACATGAACACTGACCAGGAAAGAGATAATATAGCTGTATTATATCAGAGAAATTTTGTTTATTTGCAGTTGCTGGTGGCAGAAGTAGACTTCACTTCATTGACCTGGGAAGTGCTTCCAAGTCAAAGGACCCCAACAACGTTGCCCTCAGTCTGTCCGCCCTGGGCAATGTGATAATGGCGCTGCTGAATGGACAGAGACATGTGCCTCATAGGTATGTATTTATGTCATATACTGTCCTCTATGTGAATGAAAGAAATGCACAACTTGCTAATATATTAATTGTTGAAAAAAAGGGGAAAATTGATTTCATGTTTGGACATCAAGAAGTTTGAATCACACCCAGAGTTCCCAGCAGCTAGCTAGCTAGCTTAATACTTGTCCCTCATATAAACTCCTTTTCACACATTTGCAAACAGAGTAGACCCAGATCAGATGGCTCCTATAGGAGCCATCTGATCAGGGTCTGCTCTGTTTGCTTTACATATCTTCTTATAGATCTGATTCTACAGTTTTTGTCAAAGCAAAACATTGCCTTGCAAAGTTCACATTATAAAATTTCAGCTAATAGATATTCATGATGTCATTATTTCTTACATGAATAATCAACTGGGAAAGGGTCAATAGACTTTCTTTCAAATTCCGAAAATATACAAGCCTTAGCTGTATGCAAAGAGGTAAGCTGTAAAGCTATGGACCTTGGAGCTATCTGATCTGGGTCTACACTGTTTGACAATGATGTCTAAAGTAGTCCACATGAGGAAAGAGTTTAATCCTGCCCTGTTCTATATTTATTCCAAATTTCAATACCTAATGAATATTCATTAACCCATTCCTCCATAGACTATTTTTAGACCCAACCACTTTGAATAAATCTACCGAAAAGGAGCATTAACTAGAGAAAAGGAAAATTTTAGAATTTTGTAGTTTGAAACCATTGTGATAAATAGAGCATTTGCTCCTATAGGGGCAAATGCTCTATTTATCACAGTGGTTTCAACAGGTGATTTTTACAGAGGCGTAGAAAGGCGTATTTATGGAGAAAAGGGTTAAAAAAAAGTTATAATGAAATATGTAGTGTAACCATTTAAGAAAGTAAAGAAACATATCTTTCAAATTCCATTAGCAAACAGAGCAGACCCTGATCAGACGGCTCCTAGAGGAGCCGTCTGATCTGGGTCTACTCTGTTTGCAAAGGCATAGAAAGGCGTAGTAATGGAGTAAAGGGTTTAAAGAAAAGAACTTCTTTACACCTATGTTTCATCAGACTTTATCGTAGAATATCACTAGTTTTGACAGCTCATATAGATGCTATAAGACATCAGGGGATGAAAACAATTTTTTATATGTTATGTTCCTTGTATGTCTTTGTCAAAGAGCATGTCATAGATATGTCAGATTATCGGGCTACGAGAGTGTAGACAAATTACAGCACATTTTTCATGCCTTATCACACTACCCTGCATGCTCTCTCGATTGTCTGGTTTTCCCTGGAAAGACCTCTCTCCTGTGGAATGAAGATTTATTGTTTGATTTTTTTTTTCTTAAAGCAGAAATATTTAAAATCTATTGGATTTAGATCCATATCATATTTTATAAAGATTTTCTTGATTATTACACCCTTAACCCTTTCCTTTATATGAATAAGAAAGTGCTTTTTCACATATTTGCAAACAGGATAGACCCAGATGAGACGGCTCCTATAGGAACCTTCTACTGTGCCAAACTTGTAACATAGAAAATTGTAATTTTCAGGCATTAAATAGAAATGATTAATCCTTTCCCTGTTGCATATTCATGTAAGATAATAACGACATCACAAATATTTTAATTTTATTAGATGAAATTTGCGTATGTAAACAGGAGTTGTTGATGTTAGTAGAATCTGTTGATATTGGTAGAAACTGTAATCAGATCTTTATAATTTCATAAGCAAACAGAGCAGACCCTGATCAGGCGGCTGCAGTTATAGCCATCTGATGTGGGTCTTCTATGTTTGCAAAGGCGTGAAAAGGGGTAAAATGGATTGTTATGTATAAATCATTCATAAATTGAATTTAATGCTTGTTTTTCTAATAAATATTCAGATCTCATTGCTTTGCCTGTTTGTTGTTAAAAATGTTAATTATTACAAAAGGCATTAACCCATTCCCTCATAGGCTATTTTTAGATCCAACCTCAAATTAATCTGCAGAAAAGGAGCATTAACTAGAGGAAAGGAAAATTTTAGAATTTTGTAGTTTGAAACCATTTGTGATAAATAGAGCATTTGCTCCTAAGGAGCAAATTCTCTATTTATCACAATGGTTTCAAAAACAATTTTTACAGAGGCGTAGAAAGGCGTATTTATGGAGGAAAGGGTTAAAGGTTTGTTGAATTGTTACATATATATTAGACCTTTTTTCAGTTGTTTTTTTTCAAACACAGATTATTGTTACAATTCTCTTTTTTTCCCCCTCTACCTATTTTTTTTTTTTTGCAATATCAGCTTGTTTTGAAAGTCTTCATATTTTGATGAGAATTCAATTTTGTGCTACTCGACAAAAAAATTACAGAGATTAAGAATGATAAATGATACTTGACTGCTGTTGGTGATTAAAAGCATTCTTCCGATAGTGTTGGCATTTACTTCTTACACTCAGGGGGGATTTCAAGGGAGGTTAAGAGCTCAATGTGTATTCAGTTGTCTCCCTTGAATAGATAAATGTCTGCTTGCATTTGACAGGATTTCACACATTCAACCCTCTCAATCAGGACTCTTCTGTTCTTCTTTAGATTCTGCTATCCGCCAACTTATTCGCATTAGCAAACAGCTTGGACCCAGATGAGACGCTGGGTAACTCAGCGTCTCGTCAGGATCCAGGCTGTTTGAAACTCAGTCAACAGATTCTTAACCATTTTCCTGTTCTATGTTTATTCCAAATTTCAATACCTACTGAATACTCATGGACAAAATAGTTGTAATGAAATATGGAACATTGTAGCCATTTTAGAAACTAAAGAACCGTATCTATCTAATTCCATTAGCAAACGGAGCAGACCCTGATCAGACAGCTCCTCTAGGATCCATCTGATCTGGGTCTACTCTGTTTGCAATTGCGTGAAAACTCATTTATATGAGGGAAAGGGTTAAAAGCATAATCAAATTGTAAGTAGTCCAAATTGAGCAGGTATTATTTTGCTCAGCAGAGTAAGGGTTATCCCTTTCCTTCATATAAATGCATTTTCACGCCTTTGCAAACAGAGAAGACCCAGATCAGATGGCTCCTAGAGGAGTCATCTGATCTGGGTCTACTCTGTTTATGATCCAACATGGATCTGATTTTACATGAGTTGAAACAAGAAAAGTTACTCTTGGAAAATAAAGCTAGATATAAATTATGTATTTAACACAATATTGCAATAGCCAATGAATGAATTTTTAATCACTAGTCTTGCTACAGACTTGAAGAGAAAGATTATTAGGGTTTCCCAAGGAGCTGTGTGAATATGGATCCAGATCTATATTATTTCAGAAGCAAACAGAACAGACCCTTATCAGACAGGTCCTATAGGAACCCTCTGATCTGGGTCAACTCTGTTTGCAAAGGTTTTAAAACACCTATTTATTGAGTAAAGGGTTAAAACAGATCTGACTGTATTTTCCCATTCTAGGCCTCCAGAATACTTCCATGCATCTAATAACTCCATGCCAAAAATTGAGTCAGATATTCAGAATTTTACACCTCACTGACGCTACATTAATGAAATTTCATATTATGCTCATAAAAAGTGCTGAAATTCCCAAATGTACGCCAGCATAGTCAGGAAATGTCTTCGCATGCAGTGGAGTGGAAAATACGGATTAATGAGTTAATTTCTGAAGGGAAACTCAGCATCCCAAAAAACAATTGTGTCATGAAAGATAGGGGTCACATTTTGTGCAGCAACTTTGTGTAGTTTGAGTAGTGTTTATAGTCCGTTTTATCCCTTTACTCAATGAATATTCATGTAATAAATAATGAAATTATGAATATTAATTAATAAGATTGTTGTAATAGCACAGGGACATAGGAATTTTTGGCTATGGTAGAAACTGTAGAATCATATCTGTATTCATCTCATAGGCAAACAAAGCAGAGCCTAATTAGACGACTCCTTCAGAAGTCATCTGATCTGGATCTACTCTGTTTGCAAAGGCATAGAAAGTGTACTTATGGTGAAAAGGGTTGTCTAAGAATTGCTGATAGAAATCCATATTTCTTCTGTGATATTGCCAAAAGTACTGAAGTTTAAGTGAATTTGAAATTTCTTTTGAAATTATGTAACAGAAGCAAAAAAATGGATTCCATCGAAGGAAGGATATCAATCACGTCATGTAGAATTGCTGACTGTCAGGCTCTCATAATATAGTGTCAGGCTTCGCTTGATTAACAAATGATCATATCAGCCAAACTTCTTTAACCATTACAATGCATGAAACGAGTCACGGATTTTCTTTTGCAAACCGTGTAGACCCAGATTAGAGGGCTCCTAGAGGAGCCCTCTCATCAGGGTCTGCACTGTTTGTCTTGTTACACTTTTCTTTAGAAAAATCCCTAAATTTTCACCGTAAGCTTGACAAGTTTGAATTTTGAAAGAATCTATTTGAAAAGTCGACGTAGTAAGGTTTAATCCCTTATACTGCTGAAAAAAATCATGTCTGATTAAACTCCGAACCATTGCATTTTAGGAGTTAGAATAGTTTTGCACCAAGCCCCCGATTTTGAAAATTCAACATATACACTGGGTTACGTCATGGCACTATTTTAGTGTCAGCATTTTAACCCTTTTCTCCATGAATATTCATGTAAGAAATAATGACATCATGAATGTTAATTAATACAATTTTCATAATGGCACATGAACATGGGAAATTTTGGCCATTGCAGAAACTGTAGAATTATATCCATATTATATCATATGCAAACAGAGCAGACCCTGATCAGACAGCTCCTATAGGAGCCATCTGATCTGGGTCTACTCTGTTTGAAAAGGGTCCATGGAGTATAGAGCTAAGTGTAAGATCAGGCATCAAATGGCATGTTACGTTTTAAGATCAGACTGCAGCTGGGAGTTGTGTCCTGGCACCGCTCTAGTATAGTGTCATGGCACTTCTCTGGCGTCCAATAGCATGCTATGTGTAGGATCAAGCTGATTACACAATGATTTATTTGTTTCGAAACAGATTAATCTTTAAAAGTAATTCTCTTTACCATTGACTTTGGTTTCTTCTGCCCAGAAATTATTAACTGTTCTTGCTTAATCTCTACACCTCTGTTGAAAATTGCAGAAACATAAATTGACAGTTTTGCTTCTGATTAAGGGTCAACATGTTATAAGATCTGAACTGTTTGATGTTGTGGTTGTATTTATAAAGATGAAATTAAATAAATCTTCACAAAGAAAAAAACCGATGGTTTTCAATATTTGCTGACTACAACTGCCGACCGTGTCAAGAGTTAATGTTTTGTTGGGGAAACTACATGAAATGAAAGATAATTTGCCTCTTAACCCTTTCCCTGTTCTGTGTTTATTCTAAATTTCAATTAAAAAAAAATCAATATATAATCATTGTTAAAATATGGAAGGTGGAATATTTTAGACATAATTTTTAGAAAGTAAAGAAATATATCTATCAAATTCCATCAGCAAACAGAGCAGACCCAGATCAGACGGCTCCTAGAGGAGGGTCTACTTTGTTTGCAGATACATGAAATGGAATGGATTAACCTTTATTCCAGCTAATTGTGACCTAATGCTGCGTAATGCAAATTGCAAACGGCGTCAATCTAGATTAGACACAGAGTCAATACAGTGTCTCATCTAGATCAAAGTTTTTTGACATTCTGTCAATAATTTCTCAAGTGCCAGCACAATTTGGAAATTTGAATTTTTTTTATAGCACAGTAAGGGTTAATGCAGATACACTGGGTGATGAATTGATGTTAACCCATTACCTCATAGGCTATTTTTAGATCCAACATCTTTGAGTAAATCTACCGAAAAGGAGCATTAACTAGAGAAAAGGAAATTTTTAGAATTTTATAGTTCTGAGATTTTCCTTTTCTCTAGTTAAAGCTCCTTTTCGGTAGATTTATTCAAAGAGGTTGTATCTAAAATAGCCTATGGAGGAAATGGTTAAGCAAACAGAGCAGACACTGATCAGACAGCTTCTGCACGAGCCATCTGATCTGGGTCTACTGTGTTTGCAAAGGTGTAGAAAGGCGTATTTACCAAAGAAATTGGTGAATTGGAATATTTCTTTGACTTGGGGCATTTTCATTGAACTTGTCAAAGGGAGACAAATGTAATTTCCTGATTATGAACAAGAAAGATAACTTGGACAGGAGGCAACATACAATAGGTAAAGATAAATTCATTATTTAACCCTTTCAGGGTGGAATAGCCCATAGGTGTTTAATTATGGAGTCCACTCAGTATGAAAGTTTGAAACTTACTACAGGGTTTTGAATGCCAAACTGTGCAGATCCTGATCAGGGGGCTCCTTGAGGAGTCCCCTGATCTGGGCCTACACTGTTTGCAAATGACAGTATTTTGTGTGTCCCACTTACAGAGCGTGGATAAGGAATAGTAATCAAGAGTATGTCTCTTGTTAGAGAGAAGTGGTATAATTAGGAAGGGCAATCAACTGATGGTTGTAAACCCCAGTTTAGTGGTCTTATATTTATTGACCCTTGGAGTGTTAACTCTCAAAGTACCATCTGCTTTCAGGCTTTACTCCATAAATGTGCCTTTCTACACCTTTTTTCAAAAACAGTAGACCCAGATCAGGTGACTCCTATAGGACCCATCTGATCAGGGTCTGCTGTGTTTGCTTATGAAATAATATAGATATGATTTTACAGTAGCTGCTATGACCAAAAATTCCTGTGTTAACCCTTCGCTTGCTGAATTTTAAAATACATTTCTCCTTCTTTACCCATGCCCTGTTGTATAATAACATATATTTTCACTGTGTACAAGTATTTCACTGTGCAATCACTCGCGGCTGTGGAGTGCACTGGTTGCACAATCAATTTATAAATAGTGCAGACCCTGATGAGACAGCTCCTGCAGGAGCTGTCTCATCTGGGTCTTCACTATTTACAGGTAGGTATATTGACGCGAATAGCAAGCGAAGGGTTAATTAATGTACCAATATAAAAATAAATCTAATTAATATTTATGATGTCATTACTTCTTACATGAATATTCGTGGAGTAAAGAGTTAATTTCTGTAGATGCATGAAAACTCGTTTCTATGAAGGAAAGGGTTAAATTAGACAAACATAGTAGGAAATACTATAGAATCTGCTCTGTTTGCTTAAGAAATCCGTCTTTGAGAATTGATTGTAAGGGATACTTTTCCTGCCAACAAAAAATTGTAGACAAATTACATAAATCTGTTTTCCTCAAACTATCATTTTACTCCCTTGTGCTAGACGTCCATTACCGTAAGGCTGGCATCTACGTTTTTCTTCTATTGATTTGGAGAAAAAGGAGCTACTTTTATTGGACAAACCCACCTTTTAACACTATTGCAGACAGAGAAGAGCCAGGCCAGACAACCCCTGTAAGAGCTGTCTATTCAGCATCTGTTCTGTTTGCTCATATACTACAAATCCGATTCTCAACTGTTTGCCATAGCAATAAGTACGCTTACAATGATAGCAAATTCAGGAGCAGTTTGATGTTGGTCTGCCCTGTTTGCCCAGGCTTGTCTTTCCTTCATATAAACACCTTTTCATGTCTTTGCAAACAGAGTAGACCCATATCAGATAGCTCTGGATCTATTCCGTTTGCTTGTGGTATAATATAGATCTGATTCTACAGTTTCTGCCTGAGCCAAAATTAATGTCCTGTGTTCATTATGCCATTATGAAAAATAATCTAATTAATATTCATGATGTCATTATTTGTTACTGTTACATGAATATGTAACAGGGAAAGGGTTAAACACTGTGTACTGAGAACGGTCTTCTGTGGTGGTGAGGGAGAGATTCACACCGACTGCCCTTTGCCTTTAGGCACTGATACCCAGTCATAAGCCACTTAGACGTCGTATCATACCCGAGCTCATTTTCACAAACAAAATCTAGACCAAAACATTTCTCGTTGAATATTAACTCTTATCCTGCTAGTCATGAACTGACACACATTTGCAAACAGCTTGGATCCTGATGAGACGCTGAGTTACTCAGCGTCTCATCTGGATCCAAGCTGTTTGCAAATGTGTGTCAGCTGCTTGACACTTAATAGTCTTTGCAAAAGTTTGATTGAATGGAGAGAAGTCAAATTTACACTATCCAAATTTGAGCAGACATGATATTTTCTTGGCAAAGTAAGGGCTGAGATAATTATGTATGTTAAATCAAAAGTATGCGATTAATAGGCCACCATGTGGGAGATAACCAAGGGGAGAAAACTAGGTTACCACTTGTATACATTGTTTTGAGTTAATCATGTTAAGAGAAGTATATGGTGGATTACCCCTTTCCCTCATATAAATGCTTTTTAACCATTTTGTAAACAGAGTAGACCCAGATCAGACGTCTACTATAGGATGATATAGGAGCCATCTGATTAGGGTCAGCTTTGTTTACATGGAATTATATAGATCTGATTCTATAGTTTTTGTTGAAGCAAAATTCTCCCTTGAAAATTTTACATTTTGAAAATTAAGTTAACCTTTCCCTCTTATAAACACCTTTTCACTCACTATAGGGACCATCTGATCAGGGTCTGCTCTGTTTGCTTATCTCATTCCCTCATATTGATGACTCAGTAAAAACCACTTTGTGAAACCATTGTGATAAATAGAGCATTTGCTCCTATAGGAGCAAATGCTCTATTTATCACAGTGGTTTCAAACTACAAAATTCTAAACATTTCCTTTTCTCTAGTTAAAGCTCCTTTTCGGTAGATTTATTCAAAGAGGATGGGTCTAAAAATAGCCTGTGAGGTAATGGGTTATGAAATTGTAATAGATCTGCCTCTTCAGTTTCTACCAATACCAAACAATATTCTGTTAAACACAATTATGCCATTATAAAAATTCAGCTAATAAATATTCATGACATTCTTTCTTACATAAATACAGAACAGGGAAAGGGTTAATGATTATTCATGAAGTGACAAATTCGCGCATAAATGTTCATTAGGGAAAGGTTTAAGAGAAATATATTAAGGTCTATCTGCTGAACAAAGACTTTTATTGTATCCAGGGGCTCTTGTGTATCCTGAATTCGTAACCTGCAGACAAAAAAAAAAAAATGCTATTGCACTCAACCCTTTCCCTGTTCTGTGTTTATTCCAAATTTCAATACCTACTGAATATTCATGGACAAAATATGGAAGGTGGAACATTGTAGCCAATTTAGAAAATAAAGAAACAGATCTATCAAATTCCATAAGCAAACAGAGCAGACCCTGATCAGACGGCTGAAAAGGCGTTTATATGAAGGAAAGGGTTAAAATGGTTTATTATAGATCTAACAAAGGTGATATTAAACCATTAGAAAAACCGATCATCAGATTTTCTAACATTGAGGACTTTTTGTGTAGTTCAAAACAATCGAGCAGACAAAGAAATTTAGCAGAAAACACTTTTTTTATCGAAATAATCGTTAGATATACTTTTCTTTCCCTGTTGAGCATTCATGTAAGAAATAACGACATCCTAAACATTTATTTGTTGAAGTTTTATCGTGGAATATATACCGTACACATGAATGCTTGGCTTTAGTTAAAACTGTAGAGTAAAATCTATTATAATTCCACAAGTAAACAGAGCAGACCCTGATTAGCCGTATGGTCAGGGTCTACTCTGTTCGCAAAAGGGTGAAAAAGCATTTCTATGAAGGAAAGCGTTAAGTATGGTAGTAATCAGATACATTTTAACCCATTACCTCATAAGCTATTTTTAGATCCAACCTTTGAATAAATCTACCAAAATGGAGCATTTACTAGAGAAAAGGAAAAGTTTAGAAATACATAATATTGAAACTATTATGATAAATAGAGCATTAAATTTTGCTCCATAGGAGCAAAATTTTATGCTCTATTTATCACAATGGTTTCAAAAAGTGACTTTTACAGAGGTGTCAAAAGGCGTCAATATGAGGTAATGGGTTAAACCATTTTCATGATGTTAGTTCTCAGTAGCCTAAAGAAAAACTCGCAATTTAAAGATAACCAACCTTTACCTCATGCCTTTTCACATCATTGCAAACAGAGTAGACCCAGATCCGATAATTTCATGTATGAGCCATCTGATAAGAGTCTGCTGTGTTTGCTTACACACTTATAAACATTTGATTATAATTTCTGCCCGGGCCAAAATCTCCTGCCTTTATTCATCATTATAAAACTTCAGCTAATAAATATTCATAATTATTTCGTATATGAATATTTATGAGATATAGGATTAATAGAATGTGAACATACTGGGAATTTATATAATTGATGTTGGAATGAAGCGAGGAGACACATAGCACAGGTACTCGCAGCAGTAATCCCTCCTTGATACGAGTTTCGGCCAATCAGTCGGTTATTTTCCCTCCATTAGATACTCTAGGCATGTAGTAATTACACAGTTCAAAACGCTTTTCTCCATGGCAAACGGATTTAGATATAATGTAAGGTACAAGTTATTAGCGTTACTCAGAATTCTGAAAAGGCAGAGTGTGGAAAAAGTTTCATTTTATCATCGTAAACTTTAAGGAGAAATTCATTCGTAAAATAGACTTGGCATAATTTTGGCCAGCTGAAGTCAGTTTCGAAAATGCTTTTTTACAAATGAGACAAACTTGGCTAATGCAATGTGCAACAAACCTGGAATAAGTTGAAGTAAGTTTGTGCTGTTGCAAATTGGATAACTTTAGTTTATTTATTTAACTGTTTGATATTTGATTTCATTTCTTAACACTGTGAATGTATTTCAAATTGCTTTAAAAGTTTGAAGATTTTACAACTTTGATTTAACTG
The DNA here is from genome assembly GCA_963576725.1 of Azorinus chamasolen. Classification (NCBI taxonomy): domain Eukaryota; kingdom Metazoa; phylum Mollusca; class Bivalvia; order Cardiida; family Solecurtidae; genus Azorinus; species Azorinus chamasolen. Next base: position 102,138,801 of record OY755235.1, on the reverse strand, counting down.
AATTAACCCTTTGCTCTCTATAAATGCCTTTACAAACAGAGTAGATCCAGATCAGAAGGCTCCTGTAGGAGCCGTCTGATCAGGGTCTGCTCTGTTTGCTTATGCAATAATATACATTCTGATTATGCACTTTCTGCCTTAATAAAAAAATCCTTTTTTCATAAGCCATTTTATTTAAAATTTTAGCCAACTAATATTAACATGAATAATCATGGAGTAAGGAATTAAGCTACGGATAAAGAACAGTTGATGAATATATATGAATGTGGTGTTTGCTGGCATAGTCACAGGATTTACTCCATGATTATTCAAGTAAGAAATAAGTACATGATAAATATTAATTAACTGATTTTTTATAACTGTACTATGAACAACATTACTGACTTTTATCATGATGGAAACCAGAGCTACAGATGACGGTGCATACCAAAATACTAAAATCGACATTTCTCCTCCAAATCCTATACTGTGACCACTCTTTAGAATCGTCTCAAAGAGACGATTCTAAAGAGTGGTCATAGTATAGGGTTTGGTGGAGAAATAAAGGAGATATGTTTGAAAATGTTTAAATTTACGCATCTTATCTGGAGCTCTGATGGAAAATGTCAAATCTGGTCTTATATCCATAAAGCTCATTAGGAGTATTTTTACCATAGGACAATTTAACCATTTCCCTGTTCTGTGTTTATTCTAAATTTCAATACCTACTGAATATTCATGGACAAAGTAGTAATAATACAATATGTAAGGTGGAACATTGTTAGCCATTTTAGAAAGTAAAGAAACAGATCTATCAAATTCCATTAGTTAACAGAGCAGACCCAGATCAGATGGCACCTATAGGAGCCGTCTGATCTAGGTCTACTTTGTTTGCAGATGTTTGAAAAGGCGTTTATATGTGGGAAAAGTTGAGGGGAAAATATCTGATTTAATCTGTAGCAAAACTATCGAGTAAAATTTTTGATTAAAACTGTCTGAATATTTTCTTGCATACAATATCTTCATTAAATTTCATTCATCAAGAATATGTTTACATGTACTGGTTTTTATAAAATTAACCCTTTACTCCATGAATATTCATTAAAAAATAATACATATATGAATATTCATTAAACTGAATTTTTATAATGGCATTATGAACAAAGGAATTTGTGTTGAAAATGGCAGAAACTGTAGACTCATATATATATTATATCAAAAGCAAACAGAGCAGACGTCCGATCTGGGTCTACTCCATTTGAAAAGGCGTAATTATGGAATAAAGAATTATTTAAGCATATTCAAGAAACTAAGGAAATTTGTTAAATTTCTCCTGTTGGAGTTTTATGAATATAGGCTCAGATCTGAATTATATCATATGCAAACAGCAGACCTTGGTCAGACTGTTCCAGGAGTGGTCTGATCTTGGTGTATCTATAGAGTAAAGAGTTAAAATTAAAATCAAAAGGTCCAGTAGTTAAACAGATAATTTTGTCTGGCTATTTTTAGATCCAACCCCTTTGAATAAATCTACCGAAAAGGAGCATTAACTAGAGAAAAGGAATTTTTTTTAGAATTTTATAGTTTGAAACCATTGTGATAAATAGAGCATTTGCTCATATAGGAGCAAATGCTCTATTTATCACAATGGTTTCAATAGGTGATTTTTACAGAGGCGTAGAAAGGCGTATTTATGAAGGAAAGGGTTAATAGGTAGTTTTATCTGGCTCTTTCTTTCACAATGGCAACATATGCCATCGATAAGCGGGTATTAGTTTCAAAATGACTTTTAGTTTCATGAGTATTTCCGAGCAGTTTATCACAGCGTAATCTTTAATTAGATTAAGTTTAAGCATTCTGTGCCAGCTTAGATACATTGTCTGAATGTTTGTTAATTATGAAACACCTGTCTGATGCATTGGTTCGTTCGTCTTTTTCAGGGACAGTAAGGTAGCACAGTTACTGCGAGAGTCATTGGGGAACATAACTTGCCGGACATGCATGATCGCACACGTGTCACAGGAGATTCCACACTACAATGAGTCGCTCCAGGTGATACAACTGGCTGCGAGAATCCACAGAATGAGACGGAGAAAAGTGAGAGGGGTAAGTAAAATTATGTAAATATGTAATTCTTAGTGTTGTCAACTCTTTACCTTAGCTACTTTACCTTAGCTAAGAGCTAATGCCCTATTTATCACAATGATTTTCAAAACTACACAGTTCTAAATTTTTCCTTTTTTCTAGTAAAATTAATGCACTTTTCAGTAGATTTATTCAAAAGAGGATGGATCTAAAAATAGCCTATGAGGGAATGGGTTAGGGTAATAAGCAAACAGAGGAGACTCTTATTTCATAAGAAAATAAAGCAGATCCCTATGAAACTTCATTATTGACTCTATAAGAACATTATGAAACTACAATAGATGACAGTTACTTACCCGGCAAAGAGTTCTAGGCTGCAGGTTGAGAACTGGGAAAGTTCTGAGAAAGAATTTAAAAGGCTATGATGTCAGCAGAATGTCTGATAAATCTGTTACGTTTGTTGGCCAAAGTGTAAAAATGTTGGCTCGGGTAAGAGAAACTCATTCATGGGTAACACCCAGGACCCTTCAAAGAAATGTTGAAACTTCATGAAAGATTTGCACATCTATATAAAAAAACCACTGCATTTTTTTGTCATAGAATAATTTCATTTTTTACAGCTTCTCTTCATGTGCTATAGTCCCTTATATCTCTGTTTGCAAATGAGTGAAAAGAAGTTTGTTTGAAGGAAAAGGTTAATCTACAGTTTCAGCTACTGTTAGAAGTATACATTGATGTTCTTATTTTTTTCAGCAATTTTCTGGGACAAGTTCTGATGACAGTTCGACTGATGGAAGTAGCATACGATCACGTCCATACCGAGGCTTTCGTATGGGGACTTTGCATGAGGGATCCTCGTTATCAGACCCTGACTACACGTCAAGCAGTGAACAGTCATGTGATACGGTTATATACCTCGGTAGAAATGGACAGTCACTTAGCGATCGTGAACTTACTGATCATGAAGGGCCACCAAGGTCCGTACCTCGTACAAACCCTCGCTTGCCGCGTAGAGCAAGTGGATCTAGATCATCAGGAGATGAAGGATCAAATTCAGACAGTGGGCGGAGCCTGTATAGATCACATGATAGTTTGACTCGCCTATCAGGTCAAATAGGCTCGCCTGTAAGGGATGTTAGTCTTACGGGGTCCAGACAGGGTACACCTGTCAGAGACATGAGATCCCTCTCAAGGGGCACAACCCCAGTCAGGGACACACAAAATTTTGACTCTGGGTCTCAAGCTTCTTCCTCACCTAATAGTGTAACATTTAATCTACCTCGCAAGCAGACTTCACGGTCTAAGTCAGTGTCGTCCAAACAGGACAGCCCTAATACAAGTTGCTATGCTAGTGTTAACATTGTTGATAAGTTACAAAAAGGTGTGCGAGCCAAACGCTCAAACTCTTGTACAGAGAACAAGGAAGGAGAGCAGTGGATAGATGGTCCGGGGGCAGCCATCTACCCAGAGAAGAAACAAAACACAGGGGAACAATGGATTGATGGACCCCCTTCATTTTTGATGAAACAGGAAAACAAATCTAACTCTAAAATGAGTTCTGAAGAAATGTGGGTGGACGGGCCTCCTGAAATGCTGCCGGAAAATCAGATGGACGAGAATCAGAACAGGACACCCAAGATGGTGATGCACACCACAAGTAAGAAAGCAACTGTCAAACCGCTGTCTTCATCACCAAAACACCAGTCCCCGTCAACGTCCCCGGGGTCTCTCCAGAGAGTGGACAAAGTGCCGACTAAGCCAGGATGGCCTTTACATGATATAAAAGAGCGACCCGAAAGCACCATTAGTTTCGAAAGTTCTGCATCCAATGCCGCCCAACCTGGAGACTCTCGTCCCAGTAGCATGGTTACCAACCCTGGTGATGCAGAGGACTTAGCTAAGCTTGAATGTGTTGACACACGAGTTAAGCCTTTCGTTCGGGACTGGGTAGAAAAACATGGCCTTACTGAGAAGGACGACAGCCTGGGCTTCACAGACAATGAGGACAAAGCGACAGGATCACCTGAATCTGCAGCCGGGAGCTTCAGAAGGTCCAAACCTCTGGATTGCAGAACAAAGAAGCTTCTGCCCTCTTCCTCCACCCCCAAACCTTCTCCACATCATTCACCCAAGCATTCGCCATCAGCACAGAGAAGGTCAAGGTCATCAACGCCAAAACTGGCAAGACCACAGTTTCCTACTCCAGGAAATCCAACCAAACGTGTTACTGATTGGCTGAGATCAGTGGAGAAAAACCAACCAGAGGAGTCAATCTACATGGAAGGCATTGTGGGTAAACAGGTGATGGACAGTGCAATGAGCACAATGCCAGGTCAGGAGTTTGATATGGCTGTGGCAAGTTTAAATGCTTCTCAGGATATTTCGTCATGTAGCTCTGTGTATCCAGATACAACATTAAATGACTCAAGAACTCCGGAGTGCACTGAGGAGGAATTCTCAATCAGTAAAGCTGGAGACACCACAAACGAGTGTGAAATTGCTAACATGAGTTTTGACAGCAGTGTAGACACGGCAAACTCGGTGCAAAATCGTGATTCAGTGTATGAGTTACAGTTGGATGAGCAGTTGGAAAAAGTGAGGAGTGATGGTTCAAAGAAGTGTGATAATGATATACCTGATGATGAAACTTTCAGTAACACATCTTGTAGTAAAGACTCCGATATGGAGATGAGCACAGACCCATTTGTTGAGTGTATGGAGGCTTTAGGAAATATTAAGAAATCATCGACTATGCAGAGTGTTAAAACCTTGCTGGCCGAGCCTACACAGGAATCATTATATGTGAATCAAACTAGTGAGCTATGTGAAAATGTGTACTGTGAAATAGCTGAAGATCTTCCACACAAAGACAAAGATATTGTTTCTCATATATTGTCACGGAAGCCTGATGGAGCGTCCAACCCCAATCTCATGGCAGAAAGTTTTCATGAGAAAACTAACATTAGTGCATTGAGGGAAGAATATCTAATAGCCAATGCTATATCTAGTCAGTCACCAGAGCTGTCAAAAAGGACTTTTACAGGAAAATGTGGAGCTCTGGGTCGACCAGGAGAGGGGGATGGTCAAATGGAGGAAGACTTTAGAAAAGACAAGTTTGATTCGTTGTCCCCTTCCAAACCCCCTCTTCCACTTAAACCTTGTATTAAGTGTGGATATTCTCAACAAAACTCGAAACCAATAGCAAAAATGTGTAAAGAGTGTCAAAAAATGGTGGCTTTATCAATAAAGAATTCACATAGTAGTAGTGTTGGACGGAGAGACAAAGATAAATCAAAGCATGTGATGTATTCGGCTGCGGCTTCAGCAGCAAGTCCGCAAGGGGCGTCCGCCTCTAAACCTTCAAAGTCTAAGTCTCAGTCACCAAGTCACAGCAGATTACCGATCTTTTCAAAAAACTTGCAAATGTCCTCAAAAGATTTAAAATTAAGTCGTAAGAAAGAAAAAGAGTGCAAAAAGTCGATTCGTTCCACTTCTAGAGGTCAGGACTCTGATAGTGGTAACGACAGCGGGATAGTGGCGATGGAGAAAACTCTGTTATCACCATATGCTACAGTCACCAAACCACGGACAGTGAGCCACTCTAGCAGCGGTCACGGCAGTGACAACAGTAGTAACATTAGCACTGACCTGATCTCAAAACAGGGTAGTACGTCGGACAAGCAGCATGGAGGCACGAGCAGCGGGTACGAGAGCATGCTGCGTGATAGTGAGGGCTCCGAGTCGTCTACCACACATGAAGACAGTGCTAGTGAGTTATCTTCTGGGGACAGAAAGAAAGGATCAAAGAAAAAACGACTTCCAAGTAAGTTAAGGAGCTGTCTGATAAGATATACTCTATTTACTTTAATGGTACTGATCTGATTCTTTGCAGTTTGTCATGGCATTATCAATGGTCCGGATAAGATGCATAAATTAACACATTTTCAAGAATAACTTCTTTATTCTTCCACCGAACCCTATGTTGTGACCACTCTTTAGAACCATCTCGAAGAGACGATTCTAAAGAGTGTTCACAACATAGGTCTTCGAGACGATTCTAAAGAGTGGTCATAACATAGGGTTTGGTGGAGAAAGGATAATTTTAGTATTTGGGTACGCACCTTTATCTGTTGCTCTGTATTGTACTTAGTTGTGTGGGTTTGTTTTTTTTAATTTTTAACGCTTTACTCCATGAATATTCATGTAAGAAATAGTGACATAATTCATATTAATTGGCTGTATTTTTATAATAATATATGAACACAGGAATATTTAACCAAGGTAGAAAGTGAAGAATCAGATCTTTATCATGTCGTAAGCAAACAGAGCAGACCCCCCAATATTAACCATATCTAACATATTTTAAGGCATTTGTCATGCATTTGTCAACATACCAAAACTAAAGTTCAGGATCCATGCTTATAAAGCTTTTAGTTGAGTCTGAGATCGTTCTCAAGCTTTTGATTGGTCAGATTTGAGCCTTTGGCTCAAATCTGACCAATCAAAAGCTTGAGAACTCAAATCTGACCAATCAAAAGCCTGAGAACGGGTCAAAAGGGAAAGGGTCAAAGTTGCTCAGCATTGCAAATTGTGGAGATTGGATGTTAGAATACATAGGGTAAAATTTATACCATACAGTTGAACTTCGATAACTCAAACTTCAAGGGACCATACTTATTAGGTCGAGATAACAGAAGTTTTGAGTTATCCGATTTTTAATCTGAACAATTTCTCGAGTTCACAGCTTAATACAGGTCTAGAGTAATGCTGAAAGCTCCTGTAGGAGCTTTCAGCATTACTTTAATACTGTATTAAGTTGCAACATGTGTTTCAAGATATCTCTAGCGATACAGTTTAGAGCAATTCTGCATTGTAAGTTTTTAGAAGGGCTAAACATTTTGTTCGAGTTATCCCAAAGTTCGAGTTCGAGATATCGAAGTTCAACTGTACGTAGCAAAGGATACAACCTGCAACTCATGTTTGTCACAAATGATACAACCTGCAACTCATGTTTGTCACCAGTATCACATATGACATCATGTTGCTGATGCAGTGGCTTTATATGAAAGTAGGGTAGCAATATTGTATTGATGCAAACTCACATACTTCGAATCCAGGTAGACCCGCCCAGTCTGTCTACACTTGCTTGGTACATTAATTCCTAAGTCAGTTGCAGGTAAAAACAGCTAAAGAACTTGATTAGTTCAAAATTATCAGCTTTTAACGTGTAGGTCAAATTAGTTCAGACAACTTGTCTCTATTACCCATACTGCCAGAAAACTGGTGTAAATTCTCAGTTAGTGCCTCCCACCTGGGTCATAGCGGCGCCAGATCTTGGAGCGCAATTAATGACTCCCGAGTTGTTAATTGTTCTGTATCCCAATAAAATAATGGACAGGGATAGTATAATATACATAAAATGTATATGGTTATTGCGTTCTTCCAACGGAACAGGATTTATGGACTGAAATTATGTGTATGTATATATCGGTCTCATCAATTAACTCTTTGCCTCGTGAATAATTATGAAAGACAGAGGTCCAGATTAAGATGCGTAAATTAAAGCATTTTCAAGAATAACTCCTTTATTTCTCAACTAAACCTACCACTTTTTAGAATCGTCTCTAGAATAATTCAACAAATTTGCCAGTGCTATTCAGCAAATTCGATAAAAAATGTATGTTAAAAAATCAGAGCTACAGATAAAAGTGCGTACCCAAATACTAAAATCGTCATTTCTCCACCAAACCCTATATTGTGACCACTCTTTAGAATTAAGTGGTCGCATTAGAGGGGTTCTACTGCATAATATTTCCAATAGCTGCAACTGGTTGAAAATCTCCTTTGTAAGAAGTTGTAAGGAAGATGTTTAAAAAATAAGCAAGTGTTGTAAAGTGGTTGTTCACGAGACTTAACAGGAATAAAAGTGCCATCGAAATGTTTTCTCTAAATTACGGTCTTCTTTGAAGTAGAACAATGAGGCATCTTGTCTCATTTATATCAGGTGCACGAAATGCGAAGCTAAGACATTGTGAATAACTGTGAAATCTGCAATGAATAAAGAAAATGGTTACAAAATGAAATTAATAACTATACTGTGATAGACCGCTGAGGGGCTTGGCTAGTTGCCAGCCATGACTTGCTTGATGAAGTGGTTTATTGTTTCGAGGTCAAACATGAAAGTGGAGAAGTATCGATTAGGTGTAATGCTGTTTCAACTAAAAAGTGAATGCACTTAGTAAATTGTACCTTTGCCAAAGGATGCACATTGCCTGTCTGATACCAGGGTTAAAGTTAATTACACGCTGGAAATAAATCAAGCCTCAGTAAGCAAGAAGAATTCAGCTGTAGTTAGTATGTTAACCCTTTCCCTGTTCAATATTCATGTCAGAATTAATGACTATACGAATAGTAATTAGCTGATATTTTAACAGCCTTATTAACAAGGGATTTTTTTTACTATGACAGAAACTGTAGAATTAAATCTATTAAATTTTATAAGCAAATGGAGAAGACCCTGATCAGATAGCTCCTACAAGAGACGTCTGATCTGGGTCTACTCTCTTTACAAAGGTGTGAAAAAGAATTTAGTGGTGCATGAGGGAAAATGTCAACTCTGGTATAAAAAACATAAAATGAGGTTTTGCTGCCATGGCTTGGCACGGAGCATCATTCAAGCCTCCTATAGGAGCCGTCTGATCTGGGTCTGCTCTGTTTGCCAATGGAATTGAAAATTTGGAATAACCATAGAACAGGGAAAGGGTTTATCCCTTTCCCTCATAAGCTATTTTTAGATCCAACCTCTTTGAATAAATCTACCAAAAAGGATCATTAACTAGAGAAAAGGACATTTTTAGAATTGTGTAGTTCTGAAACCATTTTGATAAATAGAGCATTTGCTCCTTAGGAGCAAATGCTCTATTTATCACATTGGTTTCAAAAAGTGACATTTACAGAGGTGTAGAAAGGCGTATTTATGGAGGAAAGGGTTAAAAGGCATATATCTATGCAGAAAAATGAAGTGATGTCATGATGTAAATGGATATACATATACACTATACAACAGAAAGTCTTCAACTTAATTTATTTTACAGGTACCCGCCGTAGTAGATCAGCACCTGCTAGGTCATCAGAGAGCCCGGAATCGTCAAGCAGAAAGTCGAGTCCATCAAGTAAAAATTCGAGTCTCAGTCCAACATCGAAGGCATGGATCGAAAAGCACAAGACAAGGGAAGAACCATTGGAAATAAAAGATTATGACGCTGATGACGTCAAACGAATGACCCGGCACAGGGCTGACGAGGAGGTATATATTGTAACTAGTAACCCTTTCTATGCATATGCAAACAAAGTAGACCCAGATCAAACAGTTCCCTTTACCTGATGGAGATGTCTTTTCACGCCTTTGCAACCAGAGTAGACTCAAATCAGATGGCTCCTGTGGGAATCTTGATTCTACTCTCTCTGCTTATGAAATAATATAGATTTGATTCTACAGATTCTGCCATGGCTAAATATTTCCTCATATATTATGCCATTATAAATTGTTTAGCTAATACAGCAAAACCTCTCGATAACGACCACTCAATTACATCAAGTATTTTGTGTTAAAGGCAGGTGGCTGCTTAAAGCAAGGTGAAAGTAAAACAGAATGCTCCTATAGGAGCGTTCTGTTTTACTTTCACCTTGCTTTAAGCACCTTGCTTTAACCTAGATACCAACTAATTAACACAATTTAGTGGCCGCTATAGAGAGGGTTTACTGTATCTATTTATACAGAGATTATTTCCATGAAGCTTTCTTTCTGCATTTCTTTCAAACTAGTGAGTTTGGATCTGATGAGATGCTGGGTGGCTCAAACATCTCATCTGGATCTAAAATGTGTGTTAAGGTTAAACCATTACCTCATAGGCTATTTTTAGATCAAGCCTCTTTGAAAAAATCTACTGAAAAGGTGCATTTACTAGAGAAAAGGAAAATTTTAGAATTGTGTGGTTTTGAAACCATTGTGATAAAAAGAGCATTTGCTCCTATGGAGCAAATGCTCTGTTAATCACAATGGTTTCAAGAAATGATTTTTACAGAGGCATCAATATGAAATGAGTTTAAATGCAATTATTCAATACCTTTGAATAGTAATGCAATTCATTACTTTTTGTCAATTTCAAAGTAGCCATTTTCAAGAAATATTTTCCTTTTCTTGATTTTCCTCACAATTGCTCCACAGAATTGATGGAATTTGCCATTAATGTATTAAATTTGATTCTTTGTGTTTTTCACAGAAACATGATAAAAGCAATGGACGACAGGAACAGGAGATTCCGAATGCCAAAGAGCACTACATTGTTGATCGCAGTAACTGGAGTTTCGACTGTAAGTTTCTCATGTGCTTCTCGTGTCGTTCCCGGAAAACGGATGTGTGACCTTCATAGCTACAGCTTATGCCTTGGTTTGGACTTTTTACGTCACCTGTTCTTGCAAGATTATAAAATATGGTTTGTTTACCATGAAGACGTAATACTGTGATGTTAACAACATATAGTCAGTGAGGTGTTTAACCTGTTCCCTCATATTGACGCCTCTGTAAAAATCACGTTTTAAAACCATTGTGATGAATAGAGCATTTGCTCCTATGGAGCAAATGCTCTATTTTATCACAATGGTTTCAAAACTACACAATTTTAAAAAAAGATCTTTTCTTTAGTAAATGCTCTTTTTTTGGTAGATTTATTCAAAGAGGTTGGATCTAAACGTAGCCTATGAGGGAACGGGTTATAACAGATAAAAAATCAGAAAGGTGTTTGGAACACCAGATGCTATGTAACCAGAGATACAGATAAGGGACTTGTTTCAAAGAATAAAATCATCATTTTCTCCACAACACTCTTTGCTGTACCCACTCCTCAGAATCGTAACTTCGAGACAGATTCTTAAGAGTTGTCACAATACAGGGGTTGGCAGAGAGTTATCCTTGAAAATATTTTACACAGAGTGGGACTATTTACTGAAGATTGTATGACTGAATTGACTGAACTTTCAGTTGCAATCATCATATGTTAGAACTTACGATAATTGCTATCAACGATAATTGCTATAATATGAAGTTAGTTTTTGTTGTTGCACACTAAAGCATGGGATAATTTTGGCTGACCGAGTAGTAGCGATTATCGTAAGTTAGGACTTATGATGGGTTTGGGCATACAATCTTTTATCAAACTGGCCCCTTAGCTATGCCTCTGTCTGTAACTGCCTTTGTACTGGGATAAACATAAGAAGCATACTGTCATTAACCCATTACCTCATAGGCTATTTTTAGATCCAACCCCTTTGAATAAATCTACCGAAAAGGAGCATTAACTAGAGAAAAGGAAAATTTTAGAATTTTGTAGTTTGAAACCATTGTGATAAATAGAGCATTTGCTCCTATAGGAGCAAATGCTCTATGTATCACAATGGTTTCACAAAGTGACTTTTAAAAGTGTCGTCAAAAGTCGTCAATATGAGGGAATGGGTTAACTTTTTACTCCATGAAGAGAGCTACAGATAGTGTATATACATGTTTAATAACATCTTGCGAACCTGTTTGGATCTACACTGTTCATTTTTCCTAAATATTTATTGCAAAACCTGGGCTATGTGAAGAGATTTTAAGATTATTTGTAGGTTAAGATAGACATCTAAATGGTAAACAAATTGGTATTTTACATCTATTTTTAGTTATATGCAGTAATTTCTACTACTTGTGTTCAAACTTATTTTGAATTTTTCTATCACAAGCATTCTGTTCACATTTGGCTCTGTTCATTTTTTTTTACTTCTTAATTATCATCACCTATACCTCAGTGACAACACAGTCTCTGACCAAAACATAGAATAACTGATTAACCCATTCCTCCATAGATATACCTTTCTACGCCTCTGTAAAATTCACCTATTGAAACCATTGTGATAAATAGAGCATTTGCTCCTATAGGAGCAAATGCTCTTTTTATCACAATGGTTTCAAACTACAAAATTCTAAGATTTTCCTTTTCTGTAGTTAATGATCCTTTTTGGTAGATTTATTCAAAGAGGTTGGGTCTAAAAATAGCCTATGATGGAATGGGTTAAGTACCAAAGACGCCGGGCTAAAATATCCATGATTCAGATATTCATGTAAGAAATAATGACATCATGAATATTAATTAGATAATTATTTACGATGGCATATGAGCATAGGCATGTTGGGCCATGACATATAAACTTTAGAATTAGATCTAAATTTTTCCATAAGTAAACAGAGCAGACATTGATCAGATGATTTCTATAGGAGCTATATGATCTGGGTCTACTCTATTTGCAAAGGCAAGAAAAGACATATCTGTTAAGTAACAAAATAAGTAATGAAAGAGGCTAAATCTCTCCCATATTGCTTAGTCTTGCACTGCATGTAACAATAGATATGTGATATTTCTTGAAAATATTAGGGGACAATAGATTTCGAATTGGCAATACTGCATCAGTTATAACTTTCTTATATTTAACTCTAAATCAGTGTAGACCCAGATAAGTGTAAGAGATAAACATGGTTGCATTGTTACGGTTTTCAAGAAGTGTAGATTTCGGAGACATGTAATCAGGTATGTGATCTTGACAATATGCTCCCAACATTGTTATAAGTCTAGGAAACACTGACATGACATAACCCCTTACCTCATACATATTCATGTAAGAAATAATGACATCATGAATATTAAGTAGACATTTTGATTATGGCATAGCGACATCGGAATTTTTTCACCATTGCAAAAACTGTAAAATCAGATTTTTATGATTTCATAAACAAACAGAGCAGACCCTGATCAGACGGCTCCTTCAGGAGCCGTCTGATCTGGGTCTACTCTGTTTGTAAAGGTGTCATTATGAAGTAAAGGGATAAGGAAGATTATATTCGTCCACACGGTACACCCAAAATGCAAGGGTAACAGATTTTGTAGTGATCTATATATATATATACATATGTCACAGGCATACTCTTTGTATCTATTATCCCTTTCCTCCATAAATACGCCTTTCTGCGCCTCTGTAATAACCACTTCTTGAAACCATTGTGATAAATAGAGCATTTGCTCCGATAGGAGCAAATGCTCTATTTATAACAATGGTTTCAAACTACAAAATTCTAAATTTTACTTTTCTCTAGTTAATACTCCTTTTGGGTAGATTCATTCAAAGAGGTTGGGTCTAAAAATAGCCTATGGAGGAAAGGGTTATTCTATAGTCTCCTGAGTTGACTGTTAAGTGTAATGATTGTTTTTATTCATAATCATTTGACTGTCTTGTACTATGAAACTAGTTTTTGTTTTCTGTTAAGCGGATCTGTGCAATTAATTTCTTTTTTGCATATATTTTGATTTTTGTAAAAATGTTTGTAAGAAATGGTAATATTTTTTCATGATGATTATGTAGGTTTATCAAACTATTTTTGTACATATTACATATTGATTACAGAAATATTCTGCAGTCAACTGCAAAGCTTATGCAATGGTGCTTGAAGCCTAGTATTGGGAGTTCTGTGGAAGTCCCTGATCACAAGAGGACAATAGCTGCAGATATTATACCCCAAGTGTTTGGACAAACAACCATAGGCAAATAATGCAGACCCAGATTAAGTGGCTCCTGACAGAACCATTTGATCAGGGCCTACACTTTTTACTACAATGTCAGTTTAACCCTTTCCCTGTTCTATGTTTATTTCAAATTTCAAAGCCGTATTATATATTCATGAACAAAATAATTATAATGAAATATGAAAGGTGGAGCAATGTAGCCATACTAGAAAGTACAGAAACAGATTTATCAAATTTCATCAGCAAATAGAGCAGACCCTGATGAGACGGCTCCTATAGGAGCCGTCTGATCTGGGTCTACTCTGTTTCCAAATGCGTGAAAACACGTTTATATGAGGGAAAGGGTTAATTTAAACCTATCAAAATGATGCATTGGAGATGATACATTGGGTGTCTGAATACTTGGGGTGATACGAGTATTAACTGCAGATCAGTCCATGTTCCCTTTTTTATTTCAGATAAAAGTAGCCATTTAACCCTTTCAGTTCAGAAAACAGGTTCCTAATGTCCTTTGCAAACAGTGTAGACCAAGATGGAGCCCTCTCATCAGGATCTGCACTGTTTGTCTCATGTTACGTTTTTCTTTAAAAAAATTTTTTTAAAAAATCCCTAAATATTCATGGTAAGCTTGACCCGTTTGAATTTTGGAATAGTCCATTTTGGAAATACAGTGCTGAAAGGGTTAACTCAAGCTACATAACATATTGTACCAAAGATGCCAATATTAAACCATTTCCCCGTTCAATGTTCGTGTAAGAAATGATGACATCATGAATATTTATTAGCTGAATTTTAATAATGTAAATTTTTCAAGGACATTTAGACACGGATTTATATCATTTCAAAAGCAAACACAGCAGACACTGATCAGACTGCTCCTATAAGAGCTATCTGATCTGGGTCTACTCTGCAAATGTGTGAAAAGGCGTTTATATGAGGGAATGTGTTAAACCCTTGATGATTATTCATGCAAGACTCTGCCGATTTTGTATATTATTCATTATGTCTCCCCCCATATTTATATGGGGGAGACATATTGTTTTCGTGAGAGTTGTCTGTCTGTCCGTCCGTCTGTCCGTCTGTCCGTCTGTCTGTCACACTTTTTGTCCGGACGATAACTTCAATATGCCTGATGCCAGTTGATTGAAACTTCATATATGGAAAGAGAATAATGAGAGGAAGTGTCATGCACAAGGTCCATAACTCTGGCTTCACTAATATTGGAGTTATTGCCCTTTGTAAAAAAAAATCACACTTTTTTGTCCGGACGATAACTCCTATATGGCTCATGCCATTGGATTGAAACTTCATATATGGAAAGATCATGACGAGAGGAAGTGTCATGCACAAGGTCCATAACTCTGGCTTCACTAATATTGGAGTTATTGCCCTTTGTAAAAAATATCATAATTTTTTGTCCGGACAATAACTTCAATATGCCTGATGCCAGTTGATTGAAACTTCATATATGGAAAGAGCATAATGAGAGGAAGTGTCATGCACAAGGTCCATAACTCTGGCTTCACTAATATTGGAGTTATTGCCCTTTGTAAAAAATGTCATAATTTTTTGTCCGGACAATAACTTCAATACGCCTGATGCCATTGGATTGAAACTTCACATATGGAAAGATCATAACGAGAGGAAGTGTCATGCAGAAGGTACATAACTCTGGCTTCACTAATATAGGAGTTATTGCCCTTTGTAAAAAAATCACACTTTTTTGTCCGGACGATAACTTCTATATGGTTCATGCCATTGGATTGAAACTTCATATATGGAAAGATCATAACGAGAGGAAGTGTCATGCACAAGGTCCATAACTCTGGCTTCACTAATATTGGAGTTATTGCCCTTTGTAAAAAAAATCACACTTTTTTGTCCGGACGATAACTTCTATGTGACACATGCCATTGGAGTGAAACTTCATACATGGAACGATCATAATAAGAGAAAGTGTCATGCATAAGATCCTTAACTCGAGCTTCAATAAATTTAGAGTTATTGCCCCTTGTACATTTGTTTAATTCTTTCTTGTCCGGACGATAACTCCTACATGGCTCTTGCCATCGTATTGAAACTTCATACATGGAAAGAGCATGATGAGAGAAAGTGTCATGAACAAGGGCCATAATTCTGGCTTCAATACTTTTGGAGTTATTGCCCTTTGTTACATTTTTTGGCCGATCAATAACTCCTGTTCGACTGATGCTATTGGAATGACATTTTATTTTTGGAAAGAGCATGATGAAAGTAAGTGTCATGCACAAGGGCCATAAATCTGGTATCAGTATTTTTGGAGTTATTAGCTGTTATCATTTTCTTCTTGAAAAATGTAGTGTGGAAAACGCATAATGAGGGGAAGTATCATTCATCAAGACCATAACATTTTTAGTGATTTCCCTTTACATATTGTTTTTATTAGAGGGGAGACATCCGTTTTTTTGACAAAAACCTCTAGTTTTATTATAAATATGAAATAACTAAAATAAGGAAACGGAGCTTCAGATATGATGCATAAATTAAAATATTTTCAAGTATAACTTCTTTATTTCTCCACCAAACCCTATGTTGTGACCACGCTTTAGAATTGTCTCGAAGATCCCTCTTCTAAAAAACCCCATCAATTTCCAATAGTTACCATCTTGGAAAGACAGCACAACTTTGCTCATCTGGGTTCAAACTTTTTGCAGTTATCCAAGCCTGTATTTTGAATAAACCTTTACTCCATATATACATTTTCTACACCTTTGCAAACAGAGAAGACCCAGATCAGACGGCTCCTGTAGGAGCCGTCTGATCAGGGTCTGCTCTGTTTGCTTATGATATAATATAGATATGATTCTTCACTTTCTGCCATAGCTAAAACTTCTGGTGTCCCTGTGCTATTATAGCAGTTAATCTTATTAATATTCATGATGTCATTATTTCTTACATGAATATTCATGGAGTAAAGAGTTAGACCAGTTTAATACTTATTTCTCCCCGCCCACTAGAGACTTGTGCTAGAAAAACTTAGTTCCATATAGTATTAGTTAACATCTATGCATTAACATGAAGTCTACTGCTGATTTTACCATTTTGCAACTCTGCATGTTTGTATTGTTTCTGCATTCAGCTGACAATGATGAATTTATTTCTGCATTCAGCTGACATTGATGAATTTATTTCTGCATTCAGCTGACATTGATGAAAGCGTGGAAAATTGTATTGTGTCTTCCTACGGATATCACCGCGTTTGACGTTTTCATGGATATGCAAGACTGAATGGAACGAGGTGTTTTGGCACACCGTCAGGGGACACAATTCTTACTTGCACAAGTCTGAGAAAATATAAGAGTAGTCTCCCTTTTAAAAGGTGCACATTCGAATGCTTTTACTCTGAAGCTGTTTGTTTTCATCACCAATGATCCTAAACAGTGAATAACTTTTCTGTAGATGTTGATTATATTTTTACTTAAAGTGTGTACAGTGCAGTGTTAACCCATTCCCTCATAATGACGAACTCAGTAAAAGTCACTTTTTTAAACCATCGTGACAAATAGAGCATTTGCTCCAATTAGGAGCAAATGCTCTATTTGTCACAATGGTTTCAAAACTACACAGTCCAAATTGTTCCTTTTCTCTAGTAAATGCTCCTTTTCAGTAGATTTATTCAAAGAGGTTGGGTTTAATAGCCTATGAGGTAATGGGTCTAAAAATAGCCTATGAGGTAACGGTCTGAAAATAGCCTATGAGGGAATGGGTTGATTAAGGTATGTGTATCTTTGTGTTGTTCAGATACCGAGTGCTGCAGTTGTTATTGTATAGACAGAAACTGTTACAGCCGTTCTGTACAGAATCCGCTTACCTGTCGGAAGTGTTCTTCAAGATGTCTGTCATGTCCAGCTGTACTTACTTGTAAAGTTAACTGAAAAAAGTTTCCTTTTCCCCTTTACCTCATGAATATTGATGTGAGAAAAAAAATTAGATTAATCTTCTATAATTGTACATGGACACGAGAATTTTTGGCCATGGCAGAAGCTGTCGAATCATATCTATATTATTTCATAAGCAGACCGAGCAGACCCTGATCAGACGACTCCTATAGAAACAGTCCGATCTGGGTGTAATCTGTTTGCAAAGGTGTAGAAAGGCGTATTCATGGAGTTAAACTCTAATCTGTGGTAAGTTGCCTTACCATCTGATTTGCACAAGCTTTTGAGAAACTTGTGACCGAGTTTGAAATGCCTTGGATCCTGATTGGATGCAAAGTTCTGCAAAGATCCAAGCTGTTTGCCAAATGTCAGATCGCTCTGAGCATAAGGGTTACGCCAACTTAACTTGGTCATTATAAACAAGCTTCTTTTGACATATAGGGACAAACTACATATTGTTTGAGAATTTAACCCTTTCCTTCATATAATGCATTTTCATGCATTTGCAAACAGAGTAGACCCAGATCAGACGGCTCCTAGAGGAGCCGTCTGATCAGGGTCTGCTCTGTTTGCTAGCAAAATTTGATAGATCTGATTCTTTAGTTTCTAAAATGGCTACAGTGTCCCACTTTCCATATTTCATTATAGCTGTTTTGACCATGAATATTCAGTAGGTATTGAAATAAACACCCTGATCAGGCACTGCATTCAGTGCTTTTAGATCTAGATCATCACTGTAATTTTTTACAGGCTTTAACCCTTTATTCCATGAATTTTATGTCAGAAATAATGACATCATGAATATTGATTAGATTAATTTTTATAAAGGCACAGGAATTTTTCACCATTGTCATATCTGTATTGTTTCATAAGCAAACAAAGCAGACCCTGACCAGATGGCTCCAACAGGGGCTGTCTGATCTGGTTTTACTCTGTGTGCAGAGACATATTTATGGAGTAAAGGGTTAAAATTGTCACATTGAGTACAAGTTTATATTAGTGTTGAATACAGATGTCCTGGCAACAGAAATTGGCCAAAAAACCCAACAGGTACTGATCATGGTTTTCTGTTTGATTGTATTTTTTCAAGATTCAGATGTTGTGGGTTTCCTTTTTTTTTTGGTTGTTTTATAAGTAATTGTGACAATTGAATCATCCGACAGTTTGTTAAGAGTATTACTGGTTGTAGAGCCTTGTAAATATGTCCAGAGTTATAAAAGTATGTGGGTATAACTATGTGATTTTGTGTAGGTAGTGCTGTCAACATGGTAACCATAGAAACTGGTAACCATAGAAACTAACAAAATATGCAGGCTGAGACATCATTTAGAAGTAGATCCCTCTATCATGATACACCGCCAATATCCTATTTTGATTTTAAAGGTTTATATAAACTTGTAAGTTTAGACAAATTTATGATTACCTTAGCAACCGGTTCAACTCCAGATGAGACTCCAATTTGGTATTTTTTCTGGATTCTAACTGTTTGACACATATTCTTTTTTTTAACCCATTTCCTCATATTGACACCTCTGAAAAGTCATTTTTGAAACCACTGTGATAAATAGAGCATTTGCTCCATAGGAGCAAATGCTCTATTTATCACAATGGTTTCAAAACTATACAATTCATTTTTTTTTCCAAGTAAACGCTCCTTTTAAGTAGATTTAATCAAATATATTGGGTAAAACAATATATGATTAAATGGGTTAAAAGTTATGGAAGAAAAATGTTCTTTGACAATATTAAATGATGACACATTTTGTGGAGGAAAGAATTACAATGCACAGAAGGCAAAATGTTTATATGTGTGTACTGGTTTTGGAGGTTTGAAGGACAGGTGTCGCAGCTTTATAGACTTTGTCAGTTTCGTTTGTTACCTCGGCCATGTATCCCTAGGTAGATAGAGGGCTCTGTATATATATGTCATATATACAACCTGTATTTATTGTTTAGTGCCAGAACAAGGCACCCACTTTTGTAATACTAATATTTGCAATAAATTGTTTATAAAAAAAGTATGTGTTAGCTTGTCTTAGCAGTAAAATGCTTTGTCCTTTATTACAGGCCTGCCAATTATCTTGATTTTTCCTAAATCTCCAGATGTTTATAACCCCGGCAAACAAAGTCAGTGTGTTGGTCGGTCGGTTGGTCTGGTCTGTCTGTCTGTCTGTCCATGGCACAACCTGGCACACAGTGAACACTTTAGTGGTCGCAATTTTTTTACAATCTTCATGAAACTTGGTCAGAATGATTGTTATAATAAAATCTCAGAAGAGGTTGAAAGTGGGTCATGTGGGGTGAAAAACTAGGTCACAAGGTCAAATAGTAGGAACCATGTGAACACTCTAAAGGACACATTTTCAGCCCAATCTTCATGAAACGTGGTCAGAATGTTTGTTTTAATAAAATCTCGAAAGGGTTTGAAAGTGGGCTATGTGGGGTCAAATACTAGGTCAAATACATGTAGTAAAAAAACCTTGTGAGGTCGCATTGGTAGCCGAATCTTCATGAACTTTTTATCAGAATGATTGTTTTGATAAAATCTCGGACGAGTTTGAAAGTGGGTAATGTGGGGTTAAAAACTAGGTCACTAGGCCAAACAGTAGAACACCCTGTGAACACTTGTGGTCTCATTTTTGTCCAATCTTCATGAAACTTTGTCAAGATGACTGTCTTGATAAAATCTCGGACAAGCTCGAAAGTTAGTCACGAGGGGTCAAAAACTAGGACACTACATGTAGTTAGATTTGCGATGAAGGCAGCTGAGCGGGGGTATTCAATCACCTTTACTGATAATTCTAGTTTCATCCATCTTAGGGTCTCTGGAATTACTCATTATCACCGACTCGCGCATGTCCTTTGTTTTTATCGCCACTCATCTTGTTTGGATAAGCTTGATTGGGTCAATCTAAAGACTGACTGCATTTGGTAACGAAATTCAAAATATTTACTTGACATTCCGATTAGATAATTCATTGAAATACTGTAGAATTATTCGCCTCGTAAGGAAGTAATATGAATGATTTGATGGTCTACAGGGCCAGAATATGTGCCTTCCAGTTAGAATGCGCACACGGGATTTTTCCACCATTCATATATTTCATTATAACTATTTTGTACATGAATATTCAGTAGGTATTGAAATTTGGAATAAACATAGAACAGGGAAAAGGTAATACGCCTTTCTACGGGTTCAGAGTCTGCTCTGTAGGAGCACAATGGTCTCGGAGCACATTTATCTCACGAGGTGTGACCGATGTGCTCGTAAACATTCATATTTGCGATAAATTGAAAATGAGACGTGTTCGACACATTAAAGAAAGGTCACTCGAAGCACATTTGTCTCGCATTCTATCATATCCTACTAAAATTATACTTAACCCGTTCCCTCACATACACATGTTTCCATGCATCTGCAAGCAGAGTAGACCAAGATCAGATGACTCCTATAGGAGCCGTCTGATCAGGGTCTGCTCTGTTTGCTTATGGAATTAGATCTGTAGGCTGGCCTCATATATGTCTGAAGTCCGTGTTTTTGTCGGACCTATGGCTAAGGGAAAAACACGGACTTCATCCAGCTTATCCGGCTGCGGATGTTTTCTTGGCGCTGTTTCCGGCTGCGGATGTGTTCTCGGGGCTGCCGTATTTTTGTCTGCATATTTATCGGACCTATGGCTAAGGGAAATCCACGGACTTCATCCAACTTTTTCTGGCTGCGGATTTTTTCTCGGGGCTGCCGTATTTTTGGCCGCATATATATCTGAAGTCCGTGTTTTTGTCGGACCTATGGCTAAGGGAAAATACGGACTTCATCCAACTTTTCTGGCTGCGGATTTTATCTCGGGGCTGTCGTATTTTTGACCGCATAATAGGCTGAAGTCCGTGGTTTTGTCGAACCTATGGCTAAGGGAAAAACACGGACTTCATCCAACTTTTCGGCTGCGGATTTTTTCTCGGGGCTACCGTATTTTTGGCCGCATATTTATCTGAGGTCCGTGTTTTTGTCGGACCTATGGCTAAGAGAAAAACACGGACTTCATCCAACTTTTTCTGGCTGCGGATTATTTCTCGGGGCTGCCGTATTTTTGGCCGCATATTTATCTGAAGTCCGTGTTTTTGTCGAACCTATGGCTAAGGGAAAAACACGGACTTCATCCAGTTTTTCCGAGTGCGGATTTTTTCTCGGGGCTGCCGTATTTTTGGCCGCATATTTATCTGAGGTCTGTGTTTTTCTCGGACCTATGGCTAAGGGAAAAACAAGGACTTCATCCAATTTTTCCGGCTGCGGATTTTTTCTCGGGGCTGCCGTATTTTTGGCCGCATATTTATCTGAGGTCTGTGTTTTATCGGACCTATGGCTAAGGGAAAAAACACGGACTTCATCCAACTTTTCCGTCTGTGGATTTTTTCTCGGGGCTACCGTATTTTTGGCCGCATATTTATCTGAGGTCTGTGTTTTTGTCGGACCTATGGCTAAGAGAAAAACACGGACTTCATCCAACTTTTTCTGGCTGCGGATTATTTCTCGGGACTGCCGTATTTTTGGCCGCATATTTATCTGAAGTCCGTGTTTTTGTCTGACCTATGGCTAAGGGAAAAACACGGACTTCATCCAATTTTTCCGGCTGCGGATTTTTTCTCGGGGCTGCCGTATTTTTGGCCGCATATATATCTGCAGTCTGTGTTTTTGTCGAACCTATGGCTAAGGGAAAACACGGATTTTATCTAACTTTTCCGGCTGCGGATTTTTTCTCGGGGTACCGTATTTTTGGCCGCATATTTATATGAGGTCCATGTTTTTGTCGGACCTATGGCTAAGGGAAAAACATGGACTTCATCCAACTTTTCCGGCTGCGGATTTTTTCTCGGGGCTGCCGTATTTTTTGGCCGCATATTTATCTGAGGTCCGTGTTTTTCGCGGACCTATGGCTAAGGGAAAAACACGGACTTCATCCAACTTTTCTGGCTGCGGATTTTTTCTCGGTGCTACCGTATTTTTGGCCACATATTTATCTGAGGTCCGTGTTTTTGTCGGACCTATGGCTAAGAGAAAAACACGGACTTCATCCAACTTTTCCGGTTGTGGATTTGATCTCGGGGCTGCCGTATTTTTGGCCCCATAATAGGCTGAAGTCCGTGGTTTTGTCGAACCTATGGCTAAGGGATAAACACGGACTTCATCCAATTTTTCCGTGTGCGGATCTTTTCTCGGGGCTACCGTATTTTTGGCCGCATATTTATCTGAGGTCTGTGTTTTTCTCGGACCTTTGGCTAAGGGAAAAACACGGACTTCATCCAATTTTTCCGTGTGCGGATTTTTTCTCGGGGCTGCCGTATTTTTGGCCGCATATTTATCTGAGGTCTGTGTTTTATCGGACCTATGGCTAAGGGAAAAACACGGACTTCATCCAACTTTTCCGGCTGCGGATTATTTCTCGGGCCTGCAGTATTTTTGGCCGCATATTTATCTGAAGTCCGTGTTTTTGTCGGACCTATGGCTAAGGGAAAAACACGGACTTCATCCAACTTTTCTGGCTGCGGATTTTTTCTCGGGGCTGCCGTATTTTTGGCTGCATATTTATCTGAAGTCCGTGTTTTGTCGGACCTATGGTTAAGAGAAAAACATGGACTTCATCCAACTTTTCCGGCTGCGGATTTTTTCTCGGGGCTGCCGTATTTTTTGGCCGCATATTTATCTGAGGTCCGTGTTTTTCGCGGACCTATGGCTAAGGGAAAACACGGACTTCATCTAACTTTTCCGGTTCTGGATTTGATCTCGGGGCTGCCGTATTTTTGGCCCCATAATAGGCTGAAGTCCGTGGTTTTGTCGAACCTATGGCTAAGGGAAAAACACGGACTTCATCCAACTTTTCCGGCTGCGGATTTTTTCTCGGTGCTACCGTATTGGCCACATATTTATCTGAGGTCCGTGTTTTTGTCGGACCTATGGCTAAGAGAAAAACACAGACTTCATCCAAATTTTTCCGGCTGCGGATTTTTTCTCGGGGCTGCCGAATTTTTGGCCGCATATTTTTCTGAAGTCCGTGTTCTTGTAAGCCTATGGTATTTGGAATTACACGGACCTCATCCAACTTTTCCGGCTTCGAATGTTTTCTCGGGGCTGTCGAATTTTTCGGCGCCCCATATGTCTCAAGTGCTTTTGTCGAACCAATGGCTAAGGGAAAAAACACGGACTTCATCCTACTTTTCCGGCTGCGGATTTTTCCTGCAGGAGCTGTCTCACCAGGGTCTGTACTATTTACAAAATGATTGTGCAACCAGTGCACTCCACAGCAGTGATTGCACAGCGAAATACTTATACAAAGTGAAGATATATGTTATTATACAACAGGTAAAGAAGGAGAAGTGTATTTTAAAATTCAGCAAGAGGAGGGTTAGGATTCGTGGAGTAAAATGTTAAATATGCTAAAACTGCTGTGTTCTATGGCAGCGGTGTTTTAGATTTCAGTGAAAATGACGATTCGGACATGTCCCTGTATGCATATATTCTGGAATTAAATTGAAATCAGTAGAAAATTGTAAAAAAACCATATAACAAATAAATTAATAGCGCAGTGTTGAATATTTTTAACAGATTTCTTTGATCAGGTTCTACATAGTTTACCCAAAGACCTATGTGTTACCATAGGTCTTAGGTTTACCACCCTTTTTGGAAAAAAGTTGCTGTAAAGCCAAGTCTGAGAATGTGATAATGAATTCACTACATGGTGAAAGTTCTATTAACTTGCTCAGCATGTCAAATACATGCCCTGCACAGTATATGAACTATAATGCATGCGAAAAGAATGGCGTCTACGATTACAGTTTTAAAGTCGTGCGGTCGGAATTGAATTTTTTTTTATGAAATCTTAGGATTTTTTTTTCTCACTCAGTTATGGTCACCCTGGAGGAGCCGTCTGATCAGGGTCTGCTCTGTACGCTTACGAAATTATATATCCGACTGTATGGTTTCTACTATAACACAACGCCTTCAATGTACACTTGTCATTATAAAACTCCAACTAATAAATAATCATGCTGTCTTTATTACTTACATGGATTTAAATAGGGAAAGGATGAACCCTTCTCTTGCTGAAATTTAAAATACATTTCTCCTTCTTTACCCATGCCCTGTTGTATAATTACATATATCTTCACTGTGTACAAGTATATCGCTGTGAAATCACTGCTGTGGAGTGCACTGGTTGCACAAATAACTTGTAAATAATGCAGACCCTGATGAGAGCTGCAGGAGCTGTCTCATCTGGGTCTTCACTATTTACATATCGGTATATTGATGCGAATAGCAAGCGAAGGGTTAAGGCATATTGAAGCTTTATAAAAGGTGAACGTTTTGCAGAAAGTTCTTCTGAAAGTTTTCTGCGTGACATTCACCCTGCATAAAACAGCCACCTGCCTAAATAGTTCTCAATGCTGCTTTACAATGTATAGCAGGTTTTAGGTTTTACTTCATGAAACGAGAGTTGTCTCGCCTGTCGCCGTACCAATCTGAACGCATTTAGCCATGTCCCTGTTCTATATTTAGATCAAATTTTAATACCTACTGAATATTCATGGACGAAATAGTTATAATGAAATACGAAATGATGCACATTGTAGCCATTTTAGAAACTAAAGAAACAGATCTATCAAATTCAGTTAGCAAACAAAGCATACCCTGATCAGACGGCTGCTACAGGAACCGTCTGATCTGGGTCTACTCTGTTTGCAAATGCTCTAACGCGTTTATATGATGGAATGGGTTATTTTTCCCACTGATATGCGATATCCGCTTTAAATAGTTTAGATCCAGATAAAACGCAATATAACTTGGCGTCTCATAGGGATCTTAGCTGTTGGACACTCTGAATAAAGCTCAGGAACGATGTGTTTGTTTGTATTTCAGTCATATCGCGACGTTCGGCGAACTACAGGTGGAGGAAGACCCCAGATATTTTTTCCGTGCACAGAATTAAATAAATTGATTCGTGCACAGACCACTCGGGTAGAATCACCGACCTACCGCAAGTCAACCGGAAGGCTTCCTCACATGATAAATCCAAATGTCTAGAAACTCCGCAAACTACTGAAGAATTCTGTTGTGGTTTAAAAGTACTCCCAGCGTTTTCCCAATACAGACGACTGTTAGTACATTTGCAAATAGAGTAGACCCGGTCACCCGGACCAGACAATTCCTGTAGGACCAGTTTGTTCTGTTTGTTAATAGAATAATATAGATCTGATTATGAAGTTTCTGTCTCAGCCGGAATTTCTATGTTAAAAGCGTAATTATAAAAATAGTTTATGAATATCCATGCAGTAATAATTCTTAAATTAATGTTTATGGAAGAAAGGGTTCATCCTTTACTCCGTAAATACCCCTTTTACGTCTTTGCAAACAGAGTAGACCCAGATAAGACGGCTCTTGCAGGAGCCTCTGATCAAGGTCTGCTCTGTTTGCTTATCATATAATATAGATATGATTACAATGTATATTATAATATACAGTTTCTTATATGATATGTATGGAGTAAAGGATTAACGCGAACATATACGATAGGAATTTAACCCATTACCTCATAAGCTATTTTTAGATACATATATATACTCTTTGAATAAATCTACCGAAAATGAGCATTAACTAGAGAAAAGGAAAATTTTAGAAATTTTTAGTTTGAAACCATTGTGATAAATAGAGCATTTGCTCCTATAGGAGCAAATGCTCTATTTATCACAATGGTTCCACAAAGTGACTTTTACAGAGTCGTCAAAAGACGTCAATATGAGGGAAGGGGTTAATCTGCTGGGTAAACTATCATGAACTCAAATATGCCTGCGTCGTCTTTTGAAAGAAATGCTATAGTTTCCTTATCTTCCGTTATACAATCTGAGTATCAGCCAGTTTGGGATCTTTAGGAGACGCCGAGTTTCCAAGTAGTTATAAGAGATGGCAACAACAACAACAAGAATTTTTATAACAATTTTGTTTGTTTGTGTTTGTGTTGATTAACGTCCGTTTCTGCTCACTTTGCTCACTTTATTATTTTATAATAATAATAATTTATAATAATTAATAATAACAGAGACATGTATGTATATGTCTCTGATAATAATAATGATAATTATAACATTACACTTCTTGTCCCAAAAAGTTCTGGGGCGTTCGTTCCTAGAAACCTTTTACATGATTTATATAAAGATTGTTATTTTTCGTTCCTTTTTTGTGTTCAGTTTCAAAGGTACGTAACTCTCATAATGCATTAAAGGGATACACCAGGTATGTTTTCGTCCATTAATCATCAATAACATTTTATCTGGCGTGATAACTCAATTCTGACTTCAGATCTGCACTCACCACACCGAAATACATAAAATATGTGAATTTGAACAGAGACATATACATACATGTACGCATATGTCTCTGATTTGAACAAAACCGGAGACAAAACTTTTTTTTTCGAAAAACAATTTCTCGTCTATTAATCACCAATGACTTGCCAGCAATAACTTTTTTTTATCTGATGTGATAACTCAATTTTGACTTCAGATAATCAGCATACCGAAATACATAAAATATGTGAATTTGAACAAAATCGGAGACAAAAGGTGTTTTTTTCGGGAACACGCCCGAAGTAACCAGCTTTGTGTTTCCCCCCCCCCCCCCCCCCCAAAAAAAAAAATGTTTGTCTCCGATTTTGTTCAAATTCGCATATTATATGTATTTCGGTATGCTAAGTGCAGATCTGATAATTGATCTGAATTGAGTTATCACATCATATAAAACAGTTATTGATGGTAAGTGGACGAAAAAAAAAGTATCCGATTTTGTTCAAATCCAGTTTAGTTTAAATATATTTTATTGCCAATGCATATACAATCAGGTAGCATACATAACAAGAAAACAAATCATACCAATGTCATGTATAATAGCAAAAGGGTCGGGCCACAAGTTCTGACAACATTAATTACGGCCCTCCCCGATTCACAGGTTCAAATTCACATATTATATGTATTTCGGTATGCTGAGTGTAGATCTGAAGTGAGAATTGAGTTATTCATGATCTTAATGGACGAAAAACTAACCCTTGAAACATTTTCCGATGTTTCCCTTTAACTGGATTCATGCATGTGTTAGTGGAGCTACGTACCTTCTAGATAGAGCAAAAAATGGACGAAAATGGTTACATGGGGCAGACTTGGTGTGAAAGTTTATGGGTAAAGTAGCATGCGAAAAGAATGATCAAGTCGAACTGTACGAATCGCGCGAACAGGGAAAGAAAAAACAGATTAAATAATTGTTTTTATTAGATCTAGATCTAATAGAATTACGCAAAACAGTTTGTTTGGGCAATTTTAGAGGGTGGGGAGGCTTTTCAGTTTTCACTATATATGTTTCTATTGAAAACTGTCCACCACTGGGGCGGGGCCAATTTTGACCCAGGGGCATAATTTATATAACTTTTGTAGAGGCTATTATGCTATGAGCCAAATATGAAAGCTTAGAATCTTCCAGTTTAAGAGGAGCATAATTTACAAAGTTTTCTTAGAGGACCAGAATACCAAATATGAAAGCTAAGAACCTTCCCGTTCCAGGGATGAAGATTTTCAGGTTTCACTATATATTTCTACTGAAAACTGCTCACACCTGGGGCGGGGCCAATTTTGACCCAAGGGCCATAATTTTTATAACTTCTTTAGAGGACATAAACATGATGCTATGTGGCAAATATGAACGCTGAGAACCTTCCAGTTTCAGAGGAGAAGATTTGAAAAGTTTTTACTATATGTTTTATTGAAAACTGTCCACCTCTGGGGCGGGGCCAATTTTGACCCCAGGGCCATAATTTATATAACTTTTGTAGAGGACCTGAACATGATGCTATATGCTAAATATGAAAGCTGAGAACCTTCCGGTTTCTGAGGAGAAGGTTTTCAAAGTTTTACTATATGTTTTATTGAAAACTGCCCACACCTGGGACGGGGCCAATTTTAACCCCAGAGGCATAATTTATATTAATTTTGTAGAGGACCTAAATATGATGCTATGTGCCAATGATGAAAGCTGAGAGCCCTGTGGATTCAGAGGAGAATCTTTTTAAAGGTTCAAATTGTGGACGACGGACGACGGACACCACACGCCGACGGACATCAGGCAATCACAAAAACAGTTGTCCGAGTGTCCAACTGATTGGAACCTGGTGGGACACCAAATGACTTGGCTTCTAATATGATCTGTTTGAAAACGCGGCCAGCAGGCAATGGGTTAATGATAAAAACGGCTCAGAATACGCTGACCGCATTAACCAAGTTTCATTTCAAGTAAACACTCGGCCCTAGTCATTGTTACCGTAGCATCCCCCTAGACTTTTTTTCATGGGTACCAAATTGTTCGTTGGGGTCACCAGAACACATTTTGAGCAGCTCCCCCCCCCCCCCCCCCCCCCCTCTCTCAAGAAAAAAAAAGTTTGTCCCAGCTATGTTTTATTTAACGGTTTCCATGGTAACCCGAGGTATTTTTCGAAACTACCTTGGTTCAGAAAATGCGTCATAACTTTGCTTTTAGAGGCAATAGGACAAAACAAGTACCAAAGAAGAGCAGAGACATATAGCTTGAATATGATAAATAATTTTATTAATATTCATAAATGCATTCTTATGAATATTAATGATGAAGTAAAAAAAAATGCTTTTTTTTTTAGAAAAAAGGAGTTTTTTGGTTTAGTCTGAGAGGCTTAATAATGCACAACAAGTATTGATTTCAGGTTTAAATTGTTCGTTGGGGTCCTCAGAAAACATTTTGAGCATTCCCCTAAAATAATTTTGTCCAATCTATGTTTTATTAAACTGTTTCCAAGGTAAAATTTCGAAACGTCCTTGGTTCGGAAAATGCGTCATAACCTTGCTTTTAGAGGCAATAGGAAGACAAAACAAGAACCAAAGTAAAGCAGAGACTCCTTCAAAATAAGTTGATGGGAGTAATCATTCGGTAAACCCCAACCAAATTGCTAAAATGGTTTGAATCCATGCAGAATCTGATTGCCATGGTAACAAAAAAGGAAAACAAGAGTACCGCATACGGTACATAATACGCCCACTTGCAAACTTTCTCAGATTCAACATTCTTTATAAGTGTTGACATTTTCTAATCTGTGCTTCAGATCTTGATTTCCATATTAAGGTGATACTATACTTTAAAAAAATGAAGTGAATATCTTGTTAAATATAAAAAGTTACAGCTAATCCTCATTTTTGCAGATTTTTGTAAAGTGCAACGGCCATAACTCTGTAAAGACAAACTGAATGAACCTCAAAATAAACTCAGCTTCAAATTTTGTTGCTTAAAACATTTGTGTTAAGTTTCATTTATATCATTTTAATAGTTTTCCCAGAAAACAAGACAATCTAAAAGTTGACCGACTAACAAAGCAACGAGCACACGAAGTTCAAGGACCATAACTTTAGAATAAAATGACATATCAAAACCCCCGCAATATATGTGGAAATTCACATTAAGGTTTAACCATGTAAAAAAATTGAATAAATATCATTTCAAATGAAAAGGTTATGGCCATCCTCATATTTGCATAGATTTGCATTATTTTTTTTTAAGTGCAAGGGCCATAACTCCGAAACAAAAATCAAATGATCCTGAGAATCGACCTACCTTCAGGTCTTGATGCATTAAACATGTGTATGAAGTTTCATTAATATCTGTCTAACAGTTTTGCCAGAAAACAGCGGACAAACTATTTGCATATACTTGCATTTTTTTTTAAAGTAAAAGGGCAATAACTCCGAAATGGAGAATCAAATAAACCTCAAAATCGACTCAGCATCAGATCTTGATGCATTAAACATTTGTGTGAAGTTTCATTAATATCTCTCAAATAGTTTTCCCAGAAAACAGCGAACAATCTATTTGCATTATTTTTTAAGGACAAGGGCCATAACTCTGAAACGAAAAATCAAATGATCCTCAGAATCAATTCAGTTTCAGATCTTGATGCATTTAATATTTTTGTGAAGTTTCATTAATATCTCGGACAAACTATTTGCATATTTTTTAAGGACAAGGGCCATAACTCTAAAATGAAAAATCAAATGAACCTCAAAATCAACTCAGCCTCAGATCTTGATGCATTAAACACTTGTGTGAAGTTTCATTAATATCTGTAGTTTTCCAAGAAAACAGCGGACAAACTATTTGCATTCCTTTTTAAGTAAAAGGGCCATAACTCTGAAACAACAAATCAAATGAACCTAAGAATCAACTCAGCTTCAGATCTTCATGCATTAAACATTTGTGTGAAGTTTCATTAATATCTCTCTAATAGTTTTCCCAGAAAACAGCGGACAAACTATTTGTATATTTTTTAAGGACAAGGGCCAAAACTCTGAAATGAAAAATCAAATGAACCTCAGAATCAACTCAGCTTCAGATCTTGATGCATTAAACATTTGTGTGAAGTTTCATTAATATCTGTCAAATAGTTTTCCCAGAAAACAGCGGACAAACTATTTGCATTATTTTTTAAGTAAAAGGGCCATAACTCCGAAACGATAAATCAAATGAACCTCAGAATCGACTCAGCATCAGATCTTGATGCATTAAACATTTGTGTGAAGTTTCATTAATATCTGCCAAATAGTTTTCCCAGAAAACAGCGGACAAGCTATTTGCATATTTTTTAAGGACATGGGCCATAACTCTGAAATGAAAAATCAAATGAACCTCAGAATCAACTCAGCTTCAGATCTTGATGCATTTAACATTTGTGTGAAGTTTCATTAATATCTGTCAAATAGTTTTCCCAGAAAACAGTGGACAAACAAAATGTTGACGGACGAAGGAACGAACGAAGGAACGAACGGACGGACGGACAGGGCCACGACAATATACGACCACCTTTATTAGGTGGGCGTATAAAAAAGTATTCAAACCTCTTCTACAAAACTGATGGTTGGATTTCAAAATAAGATCATCGGAATAATCATTAGGTGACCCTTTACCAAAATATCTGAAACATAAGTATACTGGGGTAAACATAATAGTAGTAATAATAATAATAAGGATGATGAAGATGATGATGGCAATGACATTATTGTAGGAGGCATAATAAAAAACAAAACAAAAAACAAGTTCTATACATGACCAATTGTATTTGACTTAAGTAGAACGCTATCACAAACACTCCTGCAGGTAGTAAGAACACAAAATTCCCGACTGTGACAACAAAACCAATCTTCCATAAAGCTACATGTATACAAGGCTGTGTGGAAACACACTATCAAATCATTTATCCCTAGAATGAAGATTGTAAAATCTCAAACTTAACAATCGTAATTTATTTGTAGATTATATAGAGTACTGTACAATGAACCTATGAACCCTTTCCCTCACAAACACCTTTTCATGACTTTGCAAACTGAGTAGACCCAGATCACACGAGTTCCTGATCAGGGTTTGCTGTTTGCTTATGGAATTAGATAGATGTGGTTTCTGCCAAGGTAAACATATCCTGTGAACCATAATAAAAATTCAGCTATTAACCCATTCCTCCATAGGCTATTTTTAGATCCCATAAATCTACCCAAAAGGAGCATTAACTAGAGAAAAGGATTTTTTTTATAATTTGTAGTTTGAAACCATTGTGATAAATAGAGCATTTGCTCCTATAGGAGCAAATGCTCTATTTATCATAATGGTTTCAAGAAGTGGTTATTACAGAGGCGTAGAAAGGCGTATTTATGGAGGAAAGGGTACAATGTTCATGTAATTATGTCTTACATGAATATTGAACAGGTAAAGGGTTAATTCATGACATAAAATAAGAACTAGTCTGTCTCTTCTTTGAGTACCAGTTGGGAACTAGTATTAACCCTTTCCTCCATGAATATTCATGTAAGAAAAGTTGACATCATGAATATTAATTAGATTAATTTGTTTTGATAGCACATGGACACATGAAGTTTTGGCCATGGCAGAAACTGTAATATCATATCTATATTATATCATAAGCAGAAGACCCTGATCAGACTGCTTTTACAGGAGCCATCTGATCTGGGTGTACTCTGTTTGCAAAGTCATCACAGATTTGTCGCATGTAATGGATTTTCTGGTGAACCGGTACATAATATCGAATACATTCCTGTCAGTCTGCATAGACACACACTCTCATACAGCGTTTACACTTTTCCTTCATATAAACGCATTTCGCACATCTGCAAACAGAGTAGACCCAGACCAGACGGCTCCTGTAAGAGCCATCTGATCAGCGTCTGCTCTGTTAGCTTATAAAGTTGACTCTACAGTTTCAACTAATACCAAATTTGCCTTTGTACATATGCCCATAGGTCCAGATAAGGTGTGTAATAACTCCTTTATTTCTCCATCAAACCCTATTATTGTGACCATTCTTTAGAATCATCTCTTTTAAACAATTCTAAAGAGTGGTCACAGTATAGGGTTTGGTGGAGAAATGACAACTTTAGTATTTTAGTACACACGTTTATCTGTAGCTCTGTATGCCATTACTCAATGGTTAAAGCTCCCATAAATATCAACTCTTAACACACTTATAAATGTACTTCTCTGAAAGTTCCTATTTTCATCTTTTCTCTCAACCCTTTCCCTGTTCAATATAATATTATATTCATGTAAGAAATAATGACATCATGAATATCTATTAGCTGCATTTTTATAGCGTTCCCTTTTCATGGAAACTCTTTGCTTTGACAAAAACTGTGAAATCAGATCAATATTACAGTGCTCCCTCCCTACAACCGCCCTCTCAATAACGATTCCCTCCTTACAACAACGCATGTCACTGTTTCCGAAACAACAAGGCCCCAGAAACAACTTATTTCCATCGTATTTTCTTTATGCCTCCATCAAACCCTATGTTGTGACCACTCTTTAGAATCGTCACTTTGTGACGATTCTAAAGAGTGGTCACAACATAGAGTTTGATAGAGGCATAACGGTTTAGTTCTCGAAACACACCTTATCTAGGGATCTGCAAACAAGCTAATTATGTTTTGATTTTCCCTCCCTATAACAACTCCCTCTGAACAGCACATACAATCTTCGTATCCCAAAGGGTATCGTTGTAGAGAGGGAGCACTGTATACCATAAACAAACAGAGCAGGTCCTGATCAGACGGCTCCTACAGAACTTGAAGCCTGCAAATGTGTGAAAAAGTATTTATATGAAGGAAAAGGTGACCCTAGTAAAACATGCCTTTCTAAACAGAGTAGACCCAGATCATTAGGCTCCTCTAGGAGCTGTTTAACCAGGGTCTGCTCTGTTTGCTTATGAAATAATTTACATGTAGATCTAATCATAAACTTTCAACCAAGGCATTTAATCTGAATCCAAACTGTTTGCATAGGTAAATGCTATCACTGAGAATGATCATAGTAACGGCAAAGGCTAGAATTCAAAAGGATGAAATTTGAGTATATAAAACTACTAACAGCCCTTTACCTGATGAATATTCATTTAACCCTTTCCTCCATTAAAATACGCCTTTCTTTGCCTCTGTATCAGCCACTTCTTGAAACCATTGTGATAAATAGAGCATTTGCTCCATAGGAGCAAATGTTCCATTTATCACAATGGTTTCAATACTACACACTTCTAACATTTTCCTTTTCTCTAATAAATGCTCCTTTTTGGTAGATTTATTCTAAAAATAGCATATAAGGAAATGGGTTAAGAAATAATTATCTTGATATTTATTAGCGACAAACACAGAAACTTTTGGTATTTTTGGCGGAAACTATATACATGTACATTTAATTTCATCAGCAAACAGGGCAGACCATGAACAGGTAGCTCCTACAGTAGTGATCTGTTCTGGTTCTACTCTGTTTGCAAAGGCATGACAATGTGTTTGCACGCTAGCGGCAAAACTGTGATTACTTATGCAAATAGTTTGGATCCAGGTGCGGCGTCTCATCAGGATCCAAAATGTTTGTCACCGTGACCATATTTTTGCAAAAAAATGAGAGAAAGTTTATTTCAAGAATTGAAGCAGACGGTAATTGTTGCAGACGACAAATTACTTAGCGTGCAAAGAGTTTTTAAAAGACTATTAGGTATGATTTATAAACATACCTGCTGATCAATAATAACATGGTTTTCCATGACATTAATAAATCTATTATCATATACACAGTGTCAGCTTTTATAAGTGTATGGCAGGGAATTCATTTAAGAGACAATTGTGTCGAGATCCAGTGACCAGCTAGTACAAGATCTTGAGACAACTGGTATGAGATTTAGGAAACAAGCTAGTCCTACATCTAGAGACCAGCTAGTAGGAGATATGGAGACCATCTAGTATGAGATCTATAGACCAGCTAATATGTGATCTAGAGACAAGCTAGTACCAGACGTTGAGACCAGCTAGTACAAGATAGTATCAGATGTTGAGACCAGCTAGTACAAGATCTAGAGACATGCTAGTAAGAGATCTAGAGACCAGCTAGCACAAGAAACAAACTAGTACAAGATCTAGAGACCAGCTAGTACAAGAACTAGAGACCAGATAGTATGAGATCAAGAGACCAGCTAGTATGAAATCTAGAGGTCTGCTAGAGCAGGATCTAGAGACAGTTAATACTAGATCTGATGACTAGCTAGTACAAGATTTTGAGACTAGGTAGTACGCAATCTACAGAACAGTTAGTATGAGATCTAGATACATGCTACTGTGAGATCTAAAGACCAGCTAGTACAAGATCTAGAGACAAGCTAGTATGAGATCAAGTAACAAGCTCTACAGTCCAGCTAGTGCAAGATGAGACAAGCTTGTATGAGATCTAGAGATCAGCTAGTATGATATCCACAAACGCGTTAACACACTTTCTATCCTTTAACCCTTTCCTCCATAAATACGCCTTTCTACGCCTCTATCACCTCTATTTCTATCACCTGTTGAAACCATTGTGATAGAGCATTTGCTCCTAGCAAATGCTCTATTTACCACAATGGTTGCAAACTACAAAATTCTAAAAATGTCCTTTTCTCTAGTTCAATAGATTTATTCAAAGAGGTTGAATCTAAAAATAGCCTATGAGGGAATGGTGTTAAACACAATACCTTTGTTACCATAAGTATTCAGACACCCTATCTCCTGTCTCCATGGGTTTGTTAAATGGACAAGTACACTTAGCACCATTTAGATTACTTTGAATTAGACTGACATAGCAGCAAATAACGTAGACCCTAATTAACCCTTCTCTCCATGTACATGTATAATATTCATGTAAGATATAATGATATCAGGAATATTTCTTAGAATTATTTTTTTAAGGACACACAAACATGTAGGAAATTTTAGCCATGGCAGAAACTGTAGAATCATTATTGAAGCAAACAGAGCAGACCCTGATCAGATGGCTCCTATAGGAGCCATCTGATCTAGGTCTACTCTGTTTGCAAAAGGTGCTAAAAGGTATATTTATGGAGTAAAAGTGTTAAATTGCTAGTTCAGGAGCTGTTTGATCTGGGTCAGCACTGTCTGCCTAAGTTTGTCTGAATTTTATAGGGAAGAAAGGGTATGCAATACTCAAATGACCATGTTCAATCAACAATACCATAAAATCATGTTGTCTTCTAAAAATAAAAATCAACCGATCCTGGAATCAAATGGTTTCCATGGTACCGTAACTATATATTGTGTTATTATTAACAGTTTTGTTCTGATTAATCCTTTACCCAATGAAGATTCAATTAAAAAATACAGTACAACCCCAGATTAGTATAAATACCAGTCTTAAAGAAAGGTGGTAGCTTAACGTAGGATGAAAGTCATGCAGAGCTCCTGTAGGAGCTTTCTGCATGACTTTCAACCTGCATTAATTTACCACCTGACCTAAAAGACCAAAATAATTCTTTATTCAAATTCTGGTTTAGAGGGGTTTTACTGTAATACCATCATCCATGAATATTTATCAATATTAATTGATTTAATATTTATAATGGTACATGAACAGAGGAATGTTTGGCCACAGAAGAAACAGTAAAAGCATGTCTTCATATGTAATTGAATATGCAAACAGAGCAGACCCTCATCAAATCGTTCTTACAGGAAAAGTCTGTGTCCAAAGTTATAAAACTCTGAGTCTGAGATTATTCTCAAGTATCTGATGGGTCAGATGCTTGAGAATGATCTCAGACTCAAGCAAAATGTTTTATAACCTCGGGGCCTGATCTGCGTCTACTCTGTTTGCAAGGCATCAATAAGTGTTTCTATCAGGTAAAGGGTTAAAATAAACAGAGAATCCAAGTTTCCTCTCTTCACTGATCTGTATCTTTTCCTATGCTGCATTTCCATGACTCCAAGGCAGAAGGAGGGCTTTCAATATATTCACTTTCCGCTTTGCAAGACTTGTACCACGATGTTTATAATGGGCTGATCTACTTTGTACACTTGCCGAGTCAGTCTTCGTTGCTGCTTCACACAAAGCTTGATAATCATGAGCTACTGATTTACAAAAAACACTTGTCCACTTTCCACTGGCAATAGCTAAGGAAGTACATTGATGCTTATGACTTGATGGGTCCGACTGAAAAATCAAACAAACATTGAAAGAGGATGCAGCTATTTTTGAAGTCAAGACAAATTCCTCATAGTTGTTAGCCTTAGTAACTATCAAAATGATTAATCCTTCTCAGGTTCAATATTTCCAAGAAGTTTGCAATAAACATCAAACTATGCAGTTTTTGAGTTGTTCAATTTAAATGTGTATGAAGGTCACAAGCAGGAAGGCACTTTCAAATTCAGCCACCCACTCATAGAAGTTTTTTTACTGATGCACAACCATATACAGTAAAACCTCTCTATAACGACCACTAAATTACACCAAGTATTTTGTGTTAAAGGCAGGTGGCTGATTAAAGCAAGGTGAAAGTAAAACAGAACGCTCCTGTTGAGCGTTCTGTTTTACTTTCACCTTGCTTTAAGCAGCCACCTGCCCTAAATACCGACTAATTAACACAATTTAGTGGTCACTATAGAGAGGTCTTACTGTAGTACCATTTTTGCAGCGAAATCCACCCATGTATAGCTGTATTTTTAAAATACACAATTAATACTGTCATTTTTCATAATTAAAGATTTTGCAGTTTCGGTAATGGTTATGTATTTGGACAACTTCAAAAACATGCCCAACCCTTATACAGAACCAAACACCAATGTTTTTTAGCTATAGGCACTTCCACACGAGAAAATCTGTAACCATTATCCGTTTCCTCCATAAATACGCCTTTCTACGCCTCTGTAATAACCCCTTCTTAAAACCATTGTGATAAATAGAGCATTTGCTCCTATATGAGCAAATGCTCTATTTATCACAATGGTTTCAAACTACAAAATTCTAAAAATTTACTTTTCTCTAGTAAATGCTCCTTTTGGGTAGATTCATTCAAAGAGGCTGGGTCTAAAAATAGCCTATGAAGGAAAGGGTTATAGTGACAAGAAACTTTAATATTCTTTTTATAAATGATCTTGATCTCAAATCCCTAAAAAAGCTCTCCAAAGGTGTGAAAGGCGTTTAACCCTATCCTCCATAAATACGCCTCTGTTAAAGTAACATTTTGAAACCATTGTAATAAATAGAGCATTTGCTCCATAGGAGCAAATGCTCTATTTACCACAATGGTTTCAATCAATACTACACAATTCTAAACTTGTCCTTTTCTCTAGTAAATGCTCCTTTTCTCTAGTAAATGCTCATTCAAAGAGGTTCGGTCTAAAAATAGCCATGGGGGAATGGGTTAACAAGAGCACCGCGAGACGGGGCAATATACGCCCGAAGGCTTGCTACCCGAAACTATCAAAGGGCAATAACTCCAGAATGAAAAATGATTTGAGAGTTATCTCTCTGATATGCACAACTACACATCAATATCTATCATTCCTGAAAGTTTGGAGAAATTATGTTGAAAAATAAAGGAGGAGTTAGTTGCACAAGAAATTGCTACCCGAAACTATCAAAGGGCAATAACTCCAGAATGAAAAATGATATGAGAGTTATCTCACTGATATGCACAACTACACATCAGTATCTATCATTCCTGAAAGTTTGGAGAAATTATGTTAAAAAATAAAGGAGGAGTTAGTTGCACAAGAAATTGCTAACGGACAGACGGACGGACGGACGACATGCGCCATACCATAATACGTCCCTTCGGGCGTATAAAAAGAAAACAGATGATATTGAATCAACATCTGTACAATTATTACTAGCTAAGA
The DNA here is from genome assembly GCA_963576725.1 of Azorinus chamasolen. NCBI lineage: Eukaryota > Metazoa > Mollusca > Bivalvia > Cardiida > Solecurtidae > Azorinus > Azorinus chamasolen. The sequence continues at coordinate 102,099,944 of OY755235.1, read as the reverse complement.
AGTTTGGGATAGAGTACTGGAATTTACCTCAAAGTTGAGGAACTTGACAGGTATCTTCGAAGCAGTCCATATCCAGCGGTCACGGCTATCTTCATCCGTCCTTGACAGCCAAACAGCATCACTGTTTGGTCCTGAAACATCATTAAAATCCCTTATTACTAAAACCTCAGCATAGTTTAATAGGTTATCAGAAATTTGGCAGATACAGAAAAAAGAGATGTTTGTAAACTATATTTGCCCTTTAATTGCAGCAAGTCAATAATTGAGATCTTTAACCCTTTCCTTCATACAAATTTTGCACAAAGAGTAGACCGAGATCAGACAGCTCCTATAGAAGCCATCTGATCAGGGTCTCCTCTGTTCGCTTATGAAATTATCATAGATCTGACTCTACTGTTTCTACTAGTACCAAAAGTTCTTGTACACATATTCCTTTATAAAATATGCATGAATTTTGATGTCATTATATTTTACATGAATATGCAACAGGGAAAGGGTTATCTTAGAAAGAAGACTATGACAATGACCTAAATCAATAGGATCCATGAACTCATCATGACCAGCCTGTCTACCAAATATGAGGACTTTAGGTAAAAAGACTGATGGGTTATTGATCAGAAATTACAGTAGAACCTCTATAACGGCCATTAAATTACATCAAGTATTTTGTGTTAAAGGCAGGTGGTTGCTTAAAGCAAGGTAAAAGTAAAACAGAACGCTCCTATAGGAGCGTTGTTTTACTTTCACCTTAATTAAGCAGCCACCTGTCCTAGATACCAACTAATTAACACAATTTAGTGGCCGTTATAGAGAGGTTTTACTGTATTTGATCTACTGATCCACTGACATATTGTGCAAAACTGTATATACCCCCACTTTTTAGAAAGTGAGGCATAAAAAGTACCAAAGTCCTTTAACCCTTTACTCCATGAATATTCATGTAGGACGTAATGACACCATACAAGTCTAAAATAATACATGAAGATATGAATATTTAACCAAGACAGAAAGTGTAAAATTAAATCTATATTATGTCGTAAGCAAACAGAGCAGACCCTGATCAGACGGCTCCTACAGGAGCCGTCTGATCTGGGCCTACTCTGTTTGCAAAGGCCTAGAAATAGAGTAAACTGTTACTTAACGCAGAAGCTGAGAACAAACCTACCCCTTTTCCCGAGGAATTTCTGCACTGCTATTTGTTTTCTTTCTGATTCTATGGCTGTGAGGTTACCTCCTCTTATACTGCAATATCGCTGGGCCCGGTTCTGTGAAAGTGGTTTGGTCGATAATTTGAAACAACGACCATTCACTAGCATATAGCCCACGGGGCAAACAGGCCTTTCTGTAAAACAAAATGCAGTATGGTACAGCAGAGTGCTTAGCCCATTCTCATACAGGCTATTTTTAGATCCAACCTCTTTGAACAAATCTACCGAAAAGGAGCATTAACTACTAAAAAGGAATTTTTTTAGAATTGTGTAGTGTTGAAACCATTGTGATAAATAGAGCATTTGCTCCTGTGGAGCAAATGCTCTATTTATCACAATGGTTTCACAAAATGACTTTTACAGAAGCGTCAAAAGGCGTCTATATGCGGGAATGGGTTAAATGAACGTATGTGTCACCTGTGGCAGAAGTTTAACATGGAGGTGTCGTGCAAAACGTCTGATAGTCGGACAGACAATAGAAAAGTCACCGGATCCCTCATTTATGTCAACATGCCTCCATTTTTGTTCACTGTGTAAAGAACAAACAAGACTGCCAAAATGTCATAATATACGCCCGTCAAATGTCTGGAAGTTGAAAGGCCATTACTCCATATACGGTGGCATAAAGTAAGGGGAGATAATTGTGGAGTGTCAAGGGTAATCTTACTATTTATCGAACCTGACTGAGACATTATGGTGACCATGCTGACCAAATTCGAAAAGGATTGGATTACATGTGTTTGAGTTAGAAAGCAGACAAGTAAAAATTCACGGAAATTCATAAAGTAAGGGGTATTAATTCTGGAGTGTCTCGGGCAATCTTGCTGGTCATCGAACTTGACTTAGAAATTGTGGTAATATACTTGCTGACAAAATTTGAAACGGATTGAATTACATTTGTTTTAGTTAGAGAGCAGACAAGCAAAAATTCACTGAAATTCATAAGATAAGGGGAGATAATTCTGGAGTATCTGGGGCAATCTTGCTAATTATCAAACATGACTGGGACATTATGGTAAAATACATGCTGACAAGATTTGAAAAGGATTGGATTACATTTGTTTGAGTTAGAAAGCAGGCAAGGAAAATTTCACGGAAATTGTTCCACCTTTCATATTTCATTATAACTATTAATTTTGGCCATGAATATTCAGTAGGTATTGAAATTTGGACTAAAGTTTAAACATAGAACAAAAGCTGGGTAACAAGCAAATATATTGAGAGCAGGCTGCTGTACGTTCTTGAGCCTCAAGTGTGTGAATTTGTTTGTAAACTTCATCCCCTTTAAGAGACAAAATCTCAAATATCGAGAAAAAAAAATTAGTTTGAATTTATCATTTTAACCATTATTCATGTTTGTGTCAGATGTATTTGTTTGTTCGTATTGAGGTTTTATATCCCTTTAAGCATTTCCCCGTTCTGTGTTAATTTCAAATTCCAATACCTACTGAATATTTGTGGACAAAATAGTTATAATGGAATATGGAAGATGGAACATTATAGCCATTTTGGAAAGTAAAGAAACAGTCCTATTAAGTTCCATTTAACAGAGCAGACCCTGATCAGTTGGCTCCTATAGGAGCCGTCTGATCTGGGTGTACTCTGTTTGCAAACGTGTGAAAAGGTGTTTGCATGACATGAACAGTTTATCTGGCAAAACCCTTAGAGGAGCAAAGACTGGAACAAGGTTTTGTATTGAATTACATGTAATCAAGGTTAGGATTATGTTTGTTTTGATTATTTAATCAATAAAATGGAACAAGGAAAAGGGCTCTTTTTCACTGTTGTGGAAACTGCATAATCAGGTCTATAAATTTCCATAAGCAAACAGAGCAGATCCTGATCAAACTGCTCCAATAGGAGCCATCTAATCTGGGTTTACTGTTTTCAAATGTGTGAAAACCCTTTACTCCATAAATACACTTTTCTACACCTTTGCAAACAGAGTAGAGCCAGACGACTCCTATAGGAGATGTCTGACAAGGGTCTGTTTGTTTAAGAAATAATATAGATATGATTCTACCGTTTCTACCATGGCCAAGTGTCATTTATAAATTTAATATTAAACTAATTAATATTCATGATGTCATTAATTCTTACATGAATATTCATGGATTAAAGGATTAACATACGTTTTCCGGTACTCTGCTCGTCTCTCTTAATCCTCGGGCTCCTGCTGCCGCTCCTGTGGCGTTTTGATTTTCTGGCTGCAATGAGAAGTTTATGTAATGAGAAATTCACAATTTCAAATATTTTATCAGATCAAGCTTTAATATCTCAATCCAACCAAGACTCTTATTGTCTGTTCATTCATTTTTTCTATTTCTCTTTGACCATTGAGGAAAGCACTCAAGATGTTGTGGCTGTTTATCCCTTTACTTCATAAATACGCCTTTCTACACCTTTGCAAATAAAGTAGACCCAGATCAAACGGCTCCTGTAGGAGCCATCTGATCAGGCTCTGCTCTGTTTGCTTATGATATAATACCGATATGATTCTACAGTTTCTGCCATAGCCTATATTTCCTGTGTCCATGTGCTATTATAACAATCAATCTAATTAATATTCATGATGTCATTATTTCTGGTATGAATATTCATGGAGTAAAGGGTTAATACAGCTGTTCAAATATAAAATGAAGAACTCTTTTGGAAATGTTTTTTTATCATATGACTACCTAATACAATTTGTCGGTTTTAATATTTTTTCTGATATAAAAGCATTTTCATGCCTTTGCAAACATAGTAAACCCAGATCAAATGGCTTCTGTCTGATCAGGACCTGCATATAGGCACTATATAGATCTGATTCTACAGTTACTGCCATGGCCAAAAAATAATCCTGTGTTCATATTTGATTATAAAACTAACTTCAGCTTATAAATATTCAGAGATGATCGTAAATGCATCAGTGAAATTTTGAAAGCTCTCATTCAGGCAATTATTTCCTTTCAGCAGTTGTTTTTTTATTCATCATATAAAGATAAATATTTACATCTTTACACCATGAATATTCATGTAAGAAATAATGGCTGTATGAATATCAGTTAGATGAATTTTTAGCTTGTCTGTTTCAAAGAAAAGTCGAGCTATTGTGATCACTGGGTCGTAGGCGTTGTCGTCGTCATTAGCGTGCAAAAACTTTAATGTAGCTCATTATTCGAAAAGTATAAGAGGCATCAACATAAACTTCATTGGTTGGTAGATCTCATTGAGCAGAAGGCCCTACATAAGAACTATAACTCTTGATTTCAACATTTTTGAGTTATTGCCCTTTACTTTTTTTCAAAAAGTTAAAATCTAGCTGACAAGCACCAAATCAGACGAGCGTTGGCGTCACCAGTGACTCTTGTTATAATGGTATGAATACAGATTTTTTTTGACCAATGTAAAAAGTGCTAAATCAGATACAGTAAAACCTCTCTAAACCGGATGATCAATTTAGTAAAAGTATAGGTCTTGCAGACAGGTGGCAGCTTAATGCAGGAACTTTCTGCATGAATTTCATCCCGCATTAAGCAGCCACCTGCCTAAAAGTATCTAAATTATTCTTAACTAGAGTTCCAGTTTAACCCCTTCCTCTATAAATACACCTTTCTATGCCTCTGTAATAACCACTTCTTGAAACCACTGTGATAAATACAGTATGCAAATGCTCTATTTATCACAATGGTTTCATACTACAAAATTCTAAAATTTTCTGTTTCTCTAGTTAATGCTCCTTTTCGGTAGATTTATTCAAAGAGGTTGGGTCCAAAAATAGCCTATGGAGGAATGGGTTAAGAGAGGTACGTTTACTGTACATATGATTCCATATTAAAGCAAACAGAGCAGGACCTGGTTTGATCTGGGTGCCGGTTAATGGGCGTATTTATGGAGTAATGGGTTATTTAAATAGGGGTTAAATAGGGTTGATGGTCAAGGGTTAATTTAACAACAAACCTATGGTAAATGGTATAAATAGAGCTGCAGATGTGTTCTGATGAACCTAACTAAAAACAAAACTAGTCAACGACTCATGTCTAGTTCCTAGCCAATGTTCCTATTTTACTAGTTTTTCTTCTATTTCAATTCTTAAAGTATAATAGCCTGGGTCCATGCTTATAAAGCTTTTATTTGAGTCTGAGTTTCGTTCTCAAGCTTTTGATTGGTCAGATTTGAGTTCTCAAGGTTTTAATTAGTCAGATTTGAGCCAAAGGCTCAAATCTGACCAATCAAAACCTTGAGAATGAAGTCAGTTGCCACAAACCCAAGGAAACAAAATTCCCTGACATATTTTCAAATTTCCCTAAAACATTACATTGCGAAATTTGGTCTTTCTGTCATAGTTCCTGTAAATAATTTATGAAATTTTAAAAAGTATATGGCATTCTCTCCTTTTTTCAAAATTTCCTGAGATTTGCCTATATTTTCAAAGTTCCCTAACAGTTATCAAAATTCCCTGACAATTCCCTGACCTTGAAAAAAAAATCAATTTCCCTGACATTTCCCTGACATGTGGCAACCCTATATACAAATCATATTTGTTGTTAGAGCTGAGTTAACGTTAAAATCAAAACCAATTACACCGAACCGCAAAAGAAACACAGCAGTTTGAGAAACACATATAATTCTAAACTAAACAGTTCAAATGATAAATAACGGATGTATTTCAGTTTATAGGTACCTTATCTACATACCGTGTAATTTTCATTAAAATATATCAACAAATAACTCCCATTTTATTATGTTAAAGTTCATTACCCATGAGTTCAATTTTCAAACATTATCAATTGCCATTGGAGGATACACGAGGTATTCACAATGTGTGAAAATTGAACTTGTGTGTAATGAACTTTGACATAATGAAATCGGGAGTATGTGTTGATATATTTTAATGAAATGTATACAGTATGTAGGTACAATACATATAAAATGAAATAAAACCAGTATTTATCATGTGAACCGTTTCGTTTTGAATTATATGTGTTTCCCCAGCTGTTGCGTTTCTTTTGCGGTTCGGTGTACATATACAATATATGTACATGTACATAGATAAACTAATGATTTTAAATAGCAACTCTATTTCATGGAATCTGTTAACTCTTTACTGTATGAATACACCTTTCTACACCTTCGCAAACAGTGTAGACCAAGATCTGCTACAGCAGAAAATTCCTATCAATGTGCTAATTTAACAATTAATCTATTTAATATTCATGATGTCATTATTTCTTACATGGGTATTCATGGAGTAAAGGGTTAAAGGAATCAAATATAGAAATTATTTCCATGGTTTTTTTTATGCATATCTTTACAATTAACCTATTCGCTTATAGACCATTTTAAGATACCTCTGAATAAATCTACTGAAAAGAAGCATTAACTAGAACATTTTAGAATTGTGTAGTTCCGAAACCATCGTGATAAATAGAGCATTTGCTCCATAGGAGCAAATGCTCTATTTTTCACTATGGTTTAAAAAAATATGCTTTTTACAGTGGGATCAAAAGGTGTCAATATGAGGGAATGGGTTAATAGATATACAATTTATATCAAGTTTTTACTTTCAGGTGTAATTCTTACCTTCCTTTGTGAACTTTCCTGACCTGCCACGTGAACCCATTTTCTTCTTTCTTTTCCCCTTCGATCCTTTTTTTGAGGATTTTTTACTCTTTTTTGATTTCTTTGCTTTTCTTCCAGACTTCTGCTTTTTAGATCTTGTTGATTGTTTATGTTTCCTTTTGCTTTTGTTTTTACTTTTTTTGCTGTGCTTCTTTCCTCTTTTTTTCAAAGATTTGTCCTTTTTTTTGCTTTTTCTTTTCTTACTATTCTTTCCTCTTTTTTTCAAAGATTTATCCTTTTTTTTACTTTTTCCTTTCTTACTTTTCTTTCCTCTTTTTTTCAAAGATTTGTTCTTTTTTTTGTTTTTTCCTTTCTTACGCTTTTGTTTTGATTTTTTGGTCTTGTTTGACTTTTTTTTCTTTCCTTTGTGTTTGATTTCACTGCTTGTCTTTATGTTTACTGGATAATTTTTATCTGCTTCGTTGGTATTCAGACTCAGCTGTGTAGGTTCTGATTGGTCTTCTGGCCTTACCTTTATCATATTTTTGCTGTCCTGTTGCTGTCTTGTATTACTATCTTCTTTTCCTACATTTTCTTTAGGAATAACATTTACTTTTATACTATCTGGGCCGAGTTTATCCTTCTTTTTGCTTCTTTCACTCTCCTTTCTGTCTGACAATGTTTCTAAGGGTATTTCAGTAACTTTTTTATTCTTGTCACCTCTCCCTTTTTTATGTGGTCTTTTCTTATGTTTTCCATCCCCCTTTGATAAAACATGCTTGTTCCTGTTTTTCACTCCTTTTGACTTCAGTCTTTCAGTGCCTTTTCCCTTCTTTCCAGTCTTTCTGTATTTCTTGTTTCTTTTGTATTTCTTAAACTTCTTACCCTTTTTTCCTTTCTTTCCTTTCTTTCCAGTTTTTCTGTACTTCTTTCTTTTGTATTTCTTAAACTTCCCTGACCCCTTTTTACCTTTCTTACCTCTTTTCTTCTTCAATTTTCTTTTAAGTTTCTTCTTTCGTTTCTTTTTGTTCTTTAAAGTCTTTCCGCTTTTATTCCCTTTTCCACGCTTGTGCTTTCTGAATCTGCCCTTTCTTACACTATGTCTACCTTTTTTATTCTTCTTTGATGAGACCTTTCCACCATTCTTGCGGTTCTTTCTGCCTTTCCGACCTTTTCTCTGTTTTTTCCTTTGCAATCTATTCTTACCTTTCTTACCTCTTTTCTTTACTTGTTTCCTTTTATTTATCTTGCCTTTCCGACCTGTTCTTCTTCCTTTAGCATTTTTACCACGTTTCTTTTGCAGATGACCTTTCTTCTTCCTTTGTGCTTGTGAGAGTTTCCCACCATTCTTACGATTCTTTCTGCCTTTCCGGCCCTTTTTCCTTTGCAATCTATTCTTACCTTTTCCACCTCTTTTCTTTGCTTGTTTCCTTCTACTCATTTTGCCTTTCTTACCTGTTCTTCTTCCTTTAGCATTTTTACCATGCTTCCTTTGCAGACGACCATTCTTCTTTCTTTGTGCCCGTGAGAGTTTTCCACCATTTTTGCGATTTTTTCTGCCTTTCCCCTGTTTTTTCCTTTGCAACCTGTTTTTACCTTTTCCACCTCTTTTCTTTCCTTTTTTTCTTCTATTCATCTTGCCTTTCCTACCCATTCTTCTTCCTTTACCATTTTTACCATGCTTCCTTTGCAGACGACCATTCTTCTTTCTTTGTGCCCGTGAGAGTTTTCCACCATTTTTGCGATTTTTTCTGCCTTTCCCCTGTTTTTTCCTTTGCAACCTGTTTTTACCTTTTCCACCTCTTTTCTTTCCTTTTTTTCTTCTATTCATCTTGCCTTTCCTACCCATTCTTCTTCCTTTACCATTTTTACCATGCTTCCTTTGCAGACGACCATTCTTCTTTCTTTGTGCCCGTGAGAGTTTTCCACCATTTTTGCGATTTTTTCTGCCTTTCCCCTGTTTTTTCCTTTGCAACCTGTTTTTACCTTTTCCACCTCTTTTCTTTCCTTTTTTTCTTCTATTCATCTTGCCTTTCCTACCCATTCTTCTTCCTTTACCATTTTTACCATGCTTCCTTTGCAGACGACCGTTCTTCTTTCTTTGTACCCGTGAGAGTTTTCCACCATTTTTGCGATTTTTTCTGCCTTTCCCCTGTTTTTTCCTTTGCAACCTGTTTTTACCTTTTCCACCTCTTTTCTTTCCTTTTTTTCTTCTATTCATCTTGCCTTTTCTACCAATTCTTCTTCCTTTAGCCTTTTTACCCCTTTTCCTTTGCAGATGACCTTTCTTCTTCCTTTGTGCCCGTGATAGTTTTCCACCATTCTTGTGATTCTTTCTGCCTTTCTGGCCCTTTTTCTTTTGCAATCTATTTTTACCTTTCCTACCTCTTTTCTTTGCTTGTTTCCTTCTATTCATCTTGCCTTTCCTACCCATTCTTCTTCCTTTACCATTTTTACCATGCTTCCTTTGCAGACGACCCTTCCTCTTTCTTTGTGCCCTTGAGAGTTTTCCACCATTCTTGCGATTCTTTCTGCCTTTCCTGCCTTTTCTCTGTTTTTTCTTTTGTAATCCATTTTTACCTTTCCTACCTCTTTTCTTTGCTTGTTTTCTTCTATTCATCTTGCCTTTCCTACCCATTCTTCTTCCTTTACCATTTTTACCACGTTTCCTTTGAAGACGACCCTTCCTCTTTCGTTGTACCTGTGAGAGTTTTCCACCATTCTTGCGATTCTTTCTGTTTTTCCTCTGTTTTTTCCTTTGCAATTTATTTTTACCTTTTCTCCTTGCTTGTTTCCTACTATTCATCTTGCCTTTCCTACCCATTCTTCTTCCTTTACCATTTTTACCATGCTTCCTTTGCAGACGACCCTTCCTCTTTCTTTGTGCCCTTGAGAGTTTTCCACCATTCTTACGATTCTTTCTGCCTTTCCTGCCTTTTCTCTGTTTTTTCTTTTGTAATCCATTTTTACCTTTCCTACCTCTTTTCTTTGCTTGTTTTCTTCTATTCATCTTGCCTTTCCTACCCATTCTTCTTCCTTTACCATTTTTACCACGTTTCCTTTGAAGACGACCCTTCCTCTTTCGTTGTGCCTGTGAGAGTTTTCCACCATTCTTGCGATTCTTTCTGCCTTTCCTGCCTTTTCTCTGTTTTTTTCTTTGCAATCTATTTTTACGTTTCCTACCTCTTTTCTTTGCTTGTTTCCTTCTATTCATCTTGCCTTTTCTGCCCATTCTTCTTCCTTTAGCATTTTTACCATGTTTCCTTTGCAGACGACCTTTCCTCTTTCTTTGTGCCTGTGAGAGTTTTCCACCATTCTTGCGATTCTTTCTGCCTTTCCTGCCTTTTCTCTGTTTTTTTCTTTGAAATCTATTTTTACGTTTCCTACTTCTTATCTTTGCTTGTTTCCTTCTATTTATCTTGCCTTTTCTACCCATTCTTCTTCCTTTACCATTTTTACCACGTTTCCTTTGAAGACGACCCTTCCTCTTTCTCTGTGCCCGTGAGAGCTTTCCACCTTTCCTGCGATTCTTTCTGCCCTTTCTTTTTCTCAGTCCTTTTCTGCTATTCTTTGCTTTCTTTTTTTTACTCTTTGTTTTTAGTTTCATTTTTTTCTTTCTGATGTTTCCCATACCACTTTGATCTCCTAACTTTCCAACAATAACAGGTATATTTTTGTTTTCTGCCTGTTTACCAGCTTTTTCATTTTCAATACTTTTAACTTTTTGCCCTAATCTATCAAGGATACGTTTCTGTTGCTTTGCTCTCCTATGTAATTGATCCTTTAATTTCTGTTCTTCTTCCCACACTGCAACAAGCTGTTTCTTTAGTTTTTTTCTTTTTCTTGCTTCATTCATCTTTTCCTGTGTAAATTTGATAAACATCAATTAATGAAGAAATCAATTTTAAATACCTATTACAGTTGAACTTCCATATCTCCCACTTCAAGGGACCATACAAATTGGTTTGAGATAACAGAAGTTTGAGATAAATCCGATTTCTGATCTGGACAATTTCTTAAGTTTTTAGCTTAATGCAGGTCTAAAGTAATGCTGAAAGCTCCTACAGGAGCTTTCAGCATTACTTTAGAACTGCATTAAGCTGTCACACTTGTTTCTAGATATGCCTAGTTATACATTTTAGAGCAATTCTGTATCGTAAGTTTTGGAAGGACTGAAGTTTTAGTTATCCGAAGTTCGTGTTATCAGAGTTCGAAATATCGAAAATTTGAAATTCAACTGTATGACGAAACTTGATGCCAGTGGGCAACATAACGACTCCTTAGAACAGAAAAATCAAATCAGAAATGGGAAATGTGTGTGCCAAACTTTACCACACTCTGTCAGTACATAACCCTTTCCCTCATATAAACGTGTTTTCAAGCATTTGCAAACAGAGTAGACCCAGATCAGATGGCTCATAGAGGAGCCGTCTGATCAGGGTCTGCTCTGTTTGCTTGATAGATCTGTTTCTTTACTTTCTAAAATGTCTAAACATGTATATGTCAACCTTCCATATTTCTTTATAACTATTTTGTTAATGAATATTCAGTAGGTGTTGAAATTTGGCTGAAATACAGAACAGGGAAAGGGATAAGTGGGATATCTTGGCAAACAGACTGACCCAGATCAGTTGGCCCCTGAAGGAGTGGTCTGGTGGAAACTGCTCAACTTACAAAGTGGACAAGGCTAAAATAGACAATGTTTTGCTAATTCTAGGGCCATAACCTTAAAAGTCTGTAGCCATTTAATTGGTAATAAAATTCGGCTGAGATATTTTTACCACAAACATTTTCACGAAGTTTGGTGACAATTGGATAGAAACTGCTGAAGTTAGAGAGCTGACAAGATAGTCTGACGACAAAAGGCAATATTTGCTAATTCAAGGGCATAACTCTAATGGAAACTATGAAAGTAAGAGAGCAGAGAAGGTTAAAAGTGCCTATGGCCATTTAGCTGGTAATCTAACTTGGAAGAGGTATTATTACCGCTATATTTTCACCGATATTGGTTTGATGAAAACTGGATAGAAACTGCTCAAGTTAGAGTGCGGACATGTTTTTGATGCAGTTTCATGACGAGCTACCTTTAGAACTATTCAGACACGGCAGATGAATGGACAAGGGTATTTCAGAAGTGCGGGCCTTAATATAAAATTAACGCCTATGATATGCTTTCAATGATAAAAGATTTAAGTCTTTCAAAAGTGTCAAGAAGCCCATTTTTGACAAGGAAAAAATCCTTTCCCTCATATAAATGCATTTTCACACATTTACACACAGAGTAGACCCAGATCAGAAAGCTCCTATAGGAGCCGTCTGAGCAGGGTCTGCTCTGTTTGCTAATAGAGTTTGATAGATCTGTTTCTTCAGTTTCTAAAACTGCTATAATGTTCCAAATTCAATATTTTATTCTATTTTGTCCATAAATATTCAGTAGGCATTGAAATTTAGACTAAATATATAGAACAGGGAAACGGGGGTTAATCTATTAGATCTTTACTAGCCTCTTCTTTAGAATGGCAATGCTTGGAAAATGTTCTTTCATGAATGGCAATATAAAAACTGGCAACCAATGACCAAAGATACAACATCTGATCAGGGTCTACACTGGTTGCAATGATGCAACTCCTTCAAATGATGACAAGTGTCACGCAGTGTAGAATCTAATCAGGTGCTGCTTCAAGAATCTGTCTGGTGTTGGCCCTGTGAGATTTCACATCATTGTCATCAAGAAAGTAGTTCTTAAAAAAGATCTTTTGCATCTTTGCACTGGTCTTATAAGAAGACATTTGAACACAAAAGCACCGCAGGTGGGTGCAACACTCGTCTGTTGTCATTGTCAAGATGAACATGCATACCAAAAATGAAGGTTGTAAATGAAAAATTGAAGAAGTTATGGTCAATGTTAAGATTTCGGACGATGACGACAACAACGACGAGGTGGGTGCAACACTCGTCTGTTGTCATTGTCAAGATGAACATGCATACCAAAAACAAGAGTACCGCATACGGTACATAATACGCCCACTTGCAAACTTTCTCTGATTCAACATGCCTTTTAAGTGTTGACATTTTCTAATCTGTGCTTCAGATCTTGATTTCCCATATTAAGGTGATACTATTTTTTTTTAAAAATGAAGTGAATATCTTATTAAATAAAAAAGTTACAGCTAATCCTCCTTTTGCAGATTTTTGTAAAAATAACTCTGTAAAGACAAACTGAATGAACCTCAAAATAAACTCAGCTTAAAATTTTGTTGCTTAAAACATTTGTGTTAAGTTGTTTAGTTTCATTTATATCATTTTAATAGTTTTCCCAGAAAACAACAGACAAACTAAAAATTTACCGACTAACAAAGCAACAAACACACGAACTTCAAGGACCATAACTTTAGAATAAAATGACATATCAAAACTCCCGCAATATATGTGAAAATTCACATTAAGGTTTAACCATACAAAAAAATTGAAGTAAATATCATTTCAAATGAAAAAGTTATGGCCATCCTCATATTTGCATAGATTTGCATTATTTTTTTAAATGCAAGTGCCATAACTCCGAAACATTTAATCAAATGATCCTCAGACTCGACTTAGCTTTAGGTCTAGATGCATTAAACATGTGTATGAAGTTTCATAAATATCTGTCAAAGAGTTTTTTGCCAGAAAACAGGGGACAAACTATTTGCATATATTTGCAATTTTTTTTTAAGTAAAAGGGCCATAACTCCGAAACGACAAATCAAATAAACCTCAAAATCAACTCAGCATCAGATATTTATGTATTTAACCTTTTTTGTGAAGTTTCATTAATATCTCTAAAACAATTTTCCCAGAAAACAGTGGACAAACTATTTGCATTATTTTTTAAGGACAAGGGTCATAACTCTGAAACGAAAGCTCAAATGATCCTCAGAATCAATTCAGTTTCAGATCGTGATGCATTACACATTTGTGTAAAGTTTCATTAATATCTGTCAAATAGTTTTCCCAAAAAACAGCGGACAAACTATTTGCATGTATTTGCATTATTTTTTAAGTAAAAGGGGAATAACTCCGAAACGACAAATCAAATGAACCTCAGAATAGACTCAGCTTCAGATCTTGATGCATTAATAATTTTTGTCTTAAGTTTCATTAATATCTCTCAATTAGTTTTGCCAGAAAACAGCGGACAAACTATTTGCATATTTTTTAAGGACAAGGGCCATAACTCCAAAACGACAAATCAAATGAACCTCAGAATCAACTCAGCTTTAGATCTTGATGCATTAAAAATTTGTGTGAAGTTTCATTAATACCTCTCAAATAGTTTTCCCAGAAAACAGCGGACAAACTATTTGCATGTATTCGCATTATTTTTTAAGTAAAAGGGCCATAACTCCGAAACGACAAATCAAATGAATCTCAGAATCGACTCAGCTTCAGATCTTGATGCATTTAACATTTGTGTATAGTTTCATTAATATCTCTCAAATAGTTTTCCCAGAAAACAGCGGACAAACTATTTGCATTTTTTTTAAGGACAAGGGCCATAACTCTGAAATGAAAAATCAAATGAACAGCTTCAGATCTTGATGCATTTAACATTCGTGTGAAGTTTCATTAATATCTGTCAAATAGTTTTCCCAGAAAGCAGCGGACAAACAAAATGTTGACGGACGAACGAACGAACGGACGGACGGACAAGGCCACGACAATATACGACCACCTTTATTAGGTGGGCGTATAATAAAGTTTGTAAATGAAAAATTGAAGAAGTTATGGTCAATATTAAGATTTCGGATGATGACGACAACAATGACGACGCGGCGCCGGGGTTACGAAAATACCTCATGATTTCTTGATAACTCTTATCAAATCATTTAATCCTTTCCTCCATAAATACACCTTTCTACGCCTTTGTCATAGTCACTTCTTGAAAGCATTGTGATAAATAGAGCATTTGCTCCATAGGATTTATCACAATGGTTTCAATACTACACAAGTAAAATTTTGATGCAAAGCATCAAAGTCGCCGACAAAAATTATTTACTTTTATAACTTTATGGAATATGGAATTAATAATATACAGGTCACCTCAGAGAATAGTACGTCTATGCATTCCTTTCGAATCTTTGCTTAAATTTTAATAGTCTGTTTTGCTTTTAACTAATAAGAACTGAAGAAATTGCCATAGAAATAAACCAATTACCATCAGTTCCAAAGAATTAGGGACTAGATGCATATATGAGAGGAAAACATAAGTGATCCATTGATTGATACAGAAAATGTTCTTAAATTAGGAAAGAATTTTGCTTGTGCATATAATATATTATATTATATGGAAATAGGATGAACAATTGATGTCACACTGACAGACAAACGACAGAAAAATGACCCCTTTGCGACACACTGCCTCTCAGCAGGTGACACAAAAACATTCAAAGATTTTGCAACACTCTGAGCGACTGAAAGAAGTATTTCAACAACTGCCAATTGTTGCATTCAAGCGTGATAAAAATCTATGTGACACACCGGTGCATTAAAAAAACAGGATTGTTAAGCCAAGCAATACAGTCTATTCACAGGGTTTTACTACTAATGCAGTATTCTTCAAATGTCAAGTATTAGCGACACAAAAAGGTAATCAGTTTACAATTTGTCTACATCTACTAATAGTAACACTAGAGAAAGAAATGCAGAAGGCCTATATGCAATTAAATGCAGTAATTTATGCGATATAATGGTGTACTTGGTTGAGACTGAGAGAGAAATTCGGGAGAAAATGAAAGAACATTTGAGTGCTGTAAGGCATGAGAGAGAGAAGTCAACAAACAGACATTTTGGAGTCGGTGGTCATAGCAGTGATGATGTTAGATTTGTAGTTTTGAAACGGATGTTCAATGCATGTACATTGCACCAATCTGAGCGACTGAAAGAAGTATTTCAATAACTGTCAAATGTTGCATTCAGGCGTGATAAAATCTATGTTACACACTGGTGCATTAAAAAAATATCCGGATTGTTAAGCCAAGCAATATTTATAGTTTATTCACGGGGTTGTACTACTAGCAGTGTTCTTCAAATGTCAAGTATTAGCGACACAAATAGGCAATCAGTTTACAATGTGTCTACTAGATCTAATAGTAACTGTAGAGAAAGAAAAGTAGTAGATCTATATTCAATTAAATGCAGTAAATGCGATGTAATGGTGTACCTGGTTGAGACTGAGAGAGAAATTCGGGAGAGAATGAAAGAACATTTGAGTGATGTAAGGCATGAGAGAGAGAGAGGAGCCAATAAAATGACATTTTGGCGTTGGTGGTCATAGCAGTGTTGATGTTAGATTTGTAGTTTTGAAACGGATGTTCAATGCATGTAGAATTGAAAGACAGATTCATGAAAATGATTGGATATGGAGGCTGTGAACTTACAGACCATTTGGCTGTAACGTCAAGGAGGCTAATGCATGCATGACGTCCTTGCGCTCATGACATCATTTGAAGACGTCATGACATTTTAAATAACAACCCAGCGTCACCATGACACTGGATCAACATTGTTCTCTTTTATTCTATGGCTGTTCAAATGCATATAGCAAAAAAATGTGGTGTGTATTTTGACATGATAATCTTTGAAAAAGTCCCTTTGTGGTCGAAATATTAGATCAGAGCTATTCAAGTATTTATGTATTATTAATTTATACAATTCCCTTCTTGGAATATTTTCTTCGGGCTGCAATTTATTCCTATCCCAAGGGACCGGCTTATGTTTCTTTTTTCAATAATTTTGTAATGGATTTTTAATTTTATCGTTGAATGTTTTTCATTTTCACTACCTTTCTATGATAATACTTCTATAATTATATATTTTGCTGTAAATATTTTTCTTTTAAGTACGTATTTCTCAAAACACAGACTGCTCCTTCCATAGCCTAAAAAGAAAGGGAATACAAATATAGGTCGCCGCAGTGGAGGCGGCGACCAATAATTCTAACATTTTCCTTTTCTCTAGTTAATGCTCCGTTTGGGTAGATTCATTCATAGAGGTTGCGTCTAAAAATAGCCTATGGAGGAATGGGTTAAATGCTTTGTCACACCTTTGCAGAGTAAGAATAGACCCAGATCTGACAGTTCCTGTGTGAGCCTCTAATCAGGGTTTGCTCTTTTTGCTTATGAAATTATAATAGATCTGACTCTACAGATTCTAACAAAGCCAAAAAATCATGTGTTCATATGCCATTATAAACAAGAGCAGCGTGCGGCACAAACACTCGTCTGATTTGGTGCTTGTCCAGCTTAGTTTAAAAATTTTGAAAAATATAAACGGCCATAACTCCAAAATGTTGAAATCAAGAGTTATGGTTCTTATGTAGGGGCCTTCCTCAACTAACCTATTAAGTTTCATGTTAATACCTCTTGTATTTTTCGAGTAATGTCAGCTACATTAAAGTATTTGTACCACGACGGCAACGATGCCTACGACCCAGTGATCACAATAGCTCGACTTTTCTTCGAAACAGACAAGCTAAAAATCATCTAACAACTAGAGCTTGTTTTTAAGAAAAGCATATGTCTCCCACCTGCTCCTGTCTCAAACATGATTGGATGCATTTTTATGAAGTTTGTTGGAGATTGGATGAGGACCTTTTTATTTAGAGAGCAGACAAAGCTTAAAAAAGCTCAGTTTTCAACAATTAACAGGCCGTAACTCTGAAGTGCCTGTTCCAAAATTACTAGTTATTCAACTTGGCCTAGATATTATAACGGGAAACATTTTCATAAGGTTTGGTGATGATTAGATGAGAACTTTATGAATTAGAGAGTGGACAAGGCTTAAAAGGCAAATTTTGTATTATTCAAGGACCATAACTCTAAATTGCATGATGCAATCTTAATGGTTATTGAACTTGGCCTAGATATTACAGCCATAAACATTTTTATAAGGTTTGGTGAAGATCGGATGAGACGTTTTTGACTTAGAGAGCAGTCAAGGCTAAAAAGGCCAATTTGGATAAATCAAGGACCATAACTCTGAAGTTCCTGAATCAATCTTGCTGGATATTAAAACTGGCCTAGATATTATAGTCATAAACATTTTTATAAGGTTTGGTGACATTTGGATGAGATGTTTTTGACTTAGGGAGTGGGACAAGGCTAAAAAGGCAAAATTTGGAAAAATCAAGGGCCATAACTCTAAAGTTCCTCAAATAATATTGCTGGATATTAAGCTTGGCCTAGATATTATAGCCATAAACAAAAGGTTTGGGGAAGATTGGAACAGACATTTTTTACTTAGAGAGCGGACAAGGCTAAAATGGCCAAATTTTTAATTAAGGGCCATAACTCTGAAGTTCGTGTAACGATCTTACTGGATATTAAACTTGGCCTAGAAATTATAGCTATAAACATTTTTATAAGGTTTGGTGAAGATTGGATGAGAACTTAGAGAGCAGACAAGATTTTGTGACAGACGGACAGACAGACAGAAAGGAGTAAATCAATGTCTCCCACACCACCACGTGGTGGGAGACATAAATATTCATGATGTCATTATTTCTTACTTAAATATTCAACAGGTAAAGAGTTTAGAATACATTTTGTCAAGAAACTTAGTTTTTGTTCACAATATTACAGAACTGTGTGTCATTCCGGAAGAAATGAACAACCAGTCCCAGCAGTATCACTGACAGTTGTGTATTTTCGATTTGGATGGTGATTAGAGAAATTGTGTGCTTGTGAGAAATTTGTAGATTAGGTCTCTATGTTCAGTGGCATAAGTGGATGGGCCAAAGATGGACACTGACATTGTCATTTATTGCTGGTATAATGTTCTGGAGGTACTGTGGACTGGTGAAATTGACCATTTTAGATTGAATTACATTGGGGAAAAATACAAGGCAGGTACCATCTACACTGTTTACAAACTTCTCATGGATCAGCTATTAACACATATCTATATATATTTTGCATATAGTTGTGTAAAGAGCTTAGCTTTTCGAATCCATAAAAATATTCAACATTAATACGACAAGTGAAATCTCCCACTGAATGTTTACACAAGGTCTTACCTCTGACAGCTGCCTGCTGAGACTGTCTGTTTTCTTATTCAAGGTTTTGGTTGCAGGCAGAAGCTTCTTTAACTTCTTTCTGATTTTCCTCTGTTTGGCTGCAGACAGGTTATTTACTCCCCCTTTGGCCTTTAAATACTTCTGAAGTAGAGCAGCATAATATAGAACTAACAATGTTTGCCTCCATAAATTGCACATGCAAGCCAAGTTTGAAGTATGTATGTTGAATGGCGACAATTATCGCCAATCTTAATTTGACCCGTAATTTAACCTTGATGTATGAAATTGATCTTATTAACACTTTCCCTCGTATAAACGTGTTTTCACACATTTGCAAACAGAGTAGACCCAGATCAGACGGCTCCTATAGGAGCCGTGTGATCAAGGTCTGCTCAGTTTGCTAATACAATTTGATAGATATGTTTCTTTGCTTTCTAAAATATCTACAATGTTCTACCTTCCATATTTCTTTATATCTATTTTGTCTATGAATATTGAGTAGGTATTGAAATTTGCAATAAACATAGAACAGGGAAAGGGTTAAGTCACCCCTAAAATGTTTGCCTCCATAATTTACAAATGCGTGCCAAGTTTGAAGTATGTATACATGTGCAATGGTTACAACATTATTGCCAACGTTTAAGTTTGGGACAAACCAATCAATCAACCAACAAACCAATAGACAGACAGAGCAAAATCAAAATGGCCCCCGGGGCATAAAAATCCTGTGTACATGACATTAAAAAAAATCAGCTAATAAATATTCATGATGTCATTATTTCTTACATGAATATCCAATAGAGAAAGGGTTAAGCCCTTTTTTTAACCCTTTACTCCAATGGACCATAAATACGCCTTTGCAAACAGAGAAAGCTCAGATTAAATGGCTCCTATAGAAGCTGTCTGATCAGGCTCTGCTCTGTTTGGTTATGGTATTATACTATAACATACGTATGATTCTATAGTTACTGCCATGGTCAAAACAATCCTGTTTCCATGTGTTATTATATCAAATTAATTTAATTGAAATTCATGACATCATTATTTCTTACATGAATAATCCTGGAGGAAAGGGTCAATCTTATTAGTTATTGTGCAAACCTTGAGTTTGTTCAGTTTCTGGTTCATATGTCTCTCAGCTGCAGCAGATGAGCTGGACAGCCTTGCTGCCAGTCTGTTTATCATCTCGTCCTCTTTACCCACGTGGTGCTGTAAGTCCTGCAAACCTTGGAAGTTCCTCGACTTGTCTGACATTAGTTGCTTCTCCAGAGATTGCACTTTGGTAAATAACTTCTCTAGATTCAGCCTCAGAATCAAACTGGCAGCCATGTTTTGCTTTGACTGGAAAATTTATCACATAACCTCCATTGTATTTGGGTTACTATAGCCATCACATATTTCTCTATATTACACACGTTTAATCCTTTCCTCCATAAATATGCCTTTCTATGCCTCTGTAAAAGTCATCTGTTGAAACCATTGTGATAAATAGAGCATGAAGATATGGAGCAGACTGGAAAATGTAATGGAAATTAAAGGTTAAAAAACTGACCTTCAAATGTGACCTAGACCTTCAGCTAACATGACTGCCATGTTGTCTCAACTTTGTTAACATTTGAGGCAAGTTTCATGAAAATCCTTCCTGGGGTATAGGAGGTATGCAGCGGACACGAAATTATAGTTGACCTTCAAATTTGACCTTGACATTGAGCTGACATGACTGTTACATATGTTCTGTACATTGTTTCATTTTAGCTAATATTTGACTCAAGTTTTGTGAACATCCTTCGAAGGGTTTAGAAGATATGGAGCGGACAAGAAAATGTAATGGAAATTTAAGTTTAAAACACTTTAATTTCAAATGTGACCTTGACCTTGAGCTGACATGACTGCCACATGTGTTCTGCACATTTGTTCTGCACATTGTTTTAACTTGGTTAACATTTGAGGCAAGTTACGGACTGACAGATGGACGGACAGACGGAGAACAAAGGCCATTCCAATAACCCCACTTTTTATAATTACATCATAATAATGACATCATGAATATTAATTAGATTGTTATGCTAGGACATGGACACAGCAATATTTGGCCATGACAGAAGTTGTAGAATCGTATCTATGTTATATCGTAAGCCATGCATGCCAAGTTTGAAGTATGTATGTTGAATGACGATAAAATTATAGCCAATCTAAATTTGACCTGTTATTTGACCTTTGACCATGATGTATGACCTTGACCTTAATAAATCACCCCCTAAATATGTTCGCCTCCATAAGTTGCACATGTATGCCAAGTTTGAAGTATGTTATTGTATGTAACTTGAATGGCAAAAAAAGTTATCGGCATTTTAACCAGTACTTTGACCTTGATGTATGACCTTGACATTAATAAGTCACCCCTGAAAATGTTTGCCTTCATAAGTTGGACATGCATGCCAAGTTTGAAGTATGTAAATTCAATGGCTACAAAATTATCGCCAACATTAAAGTTGGGAACAAACCAACAAACCAACAGACAAAGCAAAAAAAATATGCCCCCTGGGGGCATAAACATTTCAAGTACATCTACAATCCATGGTGATAACATCTAACAAGTTACTGCTTTATTTAATGAAGGGTCAATAACTCTTGCCAGCACTATTTGACACGCCAGGAAATAAATAATATTTGAGTTGACTATGTTCAGAGTATATTGTTAAGTTAATTTTTATTGTGTGTGTGTGTGCATGTGTGGGCATGACTGCATGTGCGTGCCAGAGTGCATATATCTGTTTGTATATATGTAACATGGTGAAAAAGTTGTAACTCGACCGGGACTCGAACCAAGGGCCTCTGGCTTACCATGCCAACACCCTACCTACTGAGCTACCAAGCCACACAGTAAAGCCTATCAACTTATTTCACCACAATCTCTACCCGGCTACACACACCCCCTCTACACAAGAATTCGTCCCGAATTCTTACTCAAAGAACACTCCACGAGTTTCTTATTATTACACATTATCTTCCTATAATCTTCATATAAATCACCTTATGGGTTATTTACGTTGGGCGCCAAATGTAACATGGTGAAAAAGTTGTGACTCGACCGGGACTCGAACCCAGGGCCTCTGGCTTACCATGCCAACACTCTACCTACTGAGCTACCAAGCCACACAGTAAAGCCTATCAACTTATTTCACCACAATCTCTACCCGGCTACATATATATGTGTTTGTATGAGTGTGTGGCAGAGTAAAAGTAAGCCTCACCCCGCCTGTCCTGGGCATCTGTGTCAGCTGTTTGTTGATGTTCTCTGATTCATGTTTCTGATCACTGATCTCCTGATGCAGCCGTCTCTCACTCCTCTCAATGTGCTTCAGCTCATTCATCAGGTTCACAATATTGGCCTTGGTTCCCCTCAACGCTGACAGTATGCTGGTGTCAAACTTCTGAATTTTGGACACTTTCCTGGAGAGACCAGACACCTTGGTGTGATCTTTTTGACTAGTATTCATCTGTAATAAACATTTATGCATACTGAGGGAAAGTGTTCGTATTCAAACTGCCATGCATTATGAGTGATAGAGAGATTGTTGAGAAATAAAACATTTTTAAACCAATATTCGACTTTGTTTTTTCACAACAGGGTTGCTTCAATGGCAGTAAATAGTTTATATTCAATTATCCAGACAACCGTCTTCAGAATCAATTCTAAGATAATAGTTGCAGTAAAAAAATTCATACTCCAATTGAGAATGTCAGAAGAAGAGAACAATCTACATCATTGTAAGATAATAGTTGTCCTTTCAAGAGTCTAATGTATTTCCTCACACCGACACCTTTTGATGCGTGAGACTAAAAGTCACTTTCTGAAACCATCGTGATAAAAAGAGCTTAAAAGTTTGCTCCATAGGAGCAAATGCTCAATTTATCACAACAGTTTAAATTAAAAACTACACAAGTCTAAAATTTTCCTTTTCTCCACTAAATGCTCCTTTTCAGTAGATTTATTCAAAGACTTGGGGTCTCAAACTAGCCTATGAGGAAATGAATTAATCAGTATCAACAGGACATTTGGATACATTTGATAGAGAAGCCTTTTGTAAACAGAGTAGACCCATATCAGATGGCTCTTGTAGGAGTTGTCTGATCGAAGTCTGCTCTGTTTATGGAATCATATAGATTTGATTCTTCAGTGTTTGCCAGGGCCTAAAATTCCTGTGTTTAATCCGCCTGACAGGTAAAAGGTTAATGCTTTCTCTGTTCTATGTGTATTCCAAATTTCAATACCTACTCAATATTCATGGACAAAAGAATTATAATGAACTATGGCAGGTGAAATATTGTAGCTATTTTAGACAGTAAAGAAACAGTATATTAGCAAACAGAGCAGACCCTGATCAGACGGCTCCTATAGGAGCCGTCTGATCTGGGTCTACTCTGTTTGCAAATGCGTGAAAACGCGTTTATATGAGGGAAAGGGTTAATGCTTCCTCAGTTCAATATTAATGTAAGAAATACTAAATGAAATTATGAATATTTAACTGCATTTCTGTAATGCTACATGAACTTTTCACAGAAATACTAAATGAAATTATGAATATTTAACTGTATTTCTGTAATGCTACATGAACTTTTCACACTTGGCAGATCTGTAAAGACACATCTATAGAATTCCATAAGCAAACAGAGCAGAGCTGTATTAGATAGCTTCTTCATGAGCCGTCTGATCTTTGTATACTCTGTTTGCAAAGGCAGGAAAGGTTGTTAATATGAGGTAAATGATTAAATTCTTACTAGTTTGGAAAATTCTGACCCCACTAGGCATTTCGTGTTAAAAGTTGGCAAACAGTTGTTTTTACATAATTTGAGTGTGCTAAATCCGAATATGCTGTTTGCAAAACTGTATTTTCCGTATTTAAGGTACAAAATGGCAGAAAACAAAATGGCCGTCAACAAACAGTATTTCCTGCCAAACAAGGCTACACTAAGTACACTTCACCGAAAATCTTGGCGTAACACTAAAATGTTCTGTTAATATGTACAAACGACCAATGGAAGACAATTTATTAATCCTGGATATCCTTTATTGCTTTCAAAGTTATATACCAAGCGTTAAACTAAAATGGCAGAAAACAAAATGGCCGCCCAAAACTCTTAATGCAGAAATGTGTTCATAGATTTTATAAATACGAAGTCGTTTTCTTCTTATATGTGTTTGATTCAACAATAGTTGAACTTTGCGGAAAAACAGTTTTTAGCTAGTTGTTTATCTCCCTACATTGACATTCAAATAGTGTGGGTAAATAAGACCATCTCTTCTCAAGCACATTGCTGGCCAGTGCCAATTAAAACAAAACATGTAAACAGGTGATGGGACTACATTTAAATGCTTTAACTGTAATAAAAATGTAAATATTTCTCTACTGAAAACTGATTTAGACAGATAAATGGTACTCAGATATTTGTTTCTTAAAATTACTTCTAAATTGCTCTATCATATTCTGTTTATCTCAATCATATCCGAAACAGGCTATGTTTTCGAGGGATATTGAGTGGGCCAGGAAAAGCAGATGGCACATGAGATGATTTAGAAATCCGAGAAGTAGTATATTGGCATTGCCATAATCTTATTCCCATCATGTATGGTAAACTTCTGTCTTTCTTTCATCTGTCTCCAATGGAGAGCTATTATTATATTTTATCATTCATTCTGATTATCAATTTTCCGATAGAAGATGTGGTTATAATGTGTAGAAGCCTGTTTCTTGAAATGGATTTATTTAACCCATATACTATACGGGTTGGTACTGATAAGCAATAAAACTCAAACGAGCCCATCTGTTAGAATCATATACACCAACAATAATGGAGAGAAAAGTTGTTACTGGTAGCGGCTTGTTTCCTGAAATACATGTACATTTAATTAATGTATATTTATTATAATGCAGAGCAATAAAGCTCCAATCAGCCCATCTGTTTGAATCGTACACTAAACGTTATTGGAGAGCAACCCTGTGACTGGTAGCAGCTTGTTTTTGAAATAGATTAGATTGACCAATATACAATAATGCAGAGCAATAGAACTCATAAAATCTTGTTCACACTTTGGCAAACAGAGTAGACCGAGATCAGACACCTAATGTAGGAGTCATCTGATCAGGGTTTGCTCTGTTTGCTTATGAACTTAAAAAGATCTGACTCTACAGTTTCTAACAATACACATATCGAGGGCTTGGTGCAAAACTATTCTCACTCCTTCACAAAGTGCCTACGTGCCTGGCCAGGCTATAATACCGAAGTATTTCACACACAAAATAGAAACAAACATTTGCTAGGAGAAATATGAGAGTACCAGTACTGCCTTGAAACGGTCAGTGACATCAATGTGAATAATTAGCAACTGTGTTACACACTGTTGATTATTAATTCAATCCGTTTTAAACTTTATTTACATTATACAGAAATTAATTTCCTTGTATAAAATACTCCCCAGAGTAGTACATATTCTATGACAGGAGTCCATATTCTACTGGAGGGGAGTCCATATTCTATATAGAATATGGACAGGGGAGTACGTTTTCTACGTCGAAATATGGACTGGGGAGTACAAATTCTATCGGTGTACAAATTTGTCGTTACACCGGCTGAAAACAGGGGTGTTCCTCTACCAAGCAGATGGGACAATTTCTTAGCTCAAACTGATCCTGCAAGATTTCTGCCACAACATCTTATTCTGTGTGCACATTATTGTAGGTTGGGTTGGTTCATTGGAGAACAAGAGTACCGCATACGGTACATAATACGCCCACTTGCAAACTTTCTCTGATTCAACATGCCTTATAAGTGTTGACATTTTCTAATCTGTGCTTCAGATCTTGATTTCCATATTAATGTGATACTATTTTTTAAAAAAATGAAGTGAATATCTTATTAAATAAAAAAGTTACAGCTAATCCTCATTTTGCAGTGCACCGGCCATAACTCTGTAAAGACAAACTGAATGAACCTCAAAATAAACTCAGCTTAAAATTTTGTTGCTTAAAACATTTGTGTTAAGTTTCATTTATATCATTTTAATAGTTTTCCCAGAAAACAACAGACAAACTAAAAGTTGACCGACTAACAAAGCAACGAACACACAAAGTTCAAGGACCATAACTTTAGAATAAAATGACATATCAAAACCCCCGCAATATATGTGAAAATTCACATTAAGGTTTAACCATATAAAAAAATTGAAGTATATATCATTTCAAATGAAAAAGTTATGGCCATCCTCATATTAGCATAGATTTGCATTATTTTTTTAAAAGCAAGGGTCATAACTCCGAAACAACAGATCAAATGATCCTCAGAATCGACTTAGCTTCAGGTCTTGATGTATTTAACATGTGTATGAAGTTTCATTAATATCTGTCAAACAGTTTTGCCAGAAAACAGCGGACAAACTATATGCATATATTTGCATTATTTTTTAAGTAAAAGGGCAATAACTCTGAAACTAAAAATTAAATGAACCTCAGAATCATCTCAGCTTCAGATCTTGATGCATTAAACATTTGTTTGAAGTTTCATTAATATCTGTCAAATAGTTTTCCCAGAAAACAGCGGACAAACAAAATGTTGACGGACGAACGAACGAACGAACAAACGAACGAACGAACGAACGAACGAACGGACGGACGGACAGGGCCTCGACAATATACGACCACCTTTATTAGGTGGGCGTATAAAAATTGGTCAAACCATCTGTTTCAGAGGTTAAAATCGAAATGTTGGGATCCAAACACGCAGAGGCTAACACAAGGGTGATAATCCACTGTATTGAATGCAAACTATCATAGACAAATGTGGCTGGTGAAGATTTGCTTTTCTAAGAAGAAATCAGACCGAAAATGGAAGAAAGCTCACTGTTTCCTTTCTTATTGAGGCTACCGGCAGTTCCTGGATCTTACATGGAACTTATCTCCTTCAAGTATACCACAAGGTGCATGTTTGCACATTGCAAATGCAGGAAGGCCCGTATCAGATATTATCTTACCTCCTACAAAATTCTTGTCATCCCATTGGTCAATAGAGGTCACGAGAAACACCCATAGATTCCGTATGGGGGTACTAAAATCATTAAAAATCCTTATGATGGCTTTACAAGAGTTAATTCCCTTGCTTAACAGTTGGAATGCTTTTCTCTCATTTATCATAATCATTATTAGTTATGCAGTGCTTAGTGTCCCTAATATGGACTATACACTGCCAGCAAATATTTATATGGGACGAGGCGAAGTATTTACACGCATGTAAACATCATAGGCCTACGTGTATGTCTTGCCGTAGGGAAGCAAGGGAATTACCTCCCTTTAATAGAATTAAATAAAATATTTTGTATTTGCCTCAAATCTCGTTTATATATTTTCTTTTTTCTTTTTTATCATTGTAAAACTAATTAATGTTTATATTTCAACTCCAATTAAAGCATAAATTTTATGTATGCATATTTTAAAATTGTAGTGATAAACATAAAATATTATTATATTTAACAGAAAAGCATATGGCTGTCAAATAAGGGAGAGTTCTAGATAATCTTGAGATGTCCAGTAAATACGATACTTCCAACACTTTTTTTATAGTCCATTGGGATTCTCCACGTTGTGAATACTCATTAGAATCATCTAGAAAAGACAATTCTTATGAGTAGTCATAACATGTGTTTGATAGACGTTGATTTTAGTAAATCAATATACAGTATCTCTCCTATCTAAAGCTCTGACATATGATTGTGATAATATGACATTATTAGATAACTGTCAAACAATACAGAGTTTATACTTTACTGCGATATTATAACTATTAAAGTGATTTGGTAAATGAATATGATATAAGAAATGTCAACATTTCATGATTAACTGTGATATATGGAAGTACCGTACATGTATATAGGTTCTCTAGAGTCAGTGAAAGTGATTTTATTTTCTTTAAAAATATGACAAAATTATACAGATTTTCCATTGATAGTGGACAGATGGTTTTACCCATGTTGAAACGTCTATTATTTGTTCTGTTGTACATTATAAAAGTTAAGTTTAAACAAACTTCAAACTGTTGTGTTATTGATTATATAATAATTATTTATGCTTATCCTTACAGTTTTAAAATATGCATAAATATAATTTATGCTTTAATTGGAGTAAAATATAAACATTAATTAGTTTTACAATGTTAAGAATTAAAAATTATAAATATATAAACGAGATTTGAGGTAAATAAAGAATATTTACTTTAATTCTGTTAAAGGGAGGTAATTTATACTGGTCCTATTGTAATATCAAGTTTGCAATAGTTCATTCCCCTGTTTCCACACGTAACGCCATACATGTAGGCCTATGATGCAAACATGCGTGTAAATACTTGAAATTAAAGGTAGTCGGTAAGATAAATTCGTTATGCAGTGCTTAGTGTCCCTAATATGGACTATACACTGCCAGTAAATATTAATATGGGACTCGGCTTCGCCTCGTCCCATATTAATATTTGCTGGCAGTGTATAGTCCATATTAGGGACACTAAGCACTGCATAACTAATAATATGCATCACAAGTATTTGTGAGATAATCAGGTTGTTGGGCAAAATGTATACAATTTGACAAGTTTAGTTATGAAGATGTGAGTTCGCGCATTTGTACATGCAATCGTGTTTATTTTAATGTTCATTTTAAGGAATTGTTTCAATGTATTTGTCTCAAAAAGGCCAGACAACTTTAGCATCAGTGCAAAATTATGCATGTTTTCGATGTACAAAAACAATAGGCGATGTCAGTATAAGACTAACATTTGTTCTAAAATGGAAACACTTCCTGGTGATTATTACGTGTATGTCTGTGTGTGTGTGCTTGCACGCACGCATGCGTGCCTGTGTGCGTGCTTGTGTGTCTGGGCTTGTTTTGTGTTCCATTGAATAGACATTTCAATTAGATGTATTTTACGTTGTTATAAAAAATATCAGTAAAACATTCCTACGTTTTTGTTAATTATTGTTCATAGTGATTCATGATAGGCGGCCATTTTGTGTTCCGCCGTCTTCCCATTATAATTATATACTAACCATACAGCTTGGCAGGCAGCCAACGTATATAAGCCCTTAATTATTGTCTAATACTTGAAATCAGTCTTTAAACAATGTCGGTTGTACTGCTATATAGAACGTGTTTACTGGCGGCCATTTTGTTTTACTGCCAGTTTGGCTTAACCCTTGGGATAAAATTCAGAATGCAATAAAAAGAAATTAAGCTTTTAAAATTGTCTAACTCTTCCATTTGTTTGCCTGGGATAGTGTTCAATGGCGGCCATTTTGTTTTCCGCCATTTTGTATCTTAATTACGGAAGATACAGCTTGGCAAATGGCATATTCGGATTCTGAATTCAGCACACCCAGATTATGTAAAAACAACTGTTTGCCAACTTTTAACACAGAATGCCTATTACTCTTTCATTTTTTACAATTTCTAGAAATCCGTCTAGACTATACTGTTTGTCACAAATATAAAACAAGAGTGTTCAAAGGAACACATTTGTCACCTGCTGGGAGAAGTGTTAGAAAAAACAAAGTGACATACAGACGACAGAAAAGTGATCCCTATGTGACACACTGCCTCTCAGCAGGTGACACAACAATTTCAATGTTTACAAAATGGTCACGCCACACATAGTCTACAGAGTGTTAAAATAAAACCGGAAGATGATGGCACTGCTATCGGGCATCTTCACTCTTAATTACTTACCAGAGGGCCAACCATCCGGTTGAGTTTTCCTTTAAGATTTTTCAGTGATTTGTTCACTTTGCTCACATGAGACTCCAGCATTTTTTCCTTGGCCTGGGTCTCAGCATTGCTATCTCCGACATTGTTTATGTCGCTCTGTACCTCAGCCATGCTACCCTTGATGTTGTTCCACCTGTTGGCAAGCTTCCTCAGACCAGCCGTGACATGAAGCATGCTTTTGACATTCCGTTCCTTGTCAATCTGCAACCAGAGGTCCAGATAAGATGTGTAAATTTAAACATTTTCAAGAAGAGTTCCTTTATTTCTGCACCAAACCCTTTACTGTTACCACTCTTTAAAATCATCTCGAAGACACGATTTTAAAGAGTGGTAACAGTATAGGGTTTGATACAGATATGACCATTTTAGTATTTAGGTACCCACTTTTATCTGTAGTTCTGTGAAACACATTTTTGCTAAATTGCTTTATACCTTTTCAACTCTTTAACGAAACTATTTTACAGATATTTTTCTGACTTGCAAGAAAAGGTGCAAACTGTGTAGACACTATTTATGCCTTCTTTATTTTGGAAAATACATATAAATTTAACTTTAACCTTTTACTCCATACATATGCTTTTCTATGCCTTACAAACTGAGAAGCTGTCTGATCAGGGCATGCTCTATTTACTCATGAAATAATGTATATATCTAATTATACAGTTTCTGCTATGACTAGAACTTTTTGCGTCCATATGCCATTATAAACAAGAAGTAACGCATGCGGTACATAATACGTCCACTTGCAAACTTTCTCTGATTCAATATGCCTTAAAATTGTTGACATTTTCTAATCTGTGCTTCAGATCTTGATTTCCATATTAAGGTGATATTATTGTAAAACAAGAGCCGCGTGTGGCACCGAAGCTCTTCTGATTTGGTGCTTGTCCAACTAAACCAATTTTTTTTTAAAAAGATGAAGGGCCATAACTCCAAAATTTTGAAATCAAGAGTTATGGTTCTTATGTAGGGGCCCTCCCTTCAATGAGATCTACTAACCTATGAAGTTTCATGTTGATACCTCTTATCGTAAAGTGCAAGGGCCATAACTCTCTAAAGACAAACTGAATGAACCTCAAAATCAACTCAGCTTCAGATTTTGTTGCATAAAACATTTGTGTGAAGTTTCATTATTATCCTTTCAATAGTTTTCCCAGAAAATAACAGACAAAGCAAAAAGTTGACAGACGAACAAAGCAACGAATGCACAAAGTTAAATGGCTATAACTTAAATCTGAATACAACAGACAAGCAAAAAGTTGACAGACGAACAAAGCAATGAATGCACAAAGTTCAAGGGCCATAACTTAAATTTGAAGTAAATTAAAATATCATTTTAAATGAAAAAGTTGTTTTCTTAAGTGCAAGGGCCATAACTCCAAATCAAATGAACCTCAGAATCGACTCAGTTTCAGATCTTGATGCATTAAAGATTTGTGTGAAGTGTCATTAATATCCGTCAAATTGTTTTCCGAGAAAACAGCGGACAAACGAAATGTTGACGGATGAACTAACGAAGGAAAGAATGGACAGGGCCACGCCAATATACGACCACCTTATTAGGTGGGCGTATAAAAATGACTCATTAATACACGTATTCATGACATAATTTTTTACACGAATATTTATGAAGTACAACATAAAGGGTTGAAGCGTTTTATACAATTTACAACTATCATTGAAGATGTCTATAAGATCCATTGGTCATTAGTCATGGATTAGCAAAAGTCACCCTCTAAACTTCTATCTCAATAGCCAGTCAATGCCCTCATGACATATTATAATTTAATAACTCATCACTCTATAGATATGCCTTCCTACACCTTTGCTAGCAGAGTAGACCCAGATCAGGGTCTGCTGTGTTTGCTTATAAATGATATAATATAGATAAGATTATGCCGAAAGTGCATAATATTCCTGTGATCACGGACCATCATAAAAATTACTCTAATTAATATTCATGACATTCCTACATAGATACTGATATTCATGAAGGAAAGGGTTAAATAATTCCACATGGCAAAAAATCGTCAAACTCAGTCAGAGTCTGTCAATTATACCAGCCATTGTTAGAGCATAATTATCATCGTAGACAACTATGGTAAGGTATGCATAAATATTTGCAGTTAACAGTAACACATTCCCTCATAGTGACACATTTTGGACCCTCTGTAAAAGTCACATTCTGAAACCATTGAAATAAATAGAGCATTTGCTCCATTGGAGCAAAATACTCCATTTATCACAATGCTTTCAAAACTACACGATTCTAAAAAACTAAAAAATTTCCATTTCTCTTGTAAATGCTCCTTTTCGGTAGATTCATTCAAAGGTATGGGGTCTAAAAATAGTCTAGGAGGGAATGGGTTAATAGTATCAACAATTACCTTTTCATTATGGTGCACTTCATTTTCGAGTTGATTGAGTTGGGTCGACAGCTCTGACTCCTGCCCATCATACTTCCGCAGTTTTTTATCATAATACTTATCATGTACCTGCATCAACCACTTGACAGAGTGCAGCAGCTGGTTGAAGTCTTTCAGGTTATGGTCTTTGTTTAGAGATCGCAGCTTCACAATGTTTTTATTTAAGAGGTCTTCATACTGCTTGAGCCATCTCAGAGCTTTTGTGATTTCAATCATGTGCTGGCCCAGCTGTCTCAGCATCTGTAGACTACTCGCCAAAATCTTACCATGCTGATTGGTTCGAGCATTCACACCTAAAACAAGCAACTGCAGCTTTTATTGAAGGTGGTATGTGTCCCTAAAGTGTGACTTGGACCCATTCTCACATACACTATTTTAAGACTCAACCTCTCTTTGGAATAAATCTACAGAAAAGGAGCATTTACTAGTGAAAAGGACAAAATCATAATAATTGTGTAGTTTTTAAACCATTGTGATATAAATGGTCAAAATGCTCTATTTATCACCATGGTTTCAAAAAGTGACTTTTACAAAGGTGTCAATATGACAGAATGGGTTAAAACTCAGGCAACCAATTTTCAATGTTTAATTATAAGGGCCATAACTCAACCAAAAACAGTTCGAACATAATGTATTTTATCCAGTCACCAGGCTTCTCTAGTGACATAATAAAGGGGGTGCAAATAAACTTAGGTTTATTAGGTTACTTCCGGTAGTGGAAGGTTTATTAGGTTTAATAGTAGATAGGCGTAATGATTCTATAACCATGGAACTATTTTAGTTTTCTGTAAATATTCATAAACATGTTGATGGAATAGATCTAACAGATCTATTTGGTCACCAGAAGAATTATTCAAATGAGAAAAAATAAAAATAATTGGCTACAGCTGGATTCGAACCCGCACCTGATCCTACAAAAACTAATTCTAATCTCTCTAGAGACGTCGCCCTTACCGATTACGCCACTGAGGCCACATACAAAATGACGTTGATTTATCACTTTTATTAATTTAATCCACCGGATTAATTTAACCCGTTTTTGATAAAATCAAACCTGGAAGCAAATATTGACAGATAAATAGTAAATGTTTTCTTTTCACTCTCACGATTATTTGATTGATAAACTCTTACAGGGGCGGTGATAGTCATAAACCTAAATATAGCCTGTTCAGTTCCATCGATTTCTGAGTGACGTTAGGTAGAATCTAAAAATAGAAACCGAGACTACGTGACCGTAATAGGTTAGTGCCGTAGATGGGACGCCTTTATCCGACTCGGAGAGAAAACAGTTGAGGCTCGGCAAGCCTCGCCTCAACGTTTTCTCCCCTCGTTGGATAAAGCGTCCCATCTACGGCACTAACCTATTATTCTCTATAACAATATGCACAATTTAACCCTTTACTCGATGAATATTCAAGTAAGAATTAATGATTAACATGAATATTGATTAGATTATTTTTTCTTTTTTATAACAGGGAATTTTGGACAATGCAGAAACTGTAGAATCTTATCTTTATCATATCATAAGCAAACAGAGTAGACCCAGATCAGACGGCTCCTATAGGAACCGTCTGATCTGGGTCTACTCTGTTTGCAAAGGCATAGAAAGTCGTATTTATTGAGTAAAGGGTCAATGCTGATCCAACTTGAAAAGTTTCATGTAATTAAGTATCAAGCAGACTTTCGGGATTAGGTGTTGAGCCTGGACAATGTGAAGGTGGCCGACATATAGATGATAAAGAAATGACTCTATAACATAACTCCCAGCACAAGCATGATAAATCAGCATAATTTTACCACTGACCGCTCCAAGGTGGTACTCATGTCTTCACCAGGGTTCATACAGAAATTTGGTGGAAAAATCCAAGCACTTTTCAAGGACTTTATTTCAATTCAAAATTCAAGCACTGTTAGTGACACAATCTGTCTTGTCCAAAAACTGAAAAAGCCCATTCAATTCTTTGGAGGTCGTGAAGGAAAATTGTGTCATGCACATCTGAACTACATAACTAATGCATATGCAAAGTTTGATGTAAATCGGTATAGAAATGTAGACGTAGTTTGCGTAACAAGATTTGTGCCATTGACAGACAGACAGACAAACCAACCGACTGACCAACACACTCACTTCTTTGCGGGGTATAAATATCAAATCTATATTGGTATTTCCAAAGCTACAGATAAACTATTAAAGGTGCGTACCCAAATACTACAAGAGTGTTCAGAGGAACCCATGTGTCACCTGCTCGCAGCTGACATAAAAAGTGTTAATATGCTGGAGTGCGAAAATCAGAAAAAGGGGAATAACTCAAAAAGTATTGCATGCAGAGTGATGGAAATTTGAAAGCTCTATAATGATTAGTTTAGAAATGACAGGCAAAAAAAGAAAGTGTGACGAACAGACAGATGGATAGACAGACGGACAGACAGACGACGGATAAGTGATCCCTAAGTGACACACTGCCTCTCGGCTGGTGACACAAAAATCAACACTTCTCTGCCGAACCTAATACTGTGACCACTCTTTAGAATTGTCTCAAAGAGACAATTCTAAATATTGGTCACAGTGTAGGGTTTGGTGGAAAAATAAAGGAGATATTCTTGAAAATGATTAAATTTGCGCATCTTATCTGGACCTCTGTGTGCCCCCACTTAGGTATTGGTATAAAAAAGATAAAAGTAACTACTTGATTAGACACCACATCTCATATATGGTGGCATATATGGTCTACAATGTTTGCATAGCATGATCCTGTCCATATCATGCCTTACTTGAATAGCTGAATCTTACCATTCACAGCTCTGGCATTCAAATGGAGCAACTTCTTCAGGCTTGCATATCTTTGCTGAAATTTCTATAAGTAAACCAAAAATGGACATAGTAAACTTTTAAGTGAAGTTAAAATGGAATTACAGTAAACTCCCGCTAATGCCACCACCTAAAAGAGGTATAATTCTGGGTGCTATATACAGGTGGTAGCTTAATGCAGGACAAAAGTAATGCAGAAAGCTCCTGAAGGAGCTATCTGCATTACTTTTGTCTTGCATTAAGCTACCACCTGCTTAAAAAAAACACCCATATTTACTCATTAAGTGGTCACATTAGAGGGGTTCTACTGTATTTATAATGCAAATTCAGTCTCAAAATTAACATGACTGCAACATAATTGAAACTTTTTTTTGGGTTAATCTATGATGTTGCCATAAGATTGCCTTTATTCAATTAACCCTTTCCTTGTTCTATATTTAGACCATATTCCAATACCTACTGAATATTCATGGACATGATAGTTATAATGAAATATGGAAGGTGGAACATTGTAGCCATTTTAGAAAGTAAAGAAACAGATGTATCAAATTCCATTAGTAAACAGAACAGACCCTCATCAGATAGCTCCTATAGGAGCCGTCAGATCTGGGTCTACTTATTTTGCAAATGTGTGAAAACATGTTTATATGAAGAAACGGATTAACATTATGTGACAAATACATTGGATCAAAGTTTGGGAAGAAATCAATCTGCTATTTCCTCTAACCCTTTGATCCTTTCTTTAACCCTTTCCTCTATAAATACGCCTTTCTATGCCTCTGTAAGGGTCACTTTATGAAACCATTGTGATAAATAGAGCATTTGCTCCTATAGGAGCAAATGCTCTATTTATCACAATGGTTTCAAACTACAAAATTCTAAAATTTTCCTTTTTTCTAGTTAATGCTCCTTTTCGGTAGATTTATTCAAAGAGATTGGGTCTAAAAATAGCTTATGAAGGAATGGGTTTAAACACATTTTTTCACATCTTTGCAGAGTAAACTTAGAAATTATATAGATCTGATTCTAGAGTTTCTGCCATACAAAACATACAGTGCTCGAAAATTATAACAAATATCACGCTAACAATTTTTAATATTTAATATTATCTTGTCTTCAAGTCTTGTCATATGCAAACAGTCTAGTCCCAGATCAGAGGGCTCCTAAAGAGCCCTCTGATCAGGGTCTGCACTGTTTGTAATTTTGAAATATATTGGAAAAACAACCCTTAATTAATAGTCAAAAATGGACTTACTAGACTTAATTGGAAACATTTACCTGGAAGTGTCAAATTTGAAATTCCAGTGAGGAATGAGTTAAAATAAACCCTGGTTTTTGTCGCCTATGAAGACTGTTACAGTGTAATTTTCCCCCAAAAGGCCCAGTTATGTTGCAAAATTCCCCAGTCTAAAGGCCCCGCCACACTTCCCCAAAACCTTAAAAATGGCTGATATAAAATTTAATATTCAAGATGTCCTTATTTCTTACATGAACATTCTTAACCCTTCTCTAGCTGAATTTTAAAACACATTAATTTCTCCTTCTTTGCCCATACCCTGTTGTATAATTACATATATCTTCACTGTGTACAAGTATTTCACTGCGCAATCACTGCTGTGGAGTGCACTGGTTGCACAATCAACTTGTAAATAGTGCAGACCCTGATGAGACAACTCCTGCAGGAGCTGTCTCATCTGGGTCTTCACTATTTACAGGTAGGTATACATATTGACGCGAACAGCAAGCGAAGAGTTAAGGTAAAGGGCTAATCCTTTCCCTGTTCTATATTCATGCAAGAAATTATGACAAATTATGACAACATGATTACTTATTAGCTAAATAATTTTTAAATTATATAATGAACATTTTTCAAGAGAATGTTTTGCTTTGACAATAACTGTAGAATTAGATCTATATCCTGTCAAACACAAACAGAGCAGACCCTGATCTGACGGCTCCTACAGCAGCCATCTAATCTGGGTCTACTCTGTTTGCAAATGCATGAAAAGGTTTTTATTTGAGGGATCGAAAAGTTTAAGTATATTATAGAATTTAGCCTACTGTAATTTTGAAATTTGTGACGTTATACAGAATTTTTAATGGCTCAAATTATTTTAACAGCAACACCAAAGGTGTTTAAAATTCAAAACTGTTAACCCATTCCCTCATATTGACGACTCTGTAAAAGTCACTTTGTAAAACCATTGTGATAAATAGAGCATTCTATATGAGCAAATGCTCTATTTATCATAATGGTTTCAAACTACAAAATTCTAAAATTTTCCTTTTCTCTAGTTAATGCTCCTTTTCGGTACATTTATTCAAAGAGGTTGTATCTAAAAATAGCCTATGAGGTAATGGGTTAAACACTTCATAATGTCTCAATTTTAAACAAGAGCACCTCATGCAGGTGCCAACACTCGTCTGTCGAGACATTTTAAATTTTTATTTTCTAAGTCCATAATGGAACATAATTTTGTAAAAAACCCTTACAGAGTTCTGGTCCTTGGTCAGATTGTAGTTCTTGCAATGGTAACAAGTGTGTTAAGTTTCATAAAATTTGGATGATTAATAAAGAAGTAATACCCAACGTTGAAGTTTCCGGACAACAACGAAAACTGCAACACTGACACCGGAGTTGCAACAATACTGAATAGCTCATATTTTTTTCTTCTAATTACAGATGAGCTAAAATACGCAATTAAATAAATAATATTCTAACGTAATTAATTATATTAGAACCTAGACAAGGTTTAAAGAAAACAGTAATACATCTGAGACTGTCAGATGTACAAACAGCCATATTAATGTTATGCACAATTTTGCATGAAAAAGAAAAATAATGCCTACATACCTTCAAGTTGTTTAGTTGTTTCTTCACACTGGCATATCTCTGACTCAGTGTTACTAACAGACTCTCTGGTGTTGTTTCCACAGCTACTGGTGGTGATAGAGGTTTTTGCTTCGCCTGGGAATCTGAATACATTTTAATAAAGCAATTATATGTTTTTTAAAAACTTGTTTATATGATTGAAATTATCTATTCCCAAAATCTGCTTCCTATTTGATAATATACAGTATAACTTCGATATCTCGAACTCGGATAACTCGAACTTCGGGATAACTCGAACAAAACTTCAGTCCTTCCAAAACTTACAATACAGACTTGCTCTAAAAGATATCGCTACATATATCTGGAAATTGTTCAGATTAGAAATCGGATGACTCGAACTTCTGTTATCTCGAACTAATTTGTATGGTCCTTGAAGATCGAGTTATCGAAGTTCAATTGTATATACAGTTTTACATCAACAAGTTCAGTATCAGTCTAGTTGACTAGTTGAGAAAAATATGTCAAAGTGGGAAAATGGGAAAATTTAAGTCTAAATGGGAAAAATATAAGATTTAAATTCACAAAATTGCCTAAACTGGGTAAAAATCCATATTTAGTTTTACAAATTATGAATGAATCCTTTTACTTGGTTCATAGTCCAGTGTGAGAAATATATCACTGATTCCCTATAGCAAGTAATGGGAGCATTGAAAACAATATGCCATAGTCCCCTACCGGCTGAATTTTAATTATAACTGCTGTAATTTCGTGAAAAAATCAATGTAGTGTAACAAAATTTACACCTGGGTCCATGCTTATAAAACGTTTAGTTGAGTCTGAGTTCGTTCTCAAGTTTTTGATTGGTCAGATTTGAGCCTTTGGCTCAAATCTGACCAATCAAAAGCTTGAGAACTCAAATCTGACCAATCAAAAGCTTGAGAACGAAACTCAGACTCAACTAAAAGCTTTATAAGCATGGACCCTGATCTGTAAGACTGTAACTCATTATAATAGAGCTACATACCAAATATCACTTCAATATCTGCAAGGGTTTAGAAAAAAAACCTCTGGAAAACCTAAACTTTCCGGAAAATTTCTATGCCCAACAACTGTAATTCCATTGAAAAAAATGAAGCATGATTAATGGAATTCAAAGTTGATCTGTAAATCATTATAAAACAGCTAAAACCAAATATCACTTCAATATTTGCTAGGATTTAGAAAAAAACCCTAAACTTTCCTGAAAATTTCTAAGTCAAACCACTGGAATTCCAATGGGCCATGAAAAATCAGTGTAGCATAACAAAGTTCAAACTTGATCTGTATGATATCTCAGTATAATAAAGGAACATAACACAATATCACATCAATATCTGCAAGGGTTTAGAAAAAAAGTCCGGAAAACCTAAAAAAAATCCTTAACATTTTGTAAGTCCAACTGCTGTAATTCTGTAAAAAATCAAAGTAGCGTAGTTCATCTGTAAATCATTATAAAAGCTAACAAGAGTGCCAGTGGGCATAATATACGCCCGTCGAGGTCTTGTTCAACATAAACCAAAGCCTTAACCAAAATTTCTAAGTTAAAAGGGGGCATAATTCTGTCAACATGTTGGACAGAGTTATGTACTCTTGCCTACAGATGAAGCTCGTGATGGTGAACAAGTGTTCCAAGTTTAAAAGCTTTATCTCAAAGGGTTATGTAAATAAATGGACTTTAAGCAAAAATTCTAAGTTAAAAAGGGGCATAATGCGGTCAAAATGCTTGACAGAGTTATTTACTCTTGCCTACAGGTGAAGGTTGTGATGGTGACAGACGGACGGAAAGCGCCATTCCATAATACATCCCGTTTTTACAAACAGGCGTATAAAAACCAAATATCACTTCAATATCTGCTAGGATTTAGAAAAAAACACCTAAACTTTCCAGAAAATTTCGAAGTCAACCCACTGAAATTCCAATGGACCATGAAAAATCAGTGTAGCGTAACAAAATTCAAACTTGATCTGTAACTCATTATAATAAAGCCACATACCAAATATCACTTCAATGTCTGCTAGGGTTAAAAAACTGGAAAAACTTTGCCAGTGGAGAAACATGTTAAGTTTAGACCCTCTATGCAATGTTATAAAAATTCAGCAAATATATATTCATGATGTCATAACAATATTCAACAGAGAAAGATTTAAGAATTATTTAACAAAGGCTCTGAATCCTGGGTAAATTCTAGAATGTTTGTCACAACTACAACAACAATGTAACAATCTTCGTCAGAAACTTTACCTTCACTGTCATCCACATTGCTGCTGAAGTCCGGGTAGCCCTTAGCTGACAGGTAGCAGGTGCCAGTTGAGTTGACAAACTTGAAATACTTGCACTGTATTTCCTCCTCCTGCAGGCATGCCTTGGCACAGCTCTCCAGTGTGAAGTGATTCCTCTCTAACACATCCTGCTTTGCCAACACCTCTATACCTGATAATAGCAAGTGGCAATGTTTTACAGTTACTTTTTGTCCAAGTACATACAATTTAAATATTTTGTGTACAAATTATTATTTCTAATAAAGACCCCAAGCATTATGATTTTGAAGAGGAGCTTCTTGTATGTTGTACACAGGTGGTTGCTTATTGTAGAATTGAAGCAATGTGGAAAGCTTCTAGGAGAGCTTTCAGCATTACTTTCATACAGTTAACTTACCATAATTATGAAGCTACCACCAGCCTATATTTGATTATTTGTTATACAAGATACAAGAAGATTTATTTATTGTCAGTTATGTAAAAATATAATAACATTAGCTTTAGAGCCATTTTTGACAATTGATTTGTATGGAGCTTTTGTTGTTTTATTCATCAATAGTTTGCCCACAAAAAGTAATGAGGCATTTATTAGAGTGGAGGTATTTATAAAAGTCAAGTGGGGTGTTTATTCGAGTGCATGTGTTTATTAGAGTGGGGTATTTATTAGAGTGGGGGCATTTATGAAAAGTGGAGTGTTTATTAAAGTGGGGCTTTTACAAAAGTGGGGATGTTTATTAGACTGGAGGTATTTATAAAAGTCAAGTGGAGTGTTTATTAGAGTGGATGTGCTTATTAGAGTGGGGGCATTTGTAAAAAAAGTTGGGGTGTTAATTAGAGTTGGGGCATTTATAAAAGTGGGGGTGTTTATTAGAGTGGGGCATTTATAAAAGTTGGGGTGTTTATTAGAGTGGAGATATTTATAAAAGTCAAGTGGAGTGTTTATTAGAGTGGGTGTGTTTATTAGAGTTGCCAACTTGGGGTATTTATAAAAGTAGGGGTGTTTATTAGCATGGGGGCATTTATAAAAGTGGGGCATTTATTAGAGTGGGGCATTTATAAAGTGGGGGTGTTTATTAGAGTGGGGGCATTTATAAAAGTGGGGGTGTTTATTAGAATAGAGGTATTTATAAATGTCAAGTGGGTGTTTATTAGAGTGGATGTGTTTATT
This sequence comes from Azorinus chamasolen, assembly GCA_963576725.1. Classification (NCBI taxonomy): domain Eukaryota; kingdom Metazoa; phylum Mollusca; class Bivalvia; order Cardiida; family Solecurtidae; genus Azorinus; species Azorinus chamasolen. The sequence continues at coordinate 102,058,804 of OY755235.1, read as the reverse complement.
AGAATGGGGTATTTATAAAAAGAGGGGGCGTTTATAGATTGGGGCATTTATAAAAGTGGGGTGTTTATTAGAGTGGAGACATTTATAAAGGGGGGGGGGGGGTTAGAGTGGACGCATTTATAAAAGTGGGGGTGCTTATTACAGTGGATGCATTTATAAAAGTGGGGGTGTTTATTAGGGAGAATATGGTACTTCCATTACTCTCATGCACACTGAGTTTTAATAGCTCAGTCTGTCTGTATATGTGTTCTTTTGAAGGAGGAAGGATTTAACCATTTATTTTTAATGAATATTCATACATACATGAAACAATGATGTCAAATATCAACCACCTGACTTTTTTTGTGAAATTAACACAATACTTTTTATTGGCTATGGAAGAAACTGTAGAATCAAATCTATATTACCCCCATAAGGAAACAAAAGCTGTCTGATCTGAGTCTACCTTGTTTGCAAACTTGAATGGTTTTAATAGGTGTTACATATAAATGGAGTAAAGGTTTAACTCATTCCTTGTGAGAGGTAATTGTGACGTCCTACATTCCTGTCAATTGTTTGTTTCTACATTGAAAATATGACCCATGCTTTGTCTATGTTACAGGAAAAGACTTGGTATTATTTCAGTGACACTTTGCATTTTCAGGAGTTATTTGCTATGTACAAAAGGTGTAGACGATTTGACGAGTAAAACCAGAGACATATACATACATGTACTGTATACATGTAGATCTATATGTTTCTCTGGTCAAACTAGCAAAAATTTAAAATTATATCAACATTTTGATAGTAACCAGACCAGTTCCTACAATAGATATTATTTATAGTTATATCCTTCATAAATTTAACATTTGCTGACTTTTGGACGTAAAAATGACTGAATGATTATGATATAAAATGAAGTCTCGGCTGACTTAAGATGACATCGTTCATTTAAATATTGGTTCTACTATGGTCACTCGAGGTCAGACAGAAGTGTCTGATTTCAGTGATTTGGGTCAAACTGTTTTCATATAAGGCTACTTTTGTTATTGACAAAGTAATATTATCAATTCATGGCAAATATCGTGTAATTTTGGGAGTCCACTATGAATAAAATAGACATACTCGGGAAAATGGATTTTGCGTCGTCTGCTCATATGAATATGTCACCTGCTCACTCTGCACAATATTTCAATTTCGTCTAATCACGAAATGAATGTATTTTGTGTGTGATGCTTTAATCAGACCACATGAAAAAACCTTACCATAATCTACGACTAATACTAAAATACACAGGAACGGCAAACTCGACCGCATAGTAGATTGTTTACATGTTGATGGAGAAAATCAAATATTGGCAGCCATATTCACAAAGGAAGACGCGCAGATATATAATTCGAACGTGACGTCAGTTTTTCCAATGACGTCACGTTCGAAACCGAGTGATACAAAATAGTTGTTTACCTTTGGCCACTGGCACTTGATCGAAAAAGACTATACGTATATTTATAGCAACTAGTACATTAAACATTATATTACAGTATGTATACACAACGAAGAGGCTATAGGTAGACTAGACCTCAAGTTCCAACTGACCACTCTCTTGCAGACCTCCCAACAGAGGCCGAAGTCACAAAAGCGGCGCACCGCCCATCCAGTGGAAAGTCCCCAGGTGCTGATTTAATGCCTGCAGAAATCTACTCTTTTTGTGGTGAACACCTGATTAGAAAGCTTACACAGCTCTTCCACACTATGTAGACCCATGAGAGACTGCCTCAGGAATTCAAGGGTGCATCCATTGTTCACATATAGACAGAGACAGAGAGACACACAGACAGAGACACAGACAAAACATAGAGACAGATACAGAGGCACACATAGAGAGACAGAGGCAGATTCACAGAGAGATACAGATAGACAGATTGACACAGAGAGACAGTCAGAGACAGAGAGACACAGAGAGAGAGATAGAGAGACAGACAAGCAGACAGACAGACAGACATAGACAGGCCAACATAGAGAGAGAGAGACAGAAGAGAGAGGGAGACAGACAGATAGACAGACAGAGAGACAGAGTCGTAGATAGAGAGAGGAAGATATAGAGAGAAGAGAGAGATAGACAGACATACATACAGACAGAGACAGAGAGACACAAAGCGGGAGACAGAGACAGGCAGAGACAGAGAGAGAGACACACATAGAGACAGAGACATACATACATACAAATACATCCAGACAAACAGAGAGACAGACAGAGAAACATAGACATACAGAGACAGAGAAACAGAGAGACAGACTGACAGAGACACAGGCAGAGAGACATAGACAGTGAGACACAGGTAGAGAGAGATATGTAGAGAGAGAGAGAGAAGAGAGAGAGAGACAGATAGACAGACAGAGAGACATACATATACTTACTTAACTTACTGGTAACTTACTGGTCCGCAGGCAGTTGGTTTTCCCTTGGAAAGTTATGGCCCCTCCTCGCTACATTTCTATAGTTGCTGCTCACTGAGCGTTGATATACTGACGTCTCGAAGAACTTTTTCGGATGTTTCTTCCAACATTCATTTAGAATTGTCTTAAATTCGTTTAAACTACTGCTCTGTACGCATTCTTCGGATAAACTATTCCATGTGTTTATAACTCTTTGTGAAAAAGACTTGTGCCTGACATTTAACCTGCTGTGTGATTTGACTAATTTCTGGCTGTGGCCCCTGGTATTGGTCTGATCCATTTGTTTGAAAAAAGCATTTTTGTCTAACTTGTCCATGTTGTTCAGAATTTTGTATACCTGGATAACATCATTGCGTTCTCGACGGTAGCTCAGGGTTGGTAATCCTAGAAATCCAAGCCTCTCCTCATACGGCAAGTCTTTGATTTCTTTGACTAACTTTGTTGCCCGCCGTTGGGTGTTTTCCAAGATGAATATGTCCTTTTTCAGATACGGCGACCAGACAGTAGTGGCATATTCCATATATGGTCTTATCATTGTTTTATATAGGGTCAGAAACATTTCTTTATCTAAAGAAGTAAAGGTTCTTCTGATGATTCCAACCATTCTGTTTGCTTTGTTTACACACTGTGTAATGTGTTTACTAAATTTTAAGTCTGACTGGAATGTCACTCCTAGATCTTTTTCTTCGTCAACTTGTTGTATTATTGTTCTTATTCCTGATTCGCTATCTAGCATTGTATACTGATGTTTTGCATTTTTGTGACCAAGATGCATGCTTTTACACTTTTTTGCATTAAAACCAAGTTTCCATGTGTTTGACCATTCCGATAGATTGTCCAGATCTTTTTGGAGCGAGTCTATGTCTTCTCCTTCATTAATGACAGAGTAGATTTTTGTGTCGTCCGCAAATATTTTTACAAGATTCTTAATTTTATCTGGTAGGTCATTGATGAAAATGAGAAACAGGGTAGGTCCTAGCACACTACCTTGGGGTATACCGCTGGTGACCTTGGCCCAGTCGGAAAATTCACCATTTAATGCGACTCTTTGTTTTCTATCGTTAAGGAAGTTTTTGATCCAGGCTAACATCTGTCCATTTATGCCATATGCTTTTAGCTTTTCTAGTAGTCTTAAATGCGGGACTGTATCGAATGCCTTCCTAAAGTCGAGGTAAATGACATCAACAGCGTGGGATTCATCAATTGCTTGTGACCATTCTTCAAATGTCTGAAGTAATTGTGTTACACACGAATGTCCGCTTCTGAACCCAAATTGGTGTTTTGTGAACAGGTTGTTGTCTTCCATATGGTTCATTAGTTGTTCTTTGACAATAGATTCTAATAAGCGACTGCAGATGCTTGTCAGCGATACTGGGCGGTAATTACCAGGTTCCTGTTTATCGCCATTTTTGAATATCGGGGTTACATGAGCTATTTTCCATTCTGTTGGGACAATCCCAGTTTGCATAGATTTGTTGAAAAGTATTGACAATGGCTCACTAACATAGTCGCAAATTTCAATTATTAATTTATTATGAATACCATCAGGGCCCGGGGCTTTAGAAGATTTTAAGCCTTTTATTTTCTTGTTGATGATTTCCGGTGTAATTTCAACGGTAATGAGATCTTCGGCTTGGTTTCTGTAGTTTAATGTCGGGATATTTTCCGTACATTCTTCTGTAAAGACACTACTGAAGAAATTATTCAGGATATCAGCTTTTGCCTTCGGATCTCCTACAGATTGGCCTTCCCCATTTTTAAGATCCCCTATTTGGTCTTTTGTCTTTGTATTGCTCCTAACATAGCTCCAAAACATTTTCGGTTCGTTTTTACACTTTTCCGTAATCTCTCTTTCGTAGTCTCGCTTTGCATAACGTATATTTGTCGTAGCTTCATTTCTTGCAATAGTATAAAGGTCGTAGTTTTCGTCACTCTTGCAATTGAGATACTTAATCCAAGCACGTCTCTTTTTATCTATCACAGATGCAGTTATTGGAGTCATCCACTTTTTTCTAAATGAATGTTTAGTTTTAAATAGAGGTACTTTGTCCTTTATGAGATCACTTATTTTTCCTGAGAACAAATGCCACATGTCATCTACATTATCTATGTTGTCCATGCCCCAATTATGGTTTGCTAAGTCCTCCCTCATAGCGTCATAGTCACATTTGAAAAAATTTGGTCTAGGAGGACCGCTCTCCGTTGTTGGTGTGTAACACATCAGCTTAAAAGTAACAACACTGTGGTCACTTGCGCCAATTCCGGGAAAAAATTCCAGATTCTCAACCATTCCCTCTTCGTTTGTGAAAATCAAGTCAAGTACACTCTCCCTTTGGTTATGCCTAAACCTTGTTGGTTGTTTTACATGTTGGGTTAGACCCGAGTCTCTAATGCTTTCTAGAAATATTGTTGCCTCATGATCAATAGCGACTGTAGTAGTTAGGTTTTCCCAGTCTATTTCTTTGAAATTAAAGTCTCCCGCAATAAGGATATGGGAGTAATGACCGCTTGATGTTGCCTTCATAATCTGATTTAAAGCATTGTTATTCTCATTGCTGCTATTTGGACTTCGGTAGATAGCTCCTATTAGTAGTTTGTCGTTTTTATTTAGCCTTAATGAACACCAAATTGATTCCCCGAAGTTACATTGTTCTAGTTGAACACTGTTGGCTTGCAGGGACTTGTGTATGTGTATTGCTACACCTCTACCTACTCCTATTTCTGATACGAAGAGGACATAGTTGTCAATTCTGAACGTGGTTTCATCAATTTCGTACCTAAAATTCTTTGGGAAAAGTTCTGTCAGTATGATGACTTTTGGCCGCTTTTCATAAATAACGGCTAACAATTCTTCTTTTTTATTTACATAGTTGTCACAGTTTGTTAAAAGAACTGGTATAAAACATTGTTTATTTACATCTTCAAAAACTTGGTTAAAACTATTTTGAAAAGGGTTCTCCATGTCCTGTTGCTTCTGAACCACCGTTGGCACCCTTTACCTTCACTATGCGGAGCCCTCTTAGTTCTATGCCCGTCTCTCCTTTCTCTGTACGCTCCCTAAACTGATCTTTTGCCAGTTGAAGTTTCTCTTTATATTCATTCCTCTGTGCAGTAGTTAGATCCCGTGCAATGGATATGCTCTTTAACTCATCATCTCTTGCTAATGCTTTGCTATTGGTAAGGACCGTTCTCCTTTGTGATTTCATTGCAAAACGAATTTTCAGGGGTCTATTTACATTTTCTTGCCTGTTTCTTGGTCCGAGTCTTATTAGAGATAGTATTTCGGCATCCTCCACACCTGTTTGCTTACAGACTTTTTGAACTAAGTCTTTATCATGTTCGATTCGTTCTCTTGCGACGCTACTGTCACTCTCTGGTACTTTGAAGAGGATCAAATTGTCTGCACGTCTATCGATTTCTTCTTTTTCCTTTACTTTATTCTCAAATTCTTTGAGCAATTCAGACTTGAGGTCACTTTTTAGCTTTTGTACTTCATCTGATACCGTTGTTTTCATATTGCTCTCTATGCTATCTACTCTGTCCTCTAGGTCGTCGAATCTCTGACTCGTAGAGTCTTTTATTTCCTCAACGTCTTTGCTTATCTTCCTTAATGTAGGGAGTGTTGTGAGACATGCTTGGCACACATACATGCAGCAATCGTTGTTTTCATCTGTCATGCCTTTGTATACCGCTGTGGATAACCCTGTACACTTTATACAGGTCCATCCTGTGCACATATTGCATTCTAGGGCTTGACTATCTGTATCAAGCCCTTTATTACATTTTAAACACTTGTATTTTGGGCCCGAGAGAGAGAGAGAGACAGTGACAGACAGGCAGACATAGACACAGACAGACGAAGCCTGACAGACAGGCAGACATAGAGACAGACAGACGTATGGGCGAACAGAGACAGATATAGAGACAAACCGACAGACATGCGAAGACAGAGAGAGATATAGAAAGGGAGATAGACACACAGACAGATGGTGCCATACAGAATTAAAGACAGACATACAAAGTTGTCAGTTTCATCTGTTACTTAAGCATTTGCCGGTTCAATACTTATTCAAGTCTCAAACAACAATGGATTTTAATTAACGTAGTAATATATTTTATATCAGCAGAGAAAAATGGTATTTTGCTTCAGTAATATGTAATAATGAATCTGATCTATAAATATAAACATTCAAACAGAGTAGACGCTGAACCTGATCCTACAACATCTGTCTGAGCAATCGTAACTACTCGCCGTATTCCGTCAGATTATTATTGTTTATTTACACATTGAACGCGAATAAGTAGTTCGTTTAGGCAGAACTGTTAAAATGAACTTACACAGTCTGAAAGTATATCAGAAAAATTAAGAGGGAGCTTTTCGCATTAGATTCAGTCTGCTTTAAGCAGTACGCTAACGTGGACACACTGTTGATTCTTCTTGTATAACGACAAGGGATTGAAATGATAAGATTCTTGGTTAAACATACGACGTTTTAATCAGCCATGCCGCATTGATAACATGTACATAACAGGGAGTCTACTCTTGGTTTTACCCTTGAGACCAAGTTAAACTGGGTTATTTCCCTTAGCCTATCAACATCCCTCTTTCTATAAAAACTTTTAACACACCGTTTGAAAAACTCATCAATCAAAATCAAATCAAACTCTTTAACAACTAGCACATCCGTACATGAAGCATTCTGTCAAATATTGAGTTAATATGACAATAAAGTGTCAACTGTCTTTAATCACTGAAATGATAAATTGACTAGCACAGACTGTGATGACTAGCTCAAACAATAATATGACTAGAAACTGAATTGTGAACAAAACTGACTATAGCTATATTAAAACTGTCTCTATTAACTCATGATTTTTGTAAATGCTATTTATAAACATCAGATTAGTCACTGATTTCACTGTATAAATCACTTAAAACTGATATTCCTTCAATAGACTGAATGAGTCATTATGATAGATCTATCTGTATGTTTATTGTGCATATACTACATGCTCATTCTAATAGACTGTCCTAAGCATAATAGTTGTATGCTTATTTGAATAATCAGCACGCCCTGAGTGAAACACATGTACTAAACATAATTTTAAAAAAAACAAAACAAACACAACAACCTTGCACTGATTTTGTTAGTGACATACACCTACAATTATGATCTATTTTACATTTGCTTTACAAGAAAACAAGCATTCACTCAGGCTGTGACATAATCTTTCAAATATGCTGGTGGCCTTGTGTTTCTCTTTGGTCTAGGCATGTCAGTCCCAGCATTTTGGTCATGACCACCTTGTTGGCTTGTTTGTTGGTCGGGGATGCTGATGTCTGGAAGCTGGTTCTCGGACCCGGCACCTTGAGGCTCAGGTGCAGGAATAGCCAGGCGAGGCGGCGACAAGTCTCGGTTGGTAAACTGGGTCGCAGTCGGACGAATATGAACGCGGTTTCTCCTGTATTCTGTACCGCTCTCATTTTTAACACGATAGTTTCTCCCTTCTCCTTCCAGGATTCTACCTTTTTGCCACTGTTCATTGTTTTTGTGTTGGAAATAGACTGTCTGGCCGTTTGACACAGGTGGCAGCTGTTTAGATTTTCGATCATGCCACCTCTTTACTGTCGTTTTCCGCTTGGCGCGTTTCTCGGACGGCTGTGTAGCTGATGTCATTGCTGGTAACATTGTTCTTGTGTTCCGACCAAACATCATTTGGTTTGGGCTTAAACCAGTATCCTGTCGGGGAGTGTTCCGTTGCTCTAGAACTGCTTCATACTGGTCTATCCCGGATTCAGCACATTTTATCATTAGAGTTTTCATTATTTTTACACCACTTTCAGCTTTCCCATTTGAATTTGGGTGTCCTGGAGACGTCACGTGATGTATTATGCCCCAATTTTCCACAAATTGTTGAAATTCTGCAGATGTATACTGTGGGCCCCCATCACTTACAATTTGTCTTGGGATACCGAATCGGCAAAACTGTTTTTTCAATTTCTCTATCACTGCCTTTGATGACGTAGTTGGGAGATAATCTACCTCTATGAAGTTTGTGAAATAGTCAATTACTAGTAGGTAATTTCTATTCTCTATAACAAAGAGATCTGTTCCTAGTTTGTCCCAAGGGCCTTTCCCATCGTCATGTTGCTGTAATGGTTCTCTTGGGTTTTTCGGCTTTCTCTCTTCACATTGTTCGCACAGTTTGACCATTTCTCTGATGTCAGAATACATGCCAACCCAAAAGATTGTGCCTCTGGCCCTTCTACACAAACTGTCGTAACCTAAATGGGCACTGTGTAATCTTTTCAACATTTCTCTTCTCAGTGATTTGGGAATTAATACTGCCTCGCCTTTGAGGATGATACCAGACTCCACACTTAGCGCATCTCTCATAGAGAAGTATTGTCTCAATTCATGTGTTAGTTTGTCTTTCTCTGGCCATCCTTCTTGGATTATTTCTCTCAGCTGACATAAGTCGCAGTCCTCATTAGTAGCCTTATGAATTTCTTCAATCCTTGCATCAGGAAATTCCTCTAAAATGCCAACTGAAAGTATTCTGGGGCGAATTTCTGATTTTTCTTTGTCAGAAGTATTAGGGAATGCTCTGCTCAATGTGTCTGCGATAATGAGGTCTGTGCCTTTCACAAACTGGAAATCAAAGTCATATCTAAACAGTTTCATCAGTATATCCTGCAGGCGTTTCGGTGCCTGGCTCAGAGGTTTTCGAAGGATATTCTCTAGAGGCTTGTGGTCATTTTGTATCACGACTTTCCTTCCATATGTATATTGGTCGAATCTTTCAAGACCATATAGCACTGCTAAGGCTTCTTTTTCTATTTGGGCCCATTTCCGTTCTGAAACGGTCAGCGAGCGGGATGCATATTCTACGGGTCTACCATTTTGGAGTAGGACGGCACCGATACCATCCTTTGAGCTATCTACTTGGATCACGATTTTTTTGTTCGAGTCAAAATACGCCAACACTGGTGCTTTTGTCAGCTGTTCTTTGATACTTTGGAATGATTGCTCACATTCCTGAGTCCATTTCCATTCTGCAGATTTCCTTGTCAAGTTCCTCAAAGGCTCCAAGGTATCGGCCATGTTGGGTAGAAATCTGGCCATATACTGAACTAGACCGCAAAATCGTCTAATACCTGTCACATCTTCTGGCCTTGTCATCTTCAAAATAGCTTCTACTTTGCTTTCATCTGGAAGTATGCCTTCGCTAGTAATATTGTGTCCATGGAAAACGATGCTTTTTCCCATGTCTGTCTTTTCTTCATTAAGTCTGATATTCTGCTCTTCACATCGTTTGTACAGCATTTCCAGCTTTGACTCATTGTCTTTCTTCGCAATTTCATCTGATTCTCCACAACCGGCGACAATTATGTCATCTGCTATGGTAAAGATACCATCCAAACCATTCAGGGCTTCTTGTAGCTTTCTTTGAAAGATTTCGCTGGAGACCGATAAACCGAATGGGAGAACAGTCCATCTGAACCTCCCAAATGGCGTAATCATGGTTGTTAGCTTACTGGATTCATTGTCAAGCTTCACGTGCCAAAAGGCTTCTTTCACATCCAGTTTTGTGAATATTCTTGCTTGGCTAAGTTCTGGAAGTATGTCGTCAAATGTCGGTAATTTGTACCTTTCTCTCACAAGGACTTTATTCAGTGGCTGAGGGTCAATGCATATTCTGATCTTTCCATTGCTCTTTCGGACTACCGCCATCTGATTAACCCATTCTGTCGGCTCAGTAACGGGTTCAAGGATTCCTCTCTGTACTAAAGTGTCAATCTCCATTTTCACCTGTTCTTTTATTGCAATTGGGATATTTCTCGCAGGCAATGCCTTTGGTGTGGCATTTGGGTCTACTTTTAATTTCACTTCTCCAAGATCACCTAGGTCTTTCTCTACTTTTCCTATGAACTTGTCAGTATTGATGGTGACCATATTCATTTCCAACAATGTTGCCAGACCGAGAAGGCATTGAAACTCGTTTGGTACAACTGTGAAATTGACAACGTGTAATTCCCCCGTTCGCGGGTTTTTGACATTCAATTCGGCTTCTCCGAGAGGTTTTACAACAGTTTTATTCCACATTTTGAGGTTTGCAGACTTACGTTTCATCTGGCTTTTCTTCACATACCTACTATTAATTGTATTTGTTTCAGACCCAGTGTCTACCAGGAATTTTACATCGCAATTATTTACTGTCATAGAGGCCGTCACTGTGGACCTTTTCTCGGCTCTAACTAGGGACAGCCATAATTCATCTTCGTCTGCAGTGTCACATTGCTCAATAGAGTTTATTTTCTTACACTTTTTCCTGAAGTGGTTTCTTCCATTGCATGCATCACATGTTTTCCCCCAAGCTGGGCATTTTTCTCTTTTTGGCTCATGCATGTATCCACAGAATGAACATTCTTTCCTGATCATAGGTTTAGATGGCGATGGCTGCTTCGAGCGCGCACCGCCTACCGATTTGTTTTGGTTCGATCTGTATTCCTGTTTGCGGTCCGATGTTAGCACAGCCTCAACTTTATGAATTGGGGTCTCGCTTTTGCTTTCGCGAATTTCTTTTATATGCTTATTCGATTGTTCATAGGCTCTGCTGATCTTGATTGCTTTTTCTAGGTCTAAGTTTTCCTCCCTTAAAAGAAGCTCTTGCAGTTTTCCAGACGCACTGAATACGATTTTGTCTCTTAACATTCTGTCTGATTCTTTAAAATTGCATGATGCAGCCCGATTTCTCAATTCAGTTAGGAAGTTTTCAAAGGACGAGTACTCTTCAAGCTTCACATTCCAAAATCTGTGAGATTCTAACACTTCATTCTGTCTCGGATTGCAATAGTCATGTATTTTCTTTAATACAGTTTTGGGGTCATTTTTGTCTTCGCCCTCTTGCCAAGCAAATTGGTCATAAATTTCAATTACTTTCGGACCAGCACAGTGCAAAATAATAGCAGTTTGTGTTTCCCCACCTTTCTCTGACGCTCCACTGGCCGCTAGGTACACTTCGATTTGGCGTTTCCATTTCTTATAATTCTCTGCAACATTGCCATCAACAATGTTCAATTCTCCCGGTGGTTTGAATAAAGACTCGGCCATTGTGTAATGTGTTTTCGCGATTGTTTACAATTTGAATCGGTATATTGCGACGTTTCCAGGCTTAGAATTTGCGGAATCTGCTAACAGGAGACTTCCGACCACCGTCTGCCACCATGTTGATTCTTCTTGTATAACGACAAGGGATTGAAATGATAAGATTCTTGGTTAAACATACGACGTTTTAATCAGCCATGCCGCATTGATAACATGTACATAACAGGGAGTCTACTCTTGGTTTTACCCTTGAGACCAAGTTAAACTGGGTTATTTCCCTTAGCCTATCAACAAACTAAGGGAGAATTGACCGTTTATTCAACTTGTTAAAACCGGATTTAGCGGCAAGGCATCCATACAATGACTGTGAAAAAATATACATGCTTGAAATGAATGAATAAAGGTATATGCTTTAGTCTGTCAAATAAACATTTTAATCCTTGCTGGATTGCAGAGGTGGTCCGTCACGCATGTGATTTCTTATAACGACCGATATTTCTTAACCAGCTACATATACCTACTAAGCTTATATACAGTACTCACTCTTCTAAGCGACACTCAAAATATGTCTCATTGTCCGTTTTTAAGCCAGCTTAATGCAGAATAATGGTAATACATTGTATATAATGCTCATTCGTACAGATATACCCTTAATGCGTTTTCTGCATTACTTTTGTACTGCATGTACATGTAGCAGCCATCTGCTGTAAAATCTATTTCTGTCCTACTGATGCATTGCTAAACTTTGTCAATTGCTTTTATATGCAGTGTTTACAATAATGGATTGTATAGATTCCCTGGAAATATTTCGACGATGAAACCTTTCTAGTCAGAGTTCGTGTTTCCAAATAAACCGTGATGAACACAACTGATGTGAATTTAAAGCAGAATTTAATTATAGAGACCACAAACATACATCCAGCATTTATGGAGTTGGAATGTAAACAATCATAACTCAGAAGAATATGCTTACTTTCTTGGGATGTTCGACTGTATCGCAAGTCTTCTTCAGCTTAGTTAATACTGTGAACACTGTGCAATAGTCGAAAATTTCAAGAAACTTCCGAGTTATGAAATGTTGAACTCCAGTTGACAATGCCAGAAGAAGAGAACAATCGACATCATTGTAGCATTTATGGAAGTCTTAAATATAGTTTACACTTCCTTTTCGTCTAAATGTGGACATAATATATGCAAATACATTCAAAATATGATCTAACATGTTGCACAATTTGAATTGCTGTTATAACCAATTTTTACAATAGTCAAATATGCGTTATGCGTAAAGCGTAACCCTTGTCCGTGCGTCCGTCCATGCGTAGTCCGAATGTAAGGTTTTAGCGTTGAACTCGGTTATGAGCCAAGCACTGCAACTAGGGTTACACAAGTGCATGTGCATATGCACCTTAATGAGTAGGTATGCATTGCAGTTTGGTGACATTGCCATTTGACTCCTTGACCATTTTGACTTAGTTATGATTTTTAGTTTAAATCAGTTGTGGAATAATATAATGTTTCCATAAATTGCCAAGCATGCAGTTGGGCATACGTATTTTACGAACTTGCTTAGAACTATGTTACAAATACGAATCACAGTCAACCCACACTGCTTGGCCCGAGTCTATCTTCAAATTCAAGTACTATGGTGACCCAGGGCAGTGAAGGTAAATATACGAGTGATATTTAAAACATATTCATAGGTTTTATTGTAAATTAACCCTCTGTATGCTGCGTAAATTTTCTTCAACCATTTGTCGTTTTTTTCTGCCATTTCTTTGTAAAATATAATCAGAGTGTCAAACAGCTTTGATTCTGATGAAACGCCGAGTCGCCGAGTTACTCGGTGTCTCATCAGAATCAAAGCTGTTTGCAAAGGTTATCACCATTAATGTTTATATTAGACCGCATCACGCTAAAAGGTAAAGTAGAAGTGATATTAGAAGTAATCATTTTAGGGAAGACCCCATAGAACACACTGTCTTGATGATGTTAGTATCAGTCCTCAGAATGTTTGTATGTATGAATTATACAACCCAGAAGACTAATTTGATTTGTGTTTAGGAAACCAAATAACCACATATAACAGTTGCTCAATATGCACAGTAAGTGTTTAATCTCTTAAAACTCCTAATAAGTATCAACTCATTTATATTTAGTCTCTGAGGTAAACCAACTTTTATAAGAACTTTTTCAAAAAGCTCAATACATTCATACTCGAGTGATGTTTCTGTATGGGTATTATGCCTCGTCACGAAGTTTTGCGGGGCATAAACTGTAACTCTTGTCCGTGCGTCTGTCTGTCTGTCTGTGCGTAGTCCGAAGGTTTAGTTTTTGCATTGTACTGAGTTATGGCCCAAGTACTGCAGCTAGGGTCACGTACCTTCATATGCTTAAGTACCTTAATGAGTACAGCATGTTGCATTGCAGATTGGTATTCTTGACGTTTGACCTTGACCTTGACCATTGACCTTTTTGACGTAGTTAAGATTGTGGACTACTAAATGTTTCCATATATGTTCAGGCATGCAGCAGGACATACGTAGTTTACAAACTCGTCTCTAGTGTTTATAATATATGTATTCAAAGTTGAAGATATACAGCGTCTGTGTTAAAAATACAAAAAAGCCATCACGACAAGTAGTATATAAATGTTTATATCTATTTTACATATATAGGTATTGAAGGGATGTTATCGACAAGGCGTGGCCCAAGTCCCTCTCCAAGTACAGGTGCTGTGGTGGCCCAATGCAGTTAAGGTTAGTAAAGGAGTAATATTTGAAACAGATTCATAGGTTTGTTTGTTAAATAGAAGTGACATAAGAAGTAAGTTAACTAAGTCCTCATGATGTTAGTGCCAGTCTTCATGATGTTAGAATCGTTATACATACGAGTTATACAACTCGGGGAAACTAATTTGCTGTGAGATACTGAGTCAAGCAGATATGAGAACTAAATTCCAAACGCTCTGGGACAAACCTTTATAGATGGATACACTCGAGTGATGTTTCTTTTAAAAACATATTGACGTTAATGCCCGCCACAAAGTTATGAATTAATCAAATAATCGCATTATGGTCAAGCATGCAGCGGGATATCCGTGTTTACAAATTTATTTGTTCTAGTATTTATGACATGTCTGACAATATACAGCGTCTATGGAAAAATACAAATACGGATTACATCAAACCAGACCAATATTAAATAAATGTTTATCTTTCTATTGTTTATTTAAACTATATAGGTAATGAAGGGATGATATCAACAATGTTTAGATCAAGTCCTCCGAATTCAAGTGATGCGATGTTCCAAGAGAGTGAAAGTAAGTAAAGACGTGATAATTAAATCATACTCGTAGGTTTTGTTTGCTAAACGGAAGTGACATTAGACGTACTCATTGTAGTATAGGACTGCACTAACACACGGTGTAGTAAGTCCTCAAGATGTTAGTATCAGTCCTTATGATGTTGGAGTCTTTGTACATGTGAATTTTACAAATCTGGAAACTAACTTAATTTGCGTTTAGGAACATAAATAACCACACATAATTTAGCTGCTCAATATACACAGTAAGTGTTTATACCTTTAGAAATCCTAATAAAATCAAAACATGTATACTAAGTATCTGAGGGAAAACTACTTATATAATAATTTTTTTCAAAGCTCGATACATTCGTATGTGGGTATAACACTCGAGTGACGTTTCTGTACGGGTTTTATGCCTCGTCACGAAATTTTGCGGAGAATATTTTGCTTGTCCGTGCTTCCGTCCGTCCATACTTAGTCCGAAGGTTACGTGTTTGCATTGAACTGTGTAGCGACCCAAGTACTGTAGTTAGGGTCATCATCTTCATATGCTTATGTACCTTAATGAGTACAGCATGTTGCATTGAAAATTGGTAGTTTGACCATTTTGACCTAGTTAAGATTTTTAGGTGAACTCAGTAATTAACTAATAAATGTTTCCATACATGTATATGGTTAAGCATGGAGCAGTGCATATGTATTTTATTAACTAGATTTACAAAACTATTTCTAGTGTTTAGAAGAGACGTCTTCTAATGTAACAGCGGCGTAAAAATACGGATTACATCAAACCAGGTCAATAATAGCTAAATATTTGTTGTTTGCTGTTTCTTTAAAATGTATAGGTAATAAAGGGATGCTATCCACAATGCTTGACCCAATTCCCTATTCAAGACAAGTTCAAGTGCCATTGTGGCCCAGGACAGCGAATTTAGTAAAGAAGGGAGATTCGTAAGTGTTGTTTATTAAACGGAAGTGTCATTAGAAGTAATCATTTCAGTGTAGGACTGTACTGAACACACAGTCTAGCAAGTCCTCATGATGTCAATGTCAGTCATCGTGATGTTGGAGTTTTTTGTACATTCGAATTTTACAACTCAGGAGACTAACTTAATTTGTATTTAGAAAAATAAATAACCACGCTTAACATATGCTCAATATGCACAGTAAGTGTTTAAAATTTCAATCTAATAAATTTCAAAACATGTGTTTTCAGTCACTAAGCTAACATATATTGGACCTATTTCAAAAAGCTCAATCCCTTTATAGATGATTATACATTTTTACATTTAGTTTGTATACTCGGTCATGAAATTATCTTATCCTTGTCCGTACGACCGTCCGTCCGTCCGTTACGTCCGAAATTAAGTTTTTACGTTTAATTCGGTTATGAATAATTACTGCAGCTAGGGTCACACAATTGTATATGCTTATGCACCATGATGAGTACAGCATGTTGCATTGCACTCTGGTGACCATTACCTTTGACCATGACATTTGTGATATTGGTTAAATATTTGTGTTAAACTCAGTTATGATCTAATAAAATGGTTGCAGATTTGGTCAAGCATGCATCGGGGCTTCCTTATTTGACAACCGAATTCTCCTTTTTATGACATGTGTTCAAAGTTGAAGATATACAGCGTCTATGTTAAAAGTACGAATTACAACAAACCAGACCAATAATAGATAAATGTTTATGATTCTATTTTTTCTTTCAAAGGCATAGGCAATGAATGGATGTTATCCACAACGCCTGACTCAAGTCCCTGTCAAAGTTCAACTGCTGCTGTGACCAAAAACAGTGAAGGTTAGTAACGGAGCAATATTTGAAACAGATTCGTATGTTTTGTTTCTTAAATAGAAGTGACATTAGACGAAATCACTCCAGTTTAGGACTTTACTTAAAACGCAGTCTAGTAAGTCCTTGTGATGTTAATACCAGTTATCATGATATTAGAGTCTGTGAACACATAAATTATACAACTCAGAATATGTCCTTAATTTGTGTTAAGGAAAACAAATCACCACGCATAACAGCTGCTCAATATCCACAGTAAGTGTCCGACCTTTTTGACCTGGTTGCGTTTTTGCATTGAACTGAATTATTGACTAGTAAAATATTTGCATTTATGGTTAAGCAAGCAGCGGGACACCGTGATTTACAAACACAGTACTAGGTTTTATAAGAGCAGTGATCTTAGATAGAAATAAACAGTGTAGGACTGCACACAATCTAGTAAGTCCTCATGTTGTTAGTGTCAGTTTGGGTTTTTGTACATAAACTTTACACAACTCAGGAGACTACCTTAATTTGTGTTTAGGGAAAAAACTAACCAAGCATAACAGCTGCCCAATATATACAGTAAGAGTTTAAACTATAGAAAATCTAATAAGAATAATACAAATCAAATAAATATTAGATAAATGTTTATAGTTCTACCGTTTATTTAAAATGCATAGGTAATGAAGGGATGTTATCCAAAATGATTTACCCAAGTTTCTCTCCGAGTTCAAGCGATGCAGTGGCTTTAGATAGTGAAGGTTAGTAAAGGAGTGATATTTGAACACACAGTATAGTATGTCCTCGTGATGTTAGTGTCGGAGTCCTCATGATGTTAGTCTTTGTACATATGGATATACAGCTCAGGAAACGCTCTTCACCAGGAAAGAAAGAAAAATCAAATGCTCTCAAAATGAAATAAGTACCTGCCAACCGCTGCTAAAATGAACTGTATGTAGATCTTTTTTCAGAATTGAGAAAATATTTAACCCTTACTTTGCTAAAAGAACTGGTATATGTAAACAGTTTTGTGTTGTCAAGTGTTGCTGTTCGGGTGGCTGTTTGTTCTGTATGTGGTGTTTATACTATTCTTATTTCCATCTGATTTTTCGCCCAAGATTTGATCGGAGTTTCACACAGTTTTGATGCTCGTGAGCATCTGTGTTATTTGACATCCTATCTGGATCCAACCGCTTTGCAAAGGTCGTCACATAACATACCTTTTCAGCGGCTAGCTGTCTATTTTCATTCTTGTTCTAGTTTTCCACCAATCAGAAACTATGCTACGTTGTAATTTGCATATTACCTACTAGTATTTGGCAGTAAACTGTATTTTCATTAGTTAATACATTGACTGGTATACAGCCTTTTTATAATGCCTGTACACATGGCCAAACTATGTAAAATCCAGATATACAGTCTGCTAACGTGTCTAAATTCCTGGGGTCATATTAGATTGGGATTTAAAGAATTTAGACAAACGAAATTGTTATGGTTGTGAAAATTTAACAACTGTTGTTAATAGTAAATGGTGATAGATCTAATCTAACTAGAAGTAATACACTTCAACAGTATGAAACAGTATGAGTATAATGTAGTAAGAAACAATATGTATACAAAGTATAAACAACAGAATCAGTATTAATTATCTTCAAATACAGTTTTATAAATGTATTTGTCTGAATGTAGTAAAATATTTGTTTATTATAAATGTAAACAGATCCATGAATTTGAAGTCTCGGGTGCTGGAGAAATCGCCTAGTTAAGAAATCGCCTACAATTACATATATAGTAAACCAATTCGATATTTCTCCTAGAGAGCAGTTATACAGTGATTGTAATTCGCACCTATGGTACAGGTAGTGATAACATGACAGAACTATAAAGAACGTTTGTAACAACAATAAATTGTCCTGTTGTGTTGTTTTCCAGATCAAAATGACCCAGATTAGACAATCAGTGCAGCCCTTGATCACCACCTGGAATTTGCAGCCCATTATTACAGGGGTTGATAATTATATACCGATTATTAGCAGAAAGTGAAAAGGTCATACGCACGCAACAAGTTATAATATGAGTCTTACTTCTTGTTAGATGATCTGGATCCAATAAATGTTCGAAAAGCAATATTAGTTAGTACAAAGTTTCGGTTACAACAGTAATAAATAAAATTAATATTTTCGGCAAATAACCGATCCCCGGTACGGCACTTTGTTGGAAATGGCTAATTCCACAGACAGAATTTATACATATTTATACAGAAAGACAGAATAAAAACTGCAAAGGAACATCCATGTCAAGTGTTACAAACTTCCATCTAGTGATTTAGGTAGGTTGACTGACTTCAGACAGTGAACAGATACAATATAGCCCACATTAAGCAATAGCGAAAACATTAGCTTAATATAATCTAGCAGATTGACAAATTCACGAAAGATGATGAAATCAGTCTATTTTGTGTAGCAGCGGTGCAGCAGATGGATTGATACAGCAAAAATATGCGAGCGTATAGCATATGCACGTCAGTAAAACGAACTTGTAAGGCTATTTACCACCATCAGCATTTGGAACGGGATGAAAATACAATAAATACCGACACCAATCACAGGCGGGGCTTGTGAAATTAAACACGCGTGCTGCAATGCAGCCTTTATTGTGCAAAACAATAAATGATTTGTTGAGTTTAAAATCCTGACCAGAACCACTGACATTATTATGTCATTTATATCAAATCAATGTTCATATCCTATAAGTCTCTTTAAATATCAACAGAACAGAACAAATATCTTTCATTAAATCAACAGATACAAGTATTATGATGAGACCAAAGTGTTAAGTTGGATAATGAAAACACATGCTTTATTAGTTTTGAATTATTGACCAACTAAACACATGCATACTTCAAAGGTCTACAACATCCACGTCGCCTGGCAACATCTTGATTTTAGATGCAACGAAACGTGTTATGCATTGGTAATGTTATGTAAACATTCACAAATAGGATCTGCTCTGTTTGCTTATGGTGTAATATAGATCTGATTCTACAGCTTATTCCTGAGCCAACACGAGAGAGAGATAGAGTATAGTAGAGTAGTGGCCTTAATAGTATTAATTACTTTCCCCAACCACAGCACTGGGGCTCTGGTTGTTGGCTCACTGTGATATAAAGCTACTTACTGAAGGCTATTGCTACGGCTCTATCACCTTGTGATTTGGATCGTGGAAGTAGGTTGAGGTTAACTTTATATTGTTTTACAATACATGTAGATTCAGTTAATGATATCACTAATGTAACTAAATTCTATATGCTTTAAAGTGTATTCAATTTGTTATCTTCATATCAATATAGATATACACGCGTTCATGCACATTTTTATAATAGGTAAAATGAAGAACTAATTAGATATTTAAAAAAAATGCTTTGACAGTTTAATATTGATTTCCTATAAAATTAACTTGATATATTTCAATAATTGCTTCTTCTACTCCAAGTCATTTCCATTACATGCCTCTCTGCTAGTATAATAATAAGCAACTCTTCATAGAATTAGTTCCCTGTACTAATAGAATCTCCAAACGTTGAAATTAATATGGCAGATATTTTATACCATTATCGTCAATATTTGAATGTCGCTGAATATCTTTTTTAAAAGATATTTCTTGTTACTTTATAATGATTGTTAAATTTATGAATGGACAAGAACTAATTAAATTTCTGTGTTTACTTTAAGAGGAAATAGAATGGGCAGCTTTGGATTATAGAGTTGAAGACTATGAACCATCCAATTTAACCACGAGCGATTCAAGTGATGATTCAAAATCTGAAAATGATGTCTCAGATAATGGCAACATGCCCGTTTTAAACCAATACTGATACAGCACACTACAGCTCAGAAGAACTTGTTCAAGAAAGTGTCAGCAATATTCTGATAATGTCCCATACCAAGATATAGCTGTCCATTTAGCAACACCAAACATGACTGTGGTGCAGTCTACAACGAGACATGATGGAAGAAAAAAAGGAGCAAAAAGCTGTAAATTTTGCATGAAATTGATAGCCAAGTTACCAAGCTATTTTGAGCAAAACCATTGAAATGAATTGGAGATTATGAATGTTCTAGCACTGCAGAAGACGTCTTCAGAGAGTAAAGTCAATGAATGAAGGAGACTTTCTTCACAACAAACAAGTAATTGATAGTCAAAAGGGAACACTGTGCATTAAGCTGTGAACTTTGAGATTATTGGTCAGATTATACATTGGATAACTCGAACCTCTCTGATCTCGAATTGATTTGTATGGTCCCTTGAAGATCGAGATATTTTTTTTATATATAACTCTTTTTCATATCGTAGAAAGCATTTGCAGTATTCATTTCCAATTAGGTTGAGATAAAGTGTTTGTATTTAGCTCACTTGAGCATATGCTCAAGACGAATTATTAGTATGGCACATCCTTTGTCGGCCGTCTGTAAATGCCAATTCACAGTTAATGACCCAACGACGATAGTGGTGGGACATTAAGTGTTTGTTTTTTCCATCCGTCCGTCTAACATCCTGGTTTGACTTTGCGTTTAACTCAGATAGTCAAACACTAGAAGACTTCATCTGGATGATGGATACGTCTAGAGAAAAACTACTACCTTGTATTGAATAAAGGTCACTCTGACCTATATTATCTGTTTCACTGACTTTGATTAGACTTTGCGTTAAGCTACATTTCTCTTGTTAGACTTTGTGTTAGGCGGGGACATGTGCAGTTTTATAAACATGTTTCTAGTTCAAACACGATCTCCTTCTAATGTATGTGTTGTTCATTGGTGAAACTTTACACATATGTTACAGAAAGGAACATTTTCAACTGCTTTCTATGTGGATGTTTTGTTGTCAAGGCAAGGATAGACAAAATCTTTAAAACGTCTTCTTGTTAGAAACACCTGACATATATACATACATTAACGAGTACTTTATTTATAGTATATTGCAGTTCTGGTCAAGATTCAGAATTTCTCATACATGTCAATTAATTGTCCTTCAACAAAGTTGTTGAAATATTTTATATTGAGTTCTGTGTCCCTTGGTTAGTTTGTGCATTTAACCAATTAGCATCTAGTACCACGATTATGCGCCATTTACAAACTGTACTTGCGAAGAGAACACGTGTGCTATAAAAATGTAGACCCAGATCTTAAAGAAATCATCTGTTCAGGGTCTGCACTCTTTGTCATTTAACAAAATAACAAAACAACCATGAATATTAAAAATTGGACGAAACTTAATTGTAAACTGGAATCGTTTTTTTGAATTATCAGGGATGAATGATTTATGGACTTACTACTAAAGCTAGGGTTACACAACTTTACATGTACATGCGTCTTAATAGGTACAATAGGTGCACTGTAGTTTGGTTACCTTGACCTTTGAACTCTCTGGCATATATTTAGTATTTGCCTTTAGTTCAGTTATGGAATTAGAACTGCAGCTACAGTCACACAACTGTACATGATTAAGCTTCTTAACGAATACAGTATGGTGCATGGCAGTTTGAAAACCATGACCATCTCTTGATCTCGGTTAAGGTTTTGCGTTTAGCTCAGTTATGTAATGAGCACTGTAGCTACCATCATGTAACTTCACGTGCTAATGCGTTTAAATTTGTACAGCATATTTAAACGCTGTTTGGTGACCTTTGACCTTATTAACCTATGTCATCTTTGGTGATGTTTTTCGTTTTTACTTAGGGACTAATTAAGCACCTAAATTATAGACTAAGCACCAAAACAACTAAGGTCAGACAACATAACATGCCTTTCCGCCTAAATAAGTTCAGCATGTTTCATTGCGATTAGGCGACTTTGACCCTTAACCTTAATCTCTGTTATTTTGGTTAAGTTTTGTGTGTAACGTAGTTTTGGTCTAAGTACCGCAGTTACAGTCACGCAACTGCTCATACTTATAATGCACTTGAATGAGAACAGCATGTTGCATTACAGCTTTAATGGCTTGTACCTTAACCTCTGTGACCATGGTTGAATGTTTGCCTGTATGTCAGTTATCGACTTATTAAATGTTTGCATTAATGGTCAAGCATGTCACTGGCGGCGTTACAAACACATTTCTAGTTGTTTTTCACAGAAGTATCGTGTTTATCTGATCATGTAACGTTTGATGTAAATTAACATACATTTGTATTCAAGTTATTGTATCAATATGATATCCACACGGTTTTAATTTCTGTGGACTTTTATGTTTATATAAAAGTATGAAGATTCGTTTTACTTGTCACTAGTCAATTTGATGTTTGATTCAATATGTTCCATTAGTAATTATGGGGCGTATAATTTGATTTAAAAACTACTGAAAGCTTATTTCAGGGCATCTAATTATCATATGCACTTTTTCAGACTGTTTTCATGAATCTTTAATGTGTATAGGGATTCGTAAGCATTTGCTAGATTAAAATCGTCGCTTTTAAATGGTATTAAGCGGTCACTCAAGAAATATCCTTGAGGATATCTTCAATACAAGTGATTGTTTAATTCATGATAAAAATAATGCATAAAACTCCTTCTGGACGTTTTCTGGAATATTTTCACCCGGCATTAAGGCTAAGCAGTCACTTGTCTTCAATGATCTTAATAATACTTCAGTTAATGGCCGCTTATGCCTGTATCATTGTTTACACTTAGATAGTACTGACATGCGACCTTTTTATACAGCGAATGCCGAAACGTCACAGTTCTATAAGTAGTCCATGGGAGTCCTTAACCGTCTATATGTAGCCAGTTGCGACATTTTAATATCGAATAAAAGCTTACGACTCCCTTAAATTGCCTAAGTCACACCCACACACTCGTTTTCCTAGTTAAAATGACATTGAATTAGTTTGTAATAGAACACGTCGCATCGAAATAGTAATTAAGTAAAAGGTAATGTATCAGACTTTTTGTTTATTGCTAATGTTTGTTTCCTATCACATAAACCCTTACTGTGGAACTGTGTCACCGTCGTCTATGTTGTGGGTAAGTCCAGCGGGGATACCTTTATTTACAATATTTGTAAAGCTAGGGTGACTTTGAGAGAAGTGTGAGGTTAGGACGTCCGTAAACCGGTTTAAACCCCCAGTGGTGTTTTTGCTGCTGACCGTGCCAAGGCGGTACTCTCTTTGTCACCCTTCCTTTTGTTTGTCTTGCGTCTTTGTGCTTGTGGTTTGTTCATGTTGTGGAACGTTTGTCCCTGGTTCTTGTGTGTCTTTTGGTGTTTTCTGTGTTCATTTCGTGTGTGTGTGTGTGTGTGCGTTTGGGTGTGTGGTTGTGTGTGTGTGTGTCATGCTGTCTATCGGTGTTTTGGTGGTGGTTGCGTCTTGCATGTGGCTTTGCCTGCTTGACTTTACTACTTTTCCATTTAACCTTTTGTAAATCGGATTAAGTGCGTCCCTTTATGTCAAATAGTGCATATCCTAATTAGATCCTTTGATATTGGTGTATAGTATTCAGAAATATACTATACGTACATCAGTCCATACACTAAAAGGGTTAAGTTCAGTTTCGGAATAAAATTATCTTTGACACCTATTAACAATCTGAACCATATATTTACACCCGAGACATAGACTTTCGAATTTACAATGTCATGAATGTAGTATAATAAAAATAGTGAAAGATCAGAAGTTTTGGTAAAAACATTATTCAGTGTCTGGTCAATGTGGTTTTGAGTGAAATCCCTGCTCATTCAGTATTTAGCCATTGACGTGGAAATATCTAGAAGTTTCGCATATTGCTTCGCATATTGCCAACATTATTGACGTTTTTTGTTGAGCTGTCTAAACTAAACTATTTTAATAGTACAGTACTCAGAAGTCAAGAGCTAGACATTTGACTTGCATGTACAACATAAACCTGACTACAAACAACTATGTAAAATAATGGGGTACCCAGTCAGGCTTATACAGGAAGCTCATGGGCAACATGCATTACTTTCATTATGCATTAAGTAACCTTTATATTTTTGCTTTTATCATTAATTGATAGGTTAGATCATAAAGTTTGTTCATGACAGTCGCTGTTGAAAGATCGCTGCTGAAATGTTTTACTGTAAAACAAGTCAAACCAAGGCGGATCTGCTCAAAGCGCGCATCGACCTAATCACACAGACCGACTGCCAGGTACGTATCACGCAGACAGACTGTCACGTACAACGTATCACGCAGACAGACTGTCACGTACGACGTATCACGCAGAGAGACTGTACATATCGCACAGACAGACGGTTACGTACACCGTATCACGCACACCGACTGTCACCGACATTGTATGACAATTGTAAATTAGATTAAGTGCATCCCTTTATGTCAAACAGTGCCCGTGATCTTGGTTTATAGTGCTCAGAAATGTGCTATACATCAGTCCATACACTAGAAGGGTTAAGTTCAGTTTCAGAATAAAATTATCTTTGACACTTATTAGCACTCTCAGCCTTATATTTACACCCGAGACATAGACTTTCGAATTTACAATGCCATGGACATATAGTATAATACAAACAGTTAAGGATCATAAGTTTTGATAAAAAACATTATTCAGTGTCTGGACATAGCGGTTTTGAGTGAGATTCCTGCTCATTCAGTATTTAGTCCTTGACATGGAAATATTTAGAAGTTTTCGTATATTGCCAAAATTTGCCAGTTTATTTAAATAAGAAACAAAGTTGTGTCCGCAAAAGGCACGTACGTTTAAGACTGACGTGTATTTTCTCAGATATGAGATTCAAAACCGCTACATGGGAAATCTGGAAACGTTGGAGTTGGCAATGTCAACATGTAAAACGTTACTGTGATAAAATATAGGAAAATTCTGGTATTAATGTTTTTAACGAAACTTGAAAATGAACAGTATAACATTTCTTCACTGAGCTTTTACGATTTCTCTACACTCTATACTACTCTACCTCACCATCTTATAAAGGATAAACTGATTAAATAATAAATTAATAGAAAAAACCTTTGCCAGAGAAAACAAAATGTTCCTTGTTTGTAATGTTCCACGTTCATTCTTTTCGAATTCAGAAGTTGAACATTACACAATGTGGACTTGCCTTGATGTTTGTATATCTCTTACCTTTCTTTTAGATAATATATTTGTGCGTTATGGGGGTACCATATATCGTCAAATTGTTGGTATACCCATGGGTACAAATTGTGCTCCTCTTGTTACAGATTTGTTTTTGTATTGCTATGAGAGGGCTTTTATGCTTAGCTTAAAACCTGATACACAGACCGATATTGTTAATGCTTTTAATAAAACTTCCAAGGTATTTAGACGATATATTGAATTTAGATAATCCTTATTTTGAAACTATGATTTCTTCAATTTACCCGAAAGAACTGTCTTTAAACAAAGCGAATCAATCTGACATTATAGCTTCATTTTTAGAATTTAATATTTCAATTACAAATGATAAAGTTTCGTCCAAAATATACGACAAAAGAGAATATTTTAATTTTAAAATTGTTAATTATCCTTTTCTAGATGGTTATGTGCCCCGTTTTACATCTTATGGGGTTTATATTTCTCAACTTATTCGATTTGCCCGAGCCTGTTTTTGCTTGAAGATTTTAACAGTCGTAATTTAGTTATAACTGATAAACTTCTTAAGCAAGGTTACAGATATCACAAACTTCGGAAAACGTTTTCTAAATTTTATTATCGAAATTTACCACTCATTAGTAAATATAATTGCAATCTACGGATGTTACTGCAACAAAGCATTTCTCAACCAGAATTTTATGGGGATGTTATCTACAAACTTAGGAAAATTCGGGGTCATATCCATTTTCATGATTTGTTTATAAAACGCATTAAAGCATTTAAGGTTATGATCCCATTATATTGCAACACACTGCATGTTTGTTTATCCACCCTTTTACAGTCGGTAGCTACGCTTCCCTCTTTGCTTGCGCGATGACAGGCCGAGGCTTCCCTTCAGGTGCTCTGACTTCAGCAAAGTCATTGAGTACATATTTGACGGATTGTCACAGTTATTATGTTGTCCTGTGTTCACCGTCGTCTATGTTGTGGGTAAGTCCGGCGGGGATACCTTTTTTACACTATTTGTAAAGCTAGGGTGACTTTGAGAGAAGTGTGAGGTTAGGACGTCCGTAAACCGGTTTTGCTACTGATCGTGCCAAGGCGGTACTCTCTTTGTCACCCTTCCATTTGTTTGCCTTGCGTATTTGTGCTTGTGATTTTGTTCATATATGGAGTGTTTGTCTCTAGTTCTTGTGTGTATGTTGGTGTTTTCTGTGTTCATCTCGTGTGTGAGTGTGCGTTTGGGTGTGTGGTTGTGTGTGTGTGTCATGCTATCTATCGGTGTTTTGGTGGTGGTTGCGTCTTGTATGTGGCTTTGCCTGCTTGACTTTACTACTTTTCCATTAAACCCCAGTGGTGTTTTGCTACTGACCGTGCCAAGGCGGTACTCTCTTTATCGCCCTTCCTTTTGTTTGCCTTACGTCTTTGTGCTTGTGATTTTGTTCATGTGTGGAGTGTTTGTCTTTAGTTCTTGTGTGTATGTTGGTGTTTTGTGCATTCATCACATGTGTGAGTGTGCGCTTGGGTGCGTGGTTGTGTGTGTATGCGTGTGTGTCATGCTATCTATCGGTGTTTTGGTGGTGGTTGCGTCTTGTATGTGGCTTTGCCTGCTTGACTTTACTACTTTTCCATTGAACTAACGCATGAAGTTGAGAACAAAATTAAACATGATAGCAGCAGTGTTGAATGCCGGATTTGTACCCTGTATCATGCAAACATGGATTACTTCTTGATTAAAAAAGCCACATCGATTGCGATCATGAACTGCGTTCAAATATTGTAAAAGTTTCGGACCAATTGGCAGACTTGTTGTGGAAGAAGCATTAAATGTCACATGTTACAGTTTCCCAAAATTGTAAAAACCCTTATACTAGTGCTCAACTAACAGTGCACTAAAACTTGCAGGTTAATTTCCTTACATGTACATGCTACTGCAATTTTTTTTAACATACATCTATGGATATGTTTGTCAGCTGCCACTTAAATGCACATGTATATTTTGTACTGCATTCAATGAGAAGACTTGGTATTGACCGCATATAAACAATGCGAGGACTTTTTACCAGTTTTGTTTAAGTTCATTACAAATCGACCCTGAGTTTTATTTTGGTGCTTTCTCATACTGAATCATGCTTTACTAACGTTGTACAGTTCTGCAGAAGCTCTTCAAATTGTGAAAAGAGTTGATATAGTGTGTAAGACAAAGCGAGCTAATCAGAGTTATTTTGACCTAAAAATCAAACGTCAGCGCATGCTGTATTATCAGTTTCCCCTTTTCCGACGAGCAGGATGCCAACACGCTGAAACTAAACACATATCTGTCGACAATGAGCCCCCCCCCCCCCTTCGTGACTTTAACGTATCTGTTTTCCCTCCAATCCTTTTCAATTGCAATTTACTGGTGTTGGCCTAAAATGACCTATCCTCAAAATGTAAGCAATGCTTAGTTTAAGCAATACTCATTTAGATGTCTTACTGGGATGTCCTCGAATGGAAGTCCTCATTTGTAATTGAAATATGGCGGAGTCCTCAAAGTGATTTCTAAGAACACGTTTAGGTGCTAAAGCAGAGAGAATTCACAAAAAAGCAGCTTATTTACGGTAAGATAAGTGTGTTACATGATGGTCTTTCCATAGCCCGACTCCTTATGATAGTCCTCCTGATGCCGGTAAATGTCAAGGTCCTCACACAAGTCATGCAGTACGCACATGTGTGTGTGTGTGCGCGCGCGTGTGTGTGTGTGTGTGTGTGCGCGTGCGTGCGTGCGTGCGTGTGTGTGTGTGTAAAACATTTGCAAGCAGTCTGGTGTCTAGGTCAGACCCGGATAAACTACAGCCTCATCAGGATCCATGCTTATAAAGCTTTTAGTTGAGTCTGAGTTTCGTTCTCAAGCTTTTGATTGGTTAGATTTGAGTTCTCAAGTTTTTGATTGGTCAAATCTGACCAGTCAAAAACTTGAGAACGAAGTCAGACTCAACTAAACGTTTTATAAGCATGGACCCAGGATACAAACCACCTGACACTCGGACAAAGTGTCTGTAGACAGAGTCAATATATGCTGTGTTCAGGCTATTAACCCTTTCCCCGTTCTATGTTTATTCCAAATTTCAACACCTACTGGATATTCATAGACGAAATAATTGTAATGAAATATTGAAGGTGAAACATTGTAGCCATTTTAGAAACTAAAGAAACAAATATATCGAATTCCATTAGCAAACAGAACAAACCCTGATCAGACGGCTCCTATAGGAGCCGTCTGATCTGGATCTACTCTGTTTGCAGATGCATCCAAACGCGTTTATATTAGGGAAAGGGTTAAGCAGCCAAATGTTTGAACTGGTACAGCGTTAACCCTTTACTCAATAAATGCGCCTTTCTACGCCTCTGCAAACAGAGTAGATCCAGATCAGATGTAGAAGCCTATGATATAACAGAGATATGATCCTACAGTTTCTGCCATGGCCAAAAACAATACTATATCCATGTGTTATTATAACAATTAATCTTATCAATACATGTATTCATGACGTCATTGTGTCTATCATGAATGTTCGCAGAGAAAGGGTTAATGAGGAAGCCACGGTTAAAATCGATATTTTCTCGTCACAAACAACATCTGCCCGTTTTCCGTTCGACTCTAGGCGACATCTGATCGAAAGTGTGCATGTGTATTTCATGGACCAGTCTTTCATGAACGTTGCAAATTGCTTTTATCCAGACGAGGTGTCGATACATTTTTAAAATTCATTACCTCATAGGCGTGTTTTAGATCCACCCTCTTTGAATAAACTACCGAAAAGGAGCATTTACTAGCGACAGGGATTTGTTTAAGAATTTTATAGTTTTGAAACCATTGTGATAAATAGAGCATTTGTTCCCATTTGCTCTATTTATCACTATGGTTTCAAAAAGTTACTTTCACAGAGGTGTCAAAAGGCGTCAATATGAGGGAATCAGTTAAAGACCCAAACCGCTTGTCCGTATAGGTGAATAAAAGCAAATAGAAGTAAGATCTAACCCTTCGCTTGCTGAATTTTAAAATACATCTCTCCTTCTTTACCCATGCCCTGTTGTATAATTACATACATCTTCACTGTGTACAATTAGTTCGCTGTGCAATCACTACTGTGGAGTGCACTGGTTGCACAATCAACTTGTAAATAGTGCAGACCCTGATGAGACAGCTCCTGCAGGAGCTGTCTCATCTGGGTCTGCACTATTTACAGGTAGGTATATTGACGTGAATAGTAAGCGAAGGGTTAAAATACGGGAGCAAACGACGTTGCAATAAAACATGAGTATACAGATTCACACATTTGGAGCACTAAAGTGTATGTGTTGGGGGTGGGGGTTCGGTGTTTGTTCCCGTAGGAGCGGACTAATCAGAGTCTGCTATGTTTGCTTATGAAATTATATTGGATCGGACTCATACGTTTATGTCAGTACCAACAATTCCTGTGTAAATGTGTCATTATTTAAATTCAGTTAATAAACGTAGTCGTGCAAGTGCACTCTTTCAGCCGGAACTACCTTTTCAACATTACCGTTTACTTATAGAAATGTTTTTTTCTACGCTCTAAAAGATAGTCCAGTGAACAACAATAATAATAGTTTTTTGATACTTGATAGTTGATACACATCTAGAATTATTAGTAAACTGATATCAACACTTAATTGTTAAACGTATTCCTCAGAAATCATTTGATAGAATGATTATTTTAAGACTGAATATGCCCTGTGCAAAACTTTCTTGCAGATGTTATCGAAGAAATTAACCATTGCCTCCATAGATACGCCTTTCCACGCCTCTGTAAAAATCACCTATTGAAACCATAGTGATTAATAGAGCATTTGATCCTCTAGGAGCAAATGCTCTATTTATCACAATGGTTTCAAACTACAAAATTCTAAAAAAATTCTTTTCTCTAGTTAATGCTCCTGCTTGGTAGATTCATTCAAAGAGGATGGGTCTAAAATAGCCTAAGAGGTAATGGGTTAATGATAACCAGCAAGGAGATAAGTCGCAATCAAAATTTATTGACGACAATTCATGGTTAGGAGTATGAGCCGTTTATCATCCACAGTGTGCAACATTAAAAATCGATAAACAGAAAACTGAGACGTACATGTACCGTTAAACCCCGCTAAACCAGACTTCTAGTAGGGATATAATTAAATACTTTTAGATAAGCGGCTGCTTAATGCAGAGTGAAAGTCATACAAATAGCTCCTAGAGGACCTTTCTGCATAACTCTCACCTTGCATTAAGCTGCCATCTATCTCCAAGACCGATATAACATTTAACGCTGGGTTTAGAGGAGTTTTACAGTATATGAAACAAAAGTGCCGACTAAGCGATTCACACATATTAACCAGCGAGAAATCCAAAACTAATTTTAGCTCGTCTTCTTCGAAGAAAAGATCACTGGGTCGTAGGAGTTGTCGTTGTCGTCGTCGGCGTGCAAAAACTCAAATGTAGCTCATTACTCGAAAGGTATAAGAGGTAACAACATTAAACGTCATAGATTAGTAGATCTCACTGAGGGAAGATTCCCTACATGAGAACCATAACTCTTGATTTCAAATTTTTTGAATTATGGCCTTTTTCCCCTTTTTGTTTTAAATTTAGGGTGGACAAGCACCAACTCAGACGAGCGTTGGCACCTCACGCGGCTCTTTTTAAACCAAATCTCCACATTTGTTGACTTTAACCACAATTGTACCCTGTGTTCTTAACCTTTAGCCTGCTATGGGCGGATGACTGAATGTCCAAGCAAACAGTTTGGATCCAGATGAGACGCCGAGTAACTCGGCGTCTCATCAGGATCCAAACTGTTTGACGCCCTGATAGTATTGGTAGACTAACTGATTATAGCTAGAATTTTGAAAATGTCGTGGGTGAAACATTCTGTAAAAATAATTTGCTCAGCAGGCTAAAGGTTAAAACATAGGTAGACAGTGTATTATAACCAGGTAAGAGGGCTCCTGAAGGACCCATCGATGCCAATGCCATATACCAGTAAATATTATGTTTGCTGTGCACCCTCAACATGACCAATGGATGGGTTCCAAAATAAAAAGTGAAGTAAATATCCTATAAAACTTGAGAATAAATAGGTAAACCCTTTCCATCTTAGGCTATTTTTTTTATCCAACCTCTTTGAATAAATCTATCGAAAAGGAGCATTAATTAGAGAAAAGGATTTTTTAGAATTTTGTAATTTGAAACCATTGTGATAAATAGAGCATTTTCTCCTATACGAGCAAATGCTCTATTTATCACAATTCAACAGGTGACTTTTACATAGGCGTAGAAAGGTGTATTAATGGAGGAAAGGGTTAAAGCATTTCTTTATAGATCTCACCTATTTAAACTGAACTTGTATTTTGCGATTACATGTATATCTCTTTCTGTCCAACTCACTCTTTGTCTGTCTATCTTTGCCCGTCTCTCTCTCCACTCTCTCTCTCTTTCTATCTGTATGTCTCTCTGTCTGTATGTCTGTCTGTTGTCTGCCTGTCTGTTTGTCTGTCTTTCCCCCTCTCTCTCTCTCTCTCTCTCTCTCTCTCCTGTCTGTCGCCCCCTCTTTCTCATTCTCTCTCCCACTGTCTCTATATTTCTGTCTGTCTATATCTGTCTGTATGTTTTTTTCTGACTGTCTGTCCGTCTTTTTCTGTGTCTATCTCTGTGTGTGTCTATATTAGTTCATAAGAAAACAAAATAGACCCTGATCACACATCTCCTACACAAGAAAGGCGTATTTATGCAGTAAAAGGTAAAACGTTTTCCTGACTCACCAATATGTAGTTTCACCTCTAACCTTAACCCTTTCACCGCCAATGTCGCAAAAATACAACACGACAAATAGTGCAGTCCCAGATCAGACGCCCCCTTATCACTTTTTTCTCAAGCTCTATTTCTATATCTGTGCTTTATTTCTTTGAAATTTGCATTTATTTATCTCATTTCCTTGTTTAACCGAATGATTTTACAAAATTGGTTTGCAGACGACAATTAGAAATTTGGCGCTGAAAGGGTTAACAAAGATTCAGGTGAATTGTTTTATCTGTGCACAACACATGGTGCATTTATTAAACTGAAATTACTGTTTTATTACTCTAGCACGCCGAACGAAAAATTCAGCATCATGATTTACCTATAGCCTGCCAAGAAAACTATTGTTGGTAGAAAGAGTATCAAAGGCTTAGGGGTCTGATGACATGCCGAGTTACTCGACATAGGGTTCTGATGACATGCCGAGTTACTCGACATCTCCTCTGTGTCAAAGCTGTTTGCCTAGATACGATTCACTCATCCACCAGCAGCAGACACAACCCTTTACTCCATAGTCTTTCTGTGCTTTTGCAAACAGAGTAGACCCAGGTCAGACGGCTCTTATAGGAGCCGTCTGATCAGGGTCTGCTCTGTTTGCTTATCGACCCATAAAGATATTTTCTACAGTTTCTACTTTTGCAAAACAATCAAAATGTTTTAAAGTTTGATCGGATTGATATCCGTGACGTAACCATTTATAATATGAATATTCATGGAGTCAATTTGGAGTCTTAACATGGAGAGGATAAGCACAAGACTCATCCATGCATTAATTAAGAATATCCATACCTCTTACTCTGGTATCAAAGATTTTACTGCCATGGTACAACATAAGGAAAGTATGAGATCCTTCGAAAGCAAAAGCAGCAACGCAAAAGAGAAACTTGCTGACTCAGTTTTATTGAGACTCTTCATGAGCAATTATTAAAAGCGTAACACTACCCATGCCCCCTAGCACCGGCTTAAGCGGTATTCAATTTCAAAACTAATAAGATAATGCTCCCGAATGACCAGGAAAATATAACAACACTGAGTATGAAGTAGGGGCAACTTTTTACCGCCGCCGAACAAGCACTAAACACATGCTATAGCGAAGTACTAAACACCTGCTATAGCGAAGTACTAAACACCTGCTATAGCGAAGTACTAAACACCTGCTATAGCGAAGCACTAAACACCTGCTATAGCTAAGTACTAAACACCTGCTATAGCGAAGTACTAAACACCTGCTATAGCGAAGTACTAAACACCTGCTATAGCGAAGTACATAAGTTCTGAAAGTAGGAGATCCTTCGAAAGCAATATCAGAGTTGTATGCATAAAACGTAAGAATGGGGGCTGCATTATATAAAAATATGCAAATTACGCCAATGGCAAAATGCTCAGATGAGGCAGATTGTTGATATATTATTATAACTTTGATTACTCTTTAAGCTATAGCAACGAAGTTTGATTTCTATGCCAAAGAAAGGTTGTGTTCTTCCAATGTCACATGTGTGGTTATATATGCAAACCGTTTGGATCCAGATAAGTTGCCGAGTAACTGTTCGGCGCCACGATTCTGTTTATTAACAAAAGAGAAGACGATTGAAAAGTAAAAATAAATGAGCAGAGATAATATTTGCCAGCAATGTTGCAATACATAAGTCCACTCCTTACATTGGGCCGATCATGTGGCAAACTCATTTTCACGATAATGTTTACTGGGCCATATCGTCGTCGATTATATTACAGCCGTGAAACAGATGGAAAATGATTAAGACTTAATGTTGATTTAAGACTTAACATTCATGTAACCATCACTGCAGTATTCCAATATGGGCAATGCGTTACGGAGAAACATGATGTTGAGCGCAAGACTTTGTTGTTGGATATTCTTAATATTCGTACTTGGTAAAATCTATCTTTACTACTTCAACGCTCGATTCAAATCTAAATATCATATTGAGATAGACTTGAGCAGACCTTCTTCAAGGACAACGAAGAAAGAAGTATACGATTTTGGAGATGTGCGTGAATTTGACTATCATACGTGCCGGAAAAACAAACTATTATTCCATAACATATCAGAATTAAGACAACAAACCAATGAACTCCGTGCAATGGTTGAGAAGGAATGTTCTCATCTGATGGCTATACGCGGGTTTCCAGGAGGCATTGGTAATAATATGTTCCGGATCGCCAGTCTGATAGGAGTGGCAACCAGGCATGGGTATACGCCAGTCATTGATAAACAGCTAGATCTTTTTGAAATATTTGAATTAATAAATGGTGTCAGTTTTAATCTTGGTAATAGTCAGATCATCAATTTGCCGATTTGCTGTGTGTACAACCGACAGGTAAATGAGTTAAACCACACAAAGAATTTGACATTAATAGGACTATATCAGTCCTGGAAATACTTCGAAGGAGCAGAAGAAAGGGTAAGGCGAGCATTCAAATTTAAAGATTTTATTACGGCCAAGGTGCAATGTTATCTAAAGAACTCAAGCAAAGATGGTGTGACTGTTGGTATCCATGTGAGACGAGGTGATTTCATATCTGAAGCCAAAAAGAATATAGGATATAGCACTGCCCCTGTTTCATACATTCGAAGAGCCATGAAGTACTTCAGTAATATACACATAAAGGTTCGCTTCATTTTTGCCAGTGACGATCTAAATTGGTGTAAAGATAACTTTAAGGACGGTGACTTTTATTTTAGTCCATTTAATGATAGTGCACTGGACATGGCCCTATTAGCATCATGTGACCACACGATTATTACATCAGGGACGTTTGGGTGGTGGGCTGCCTGGCTATCGAAGGGGAGCACTGTGTATTATCTGGGTTTCCCCGAGAAAGGAAGCTGGTTGGAAACTCAGTTTAACAAGTCAGACAATTATGACGACTATTATCCAAGAGACTGGATCGGATTAGATTAATTGCATCTTATATGGCAAATACACAATATGGAGGAGCAACATGTGCCTTAATCCATTAATGCCTAACTCGCCTGTATACACAGTTTGCAAACAGAATATCCAGACCAGATATATGCTACTGGAACTGTATGATATGTGTTTTCTCTTTTTGCTTATTATTTATAGGTCTGATTCTCCTCTGTTTGCCATGGTAATACATTTTCCTATTCAATGAGGGGGGAGGGTTGCAGGCAAAGCTAAATTTCCATCGGAAATTGCCCCCGACTCCCGATTTTCTTTAGCATAGAAAGGTCATCTTATAAGAAAATCTTATCAATTTTTAATTTTTGTTTTCTTGCAGTATATTAATAGAATTTGACCTTTGACCTCTGACTGCTTTTCACATTAGGGTAATTATCTTTATAGGTTACCATGTTAATCAAAATGGGTGAAATAATAACAAAAGTTATTATTTATGTTGTTAGTTTTTTTCTTCAAAACTATGAGCTTTAGTTTGAATGCACACAAATATTTATACATCACATGCTATAAACTGTCCAGAAATAGTCAACTATACATGTGTTTTATACTTTCTTTAAATCAGATATGAAGAAATATATCAAAATAATATCTCTTAGAAAAAGGGAAGGCAAATACTATTCAAGCTAAAACAATATGTCTGTGTGTCTTGTTTAACGATATTTTCTCTATTATAAACTGAAAAGCTAAGCTTATAGCCTAAAACTATAAAATGAACCGTTTTTCAGAGTCAAAACAATATTATGAATACTTATTGCTGACTTTAAATTCTCTTTTCAAATTGACACTGAAACTATTAGTGTCTATTTAAAGTCATAGAGTATTGTTGCAATGATTCAAGAAGACTGCTTCATGTACAACTAAAATGGTTCGTTCTAAAGATAACAACTAAAACTAAAACTGCAGAATAACTATGATATTATTTAGGATTTAACAATACATTATCTCTACTTTTCATACACTCTTACGAGTTGTTGTAAAAAAAGTAAAACTGGAAGATTCTTGTTTAAAAATATCTTTCAAAACATCCAGACCAAATTATTAAGAGCAGGTATTTAACTCTTTCGGCGCCAGTGTCGCCTGTTGGCATCATTGAAAACAGTGCAGTCCCAGGTCAGATGCCGCCTTTTCAAGGCGGCATCTGACCTGGGACTGCACTGTTTTCTGTATTTTTTAGCCCAAGCAAACATGTTTTTAAAAACAAATGTTTTACTAATATACCTTTATTATTTAGAATTATAATTAAGATGAAATTATTATTGCAGACGACACTTTTAAATTTGGCGCCAATAACATTAACTTTTACTCCATAATCTAAATTAATCGTGATTGTGTATACATAGGTGATGGCTTGTTTGATTTAAAATCCTTTTCACATGATGTGTAGTTTTTATTTAACAAGAGAGCCATGATGACCCCGATATTGCTCACAAGACAGAAGAGAGGAGAAGATTTTCAAAGTTTTGACATTATGTTTCTATAGAAATTTCGAACCCAGGGACATAATTTGTATAACTTTTGTAGAGGACTTGAACATGATGATATGTGCCAAATATGAAAGCTTAGAACCTTCCAGTTTCAGAGAAGATTTTCAAAGCTTTCACCATATGTTTCTATAGGAAACTTGCCACCCCTGGGTCGGGACCAATTTTGACCTCAGGGACATAATTTATATAACTTTTGTAGAGGACCTACATATTATGCTTTGTGCCAAAGATGAAAGCTTAGACCCTGTAGATTCAGAAGAGAAGACCCTCAAAGGTTCAAATTGTTGATAACTGACGATGGTCGACGCACGCTGACGGACGATGGACATCAGGCAATCACAAAAGCTCACCCTGACCATTTTGTGCTCTAGTAAGCTAATAATAATTGGTGTTATAACGGTGCATGTGTATAATACATGTATGCTACATGCATATTTATGTTAATAGAGGATCTTATATTCATGTTTATTTAAATTTGCTTTTATAAAACGAGTTTCATGAACACAATTTGTAATGAACACGAATGTCAGATTTTTTATCGCATCAGCCTTTAAAATGCCATATAAAATGAAACGGGCTATAGCTGACGGCTGTTGCGGCCATAGTTTACAAATAGTGTAGTAATACAACGGACGAAGCACGTGGAGCGCTACGATTGGCTAACCATTGAATTACCGCTACGACTGGCTACAACTGCATTTCCGCGATGTACGGCACTCGTTTTGTTCTTAACTAGTATATCAAATGTTATACTATTTTGTAAAAAAAACCCTGTTTCTAATATACTTTTCTCTTTATCCCAAGCAATTCACACATTTTTATATAATTACGTTGATTCAACAGGAAACCCAGTAAATATACTTTTATTTATTGGTTATGCCTTATACTTTAACCTACATTTATACATGCACTGAGAGGTAACATTTTTAATAACGAACTAGGAGCATATAAACTACAAATTGAATGTATTCCCGTATTTTATTGTATAATCTTTAGCATAAACAATGCAAGGGCATATCATGAGTCAATTTTAAAAATACACTTTCTCCTATAATAAAATATTTCGTGAAGAGTAGGTAAACATATTATATATCGAAAAGGTCTGAAACACGCTTTCATATTGTTTCTGACCATGTGGCTATATTATCAAAATACCTATTAGTCATAATGAAAATGGTACCCTCAACAAAATATTGGTCAGAGGTTAAATGTCAATTGTTTAAGAAAGAAATCTAAATTTTGGAATTTAATTGCCACACTTTTACTCATAGAAGGAGTACATAATATATACAAAGCTTCATCAAAATCCATTTAATGGGTAAAGTTGGATCACCGCCTTTGTGACAAGAATTTAATATACATAATAAGCGGTGTAAACTAAACGACTGAGCTATTATAATGAACATGAGTGTTACAATGTTAAGACAGTTTGATATCAAAGATGATCTAGTGGTACTTATGAACAAAGAGATAAAGATTAGACATGAACACAAGACACGTGCTTTATCTTGGTATCTAAGTACATAATTGAACTTGGTGACAAAGTATGTTCTGAAACATGGTGAATATGCATGTTCTTAAACATTATGATTAAGTATGTTCTTGAACATGGTCACTAAGTATGTTTTTAAACATGGTGATTAGTAAATGTGGAGACATGGCATGTTCTGAAGCATATATAGTATCTTGCTCTTAATATCGGGATCGTTATGCAATATCACTATAGGAACAATATAAAATGTACGTCTATGGTATCACATCAATCTGTTACGGTTGTCATTCAGCATTTTTTTCATTAAGAGAAAATATCATGAATTTATAAATATAAAACTACGCTAAACTGTACAAAGCTGAGGGGAAAATAATTTACGGGTTTTTGGGTTTAATTAAGCTTTGGTACAATGCAAAATAGTTTAGGTCATTGAGTACATATTTGACGGAATCACACAGTTATGCTATGTTGTCCGTCTTCTATGTTGTGGGGATGTCCGGTGGCGATGCCTTTACACTGATAGTTTAACTAGGGTGACTTCGAGATAAGTGAGGTTAGGACCTCCGTGAACCGTGATAAACCCCCAGTGGTGGTTTTGCCACTGACCGTTCCAAGGCCTGACTATCTTTATCACACTTACTTTTATGCTTGTCTTGTGTATTTGCTTGTCTTGTGTATTTGTACGTATGCGTTTGTTGATATTTGAAATGGTCATCTCAAGTGTGTGTGCGCGCACGCATGTGTAGTGAGTTGTTGATTGTGGTTGTATATGTCACTTATTATGTCTCCACCCATATTCATATGGTGAATACATATTGGTTTTGTAAGAGTTGTCTGTCTGTCTGTCCGTTACACTATCTTGTCCGGACGATAACTTCTATATGCCTGGTGCCAGTGTTGTTATATTTTCTGGTCCTTCGGGATCATTAGTTTTGATGGTATAAGTTTTAAAAATTGAATACTGCTTAAGCCGGTGCTAGGGGGCGCTAGAAGTGTTGCACTTTTAATTACTACTCATCAACAGAATCAATAAAATCGAGTCTGCAATTTTCTCTTTTGGCATTGCTACTTTTGTTTTCGAAAGATCACCTACTTTCAGAATATATGTACTTCACAACAGTAGGTGTTAAGTACCTGTGTGGCGACCGTGAAAAGTCGCCCCGTACTTCATTCTCAGTGTTGCTATATTTTCTGGTCCTTCGGGGTCATTAGTTTTGATGGTATAAGTTTTGAAAATTGAATACTGCTTAAGCCGGTGCTAGGGGGCGTGAGTAGTGTTGTGCTTTTAATTACTACTCATGAACAGAATCAATAAAATCGAATCTGCAATTTTCTCTTTTGGTATTGCTACTTTTGTTTTCAAAGGATCACACATTTTATGAATATTATATATGGAAAAATCATAATGAGAGGAAGTGTCATGAACAAGGTCCACAACTCTGGATTGACTAATATTTGAGTTATTTCCCCTTGTACATTTTCATACTTTTTTGTCTGGACGATAATTCCAATATGGCTCATGACATTGGATTGAAACTTCATACATCGAAAGAGCATGGTGAGAGAAAGTGTCATGCACAAGGTCCATAACTCTGGCTTCACTAAAATTAGGGTTATTGCCCTATGTACATTTTTTCACACTTTTTTTTGTCCGGACGGTAACTCCTATATGACTCATGTCATTGGATTGAAACTTCATACATGGAAAGAGCATGATGA
Source organism: Azorinus chamasolen (assembly GCA_963576725.1). Lineage (NCBI taxonomy): Eukaryota > Metazoa > Mollusca > Bivalvia > Cardiida > Solecurtidae > Azorinus > Azorinus chamasolen. The sequence continues at coordinate 102,018,611 of OY755235.1, read as the reverse complement.
GAGAAAGTGTCATGCACAATGTCCATGACTCTGGCTTCATTTATATTGGAGTTATTGCCCTTTGTACATTTTTACACTTTATGTCCGGGCGATAAACTCCTATATGGCTCATGCCATTGGATTGAAACTTCATAGATGGAAATAGCATGATGATAGAAAGTGTCATGTACAAGGGCCATACTTCTAGTTTCAATATATTGGAGTTATTGCCCTTTGTTACATTTTGTCCGATCAATAAGTCTAGTTCTACCGATGATATTAGACTGACATTTAATACATTGAAAGAGCATAATGAAAGCAAGTGTCATGCACACGGGCCATACCTCTGGTATCAATAGTTTTGGAGTTATTAGCTGTTCTCATATTTTTTCGAAAAAACGTAGCATGGAAAGCACATAATGAAAGGAAGTATAATTCATCATGTCAATTACTATGCTAGCAACATTTTGAGTTATTTCCTTTTACATACTGTTTTGTTAGATTTATTTATCTGTCATATATCTTGTCCGGTCGAGTTCTCGTGTACAGAAATATGACACTATGTCGCAGTATGTATGTGTGGGTATGAGGTGTATGTGTGTGTGTGTGTGTGTGTGTGTGTGTGTGTGTGTGTGTGTGTGTGTGTGTGTGTGTGTGTGTGTGTGGGTGGGTGGGTGTGGGTGGGGGGAGACATATATTTTTGTGACAAAAACCGCTAGTTTTCTATTGATGTTTTGTTGGTGGTTGCGTCTTTTGTGTGTCTTTTCCTGCTTGGCATTTTCATCAATTAAAGAAACGTAATTTCTCTGACAAATGTCATATTTTACGCTCATTTGGATGAAATAGTAACATGTTCATTGTATTTATCACAGGGGTGTATAGCGCTACCTGAAGTCTATAATACTATACAATAAACAAGGGTTCTAACTGACAGAATAGACACCCGTGTACCTCAAGTACAAACACGTCTGTAACTCTTATTTGTCAAAATATGTTAAGATTTAGAAATATATTTCTCTTTGATTATACTTAGATCTTTATATTTGCATGTATATTTGTAAGATTTAGATTATATTGCTGTCACATATATAATTTCTTATACAATTAATTGTATCATGTAACAAGAAACATGTCAATGTTTACGTTACTAATAAAGTGTTTTGAATATTGAATCTTACATAACGAAATTATCATTGAAATTGTAAGAGTTACATATTTGTACTTGTGGTACACGGGTGTCCGTCGGCTAGTTGGAATCCTTGTTATGATATAGCACATATAGACCCCATGAAGCGGTACAGACCCCTATGGTATTAAATCATACCGGTTTTTAAAGCTTAAAGTATGTTGCATAATTTGGTAAAAAAAAAATCAGCTAATTGATAAAACACAGTTCCATTGATGTGGTATATAATATTAGGTATATAACACGCAAATAAGTGCAGCGCATTTACTGAATGTCTAACCTTTGAATAACACATGTATGTTGATACAATGTAACTACAATTACTAGGAAGCAATTGTATAGTATTGATGTAGAAGATGATGACGATGGGCCAAGTTCAGTTTGGCTTTACTGTTCCATTTGGTTAAAATGATCTGCAATACTGATGAAATATGTATGACTAAACGAAAAGAAAAAAAACTACCAACGCGATATCAACGAACAAGTGCCGACACCTGATGGAGGGCAAGGCATCGACCAAGCAACTTATCTCAAAAGCCAATAGTTGGCAGTGCAAATGTTGCCATTTTGACAGAATGATCAAGAGTGAAGTGATAGTTTAAAAGTACAAATATGAGTCAAGCAGCAAACATCACATACAAATCAAATAGCCGCCTGAACAGCGCCCCAACAAAAAAAACACAACAAATGTACATAACTATCAAAAATATGTTTTGGTAGTGTTATGTGCATTTGCTGTGTTTTCTTGTGTTGCTGTTCAGGCGTCTGTTTGTTCTGTATGAGGTGTTTCCTGCATGACTCATACTTGTACTTTTAGAAGAAATAATTCAATTGTCAATTCCAAGGTCTAGATCAAGAAAAACTGCATACTTGTCGGAAGGGTTAGCTTTAAATCTAAGGAATGTTATGCATGCGTGTAATTTTTCTCTCACTGTTCACGCACCAATGGCATACGACAGGTACATTTATTGACATATACCCGGCACTTGACGGACTGCCGTAATTATTGTATAAAGACGGTTAATAAATTCAGTAAATCAAATGACTAGTTAGATATTCTCCAACTACAGGGATATATCTAAAGGAATTGAATTCAAAAGTTATATAGAAATACCAAACTTTTTTTCTCTCTCTCTCTCTCTCTTAACCTTCTGCTATACGTAAAACAATACCTTTCAGTGTTTCAGTGCTCTTAACTGTGGAGCGTATTTGGTTGCTTGTTTCTTGGATGTAATCAAATCGAGTCGAAACGCATAGCTCGATTAAACGCCCTAATACGGAAACCAAAGTAGTGTTGTTTACATTATCGACAAGTAAAGTGACAAAAAGTAAAACGATGTTAAGCGTGACAAAACAACATTTTTACGATATGTATAGTCATATACCTGACTTCTAGTGAATGAATCGCCGTCTCATGAAGTATCCGATTCCTCAGAAGTGGCTCTAGATAGTGCATAAGCACCAGTAGATTATTTTCCTGGAAATGTTTTCGAAGAAGTATTGAATTTGAACATGGTTCAGGGTAAATGTCATTGAAAGGCAAAACCCATGTTCCTATGAAGCACATGAAAGGAACCTTTACCATTTTTACATTTGACATAATAAACGGATTTCATTATCTTATGCTGATTTGATCAGATACTTAAAACATTATCTCCCCATTTATCAGCACGTTTGTGTTTGACTTTCAGTTCGACTTTCAGGACCGGAACATAAAAAACCTGTTCAAGTCTCTTTGTCACCCTTCCTTTTGTTTGCCTTGCGTCTTTGTGCTTGTGATTTTGTTCATGTGTGGAACGTTTGTCTCTGGTTCTTGTGTGTCTTTTGGTGTTTTCTGTGTTCATTGTTCATTTCGTGTGTGTGTGTGTGTGCGTTTGGGTGTGTGGTTGTGTGTGTGTGTCATGCTGTCTATCGGTGTTTTGGTGGTGGTTGCGTCTTGTATGTGGCTTTGCCTGCTTGACTTTACTACTTTTCCATTTAGTTATGCACTTTTTATCAAAGTACAAAAATGAGTCATGCAGGAAACACCACATACAGAACAAACACTCGCCCGAACAGCAACACAAGGAAACAGCAAATGTACATAGGTAGAAAAAACAACAAGAGACGCACAAAGACAAAACAAACATACAATAGGAGGAAGATGGAAGTACCGCCTTGGAACGGTCAGTGACAAAAGTAACCATACATTTTTCCTCCAGCTGTTTCTGCTGCCTTTGCTGCAACGTCATAAGCTGACTATGGTGTAGTACCTGTCTATCGCAAACAATAGAAACAGCGGGAAGAGAGAGAGAAAATCCTATTGCCTTATGCAGAATTATGCCCCATATAGTGTTTTACAAATCAAATTACCAGCTTTTACCACCTCGACCTAGAGTTACATTTCGCTATTTGAAGAAAAAACATGTTTAATTTTCATTCAAATTATGTTCTTGCTTCTGCTGACAAGGCATCAAATAATGTAATCATTATTTGAAGATTGTATTATGTTGATGTTTTAAAGAAGGAGCTAACTGGTTCACAAACTTATATTACAGTTCAAACCCCTGAACAAGATATAGTATCGAAACATGTAGAAATGTGCAATACTTTTAAGTCTGGTCCTTACATAAAACAACATAAACTTTCTATGGGTACGAATTGTGCACCACTTGTCGCAGATTTATTTTTGTACTGCTATGTTTGAATCCACAATCACAAGAAGATGTTATAAAAGCCTTCAATGAAACTTCACGATATTTTGATGATATTTTTAACTTGAATAACCTTTTCTTTGATACTCTGATTCCTACAATTTATTCTAAAGAACTCAAATTGAATAAAGCTAACCCGTCCGACAATTATGCAGCTTTTCTTGATCTAGACCTTAAAATTGATAATGGAATTATTTCTTCTAAAATATATGACAAAAGAGATGATTTTGATTTTAATATTGTAAATTTCCCTCATCTTGACGGAGATGTTCCCCGTGCCCCATCTTACGGGGTTTATATATCTCAACTTATTCGTTTTGCTAGAGCTTGTTCATCTATTGACGATTTTAACAGTCGAAATCTCAATTTAACTGAAAAGCTGCTTAAGCAAGGATATAGATACCATAAACTAAGAAAAACTTTCTCTAAATTTTATTATCGAAATCTCTCACTTCTTGACAAGTACCAATGTAATCTCAAGGCACTTCTGCGACACGGTATTTCACATCCTGAATTTTATGGTGATGTGATTTACAAACTTCGTAAAATTATTGGACATATCCATTTTCTGACTTTGTTCATCAAATATGTTAAAAAATTCATTAAAAAGGGATATGATCCTATAGTACTACAACATACTGCATGTTTGGTTGTGAACCCTTTTACAGTTGGCAATCACGCTAGCCTCTTTGCATGTACGCCGACAAGAAAGGTTTAGTACTCTATGAAGGCGACCTCTTAAATCCAGAAACGGAAGGAGGACGTCAGATATCTGTACTATTTCGTTTTTGTACCCTTTATTACTTTTCTACAGATACTCTGTTTGCAGCTGAATCATTGAGTACACTAGCGATAGGTAGACACAGTTTGTTCACTTAAATATTTTCGTTATACATGCACTTTACCACTGTATTTGCCATCGCGGTTGTTGTAGCTTAGTCGGAGAGGGGATACGTTTATTTACACTGTTTGTTTTTTGGTGGAGATGGAATAAGTTTGAGGTTGGGCGCCCATAAACCGGTTTAACCCCCAGTGACTTTTTTTTCACTGACCGTTCCAAGGCGGTACTTCCATCTTCCCCCTATTGTATGTTTGTTTTGTCTTTGTGCGTCTCTTGATGTTTTTATAGTTATGTACATTTCCTTGTGTTGCTGTTCGGGCGACTGTTTGTTCTGTATGTGGTGTTTCCTGCATGCATGACTCATTTTTGTACTTTTCTACTTTGCACTGGATTCCGAAACTACATAAAAACCCCGATATGGCGCGTTTTATTGCCAACTCTAGTTGTTGTACTACTAATAAAATATCTAAACTCTTGACGTCCTGTCTTACTACGATCAAAGAACATGTAAAATGTTACTGTGTTAAAATATATGAAACTTCTGGTATTAATGTTTTTTGGTCCATAAAAAATTCAAATGATGTTTTAACTTAACTTGAAAATGAACAGTATAACATTTCTTCACTGAGCTCTTATGAATTCTCTACACTCAATACTACTCTACTTCACTATCTTATAAAGGATAAACTGATTAAATTAATATAAAAACCTTTGCCAGAGAAAATAAAATGTGCCTTGGTTGTAAGGTTCAACGTTCAATCTTTTCGAATTCAGAAGTTGAACATTACACAATGTGGACTTGCCTTGATGTTTGTAGATATCTAACCTTTCTTTTAGATAATATATTTGTGCGTTATGGGGATACCATATATCGTCATGTTGTTGGTATACCCATGGGTACAAATTGTGCACCGCTTGTTGCAGATTTATTTTTGTATTGCCATGATAAGGATTTTATGCTTAGCTTAAAACCTGATACACAGACATATTGTTAGTGCTTTTAATAAAACCTCAAGGTATTTTGAAGTTGGATAATCCTTATTTTGAAACTATGATTTCTTCAATTTACCCAAAAGAACTGTCTTTAAACAAAGCGAATCAATCTGACATTATGGCTTCATTTTCAGATTTGAATATTTCAATCACAAATGATAAAAAAATCTGAAGGGAGGTGATCCCCCGAAAGCAAACACTGCAACACAAAAAGAGAAAATTGAAGACTCTGTTTTATTGAGTCTGTTCATGAGCAGTAATTGAAAGTGCAACACTGCTCACGCCCCCTAGCACCGGCTTAAGCGGTATTCAATTTTCAGAACAAGAAGTACTGAAATTCATGATCTCGAAGGATCAGAAGGTATAAGTTTCGTCCAAAATATACGATAAAAGGGACGATTTTAATTTTAAAATTGTTAATTATCCTTTTCTAGATGGAGATGTGTCCCGTTCTACATCTTATGGGGTTTATTTTTCTAAAACAACCGAAAAGTAAATTTTCCGATTAGTTTTAGTACACAAACCATTATCAAAAATTATATTGAAAAAAGTACTCCTCAGTTTGCTGCATATTTCTTTAACGTTTACAGATGGCTTCTACAACTTGTCACATGTCACCCCTAGATGAGGATAAGAGGTAACCTCACTTATTGCGTCTTTGCCTATAAACCACTTCCTGTGTCGAGTGCTGCGCAAACGCGTGTGCTCGTTTACAACCATGACCGCAGACTTTTGCAGATTGTATTGAAACCGCCAACGTCGAGCATAGGCATATCATTTATTTAACATAGTCTGTAAATGGAAAAGTAGTAAAGTCAAGCAGGCAAAGCCACATGCAAGACGCAACCACCACCAAAACACCGATAGACAGCATGACACACACACACACAACCACACACCCAAACGCACACGCACGAAATGAACACAGAAAACACCAAAAGACACACAAGAACCAGGGACAAACGTTCCACAACATGAACAAACCACAAGCACAAAGACGCAATGCAAACAAAAGGAAGGGTGACAAAGAGAGTACCGCCTTGGCACGGTCAGCAGCAAAAACACCACTGGGGGTTTAAACCGGTTTACGGACGTCCTAACCTCACACTTCTCTCAAAGTCACCCTAGCTTTACAAATATTGTAAATAAAGGTATCCCCGCTGGACTTACCCACAACATAGACGACGGTGAACACAGGACAACATGTAAAACATAGCATAATAACTGTGACAATCCGTCAAATATGTACTCAATGACTTTGCTGAAGTCAGAGCACCTGCAGGTAAGCCGTTAAGGGCACGACAGGGAAAAAATAATACATGAGTCTGGTAAGCTCCTCCTGTATCCAAGTTTAAGAGTATACCATCATAGAGTACTACCCTCGGCCTGTCATCGCGCAAGCAAAGAGGGAAGCGTAGCTACCGACTGTAAAAGGGTCGATAACCAAACATGCAGTGTGTTGCAATATAATAGGATCATAACCTTTCTTTTTAAATTTTTTAATGCGTTTTATAAACAAATCATGAAAATGGATATGACCCCGAATTTTCCTAAGTTTGTAGATAACATCCCCATAAAATTCTGGTTGAGAAATGCCTTGTCGCAGTAACGTCCGTAGATTGCAATTATATTTACTAATGAGAGGTAAATTTCGATAATAAAATTTAGAAAAGGTTTTCCGAAGTTTGTGATATCTGTAACCTTGCTTAAGAAGTTTATCAGTTATAACTAAATTACGTCTGTTAAAATCTTCAAGCAAAGAACAGGCTCGGGCAAACCTAATAAGTTGAGAAATATAAACACCATAAGATGTAGAACGTGGCACATCCCCATCTAGAAAAGGATAATTAACAATTTTAAAATTAAAATCTTCTCTTTTATCGTATACTTTGGAAATGAAGCATTAATGTCAGATTGATTAGCTTTGTTTAAAGACAGTTCTTTTGGGTAGATTGAAGAAACCATAGTATCAAAATAAGGATTATCTAAATTCAAAATATCGTCTAAATACCTTGAAGTTTTACTAAAAGCATTAACAATATCGGTCTGTGTATCAGGTTTTAAGCTAAGCATAAAATCCCTCTCGTAGCAATACAAAAACAAATCTGCAACAAGAGGGGCACAATTTGTACCCATGGGTATACCAACAACTTGACGATATATGGTATCTCCATAACGCACAAATATATTATCTAAAAGAAAGGTAAGAGATCTACAAACATCAAGGCAAGTCCACATTGTGTAATGTTCAACTTCTGAATTCGAAAAGAATGAACGTTGAACATTACAAGCAATGAACATTTTGTTTTCTCTGGCAAAGGTTTTTTCTATTAATTTAATAAGTCTATCCTTTATAAGATGGTGAGGTAGAGTAGTATAGAGTGTAGAGAAATCATAAGAGCTCAGTAAAGAAATGTTATACTGTTCATTTTTAAGTTTTGTTAAAACATCATTTGAATTTTTTATGGACCAAAAAACATTAATACCAGAATTTTCATATATTTTATCACAGTAGCGTTTAACATGTTCTTTGATCGTAGTAAGACAGGACGTCAAAAGTATAGATAATTTAGTAGTGGTACAACAGCTAGAGTTGGCAATAAAACGCGACTTATAAGGGTTTTTATGTAGTTTCGGAATCCAGTACAAAGTAGAAAGTTTATGTTGTTTTATGTTAGGACCAGACTTAAAATCATTGCACATTTTTACATGTTCCGAAACTATATCTTTTTCAGGTGTTTGAACTGTTATATAAGTTTTTGAATCAGTTAGCTCCTTCTTTAAAACATCAACATAATACAATCTTCAAATAATGATTACATTGTTTGATGCCTTGTCAGCAGGAACAAGAACATAATCTGAATGAAAATTAGAAATGTTTTTCTTCAAGTAGCGAAATGTAACTCTAGGTCGAGGTGGTAAAAGATGGTTATTTGATTTGTAAAAAGTTATTCGTGTATCAATAATATCGAAAATACATTTCTTCCAATCCGAAAGGGCATTAACATCAGCATGTTCTCGTCGACACCATTTGATGCAGAATTCTTGAATAGCTTCCGCAATATGAGTTCGACAAGCGTCAAAATCAATAAGGGAAGGTAATCTATATTTAGGTCCTTTAGTTAGGAGGGTCCTGAGACGTTTATCCTTAATGATATCAAAATTACCAGTAATGACATGACCAACTGGTTTATAGCAAAAGCTAGAAATGCTACAATCGCAAGAAATAGGGGTATTAACATCAACATTTAAGTCAGAGACAATTTTATTGTAGTTCAAAATAACATTTCTAATAGGTTTATTATATTTATAACAGATGATAGGTGATTCAGAGTTGATGAAATATTTGGGAATAGCATCGATTACATTCTTATCACGAAATATACTTTGAATATCAATAAAATCGATACCTTTATTTAGGAACTGAAGTTTCAGAAAATGTCTTTTATGTTCAGATTCTTTATCAATACGTGGACGAAGAACATGCTGTGTGTAACTTTGTATAAGTGAGGCAGTATTAATTAACGGATCTGTACGCATATAGATTTTATCAGCCTCTTCGTCTATTGACTTAAGACAGGAAAAGGGTAAAGACGATAAACAAGATAACATAGAATGTTTACCAGTTTGTTTTAGAATAGTATGTAAATCATGAATAGACATATTACGACGTAATTTACGCTTAATATTACCATTTCTACGTCTGCCATGTGATCTACTTTTACGTTTTCGAATAGAAAATATAGAGAAAATGTCGATACTTGGATCTTTAGAAATATTGCCGCTTTGGAAAATGTTATCATTAAGGCCTAAAGGAAAATGTGTTTGTAATTTCTTTATCCAGTCTAGCTCTGTGATGAAACGAGCTTTAGATTTTAAACTACCAGTAGTTTTAGAATCATAATAAATTTGTTCTACTGGTTGAACCGAAACATATTTGAAAGAATGTCCTGTATGACGAAAATGCTGGTAAAGAAAATTGCGTACTTTTTTGATCCGGCAATGGTAACTGTGTTCACGAAACCTAGTTTTTAAAGAACGTCCTGTCTGACCTACATATTGAATGCCACAACGTGGCGCATTTCATGTAAGAACATATATAATATTAGATGAGTTTCAGTCTAAATCAGAATTAATCTTCACACTAAACACTCTACCATTAACAAGAGATTTAATTGTTGATCTAGTAGAAATGAAATTGCAACACATACACCTCTTACTATTGCACTTAGTAATTATTGGATACACCCTATGTCTTTTGTTCAAATAATGTGAATTTAGATGGACTTTACTATAACGAATGATAGATTGCTTTAAAGGAGACAAAACGATTTTAGGTCCATTATGAAAAATGTTACTAATAGCCGAAGAGGGAACATGAAAAGATGAAGCAGAAGACAATTTTAGAGGTTTAATACAAACTGACGGCTGTAGTGATTGGAAATTAGCCAGGTTATGAGGAATCTGAACGGAAGACACAGAGTGTAAGTTTAAGTTATTAATTTTGAGTTTAGGGAGACTATTCATATTTTGTGTAGTAATTGTAGCACCCTTCTGTAAAAAGCGACATACGTATGTAACGAAAAGTGGTGTAAAATAATAGAAAACATACCAGAGGTTATGACAAAAATAAAGAAGACTAAGAATATGAATGAAACATTGAATAGTGAAACATTGAATGGGTAAAAAGTAAGAAGAAACACAAATAAGGTAAAGTCGCACTAGAGAAAACGCAAACGGCACAAATCTTAAAAGGGAAATTAAAATAGTCACACAATATGTCGGTGAGTACGGAAGCCACCATGAAGTGCAAAGTACGGTGTAAAGGTATGAGGAAACACATTGAATGTAGAGCAATTCCTGCAAGAGGAAGAAAACAATATTGATTGGATGTACGGTGAGACGTTTCACCGCCGCCACACAGCACAAACAACACTATTGTGCTTATAAATGGAAAAGTAGTAAAGTCAAGCAGGCAAAGCCACATGCAAGACGCAACCACCACCAAAACACCGATAGACAGCATGACACACACACACACAACCACACACCCAAACGCACACGCACGAAATGAACACAGAAAACACCAAAAGCCATGATTTAACAGACTCAAAAGACATATCGTCTGCAAAGCTTGCTTGGTGAGCATACATTGACATCACCAATACATACACCTATTTTAATGGCCACAAGTTTTTAAAGCTGCTCATTGATATAGCATAGGTACAGAAAGGGTGACCACATGCCCCCTGTCTCGTACCTTGTAGAACAGGAAACCAAGATGATGTCAGGCCTTTGTGAAGAACACAACTAAACATATCCCTATGCAGAATGTTTTTAAAACTTTTAAATCTCACACACAATTTATATTTGAAAGCATACCTGGAGCTTTCGATCGAGTACTTCGGCCATCGTCAGCACATTGGTGTTATTGGAGTTAACATCGCTCGAGGGAGTTCTGAGCGATGTTAACATCGTGTCGTACACGTGCGGCAGGTTGAAACGGCCCCGTCCCTGTGCATCGCCGGCTGGTGCGCTCTGATGTAAATAGCCTCTTTGACCCCGATCAAACCAGGAGGGTTCACGGTCCAATATATTTACACCTTGTAGAACAGGAAACGAATAACACCAGTGTACTGACGAAGGCCGAAATACTCGGTCGAAAGCTCCAGGTATGCTTTCAAATTTAAATTGTGTGTGAGATTTAAAAGTTTTAAAAACTATCAGTATAATGTACAATACCACACTGATGAATTTCAAAATATATCCCCATGCATTTCAATTACATTTAGCCATAGTTTATGTGGAATACCGAGCTCATGCAGTTTGAAAAATAAACCATGATGCCACACGCGGTCAAAGGCCTGACGTGCATCTAGGAAAACAATGTAAACCGTGCTACTGTTTTCCCTGCAATACTCTACACTTTCACGCAAACCAATAGATTTCATTGAGCTCCCCATACCTTCATGAAACCGGCCTTGAAGTGGACTAAGGGATTTACTGATGCGCAACTTAATACGTTTAAGTACCACTCGAGCATAGAGCTCTAAAATGGCCGAAGAAAGCGTAATCGCTCTGTAGCTGTTTGGGTTATCTTTTCGCTTCCCCGAATCTTTATATAAATATTCTGAAAATGGGTGATCCTTTGAAAGCAAGAGTAGAAATGCAAAATGAGAAAATTGCAGACTCGGTTTTATTGAATCTGTTCATGAGTAGTAATTAAAAGTGCAACAGTACTCACGCCCACTAGCACCTGCTTAGGCAGTATTCAATTTTCAAAATAATAACACGAACACTTATGATCCCAATTATAATAAAAGTTATAATACTCCCTTTCTTCAATTTCTTCGGGACATAATTGAGATTATACATGAGCCGAAAAAGGTTTGCCAGCATTTCTAACAGCAAGGCACCTCCATACATGATATGTTCGTTATAAACACCATCATTGCCGAAAATCCCTCCCTAAAGATCTAACACTGCAGATAAAACTTCCTCTTCTATTATATCGTTAGCTACATCGGTGTCTTGACAAGCATGCAGCGTATTGGCGTGACCCCTTCACTGAAAGGTTTTCAGTATCCAAAACACAAAGAGAAAAACAAGAGTCTGCCAAATAACTCACATAAGTGTCCAACACGTCCAAAAACGCCCTGCACTATTACACTATAAAAGTCCTGCTACCCACACTGTCTTTCACTTTTTACCACACGAATAACCACCTCAAAAGGGTCTATTCCAAATAAATTATCACGAGTGAAAAAAACACCGCCATGTCTCTACCGGAACCGGATATCCAGCCACTTGTTCATAAAGTTTGTCTCAGGAGCTTTCTGTATTACTTTTATCCTGATTTGAGCAGACATCTGTCTATACAAATTAGGTTTTACTGTATACTGTTTACTGCGGGGATACCTTTATTAAAACTATTTGTAAAGCTAGGGTGACTTTGAGAGAAGTGTGAGGTTAGGACGTCCGTAAACCGGTTTAAACCCCCAGTGGTGTTTTTGCTACTGACCGTGCCAAGGCGGTACTCTCTTTGTCACCCTTCCTTTTGTTTGCCTTGTGTCTTTGTGCTTGTGAGTTTGTTCATGTGTAGAACGTTTGTCTCTGGTTCTTGTGTGTCTTTTGGTGTTTTCTGTGTTCATCTCGTGTGTGAGTGTGCGTTTGGGTGTGTGGTTGTGTGTGTGTATGTATGTCATGCTGTCTATCGGTGTTTTGGTGGTGGTTGCGTCTTGTATGTGGCTTTGCCTGCTTGACTTTACTACTTTTCCATAAACATTTTCGGCGACGATTTTTTCGGACGTCAGTTGTTATAGGGATAAAATTAAAGAATATAGCGAACGCTTGTTCTATGTTGTACTAATGTATAGGGTTTAAAAAAACCCAGGTACATGTATAATAAGGCATTTACTTTGATTATACAGTTGGAATAAAAAAAAACATTATTTGAGTTAGAAAGAAATTTAATTGATAAGTTCGTTAAATTGTGTTTATCAAACAATGGATATCTTGAGATTTACAATGAATCTATTATTTCCTGATTTGGAGAGTTATCTATCAGTATAATCATAAAAATAACAGTATCAAGATACAGCATGCCCATATGCAAGCATGCCTTTGTGGCCTTACTGACTTATTTCAGTTTTATATCTAAATTGCTCATTAAGATGCTAGATATATTTTCAATAGCCTGCTTGCATAAAGATCAGGCATTTTTATTGATCTGGGTACTGTCAAGCGATTTAATGTGTCATTTACCACGCTTCGGCGGAAATCTCTCCGAATGAACCAATACCTGGGATTGGTTAAAACAATTCACCTGACAGCCTGTCACGGGTTCGATGTCCCTTATGCAAGCCAGGGAGTTGGAATTCACTTCTGGCTTTGCATCCAAACTGGATTGGTGAAATAAATGAATTGAACTGGACCTCGGGTCGCTGTTGTTTTACAGGTTAGTTTTAATTCTTAATCTTAATATGTTGATACTTATTGTCTATGTATTTTTCTCATGTAGTTTGTGTTGTTTGTAATTTTTATGGAAGAAATGGAAACTGAGGAGTTTACAGTTCTCTAAATTACAATTAGTATTGTATTCAGTAATAAAGTTGCTATTAGTTATTTGGATCCATAATTATAATTACTCTTAATCAAATTATTGCTCAATAGTAAAAATGTATTTGACTCTTGCAAATATACATAATATTTGAAGAATGATTCTACTTACCGAGGATAACTTATGATTATGATTAAACTAATTCAGGGCTTCAGAATACTGTATTGTTAGAGTTTATAAAATGTTTATGTTATAAATAGCAAATATTCGAGGTTTACACTGTACTATCTGCTAACTGCATACATGTGATTTAAACTGAACAAATTCAGGGTTTCATGTCATAGGATCGCTGTATCATGTGGTAGAGAAATAAATTATTAGACAAAAACTATATCTTAGTTGTTATTGCCGTATCTTGGCCTTTAAACAAGTCACCCAGTCACCCAGTAATTCTCGTTATATTATTACCAACTTATCTTATTCTATATATTATACCATCATAATATGGCACTTCTACTAATTACTGCTTACTAATCCTGTCACGTGATCGACATGGGACTACAAATGCAACGCCTCGTTGCATTTGCCGTTTCGTTATTGGAATGGACACGTATGTTGTCCTGTAATAAATACTATATCTACGATATATCTCTATTTGCAGGTTAGTAAGATTTAAATATGTCGCTGCTAATGTTAATTGTCTTTATTATGTTGTAAACTTTCGTTATTTTCTGTGGCATTTGCCGTTTCGTTATTGGAATGTACACGTGTGTTGTCCTGTAATAAATACTATATCTACGATATATCTCTATTTGCAGACTTTTGCTTTGTTGTCTTCCCACTGCAACACACACAACGAATTCATGAATTCATGCCGAAAGAGCTACGTCGGCATTGGCGCCCAACGTGAATCAGAAATCAGACTTGGACAGAAGAAGAAAAGAAAATGAACGATTACAGAATGATGTTTCTGAATTGCGAAGAGAAGATGATGATTTGACAAAGAAACTGAAGTTACTGAAAGAGAAAGAGACATTGTTGTTAGAGAAGAGTAAACTGCAAAGGGATGGAAAAAAACAACAACAGAAGAGTTTGATGAGGTGAAAGCTAAATATAAAACAGAAGCCTTTGATGAGGTGAAAGCTACAGATCGCAACAAAGCGAAAGAGAAAGATCATAAGGATAGGTATCCGCTTTTTAAAGTCGGACTCCCGAGTATCCCACTCTTTGATGGAAAGCACTTTGAACAATGGAAGACAGAAGTCATATGTTTGATTGAAGCAAATGTCTATCCGGATTATGCTATAGCACAAGTTGCAAGGAATTCTCTCAAAGAAGACACCCGACAGGTTCTTCTAACGTTAAAGCAAGCCGGTGCTAGGGGGCGTGAGTAGTGTTGCACTTTAAATTACTACTCATGAACAGACTCAATAAAACCGAGTCTGCAATTTTCTCTTTTTGCATTTCTACTTTTGCTTTCGAGGGATCACCCATTTTCAGAATATTTCTACTACAGAAGAAATTGTAAAGAAGTTGAAGGAAATTTATGGAAATGTCAAGTCAGCTGATAAAATCATACATGAATTTTATTCAGCAAAACAGAAACCAGGTGAATTATGTTCAGCTTGGGGAGTACGTCTGGAGACATTATTCCAGCAGGCACTTGAAAAGGGTGAAATAGTTGAGAAGAGAAGAGATGAGAAATTGAAGGAAAGATTTTGGAGAGGACTTACCTCAGAGAAACTGAAGATGGCTACAAGAGTGTCGTATGAATCAGAGGATAGTTTTGAAGTGTTAAGGAGAAAGGCAAGAAGTGAGGAAGAAGAAGAGAGTATTGAAAAAGAGTTCGAAGTAACCAAGCAAAAGTTGACAAATGTTAGCCAACAGACCAATAAGGAGGAAAAAAATGACATCTTGAAGGGTATTCTAGAAAGGATCAAATCCATTGAAACTGATCTTGGAAACATGAATAATCAAAAGGAGTATTATACAACTAGAGATACATGGCATCCTAGAGGCAGAGGAGGTGTTGGTGGATATAGAGGAAATAGACAAAGACCTAGATAAGATCAACGGTATCATGGACAGAGTGATCCTAACTGGAAGAAAGGAGATAGTAAAGAGAAGTCTTTAAACTAGACATGGCTTCCACCAACGGGCATGATGGAAGCAGCGAAGACAGTGTGCCCAAAGATAGTGAGTTGAGGCATAGGTTGATAGGAAGTGCAAACGAAAGCAGCATCATACTAGAAAATATTAAATTTGAAGCGCTTATAGACACTGGATCAATGGTTAGTACCATTGCTGAGGACTATTACCTGCAAATGCGAAATAAGCCTGAGCTCAAAAGCATAACAGATTTTGCATTAAACCTTTCAGCAGCGGATGGTCAAGAAATCCCATATATTGGATACATTGAGGATGCAGTAAAAATGCCAAACGCACTAAGTAGTATAGTATTACCCCTTTTGGTGGTTAGAAGTACTGATCATACCAGAAGTGTTCCAGTCATAGTTGGTACCAATATCATATGGGAATTTGGAAACGTCGTTGATAGTGTCAGTCAAGAACATCATGCAGCTTGGAAGACTGCTTTTGAAGCACTTAAACATTCCAGTGTAGGAATAGTAAAGGCTACAAAAATGAAATTGTGCTCCAGCCTATGGAAATGAAAACGGTCGCAGGTTTTGTTCGTAAGAAGACCAATTCAGATTCAGCGGTCACGGAAACTATAGAAGATTTTGGCCCTGACAAACCTACAATTTGTCCACGTGTTGTTTCTATCAACAATCCTGGGAAAACGGCACGAGTTCCAGTGAGAATATGTAATCTTACGGCCAAGGTTGTAAGGGTTCCTATGAAAGCAACCATATGTCAGTTGAACGAAGTGAAGGTATTAGGCTCTGCTCCTGTGTTTGGATCTGGAGGAAAGAATGACGAGATGGCCAAGGAGGCGTCAATCCATCAGCAATCTGCACCTGAAAGAAGAAAATACAAGCATTAATACACAAAACAATCATACATCTGGGCAAATCAATCATACTGGTGCACCTGAAACAGAAAACAAACACACCAATGCACCTGAAACAGAAAACAAACATACCAATGCACAAAATATACATATGAACAAGAACATAAATGAACATATAAAACACAAATTTGGTGTCGATCTAAGTTCATCGAACTTATCACAAGAACAAAAGAACAAAGTGTTGACATTGTTCGACAAGTGGCAGTCGATTTTTCCCCAAACACCATTGGATCTAGGGCTTACCTCTGCCGTTAGGCACAAGATAGAGCTTACAAATGATACTCCGTTAAAGGAGTCATACAGGAAAATTCCACCAGCACTTTTCAGTGAATATAATCTGAAAATGGGTGATCCTTCGAAAGCAAAAGTAGAAATGCAAAAAGAGAAAATTGCAGACTCGGTTTTATTGAATCTGTTCATGAGTAGTAATTAAAAGTGCAACAGTACTCACGCCCACTAGCACCTGCTTAGGCAGTATTCAATTTTCAAAATAATAACACGAACACTTATGATCCCAATTATAATAAAAGTTATAATACTCCCTTTCTTCAATTTCTTCGGGACATAATTGAGATTATACATGAGCCGAAAAAGGTTTGCCAGCATTTCTAACAGCAAGGCACCTCCATACATGATATGTTCGTTATAAACACCATCATTGCCGAAAATCCCTCCCTAAAGATCTAACACTGCAGATAAAACTTCCTCTTCTATTATATCGTTAGCTACATCGGTGTCTTGACAAGCATGCAGCGTATTGGCGTGACCCCTTCACTGAAAGGTTTTCAGTATCCAAAACACAAAGAGAAAAACAAGAGTCTGCCAAATAACTCACATAAGTGTCCAACACGTCCAAAAACGCCCTGCACTATTACACTATAAAAGTCCTGCTACCCACACTGTCTTTCACTTTTTACCACACGAATAACCACCTCAAAAGGGTCTATTCCAAATAAATTATCACGAGTGAAAAAAACACCGCCATGTCTCTACCGGAACCGGATATCCAGCCACTTGTTCATAAAGTTTGTTAGAGTCTGTTCATGAGTAATAATTAAAAGTGCAACACTACTCACGCCCCCTAGCACCGGCTTAAGCAGTTTTCAATTTTCAAAACTAATAACATCAAAACTTATGATCCCGAAGGACCAGAAAATATAACAACACTGAGAATGAAGTACGGGGCGACTTTTTACGGCCGCCACACAAGCACTTAACACCTGCTGTTGTGAAGTACATATAATCTGAAAATGGGTGATCCTTCGAAAGCAAAAGTAGAAATGCAAAAAGAGAAAATTGCAGACTCGGTTTTATTGAGTCTGTTCATGAGTAAGTCAAACATCACTTACAGGAAATGCTTGAAATAGGTGCTATAAGAGAATCGAAAAGTCCATGGTGTTCAAACGTTGTTATTGTTCGGAAGAAGGATGGTACTATAAGGTTTTGTGTGGATTTTCGAAAGCTAAACAGTAGAACTAAAGAGGACACTTATGGTATTCCAAGAGTGGAAGACACACTTCATATGTTATCTGGGTCACGTTACTTTTCGAAATTAGACCTAAAATCGGGGTACTGGCAAGTCGAGCTCGAGGAGTGCGACAAGGAGAAAACAGCATTTCAGGTTGGCGGCCTTGGCTTCTATGAGTGCAATAGAATGCCTTTTGGGCTCTGTAACGCCCCTGCTACTTTTCAGCGGCTCATGGAACGCTGCATGGGTGACCTCAACCTAAGAGACTGTCTTATTTATCTCGATGATATAATCATTTTCAGTCAGGACATCGACACACATCTTGATAGACTCAACGCTGTTTTCAAACGACTATCAGAATATAATTTAAAATTGAAGCCATCAAAATGCGAATTTTTCATGAAAGAGACTATTTAGGCCATGTAGTTTCAGAGGAGGGAATTAAAGCTGACCCGAAGAAAACAGAGGCAGTTAAGAATTGGCAAGCTCCAAAAACTGTGAAAGAGGTACGCCAGTTTCTTGGATTTGCGGGATACTATCGGCGGTTCATTAAGGGATTTGCATCTATTGCACGACCTCTAAACAATCTGCTTATAGGACATCCATCGAGGAAGCAGATGAAAAAGTCTGGAAAGACAGTCAAGAGAGCACAGTTTAAATGGGAAGAACCTCAACAGAAGGCTTTCGAAACAATTAAAGAGCTCCTCGTTAATCCTCCAGTTCTCGGGTATGCAGACTACACAAAACCCTTTACAGTTCACACTGATGCATCATCCACTCGACTGGGGGCTGTGCTTTATCAGCTTCAAGGAGATTGCAACAGGGTAATAGCTTTTGCAAGCCGCAGCCTGAAGCAGAGTGAAAGAAATTACCCTGCCCACAAACTAGAATTTCGGTTGGTTACGGAAAAAATTCACGACTACTTGTACGGTGCGAAATTCGAAGTAGTGACATACAACAACCCTCTCACTTACGTGAACACTACTGCCAAGCTTGATGCTGACGGTCAAAGATGGCTCGCCGCATTAGCAAATTACAATTACACTATCCGGTACAGGAAGGGTATAGCGCATAACGATGCGGATGGACTGAGTAGGCTAGTTCCTCTAGAGGTCATACAAGCTGTACATGTGGCTCTTGGTGATGCCACTAGCAGATAGAGTCTGCGATCCCTTGTCGCCACCTAAAGGCCCAGAGTTAAACATTCCAGATAATGTTCTTCACTCTCAGAGCCTTTCAAAGAAGATTGGAGCCATGCACAAATCCAGAATGCGGTCATTTCACAGTTGATTGATCATTTCAGAAATGGCACAAAACCATCTCGCACTCAGGATCAAAGTTTCAATACTTACCTTCGTGAGTGGCAGAATCTTGCTCTCTTCCAGTCGGTGTTGTACCGTAAGTCATCTGTGAATGGCGAAGAAAGGCTTCAGCTCCTTCTTCCTGAGTCCTTGCGTGTTGAAGTTTTCAGAGCTTTACATGACGACCTTGGTCATCAGGGTCGAGACAGGACCACGTCTTTGTTCAAGGAACGTTTTTACTTTCCTGGCATGGACAGCTTTATAGCAGATCGTATCAGGAATTGTCCTCGATGCATCCGACGGAAATCCAAATCGCCAGCAGCCGAATTATCGCCAATCACATCTACAGCTCCAATGGAAGTTGTATGCATAGACTACTTGTCGCTCGAAAGTTGTAAGGGTGGTTTTGAGAACATTCTTGTTTTGACCGACCACTTCAGCAGATATGCACAAGCTTTTACTACACGCAATCAAACAGCGAAGACCACAGCTAGGATCCTGTTTGAAAACTTCGTTGTCCACTATGGGTTTCCTTCGAGGATCCATAGTGATCAAGGTTCTAACTTTGAATCCGCCCTTATTAGGGAGCTGTGCAATCTTGCTGGTGTGGAAAAGTCTAGAACCACACCTTATCATCCTTTGGGGAACGGAATGGTTGAAAGGTTCAATCAAACACTGTTGAAAATGTTGGGCACCTTAGAACCACATCAGAAGGCGGATTGGAAAGCATATGTACCTTGTCTTGTACATGCTTACAATGCCACCCGTCACGAAAGCACGGGGTTTTCACCGTACTTTTTGATGTTTGGTAGGCACCGGCGGATAGTTTATCTGCAGGAAAACAGTTGGAATATGTTACCAAGTTGAAACATCGTCTCCGTTCCTCATATGAAAGAGCGAGGGAAGTTGCTGCAAAAGCGTCTGCTACAAACAAACAACGCCACGACTTGAAGGCCCGTCAGTCTATTTTGGCTCCAGGAGACCGTGTTTTAGTCAGGAACGTGACTTTGCGCGGGAAGTAGAAATTGGCGGATCGGTGGGAGCCATATCCATACATCGTCATAAGACAGCCAGTCGATGACATCCCGGTATATGAGGTGAAAAGAGAGGGATCACGATTCACAAAGTCTAGGACATTGCATCGTAACTTACTCCTCCCTTTTATGGCCCTTGCTGATAGGGATGACGAGAATCCGTCAAGCAACAGTGACGATGTGGTAAATGGTGATGTTGTCATAGCTGATTCGTCTGACGACACAGTGGATGATGTTTCCTCGACAAGACCCTACATTATACCGATGAGGCGTCATTCCAATGAAGGAGGAGCATTGCAGCGTTCGCGACCCATTCCTAAGTGTCGTTTGAAGAACAATTGATACGTCAAATGACGAAACAGTATTCATACATCCGATGACGATGTATCAGCTCAGAGATAAAAGACAGATACTTACCTGATTGTTTGTGATTAATGTACAGTTACGCCACACTTCTTTATGAATATTTCAATTATTTTATTTGGCGTAGTTGTTTTTGTTACTGGACGTATTATTTTTCTCCTCGGGAGATATACATAATACATGGATTTATGATATGAGACAGTGGAGTCATTTCTTTGTTGACCTCATTTGCAAAGAAGGCAAATATTAATTTCTAGTTTATCGTCTATATTTGGTTTGGTAATGATAATATACCTACCCTTTTCATTATTCCTTTGGAGATGTACGCATGTTCGTAAGCTGCAGTTACGTCAGCGTGTACAATAATCAACTGATAGGAAGACAGGTGGATGCTAGATGTTGACGGTGTTTTCGCCTTGGTTACCAATAGCTGTTCTCAGAGTTTTCCTCTTGTTTTTCGTTCTTCTCATCAAATAATGAATATGTATTGTTACCGTATATATGTTAATGTATTGTATTTTCTTGAGACATTATTTTCAGAGTCGGAAATGTCGGGACGCCATTTTTTAAGAAGGGAGAGAATGTCATAGGATCGCTGTATCATGTGGTAGAGAAATAAATTATAAGACACAAACTATATCTTAGTTGTTATTGACGTATCTTGGCCTTTAAACAAGTCACCCAGTCACCCAGTCACCCAGTAGTTCTCGTTATATTACTACCAACTTATCTTATTCTATATATTATACTATCATAATATGGCCCTTCTACTAATTACTGCTTACTAATCCTGTCACGTGATCGACATGGGACTACAAATGCAACGCCTCGTTGCATTTACCGTTTCGTTATTGGAATGGACACGTGTGTTGTCCTGTAATAAATACTATATCTACGATATATCTCTATTTGCAGGTTAGTAAGGTTTAAATATGTCGCTGCTAGTTCAGCTCTGAAATGTTAATTGTCTTTATTATGTTGTAAACTTTCGTTATTTTATGTGGCATTTGCCGTTTCGTTATTGGAATGGACACGTGTGTCGTCCTGTGATAAATACTATATCTACGATATATCTCTATTTGCAGACTCTTGCTTTGTTGTCTTCCCACTGCAACTCACACAGCGAATTCATAAATTCATGCCGAAAGAGCTACGTCGGCATTCAGAATACTGTAATTGTATTGTTAGAGTACATAGAATGTTTTAGGTTATAAATAGCAAATATGTGAAGTCTACACTGTACTCCTTGCTAATTGCATCACATATGATTATAATGAAACTAATTTATTGCGTCAGAATATTGTAATTGTATTGTTAGAGTTCATAGAATGTTTAAAGGTCAAGTAAACATGTAGGACACTTTTTCGTAAATATTTGACAAATGGGTACCTTGTACGACGAAGTTTCGAAAACACAAAAAAATACAGTCATATTGCACATAGCAGGTGTCATATATCACCGATAAGTAAGCACTGGCTGATTTTGGTCGTTCGCTTATCTCCCTTGTGATGACGTCACTTGTGACATTCGCTATAAATGTCGAACTAGATATCGTATAGAAGAGAATAGCACGTAATGAACTTCTGCTTCGTTTTGAGTGCTAAAATGGCAATTTGTGCTGCCTATGGGCGTATCCCTGCCTATATGTGTAGCTCCTAATCCAACAGAGACTAAATAGGATTATTTAAATTACCAAAAGACGAGAAGTTCAAGAAAATGTGATGTGATTTACATTTTGTCTCGATGGCTGTTTTCCGTGAAATTTATACTAGAGATGCAGTGGATGACTTGGGTCTACAATTATAAAAAAGGATATATGCTACATTCTGTTATAAATATGACTAATGTCTAGCACTGTAGGTTAATGGGCTTTTTCTTCGTGGAAAATTATTCTATACAAATGTTTTGTTAACAGCGTAAACCCAAATCACGCAGGAACTTTCTGATCAGGATATGCTCTGATTGCTTAGTCCGAAGACTTATGTCTTTAGATTCGACCAGGGTTGTCTAGCGTCTCTGTAATCCCTGTAATGAATATTTATGAGGTCATGAAATCTTTAATAAATATTCTTAAGAGAAAAAATGATTAATAAACACGATTTAGCACTGCATTCATGCAGCAGACACCTATAATTTGCTTTAAAATCGATTTCCCAATCCTTCTCTTCTTATATAAACGGCTTCACGCGCGTTTGCAAATAGAGTAGATCCAGATCGGACAGTTCCTGTAAGAACTGTCTGATCAGGTTCTGCTCTGTTTGCTTGCGAAATTTTGTTGATCTAATCCTAATTTATCTGTCAGAGCCAATGATCTATTTGAAAAATTAACATTGTGAAAAAAGCCTTTAGATCTTCTTCATGAATATTCGTGTAAGAAATAATGATTTCATGGAGAGTTAATGATATATGAGCACATGCTATGGCAGTAATTGTACAACCAGACCTACCGGTATATTATTTCATAAGCAAATCGACAAGAACCTGATCAGAAACTGTCTGATCTTGATCTACTCTGTTTGTAAATTTGTTTCAATACGTTTGATCAGGGTCTACTATTTTTGCATTGGCATAAACAGGCACGTAGAATGAAGGGTTTATATTCGTGAAGTGATTTACTGACACAATAGTTTATCATAAATATGATCCTTTTGCAATTTTTGAACATGGACAATTTTGACCATAAATCCATAGGAAAAAAGTCATTCTGGATTACTGTAATTTACGGAATTGTTCATTGGATGCGTTTTATAATTATAGTTTTACTGATTATTACCTACATTTTGCCCAAAACTAACTTTGAGGCACCATGACAGCAATGATTGATTATTTTGACAAGTTACCGCAGCTACATAAAGAATGAATGAATGAATGAATGGTGTTTCACGGCCCATCGACACTGATGGTCATATAGAGCCGAATAAATAATGTAAATAAAACTATATGATGAAATCAAATAAAGACAATCTCACTAGATTATGTAAATGTCAGTCCCGATCAACAGGAATGTAAATAAAATAAGGACAAAATATAATCGACATTCTAAAAATATACCTTTTAAATTTTAGAATATATATTAATGACTTTTAAAAAATCAAATATTTTTGGTATTTCTACCAGCTCAAACAGTTCCCTCAGGGAATCTGCTTGAAAGAACCTATCTCTGATTAAGATTAAATCAGGACATTCAATGAGAATGTGCTGAATTGTATAAGGTTCAAAACAAAATAAACATTCAGGTTGAACTTCACCTTTCAGTAAAAATGAATGAGTTAAAAAAGAATGTCCAATTCTTATTCTGGCCAATACGACCTCATCACGCCGAATTGGCAAGCAGGAACAAAAATGTTCACCTAAAATAGGTTTAACAGCATGGAGCTTGTTATGAATTTCCTCATTCCAAGACTCCTGCCATTTATATAGAATATGTCTAGTAATTTGTGGTTTGAAATCCGAATACGGTATTCTCATATCAGATTCAGGCGATTCAAGAGCAGACTTCGCTGCAATGTCCGCCCTCTCGTTGCCCTGTATTCCACAATGACTAGGTATCCAACAAAATATTACATCTTTTGAATTAGACATTTCATGGTATTTTAAAACAAGTTTGTTAATAAGAACATTTTTTGAAGAACATTTACTCAGAGATTGTAAAACAGAAAGAGAATCCGAAAAGATTATATGTTTACTATATGATTTTCCAGCAATATAATCAAGAGCTAAGTCAATAGCTTTGATCTCTGCTGAAAAAATGGAGGCATTATCGGGAAGCCGAAACTTTGTCTCTGTGTCATCAGCCACAAAGGCAGCTGCGACTCTCTCATCATCTTTCGAACCATCAGTATAAACTTGTTCATAATCTTCAAATCTTGAAATTATTTCATTTAAAAAAGAACTGAATTCAAGCGAGCTTGTTTCAGACTTTTTATGCCGTGTTAGTTCAAAAATAACTTTTGGTGGTTTAATAGTCCAAGGTGGTATAGATTCAACTTTAGTCTTTTCAACTAAAGACAAATCTATATCACTATTTTGAAAACAGTTTTTCATACGTATTCCGAAAGGTGGAATTACCTTTTCCTTAGATTCAAATAAACGTTGATATTTAGGTCTAAAAACATTTTTATGAGCGGGATTTGATGGGTTTGAAGCTAATTTAGAGGTATACTGCATGGATAGTTTTTCACGACGAGAGTAAAGTGATGGCTCATTCGCCTCAACATATAAACTTTTAGCAGGGGATGTCCTAAAGGCACCCAATGCTAAACGTAAACCTTGGTGATGAATTGGATCAAGCATCTGCAAGTATGATTTCCTTGCAGAGCCATATACAACACTACCATAATCCAGTTTGGACCTCACTAAACTTCTATACAATTTGAGCATTACATTGCGATCTGCACCCCATTCGGTATGTGCAAGAACGCGAAGCAATTTCAGAGTTTTCTGGCATTTAGCCTTTAAATATTTAATATGAGGTATAAAGGAAAGTTTTTTGTCAAAAATGACACCGAGAAATTTTGCCTGGTCTACAACAGGAATGGGATCACCATTCAAGTGCAACTCCGGATCATTGTGAAATTTTCTCAGTTGACAGAAATGTACACAATTTGTTTTAGACTTGGAAAATTTAAAACCGTTTTCAGTAGCCCATTTGTGAGCTTTATCAATGGACTGTTGAAGTTGACGTTCAACAGTACGCATGTGTTTAGAACGGTAACAAATTAAAAAGTCATCAACATACAATGAACAATCCGTGTCATTAGTAATAGATTGAACAATATTATTAATTTTAACATTAAATAGAGTAACTGACAAAATACTTCCTTGTGGAACACCCATTTCCTGTTTTTGCATATCAGAAAGAGTAGTTCCAACACGGACTTGAAATTCCCTATCATTTAAAAAGTTTTCAATAAAAACTGGAAGTCGACCTTTAAGTCCTGATTCATGAAGGTCTTTCATTATGCCATACTTCCAAGTTGTATCGTAAGCTTTCTCAAGATCAAAGAAGACCGCAACTAAGTGCTCCTTCTTGATGAAAGCTTCGCGAATAAATGTTTCCAACCTAACTAAATGATCATTTGTACTTCTTTGGCTCCTGAATCCACTTTGATACTCCGTAATGAGGTTGTTGGATTCAAGATACCAAACAAGTCTTGCGTTAATCATGCGCTCTAAAGTTTTACATACGCAGCTCGTCAAGGCTATGGGACGATAATTATTTGGATCTGTGTTATCTTTCCCTGGTTTTGGAACAGGAATAACTGTAGCCTGTTTCCAAAACTTGGGCAATTTACCACTTGACCATATATGGTTAAAAATATCTAAAAGAACATGCATACAAATTGAGGGCAAGTGTTTAAGAAATTGATAATGAATGTCATCAGGTCCAACAGCTGTATCGTGCGATTTATTAAGAGCATCAAACAGTTCTCTCTCAGTAAAAGGTAAATTGTAGCTTTCAGTGTTGTGAGAAGTAAAATTAAGTTTTTCCTTTTCTTTAGTCTTTTTTATATGTCTAAATTCAGGAGTGGACTTAGCTGATGAAGAGTTTTTAGCAAAAGCATCAGCTAAGGAATTGGCTATATCTTTTACATCTGTTATTTTTTTATCATCTGCATTTAAATGTCCAAAAGAGGATTTACCTTTACCACTTATTTTACGCACCATATCCCATACCTTCTTTACTGATGAACGACAATTTAATTTAGAAACATATTTCTTCCAAGACTGTGATTTTACAGTCTTGATAGTACGACGAGCTTTAGCCCTAAATACTCTAAAATGATTTAAATTATCCTGAGTAGGACTGACTTTAAATTTTCTAAGAGCCGCTTTACGCTTTCTAATAGCCTCCTTACATTCATCATCATACCACGGTTTAGGAGGTTTCTTTGGGTTTGATGAGGACTTTGGAATGCATTCTTTTGCCACTGAATATAAAATGGATGTAAATGTTTCAATGGGGTCATCACTATTTTCAAATACATCTGATCTAATCTTTTCCCTACACAATATTTCAAACTTTTCCCAATTTGCTGTCTTGAGTTTCCAGCGAGGAACACATTCCTCGACTGGAGAAGCAATATGGTTTAGAAATATTGGAAAGTGGTCACTTCCACATAGGTCGTCACCAACTTTCCAATCATAATCCAAGTAAATGGTTGGGTAACAAATAGAAAGATCAATGCAAGTAAAAGTTCCTGATGCCGGGTGAAGATAGGTTGGGGACTTATTGTTGGAGATGCACAAATCGTGCTCACCAACAAAATCCTCAACAATTTTACCTAAAGCATTAGTATTTGTAGATCCCCATAGAGGATTATGGCTATTAAAATCCCCTAACAATATAAATGGGGCAGGCAATTGTTCAACAAGGGAGTCAAGTTCTTTCTTGTCAACTGTTGTCCTTGGCGGAATATAAATAGAACAAAATGTAATGACCTTATGAAGGGTGACACTGACAGTAACAACTTGTAAATTAGTTTTAATAGGTAAAAGACTATGAACAACAGAGTTGTTCACAATAATTGATGAGCCGCCAGCAGCTCTTTCACCATCGTTAAAAATATGATTATAAATAGAATAATTTCTAAAGTTGACTTGATCACTGTCCTTCAAGAATGTTTCTTGAAGACACATTATGGCCGGGTCATATTTATTCAGCAACAGAAGAATTTCATTATAATTTGCCTTAAGTCCTCTACAATTCCATTGTATTACGCAATTTTTCATTATTGATTAATGAAAATATATTTAGTTAGGTTGGAGGCGTAACAGGAACACGCTTCTTGTCCTTTTTCTTTTTGGGGGATTTGGAAGAAGGGACAATGGATGTATGTACATCCATCACTTCTTCCTCATTCAAGCTGCTATACGTGTTGTGCAGCTTCACAGAGTTACCTTTACCATTTGGTAAAGGATCACTTCCATTATGTTTTTTAGAGTTTTTCTGACTCTGGGTGGAGTTTGATTTCTTCTGACTTTGAGGTGATCTCTGAGTCGCCTGACATGCCATGTCAGACTTGCCAGAGACGACAGAGTCAGAAATGCTTTTGTAATTTGGCGCACCGTGTGGCCAGGTGATAGTTGTCTGAGTTTCAGCGTTTCTAGTTTGAATTTTACATGTATTTTCCTTCACCTTATCTGCATAAGATGAGCCCGCAACTGTGGAAGGTTTTGAAGCTTCCACAATTTTACGGGCTTCAGGAAATGACACATTCTGTAGAACACGAATTCTCTGGATTTCCTTTTCCTGCTTCCACTTTGCACACTCTTTCGAGTAAACAAAGTGATCCCCTTTGCAGTTAAAACACTGCACAGGGTTTTCACAGGTCGAGGAATCATGATCTTCCTGACCACAACGGGCACATATTGACTTCTTGGTACATTTGTCCTTATGATGTCCAAACCTCTGACAGTTAAAACACCGAAGAGGATTTGGAATGAAAGGGTCAACGTCGAGGCTTAAGTAGCCACATTTGATTCTTGGTGGAACGAACGGAACGTTAAACTTCAGAATGAAAGTATTGGTCACTATTTCTCTACCTTCTCTAACAAACTTGATACGTTTAACTTCCGTAACATTCTGATTGTTAAGTTCTGCTAGCATTTCTTCCTCATTGGTGTGCTGAAGATCACGGCTTCGCACAACTCCTTTGCAGAAATTCAAGGACTGATGAGGAGACACTTGTATTGAAATACCAGCAAACGTTTTACTTTTAAGTAAGTTGTCAGATTGTTGCTTCTTTGCACATTCCACCAGAATCTTTCCTGACCGTAAAACTTTTATATCTTTTGGCTCACCTGCCAGTCCCTGCAGTGCTTTCGCAACAGCGAAGGGAGACAACTTTGCCAGAGATTGTTCATCATTTACTGGACACATCACCAAGAATCTTGTATCTTTGCTACATAAAGGAATGCAACAATACGTAATATACAGGAAGCGGGTTTTATGGCCTTGCAATAATCCTAAAGGCCACTATGATAACTGACATCTGGCGACTGACCCTGCATGGGGCATTTTTTTGTGTAATATGGCTTAGTACAATATGGCCTAAGGCCATTTAACACATTCATTCATACATGCATAGAGAAATTCTAATGGTTATGTTTACTGTTGTTTCCATATACATGTGATACAAACCATAATTAAATTGCGCATACGAGTATACTGTAAAATTATGATAAAGAAAAATGTAGTAACAATTTTAATATGTTGACCATATTTTTTTATTGACATTTTTATTTGTAGTGGGTCCAGTCATTTAAACATAATTCACAAGCTTTAGAAACATGAATATATTAAAAAAAATTAGTCATTCTTCAAGACTGACAACCATTTATTATCAAGATCCACCTTTTTCTCATTTTCCCAACAAAATACATATTTTGGTAGTTCAACCTTTACTCGATTTCCCGAAAGTAATGCATCATTTTTGGTATTGCAAATATTAAGTAAAATAAATAAATAAATAATTTTCTATTTTTCTGCATTTTTGTAGAATTTCTTTTTTTTCTAAAGTACGTACGTTTATACATAGTACGTACTATGTTACTTAACGAGAACGTCCCATTTCATCTGAACCCACTTTGCCTAAATATGAAATTCATCTGAAGTTGTCTGGTTCTGTCTAAAAGTTGTTTGGACCCAACTTATGGGCGGGACCCAAATGGTCCCTCTGATCTGAATCTACACTATTTGCTAATGGTCTTGGTTCTAACCTCATCCTCTTTTTAAATTATAGTTTATGAATAGTGTTAATTCACTGACAGGTAAAGTAAGTTTTAACCATTCGGTTGCTATTCACGTCAATATACCTGTAAATAGTGAAAACCTGCAGGAGCTGTCTCATCAGGGTCTGCACTATTTACAAGTTGATTTACAGAAGTGATTGCATAGCGAAATACGTGTACACAGTGAAGCTATATGTAATTATACAACAGGGCATGGGTAAAAGGCAAGAGAAGGTTTAAGATAGAAAATATGTGTTTAAATTTAAGTATCATTGTATTTCACACCTAAAATAAACATCCCACCCCATAAATAGTTTCACCTACTCGATAAAGTGTCACTTTCTATGGCTAATCCATGGACGTAATGTCTGGAAAAGTGTGAAAATAATTTGGGTATTTATAGAAACTTAGGAGTCCGATTTGATCTAATTTTGTAAGCAAACAGAACAGACCCTAATTAGACTGTTCCTGTAGGCTCTGATCTGGATCTACTTTGTTTGCATAGGCGTTAATTTAAAGGAAAAGGTTAAGTTTCTGTGTACATTCCTCCCTCTCAATGGGATCCCTGACTGGCGAGCATCACAAGTGACGTCACGCAAGGGAGATAATCATGTATCGATTTTCAAAATACACGGTTCGCAGTACAATAATAACTCGATTTAAATCAAAACTAGATAAAAACGGTAAGAATTTTCTAAAGTTTGGTGTTTAACTAACTGTATACTATCAGAATTTGACGAAAACCCGATCTGTTTACTTGACCTTTAAGGCTATAAATAGCAAATGTGTGAAATCTACACTGTACTATTTACTAATTGCATCACATATGATTATAATTAAACTAATTTAATGCTTCAGAATATTGTAATTGTATTGTTAGAGTTCATAAAATGTTCATGTTAGATGTAGCAAATACGTGAAGTTTACACTGCATTATTTGCTACTGTAATTACAAAGTATTAAATGTTTATGAAATACGCCATGCATGTAGAGTCAAACTTGTGGGGAAGTCCGGCGGGGATACCTTTACTTAATTTTGTTTAGCTAGGGTGACTTTGAGATAAGTGTGAGGTTAGAACGTCCGTAAACCGGTTTAAACCCCCAGTGGTGATTTTGCTACTGACCGTGCCAAGGCGGTTCTCTCTTTGTCACCCTTATTTTTGTTTGTCTATCGATGTGTTGGTGGTGATTGCGTCTTGTATGTGACTTTCTACTGCATGTGTGTGTGTATAAATTGCTATATAAATTGCTTTCTGTCGGTGTTTTGGTGATGGTGGCGTTTTGTGTGTGGCTTTTCCTGCTTGACGTTACTACTTTTTCATTGAAATCAGAATTATGCAGATTATATGGCAGTGTTGATCTTATCTTTAAAGGCGAGATCTACTTCCATATTCTGCATAACTCTTTGGAATTTAACATTTGCCTTTATTGCCTGAAATCCGTTTATTAATATACTAAATTTACAAAAATGAGTCAGGCAGGAAACACCACATACAGAACAAACAGTCGCCCGAACAGCAACACAAGGAAACAGCAAATGTACATAACTATAAAAACATCAAGAGACGCACAAAGACAAAACAAACATACAATAGGGGGAAGATGCAAGTACCGCCTTGGAACGGTCAGTGACAAAAGTCACTGGGGGGTTAAACCGGTTTATGGGCTAAGTTTATTGTTTGGCTTTGCATGAATGAAAATAACTTCTGGATTTGCATCCAAACTGGATTGGTGAAATAAATTAATTGAACTGGACCTCGGATCGCTGTTGTTTTACAGATCCCTTATTACGTAAGACCCTCCCGGTACCTAACCAAGCGAGTTCCCCATTAGAAGAAAGCGGTCTTACACAGTGTTCTAGTTTAAATATAGCCTTCAGCAAAGTCATTGAGTACATATTTGACAGACTTTCACATTTGTTATGCTATGTTTTACATTTTGTACTGTGATTACTGTCTTCTATGTTGTTGGGAAGTCTGGCGGGGATACCTTTATTTACAATGTTTGTTTAGCTAGGGTGACTTTGAGATACGAATGAGGTTAGGACGTCCGTAAATCGGTTTAAACCGAGTCTGCAATTTTCTCTTTTTGTGTTGGAATTTTTGCTCTCAGGGGATCACCGCCCTTCAGAATTTAAACCCCCAGTTCTTTTCTACTGACCGTGCCAAGACGGTACTCTCCTTGTCACCCTTACTTTTGTTTGTCTTGTGTCTTTGTGCTTGTGCGTTTGTTCATGTTTGTTTCTGGTGCTTGTGTGTTTGTTGGTATTTTCTTTGTTCTTCTCGTGTGTGTGTGTGTGTGTGTGTGTGTGTGTGTGTGTGTGTGTGTGTGTGTGTGTGTGTGTGTGTGTGTGTGTGTGTGTGTGTGTGTGTGTGTGTGTGATTGGTCGCTGTCGTCTTTATGTATGTATGTGTATGTGTATAAACTGCTATATAAATTACTTTCTGTCGGTGTTTCGGTGATGGTGGTGTTTTGTGTGTGGCTTTTCCTGCTTGACTTTACTACTTTTTCATTAAGCTCCTCATCCCGACTTGTTAACACAGTTAGAACCGCTGTGTTTATTCGAAAGACTCTTCTGAAATCATTGGACGAGATAACCCTTTACTCCATAGATACGCCTTTCTATGCTTTTGCAAATAGAGTAGATCCAGACCAGAGTCATCTCTGTTTGCTTATGCAATACCGTAGTACATGCCTTAAGCGGCCATTCATTTATTGAACATAGAAATCATCTTGATGGTGGTTCCTTAATGCAGGGCAAACGTAATACAGAAGCTCCCAGGACCTGCATTAAGCTACCAGCTGCCTTACATGCCCATCATTAGACCTCTTCTTGATGAGCGCTGAACCCATTTGCTCCCATTATCCCATATATAGGATGTAGGCAAACAGTGTAGACACTGTTCAGACGTCGCATAATGCGGCGTCTGATCAGAGTCTACATTGTTTGCTGATAGGAATTTTAATGTAAAACAAAACGAAATTGAAAATTTAGGCCAGGCACCCCTTAGATAAAAAATGACTAATCCAATATATAAGCATGGAATAATCCACTGGGAGCAAATGGGTTAAGACAGGTTCTACTGTAATATAGATGTGAGTCTATAGTTTCTGCTTTGGCAAAATTTCATGTGTTAATATACCATCAAAATTAATCTAATTAATATTCATGACGTCAATAATTCTTACATAAAGATTCATGGTGTAAAGTGTTATGGGAACGCAGAGATACTTGCAATATTTCTCCGCAATCTTTTATTTACGTTTATTTACACTGTTTGTCTTTTAGGGTGGGGATGGAATAAGTGTGAGGTTGGGCGCCCATAAACCGGTTTAACCCCCCCCAGTGACTTGTCACTGACCGTTCCAAGGCGGTACTTCCATCTTCCCCCTATTGTATGTTTGTTTTGTCTTTGTGCGTCTCTTGATGTTTTTATAGTTATGTACATTTGCTGTTTCCTTGTGTTGCTGTTCGGGCGACTGTTTGTTCTGTATGTGGTGTTTCCTGCTTGACTCATTTTTGTACTTTTCTGTATTCTTCCTTCGATACACTGTCGTAAGCCGATGTGGAAAACATCACTTTATCCTTCCACGATACAAGTTCTTTGCACGTGCACGCTTGCTTGTTCTGCAAAGGAAAGGCCAGTTGGCATCATTTGCAGAATGGTCTCTCTAAAAAATGCATTAGTACAATTTCGTTTGCTTTTGCCACATACTGGCATTTCGTCGAGGTCGGAATTGACAACTGCTGCACAGATTCAATCGTTTCAATCTATCTATCTATCTATCTACATGCATATACATGTGTGTATATATATAACACACTAAAAGTTAGACAGCAAGCAAACTATTACATTTTATTTGTCAAATCTAATATACCTAAGAGGTCGGGCCTTTTCAATTCCGGAATTTATTAAAGTACTAGGGTAGTTTAAGGTAGCCAGCTAACTCTTCTGAACGTTTTTTTTAATGTCTCTTGATTTGAAATAATAGTTTTGAGTCGTCTCGATGCTGATTTTAGTGTGTCTAGGATGGCATGAATTAAAGAGTAGGTAGGTTTTACTGTAAATTATGTATATATGGATAGATAGATAGATAAATAGTTGCATATGCACATGCATGCATACATACATACATGCATGCATGCATGCATGCATGCATGCATACATACATACATACATACATACATACATACATACATACATACATACATACATACATACATACATACATACATACATACATACATACATACATACATACATACATACATACATACATACATACATACATACATACATACATACATACATACATACATACATACATACATACATACATACATACATACATACATACATACATAACATACATAACATACATACATACATACATACATACATACATACATACATACATACATACATACATACATACATAAATACATACATACATAACCCGAGCAGACGTTGATCAGATGGCTCTTACAGGAGCCGTCTGATCTCCATTTACCTTTTTTGAAACGACGCACAAACTGTTACCCGACGGAAATGATAAGTCGTAGGTTGACCCATTTTAACTGGTATTTGTAGTATCATGAACCCATTACAACTGATTTTTGTAGAGGAATGACCGACCCTGAGCTAACTGGTCTTTGAATCATCTTGGTCTCGATTTACATTGGTCATTTTCAAATGGTCTTTGCATGGTCAGGATGTAACTGGTCTTGCTAGTGGCATGGCATTATGTTAACTGGTCTTTACAGTATCATTACATGTACATAATTATCACTGGTATAGATTTTGCCGTGTCATAGTCCCAATTTAAACCCGGAAACGGAAGGAGGGCGCCGGATCTCGTATTTGTCGTACCCTTTATTACTTTTCTACATTTACTCTGTGTTTGGAATTCACCTATCATGTTTCCCGTATAACGCTTCTTGTTTCATACGGGAATCAGTGATAACTTTTGTAAACAGTTTGGAAATAGATATGACGCCGTGAGTGTGTAATTAGAGCGAAACTGTTAGACATTCTGGTTTTGAGGAAGAAGATACATTAAACATTTCAACTTTGAAATATGAGGCTGACGACCATGTGACTAGAAACCTATCTGGCAACGAAAGTAATAAAGCAACGAATCGGTCGATGGCAACACATAGCAGTTGAGTCGAACAGATTCACTACCACAACAACGACTGTGCTTGGCTACGCGATACAGGAGGGTTCAGGTTTTGCTACATTGCCTAACAGTTCACATAACAGGATGATATTGCGTGAATTACTCTTTATCGCCAATATCATTACGTGCGTATGTTATCAGGAAAAGACGTTTATGAAGGAGTCATCTTATTCGGACAAGATTTGCTTGGATGAAAATACTGATATTCAAGCAATCACCAGAAGTGTAATCTCATGTGCAGGACAATGCATGGTATGGGAGGGGTGTAACAGTTTTGTGTACCACAAATCAAGTGGTACTTGTTTTGAAATGAATCCGGCAAATTCGTGTAGTGTGTTCGGGAATTTACAGGGTGCAAACTATTATAGACTGATTTCTTCTTATACGGGTACGTGTGTTTTGGTAGGCAGTTATTGTTACTAATTATAATATCAATAATAATAATATCTTTCATCATCATCATCATAATCATCACCCTTATTATTATTAGTAGTAATAGTAATAGTAGTGTTATTAATATCATTATCTATTTATTGATTTATTATTTTTATTATTATTATCATAATTATTATTATTATTAAAATATAACACGGAAACGAGACTTAAACCACTTGCATAGGCAATAGTATTAGCTCATTACTCACAATATGAGATTACTGAACATTACTCTGACTGACAAATTAACTAACACATAGGTCTTCAAGGAAAAGGTCAATACTACAACCACATATGTCATGCTAAATGAACGTCGGTATGGTCATGTCTGTCGAATGGACAAATGCGTCTTGTCTCTTTTGCATTGCTACTTTTGCTTTCGAGGGATCACCCACTTTCAGAATATATGTACTTCACAACAGCAGGTGTTAAGTGCTTGTGTGGCGGCGGTAAAAAGTCGCCCCGTACTTCATTCTCAGTGTTGTTATATTTTTTAGTCCCTCGGGGTCATTAGTTTTGATGGTTTAAGTTTGGAAAATTGAATACTGCATAAGCAGGTGCTAGGCATTATTCATTTTTTTTATTTGCCAATAAGTGAGAAATATCGATAATAAAATATAGATAATCTTTTTCTTAGTTTATGATATCTATATCCTTCCTTAAGCAGCTTTCCATTTAAAATGATAGTTCGACTGTTAAAATTGTCAACAGAGGAACAATCTCTAGCGAGACGAATAAATTGAGATAATTGTATGTAATCAATGTAAAAAGGGGCACTGGGAACATTTCCTTCAAGATGAGGTAAATTTACAATATTAAAATCAAAATCGTCTGTTGTTTTGTCATAAATTTTAGAAGAAATCATTTCATTGTCAATTTTAAGGTCTAGATCAAGACAAGCTGCGTAAGTGTCTGAAGGGTTAGCTTTATTCAATTTGAGTTCTTTTGGGTAAATGGTGTGAATCGAAACATCAAAGAAAGGGTTAAGTTAGAAATATAATCCAATTATC
Organism: Azorinus chamasolen; assembly: GCA_963576725.1. Taxonomy (NCBI): domain Eukaryota; kingdom Metazoa; phylum Mollusca; class Bivalvia; order Cardiida; family Solecurtidae; genus Azorinus; species Azorinus chamasolen. The sequence continues at coordinate 101,982,304 of OY755235.1, read as the reverse complement.
GAGAAGTTGACAGTTTTATGACATCTTGTGATTGCGTGGTCAGGGATCACCTCCCTTCAGAATTTATAATCTTCACAACAGCAGGTGTTAAGTGCTTGTGTGGCGGCCGTGAAACGTCGCCCCGTACTTCATTCTCAGTGTTGTTATACCTTCTGGTCCTTCGAGATCATGAATTTCAGTACTTCTTGTTTTAAAAATTGAATACCGCTTAAGCCGGTGCTAGGGGCGTGAGCAGTGTTGCACTTTCAATTACTGTTCATGAACAGACTCAATAAAACCGAGTCTGCAATTTTCTCTTTTCGTGTTGCAATTTTTGCTCTCGGGGGATCACCTCCCTTCAGAATTTTTAACATGAAATATCTCTCGTGCAAAACCAAATCGGCGACCAGTGGTGCACAATTCGTACTCACAGAAATGCCAATCACCTGACGATATATAGTATTGCCATGACGTACGAATATGTTATCCAGTAGAAAGGTTTGTGATTCGCAAACTGCTGAACAAGTCCATTTTGTGTCATTGGCTCTTCAGTAAAGAAAGCTGTTTTAGCATTACATGGTAGAAGTGATGTTTTTTCTCGGGCCATTTCTTTCTGGAATAGGTTAATAAGTTTATGTGTTGTGGGTAAGTCCAGCGGGGATACCTTTATTTACAATATTTGTAAAGCTAGGGTGACTTTGAGAGAAGTGTGAGGTTAGGACGTCCGTAAACCGGTTTAAACCCCCAGTGGTGTTTTTGCTGCTGACTGTGCCAAGGCGGTACTCTCTTTGTCACCCTTCCTTTTGTTTGCCTTGCGTCTTTGTGCTTGTGATTTTGTTCGTGCGTGGAACGTTTGTCTCTGGTTCTTGTGTGTCTTTTGGTGTTTTCTATGTTCATTTCGTGTGTGTGTGTGTGTGTGTGTGTGTGTGTGTGTGTGTATGTGTGTGTGTGCGTTTGGGTGTGTGGTTGTGTGTGTGTGTGTGTCATGCTGTCTATCGGTGTTTTGGTGGTGGTTGCGTCTTGCATGTGGCTTTGCCTGCTTGACTTTACTACTTTTCCATTAATTAAAGCATGAGGACAGGTTGTGTACACAGTAGAAAATCATATATGCTTACATTGGATTCAAGAAACCTTTTGCTATAAAGTTTGTTTAATTCTTCTGAAGAGTTTTTAATAGACCAGAAGGGATTTATTCCAAAATTTTCCTACTTGAAAAAGTAGTAAAGTGAAGCAGGCAACGCAACCACCACCAAAACATCGATATATAGCAAGTACAAAAATGAGTCATGCAGGAAACACCACATACAGAACAAACAGTCGCCCGAACAGCAACACAAGGAAACAGCAAATGTATATAACTATAAAAACACCAAGAGACACACAAAGACAAAACAAACATACAATAGGGGGAAGATGGAAGTACCGCCTTGGAACGGTCAGTGACAAAAGTCACTGGGGAGTTAAACCGGTTTATGAGCGCCGAACCTCACACTTATTCCATCCCCACCCTAACAGACAAACAGTGTAAATAAACGTATCCCCTCTCCGACTAATCTTCAACAACCGCGATGGCAAATACAGTGGTAAAGTGCATGTATAACGAAAACATTTAAGTGAACAAACTGTATCCACCTATAGCTAGTGTACTCAATGATTGAGCTGCAAACAGAGTAACTGTAGAAAAGTAATAAAGGGTACGACAAAAACGAAATAGTACAGATATCTGACGTTCTCCTTCCGTTTCTGGATTTAAGAGGTCGCCTTCATAGAGTACTAAACCTTTCTTGTCGGCGTACATGCAAAGAGGCCAGCGTGATTGCCAACTGTAAAAGGGTTGACAACCAAACATGCAGTATGTTGTAGTACTACAGGATCATATCCCTTTTTAATGAATTTTTTAACATATTTGATGAACAAAGTGAGAAAATGGGTATGTCCAATAATTTAACGAAGTTTGTAAATCACACCACCATAAAAGTCAGGATGTGAAATACCGTGTCGCAGAAGCGCCTTGAGATTACAATTGGTACTTGCCAATATGTGAGAGATTTCGATAATAAAATTTAGAGAAAGTTGTTCTTAGTTTATGGTATCTATATCCTTGCTTAAGCAGTTTTTCAGTTAAAATGAGACTTCGACAGTTAAAATCGTCAATAGATGAACAAGCTCTAGCAAAACGAATAAGTTGAGAGATATATAAAGCCGGTAAGATGGAGCACGGGGAACATCCCCGTCAAGATGAGGAAAATTTACAATATTAAAATCAAAATCATCTCTTTTGTCATACACGAGAAGAAATCATTCCATTATCAATTTTAAGGTCCAGATCAAGAAACGCTGCATAATTGTCGCACGCACGCACGCACGCACGCACGCATTGCGTGCACGCACGCACACACGCACACATCTGGTTTAAACATGAAGTCAAAAAATATAAACAATTTTGTAGCTGTTAAGAACTAGAATTTGCAATGAAACGCGATTTATATGTTTTTCAGCGGCTAGCTGTCTATTTTCACTTTTGTTCTAGTTTTCCACCAATGAGAAACTATGTTACATTGTAATTTGCATATGACCTACGAGTATTTAGTAGTAAACGGTATTTTCATTAGTTAATAACTTGACTGGCATACAACCTTTTTATATGCCTCTACACATTGCCAAACTATGTAAAATTCTAATATACAGTCTGCTAACGTGTCGAATTTTCTGGGGTAATCCTTACGATATTGCAGTTATTTCAAAACACTATGTTTTATGATAATTAGCTGCTTCGGCCTCGCAAATTGAATTCATTGCAATAATTAACATAATCACAACACAAGTAAGGCATCATGTTACACAGACATGTTCTATAAACTTCTTAGAGTTCAGTCAAAACGCCATATAGTACAGAAAATCATTATTTACGCAGATATTTAGCATGTGACCGAAGACTGTCGACTGTCGAAAGTTCTGTTCTTAAAATAGATTTTAAGACCTGGAAATTCCCATAAGATCAAAGTACTGATGTACTGATATTTATCACCTCATGGTAATGGTTGCTGACCAATATTACCAGTTTGTCGAAACCACTATTAAACTTTCAAACTTTTACTATCATTTTGCTATCAATTAATACAACATTTGATAATAAAGTTTACTTTGACGAACAGGTAGTTTGCCGAAACCATCATAATTCACAGGCAGTGTTATAGGAAATAAAGAAGAAGGGTTGTTTAGTATATTAGAGTAGTGGTATTAATAAATAGTATCCATTACTATCCCCGACCACAGCACCGATGCTCTGGTTGTTGGCCCTCTTTGATATAAAGCTACTTACTGAAGGCTATTGCTACGGCTCTATCACATGGAGCTTGAGATCATAGACGTAGGTTGAAGTTGCTAACTTTATATTGTTTTAAAAATACGTGTAGATTCAGTTAATGATGTCATTAATGATGATGCACACAAGTCGATTAAACCGTTGATCTAGGCTGAATAAATACCGTTCTTTAAGGAATTACAGACTCTGCACAAACAAAAAACTTTATGCTTTAAAGTGTATTGTATTCAATTTCTTATCTCCATATCAATACAAATATACGCGCTTTCATGTACATTTTATAATAGGTAAAATAATGAACTAACTTGAGATAGTTTTAAAACATTACTTTGACATCGTACATTTTAAAAGTGATTTCCTATAAAAGCAACTTGAACTATTTCAATTACTGCTTCTTCTACTCCAAGTCATTTTCATTGCATGCTTCTCTGCTAGTATAATAACAAACAACCCTTCATAGATCTAGTTCTCTGTACTAGTAGAATCTCCAAACATTGAAATAAATATTGCAGAGATTGTTTTGTACATTGTGTCAATATTTGAATGCCGCTGAATATCTTTTTTAAAATATATTTCTTGTTATAACATAACTCGTGGCTTCAGCGTGACGTAACACTATCATTTATATTTTGATATTCACGGGCATATATTCACTAGTGAATAACATTCGAACGACCGAACTGTATTCATACGCGCTGTCAAAACAAACAAACTTGCGGACGGTGACCTACATCTCAACGATTGATTTCACGATAGATTGCAAAGGACTGTTGGAACTTGCGCCTTAATTTCGATAAAATAATACAAACTGTAAAGTAAATATCTGTCAGTAAATATCTACTAAATGTATGCCAAAAACGACCTACCAGGTTCTCTGACCAAAACCATCCATTCTACATCAAAAATGCCTTCACAAATTTACATTTTCTTCACCGCATGTCCTTTTGTTAATGCAGATTTCTACTCACAAATATATCTCGTCATTCAACAGGTATGGTCATCTGAATCCAGCACAGCACAGACATATTTCAAATATGTTATACTCCAAATCAGCTGATCGCGAAAATCTTCCTCCTGTTCCAACACAGTTTTATGCAGCAGTTCGTACCTCTAAGTACTGAATATTTTGTCCATTTCAATAAACTTTTTCACTGAATTTGAATCGAGATTTTTTTCTCGGTGGAAATGTCCATGTCCATGTGTATACAACACTGATGAAGAGCTTAATATACCAAAACGAAGGAGCATTTTGAATCCCATTGACAGTGAGTGTCAGACGTGTAGACGAACTGTATGTGGGTCTTCATTTAAATGGCGCGCTTTACACAGATACATTTTGTGTACAGTGACGTCATAATGTGACGTGTTGGAATGTCGAAACTGTAACTCAACAATTATTTTGACGTGTTTCTGTAGGTTTTCGTATCATAAACTATCGCAGTTAAATTGAGTACCAGAGAGGTCTAAATTAGATCCTAGTTGATATGACAGTAAGTCAAAAAACAGTTGGAAATTTTGGACCTACTTTGTCCCCGTTACCTAGCGAACCTAATAGCACCTTTTATTCATCATTTCTATATGTAAGGAGAATTTATAAAAATCCACGTTACTGCTGAAATATTGGCTGCAAAAAACATTTGTGTTTGTTATGTTATAAATAGAATCTTGCATTCGTGTAAGATCCTCTATTTAATGTAGTTGTGGTAACTAATACATTGTAGGAAGTTTATGTTGTGTAATTTTAATATCTGCTCCAAGTTGTTCATACTTTTTGATATGGTCTGAAATGTCGGTCTTTTCGTCAGTAGTAACTGAAATGTATGACATTTTGTCTACCATACCATGTGATTAGAAACCTATCTGGCAACGAAAGTGATAAAGCAAGAAACCGGTCGATGGCAACAAATAGCAGTTAAGTCGAACAGATGTTTGATGTTCATAGTTTTGAAAATTGAATACTGCCTAAGCCAGTACAACGGGGTGTGAGAAGTGTTGCACATTTAATTACTACTCATGAAAAGACTCAATAAAGCCGAGTCTGAAGTTTTCTTTTTTCGTATAGCTACTTTGATTTCGAAGGATAACCCACTTTAATAATATTTGTAAAAATAATGTTCTGCTTCAAGACTTCATGATAATGTAATCGTCAATTCATAATGACATTATTCGATGCCTTCTCAGCAGGAACAAAGACTTTTTGAATGGAAATCATGTAAACCTTTTTTAATATGTCTAACCGAAATTCTAGGTTTAGTTGGAAGAGGTTGTTTATTTGAGCTATAAAATGAAATGCGTTTGTCACTTAATCACAAATAGTTTATTCCAATTTGAAAGAGCATTAGACTCAACATACCGGTATTCTCTAGAGCACCATTTAATACTAAAATGTTGTAAAGCTCAGCAATCTGACCTCGACAAACCTGTAAAGCCTTTTCATGATATACAAACCTTTGCTGGTTTACACAAACAATCTTGTGCAGATGCGACTATCATAATGTTCCCATTATACCATCTCGGTTGCTTTATGCAAACAGTTTCGTGTAGATGAGACGTCATTTGGATGAGTATCAGAGCTGTCAGTAAGTAAACACTCTGTACGCCGCAATTCTGGTTGAGAAGAATTTAGATACTTTAAGCCAGGTGGCTGTTTAATGCAGGATGAATGTATTTTTCTGCATTACTTTTACCCTGCATTTAGCTGCCATAGCTATACTAAATGGAATGTCCGGTTTAGATGGGTTTTTACTGTAGCTTGTTCCTCAAATCTTGGCTAAATCGGAAGTCAGTAAAATGCCAACCAACCAGAGATGTAGCGGACTTTACTGTATCAGCATGATTATTGTTCATACTATTGTTCACAGGTTGTACTTCAAGTGCCGCTCTCTTACCAGCATTGGGAGATGCTCAAATCTCAGCCTCCAGTTACCGTAGTAAATCAAACAGAGCATATCATGCCAGACTGAATAAGATGAGTAATTGGGCTGCGGAGTTTAACGTCAGAAACTTTTATATTCAAGGGTACATTCAAGTGAGTGAAACCTCATATCGTAGTATCATACATATTACTTTTGCGATGTACTCATGGTGATATACTCATTTCCTTGGTGACATATTCATTGTCTTGGTGAAATTCTTAGTGTATTGGCAATTGACTTATTGCCTTTGTTACATACTAGTTGTCTTAGTGACATCTGTTTGTCATCTTTACCCTCCACAATCTGCATGTATCTATTCGTTTACAAAGGTGGGAATTATATCTATATGAAGGAAAATGTTAATACGGTTATCACCGTTTCGTAGGTTGTAATTTCTATTTAAATGAACTCACTTTAACCAATTTTCACCGACATCGCTGCACATAAACTGCAAACAGAAAAGGCCAATATTAGACAAAACAGTCGGACCAACATCTGCTATGTTTATTTTTTAAATTCTCCAGTTTCTGTCATGGCTAAACTATTGCGTTTTAATATGTCATTATACGAACAAACATCTAATCAATATGCATAAGGTTAGTTATCTTATATAAATACCATTTCGGTAAGGACTAAACATATTTCTTCCTTTCAAATAGATAGCTCGGCAAAAGTTAGGTATAAAACGCCGATGGCCCAGGCGTCTAAAAATGAATCTAATTTGTTACACACTATTTTCAGGTGGATTTTGGCAGTATGTGGGTTGTCACTGCGGTCATCTTACAAGGTGCGTGCTGTGAAGATGAGTGGGTGACGACATACAATGTCATGACAAGCAGAAACTGTTACTTGTTTAAAGCCATACGTGATGAAATGGAACGTGTTAAGGTATTTAAACTCAATAAATATACAATGTATCTTCTTATACCTTTGCTTATAGAACGGACCCACATACAAGGCACACAGCCGTCCGAACAGCAGCAAGAGAAGATACAATAAATGTACATCCTTATCAAAAGACACAAAGAGACACAGAAAGACATAACAAAAAAAACAATAATGGGAAGATAGAAGTACCGCCTTGGAACGGTCAGTGACAATTGCCACTAAGGGTTTACACCTGTTATTGGGTGCCCAACCCACACTTATTTCATCCCCATCCTAAAAGGCAAACAGTTCTAGATAAACATAACATATATCTGACTAATCCACAACCGCCATGGCAAATGCAGTGGTACGTTGCATGTAAAACGAAAACATATTCAAGTGAAACTAGATCTAACCATCGCTAGTGTACTCAATGATTGTGCTGCAAACTGAGTAGCTGCAGAAAAGCAACAAGCAAGGTTTTACGCAAGCGTAAAATGGCTGCGTAACGTCTTTAAGCAGGATAGAAGAAAAAGAGGGAGCAATATTGTTTAGTAGTTTAAATTAACAGATACATTGGGAAAACATGACTGTAATGTATAAATTAACAGCAGAAACGGGGGAATGTTTTAAGGAGCCATGATGCATAATACCTGTGTATGACACCAATAATACACATTACCACGAAGTAAATACAGATCAATGGTATTCATGCACAATTGTGAAATATTCAAAACGGTCAACAAAACCACGAGTAAAAGGTCTCAGCTAAATAAATTTACCAAAGACAAAATTCAAACAAAGGACTTATACTTTTACAATATTTGTGTACAGAATTGTTTTTAAACCAAAAGCACGTAAACTAAGGATGCTAACAAAAAAAATGAGAGAAAAAAATTATGCTTCCGCCGAGGATCGAACCCGCGACCTCACATTTCCTAGGCCACCGTTATAACCCCTCAACTACGCTGACTGCTACAAGTGGTGCGTGCTTTTAAATGATTTATACCTACACTAGCATTTTCAATGGCAGAAAAGAAGCAAATAACCTCGACAAAAATATTTGTCCCCGCTAACAAAAAATGTATGAATCAAAATAAGTAAAATAAATGAATGTATATAAATAAAAGCTTGTCTCACAGTAACCCATAGTTATTAAAAAATATTGGCTTTTATAGAAACACAGGAACGCAGAAACGCATGGTCAAAATTCAAAGCCGTATAATTGTGGGCTGCTTTCAGCAGCCCAATAAAGGGAACAGGGTACGACAAAAACAAAGTTCCGAAGTCCTTAGTCCGTTTCCGGATGTAATGGGGTTTCTTCATAGAATACTAAGCCTTTCCTGCCGATGTACATGACAGCGTGATTGCCAATTTTAAAAGGGTGGACAACCAGACATGCAGAATGATGTAGTACTAGAGCATCTTTAATGATAGTTTTAACATATTTGATGAACAGAGTGAGAAAATTGGCATGGCCAATCATTTTACGAAGTTTGTTAATCACATCATCATACAGTTCAGGATATGAAATACCGTGTTTCATGAGCGCCTTCAGATTAAACTATTCCATTTTCTTTGCTGTACTTCACACATAGAATTACACAATAAGGAAGGGAACACATGGCGTTGCATGCAGGGTTTACAGGATTTCCATTCAAAATGCGTTTTTATTCCCGCTGATAAGGCATCGAATAATGTATGTCATTAGTATTTGAAGATTACATTATATCGACGTCTTGAAGCAGGAAATTATTAATACCAAGTCATACATTTCAGTTAATAATGATGAAAAAATGCCGTTCCAGACCATGTCAAAAGCTTTGAACAACTTGGAGCAGATATTAAAATTACGCAACATAAACTTCCTACAATGTATTGGCTACCGAACCTACATAAAAACATACAAAGAAGATGACTATTCTTGATCTGCATATTTTACGTGTAACGTCTGGTAAACATGCCATGCTTTCTAGACTTTCCTAATTATCAATCTCTTCATTAAAATAAATTGACGAGCAAGCCGATAAAATCATTTTTAGATCTGATCCTCTCATAGGAACGGCCAATTTGATAAAAAGCTTTACTCTACATGTTCTCAGACAGCACAGTGACAAATCATCTGTACCTCAAATAATTGTTTTGAAAATTCCTTTTATAAATAAATTAAGGTATGATTTTGTTGACCTCTAAAGTATATTTAGAGACAAAATATAATTGACACTATACCTAAATACTTTAAAAATACAGAACCACTTGTTATCTGCTACAAATATAACAAACCAATCAGAAATACAATTTTTAAACTATAATAAAATTGTTGCCGACCTTAATATTAATGATAATATTCCTGATAATTGAGAGTGTGCCACCTCAAGTTTTTGCTGTTCTACGGCTGGTCATGTGATTACTGGTAATTTCGAGATAATTAAAGATAAACGTCTACTATCTCTTCTGAATAAAGGTCCCAAATATAGAATATCGTCCAAGATAGATCCTAACTCTTGTCGAGGTCAGGTTGGTGAGGCTTTTTAAAAATAGTTTTAGTATTAAATGGTGTCGAAGCGAACATGCTGAGTCTAACGCTCTTTCCTGCTTCAGCCTAAACCTAGAATTTCTTTTAGACATCTAAAAAAGGATATCCTATGTTGTGGGGAAGTCTGGCGGTGACACCTTTATTTACACTATTTGTTAAGCTAGAGTGACATTTACCAAAGCGGCAATATTTCTAAAGATCCAAACATCGATATTTTCTCTATATTTTATATTAAAAAACGTAGAAATAGATCACATGGTAGACGTAGCAATGGTAATATTAAGCGTAAATTACGTCGTAATATGTCTATTCATGATTTACATACCATTATTTACAAACTGGCAAAGATTCTTTGTTATCTTGTTTATCGTCTTTACCCTTTACCTGTCTCAGGTCCATATACGAAGGGGCTGATACAATCTATATGCGTATATATCCGTTAATTAATACTGCCTCACTTATACAAAGTTACACACAGCATGTTCTTCGTCCTCGTATTGATAAGGAATCTGAACATAAAAGGCATTTTCTGAAACTTCATTTCCTAAATAAAGGTATCGATTTTATTGATATTCAAACAATGTAATCGATACTATTCCCAAATATTTCATCAATTCTGAATCACCTATCATCTGTTATAAATATAATAATTCTATTAGGAATGTTATGTTTGACTATAATAAAACTGTCTCTGATTTAAACATTAATGTCAATACTCCTCATTCTTGAGATTGTAGCATTTCAAGCTTTTGCTATAAACCAGTTGGTCATGTCATTACTGATAATTCTAATATCATTAAAGATAAACGTCGCCTAACTAAAGGACCTAAATATAGATTGCCTTCCCTTATTGATTTTGACGCTTGTCGAACTCATATTTTGGAAGCTATTCAAGAACTCTGCATCAAATGGTGTCGACGAGAACATGGTGCTGTTAATGCCCTTTCGGATTGGAAGAAATGTATTTTTGATATTATTGATACGTGTATCACTTTTTACAAATCAATTTACCAGCTTTTACCACCTCGACCTAGAGTTACATTTCGCATTTGAAGACAACATTTCTAATTTTCATTCAAATTATGTTCTTGCACCTGCTGACAAGACATCAAATAATGTAATCATTATTTGAAGATTGTATTATGTTGATGTTTTAAAGAAGGAGCTAACTGATTCACAAACTTATATTACAGTTCTAACACCTGAAAAATATATAGTCTCGGAACATGTAAACATGTGCAATACTTTTAAAATACTTTCTACTTTGTACTGGATTCCGAAACTACATAAAACCCTTATAAGGCGCCAACTCTAGTTGTTGTACCACTACTAAAATATCTAAACTTTTGACGTCCTGTCTTACTACGATCAAAGAACATGTAAACTGTTATTGTGATAAAATATATGAAAATTCTGGTATTAATGTTTTTTGGTCCATAAAAAATTCAAATGATGGTTTAACTAAACTTAAAAATGAACAGTATAACATTTCTTCACTGAGCTCTTATGATTTCTCTACACTCTATACTACTCTACCTCACCATCTTATAAAGGATAAATTGATTAAATTGATAGAAAAAACATTTGCCAGAGAAAATAAAATGTTCCTTGCTTGTAATGTTCAATGTTCATTCTTTTCGAAATCAGATGTCGAGCATTACACAATGTGGACTTGCCTTGATGTTTGTAGATCTCTTACCTTTTTTATATAATATTTTTGTGCGTTATGGGGATACCATATATCGTCAGGTTGTTGGTATACCCATGGGTACAAATTGTGCTCCTCTTGTTGCAGATTTGTTTTTGTATTGCCATGAGAGGGATTTTATGCTTAGCTTATAACCTGATACACAGGCCGATATTGTTAATGCTTTTAATAAAACTTCAAAGTATTTAGACGGTATTTTGAATTTGGATAATCCTTATTTTGAAACTATGATTTCTTCAATTTACCCAAAAGAACCGACTTTAAACAAAGCGAATCACATTATAACTTCATTTTTAGATTTTAATCGTTCCATCACAACTTATAAAGCGTTGTCTAAAATATAAGATAAAAGGGAAGATTTTAATTTTAAAATTGTTAATTACCCTTTTCTAGATGGAGATGTGCCCCGTTCTACATCTTATTCGGTTTGCCAGAGCCTGTTCTTTGCTACATTCGTAACTGATAAACTTCTTAAGCAAGGTTACAGATATTACAAACTTCGGAAAACGTTTTCTAAATTTTATTATCGAAATTTACCATTCACTAGGAAATGCAATCTACGGACGTTATTGCAACAAGGCATTTCTCAACCAGAATTTTACGGGGATGTTATCTACAAACTTAGGAAAATTCGGAGTCGTATCCATTTTCATGATTTGTTTATAAACCTTTAAGAAGAAAGGTTATGATCCCATTATATTGCAACGCACTGCATAATTGGTTATTGACCCTTTTACAGTCGGTAGCTACCCTACCTCTTTGCCTGCGCGATGACAAGCCGAGGGTAGTTCTCTATGATGGTATACTCTTAAACTCAGATACGGGATGATCTTACCAGACTCATGTATTACTTTTTCCATGTCGTGCCCTTAACGGCTTCCCTGCAGGTGCTCTGACTTCAGCAAAGTCATTGAGTACATATTTGACAGATTTTCACAGTTATTATGCTATTTTTTGCATATTGTTTTGTGTTTAACGTCTTCTATGTTGTGGGTAAGTCCGGCGGGGTACCCTTTTTACACTATTTGAAAAGCTAGGGTGACTTTGAGAAAAGTGTGAGGTTAGGACGTCCGTAAACCGGTTTAAAACCCCAGTGGTGAATTTGTTACTAACGGTGCCAAGGCGGTACTCTCTTTGTCACCCTTACTTTTGATTGCCATGTGTCTTTGTGCTTGTGCTTTGTTCATGTATGGAATATTTATCTCTAGTACTTATGTGCTGACGAGCATATGAACTATTACACCAATTGGACTTGCTCAGAAGTTTGTGAATCACTAACATTTCTTCTGGATAACATATTTCTACGTTATGGGAATATGCTATATATTGTCAGGTGATTGGTATTCCTATGGGTACGAATTGTGCACCACTTGTCGCCGCTTGTTTGTACTGCTATTAGAGTGATTTCATGTTAATTTTGAACCCACACTCACCAGAAAATGTCATACAAGCCTTCAATAATACTTCTCGATATATGGATGCTATTTTCAACTTAGATAATCCTTTTTTTGGTGTCTTGATTCCTACCATTTACCCAAAAAAACTCAAATTGAATAAAGCTAACCATTTCAGACACTCATGCGGCCTTAGATCTAGTCTTCTCGATCTAGACCTTAAAATTGACAATGGAATAATTTCTTCTACAATTTATGACAAAAGAGATGATTGTGATTTTAGTATTGTAAATTTCCCTCATCTTGATGTAGATGTTCCCCGCGCCACATCTGACGGGATGTATATGCATGTATCTCAACTTATTCGTTTCGCTAGAGTTTGTTCTTCTGATGACGAATTTAACAGTCGAAATCTCAGTTTGACTGAAAAGCTGCTTAAGCAATGAAACAGATATCATAAACTAAGAAAAAAAACATTCTCTAATTTTTATTATCGAAATCTCTCACTTATTGGCAAGTACAGATTCGTAAATTTTTGTACATTCCCATTTTCTCACTTTGTTCACTAAATCATTAAAAAGGGATATGATCGTATGGTACTACAACTCAACATACTGCATGTCTGGTTTTACAGTTGGCAATCACGTTGACCTCTTTGCATGTATGCCGACATGAAAGGTTTAGCACTCTATGAAGGCGACCTCTCAAATCTGGAAACGGACGTAGGACATCTGATATTTGGATATCTCGTTTTTGTCGTACCCGTTATTACTTTTCTACAGCTACTCTGTTTTCCACCTAGTGTTTGTTATGTCTTTGTGCGTCTCTTTCTGTCTTTTATATGCATGTACATTTACTTTGGTTTCGTCGAGGTGCTGTTCGCGTGGTTGTGTGTTCAGTTTGGTGTGTTTCTTGCATGACTCATACATATACTTTTGAGATAAGTGTGAGGCTATGGCGTCCGTATACTGGTTTAAACCGAAAATTGTCGTTTTGCCACTGACTGTTCCAAGTCGGCAATCTCTTTGTCAGCCTTGCTTTTATGTTTGTTGTTTTTGTGGCTTTGTACTTGTGCATTTGTTCATGTTTAAAATTTTCATCTTCTGTGTGCATATGTACGTGTGTGCGGCCACCCTTACTTTTCTGTTTGTCTGGTGTATTTGTACGTATACAGTTGTTCATGTTTGAACTTTCCATCTCGTGTATGTGTCTGTATGTGTGTGTGTGGTTGTGTATTACTTGCTTTCTGTGTGTGACTTTTCCTGGTGACTTTACTACTTTTATTTACTTTCAAAAATAGCTACAATATTTGACTTTCCGCATTTTGTTATAACGTCGCTGCTCTGACAAATCCTCGTATAATGACAATCATTACTTTTCAGGAGAAGCAAACTGATGTTTTTTATGAATTCGTCTTTATATGACAAATAAGGTCTATATTCTGGTACCATATTAATAAAACTTTATTTATTCTATCATTGATAAAAACTTTATTTTTTCTATCATTTGGTATGACGATTTTTTTTAAATGTACGATATTTTTGTACCAAGTTTTGTTCACCTTAAGTATATAGTTACCAGCTTTTACCACTTATACCATATTTCGCCGGGTTTTTTTTATCCGGCGGTCACGATATACGACAATTTACATTTTACTTGAGTCTAAGCTTTGTACCTTGGCACTATGAGAAAAGGACATACCTATGATCTATGTACCACAATACACACACTGACCTAATCTGCATATGTATTGATATGTTTAATGTCATTGCTCCGCATGCTTGAATAGTAAAATTTATACGAGGTTTTGATATTGAAAATTCAGACCAATAAATATACGATGTTTAGTAACGGGCGAGTTTTGACACTTTTCATTGGTCGACTGCGCTGAGACAGGATGTTGGAATTATACATTTAAATCAGAAATCGTGAAGAAACGATTTTCGGCCAAAATGGATATAAGAGGTTTTGTCAGCACAGCGACGATAACTGTTTTGTTCACTTATATTCAATAGGTATTGCAATAAACAAAGAACATCGAGATGGTTAAATACAAACAGTTATACAGAAACGCATCTGCAGCAGTTGTCTGTATTACTTAAGTCAGGCCATGTTGGCATATGCATTACAATATGCATGTGCATATATTCTTTTTTGGCGCAGTAGAGAGGTTCGACATGTACTTTAGTAAAGTTTCATCAATACGACCATTCAACAGAAGTCTAACCCTGAATATGTATTACAAGCAGCAGTGTTATGTAGGGCAACAATGAAACAGAAAGCTCCTTAAGGACACAAGCGATGGAGTTTTCTGCGCTGCCTTTGTTCAGCATTAAGCAGCTGCTTACTGTTACAGTCTGTTTTTAATACACCATGCGGTCATTTATGCGAGACTCTACTGCATAACTGCTAAGTGTCAAATATTGTTTATATTTCCTCAGGTCTTCACAGGGAATACAGACCGAAACACACATTCTACAGCCGTTCTGGACCCTGTTGTTTCCACCCGATGCTTCAGGATCTACCCATCCACGTGGGAGGTGTGGCCTTCTCTTCGATTTGAACTCTTGGGATGCCTTCTATAAGTGTAGGAAGTTGACTCGCATGACTTGCATGTACATGTCTATTCAATAGCCCTTTACATGATATGAACGATTTTATTTCAAATATCTACTGTCGGAGCAGTCTGTAAGTTTAGTAAATCAACATGATGAATATTCATTCGGTCGTTATTAATTCCACTAATATTTATCAGTTAACCCTTCGCTTGCTATTCACGTCAATATACATACCTGTAAATAGTGAAGACCCAGATGAGACAGCTCCTGCAGGAGCTGTCTCATCAGGGTCTGCACTATTTACAAGTTGATTGTGCAACCAGCGCACTCCACAGCAGTGATTGCACAGCGAAATACCTGTACACAGTGAAGATATATGTAATTGTACCACAGGTCATGGGTAAAGAAGGAGAAATGTATTTTAAAATTAAATAAAGCAAGCGAAGGGTTAAAGGGTTATTGTAATAGAGTATTATTAGCATAAAGCTTTCTTAGCAGCTACCTGTCGGCGTAAAGTGAAATTGATTTCTATCAACTTATTATAATATATTACAGACAAGGTTCATATCGGCGACTTGATTTCTCGGCCGTGACCATTATAGTGCGGGAAACGAGTCACTTATACCATTTGCAAACAATGCAAATGCAGATGAGAAGGTTCAAAGTGCAGTCATATCCTAAAGGTCTGCATTGTTTGTAATGTTTAATATCATTTTTTTTTAAAAACAAACAAACTGAATACATACGGTACATGTTTGAACAGTGTGCATTGAAAACGTAATGCACTTGATACATACAAGCGGATAGCTTAAAGTCGTACAGAAGTTTTCTGAAGTAGTAGCAGCACGAGGTATACTCACTTTCAACGCTGAGTGGAATAGCCCATTAACGTTTAGCTATAGAGTTCACTCATGGATAAAATTGTATTTGAAATAGTAACCCTTTCAACGCCGATTTGTTACAGTGGAATAGTCCGTCAGTGTCTCATCAGTTTTAGCTGATTAACTGTCGATCGGAAATGATCCACAACAATAAAGAAATCGGATGTGAAGAAAACTTGCAATGGGTCGCAGTTTGAACATTCTTTATTGTGTTTCAACCTTTTACACGTTCGAAACGAGTTTACTTTCATTTGTATATATACCAGGCTTTGTGCTAAGTAAGTAAGAAAGGACGAATGGTAAGATTGAAGGAAATGTTTTATTGTGGCATGTGAATGTTATATAAACCATATTACACATTGACAAATATTCCAATATTTTAGCACCGACCTATAAAGCACATTTACAAGCATACATATTGTATATAATAGATAAATTCTCGATGTACCTACATGTTATACGTTAACAATAACCTTATATTAATAATACGGAATCTTCTTAGATTGATTGCTTTCACAAATATTCTGAAAATGGTTGATCCTTCGAAAACAAAAGTAGAAATGCAAAAAGAGAAAATTGCAGACTCGGTTTTATTAAGTCTGTTCATGAGTAGTAATTAAAAGTGCAATACTACTCATGCCCCCTAGCACCGGCTTAAGCAGTATTCAATTTTCAAAACTAATAACATGAAAACAAATGATATCGAAGGACCAGAAAATATAACAACACTGAGAATGAAGTACGGGGCGACTTTTTACGGCCGCCACACAAGCACTTAACACCTGCTGTTGTGAAGTACATATATTCTGTAAATGGTTGATCCTTCGAAAGCAAAAGTAGAAATGCAAAAAGAGAAAATTGCAGACTCGGTTTTATTGAGTCTGTTCATGAGTAGTAATTAAAAGTGCAACACTAATCACGCCCCCTAGCACCGGCTTAAGCAGTATTCAATTTTCAAAACTAATAACATGAAAACAAATAATCCCGAAGGACCAGAAAATATAACAGCACTGAGAATTAAGTACAAGTTTAATGTTGAAAGCGCAAGCAGTTGCTTTAGTACATGGCTAAGACTGTTGTTCAGTAGCCATTGTCTCACTGTTAAAAATCTAATGCAGCAAATAACAGTTGTAGTAGACATTTGTTCGTTTTTGTTTAATCGAAAGTATACGAATACATCTAACGCTGAACTATAAAAGAACCCATTTACAAGCACATATATATACATCTGGCAAATGTTATGATAATGGTCCCATATCGGTAACAGAACTATCCTATAGAACGTCCGTTAACCGGTTTAAACACCCAGTGGTGATTTTGCCACTGACCGTTCCAAGGCGGCACCCTCTTTGCCTTTGTGTGTGCGTCCGAGCGTACGTGCGTGTGCGTGCGTGCGTGCGTGTGTGTGTGAATGTGTATATTGCTATATAAATTGCTTTCTGTCGGTGTTCTTGTAATGGTGGCGTGTAGCTTTTCCTGCTTGACTTTACTACTTTTTCTTTCATAAATAATAAAGCATACCTTTAGAATTTGTTTGATCTGAATAATTATACCCTGTTTGGACATGCCTTAAAGGCATAGCGGATCAGAAAGTATGTGACAGATCGAAGATTCAGCAGATGTCATTTTATAGCTGGCAAATAGTTAATGGCACATAGAATAAACGCTCTGCTAAAGCAACCATCATAATAAGGTATTATTCTGAGACTTTACCCTCTACCAAAGCGATCAGGAAAAGAGGCCTCATTCTCTAGTCTTAACCCTCTGCTACAGCGACCACCAAGTATAGGTTTTATTCAAAGTCTTAACCTTCTTATACAGAGACCAACAAATAGAGGCCTAATTTTCTACGTCTTAACCATCTGATACAGCGCCCGTTTTAGATATTAACCCTCTGCTAAGGCGACCACCAAAATGAGGTCTCATTTTAAGCATTAAGTCTCTGCTACAACGCCCATACAAAACAGGCATTGTTCTAAGTCTTAAACGTCTGCTACAACGAACACCAATGTAAACCGGTTTAAACCCCCAGTGACTTTTGTCACTGACCGTTCAAAGGCGGTACTTCCATCTTCCCCTATTGTATGTGTGTTTTGTCTTTGTTCGTCTCTTTATGTTTTTGATAGTTATGTACATTAGCTTTTTTGTGTTGCTGTTCGGGCGGGTGTTTGTTATGTATGAGGTATTTCCTGCATGACTCATATTTGTACTTTGATATATAAAACTCTCATAATTCGAAATTTAGAATAAAGCAAACCCTCTCTAAACTGGACCTTCAATTTAGTATAAATGTCGGTCTTGTAGACAGATGGCAGCTTAATGCAGGATGAAAGTCAGAAAGAAAGCTCCACGGGCATTTAGCAGTCACCTGCCTGAAAGTATCTAAAATCTTCTCCACTAGAATTCCGGTTTAGAGAGGTTTTTCTGTAACTCGAAGTAAACGCTCGGCCCTTCTCATCAATACGTAATTGTTCTAAAACTTATCACTGCACATATATAAAAATGCATGTGACAGCTTAATCTCAACACGAAGTTATTGCTGAAAGCATATCCAGGAGTTTTCAGTATTATTTCAGAGCTGCATTAAATCTCTGAACTTGAGAAATTGTCCAGAATAGAAAACTGAGGAATCTCGAAGTAATGTGTATCGACCCTTAAAGTTCGAGACATCGAAGTTCACCTGTATGTAATTTTAAAAAGTTCCTTTGGCTAAATAAATACATGTATGCATATTTTTGGTTTTATATATACAGTAAACCCATCATAGTTCTGAAAACAGAAAGCAAAAGAAGCAATTTAAAAAGAGAAACTTGTATTTAATAAAAATAACTGTTTGAGTTATGCAGGAAACACCACATCCAAAACATATTTCCCCGAATTGCAACATGACAAGTACATATGTTTATCAAAAGACATATAGAGACACACATATTAGGGGAGTGACGGAAATACCGCATCGGAACGGTGGGTATAAACCGGTTTAAGACGGCCTGAACTCCGACTTTTTTCCATCCCCACCCTAGAAGACAAACTGTGTAAACAGACGCATCCTCTCTCAGACTTATCTACAACAATCGCGATGGCAAAATACAATGGTTTAAGGACCACAATGGAAATATAAGGACCAAAATGGAAATAAGGAAACTATTGTCCTTTTTTGTGTAATCCTTGGTTTCTAGTGCGCATTACATGGACTTTTCCTATTGTCCTTTTTGTGTAATTCTTGAATTCTAGTGCGCATTACATGGCTTTTTATATGTTGTCTTATTTATGTTTTGCCATGTTACGTACTCATTTTAACGAAATAAATATACAGTTGAACTTCGATATCTCGAACTCGGATAACTCGAATTTCGGGATAACTCGAACAAAAAGTTCAGTCCCTGCAAAACTTACAATACAGAATTGCTCTAAAATGTATCGCTACAGGTATCTAGAAACACATATGACAGCTTAATACAGGTCTAAAGTAATGCTGAAAGCTCCTACAGGAGCTTTCAGCATTACTTTAGACCTGTTTTAAGCTGTGGCCTTGAGAAAACGTTCAGATTAGATATCGGATGACTCGAACTCCTCTTATCTCGAACTAATTTGTATGATCCCTTGAAGTTCGAGTTATCGAAGTTCAACTGTATCTATCTAAAGGTCAAATGCATGTTAAACGAAAACAGAGTAACATTAGAAAGGTTGTTATGGGTACAAGGTAGTACAAGGATCCGACGTCCTCCTTCAATGGCCGGACTTAAGAGGGCGTATTAATAGTGTATTAATGCTTTCTTGTCGGTGTGCGTGAAATAATGGCAGCGTGATTGCCAACTGCAAAATGATTGACAACAAGACATGCAGTATGTGTGTAGTAATTTAGGATAGTGTCCCTTTTATTTTAATAAATTTGTGAAAAAGTCAGAAAGTGGTGTGTCCAATAAGTGTACATAGTTTGTAAATCACAACACCGTTAAATTCCAGATTTGAAATACCGTGCGCAGGCGCGCCTTAAAAAAGAGAATGTCCTTCTATGGAACGCCATAGCTGCCTTAATATCATGACAGTATTTCATTATACGCTGTGCATGTATCATTATGTGATGATGTGCGTGTTTCAATACATGTTGTGCGTTTGTCAATATACGTTGTGCATTTATCATTATATGATGTGCGTTTGTCAATATACGATGTGCATTTAACACTATACACTGTGCATTTGTCAAAATACGATGTGCATTTGTCAATATACAATGTGCAATTATCAATATACGTTGTGCATTTGTTAATATACACTGTGCATTTACCAATAATACGCTGTGCCTGTGTCACTATACGCTGTCGATTCGTCGTTTTATGATGTGCACATTTCATTATACGATGGTTGTATCGGTTTTAACGGTTCGTCCTTTTTCTCTATTTGAAACCAACCGAAATCATAGTAGAATATATGGTACCAGTCTAGTATTAGTCTGTCCTTTTCACTGCTATTCATGCGTACCGCCAAACGTTCTAATTCGTACTGCAGGATATAGGGCTCCAGAGTTTAGAGGATAATTTCAGAAGCCTATTCTAGTTTACTTTTAGCTGTCACATTACATTTACACTATTTTACTTCTGATATATCTTATACAAATGAATTCGCCCACATAACGCAAACAATACAACCCCTTTGAAAATATTGAAACTAGAACAACGTTTAAAAGTGGCAGTTGTGACATACAGTAAAACCCCCTCTAATGCGACCACAAAAAATGGGCATACTTCTGGATGGCAGAGGCAGGTGGTAGCTTAATGCAGGACGAAAGTTATGCAGAAAGCTCCTATAGGAGCTTTCTGCATAACTTTCGTCCTGCATTAAGCAACCACCTGCTTTAAACGACGTCAGTGGCTGTTTATTAAGTGGTCGCATTAGCGGGGTTTATCTGCACTTTAAGCATCAAACGAAGCGACAGTTGTGTCTATAGCACAGTCGATAGCGAGGTCGTCGTACCTCGCTCTGCGTATACGAGGGTCCCGTGTTCGATCCCCATATCGCTACTTTTGTTTTACATACTTCTAACTAAACATATTACGAATGTTTAAAATGAAATTAAATATCCAGTGCTCGACAAAGTGATTTGTCACAGTAATCACAATACTAGATTCGTCTGTATATTATTGATGGTGATATTTACATATTAATATGAATAATAAAATGCTAAATTAAACATTTATACCAAGTAAGGTATAATTTTAATCGTATTTACAAAGCGGACCCATGGAAATTTAGGTATGCTCGTGCGAGCTTAAAAATTCTTTTAGTTTGAGAACTTTCTTTCTATGGAAATGCGGTTTACTTAACGTTTTCAGACCTAGGCAACTTATTTCTGATAAGGCGTAACCCTTACAATGCTGAACATCCTTATACACTCTCGGACTTGCTCATGTTGTGATTTGCATCAAAATGCCTAATACTTTAAAACGTGCAGACCCTTATCTGAGGGCTCCTTCTGATATGGGTCAATGTTGTTTGCAAAGGACATATAAACTGCATCCCAACATTGATAGGGTAAAACTTCCTATAATAAAAAGTGATTTTTAAAACAGAGCAGACCTGGATCAAACTGGTCCTGTACCAGCTGTCAGTATCGAATCTGCGTCTGCACTGTTTACTTCTGGATGTTTATAGATCTTATTTGTATCATGTACCTGACAGTTTACACAAGTATACTATCATCAGAACATATGTTTTCAATGAAATCAAATGCGTTTCAAGTACAAAAAACAAACCAAAAGCCACTTGTGAAAATTATTTAAACCATAACAGCATTTTAAATAAAAGGTTATGGTCAGTTTCCGGGCTGTCTCAAACAGTGTCGAGTCTGTCGAAAAAAAAGTAAAGTACCTAGTTATAGCATACTTTCAGTCCAAAGGACTGTTCATTTAATTCCTTGGTCATTGAGTCATTCGCCTACAATATTGCGCACTGCTAACATATGGCACAATCAAGCAGCCGTAGAACCGGCTAGTGACCTTCACGGGTACCCATTTTAACTCCTAGATGGAGATTAGGTGCGGGTGGGAGACACTGAAAAGCGTTTCTGAAATTTCCGGGAGGAACCGGGATTGGTAGTCAAGTGTGTTATTACTATAGACCATCGCACACCACAAAGGCCATGAAGTAAACAACTAAAATTTGTCACATTATCTTAGAATAAACATTTTGACATTTGAAACAAGATATACACTAACTTTACATATTGCAAGAGAGTATAAATATCAATTTTGAAATTAATAAAAAAGCCTCCATGAATATTTATTTAAGATTTCATTACTTATTAATTAATAATTATTCAGTGGACGATATTTTCTTTCTGGACTTTGACAGGCATATATTTCATAATATGAGGAACTGTAGATATTTATCTATGGAATTTATTGAATTTCATATGTTGAGCATACGCTTAGCAGTCAGTTCCTTTAGGAGCTTTTGATCTGGGTCTACTATATATGCGATTGCTATAAAAAATGAGTATCTATTGAATAAATATATAATTTCAACTTAAAATTATTTACAATTCATTTATATTTTTAATCATTATGAAAGCATTCTCAGGAAAGGATTAATCATGAGAATTTCAAACTATAATTTCACACATCCTATATTGAAAATAAATATATTGACAGATGCATGTCATGTATTGACAAATGCTCATTGTACACACACAACGTGTATTGACAAACATTGATCTTATATCGACAACTAACCAACGCATAGTGACAAACGCCCATCGTATATTAACAAATACACATTGTATATTGACAAATGCACAACGTATATTGACAAATGCACCTCGTATATTGACAAATGCACAGCGTATATTGAGAAAAGCACATCGTATATTGACAAACGCACATCATATAATGATAAATTTCCAATGTATAATGAAAAATGGTCATTATATATTGACAATGCACAACGTATATTGGCAAATGTACAGCGTATATTAACAAATTCACATCATATATTGACAAACGCACAACGTTTATTCTCAAATGCACAACGTATATTGAAAAAAGCACATCGTAGACAGACAAATGCACAGCGTATATTAACAAACGCACAACGTGTATTGACAAATGCACACCATATATTGACAAATGCACATCGTATATTGAAATAGTGTCATCATGTTATAAAAATGAACATGGTATAAATGAATGTGTACATCGTTTACGCTATGCTCACAATGTAAAGTAATTCTGCCCATGTTAAGGCAGCTATGGCGTTCCATTTATTTCTCTGTTCATCATACCTAAAGCAGCTTTCAGTTAAACTGAGCTTTCGATTGTTTATGTGACTGACTGCTTAAAGAGGAAGTCCCTACAATGATCGCATATTTTCAATAATATCATAAAACTTGGTATTTGTTATGCTCTATCATTATTATGAAGGTTCCCAATTTGAACTTATATCGAAAAATGCCCCTGTAATACAAATAAACCGATTTCATCAATACTGATAATTTTTGTTCTACAACACAATATTATCGGCCTTTTCCGTTAAATTATTCCGCGTTTTGCCGATGATCACCCGATCCCTCCATTGTTTACGTAATAGCTTTCTCGGAAGTGGTCGGAGAATCGCGAATAGGGCGAACAGTTACGAAACTAAAAGCCAACCCGAATAAAACTGAAACTTCGGGTAGCAAAACCGGGATCGGCGATATCAAACACATGGATGTTTTGTCATTATAAACGGTAATTGGATGGGGCTTTTTGTGATATACTACTTTTCAGCATATACATAAATGAGTTTTGTATATTTTAAGTGTTTATGAAACGCGTCAAATGTAGGAACATCCCCTTTAATACTTGGTAAAACACATTCAGAAAATCACATTTGAGATTTTTGCATGACGTCCATCCTGCATAATATTGCCACTTGTCAGAAACAAGAAAGTTGTAAAGTACATCTATTATGTCCCATTATAATTTATGTTTTTTCGGTGTTTTATTATACTTTAATGTATTTTGGGTTGTTTTGTAGTTCTTCATTTATATCGAAAATAAAGGAGTAATCAGATATACATGTATGTTCATTTTCAATCCATGCCATACTGTATGTACACATGTTTTCTTTACTCGCCCTCCGGGACGCTTAAAACTTAGGTCTGGGTCTGTTTTATTGTATTTGGATATTATAATTTAGACATACACAGCACTTTTCAGTAGACTAAATGCTTAACGAGACTGTCTGTAGTGCTTCCGCGTTATATTGAGCAACCACACGTTTTAACGACGTCGATGCTTAATCATTGATTGGTTGTTTTTTATAAGAGTTCTACTGTATCTGAAACGCCTACAATTGGGGACCCCGTGAGGTTTGAAACATTAATGAAATGCTTGAAAAAGAGAGTTTTAAAACACGAATAAGACCGACATTTCACAGATTATAATATTGTACCATGGAGGTCTTAAAACATGTGGTCACTTAACTTATTCTGTACTGGCTTATGTTGACGCCTCTGTGAAAGTATGTTTTTGAAATCATTGTGATAAATAGGGTATTTGCGTCATAGGTTTCAAAATTACACACTTCTAAAATATTCCTTTTTCCAGTAAATGATCAGGAAAATGGACTTCTGGTAAATGTGTTCAAAGAGGTTGGGTCTAAACTAGTGTTGGGGCAATGGGTTAATGCAGGATGGGGTCATTCGCTCCATACTTGGTTGCACATGTTTTAAGACACAGAATATGACCTCTTTTTTGACATCGTTTGAACGAGGAATTCGAAATGTTAAATAATTATCTTTACAACATTATCAATCAATGGCAGAGAATGGGTATAAGGAATATTACACAAGCACCTGTAACAAAACAGTTCTGGGTCCATGCTTATAAAGCTTTTAGTTGAGTCTGAGTTCGTTCTCAAGCTTTTGATTGGTCAGATTGGAGCAAAAGGCTAAAATCTGACCAATCAAAAACTTGAGAACGAACTCAGACTCAACTAAAATGTTTTATAAGCATTGATACAGAACAACCCTCTTTTTTCTAATTTAAGGACTCATACATTTTATCAAAGAACCAAATGTTCATACATATTAAGTGACGCACAATTTATATGTTTAAACATAAACAAATGGAATTCACTTAGAATTTATTTACATGTATTTGTTTGATGAAGTGCATGAATCAAAAGATCGAACTTTGAGAGCAGTTCAAACTTAGAGTATTGTCGATTCTCTTTGAATAACTTACTAAAATGGATGTAGAGTGAAACTCGTTTTAAGGGGCAACCAAAACGAGACTAAATATGTCGTCTCAAGACCATGGTATCTTAATGCAGGACGAACATTATATAAAAAGCGGCAGTTTTCTGTTGCATTCCGACATTGCTGTCGAGTTTAAAGACGCCAATACTTATTCATAAATGTGTCGCATTAGAGGAATGTTACTGTACCATTTGTTAAATATTGCACAATGTTAGTCATAACAAAAACTTATGAAACCTTTGAATACGGGGAACGGAATGAGTTAAATGGCATTTGCAAATAGAGTACTGCTTACGACATCACGAATATATATTAGTTGATTTACTATAATGGCAAATATGCGCAGGAATGTTTGGTATTGGTAGAAACTATAGAGTTACTTATTTATCTTTATCTTTCAATAAGCAAACAGAGTAGATCTGAACATATTGCTCCTGTTGAGCCTTCTGATCAGTGTAAAGTGTAAAGACCGTGAAAAGGCATTTATATGAGGGAAATGTCTGAATATGAGCAATATCAATATCGTGTTCATATGAGACTATTCTGTTTACTAATGAAAAACGAACGATCGCATTTAGCTGCTTTTTAAATGGCCAAATGATCACTTGTTCAATCAAGCGTTCATGGTGCAAATTGTTTCCTTCCAACAACTCAATTTACCGCAAATCTGAGCAGGCTATATAAATCACAATGTATCAGACGATGTTTACTTTTCAGATGTGTGCTAATAATATAGGAAGATCTCTGAAAAGGGACCATTTAATCCTTTACTCCAAGAAAACACAACAAACCCGTACCAAATGTTTCCTACAGTAGTCGTCTGATCATGGACTATCATTTTTGCAAAAATGTTAAGAGGTGTATTAATAGGGTGAAGGGTTAACTGAACAGATAGCGGTGTGTTTAAAATGAGTTATTTGATTAGAGCTGTAAGATAGTAATACATAATTTGTATGCGGCTTTGCCTGCTTGACCTTACTACTTTTTTTTATTTCTACATTGTTTCGTAATGCAGTAAGCTACATGTACCATATGATATTAACGTTTTAATATATCGCTTGCTATTCACGTCAATATACGTACCAGTAAATAGTGAAGACCCAGATGAGACAGCTCCTGCAGGAACTGTCTCATCAGGGTCTGCACTATTTACAAGTTTATTGTGCAACCAGTGCACTCCACAGCAGTGATTGCACAGCGAAATACTTGTACACAGTGAAGATATATGTAATTATACAACAGGACATGGGTAAAGAAGGAGATATGTGTTTTAAAATTCAGCAAGCGAAGGGTTAATCTATCGATACGCCGTTGTACGCCTTGGCAAACAAACTAGACTCGGATAAGATATCTAAGCAGGAACCGTCTTATCTGCTCTGTTTTCTTATGGTATAATATAAATTACAATGATTTGGTTTCTACCATGGCCGTATATTAATGCATCCATGCATCATTATAAATATTAATCTATTTGATATTCATGACGTCATTATTGCTTACATGGTTAAGAGCCAGAAGTATGTCAGTTGTAGATGTTCGCCTTTGATAGTTTCGCTGTATAAACACTTGAAAACCTCACCATGTATGAAGCTGATATTTCATAAAGGTAGCATGAGCATACATTCGAAGACTTTTTTTAAAAAAATAATTTGACGAACTTTATTGCAAACTATTAAAGAGGGAGTTATGCATAGAAAAAACGTAGTTATTGCTTAATATTCTAATTTACATAGAATATTGTACAGTCTTACATGAGTGTGTGTTTCTTATTATTTCTATTCAAGGAACTTACTCACACAATAAAATACGAGACATGTCGAGCAATTCGTTCTTCTCAGTCAATGCTTTTGAATAGAATTGGAGCTTCATCGAATGCACATGCATCTCAAATCATAATTATGTACTTTTAGTTGCATCGTCCAATATACAATAATATCAAACGAGATAAACTTTGTATTTGCTTCATCCAATAGACATGTATATCAAAACATACGGCATTCTTCCAATGTACATGTATATCAAAGCATACGGACTTCGTCCAAGGTACATGCATGTTGAAACATACGGTCTCGTCTGATGAATATGTACCTTAAAACATACGGACTTCATCCAATATACATGCATATCAAAACATGCGGACTTCATCCAATGTACATGCATATCAAAACATGCGGACTTCATCCAATGTACATGCATAGCACAACATACGGACTTCATCCAATGTACATGCATAGCACAATATACGGACTTCGTCCAATGTGCATGCATGTTAAAACATACGGACTTCGTCCAATGTATATACACCTTAAAACATACGGACTTCATCCAATGCACATGCATAGCACAACATACGGACTTCGCCCAATGTATATGCATATCAAAATATACGAACTTCGTCCAATGTATATGCTCTGATAGTAAAGTAATCAATTTAAATCTTGGTTTAGAGAGGTTTGTCTGTAATATAGTTTACGATCGGCCTGTAATTTATTTTAGTTTTATCAAATGCCTAATCGAATTGAAAACAGTCATTATAGTATTAGATCCACATTTCAGATGACATTATCCTTTTTACAACATGCTATGTGTTAAATCGTCTCATACTAAATGAATCTTAACGGGCATTTGAAAATAGCTTGTATCCCCATGATACGCCGAGTTAATAGGATCTAGGGTTATTGACATTTGGTCGATAGTACATCAATGACTAGAATGAATCTGAAGTCAATTTCAGCAAATTGAAGATTGAGCAGACATTATAGTATGTGTTTTAAATATCCTGTAAGCATCATATATACTCAGTTTTGTACATGCAAATTATTCGTGTGAAGCGCTTTTGAACTCAAACATCCTGTGTGAAAAGAGCGCTATATACATGTGGTGTAATAATAATAACATTATAATTATGCTGTAGGGGGTTATGATAGCAAATATTGTGAATCTGAAATCGGTAGCTAACTTTTCATTGTCTCAAAATGCGATTTCATGTATAGTATAATTATTTAAAGCGTGATAATAATTATATAGAAAGCTACCATCGATTCACTGCTATCACATATTTTCTAACTTTATAGATGTATGTAAAACATCACAATGAGAACTATCCGCATGAGATCCGCATGATACCGCCCAACCCTACTGGCTCATGGACTATATTGTATACGTGTTATGAGTAAAACAGATTGGGGTTGACTTGGTTTACCTAATGAACGAAATGATCACATAATGCATATTAATTAGGAGAATTCAACATGACACGATTTTGGTCTATTTATATTTACAAATACGACAATAGTAGGCTGAGCAGTCATTCGAACAGAATGTAAAAGCAAACTATAACTAGATACTTTCCTTTCTTACAATATATATATAAGTAAATAGATTATTTCGCTACACCGCACTGTACATATACAGCATGAGTATTCGTAACATCGATATAAATGAAACACATCTATAAGCATTGTATATCTAAAATGCATGCACCAATGCGGTGTCTTATTTTTGACAAAACAAATTCATACTTATCGTTTGCCGTTGTTTCCGAACGATAAACGAAATAAAACGTTTTAACGAACCACACACTTCTTTGTTTTATTAATTTATGAACAGATTTTGATTATATTTGTTCTACCAAAGTAGAACAAAACATTTTGAAACTTCTCATGCTAAGCACGACTTTACGTGAACGGCTTGGATCAAGATGAGACATCGAGTAACCTAGTCGTTTCTCAACAGGTGTAACGAATCGAAGGTAATTAACCCATTTGTGCCCTTGATCCCATATATGGGACATAGGCAAACAATGTAGAATTCTGATCAGACGCCGCATGATGTGGCGTCTGATCAGAGTCTAGACTCTGTGTGTATGTATGTGTGTGTATGTGCGTATGTATGTGTCTGTGTGTGTCATTTGTTGTATGTGTGTGTTTCTGTCTGTCTGTTTGTTTGTCTGTATGTTTATGTCTGTTTGTCTGTATTTCTATGTGTAGGTGTGGGTGTGCATGTGTGTGTCTGTGTGTGTTTGTCTGTGTGTCTGTGTGTGTGTTTTCATGATAGCTTACTGTTTTTGCAAACGTCAAACAGATTCTTTATCTTGTTGATATATAAAGTCATTCAGTGCCTGAACTAGATCCAAACTATTTATATTGGATGTGACACATACCCCACTAACATGCAACAAGTCAAAAATAAATTCCTCCTTGTTCTATCTATTGAGGAATATCAAGTGTTTACCCATTATAGTACTATACCTACTCAAAGGAACAATCAATTTGACCTATGTTAGGAAATCGAACATCAGACATTCTGGTCCTGGTGCAAAAGAAACACAACAGCTGGGGAAACACATATAATTCAAAACTAAACAGTTCAAATGATAAATAATGGTTTGATTTCATTTTATATGTATCTTACCTACATACTGTATACATTTCATTAAAATGTATCAACAAATCCTCCCGATTTCATTATGTCAAAATTCATTACCCACAAGTTCAATTTTCACACATTGTCAATACCTCGTGTATCCTCCAATGGCTATTGATAATGTGTGAAAATTGAACTCATGGGTAATGAATTTTAACATAAAGAAATCGGAGTTATTTGTTGATATATTTTAATGAAACTTACACGGTATGTAGATAAGGTACCTATAAACTGTAATACAACCGTTATTTATCATTTGAACTGTTTAGTTTATAATTATATGTGTTTCTCCAACTGCTGCGTTTCTTTTGCGGTTCGGTGTATGTTTACTAGGTAAACAAACAGAACATTCACTGCAGGAGCCGTATGATCTGGGTCTATTTCGTATCAAAATACGTCTTTAAAGGTAACACTCTTTAACCATACTGGGGACGAGTCACTAATGGCCTTGCATTAACACGATGGGAGGGTTCCTAGAGGAGCGCTCGCATCAGGGTCTGCACTATTTGCCCAGTTCCATTTCTGCTTCAAATAATCCACGAATATGCACGGCAAGTAAGACTTTAGGAATAGTGTATTTGAAAAAGCAGCGTTGGCAGGATTAAAGGTTTGTCACAGTCTAGTTAGTAATTATTTAAACATATATATGATATATGTTATTATTCAGACATAAATCATTGAACATTTGACATAAGGCCTTTAATGCTACAAAACAGCTACATAAATCAGTAAATCTGACGTGCTTTGTCAAAGGTGTTCATTAACCAAACGGGGAAAGCTCTTCAAATTTGGATCTGGTGAAGTTTTAAGTTGAAGAAACTATTATCCGAGTTGCTAACAGCTTTGATAATGGCGAGTTGTCAAGTTACTAATTGTCTCATCTGGATGCGAGTTGGTTGTAAATACGAGCTTGATCGCGGACACATGGTATATGGGTTAAACGACTTTTTTCTGGAAAAGAGTTCAACATATCAGTTTGGTTTTCGGTGTCCTATAGACTTGAAGAATGTTTATTCCATTACCTGATTAATATGCATACATCATAGAAGCCATAATGAATATTAATGGGTCAGATTTCTACCACGGGCATATGAAAACAAACCATTTGGCCATATAAAGAACTGGACAGCATTTATACATTAGCTTTTAACCCAATACCAACCTTTGTAATATTATGTACATAGATTTGTGACCCAGACAGATTGGGTCATAATTCTACATAGACGGTCTATCCAAATTCGGTTGGGGTAGTAAATGTTTAAAACTGATGTGACCCAAAGTCAGTTTGGGGATCTTAATTCTACATAGACCATATGTTTAAGCAAGGATATAGATACCATTATCTATGAAAAACTTTCTCCAAAACCGGTTGAACCCCCAGTGACTTTTGTCACTGACCATTCCAAGGCGGTACTTTCATCTTCCCCTTATTGTATTGTTGGTTTGTTTCATCTTTTTGCGTCTCTTTATGTATTTGCTAGTTATGTACATTTGCCGTGTTTTCTTGTGTTGCTTTTCGGGCGGTTATTTGTTCTTGATGTGGTGTTTCCTGCGTGACTCATATTTGTACTTTCTCTAAATCTTATTATCGAAATCTCTCACTTATTGGCAATTACAAATGTAATCTCAAGGACCTCCTGCAACAAGGTATTTCACATCCTGAATGTTATGGTGACGTAATATTATTGGACATACCCATTTTCTCACTTTATTCATTAAATTTGTTAAAAATTATTAAAAAGGGATACGATCCTATAGTACTAAAACATACTGGATGTCTGGTTGTCAACCCTTCTACAGTTGGCAATCACGCTAGCCTCTTTGCATGTACGCCAACAAGAAAGATTTAGTACTCTATGAAAGCAACCTGTTATATCAGGAAACCGAAGGAGGACGTCGGATATCTGTACTATTTCATTTTTGTCGTACGCTTTATTACTTTTCTACAGTTACTCTTTTGCAGCTCAATCATTGAATACACTAGCAATAGGTGGGTACAGTTTGTTTCACTATAATGTTTTCGTTTTACATGCACTTTACCACTGTATTTGCCATCGCGGTTGTTGTAGATTAGTCGGAGTGGGGGTACGTTTGTTTACACTGTCAGTTAGAGTGGGGATGGAATAAGTGTGAGGTTGGGCTCCCTTAAACGGGTTTAACCCCACCCGTGACTTTTGTCACTAAACTTTCCAACTTCCATCTTCCCCCTATTGTTTGTTTGTTTTTTCTTTGTGCCTCTCTTTATGTTTTGGTAGTTATGTACATTTGCTGTGTTGTGTTGTGTTGCTGTTTGGGCGGCTGTTCTGTATGTGGTGTTTCCTGCATGACCCATATTTATACTTGTACCCAAATTCAGTTACGGGATAGTCATTATACGTACGTAAAAATAGTTAAGTCAAGCAGGTAAAGCCACATACAATTACACACCTAAACACACGCACATATACGAGATGAACACAGGAAACATTCACAAACTAGTACTAGAGATAAACATTCAATGCACGAAAAAAAGCAAAAGTACAAAGACACAAGACGAACAAAAGTAAGGGTGACAATGAGAATACCGCCTTGGCACGGTCAAAAGCAAAATTACCACTGGGGTTTAAACCGGTTTACGGACGTCATAACCTCACACTTATCTCAAAGTCACCCTAGCTTTATGAAAATTATAAATAAATGTATCCCCGCCGGACTTACCCATAACATAGACAATATGTCATATAGCATAACAACTGTGGAAATCCGTCCAATATGTACTCTGTGACTTTGCTGTCAGAGCACATGCCGGGAAGCCGTTACTGGCACGACAGGGAAAATATAATGCACGAGTCTGGTAAGCGCATCCCGTTTCTGGGTTTAATGATACACCATCATAGAGAACTACATTCGGCCTGTCATCGCGCAGCAAAGAGGGAAGCGTAGCTACCGACTGTAAAAGTGTCAATAACCAAAACACAATACGGTGCAGTATAATGGGATGATAACCTTTCTTCTTAAAGGTCTTAATGCGTTTTATAAACAAATCATGAAAATGGATATGACCCCGATTTTTTGTGAAAGTTTGTAGACAACATTCCCATAAAATGCTGGTTTAGAAATACCTTGTTGCAGTAACGCCCGTAAATTGCAATTGTATTTATTAATGAGTGGTAAATTTCAATAATAATATTAAGAAAACGTTTTCCGAAGTTTGTGGTATATGTAACCTTGCTTAAGAAGTTTATCAGTTTTAAATAAATTACGACTGTTAAAATATCTAGAAAAGAACAGGCTCGGGCAAACCGAATAAGTTGAGAAATATAAACCCCATAAGATGTAGAACGGGGCACATCTACATCTAGAAAACGATAATTAACAATTTTAAAATTAAATTTTTCCCGTTTATCGTATATTTTGGACGGCATTTTATCATTTGTGATAGATAGATTCAAATCTAAAAATGAAGCCATAACATCAGATTGATTCGTTTTGTTAAAGACAGTTCTAAGTTTCAAAATAAGGATTATCCAAATTCAAAATATCGTCTAAATTCCTTGAAGTTTTATGACTACACACCCAAACACACACATACACGAGATGAACAAAGAAAACATTAACAAACACACAAGTACTAGAGATAAACATTCCATACATAAACAAAGGCACGCGTACAAAAACACAAGAAAAACAAAAGTAAGGGTGACAAAGAAAGTACCGCTTTGGCACGGCCAGTAGCAAAACCACCACTGCGGGTTTAAACTGGTTTACGGACGTCATAACCTCTACAAATAGTGTAAATAAAGGTATCCACACCAGACTTACCCACAACATAGAAGACGGTAAACACATGACAATATGTAAAACATAGCATAACAATTGTGAAAATCCGTCAAATATGTACTCAATGATTTTGCTGAAGTCAGAGCACCTCCAGGGAAGCCGTTAAGGGCACGACAGGGGAAAAGTAATACATGCGTCTAGTAAGCTCATCCCGTATCCGAGTTTAAGAGTATACCATCATAGAGTACTACCCTCGGCATGCCATCGAACAAGCAAAGAGGGAAGCGTAGCTACCGACTGTAAAAGGGTCAATAACCAAACATGCAGTGCGTTGCAATATAATGGGTCATAACCTTTCCTCTTAAAGATTTTAATGCGTTTTATAAACAAATCATGAAAATGGATATGACCCCGAATTTTCCTAAGTTTGTAGATAACTTCCCCGTAAAATTCTGGTTGAAATTTCTTATTTTGAAACTATGATTTCTGCAATTTACCCAAAAGAACTGTCTTTAAACAAAGCGAATCAATCTGACATCATAGCTTCATTTTTAGAATAGAATCTTTCAATTACAAATGGTAAAGTTTCGTCCAAAATATACGATAAAAGAGAAGATTTTAATTTCAAAATTGTTAATTATCCTTTTCTAGATGGAGATGTTCCCCGTTCTACATCTTATGGGGTTTATATTTCTCAACTTATTCGGTTTGCCCGAGTCTGTTCTTTGCTTGAAGATTTTAATAGTCGTAATTTAGTTATAACTGATAAACTTCTTAAGCAAGGTTACATATATCACAAACTTCGGAAAACGTTTTCTAAATTCTATTATCGAAATTTACCACTCATTAGTAAATATAATTGCAATCTACGGACGTTACTGCAACAAGGCATTTCTCAACCAGACTTTTATGGGGATGTTATCTACAAACTTAGGAAAATTCGGGGTCATATTAATTATATTAATAATATTTAATATTGCAAATTTCCCTCATATTGACGGAGTTGTTCCCCGTGCCCATTATACGGGGTTTATATATCTCAACTTATTCGTTTTCCTAGAACTTGTTCATCTATTGACGGTTTTAACAGTCGAACTCTCATTTTAACTGAAAAGCTGCTTAAGCAAGGATATAGATACCATAAACTAAGAAAAACTTTCTCTAAATTTTACTATCGAAATCTCTCACTTACTGGCAAGTACCAATGTAATCTCAAGGCACTTCTGCGACACGGTGTTTCACATCCTGATTTTTATGGTGATGTGATTTACAAACTTCGTACAATTATTGTACATACCCATTTTCTCACTTTGTTCATCAAATATCTTAAAAATTCATTAAAAAGGGATATTATCCTATAGTACGCCGACAAGAAAGGTTTAGTACTCTATGAAGGCGACCTCTTAAATCCAGAAACGGAAGGAGGACGTCGGATATCTGTACTATTTCGTTTTTGTCGTACCCTTTATTACTTTTCTACAGTTACTCTGTTTGCAGCTCAATCATTGAGTACACTGGCGGTATGTGGATACAGTTTGTTCACTTACATGTTTTCGTTTTACATGCACTTTACCACTGTAATTGCCGTCGCGGTTGTTGAAGATGAGTCGGAGAGGGAGTACGTTTATTTACACTGTTGTCTTTTAGGGTGGGAATGGAATAAGTGTGAGATTGGGCGCCCATAAACCGGTTCCGTTCCAAGGCGGTACTTCCATCTTCCCCCTATTGTATGTTTGTTTTGTCTTTGTGCGTGTCTTGATGTGTTTATAGTTATGTACATTTGCTGTTTCCTTGTGTTGCTGTTCGGGCGGATGTTTGTTCTGTATGTGGTGTTTCCTGCATAACTCATTTTTGTTCTTTGATCGTAGTAAGATAGGACGTCAAAAGCTTAGATATTGTACTAGCGGTACAACAACTAGAGTTGGCAATAAAACGCGCCTTATAAAGGTTTTTATGTAGTTTCGGAATCCAGTACAAGCATAAATGGAAAAGTAGTAAAGTCAAGCAGGCAAAGCCACATACAAGACGCAACCACCACCAAAACACCGATAGACAGCATGACACACACATACACACACAACCACACACCCAAACGCACACGAGATAAACATAGTAAACATCAACAGGCACACAAGAACTAGAGACAAACACTCCACACATGAACAAAATCACACGCACAAAGACGTAAGGCAAACAAAAGGAAGGGTGACAAAGAGAGTACCACCTTGGCACGGTCAGTAGCAAAAACACCAGTGGGGGTTTAAACCGGTTTACGGACGTCCTAACCTCACACTTCTCTCAAAGTCACCCTAGCCTTACAAATAGTGTAAATAAAGGTATCCCCGCCGGACTTACTCACAACATAGACGACGGTGAACACAGGACAACATGTAAAACATAGCATAATAACTGTGACAATCCGTCAGATATGTACTTAATGACTTTGCTGAAGTCAGAGCACCTGCAGGTAAGCCGTTAAGGGCACGACAGGGAAAAAGTAATACATGAGTCTGGTAAGCTCATCCCGTATCCGAGTTTAATAGTATACCATCATAGAGTACTACCCTCGGCCTGTCATCGCGCAAGCAAAGAGGGAAGCGTAGCTACCGACTGTAAAAGGGTCGATAAACAAATATGCAGTGCGTTGCAATATAATGGGATCATAACCTTTTAATGCGTTTTATAAACAAATCATGAAAATGGATATGACCCCGAATTTTCCTAAGTTTGTAGATACCATTCCCATAAAAGTCTGGTTGAGAAATGCCTTGTTGCAGTAACGTCCGTAGATTGCAATCATATTTACTAATGAGTGCTAAATTTCGATAATAA
Source organism: Azorinus chamasolen (assembly GCA_963576725.1). Taxonomy (NCBI): domain Eukaryota; kingdom Metazoa; phylum Mollusca; class Bivalvia; order Cardiida; family Solecurtidae; genus Azorinus; species Azorinus chamasolen. The sequence continues at coordinate 101,945,887 of OY755235.1, read as the reverse complement.
AATTTAGAAAACGTTTTCCGAAGTTTGTGATATTTGTAACCTTGCTTAAGAAGTTTATCAGTTATAACTAAATTACGACTATTAAAATCTTCAAGCAAAGAACAGGCTCGGGCAAACCGAATAAGTTGAGAAATATAAACCCCATAAGATGTAGAACGGGGCACATCTCCATCTAGAAAAGGATAATTAACAATTTTAAAATTAAAATCTTCTCTTTTATCGTATATTTTGGACAAAACTTTATCATTTGTAATTGAAAGATTCAAATCTAAAAATGAAGCTATAATGTCAGATTGATTCGCTTTGTTTAAAGACAGTTCTTTTGGGTAAATTCAAGAAATCATAGTTTCAAAATAAGGATTATCTAAATTCAAAATATCGTCTAAATACCTTGGAAGTTTTATTAAAAGCATTAACAATATCGGTCTGTGTATCAGGTTTTAAGCTAAGCATAAAATCCCTCTCATAGCAATACAAAAACAAATCTGCAACACGAGGGGCACAATTTGTACCCATGGGTATACCAACAACTTGACGATATATGGTACCCCCATAACGCACAAATATATTATCTAAAAGAAAGGTAAGAGATCTACAAACATCAAGGCAAGTCCACATTGTGTAATGTTCAACTTCTGAATTCGAAAAGAATGAACGTTGAACATTACAAGCAATGAACATTTTGTTTCTCTGGCAAAGGTTTTTTTCTATTAATTTAATCAGTTTATCCTTTATAAGATGGTGAGATAGAGTAGTATAGAGTGCAGAGAAATCATAAGAGCTCAGTGAAGAAATGTTATACTGTTCATTTTCAAGTTTCGTTAAACCATCGTTGGAATTTTTTATGGACCAAAAAACATTAATACCAGAATATTTTCATATATTTTATCACAGTAACGTTTTACATGTTCTTTGATCGTAGTAAGACAGGACATCAAAAGTTTAGATATTTTAGTAGTAGTACAACAACTAGAGTTGGCTATAAAACGCGCCTTATAAGGGTTTTTATGTAGTTTCTGAATCCAGTACAAAGTAGACAGTGCATGTTGTTTTATGTTAGAACCAGACTTAAAATTATTGCACATTTTACATGTTCCGAGACTATGTCTTTTTCAGGTGTTGGAACTGTTATATAAGTTTGTGAACCAGTCAGCTCCTTCTTTAAAACATCAACATAATACAATAAAATCCCTCTCATAGCAATACAAAAACAAATCTGCAACAAGAGGGGCACAATTTGTACCCATGGGTATACCAACAACCTGACGATATACGGTATCCCCATAACCCACAAATATATTATCTAAAACAAAGGTAAGAGATCTACAAACATCATGGCAATTCCACATTGTGTAATGTTCAACTTCTGAATTCGAAAAGAATGAAGGTTGAACATTACAAGTAAGAACCATTTTATTTTCTCTGGCGATGGTTTTTTTCTGTTAATGTAATCAGTTTATCATTTATAAGATTGTGAGGTAGAGTAGTATATAGTGTAGAGAAATAATAAGAGCTAGTGCTCTGTGAAGAAATGTTATACTGTTGATTTTCAAGTTTAGTTAAAATATCATTTTAATATTTTATGGACCAAAAACATAAATACCAGAATTTCCATATATGTTATCACAGTAATGTTTTACATGTTCTTTGATCGTAGTAAGACAGGACATCAAATGTTTAGACATTTTAGTAGTTGAACAACAAGAGTTGGCAATAAAACGCGCCTATTTTGACTTGTTGCCCTGATTCAATATTGGGAATATAATTCTACTTAGAATGTTCATACTAAAAGTACATGTATGAGTCATCACGCTGCCCTATCTGCATGTACGCCGACAAGAGAAAGGTTTATTACTCTATGAAGGCGACCTCATAAACCCGGAAACGAAAGGAGGACGTCGGATATTTGCACTGGCCATAGGTGGATACAGTTTGTTTCTTTTAAATGTTTTCGTTTTACATGCTCTTTACCACTGGATTTGCCATCGAGGTTGTTGTAGATTAGTCGGAGAGGGGATACGTTCATTTACACTGTTTGTATTTTAGGTAGGGAATGGAATAAGTGTGAGGTTGGGCACCCCTAAACAGGTTCAAACCCCAGTGACATTTGTCACTGACCGGTCCAAGGCGGTACTTCCATCTTCACCCTATTGTTATGTTTTTGTGCGTCACTTATTGTCTTTTATATTTTCGTTGCGATGCTGTTTGGGCGATTGTGTGTTTAGTATGCGGTGTTTCCTGGATGACTCTTACATGTACTTTCATGCATGAATCACCATATACAATATGAAAAAACAGTCAAACAGAGAGAGCCACATACGAAATGAAAAGGCACCAAACACCATGAAGCAAGAGACGGCACAGCCACAAGGCAAAACCTACCGGGATGAATATCAAGACTGGGGGCTTAAATCTGGTTTGTGGGTATCCAACCTCACACTTCTCCCACCTTCACGAAAATGTCCACTCCAGAAAACTACAAAAGATGAGTAACGATGTCAAGACTAAATAATTTTCAAATAAACTGAAATGGTAAACAAGTGATGTCATCATTTAAATGACGTTATAATTTAAAGTGACGGGAACAGTACACGAAACATCTCGGATCCGATATTTTAAAATAAATCAGAAGAAAGTACGAATACAAGTGGAAACTAAATATGTAACTGTTTCATTGGGAAAATAATAAACGTTACATTTTAAGCATGTACTCGATGACAATTCAGAGGCCAGAACAATTGTGGAGAAGTCATTTGGGGTACGACAGAACTGGCAAAATACAAATATTCAGCTTTTTCCCTCCGTAAACAGATTCAAGAGAGTGCCTTCATAGAGTATTAAGTATTTCCTGTCGTCGCACAAACAATGAGAAAAGCATATTGGGCAACTGGTTTGGCAGAGGATTCAAGAGACAACATCATGAAGGAATGGGTCAACAGTTATAAATTTAGAACATCTTTAGTATACTTGTTTTCTTAAAAGGCATTTGGTCTGATATTATTCCGTTGTGGGAAGTCACATATTTCCCTCTAGCATATAAAACGTCAAACACCAGTGCTTAATGTTTTCTTTTTTTAATATCTAACCTTGTATTTGATGTATTGCCTAAGGCTCATTAACTATTACCTCATGAATTGTATATAAGACATGATGACGTCACGAATATTAAGGAACTAAAGTGTTCGCCCATTATGTACTAAACGTACTCAAAAGAAATTCACCTATGCTACATACCTCGTGCTCAACAACAGCCTATATCAGAACGAGCCCCTGAAAGGGGTCGAACCTCAGACATTCTGGTCCTTGAGCGGTTGATTCATTTATTATAGGGCCAATGAATCGATTTATAATTCAATAAACAAACAGGGTATACCAAGCTGGAGCTGGGTTACTCTGTACCAAAGCGCGTCTCTAAATGGTAACACTCTTTAACCTTGCTGGAATGAGTCACTAATGTCCTTTGCAAATAGTGTTAACCTAGATTGGGATGGGGTTCTAGAGGAACGCTTGCATTAGGGTCTGCACTCTTTGTCCAGTTACATTTCCTCTTAAAATTATCCAAGAATTTGCACGGCAAGTAAGACCTTTTTGACAGGATTAAAGGTTTGTGGCAGGATTAAAGGTTTGTCACAGAAGAGCTTGTATTTATTTTAACATATACATGATATATGTGATTACTTTAACATAAATCATGGAACATTTGACATGAAGCCTTGAAGGCTTTAAAAAAGCTACATAAATCAGTAAATCTGACATGCTTCGTCAAGTTATCCATTAACCCACTGTAAAAATTATATCTGGTCAAATTTGGATATAGTGACGTTTTGAGACTATTTTAACCGAGCTGCTAACATCGTTGATAATGGTGAGAAGCAAAGAAATTACCCAGTGTCTCATCTGGATCCAAGCTGTCTGCAAATACTAGCCAGATCGCGGATACCCGGTCTTTTTTCGATGGAGATGTTCCCCTTTCTACATCTGATGATATTCGCATTTCTCGACTTATTCGCTTAGCCCGAGCAATGTACTTCTCATTAGTTAATGTAATTGCAATCTAAGGATGTTACTGCAACTATGTATTGCTCACCCAGAAATTTAATATGGATATATTATCTATACACGTAGAAAAAATCGGAGTCATATCCATTTTCATGATTTGTTTATTAGACGCATTAAAACTTATAGGAAAAAAGGTTATGACCCAATTATATTGCAATGCACTGCAAGTTTGGTTATCGACGCCTTTGCAGTCGGTAGCTACCTTTTGATCTTTGCTTGTGCGATGACAGGCCGAGGGTAGTACTTTGTGATGGTATACTCTTAAACCCAGAAACGAGATGAGCTTACCAGACTTTATTGGTGTATAATGTGTGTGTTTGTGTGTGTGTGTGTGTGTGTTTCGTTTGTTTACTATCGATGTTTTGAACATTTCAGTTTGGTTTTAGGTGTCTCAATCTTGAAGAAGGTTTATTTTTCCTTTAGCTGATTAATATTTATACAAGAGACAAATCCCTAACGAATATTTATTGAACATACTTCTTCTACACTGGCAAATGAACATAAATGTGCTGGCCATGTCAGGAACTTATGGGCCCGTCACACCATGACGTTCTGGTCAGCGTTCTCTGGCGTTTGAGTAAACGTTGGTAGTCGCCCATGATCGCTGGGATAGCGCCAGAAGAGCGTTGTGTGAACGCTTGTGAACGCTAGTGAACGTCGGTGATCGCCGGGAATCGGCAGAGAACGCTGGTCGGGAAAAAATGTTTTGAACATGCACAAAAGTTCTCACTGAGACCAGCGTTCTTCAACGTTTGATTTTAAACGCTGAAGAACGTTTAAGAACGTTAATGGAACGTTTTACTAACGTTCGATGAGCGTTGCACGCGTTCGGATATCGATAGTCAGTCGTTACTCCAGCGTTACTTGGTTTTTACTAATCGTTTGCTTTGCAGTGAACGACTCACTTGCGACCTGTCAACGACCGCTGAACGGTCCCCTAGCGCACGCAGCGTGTGACTAAAGTCAAACGAACGTCAAAACGCTATTCTGTCGTTATTCACACGTTAGTCACACGCCCAACACGCTCGTCTACCGTTCACAAATCGTTCGTTGTGCGCCAATGGCACGTTAGCACGCGCTAATGGTTTTCAGGGGTATCTTACTTGATCGCTGTTACACGCTTCTCGCGCGTAAGCCACACGCTAGTTATGCGTTAGGTACACGTTTATCACACGCCAGATGTGTCATCCTCACTCTAGAACGCTCAAAAATCGAACGATTGAAATGTTCAGAGAACGTTGACAGAACGTCATGGTGTGACGGCCCCTTAAAGAATCACATCAATACTATTTCGTAACTAAAGAGAGCATATCCTGATATTACCCAAACTTGGTCTAGGTCCGCATTTGTACTTGACATTTCTGTAATATTATGGACAAAGATTCGTGACTCAGTCCGTTTTGGGTTGTAAATTTACATAGACGTTTTATCCAAAGTCGCTTATGGTAGCAGACATTTATATGTTGATGTGATCCAAAGTCAGTTTGAGGATCGTAATTCTACGTAGAATTTTTACTTATAGTCATGGTGATAGTAATTATACGTACAACTTTACGAAAGTCTTTAATTACTCGTATACTGAATTCAAAAAGGTCAAACATTCGTCACTTACCGTTCAAATGCGGTACTTCCATCTCCCCCTACTGTTTGTTTGTTATGTCTTTGTGTGTATCATTTATATACATGCACTGTTTTTCGTCGTTGTGCTGTTTAGGCGGTTATGTGTTTTGTATGTGGTGTTTCCTGCATGACTCATACATGTACTTTTAACATGACTTTGCGGGATATTTTAACGAACGATGTAACTTGGCAAACAGTACAGACCCTGCTCAGGCGGATCCTATAGTTGCCTCATCAGCTAGGTATACACTGTTTGCAAAGGACAATGATGACTCGTTTATCGCGCTGAAAGGCTTAAATAAAGGTAAAGGCGCCCAATTCATGAGACACCTGGCTTGCACTTACTATTATTTGTTTCCAAATACAATAGTTGGGCTACAGATGAAAATAATATCTGAAATTAGTCTCAGAGTGATCACACTTGAAGGAATATTTTTTTGTTATTAGAAATAATGTAGCTTGCGTTCTATGGAGAAATTAATAATCTGAAATTTCACAGGGAACTGCATTTTTATGTCGTCGCAGAGCAGCATGGTGGTTCAATTGGATTTGTTCTAGAGTCACTGTTTGTGAATAATAGTGTAACGTTGGTACCAAGTAACTAACTTTGGGGTGGCTTATACGAATGATGTGTAGGGAAAGGTATTTATAAAGCAATATTGATAACCACGTGTATATAGACTAGGTATCTTGCATCCACTGTAAGCACGTACGATTGTTCTACTCTGTACACAACTCTTCATCATATTTTAATTAAGGATAAGCTTACTAACTTAATCCAGAAAGTATTTGCCCGGGAAAAAACATCATTCTTGGCATGTAATGCTGAAAAAGCTTTCTTTACTGACGAGCAAATGAAATATTACACCAATTGGACTTGCTCAGAAGTTTGCGAAGCACTAACCTTTCTTTTGGATAACATATTTGTACGTTATGGGAATGCTATATACCGTCAGGTAATTGGTATTCCTATGGGTACGAATTGTGCACCACTTTTCGAAGATTTGTTTTTGTACTGCTATGAGAGAGATTTCATGTTGCGTTTGAATCCTCAATCACAAGAAGATGTTATAAAAGCCTTCAATGAAACTTGTCGGTATTTGGATGATATTTTTAACTTAGATAACCCTTCTTTGATGCTCTGATTCCTACAATTTATCCTAAAGAACTCAAATTGAATAAAGCTAACCCGTCCGACAATTATGCAGCGTTTCTTGATCTAGACCTTAAAATTAATAATGGAATGATTTCTTCTAAAATATATGACAAAAGAGATGATTTTGATTTTAATATTGTAAATTTTCCTCATCTTGGCGGGGATGTTCCCCGTGCTCCATCTTACGGGGTTTATATATCTCAACTTATTCGTTTTGCTAGAGCTTGTTCATCTATTGACGATTTTAACAGTCGAAATCTCATTTTAACTGAAAAACTGCTTAAGCAAGGATATAGATACCATAAACTAAGAAAAACCTTTCTCTAAATTTTACTATCGAAATCTCTCGCTTATTGGCAAGTACCAATGTAATCTCAAGGTGCTTCTGCGACACGGTATTTCACATCCTGAATTTTATGGTGATGTGATTTACAAACTTCGTAAAATTATTGGACATACCCATTTTCTCACTTTGTTCATCAAACGTGTTAAACAATTCATTAAAAAGGGATATGATCCTGTAGTACTACAACATACTGCATGTTTGGTTGTGAACCCTTTTACAGTTGGCAATCACGCTGGCCTCTTTGCATGTACGCCGACAAGAAAGGTTTAGCACTCTATGAAGGCGACCTCTTAAATCCAGAAATGGAAGGAGAACGTCGGATATCTGTACTATTTCATTTTTGTCGTACCCTTTATTACTTTTCTACAGTTATTCTGTTTGCAGCTCAATCATTGAGTACACTAGCGATAGGTGGATACAGTATGTTCAATTAAATGTGTTTTCGTTATACATGCACTTTACCATTGTATTTGCCGTCGCGGTTGTTGTAGGTTAGTCGGAGAGGGGATACGTTTATTTACACTGTTTGTCTTTTAGGGTGGGGATGGAATAAGTGTGAGGTTGGGCGCCCATAAACCGGTTTAACCCCCCCAGTGACTTTTGTCACTGACCGTTCCAAGGCGGTACTTCCATCTTCCTCCTATTGTATTTTGTTTTGTCTTTGTGCGTCTCTTGTTTTTTTTCTAGTACTGTACATTTGCTGTTTCCTTGTGTTGCTGTTCGGGCGAGTGTTTGTTCTGTATGTGGTGTTTCCTGCATGACTCATTTTTGTACTTTTAGATATAGTCATTATGCTGTACATTAAGCTGAACAAGCCGACTGCTCATTTAGTCTGATATTATTAACATACAAATGACCTATATTTCCAAATGAAGCATGCTGACATAAGCCTTTTTTAACATTTTCTTATTGCTTGATTTTGTAAGAGAGTATTTCATTGAATAACAAGGATCACAAGGATCACCCAATTTCAGAATATATTAAAAAACATATTTTCAGGCAACAAATTATACTTTTTGTGTAATATTGTTTAGTAGATATCACTTTTTAACTGTTATCAGAATTATTTGTCTCAATTTGGTGAATGAATGTGTAAAATACTTAAATCTTGTTAACATTGATTTGCATCCTCATATTTTAACCTCACATACATTATTTAAGAAAGCCAATAATTGCATGTCCAATAGAGCAACATTATACATTTCAAGTGTCCATGGATAAAAAGAAATGTTTGGGGGAATTTATGCAGACATTTTCATAAATATCCTATTGACATTTTATTAGGGCGTGTATACCTTTAATCCTTAGCCTGATAAATACAACGTGTCTGCTTAGTCGTTATCTGCTACATTTCATACTTTCGATTCATTAAAGCATCTGCAAAACTTATCGACCGAAAGTCAAACAGCACAGATCCCGAGGAAACGCCGACTCTTATGCAAATGTGAACCAAGTCGTTGATAGCGGGATAAGCGTTAGAATGGCTTCATCTGACCTAGTAAGGCGTACTGTTTGATTTTTAATAAATATTATCACCGATCGTAACAAAACAGTACTTTACAATACTAGGTTTAATGCAATTTTATCGAATAACACCAATACCACCGGGAATACAGGTGATCTACTGGTAAATAGCAAGCTTGACTTTGTAAAAGGAAGGATATGCGATAACCCATATCTCAGGTGGAAGTATCCCAAAGGGACATGTACAGGTGATCTGGGGACATGGCGATGGCAGCTGTCAATATTTTGTACGTACCACTGTGACTCGACTAATGACACGGCTATTACGCTAAACCGGTTTTGTATATTGATTCGGTCAGCAAATGTATCTTCCTGCATGCTGTAAGCCTTTACACCATGAATTGTCATGTAAGAAGAAATAACATCATGAATTTTCATATTAACACATTTTCACGCATTTGCAAACAGGGTAGACCCAAATCAGACGGTTCATATAGGAGCCGTCTGATCTGGGTAATTTTTGTGTGAAATACCATAACAAGCATATCTATGGAATAAATGGCTAACATTTCGTCTGCCAGGGGTAACTCGGTACGTCGTCATAACCCAGACTGGTTTAACTTGTGGCCTTTAATTTTAGAAAAGAAATGGAGAAAAATAAATCCAGAACTGATGGTTTGAATGGTGGCAAACCAACAGTTGCTTAGCATACAGAACAGTGTCATTCGTACAGGCCGTGGTTCTTGAGTATGTTTTTTAATTGAAAGGAGAAGGATTTGCCTTAAAATGATGTTTTTCACTCCCTAGGAGTCCAGGATAGAAGAAAGTTCTTTGTCGATGTGTGGCAGTGGTTTTTTCCCTGGTGCGCGCGCCTTTAGATATTCGCCTTCAATATATGTTGTCTGCCTAATTGTGACTGTTTAATGTACTCTGCCTTGTTTTCAAAGTAGACTATCATTTTCGTTATACATTTTCTATATAATAAATGCAGAGTCTATTCTGTTTGCTTGTGAAATTAAATAGATATGATTCTAAAATAAAGAAAAAACAACTTACGCTTCTGATACTTATTGGCGATGTGGCACTAAACCCCGGCCCAGTTGAATATAGCTGTAGGGTTTGTACCAATAATGTAAACAGTAATCACAAAGTGTACAATGCGCAGTATTTGGTGTCATAAAACGTGCTCATGTGTCTCAGACAGATTTCACAAGCAACACAAACTGTAACTGCCATTGGCATTCACTTGCCCAAGATGTCTAGCTCTGCATTAACACCATCTATCAACCAAGATTAGACAATATGCATGTTAACTCTCCATCCACCAACCCTTAAACTTTCTTGTACATTCAAGATCAAACAAACTGTATCGATATTTTTACCAGCTGACCAAGGCTAGACAATCAAATTCACTTAGATTTATATGTGTTTACCTAAATATTAACAGTCTTAGACATACATTTGCTTTTATGAAATATCTTTTACTTAAATCTACTTTTGACTTGCTTTTCCTAGCAGAAACAAAACTGGACGATTCTTTGTGTTGATGCTCAATTTATTACATTTGGAGAACTGACAGAATCACATGAGGTGGACTGGATGCATGTCTCAGAAGTGATCGTGCTGGAGACGGAAACTCTCATCTAGAGTGTTAATATATTGAATCCACTGGTACTAAGGTCAGACTTGTCAATTTAAAATGGTTTATCTGTGGTATATATAGACCTCCAACTTTACCTAATCATGACTCTTCTGAAGATTTGTATAATTCTATAGATAACATTTCTGTAAAATATTGTCATATAGTTATACTTTGGGATGCAAATAAGGACTGCCTGAGTAAAGAAAAAGTGCAATGTTGTATGTCATTTATGTGATGTTTTTGATCTGAATAATTGACACTCAAACTCACCTGTTTTCTAAAACTTTCTAAGCCAAGTCTCTTACATATCATTTTTGACAAATACTCCTGATAAACTACTCCTTGTCAATTTTTTATGTACACAAAATGATTGGTGTTCAGCTGAATTGCAAAATTCATAAAAGCAAATATAAATGGGTCATTATATTTGTTTTATCAGATCTTCTTTTTACTGATTTTAATAAGCTTTCAAATGAATAGGATGTAGACAAAGCCTCTGAAAATGTCATAAATACTACATTTGCCTGTTTTGAATTCTGAACTTAGAAACAATATTTACAAGAAAATACAATTTTAAAACATATTTCAGTCCAGTAAAACTAATTTAAATAGGAATCAGTACAGAAATGCTAGTAACTACATGCATGTAAGTAAATTAAGAAAACAATCTCTGAGAAGCTGTTTTATTGAAAGGTGCAGTGGTAGTTGAAAAAGTGAAGAATTTTGGAACACCATCAAACCTTTCGTTACAATTATATGCACACAAGTTACAATTGTTAAAAAATAAAAGCATAAAACATATAGACAGAACATATGGACCTCAGTAGTTCTGAACTACAATTTCCGCCAATTGGCACTTGTTTTGCTGATAAATATATTAGAAATATGAACATCAAAAAGGCTACAGGCTATGATAGTATGTCTGTCCAATTGCACAGACTTTCAAAACTATGACAATTGCAGTTTGTCCTTATCCTTAAAAACCACACTTGACAATGGTAATTATAGACCCGTGAACCTTCTACCTATAACGTCTAAGATCTTTTATATACAGTTCATAGATTATATATTTCACAGAAATATATTTCATCCAATGCTTGGAGCCTTTCTACCTAAATGAGGATGTAGCACTACCCTTCTTAAGCTAACAGGGGATTGGGAATCGCACTTGATTCGAACAAATCCCTGGCGGCTGTACTTATGAAACTCCCCTAGTCCTTTAAACTCTTACCTAAAAATACTATTGAAATTAAAACAGTATAGCTCTTTTTCCACCTATTACGAGTTATCTGTCAAGTAGACAACAGTGTGTGAAATTGGGGACATATTTTGGCCGTTTCAGAGATTCAGAGATGTAGTCAAAGGAGTCCCTCGGGGATCAATATTATGGCTTATTGTTTTTAATATATTCATGAACGACATTTTTGAATTTACATCCCCATCAAATCTATACAAGTATGAAGACAACAATACTCCAGACAATATTTCTCCAGTTCCTTGTCAGATGATCTAGTTCATGTTCTTGAATCGGAAAGCCTGAAACTAATTAAATGGTTCCAATGCAAGCTAACGCTGAGACATTCTAGGCCATATCTCTGGGAGCAAAGGCATACGACATTCTCAGTGTTATTTTTTCTGATCCTTCGAGATCATTAGTTTTGATGTTATTAGTTTTGAAAATTGAATACTGCTTAAGCCGGTGCTAGGGGGCGTGAGTAGTGTTGCACTTTTAATTACGACTCATGAACAGACTCAATAAAACCGAGTCTGCAAATTTCTCTTTTTGCATTTCTACTTTTGCTTTCGAGGGATCACCCATTTTCAGAATATTAGTACGGTGGGGATACCTTTACAATACTTGTTTAGCTATGGTGACTTTGAGATAAGTGTGAGGTTAGCAAGTCCGTATCATGAATTTCAGTACTTCTTGTTCTGAAAATTGAATACCGCTTAAGCCGGTGCTAGGGGGCGTAAGCAGTGTTGCACTTTCAATTACTGCTCATGAACAGACTCAATAAAACAGAGTCTGCAAATTTCTCTTTTTGTGTTGCAATTGTTGCTCTCGGGGGATCATCTTTCTTCAGAATTTATAATCTTCACAACAGCAGGTGTTAAGTGCTTGTGTGGCGGCCGTAAAACGTCGCCCCCGTACTTCATTCTCAGTGTTGTTATACCTTCTGATCCTTCGAGATCATGAATTTCAGTACTTCTTGTTCTGAAAATTGAATACCGCTTAAGCCGGTGCTAGGGGGCGTGAGCAGTGTTGCACTTTCAATTACTGTTCATGAACAGACTCAATAAAACCAAGTCTGCAATTTTCTCTTTTTGTGTTGCAATTTTTGCTCTCGGGGGATCATCTTCCTTCAGAATTTTTAAACTCCCAGTGGTGGTTTTGCCACTGACCGTTCTAAGGCGGCACCCTCTTTGTCACCCTTGCTTTTGTTGGTTTGATGTCTTTGTACAACCTATGTGTTTGTTTGGGTTCGTGGTTTTCGTCGTGTGCGTGTTTGTGTGTGTTCGCCCTTGCGTTTGTGTTGGTCTGGTGTATTTGTGCTTGTGCGTTTGTTCGTGTTTAATATTTCCATATATGTGTGTGTTTGTGTGTGTGCGTGCGTGCGTGCGTGTGTATGTATGTGTGTTGTGTGAGTGACGTGCTGTCTATCGATGTTTTGGTGGTGCTTGCGTCTTGTATGTGGCTTTGCCTGCTTGACATTACTACTTTTTTTTAATTAAATATATATGACATCTATGTGTTTAAATATTGACTGATATCTCAGTGACAGACATTTAATCCTTTCAACGTTTTTATAAGTTAGTGGAGACGTGTCTTTGATGTGTTATGCAAACAGTTTGGATCCATATGAGACGCTGAATAAGGTTAACTCGTCGTCTCATTTGGATCTTAACTGTCTCACACTATGTTTATTGTAGTATAAATATTCTGAAACTGGGTGATCCTTCGAAAGCAAAAGTAAAAATGCAAAATGAGAAAAATGCGGACTCGGTTTTATTGAGTCTGTTCATGAGTAGTAATTAAAAGTGCAACACTACTCACGCCCCTAGCACCGGCTTAAGCAGTATTCAATTACCAAAACAAATAACATCAAAACTAATGATCCCGAACGACCAGAAAATATATCAACACTGAGAATGAAAAATTGAAAAAGCGCCTACTCACACACTAAAATGTGTCCAGCAGACGACAAAGAAGGCGCAGAATGGGCTACCCATTTTTATGTAGCATTAATATTCTGTTCCAATTCCGAAGCGAGGACGTGATGTTGCTTACCTTTGATTCGGTTAAGCATTGAATGAGACGTTAATGGCCAGGAGTCAATGGCCAAATTGGACCCAGATGAGCCACCGAATAACTCAGTTTCTCCTCTGGATCTAGGCAATGCAAATGTCGCGTTTGTTGCACAAGTGTGATTCTCTGTTACACATGCACTTTACCACTGTATTTTCCATCGTGGTTGTTGTAGATTAGTCGGAGAGGGGGATACGTTTATTTACACTGTTTGTCTTTTAGGGTGGGGATGGAATAAGGGTGAGGTTGGACGCCCATAACCGGTTTAACCCCCAGTGACTATTGTCACAGACCGTTCCAAGGCGGTACTTCCATCTTCCCCCTATGGTATGTTTGTTTTGTCTTTGTGTGTCTCTTGGTGTTTTATAGTTATGTACATTTGCTGTTTCCTTGTGTTGCTGTTCGGGCGGATGTTTGTTCTGTATGTGGTGTTTCCTGCATGACTCATTTTGTACTTTTAACGTAATAATCTCAACTTGCTACGTGTTTTAAAATGCCTAACAATCATATTAAGTATTTGTTCATGTGCTGAAAAGAAGTATATCGCAAGAAACCCTGTAAAATAAACACCGAAGAAGACACAACTTTCATTGTTTTTTATATGTTTATCGGCAATGTTTTAGTAATTATTCGGTTCGCGTTTTAGTTTCATTATATGTTCTATCAAGGCCGTTATTATTTTAGTGTATAATAAACAAAAACTATAAGTATCGATGAAAAAACGGTTTATTTTGTATCACAGAGGCATTTGTCGATATAAGTTCAAATTGACAATCTTTATAATACTTATTGAACATAACAAATACCAAGTGTTATGATATTACTGAACACTGGACTTCCTATTTAATCCTTTACTCCATGAATATTCATGCATGAAATAATGACATAATGAATATTGTTTTACAATGACTTATGAACATGGGATTGTGTGGTCATAGTAGAATCTGTAGAATCCTATCTATATCATTGTCATAAGCAAACAAACAATCCCCAGAAGGAGTGGTCTAATAGGGGTCTACTATATTTACAAAGGCCTTAAAAATATTATGGAGTAAATGGTTAAGATCCTGATCTTCAATGTTGCAACCGTCGTACCAAATATTGATGAAATGGCTGCTATAGGGACCCTATAGTTTGGGTCTATACAGTTTGCAAATTACATTATTGATTCAGTTTTAGTACTAAGTTGGTTAAAAAGTTTAACCTTTTAGAGGGGCCTTTTGATAGCTTTGATGACAGTATAATCCTATCAGAAGTATAACCCTGTCATAGTATAACCCTATCAGAAGGCTTCTGCAGAGTTTGGGTTGATGACTGATCGAATTATTATCCGGTCCGTTGGACTAGTAAATAAATAACCCGTCCCAAAACACGAAAGTCTGAGGTTTGATCACTGTCAGAGTTTTCTTCTAATATTCATGATGCCATTATGTCGTATACAAATTTCATGAGGTCAATAGTTTGAGCCTTAAAACATACATCAAAATAAAAAACGTTAGTGTTAACTGACAACACTAAGAGAAACTGTCGATTTACTCTCTGAATGCTAGTTGAAAATTGTTGATTTCCAATGTATATAGTTTGGATCCAGATGAGATCCTGAATAACTTGGAATCTCACCAAGAACAAGAAAATTCACATTGCGATTTATAAGTAACTGTACAGAACAGAGCACATTTTTATTTGGTCACAGTTTACAGAACATAGACATATATTTTATAATAATATGATATAAGACAAAATATTGGTGCAAGCATCTGGATCACCCCCAAGATTGTGTTACAATGAAAGGTTAACTTGGCATCAACGGTTCAGAGAAGGAATTCAAATAATTTGAGTAGACCCCGTCAAAACTTGAACGAACAACATTATTTAGATACAGTAATCTGACCACATAGTGAAAGAAGGACATCATTGCCATTTATGTGCTCAATTTGAAATATATACCTATCAGCACGTGACACTTATGTACGCAGCTTGACCTTCAAGAAAGATAATAATCGTAATTCCACGAAACCAACTGTGGTGAAATCTGTATGGAGGTATTTGTAAAGGCAATTGACCTATGCGTATCGAAACTGATTAATAAGGCTAATTCAACGTAATTAATGGAAATACATGCACACACCATAAAGTACATAACCGCTCAACAGAAATAGAAGACCTATCAGAAGTTTAGTATATGTGCCTACAATGTAGATCCAGGTTGGTAGACATGTAAGAGACACGACGATTGGCGAATGAATACGAGTATTATCATTGTCAGTTTGGTGAATAACCCTTTACTCCTTCCCAAACAGAGTTGACCCAGATCAGATGTCTCCTGTATTTCTCTTACGAAATAATATAGATTTGATTCCGGAGTTCCTGCTACGACCAAAACGTTTTATGATCAAATTTCATCTTATTAACCATTAGCCTGCTGAGCAAATTATTTATACAGAAATTTTCACCTGCTACATTTTCAAAAATCAGGCTATAATCAATTTATCTACCAAAATGCAATCAGGGTGTCAAACAGTTTGGATCCTGATGAGACGCCGAGTTACTCGGCGTCTCATCTGGATCCAAACTGTTTGCATAGGTATTCACTCATTCGCCCATAGCAGGCTTAAGGTTAATATCCGTACATTACAACTTATTATTATTCATGGACTCAAAGGTTAAACGTGGGACGATATGTATTCTCAGGGCAGCTGGCTTAATTAGCACACAACTAATATAATATACAGGCAAGGATTGGAAGTAAACGTGTTTCCAGTTTGTAATTCTCACTCCCCAGATATTTACAAAATAACGATATGGCAACTTATAAAGAACAGTGAATGTCTATTAGTACACAGTAGGAAACATTATGGATTCTTAACAAATGTAAATATAGAACAGAAGTGAGGCAAAAGATGTCACTGTCACATGAAAGCCTACAACAATACGAATGAAATGCGCAACCACATATACATACAGTAGAACCCCTTTTATGCGACCATTTAATGAATAAACATGGATATATTTATAAGCAGGTGGTTGCTTAATGCAATACAAAAGTAATGCAGGAGCTCACACACAACCTTCATAGAATTAGTCTTTGCCCGTTCCACTCCGACATCATTTAGGGCATAGCGACCCTTAAAGTCACGCAGTATCAAAGGATGTTGAACATAAAGGAACTCTACATGCAGGATTCACAGCAGACGAAGAGTGCTGATATACCCTTCATACAATACACCATAAACATATACATAACACCGTTCCTTTCTGCTTAGCACCGACATTTATGCTTCGCTGTTAAACCTTTCGGCGCCAAATTTCTAATTGTCGTCTGCAATGCCATTTTGTTAAATCAGTCATTAAATAAGAAAATGAGATAAACAAATACAAATGTAAAAGGAATAGAGCACATATATAAAAATAGAGATTGAGACAAAAAGTGAAGTCCCTGATCAGACGCCGTCTCGAAAGGCGGCGTTTGATCTGGGACTGAATTATTTGTCGTGGTGCATTTATGCGACATTGGCGGTAAAAGGGTTAAAACTAAACTAAAGTACAAGTTCTTGCCTGCTCATCACCGACATTTATATAACCAATATAATCAGAATGTATCGCAGTATTGTTAATATATTCTGAAAGTGGGTGACCATAAACCGAAATTGAATAAGATATGATGCCAACATTTAAAGTAGGACATTATTAAAACGTCACATGGCGAATTGGGTTAAACTTGATATGAAGCCCGGATGGAATAATGTACGTATCTGAACGCACATGTCCTGTGTGAAAAGAGCGCTAAACAAGTGTGGTATGATAATAATGATAATAGGTACACCATTGACAATTACACTTCTTTGTCATCATAAGAACACTCAGCCTATAAAAAGGGTTAGAATGAATCCATGTACTGCATAGGCAAGTCTACTGTCATCTGGTTTGCCAAAAGAAAATGAACCTGTCTACAGTTTATGTTGTTATCGTTGTAATGACACTGTATACGTATCCTCGCATAAAAGACTTTAACGTTTTAAAGGGGAATAACTCATAGGTGTCTACCATGTTTGCAAATTACCATGCAAGTGTATCCCACATTCAACGAGTTTAAAGACACGCATTCAACGAGTTTAAAGACAATGAGAAGGGTGTCTCACAATTATTGTCATAAATTAACATTAACCCTCCCAATTCTGAATTTTCTCCTGAAACTTGCTAGAGGATTTGACTAAAACAATGCAAATCCTGATAACATGGCCCACTTGAAGCCTCCTGATTTGGTTCTACACTATATGTCATTGATTCTGCTGTACATACATGTACTTGTATATATACAAAGTCGATTTTAGTTATTGGAAATTCACTGCTTTTAACCCTTGTCTGAGGTCAACCTTACAGTTTATAAAGAAGACTCATGATCTAATCTAGGAAGATGAAGAAGAATAACAGTACATGTCAGCCCCCGCCGTCAAAGGTTTAAACCAATGGAAAGCCTTTTCACAAGGATACCATATCGTCTATGATATTGCTTCGGTATACACAATGTACATCATTAATGCGCAAGCTGCGCATATACATACTTACATGAATAATGCTGATATTTCTATTAAGTAAAATGGAAAAAAGGTGATCTGTTATGAGCTGGAGCTGAGGAGGCTGATTTGGATGAATAGAACCAAAAATAAGCTAAACTGCGTGTGTTACTGTTCACACTCCGACGGCTGACAATCCTCAAGTTTTCTTGTTGATACTTTTGGTATGTGGCAATTGTATAATTATTATTACTTCTGATGTTGTGATTAGACTGTTTTATTGTAACGATAGTAATTAAGGGCCGAGATACGACGATACAAGCTTGCTATCTTATAAAATAATAGCTGAGAGAAGCTGGTCTTTGCATATGCTCTTCGGTAATATGTCGACTTCTCTTTTGTTTTGATGTGTTTGTGTTGTTTTCTACATACGGTTACGCGCGAAGAAAGAAAATAAACAAACAGACAAGAAAAAGACACAGGGCGACCTATCAGCAGCATTACGGTTCCTCCATCAAAAGAGAAAATGGTGTATGTCATAATAGTATTGAAATTATGGAAATACAATACAATTCATTTGTTTTGCAAAACCACTTGATATGCATTTCAGGCAGTCACGACGAGTTATTTAAGCATCATATAATTCAAATGTATCGGTTACTTGAAAGCGTATCTTTAAAAAAGAAATGAAAACGATTAGTTACTTGAAGGACCATCTTGAGATTCCTTAATGTCAAATGCGAAGATGTTAAAAGGTTTACGGCATTGAAGAACAAATTAATTCAAAAATAGGTAGATGAATTGCATATATGGTTTTGTTACGTGACTACTACCAACTACTTGTTTTCACCATCTTTCAAACGCGTATATATACATACAACTAACATGTCCATCTTCATATTAAACACTGCAAGAGACGTTAACCCCTTAAATTTGTTGAAAATGGCAATAATTTATGCAAATATATATAAACTTATATAAACATGCTCACAACTGGGTTCCCAAGATTTTTTTTGACAAACACACATTTCTACTTTTAACCTTTATCATGTGAAGTACGACCTGACTCGCATTTTCAAATAGCTTAGATCCAGATGAGACGCATAGTAACTCGGTGACTCTCAGGATCCAAGCTGTTTGACACTCGGTCAACAGTTACTCAAATACTTTAACGAAGTGAAAAGAATACATGTCCTTTAGCGTGACCTTTTTATGTCAAATTATAACGAAGATTTGTTTTTAATAATATTGTGATATGATCCAATTTTGTATTGTTTTATTTAAACTGGATATTTCAATTGGATAGGATTCATGCTTCTTTATACTAGCTTAAAAGGGTCAATACACAATCAACTATTTTATACCTGACTGCTTTGGTTTCATATAACAGTAAAGTCCTTCTCATAACACCATTTAGAAGAAGTCTAATTCTGTTATTTTTAAAAAGGTGGTAGCTTAATGCCAGACAACCATTGCTTTGCCCAGCATTAACCCATCCCCTCATATTGACACCTTTCGAGGCCTCTGCAAAAATCACTTTTTGAAACCATTGTGATAAATTTATCACAATGGTTTCAGAACTACACAATTCTAAAATTGTCCTTTTCTCTAGTTACTGCTCCTTTTCAGGAGGTTTATTCAAAGAGATTGCACCTAAATATAGCCTATGAGGTAATGGGTTAAGCAACCGCCGGTTTTAAAGACTCATACGTCAATTAGCGAGACTTTGTGGTAACTCACTTAGCAACCACATTCCATCAGCCAGTCAGATCGCCGGCTGTAAACGGCATAATTATGTATGTTTTGTATGTTGTGTTTCGTCGAAGTGAAAGTCTAAGTAAAAAATCCTTAACCTTGCTAAGTTCCAGCCACGAGAGACAAACGAGCATTAGTCAACGACTATAACCACTCGGTCATAGTGGCCTTTCTGGGACAGTAAGTACAAACAAACAATTCAATTAAATCTTAAATCTGCAACCTTTAGTTTGCTGTTTGTCTATAACATACTTTTTCCATATATTGTCATGGTACAGTTGCAGAAAACTCCCAGTACAGGGATACACATCTATGTCGTGAAAGTCCGGTAACCTAGCAACCAAGACCACAATGCTGGTTGCACTGGAACAGTGACGTTGAATCCGTCGTGTCACAGATGGTGGGGTCACAATGGTTTTGGCGGTTTGCCGTCATCTCGAACATTGAGAATACAAACCTCGACTCGTGTGCCGCCTCCGAGATCAAGTGGGTATTCAGATCCACTTCGCAGCTAAAACGGAAAATAAAATATTTTACTACCTATAAGAATTATACACGTTATAGATAAAGCTACTATCTATTTTAAGAGATGTGTTTGTAATATAATACTTTACTAATATATATAATCGGAGAACACCATGTGATGTAATACTTCATTATATATCTGTAGAGGATTGCTTGCAATACAAAACATTACTATACTCTAGTGATGCAATACTTCATTATATATTTGTAGAGGAATGCTTGCAATACAATACTTTACTATACTCTAGCTATGTAATACTTCATTATATATCTGTAGAGGAATCCTTGCAATACAATACGTAACTATACTCTCTGTAAGGCAATACTAGTTATATAATGTTTTATTTAAAACGTCTGTCATTGAATAATGCATGTACTGCAATAATATACATTTCTATAGTAATAGAACTCTTTCTTTTCTATATATCACGTTATTAGTGAAATATTATACTTCCAAATTGTTTTAAATTGATCTAGTGATACTTGTAACAGAATAATGTACTAAAGCATGACAAATCAAATTCTTTACAGGTTTACTTTTACGAAATATTTACAAACTTTTATCCAAATAATTGCCAAAACATTGGCTGAATGAAAACAAATACAACGTAGGAAGTATTTGTACTGGCACCTATGTTGTCTGAAATCAAACATGTTTGCTAATGTTAATATCGTTGCAGTCTTTATTGTTATTTTACAATTATATACACCTGTATTCTCATATAAGCTAAAAAAACCTCAGCACATGTGAAAACAAATACACACACAGAACTACAAAATAGCTTGTAAAACATGAATATATAAAAGACGTATTTCATGCATGTAAATTGTTTTGTACAAATCGGTTAATCAATGCAAATACCGTTTTAATATAAATATCAATAAGTAATATATAATATATACACATTTTCAATGGGCATATTGTTTTCATAGAAACATCATATCAATATATATCGTAATCTTTGGTCCTATGTTGTTTGGACTTTGAAGCACAATGCAAATCATATACGTACCCATTTTTAATAATGTAGTATTTTGTTGCCCGTTTGTCTGTGAAGGGGTAGTGTAACATGACTTCAGTTACATACGAAGGCTCCAGTCTATATTCTCAATATACGTCTTTACGTAAATGTTGGTACCAAGCGGAACTTGTATAGGGTTACCAGGTATGGGCTGTGTAGTAATCAAGATGGTAGAGTTATGTTGGGATTGTTATATGCAAACATTAATGTGAAACAATTACGTTTCAAATCAGCAATAAACATTTAATATCAATTATGTAATTATTAATTTTACAAATTTACAAATCAGAACTAACAACAGACTGATTATTGATGATGATATTGGTAACGGATAAAGCTAAACTTCCATCTTCCCCATTTGTTTGTTTGTTTTGTCTTTGTGTGTCTCTTTATCTTTTGGTAGTTATGTACATTTACTGTTTTGTTGTGGTGGTTCTGTTCTGGCGGCTGTTTGTTTTGTATGTGGTATTGCCTGCATGACTCATATATATTTGTACTTGTAGAAACTAAAAGTGCATATTACCATATTATACAGTGTTTGGTTAACGAACTGAGTAGACATGAGTATATATTGTTTGATATTTTAAATCAATAAGATCAATCCTAAATGAATTATTCAGGAATTAAAGATTACGTTTACATAATTAGGATCACTGAACATTTTTACTTCCGGCTTGTATTGTACAATGGTATTGAAACTTGCGTTCACAACCGTTGATTGGTTGTAAGCCACATGGCTATTGGTTGATTCGTTCCTCCTAACGAGGCACGTGATGTCAAGCGTCCAATTATAATTCCGGATGATGAAAGGGTGAACAGGATCATGAAAGGCAAACACGAGTTGGTTGGAGTAAACCAAATTGCCCTTAGTTTTCTGGTAATGTATATTATTTATATACATATGCAATGGAACAGGGAAACAATATTTCAAAACACAATCTATCGAAAGTTTGTATAAGTAGTAACTATTTCATCCTTTGCTCAATAAACATGCCTTTCTATGCCTATGCAAACAGAGTAGACCCATATCAGACGGCTACTTTAGGATCCGTATGATCAGGGTCTGTCTGTTTGTGTATGATATAATATAGATATGTTTCTACAGTTTCTGGTATGGCTAGTTTTTGAGAGAATTAACATTGTCCATACTTAGAAATAATTCACTTTTTCTAATCTCCATTTGTTCTACTAAGTCTGATACAGAAGTCATCGAATAGTTAATCGTACAGGAGACTAATTAGTAGTCCTGTTTCCTCTGTTATAATAATTGATGAACTATTTATATCGTCAGGAATGACAGGAGATTCGTCCACCTGTGTTTCTTTTGTGCAGAAGAAAAAGAAGAATCCATTACATATATAGAATTCACACTATTGCAGGGCATATAGGAGAGACCGGGGCTAGTTGATACACGGGGCTAGATGGTACAGCACACACAATAATGGAAAACCTCCCAAAATGATGCCAATCACTTTATATTAAAAAACAGTAAAATATTGCGGCCGTTTTGCTGTTAACGCCAACTCTCTACGACGATAACTGCTTCTCGTAGGTCCATGTGTATGATTTATATCAACGTAAGTAAATTTTGGGTTTATTTTGTTAATTAGTAACTAAGCGTTTACTATTGTGAATTTACTTCAGCTTGAAACATAATGTGTTTGTAGCGATGGCATGAACGTAATTTGGAACAGTCTGGATCTAGGTAACATAGACGAGTCCATTTTTATAGAAATTTGGCTTGGGGCTAATTGATACACATGCCCTGGGGCTATTTGATACAGTGTATCAACTAGCCCCAGTCAAGACTTTAATATTAGTATAAGTCAAAATAAAATAGATCTATATGTTTTATGCTCAATTTTACTCTTTTTATTTCTAAAATGTATAATTAGAAGTAATGCTGATGCAGTTACTGCTAGTTTATAAACTATTTTGTATGTAAATGTGCTCTTAGACTATTATATATCTACCAAGTAACTGCATGCCTCTAATAGTTATGTAAGAAACAATGTGATTTTGTTCACTTCTTAAGGTAGATCTAGACGTTATCTATTAGCCTATGTCTCCCCCAATATTTATATGGGGAGACATATTGTTTTTGTGAGAGTTGTCTGCCTGTCTTTCCGTCTGTCCGTCACCCTTTCTTGTCCGGACGATAACTTCAATATGCCTGATGCCAGTTGGTTGAAACTGTACACATGGAAAACTCATAATGAAAGGAAGAGTCATGCCCAATGTCCATAACTCTGGTATCACTGATATTGGAGTTAATGTCCCAATGTACATTTTTTTTAACTTTTTTGTTCGGACGATAACTCCTATAGGGCTCATGCCATCGTATTGAAATTTCATACATAGGAAGAGAATGATAAGAGGAAGTGTCATGCTCAAGGTCCATAACTCTGACTTCACTAATATTGGAGTTAATGTCCCTTGTACATCTTCACCTTTTTTGTCCGAATGATAACTCATAAATGGCTCACTGGATTGAAATGATTGAAACTTCATACATGGAAAGAGCATGATGAGAGGAAGTGTCATGCACAAGGTCCATAACTCTGAATTCACTAATATTGGAATTATTGTCCCATTTACATTTTTCACTCTCTTTTGTCCAGCAGACTACTCCTATATGGCTCATGCCATTGGATTGAAACTTCATACATAGGAAGAGAATGATAAGAGGAAGTGTCATGCTCAAGGTCCATAACTCTGACTTCACTAATATTGGAGTTAATGTCCCTTGTACATCTTCACCCTTTTTTGTCCGAATGATAACTCATAAATGAAATGATTGAAACTTCATACATGGAAAGAGCATGATGAGAGGAAGTGTCATGCACAAGGTCCATAACTCTGAATTCACTAATATTGGAATTATTGTCCCATTTACATTTTTCACTTTCTTTTGTCCAGCAGACTACTCCTATATGGCTCATGCCATTGGATTGAAACTTCATACATGCAAAGAGCATGATGAGGGGAAGTGTCATGCACAATGTCCATAACTTTGGCTTCAATAATATTGGAGTTATTTCCCCTTATACTTTTGTTTCACACTTTCTTGTCCGGACGATAACTCCTATATGGCCCATGCCATTGGATTGAAACTTCATACATGGAAAGAGCATGATGAGAGAAAATGTCATGTGCAAGAGCCATAACTATCGCGCCTCAATACGTTTGGAGTTATTGCCCTTTGTTACGTTTTTGTTCGATTAATTACTCCTGTTCTACTGATGCTATTGGAATGACATTTCATTTATGGAAAGAGCATGCAGAAAGGAAGTGTCATACATAAGGGCAATATCTCTGGTATCTATATTTTTGGAGTTATTAGCTGTAAAAATGTGGTGTGGAATGCGCATAATGAGGGGGTATCATTCATCATGTCCATGACTATGGTAGCAACATTTTGAATTATTTCCCTGTACATATTGTTTTTGTTGTTTGTCTGTCTGTCTGTCACACATCTTGTCCGGTCGATTTCTCATGTACAGAAATGTGACATCTGTTTTTGTGACAAAAACCTCTAGTTTATTATTTATTTAATGTTTTACCGCGCATCAACAGCTAATGGTTATGTAGCCCGCATAAAAATATAACAAAAAGTAAAAACCATAATTTAACTCGAAGCCCCGCGAGAAGTGGATTAAACGTGTTGATTACAGTGAGTGAGACCATATCGAATGTACAAATGTTTCTAAATGGTGTGTTTATTTTTGCTAGAATTGCGATTCAGATGCTGATGACTTTAGCTACTGACGTCAGTGACGTGTATCAAGTAGCCCCACACTATGTACCAACTAGCCCCGAGTATGGGGTTTGTTGATACACTAAAAAGGCTATCAAAATATTTTTATATATTCGTTAATTTCAATTCTGTGTCCTAATCTAGCCCTTGTTTAAATAAAGCTCATTCAATACATTTAGACTTGTACCACTGATCTTCCATATTTTCAAAATCAGATGAAAAACCCCCACAAAATGTAAAAAAAATGTACCAACTAGCCCCCGTCTCCCCTATGTTTGAAAAAAGAATGATTAAACACAACTTAATGGACTGAATTTTAGAACCACTAACAAATCACGGTAAGTTAACTCACAAATTAACTCGATTGACAAATCAATATGCTGTAAATATTTATCGCGGATCAGTCCGCGTGCAGGTACTATAGTTATTCAAACAGAATATTTCTACATACCCTCTATTTGTGATTTGATCAGATCGCCAAATGCTTTATTTATAGTATTTAGTCTATATCCTAATTACAGACTTTCGAAGACTTTGAAATTCTAGTTTGTTTAAAAATCTCATTTATCATGTACTTTGGAAACTTGAGTTGAGAAATGATTTTCGGGCACCCAACCTCACACCTATTCCATCCCCACCCTAAAAGACAAACAGTGTAAACAAACGTACCCCCGCTCCGACTAATCTACAACAACCGCGATGGAAAATACTGTGGTAAAGTGCATGCAAAACGAAAACATTTAAGTGAAACAACTGTATCCACCTATCGCTAGTGTACTCAATGATTGAGCTGCATGCAGAGTAACTGTAGAAAAGTAATAAGGTAAAAGGTACGATAAAAACAATAGAAAACTAGGCATCCCTGGGTCTGTTTCCGGATTTAAGAGGTCGTCTTCATAGAGTTCTCAACCTTTCTTTTCGGCGTACTTGAAAAGAGGGCAGCGTGATTGCCAAATGTAAAAGGGTTGACAACCAGACATGCAGTATGTTGTAGTACTATAGGATCATATCCCAACTTCTATAGTTTCTAAAAGCTTCAGTGTTAGGTATGTCCGTGGTTAACCAATGATTTTGATAGTAACTGTTTTTGAAAGAATCGAACACCACGCATAAACCTGTATCTATTTGTATCCGTAGTGATCACTTTTTATGAATGACAGCAGTAATAAATCATATAATCTAGCCAAAACAAAATGGAAACGCGTTTAGCAATAGGAAGCAATGGAAGACGGGTGGATTTATGTCAAGTAAACACCGAATCCTTTAATCAATTCTGAAGATGAAAAATAATTCTGATAGATAGAAGTTATAATGAAGCCATGGGAATAAACGAATACGAACCCCCATCAGAAGAATTCTTACACGCGGTAAGTAAACAATATGTTTGGTTTCCGTTTCTAAAAAAACTATTGACAGTTATAGCTAGTATAGACAGTTTTTGCATAAACACGACAAATGATCATTGATGATGATGATGATGATGATTATGATGATGATGATGATGATGATGATGATCAGAAATAATGATTTGTTGTTGTTAAATCAATTAATGGAAAAACAAATTAAAATTCGGATAAATTATTTCGGAGAATTCTGTCAAAATATTCAGTGCTTATGGTATTCCTCTAAACTATATATTTAAATATGCACATAAAGAAGAATGGGAAGACATTCGTAGTTAAAAGAAACGCATACACATGCATGGCAAATAAATATTTACGATTTATTGACACGTAAGCCGTCCTTCAATAAAAGGGATATGATCCAAACATACTACAACATACTGCGTGTCTGGTTGTCAACCCTTTTACAGTTGTCAATCACGATGCGCTCTTTTCATGTACGCCGCCAGGAAAGTCTTAGTACTATATGAAGATGCTCTCTAAAGTCCGAAAACGGAAGGAGGACAGCAGATCAATGTATCATCTCCCTATTGTCGGACCCTTTATTACTTTTCTACAGTTACTCTGTACCTCAAACATTGAGTATACTAGTGATGGGTGGATCCAGTTTGTATATATATTCGTTTTACATGATTTTACCACCGTATTTTGCATCGCGGTTGTTGTACAAAGATTAGTCGGAGAGGAGATACGTTTAGTTACACTGTCTTGTAGGATGGGGATGGAATAAGTGTGAGGTTGGGTGTGGTATTTCCTGCATGGCTCATACATTTACTTTTATACCCCCTGTGCATAATAACTGAGGCAGTATGAGATATTTCTCAACCAAATCGTCCCTTTTAAGGCAAATGTAATCGTCTCAGTGTGGTCCGACAGTGCCCCTGATGCTCGAATTTGCAGAGAAGAGAAAGTGAACTGTACCAGCAATTTGAAAATGGTCTGTGTGACAAGTATTAAAACTATAATATATTAATTCTTTAAAATTATAAGAACTTGCCTTCCATAAGAAAATGAAGTCAGCAAATTAAAGAAGGCCCAGCTCAGACAAATCATACAGGAGTCATGTGGTCTGGATCTGTTCTGTTTGCGAAAGCGTTTAGAGGCATATACATATATATATATATATATATATATATATATATAGAGAGAGAGAGAGAGAGAGAGAGAGAGAGAGAGAGAGAGAGAGAGAGAGAGGAGAGAGAGAGAGAGAGAGAGAGGAGAGAGAGAGAGAGAGAGAGAGAGAGAGAGAGAGAGAGAGAGAGAGAGAGAGAGAGAGAGAGAGAGAGAGAGAGAGAGAGAGAGAGAGAGCAAAGGGTTAATTCATAATGATGCCATTATTTCTTACAATAATATTCGACAGAGAAAGTGTTAAGTGGACATCTCACGGACAAAATATACTTTTTGTTGAAGGTTTAGATTATTACTAATCTAACAAATTACTTTGGAATTTCAGACATTTACAGACATTACGTTTGTGTACTGGAAAGATGATGAAGTGGGGTGACATCAGTTTTTGTTACAAAAACTAACTGTAGTTATTTTGTCTAGTTATTTCTCACATTAATATAAAACGGGGAAATGGGTAATGTTTATGCAAACACATATATACCCATATCAGACAGTTCTTGTAGGAGTAGTCTGATATGTATTTGGCTATTTGTTTATGAAATAGTATTGATCTGATTCTATAGATTTTGTCATGGCCATAATTTGCATTATTCATTGGCCATTTTAAAAGTTCAGTCAATAAATATTTGATATTTACATTTGCTGCAGTGAATTTGCTAACAATTGATTTGCATTTGCTTCAGTGAATTTGCTTAAAGATAAGTATTGGTACTTAGCGTCATTTTGTATGCGACAATATTGGGGTTCACGCCCACACATCGGCCAGTAATAGGTTAAAGAATAACGCATAAAATCTGTTTGACTTGTTTGTCAATTTGTTTGTCTGAGAACCAAGTCCCAAGTAACGGAAAATAATTCCATTAGAATGTGTAAGAACCACATGGTGTAACAATATTGTAAATAAAAATGAAGGATACTGACTCAAGCTATCTTTCTTAATAGGAAATGGGATAAGGTAGATAGCCCAGAGCCAGCCTTCTCGGTTTACTGGTGCTAAGCAAATATTAATATACCAATTTACCATGTGGGATTGGAAGTGCTGTATTGAATGGTTTGTTGCTTTGTCTTAAAAGCACATGCGTGAGTCATGCAGGAAACACCGCATACAGAATACACAACCGTCCGAACAGCACCACGATGAAAAACAGTAAATGTACATGCATATAATAGACACAAAGAGACGCACAGATCTAAAATATATATAAAAAACATATAAAAAACAATAACCAAGTGTATATTGGAAGTGCTATCTTGAATGTTTCATGCTTTTGTTTTAAGGCCAATTGTATATTGTGAGTGTTTACTTGAACATGTGTGCTTTATTTAAGGACAATTATTGTTTCAGCAATAACAAACCGGTTTACGCCCACACCCGCCATTGTTAGGTAACTCGATATAATAAAACGAATAGAAGTGAAACGTAGTTTGTGTACAATCCTCTTTATATGATAAGGTGTAAGGGAAAGAATAGACCAAGCACAGTTCACCAGATAGAATCACATTAAGCATGCTTTTTATCAGTTAGTGTCAAACGGGCGGGGGAACTACATGTTCCTTCTTACACAAGAGGAAAATAAAAATAACATTCTACCCAGTCAAATAGGTTTTAATTGCCATTAGATTCCGCTTTTCTCTTTCCTTTATCGAATTGCCTCCAAAACAATTGACCAATATGTAAATAATTAACATGTCTAGTGAGTGAGTGGGTGAGTTGGGTCTTACGGCACTACGACACTGAATAGGTCATAAAGCGCCTGCAAGGCACATATGGGACACGTATCTGTAAACCCTGAAACTTAAAATAATAACATCGCAGACGATCAGACAGCTCACGTTATACTATGGCGAAAACATCTATTGCCAATTTTCCATTGTAAAGATTGCGACAATGAACATTCATGAGAAACCTTGAACAAATGTTTATGAAGGAAATGGTTGAGCAGTGTGATTACGATGCTTTCTCTTTCAGGAAACGGAAAAGTATAGGGTTAATACTATTGCAATTTGAAATTTGCGATGGTATATGAGATCTGTAAAGGTCGGTAATTAGTTAAATGGCGACACCGAAGGCAATCTTAACACGAAAAATGCCTAAATTGTTGAAGCTGATTTTAACGTAAGTATGTCCTTTGGGTCCGGGGGTTTAATATAACCCATTTGCGCGGGTGATTAAATGATTGATGAAGCGAGTAATAGTGGACCAGTTCCTCTCCGATTTCTCAAATAACTGGAATTGTTCACTCTAGTTTATATAAAGTCAAACACCGGACTAATCGTTAGTTAACTATTTCATTAGTCATGAATAATTATGCGATAGCTATTTCACATGTTCAATACACATTCAATACACGTATCAGGTAGAGCAGCGTTATCCATACGCAAAAACGTCGACTGTAACATTTATGCCTCGTTATAACATTACGTTTGAATAATATAACAAGAAAAGCATTGATGCAAAGCATCAAAGGGCGCTTATATGTGAATAATAATCGAATACGTAAAATGTATTAATATTTCGGTCAGATGGCCCTAGTAACATAACAACCCGTTCAGTCTCTCACTGGGCTCCATAACCCTTTCCCCGTTGAATAGTCTATTCCATGTAAGACATACCAATGATGGCATCATGAATATTTATCAGCTGTTTTGTTTTCATGGCATATGGACACAGAGATTTTTGGTACATGTATTGGTAAAATATAGGAATAGGGCCGAGTTATCGTCCGAAAATATGAACTAGTATTTCTAGCCTTTAAACTTTCATATTTTGAAGGGTTATTTCTAGTTGTCGAATGCTTGCAATTTAAAATAAAAAGAACGATGCACTTTTAATCAAGATAAAGTTTATGTTGTATTTGACGGTTTAGCTGTTAATTGCAACGTTGCTCTATCAATGATCGGTAGGGTCATAGTCCCTCTATTGCCAATCTAGTTACTTATCAAAACAAAAACTATGGCTCATATCGTGCCGTCTGATTGTGTAATCATAATTACTAGATGTTTGCAAGGCGATCACCACAGCTGATTGGGTAATGGCCTGTCAATCAGTTTTATGCATGTCAATAAAATATTATTTAATCAAACTCCAAATTAATTAATTTATTCTGAATTAGTATCCCTTTTAACGGTACTCACAATACTCATGTTCGACGTAGGAAGATTACGGTCACCACTGTAATGTTATAAAATGTTAGTAAAGTAAAAGCCTAGTTTTCTCTTACTGTATTTGTTGGATTTGTCGCATTCATGTAAATGAAACGATATTTGTTTTCAAAACGTGCCCTGTCTCTCATCTCAGTTCTCACATATTGAACGACACAATAAAACGCAAACCATTTGCAATCATCAGTAATGCACACTAACAACCCTCGATATACATTGGTGTTATAAATATACAACTGCTCTTTTTCATGACTTAATACGCAACATATTTTAAAATCAAAATATTCCTGTTAAAATAACACACTGATGCCCATGACCGTTTGTAAGAAATTATATAATAGATCTGACTCTACAGTTTCAATAGAAACTAATCAGTTAGGTGTGTCTACTCCATTTGCAAGGCACGAGAAAGCGTTTATATAAAGGAAATTGTTAGAATTACACATATTTCAGTCCAATGACCCATATATTGACCAATAACAATCGCTGCAGTGTTGTCGGTACCACCGAAGGACCGGTCAATTTTATCAGCGGATATTATGCATAAGCAAACAAAGACAGACGTACTATAAAATAGATAAAAATTCTCGCGAGAGTATTCATGTAAACAAAAAGATGGCTTTCGTGACCATTTATACTATTACTGTAGTGCACATCACTTTTAGTTATTTTTGGCCGCATAATGTATCCTCGTCATACCATGAGCCACAGTATTAGCGTTTCAGATCTTCAGAGAAGTAATAACAGTGCTCCCTCCCTACAACGGCCATCTCAATAACGATTCCCTGCTTACAACAACGCATGTCACTGTTTCCGAAACAACAAGGCTCCAGAAACAACCTTTTCCATCGTATTTTCTTTATGCCTCCATCAAACCCTATGTTGTGGCAACATAGGGTTTGATAGAGGCATAACGGTTTTAGTTCTCGAAATACACCTTATCTGGGGATCAGCAAACAAGCTAATTATGTTTGATTTTCCCTCCCTATGACAACTCCCTCTGAACAACACATACAATCTTCGTATCCCAAAGGGTGTCGTTGTAGAGAGGGAGCACTGTATCCCAAACATTTTCATTTCCATAATACATTAATTTCACACTCAAACAAACAATTAATAGCTTTTCCAAGTACCTAACATTTTATTCATAGATGTATAGCCATTTTATACTCATAAATCAACAAATACAGTTCAATCATGTTTTCACAATTATTAATACATTAGCCCTCCTACCTGTGAAATTGTATCAATAGCGTTCCATATAGACGCCCACTCTTCGGGGCCGATATATAAGGTTGAATCTGGATTACAGCACTTAGAGTACCTCGATCAATACCTCTTCACACGGTACATGTGCATGTAAGAGACCGATCAAGTCGTGACAAAAAAACCAAAGGAACATAATTTGAAATACCGGGCCAAACTAGAATATAATATATGTCAATGTATGTATAAGGATTTATCATTGCTCACAACGAATATCACAGTAACACAGTAAGTTTTAGATAAACAACGCACATTGATATATTTACAATCGCATAGTGTTATTCGGCTGTTTTCAAGGCTGAATTTGCGAAATGTAGCTCACTTTTTATATGCCGAAAATTTGGTCACATGGGCCAATCAGTTTGAAGGACATTGACAGATTGCGTCAGAATAAACAATGGATAATATCAAATGTTCTGATCTTGCATCTGATTAAATGCATGATTAACGTGTGACATGTGTAACGTGTTAATTGTAAATTTCAAATTTGATCATATTGTTATTATTTGTTGGTTTAATGTTCTAAACATGGACAAAATTCAATTTAGTCATCCAATGTATCACCCTTGGTACCATATCCAATAACAACGTACGTGTGGCTATTAACTAATGCAATGTCACTATTGGAGGTAATATATACATGCATAGCTTTCACTAGCCCTTATCCTGTTGATCGTGACTTATCCGTCATTTGCAAACAGCTTAGGTCCAGAGATCAGTCATTGTTTTTTCTAGTTTGTGTATTCTGACCAGGATGGTCGACAACATGTGACACACTATGCGTCTGCAGAGGAGTGCATTTCAGAGTTTGAACAGACAATATTAACCCTTTCCCTCATAGGCTATATTTAGATCCTTTCCCTCATAGGCTATATTTAGATCCTTTCCCTCATAGGCTATATTTAGATCTAACCGTTTTAAATAAATCTACCGAGCTGGAGCATTTACTATCAAAGGGGGAATTTTAGAATTGTGTGGTTTCGAAACCATTGTGATGAATACAGCATTTGCTCCTATGGAGCAAATGCTCTATTTATCACAATGGTTTCAAAACGATACTTTTACAGAGGCATGGCAATGAAAAAGTAGTTAAGTCAAGCAGGAAAAGATATACAAAAACGCAACCAACACCAAAACACCAACAGAAAGCAAACAACACATCCACACGACCAAACACACACAAACACATACAAACACATGGCACAAAGACATCAAACACGAACAAAATCACAAACACGAAGGCACAAAACAATCACAAAAGCAAGGTTGACAAAGAGAGTACCGCCTTGGAACGGTCAGTGGCAAAACCACCACTGGGGGTTAAACCGCTTCACGGACGTCCTAACCTCACATGTATCTATCTCAAAGTCATTCTAGCTTAACAAATAGAGTTTATTGGGATGTTATCTACAAACTTAGGAACAATCGGAGTCATATCCATCTTCATGATTTGTTTATAAAACGCATTAAAACCTTTAAGAAGAAAGGTTATGGTCCCATTATATTGCAACGCATTGCATGTTTGGTTATCGACCCTTTTACAGTTGGTAGCTACGACCCCCTCTTTGCTTGCGCGATGACAGGCCGAATGTAGCACTCTATGATGGTATACTCTTAAACT
Organism: Azorinus chamasolen; assembly: GCA_963576725.1. Taxonomy (NCBI): domain Eukaryota; kingdom Metazoa; phylum Mollusca; class Bivalvia; order Cardiida; family Solecurtidae; genus Azorinus; species Azorinus chamasolen. The sequence goes on along the minus strand of OY755235.1, from coordinate 101,912,140 downwards.
CAGATACGGGATGAGCTTACCAGACTCATGTATTACTTTTCCCCCTCGTGCCCTTAACGGCTTCCCTGCAGGTGCTCTGACTTCAGCCAAGTAATTGAGTACATATTTGACAGATTTTCACAGTCATTATGCTATGTTTTATGGAATGCGGGTTGGAACATACCAATTGCCATTTGCTAATCTGCCTTTTCCAAATGAAAAATTTACGAACGTGTTCTTCTCGCTTACAGATATACAGAAATTGAGTATATTATTGTTTATATTAAGGATACAAAGCATATTGCAGAATGAAGTCTACTGATCTGTCTAACCCTTGACCCGCCAAGCACTTTTCAGAGAAAAGAAACTAGAATTAATGACAATATGGCAATTAGCAATTGTCATTTGGCAAATTAGCAATTGGCAAATTAGCAATTGGCATTTGGCAAATTGGCATTAAGCAAATGGCAAAATAGCAATTGGCATTTAGTAATTGGCATGGTCTGATCCGCATTCCATGCGGTACCGACGAGGATCTTACTTCTATAAAATGTCTGAACAGTATCATTCATAAAGAACACAAACATATTGTGGAATAAAGCCCGCCGATCTGGATCCCGGAAAGGCAATGCGGTGGCGGTACTTGACAAACTAAACTGGCAAAGTAGCAATTGGCATGTCCCGACCCGCATTCCATAATGTTTTACATATTGCCATATGTTTACCGTCTTCTATGTTGTGGGTAAGTCCGGCGGGGATACCTTTATTTACACTATTTGTAAAGCTAGGGTGACTTTGAGAGAAGTGTGAGGTTAGGACGTCCGAAAACCGGTTTAAACCCCCAGTGGTGATTTTGCTACTGACCGTGCCAAGGCGGTACTCTCTTCGTCACCCTTGCTTTTGTTTTTTTTAGCTTTATACTTGTGCTTTTGTTCATGTGTGGAATGTTTATATCTAGTCATTGTGTGTTGGTGTTTTCTGTGTTCATCTCGTGTATGTGTGAGTGTGTTTTGTGTGTGTGTGTGTGTGTGTGTTTGTGTGTGATGCTATATATCGATGTTTTGGTGGTGGTTGAGTCTTGTATGTGGCTTTGCCTGCTTGACTTTACTACTTTTTCATTTTTTCATAATGGAGTTATGCTCTTAACGGCTTCTGTAATGCAGGGGTGTGTTAGCAGGATGGATAAAGGTATGAGAGAGGCTTGAATGATAGTTAGCGTGTCAAAGGTTGAGAGTACAAGTTAAAGATTTGAGTGCATTGCGTGATTTGGGAAAACAGGGACATATGTATGTTAGCTAGACAAATTAATCATATGTCACATGTATGCATTCTAAGAGTTCATGGCTGTCACCCAGATGATGACAGTCGCATTGATTAATGTTTAAGATATGTATAAATGGCATGGGAGTTGTGTATTCAAAGAAAGAGAGAGAGAAGGAGCTTGGAGAAGAATGATTAGGAACTTGTGAAGTTGTATAATAAAGTTATGAAGTAGAATTCCGGCTTGTCGTCTATGTATTGTATTACACTGACGTATAACTTGGTGCCAGTGACCAGCGATCGAATTGAAGTACACTATACGAAGGAGGAAAGGAAACAGGTTAGTGAATGTTTGCTATCACGCTTAGCTTGAGTTGTGACCATGGCCAACAAGGTAGATTGCACAATTGTTTCAGTAAATTGTTTCTGTTTTGATAATTCCAGCTGCAAACAAACTGATACGTGTTTACAAAAACAACATGAATTGCCAAATTCGTTTAATATATTAATTGTACTGAAATTTATAGCATAAATGTAACATATGGAGATTGATTCTATTAGTAAGTGGCAAATGGGTATTTTTCAAAGAGGGACAGTTAATAATTTTTCATCAAATAAGAAAGTAACTAAATCGTGGTTAATCAAAATAGGATCAAGGCAAATTAGGGCATTAGATAGTTCCGGTTCAGCAGTTAATTTATGCCACAACAGAAATGTTAATTCATTTGGAGCGTGCACATTCTATTAAAAAAATCAGTTCAACTAAATTTGACAACGTTTTTGCAAAAATGTAATTATATACATGAAACTTGAGTAATTCTAAAAGGCGATGTATCAAACTGTCATTTAGTTTTGTCATCAGAAATGGGACTGAAAACTTTAATATCAGTATATAAACCGCCGCAGGGTATGACCGCAACAATCTGGTCAAGACATATTGATAAAGTGACTGTAGCTTAAACAGATAAGATAGAATAAAAAGAGAAAATTCGAAAAGAAAACCACAAAGAAACTATGGGAATGGTGATTGTACAGATTTAGTGCGTATTATAATGCACTGTTGTTTATTTTGTTGTTTGTTGCTTCCATATTAGTCTGCGATTAGGTATTCTGCGATTAGAGAGAATGTTTTGTTGTCCTTTTAAGTGCTTCAGCCATGTGTTAGGATATATGTAGCAAGAGCTATGTCTAACACCAGTGAATAACTAGGTGATTATACTTAAATAGGGACGTTATTTTTATATTGCAAGTAGCAATGATTGCGGGTAGCAATGCGTTTTAATTGAATTAGAGTAGTGAGATACAGGTAACCTGGAAATTCGAAATAAGTTCGTATAGTGGATCAGCGAGTAGCTTTTAGTCCAAAGATACGTTATTGAGTGAATAACTCATGGTGAATGTGGTTACGATTGAAATAAGTATGGCAGAAAAGTAGAGGCAATATGCATTTAATATGTTATAAAGTAAATAAGGTATTACTGGTTAAATTGTTGGTTTTTTTTTTGGTGTGTGTGCGTGTTTTTCCTTGTAAGAGTGTGAATGTATCTGCATACGATATACTGCAAATATTGATCGCAATTTACAGTTTTAATAGTATTATTGATATAAGAAATGGGTTTAGGTATATTTTTGAATGAAATTAGAGAAGAGATTAACGATAACTCTAATTTGATGTATTTCACGAGATGTGGAAATATAAGATGTATGTTGTTGAATGAAATTAGAGAAGAGATTAACGATAACTCTAATTTGATGTATTTCACGAGATGTGGAAATATAAGATGTATGTTGTTGAATGAAATTAGAGAAGAGATTAACGATAACTCTAATTGATATATTTCACGAGATGTGGAAATATAAGATTTTAAGCCTCGGTGGCTGTGATTATAGAGATAGAATTGTTATAAAGTATAGGCATATGTTGTAAATACAAACCGGTTTTTGTTTTCATTTGTTTTGTTCATTGACGTCGTGTAAAATGGGTTTAGGTATATTTTTTTCTTGAATTTGTGTCTATTCTTGCGTATATGTTTAATATAAAATGAATTGCAGTATGCAATGGGGTATAGTTAATGTAGTTAACGAATATTTGATACAAGTTGTGTGTTCGTATAGCAGACTAAAAAATCTAATCAATTAAGTGATAAAAAAAACACCCTAACAATACAGAACGATGAGTATTTCGCAAGTAAGAGCAATATTTCTATTCAAAATAGACTAAAAAAACAAAAAACAAAAACAACTGAGAAATTGGCAACTCATCTTGTAACATTTATTGATTTTAAGATTATTGAATAATAGAATTGTATGATGTTAACGTTTAAGACTAAGGCGTACATTTAAAGAATAGACATGTGCAACTTGTTGAGGGTCATTTTGTCGCAATAAAGGTTGAGTTGTGTAAAGTAGAATTCACGTCAGCGTGCCGTCATAAGCAGCGTATATCCAGCACCCAAATTGCTGTAACAGCCTGGTGACACTATATCGTGTTACATGTAATACAAAAACTATCGACAACATGATTTTCATAATATTACTACCAGACGTATGGCTAAATGAGCCGTCCAGTGCGGACATCAACGTCAAGTTCTGACACCTACGTGTGAACATAGGTTGGGCAAGTACTGCGAAAACTAACTTATCAGCTAAAGTGTCAGTATGCTTCTGATATATATACACGGAAACGGATCTGTCGCAAACTTTAAACACTTATTCGGAGATACACATTTTCATCCGTAATATGGACATTACGACATAAGTTTATCAAGTCTAATACCGATAGGCTGTGGATTCTTTTCCATACATACAGATACTTCTACACGTCATGGTAATGGTCGAAATCCACACTGAAGACCTGCGCATAGCTCGATCACTCAGGATTCGTTGGAGGGGAATTGCCTACAGATTAAAGGACTCGGATGGAGCAATCGATTGATAAAATTGAACTTCGGACACTAATTTACATGTCAAATGAATCGACAAACCCAAGAGAAATAACCTCACTGTCTACAGAACTACCATCGGAAATCTGCATCAACGAAATAATTTTAAAAGATAATATCAACGTCAAACAATCAAATCTAGTTATCTATTGTGATAAATGATATACACGTGTAATATTATATAGTGTTAATCTATCCACGGAAACAAATCTAGTGATTAAATAGTGTTAATGTATCAACAGAATCTACTTGCCACCCGAGTTAGCAAATTTCAGCCTTATTAATCATTCGCGTAATACAAATCTCCAGACAATGGAACTAACATGAAATAGAATTTCGCAAGAAAACTTATAGGGGTATTGATCTATAAATATATGTTTATATTGACTTCTGATTTTGATAGACACTTGATGTTGATTTATAGATATTTTGTTGTGTAGTGATATGTTGTAACCCATATCTACTGCATTTCTATTTCAGCCAGTCTTCTTAATATTTTCACTGTTATATTGTATGAGGTTATAATATTTTTTTTTTTATTATTTTTTTTAAATCGATCATCCTTTTGTAATGCAGGGGTGTGTTAGCAGGATGGATAAAGGTATGAGAGAGGCTTGAATGATAGTTAGCGTGTCAAAGGTTGAGAGTATAAGTTAAAGATTTGAGTGCATTGCGTGATTTGGGAAAACAGGGACATATGTATGTTAGCTAGACAAATTAATCATATGTCACATGTATGTATTCTAAGAGTTCATGGCTGTCACCCAGATGATGACAGTCGCATTGATTAATGTTTAAGATATGTATAAATAGCATGGGAGTTGTGTATTCAAAGAAAGGGAGAGAGAAGGAGCTTGGAGAAGAATGATTAGGAACTTGTGAAGTCGTATAATAAAGTTATGAAGTAGAATTCCGGCTTGTCGTCTATGTATTGTATTACACTTCCCTGCAGGTGCTCTGACTTCAGCAAAGTCATTGAGTACATATTTGACGGATTGTCACAGTTGTTAAGCTATGTTTTACATGTTGTCATGTGTTCACCGTCTTCTATGTTGTGGGTAAGTCCGGCGGGGATACCTTTATTTACACTATTTGTAAAGCTAGGGTGACTTTGAGAGAAGTGTGAGGTTAGGACGTCCGTAAACCGGTTTAAACCCCCAGTGGTGTTTTTGCTACTGACCGTGCAAATGCGGTACTCTCTTTATCACCCTTCCTTTTGTTTGCCTTGCGTCTTTGTGTTTGTGGTTTTGTTCATGTGTGGATTGTTTGTCTCTAGTTCTTGTGTGATTGTTGGTGTTTTCTGTATTCACCTCGTGTGTGAGCGTGCGTTTGGATGTATGGTGGTGTGTGGGTGTGTGTGTGTCATGCTATCTATCGGTGTTTTGGTTTGGTGGTTGTTGCGTTTTGTATGTGGCTTTGCCTGCTTGACTTTACTACTTTTGCATTTATAACCTTTCTTCCCAAAAATTTTAATGCGTTTGATAAACAAATCATATAAAGGGATATGAGCCCGAATTTTCCCAAGTTTGTAGATAAAATCATCATAGAACTTTGGATGAGAAATACCTTGTTGCAATAACGTCCGTAGATTTACGACTATTAAAATCTTCTAGCAAAGAACAGGCCCGGGCAAAGCGAAAAAGTTGAGAAATGTAAACTCCATAAGATGTAGAACGGGCACATCTCCATCTAGAAAAGGATAATTAACAATTTAGAGATTAACATTCTCCCTTTTATCGTATAAGTTGTGTAGCAGCTGTAAAAGGTCGCCCCGTACTTCATTCTCAGTGTTGTTATACTTTCTGGTCCTTCGGGATCAATAATTTCGATGTTATTTGTTTTGAAAATTGAATAACGCTGAAGCCGGTGCTAGGGGCATGAGTAGTGTTGCACTTTTAATTACTGCTCATGAACAGATTCAATAAAACCGAGTTGCAATTTTCTCTTTTTGCATGTCTGCTTTTGCTTTCGAAGGAGCTCATACTTTCAGAATTTATCAGTTATGATGGAAAGATTCAAAGCATAAGGCACAATCATGCAGTATTAGTGCCGGTGTAACGAAGTAGAATACTGACACCGGTCACTATTCTTCAGAAAGAGCGACCCCTTTCTGAAAAATACCGACTCCCTTTGAAAACTAGTGACCCCCGCGATATCTGTAGAATGTTGACCCCCGCCCAAACTATTACTAACATATTATTAACCATAGCAAATACTTGAATACCTAATGTTGTTGTGGCTGCAACTTTGTTTTTGTTGTTGTCGCTGCAGCATCGGTAATATGTTTGTGTGTATGTGTGTGTGTGTGTGTATGGGGAGGACAAACGAAGTTTAACGCAAACGCATCATACTGTAGGTCTGGAATAAGTGTGAGGTTGGGCGCCCCGAATCCGGTTTAACCCCCCAGTGACATTTGTCACTGACCGTTCCAAGGCGGTACTTCCATCTTCCCCCTATTGTTTGTTTGTTATGTCTGTGCGTCTCTTTATGTCTTTTATATTCATGTACATTTGCTGTTGTGGTGCTATTTGGGCGGTTGTGTGTTTGTATGCGGTGTTTCCTGCATGACTCATACATGTACTTTTATTTAGAAACTGTCAGTATTTTGAAAAAAATGTTGACACTAGCAGAAGAGTGGCAGTGGTCGTAAAAGAACTCGTGGTTTTGGTTAAAATACTAGAATGAGAAGAAGGCGGAAAATAAGTGGAAGAAGTGGAATAAAGAGAAGTAATAGTAGTAATTGTACTGGTAGAAGTAGTGGTAGTGGTTATATACTTTATTTTAAGGAGACATTTACAATGCATTTTTGAGTATAACAACCTTTTCAGTGCGATATCATAAATGGTTCTATACTCTAACAGCGACTGCCCTTACTTGTCAAAGGCATGTGTATTAAATCTTTACAGTAAGTAAACTCTTCTTTTGATAAAGGCAAACACTAATACTTGTGTATTTTATTTTGTGCCCTTTAGTAATAATTCACAATATAAACGAACACAAATTCAAATTAACTTCAATTGAATATAAAAGGATAAAAGTGGACGATTTATTTCAGTCTGATTGGCAAACTGTTTTGAAACTCAACAGGTGCTGATATTTTTATGTCATTCATTTGACTTACACATGCACTAGGCAGCAACAAATAGGCGACGAATATACAAGGAAACCCATCTTCTCTAGGTTGTGTTATGAATAGAATATAACATTCGTGTTCATGATTTATTTGATATATTAAACTTGTCCTTTTGGACAAAAATAAACACGCAACAAAGCCTGGCTGTTGTTGTTTTCTATAAGGATCGTTTAAAATAAAAGTAAAAACAATTATGAAAAACTGATGTTTATTATCTGCAGAGGCAAATAGCCTGTTGCAAATTTACACACTATATTGCTATGGTATATGTCACATGTGCTTGACCTTTTATATAAGAAACACCAACAGCATTTTTTAAATACTAACTTGGGGTCGATATTCTTCAGAAAATATAAAATGTCGGGGTAAATTAACATTGCGCGCATTGGTCATGGTATATTAAACGGAGCTCAAAATGATATGACCGGGGATCACTATATCTGTAATAATTATGACCGAGGTTAAATCATTTTCGATTTACATGAAACCCTTCCTTTAAAGTATACTGGAGGTAGATTAAAATTTCTGGCGTTGTTCAAAATATCACGAACGTGGACCAAAGCATTATGATTGGGGTCACTATTGTTAAAAAATACTGACCGGGTCGATATTCTTCAGAAAAAGTGACCCCCTTCCTTTCTACAAAATACTTGGGTGCAATTAACATTGAGCGCCGCATTGGTCATTATATAATAAACAGGGCTCAAAATTTCTATGAACGGGGGTCACTTCATCTGTAAGAATTATGACTAAGGTTGAATATTTTTCGATTAGGGTTAAACCTTTCTTTAAAACATACTGGAGGTGGAATACGTTCAAGTGCGCTGTTCAAAATACTATTAACATGGGTCAATACACTACTACTAGGGGTCACTATTTTTTGAAAACTACTGACCGGGGGTGTCGACATTCTTCATGAAAAATGACCCCTTCCTTTCAACAAAATACTTTGGTTCAAATAACATTGCGCGTATTGTTCATGATATAATAAACACGCCTCAAATGGATATGACCGGGTGCCACCACATCTGCAAGATTAGATATTTTTCGATTCACGTGAAATCCTTTCTTTAAAAGTACTGGAGGTGGATTAAGTTTGTCTGGAGTTGTTCGAAATATCAGGAACGTCGGTCAAATTACTATTAGTGTGGTGTGTGTGTGGGGGTCGCTATTGTTAAAATACTGCGAGAATTCGTCATGCTATGATAAACAGGGCTCAACATGCTATGAAATGGGGTCAAAGTACTATGACCGGGGGTCAGCATTTTTTTTAAAAAAAAACCCACAACAACTAACCGGGGGTCGATATTCTTCAGAAAAAGTGACCCCATTTCTATAAAATACCGGGGGTCAATTAACATTGCGCGCATTGGTCATGATATATTAAACAGGCTTAAAATGATAGACTATGTGTCACTACATCTGTAACAATTATGACCGAGGTTAAATATTTTTCAATTCATGGGAAACCTGTTTTTAAAGACTAGAATATACATGAGGCAGATCAAAATTTCTGGCGTTGTTCAAAATATCACAAACTTCGGTCAAAGAAATATGAACGGGATCACTATTTTTTAAACAATACTGACCGGGAGTCAATATTCTTCAGAAAAAAACCTTTCTACAAAATGCTTTGGTTCAATTAACATTGCGCGCATTAGTCATTATACAATAAATAGGGCTCAAAATGCTTTGAACGTGGGTCACTACATCTGTAAAAAATACGACCAAGGTTAAATAATTTTCTGGAGGTAGATTAAGTTTGCGAGTGTCGTTCAACTGTCTATCGGTGTTTTGGTGGTGGTTGCGTCTTGCATGTGGCTTTGCCTGCTTGACTTTACTACTTTTCCATTTATCATGAACGTGGGTCAAAGCACTATGACTTGGGTCACTATTTTCTTAAAAAAATACTGACCGGGGGTTGATATTCTTCAGAAAAATGGCCCATTCTTTTCTACAAAATAGTTGAGTTTGGGCTGCAATGACATTGCTCGCATCGGTCTTGATACACTAAGAACGGCTCAAATTGCTATGATCGGGGGTCAGTACATCTAAATGCATTATGACCAATGTTAATATTTTTCGATTCACGTGAAACCATTTCTTTAAAATATATTGGATGTAGATTAAGTTTGCCGACGTTGTTCAAAATATTCTGAACGTGGGTCAATGAACTATGACCGGGGTCACTATATTTTTTAAAGGAATAGAGACCAGGGGTCGATATTCTTCAGAAAAAGTGACACCCGTTCTAAAAACATATTTAGGTTAAATTAACACTGCGCGCATTGGTCATGATATAAACAGGGCTCAAATTGCTATAACAGGGGATCACTACATCTGTAAGAATTATGACCAAGGTTGAATATATTTCGATTAAGGTTAACCCTTTCTTTAAAATATACTGGAGGTAGATTAAGTTGTTCAACATATCATGAGCGAGTGCCAAAGCACTACGACCGGGTGTCACTATTATTTTTTAAAAAGAAATACTTACCGGGGGTCGATATTCTTAAGAAAATATGACCCCCTTTCTACAAAATAATTGGGTTCAATTAACATTGCGTGCGTTAGTCTTGATATAATATAAAAGCCTCAAAATGCTATGACAGGGGGTCACTACATCTGTTAGAATTATGACCAAGGTTAAATATTTTTTAATTCACGTGAAAGCCTTTCTTTAAAAATACTGGAGGTAGATTATGTTAGCAGGAGTTGTTCAACATATCATGAACGTGGGACAAAGCGCTAAGACCGGGGGTCACTATTTGTTTTTTAAAATATACTGGCCGGGATCGATATTCTTCAGAAAATATGAGTCCCAATGTACAATGTACTTGGGTTCAATTAACATTGCGCGCATTAGTCACGATATAACAAACACGGCTCAAATTGCTATGACCGGGGGTCACTACATCTGTAAGAATTATGCCAAGGTTAAATAGTTTTAGATTAAAGTTAAGCCCTTACTTTAAATTATACTGGAGGTACATTAAGTTTGTGGAAGTTGTTCAATATACCATGAACGTGTTTCAAAGCACTATGGCCGGGGGACACTATGTCTTAAAAATACTGACCGGGGTCGATATTCTTCAGAAAATGTGACCCCCTATGTACAAAATACTTGGGTCCAATCAACATTGTGCGCATTAGTCATGACATAATAAAAACGGCTCAAATTGCTATGACCGGGAGTCACTACATCTGTAAGAATTATGACCAAGGTTAAATATACTACTCAACTTTTGCTAAGCACCAAATGTTTTAGTGTGAATATTTTCGGGAATGATTTGATTACCGTCGTACAAATGATATTTAAAGTCAATTTCATGTTTAATCAATTTGATTGAAGGACAAATTTAATATGTTTTACCGATTTTGCAATAGTTATGTCCAGGGGAGGAGGAAGACCCCCCCCCCATATACAAAAGTTTTGGACACGCAACTTGTTTTCAAATTTTCACATTCCAATTTATGTTTACAAGTTTAGACTCAGTAGCTTGTATGTGACCCATTGCTAACGGCAACTGCTTGGCAACGCCTTCTCATGCTCCCTATGAGAGTTCTGATAGTCCTAGCGGGGATAGCGGCCATTCTTGCACCAAGATGGTCTCAACCTCCTGGGTGGTTCTAGGTTGCACCTGGCGAACTGATATCCGTATCTGCAGCTCGTTCCACATGTGCTCAACTGGATTTAGTAGAAGTCTTTGTAATAGTAGGTAGGTAGATAGATAGGTAGGTAATAGTAGCAGAAGCAGTATAATAGTAGTAGCAGTAGCAGCAGTAGTAGTAGTAGTAGTAGTAGAAGTAGCAGTAGTAGTAGTTGTGGTAGTGGTAGTAATAGTAGTAGAAGACGCAGCAGCAGCAGTAGTAGTAGTAGTAGAAGTAGTAGGTAGGTAGGTAATAGTAGTAGTAGAAGAAGGAGAATTAGGAGCAGTAGTAGTAGTAGGAATAGTAGTAGTAGTAATAGGATCAGCAGGAGTAGTAGTAGTAGTAGTAGTAGTAGTAGTAGTAATAGGGTCAGTAGGAGTATTAGTAGGAGAATGAAAAGGAGTAGGAGTAGTAATAGTAGTAATAGTAGTAGTAGTGTATGATCAGCAGGAGGAGGAGTAGTAGTATTAGGAGTAGTAGTAGTAGTAATAGGATCAGTAGGAGTATTAGTAGGAGAATGAAAAGGAGTAGGAGAAGTAATAGTAGTAATAGTAGTAGTAGTAGTAGTAGTAGTAGTAGAGTAGTAGTAGGATGAGGATAAGGAGAAGTAGTAGGAATAGTAGTAGGAGTAGTAGTAGTAGTGGTAGTAGTAGTAGTAGTAGTAGTAGTAGTTATAGTAGTAGTGGAGATAGTAGTGGCGGTGATGATGGTGGTAGACGAAGCAAACACAGCAAAAACAAATAATATTTCCCCACTCCTCTAAAATCAGTCAAAAGAGATGATGTCGAACCCATATGTTGCTTCACTTCGATGAGATCTATTTCAATTAATTTCTACACGTGATAAATTACAAATATCTCAAAATATGGATATGATATATGGCATATGCACACAGCATCGACCATACGAAAATGCACTGCCAAATGAAATTCACTTTTATAGTGATTGACACAATTTTCCATCCACGAAATGTTAAGCTAGAACTTAGATTATTGAAATTTTAACAGCTATTTACTTGATGTAAAGCGTCAGATAGAAGGCAATACAACAATTTACAATTGATTAAGCGATCTCTTTATATATGCATGCTGGTACATGTGTTCCCACATGCACGTGAGTGTGTGCGTGAGTGTGTGTGTGCTTGCACGTATGCGAGCGTTTCTAAGTGTATGTGTAATTACCGGTAAACGAGTATGTGCCTGTGTGCATGTGTGTACCGGTATGTGTGCGTAAATGCGTGCGTGTGTGTAATTGTGTATGTACATGCGTGGTGTGTGTGTGTGTGTGCGTGTGTATGCGTGCGTGCACAGGCGTGCGGGTGTATGTTTTGTTGAAACAAAGACAGGGAGTCATTATTCTATTGAGGTCACAATTCTTCGTAAGGGGTCAGTTTTCTTCGTGTGCAGGGGTCGTAATATTATGACCGGGGATCAAAATACTATGACCGTTGGGGGTTTCACTAATTTTCTAAAAAATAATGACCGTGGCTCAGTATTCTATGGGGTCACTTTACTTCGTTACACGGGCTAGTGACCCTCTCCGGTACCCATTTTAACCCCAGGGTGGAGAGATAGCAATCTCGTGCAGATCGAAGACACTGAAAAACATCTCTGAATTTTTCGGGAGGGACCGGGGTTTGAAATACAGACCAGCGGATTGGTAGTCAAAAGTCTTACCACTAGACCACCGCACTACCACAAATTATTATGATGACATTCAACTTTTAAAAATCTACGCCCCAACAGAAATCCTGGATCCGCACCTGGCATCATCGTAAAGTTATAACTTCGCTCATTACATTACAACGTTGAAACATGTGGATCATAATTAAGGCTGAATGCTTATATTACAGTCATGTTGCTACAATAGTGTAATATTTATGAAAAGTAACTATTTCAGTAAAATATGATTTCGGGCGCAGCAAGACTTTATTTATGGATATTTTTATTAATTATACTTGGTGGACTTGGAATGTATTACTTCATTGCTCGATTCTTATCGAAAGAACACAATGAGCTGAAACGGGACATAGATTTTTCAAGCACAAAGAAGAACGAAGAATATGATTTTGGAGATACGCGTGAATTTGACTATCATACGTGCCGGAAAAACAAACTATTATACAATAACAGAACAGAAGTAAATAAATCATCCGAGGAACTCCGTGCAATGGCTGAGAGTCAATGTTCTCATCTGATGGCTTTATTAGGCTTTGCAGGACGCCTTGGTAATAATATGTTCCAGATCGCCAGTCTGATAGGAGTGGCAACCAGACATGGTTATACGCCAGTCATTGATAACAGGACAGAGCTTTTCGAAATATTTGAATTAATGAATGGTGTCAATTTTAATCTCAGTAACAGTCAGTTCACCCGTGCGCCGGTTTGTTGTGTGTACAACAGACAGGTAAATGATTTAAACTACACAAAGAATGTGACATTAATAGGACTATTTCAGTCCTGGAAATACTTCGAGGGAGCAGAAGAAAGGGTAAGGCGAGCATTCAAATTTAAAGATATTATTATAGTCAAGGTGCAACGTTATCTAACTAATCTAAGCAATGATGGTGTGGTAACTGTTGGTATCCATGTGAGACGAGGCGATTTTCTAAAAGTCGATGAAAAAGGATTTGCCACTGCCCCTATTACATACATTCGAAGAGCCATGGAGTACTTCAGAAATCTATATGTAAAGGTTCACTTTATTTTTGCCAGTGACGATCTAAACTGGTGTAAAGATAATTTTAAGGACGTTGGCCTATATTTTAGTCCCTTTGATGATAGGGGAATGGACATGGCCCTATTAGCATCATGTGACCACGCTATTATTACATCAGGGACGTTTGGGTGGTGGATTGGCTGGCTATCGAAGGGGAGCGTTGTGTATTATCTGGGTTTCCCGAGGAAAGGTAGCTGGTTGGAAACTCAGTTTAACACGTCAGGAAATTATAACGACTATTATCCAAGAGACTGGGTCGGATTAGATTAATTACATCTTTCTTGGGAAATACAAATACAAAGGAACAAAGTGTGCCTTAATCTTTTCACCACCAATGTCAAAAATAGTACAATCCCAGATCTTTTCAAGGCGGCGTCTGATCAGGGGCTTCACTTTTTTGTCTCAAACTCTATTTCTATATATGTGATTTATTCCTTTGAAATTTGCATTTATCTGTTTCCTTATTTTACCGAATGATTTAACAAAATTGGATTGCAGATAACAATTAGAAATTTGGCACCGAAAGGATTAATCCATTAATGACAATTCCGCTTGTTTTTGTTTTTGCAAAGAGAGAAAATCCAGACCAGATAGTTGCAGCTTGAGAGGTACATTATATGGGTATTCTCTGTTTGCTTAATGTTTTACAGATCCGATTCTCTACTGTTTTCCATGGCAACATATTTTTCTAGAAGAATTTGTTGCACAATTTCAATATTCATAATAGGCGGAGTATTTTATGAATATTCATCAAGTAAACGGCCAAGATGTGAGGTTGGGCGCCCATAAACCGATTTAACCCCCAGTGACTTTTGTCACTGACCGTTCCAAGGCGGTACTTCCATATTCCCCCTATTGTATGTTTGTTTTGTCTTTGTGCGTCTATTGATGTTTTTGTAGTTTATGTACATTTGCTGTTTCCTTGTGTTGCTGTTCGGGCGACTGTTTGTTTTGTATGTGGTTTTTCCTGCATGACTCATTTTTGTACTTATAATGATCGTGAAGGTTACCATGTTAAGAGCGTCAGACGTTTCTTTTCGGACATAGAAATTAGTCATATTCTTGAAAATGGAGACTAAACATGCTGTCAACACGAAAACAACGCACGTGCTTAATCAGGGTGACTTGAACATGGTGATAACATATATTCCTAAATAGGGTGATTAGGTATGTTCTTAAGCATGGAGAGTGGAGATGTTCTTAATCACGAAAAGTAGGCATGTCCTTGTTGAACATGATAAGAATGGACATGGTGATTAGGCATGTTTGTGAATGTGGAAACTTGGCATATTCTGGAGCATAGAGACTGGACATGATATTGCTCTTAATATCGGGTTGGTTATCCATTAGGAACAATATCAAATTAAAATATATTTTATGCCTTCTGTATGTACATGTATATCACATCAATATGTTAATGTTGCCATTCTACATATTCTTCAAAATTTGCACAGTGAATAATAATCCTGATTAATTATATCACAGAGGGAAAATCTCATGACCTTATAAATCTCAAAGTATAATTAATTGTATAAAGCTGAGGCTGCAATAACATATGGTAACGGGTTTTGAGCTTTTACTGCCTTTTTGTACAATATAAAATCGTTTGAAATAAACATTTATGTTCGATAGTTTACGTTTATTTGCATGAAAGGGTTACATGTTTATTGTGTGTATAACATAATGGTTTACATAACTTAAATGTTGTTACATAATTCTGTAAGGTGTGTTTAGCTAATTGATGAAAGACATATCTATTTACTTGGTATTTTGTCTTGTAAAAGGTACCTAGTTATAGTTTACTTACCTAGTTATAGTTTACTTTCAGTCCAAATGACCGCTCAGCCGACTGTATATTTACTCTACTGGTCATTGATCCATTCACCTACAATATTCTACGGAAAGCCAGGGGGAGCATTTTGTATTTATAATTTATTACCTATAATTTATTATTTATATCTTATTACTTATTTGTTATATTTTATTACTTATTATTTATCATTTACTATCCGGTACTCTTTATGGCGGGACATGTTCGGTAGCAAAGGGTGCATGGAAATAGGGTAAGAAAAGTTACTATTTTAATGTATTATTATGACTATGGGTAAAACATTATATGAAATAAATAATTCTCTAAACAGGGGTATATCATCTATTATAAGAAAGGCAAAGGTTCGTGTTCAATAATGTCCTGCAATTTGTATCATGATTCAATATGCCATATTGCACATTGCAAGTGTGTGAGTGCATGGTTCATTTATCGCTTGATTTAAAAATCTTTGTGGGCGTGGTCTTGTACCAAATATCTAACCCACTTAAAATAAAGTCGTTATTATTATCTACAAATATATACTGTTAAATGAATGCTGACTGTTCTACTACTTAATAAGTGTATGAAGCTTCAGGATTGTTCATATGAACAACTAAGTTGTCTAAGTTACTGCAGTCTCCTTTCCTTGAAAACAACGTGGGTCCAAACCGTTTGCTAATGTAATCATAGATCCGCCCGTAACACATGCAAGCGGTTAATGCAAACAATGCAAACGTCATCAACATTGATGGGAGGGATTAGTGTTTTTAAGGATCAAATCAGCTTAATTTCAAACGTGTGGAAGACACATTAAATGAAATGCTCGTAATTACCAGTTAACAAATATTGACATAAACAATATATGAAATTAATTGCAAGCCGCATTAAACATTATAGATAAACATCAAATGCTTTTCCGGGAGTGTGAAATAATCTAAACATCAAAGGCCTGAATGGCCATAATGGCGTTCGGGTTTGATATGGATGTTTTGTGTAAGGGGGGAAGTTAATGTACACGTTAATAACAATAACGTCTTGGAATTGATAACAGTATTAATAACAACACATTTTGTGAAACACTATGCCCCTGATTGTGACAAATATAAATTTGACCCGTAATGTGACATTTAACTGTAATATAACCTTGATTTTAATAAGCCCCCCCCCCCCAAAAAAAAATAAATAAATAAAAAAATAAAAATAAAAAAATAAATAAATAAATAAATAAAAATGTTCGCCTCTGTAAGTTGCATACACATGCCAGGTTTGAAGTATGTATGTGCAATGGCTACAAAGTTATTGCCAACATTAAAGTTTGAGCCAAGCCAACAAACCAACAAAGTCAGCCCCCCCCCCCCCCTTGATTGAGGGCATAAAAATATGACAGACTGAAACAAAAGGAGCCATCTCATGATCTGCTGTTTATATATAGTTTCTAGTATGGCAAAAGAATATCTTAATTATATTCATGATGTCATTATTTCTTATATGAATATTCATGAAGCAAGGGGTCAATTAATGCTTTCATGTCCAAAGCTGATGCAAAAAACTGAAGCACAACATCAAAATGATACAAAGGCTACCTATAATCCTACATTTTTTGTTCAACTAATTCTTACACATAACATTTATTTTTCCATGTTCAGCACTCGTTTATTTTGAAAAAATGTAGTCTTCTTACAAATTTGAAAGTAGACTGTTTTTATTTTTAATTACTAAGTAATTACTAACATACAATTACGGTAGTTGTTTGGAACCTGATGAAACTCAAATTCAGAACTACAGTCAGAAGTAGAGTTGTAAGCTGGGAAAGACATTTCAACAAATTGCTACCTACTTTCGCTTTTACACGACACAAACGTCTTGAGCAAACGACAACTTGTCGGCGACTCGGCGGTTACACGATACATAGAAGAGACTCTTATTTTCACAGTTGTTATTGACACTGGAATATAATTTGATTGAATATGTGTTGAAAACCTTCTATGGATAATACTTACTTTGATAAGCCGATAGAACCCCGTGTTTTTACGGTTTTACTTCTTGTAAGATTTAGACTTGTGTTGAGGTTGGGTGCCATAGTCAAAACACGCTGTTCGATGCGTGATAAATGTGTATATGGGAATTCCGAATTTCATTGGTTGATTTATTTTTTGAGTACGGGTCAAACGGAAATGACCGAAAACGATGCAAAAGGCAGTTTGATTGGCTGAAGATGTAGGTCTATATGCTAATCAGTTACGAATGTGTATAAAAATGCAATCGGAAACTTCGGCTATATTCCTTCTGCTTTAGAACGCCAAGGTGTTGCGAAAACTACAGTAAAAATATTCGTTCGCGTCTTCTTATTCTTCTTCCGATTAAAGTACAGGGCCCACTCTGGAGCATCGACGTACTTGGAGTTTATTAAAATTCAAGACTTTTAAAAAGTTTATCTTTGTGTAGATTAGTAGTAATTATCTCACACAGCGAATTATTATTAAATACATGAAGAGTAAACAAATACATGAACATTTTACAGACTTGAAGAAAACTATTTTGTCTTGCGCATGTTCACTAGACAAGTGAACTCGTTGCCGTAAAGAGACCGACTGGTATATGGCGTTGCGAACGCCATAAAAAACTACTAAAATATAAAATAAGCAGTAGTGTAAAGTCTAGTATTGTCTTTTGCTTTAAACACCTTTTCGAAATTTAACGTACGGCTTAGAATTGTTTTTATAATCTTAACAAAATCTGAACTAAAACATCATCCACAAACAGTTTATGCTTGTCAATTGTCCTTGTCAAAAATAGAATATATACAGACATACCTGTATGCACAACCTGTGAGTATGTCTACACAACTTTCAATGGAATTGTTAAAGTAAAAACTTACCTAGTTATAGTCTTTATAGACTTTCA
Source organism: Azorinus chamasolen (assembly GCA_963576725.1). Lineage (NCBI taxonomy): Eukaryota > Metazoa > Mollusca > Bivalvia > Cardiida > Solecurtidae > Azorinus > Azorinus chamasolen. The sequence continues at coordinate 101,893,743 of OY755235.1, read as the reverse complement.
GTCCGAATGACCGCTCAGCGGACTGTACATTTATTCCTCTGATCATTGAGCCATTCGCCTAAAATATTGAGCACTGCTAACATAAGGCATAATTATGCAGCAGCAGTGCGGCTCTCTATTCCATGACAGACGGGTCAACTTTTAACGTTGAGAAATCACCCGGGTCGTTAATAACGGTCATGCCCACACGTGAAAAAGTGACCTTACGTGATAAAAGGACCCCGTTGAAAAATGACCCAGATGCTGATACACAACCAGAATAGTTGATCGTATGATACTGATCAACTCTCGCCATCAACTATATGGAGTAAGATGTTTTAATAAGTATGAAGAGGTTTCGATTTAATTGTAGGTGTATGTTGGAGGAGGGGGTGAAAATAGCAGTCGGACGGCTCCCATCATTGAAAAGTCGGGTGTCATGAAAAGTTGAAACGGCTCTATTATAAAAAAAAGCTCAAGCCATCACGACATACCGGTAACCTTATATACGTGGTATCAACATCAAATCCGTATATATTTTGCAAGAACAAGAAAAGATATCGGAAAAATCCAAGAAAATATGGAATAAAATAAATATAAACCGTAAAACGGGGTTTTGCTGCACTGCATACCAAGCGGATATTGACCCTTACCATGCGAATCGCGACCTAATGTCATGTGCAAACAGCTTGGATCCGCATGAGACACCGACTTATTCGGCGTTTGTCCGCCTCGACACTGTTTGACATTCAGTCAATCTTTCTTAATTCTACCAACATTCAGATTAATTTAATGATGTTTATGAGTTCGTTTAGTACAAACACTCACGATGTGCTCCTTATGACAATGAAAGTGTTTGTGTACGTGCGTGTGTGCGTGCGTGAGTGAGTGTGTTGGGTGGGTTGGGTGGGGTGGGATGAGGAGTAAAGTTGAATCCGAACATGCACATGCTGTTTTTCATTTCGAAATCTTTGAAAGGGTTTGGAAATATGGGAAGGGCATGAAAGTGTTACGGACGGACATACAGAAGGAATGTCGGGTAGAGTGAGACGAAAGTCATTCCCATAATCCTCTCCCCGGTTTGCAGCGGAAGATTTAGAATCAGTAAATGTAATCCGAAATCGAAATTGCTCTAAGATGTTAACAATGGTGTGAGTCATACTTTTCAGATGGTTACTAGAATGTCTAAATATTAATATTAAATGCATTTAAACACCATTTGAGCACTATTTTTCACGAAATAACATCCTCAGTTGTACCAATTACACACCCAATCATAGTAGAGAGTACCGCCTTGGCACGGTCAGTAGCAAAATCAAAACAGATTTCTATCAAAACAGCCGTTGAAAATTTGCCACCTGTGAAATTTTGATCAGTTCCTGCGTCATTATTTTACTGTTATTTCAAACTTTGTTGAACATCACAGCAAAGGGATGCATGGATCCAGCGAATTACCTAGACCCCTTTTATCAACTCCCCATCTGAACACACCGCTCCCAACACCAGGTACATTTTCAACTTTAAAGATTGAGCCAAACAAATGTTTCACTTGTTCCCATTGCCTGCTAATTGCGACAATGATACAATTTATGTAAACAGCTTGTACTTTGGTTTGACATCCCATCTTATATTGATCGAATCTGCTTGGCGTAATATGCGATTTTGGATTACATTTACGGATTGTAAATCCCCCGCCGAAAAAGGAGAGAGATTAATGGGAATGCACTTCAGCTGTCTGTCATTCCGTCTGTCTCTGTCCGTCCGTAACACTTTCGTGTCCTTTGAAAGATTTTAAAATGTAACAGCACATGCATGTGCGGATCCAACTCTACCGCCCCTACACACGCACACACACACGAACACACACGAACACACACACACACACACACACATAGACACACATTTTTCATCGTCAAAAGGATACTCCGCGTTGATTGATTTTATATATCATAATTAGTAAAACTGGATACATTTATTTCTAAGTTCAACCAAATATTTTGTAAGTTCATTTCACTTTTTCAGTGGGAGGGGCGAGGCAGTCTTACATTATGTTGACATATAGCACAGTCTTTTAATCTAGGTCACATGAATTCTGCTTAACCCCGTCCCCGGATCACACCTATCCCCACACTCTAACCAATAACAATTATGACAAATATCAAATGATATCATTACAGGCGAAATTCAACACTGAGCGAGAAACACTTTTCAAGTTCAGGTAGCCATTCAATTTATGAATTTTCGATTTATTCTCTATATTGCTATATCAAATAACAAGGATACTTACTCCAAATTCCCGGTTCTTCGGTAGGGCTTTTGAAAACGCGGTTAAACGCCTAATTTTTACCACATCGAAATAATAAATCTTTATGATATGAACCATTTTTTATGGTAATATTAAACTATATTATGCAAATTATGGGCCCGTCACACCATGACGTTCTGGTCAGCGTTCTCTGGCGTTTGAGGAAACGTTGGTAGTCGCCCATGGTCGCTGGGATAGCGCCAGAAGAGCGTTGTGTGAACGCTTGTGAACGCTAGTGAACGTCGTTGATCGCCGGGAATCGGCGGAGAACGCTGGTCCGGAATATTGTTTTTGAACATGCACAAAAATTCTCACTGAGACCAGCGTTCTTCAACGTTTAATTTTAAACGCTGAAGAACGTTTAAGAACGTTAATGGAACGTTTTACTTACGTGCGATGAGCGTTGCACGCATTCGGATATCGTTAGTCAGTCGTTACTCTAGCGTTACTTGGTTGTTACTAATCGTTTGCTTTGCAGTGAACGACTCAATGGCGACCTGTCAACGACCGCTGAACGGTCCCCTAGCGCACGCAGCGTGTGACTAAAGTCAAACGAACGTCAAAACGCGATTCTGTCGTTATTCACACGTTAGTCACACGCTCAACACACTCATCTAACGTTCACAAATCGTTCGTTGTGCGCCAGTGGCACGTCAGCACACGGTAATTGTTTTCAGGGGTATCTTACTTGGTCGCTGTTACACGTTTCTCGCGCGTAAGACACAAGCTAGTCATGCGTTAGGTACACGTTTATCACACGCCAGATGTGTCATCCTCTCTCTAGAACGCTCAAAAATTGAACGATTGAATCGTTCAGAGAACGTTGACCAGAACGTTATGGTGTGACGGCCCCTTAAGGTTCAGAGTTGGACGGCATGAGAGTGTCCGAGACAGTTAAGATAATAACTGTAAATCCCTGTTTACATATACTGTAGAAAGGTGGTAGCTGACTATATGTCAATAGTAAGTAAGGACGCTCCAACTGGACTTTTATTCAGCTATCACCTGCCTAAAAAGTTTTGTTTTCTATGGCCACTTAACACAGGTTTCGTTGAAATATGCGAACATATTTGAGTCTGGTCAGTCTGCTTTGCAGGAACTGCCTAGTCAGGCTCTAGACTATTTGCTTATAGATAGAGTACAATAGTATTTAACTTAAAATGATCCCTGAGGCAGAAGAAATTATTCCATGCATGTTCAACTTCTTAAGCTGCAGATTTGAGTATAGTTGTGCAATGTAGTGGTATACTCTTACTGCTGTCATTTAATTATATTTGTTTTCAAATGACACCCATTTTCAGTGATTGAAAATGTCTGAATCTGTGTATAAACGATTTAGCTAAATTTGAAAAATTACTTTAGTTTCTCAACTTAGAAGCGTTGTCATCTATGTGTGCATTAACCCCCTTTAGATACTTGCATAGTTTGTTATTGAAAACTTATACAGTAGGGTACGTTATTAAATTGACAACTGTTCCGATTCCGGTGCACTTCTGTGCAGTACTGGCTGGTTAAAGGGGGAGTCCCTACATTGGACATAAAATATACTGAAAATATGCTGAAAAGTAGTATATCGCAAGAAAATGACAAAACACACATGTGTTTGATATCGACGATCCCGATTTCATTCCCCGGTGTTTTAGTTTTATTCGGTTTAGATATTAGTTTGGTATCTGTTCGCGTTATTGGCGTCTCTCCTACCACTTACGAGAAAAGCTGTTGGAAAATCGGGTGATCATCAGCAAAACACGGAACATTTCAAACGGAAAAAGCTAGAAAAAATTATAAGTACAGTAAAATTCCGCTAATGCGACCACTTGATAATAAGCCACTAGCGTCGTTTAAAGCAGGTGGTTGCTTAATGCAGGGCGACAGTTATGCAGAGCTTTCTGCATAACTTTCGTCCTGCATTAAGCTACCACCTGCCTCTGCTACCCAGAATTATGGCCATTTTTGGTGGTCGCATTAGAGGGAGGGGTTTTACTGTATTTATGAAATCGTTTTATTTTGTATCACAGGGGCATTTTTCGATATAAGTTCAAATTGGCAATCTTCATAATAATGATTGAGCATAACAAATACCAAGTTAAGATATTATTGCAAATATGCGTTCATTGTAGGGACTTCCTGTTTAAAATATACTGTATACATGTATATTAATTTTGTTATTCAATACATTTGGCGTAACAAATAGTTTGAAATCTGGTAAGAACTCGCCGTCTCACAGGATCCAAACTATTTGCAGCGTTCTAAAACGACCTGAAGAGATTTTGACTGAATTCGGTTCCGTTCAGTTTCTGTAGCTGATTTGATTAAGTTCAGTACTCTGCGTATAGGTTAGAACATTTTTTATTTCATACAGTATTATAGGGGCCATTTTAGCCCGAAACAAAGATAACGTAATCTTGCGTAACCGCGGCCGTGATATGTTGGCGAGATTTAAATTAAGGAAGATCAGGCTTTACATGGTATACAGAGCTGCCATGTATACCTCGTTCTGGTACGTACTCGCGGGCATTATAGGTCAGGCCCTTTCCTTATCTAGACGATCTCTCAGAAACACAATAAATAAATAAATATATGAACCTTCCAACATCTACTTGTCAAATGAGACCTAAAGTCACGAATACGGTCTAAGGTAGAGAGGTACGCATGTGCAAGCTATTTTTAAAATGTCATCATAGTTATTTTTAGCTACAGTATTTCACCAGCAACCCATCATCTATTCAAATATCTGTTTACTCAATGGACAAAGGAACGTCGATATGGCCTAGAAGGGATTGTTACCAACACCACACTGTTGATTTAAGACACAAAGCAAAGTTATCACCACCCTTCAGAATTAATAATACCTAGACGATAATGTTCCTATATAAACAAGCCCAGTTCACTGTTGATTTAAGACATAATGCAAACGCAATATTATCTAAATGTCACTGTCCCTGTGTTAACAAACCCACTACACTGTTGATTTAAGACACAAAGGAAAGTAAATATGATCTAAAAGACATATGTTCGATGTCAACAAACCTAGTACACTATTGATTTAAAAAAGTACGCAATTTTCTTTACCAGCATTTTCGTCATACAGGACATTCTTTCAAATATGTTTCGGTTCAACCAGTAGAACAAATTTATTATGATTCTAAAACTACCAGTAGTTTAAAATCTAAAGCTCGTTTTATCACAGAGCTAGACTGGATAAAGAAATTACAAACACCTTTTCCTTTAGGCCTTAATGATAACATTTTCCAAAGCGGCAACATTTCTAAAGATCCAAGCATCGATATTTTCTCTATATTTTCTATTCGAAAACGTAAAAGTAGATCACATGGCAGACGTAGAAATGGTAATATTAAGCGTAAATTACGTCGTAATATGTCTATTCATGATTTACATACCATTCTAAAACAGACTGGTAAACATTCTATGTTATCTTGTTTATCGTCTTTACCCTTTTCCTGTCTTAAGTCCATAGACGAAGAGGCTGATAAAATCTATATGCGTGCAGATCCGTTAATTAATACTGCCTCACTTATACAAAGTTACACACAGCATGTTCTTCGTCCACGTATTGATAAAGAATCTGAACATAAAAGACATTTTCTGAAACTTCAGTTCCTAAATAAAGGTATCGATTTTATTGATATTCAAAGTTTATTTCGTGATAAGAATGTAATCGATACTATTCCCAAATATTTCATCAACTCTGAATCACCTATCATCTGTTATAAATATAATAAACCTATTAGAAATGTTATTTTTAACTACAATAAAATTGTCTCTGACTTAAATATTGATGTTAATACCCCTATTTCTTGAGATTGTAGCATTTCTAGCTTTTGCTAAAAACCAGTTGGTCATGTCATTACTGGTAATTTTGATATCATTAAGGATAAACGTCTCAGGACCCTCCTAACTAAAGGACCTAAATATAGATTACCTTCCCTTATTGATTTTGACGCTTGTCGAACTCATATTGCGGATGCTATTCAAGAATTCTGCATCAAATGGTGTCGACGAGAACATGGTGATGTTAATGCCCTTTCGGATTGGAAGAAATGTATTTTCGATATTATTGATACGCGTATTACTTTTTACAAATCAAATTACCATCTTTTACCACCTCGACCTACAGTTACATTTCGCTATTTGAAGAAAAACATTTCTAATTTTCATTCAGATTATGTTCTTGTTCCTGCTGACAAGGCATCAAACAATGTAATTATTATTTGAAGATTGTATTATGTTGATGTTTTAAAGAAGGAGCTAACTGATTCAAAAACTTATATAACAGTTCAAACACCTGAAAAAGATATAGTCTCGGAACATGTAAAAATGTGCAATAATTTTAAGTCTGGTCCTAACATAAAACAACATAAACTTTCTACTTTGTACTGGATTCCGAAACTACATAAAAACCCTTATAAGGCGCGTTTTATTGCCAACTCTAGCTGTTGTACCACTACTAAATTATCCATACTTTTGACGTCCTGTCTTACTACGATCAAAGAACATGTAAAACGCTACTGTGATAAAATATATGAAAATTCTGGTATTAATGTTTTTTGGTCCATAAAAAATTCAAATGATGTTTTAACAAAACTTGAAAATGAACAGTATAACATTTCTTTACTGAGCTCTTATGATTTCTCTACACTCTATACTACTCTACCTCACCATCTTATAAAGGATAAACTTATTAAATTAATAGAAAAAACCTTTGCCAGAGAAAACAAAATGTTCATTGCTTGTAATGTTCAACGTTCATTCTTTTCGAATTCAGAAGTTGAACATTACACGATGTGGACTTGCCTTGATGTTTGTAGATCTCTTACCTTTCTTTTAGATAATATATTTGTGCGTTATGGGGATACCATATATCGTCAAGTTGTTGGTATACCCATGGGTACAAATTGTGCTCCTCTTGTTGCAGATTTGTTTTTGTATTGCTATGAGAGGGATTTTATGCTTAGCTTAAAACCTGATACACAGACCGATATTGTTAATGCTTTTAATAAAACTTCAAGGTATTTAGACGATATTTTGAATTTAGATAATCCTTATTTTGATACTATGATTTCTTCAATTTACCCAAAAGAACTGTCTTTAAACAAAGCTAATCAATCTGACATTAAAGCTTCATTTTTAGATTTGAATCTTTCAATTACAAATGATAAAGTTTCGTCCAAAATATACGATAAAAGAGAAGATTTTAATTTTAAAATTGTTAATCATCCTTTTCTAGATGGAGATGTGCCACGTTCTACATCTTATGGGGTTTATATTTCTCAACTTATTAGTTTTGGCCGAGCCTGTTCTTTGCTGGAAGATTTTAACAGACGTAATTTAGTTATAACTGATAAACTTCTTAAGCAAGGTTACAGATATCACAAACTTCGGAAAACTTTTTCTAAATTTTATTATCGAAATTTACCTCTCATTAGTAAATATAATTGCAATCTACGGACGTTACTGCGACAAGGCATTTCTCAACCAGAATGTTATGGGGAGGTTATCTACAAACTTAGGAAAATTCGGGGTCATATCCATTTTCATGATTTGTTTATAAAACGCATTAAAACATTTAAAAAGAAAGGTTATGATCCTATTATATTGCAACGCACTGCATGTTTGGTTATCGACCCTTTTACAGTCGGTAGCTACGCTTCCCTCTTTGCTTGCGCGATGACAGGCCGAGGGTAGTACTCTATGATGGTATACTCTTAAACTTGGATACAGGATGAGCTTACCAGACTCATGTATTACTTTTTCCCTGTCGTGCCCTTAACGGCTTACCTGCAGGTGCTCTGACTTCAGCAAAGTCATTGAGTACATATTTGACGGATTGTCACAGTTATTATGCTATGTTTTACATGTTGTCCTGTGTTCACCGTCGTCTATGTTGTGGGTAAGTCCGGCGGGGATACCTTTATTTACACTATTTGTAAAGCTAGGGTGACTTTGAGAGAAGTGTGAGGTTAGGACGTCCGTAAACCAGTTTAAACCCCCAGTGGTGTTTTTGCTACTGACCGTGCCAAGGCGGTACTCTCTTTGTCACCCTTCCTTTTGTTTGCCTTGCGTCTTTGTGCTTGTGATTTTGTTCATGTGTGGAACGTTTGTCTCTGGTTCCTGTGTGTCTTTTGGTGTTTTCTGTGTTCATTTCGTGTGTGAGTGTGCGTTTGGGTGTGATGTTGTGTGTGTGTGTGTGTGTCATGCTGTCTATCGGTGTTTTGGTGGTGGTTGCGTCTTGTATGTGGCTTTGCCTGCTTGACTTTACTACTTTTCCATTAAGACATAATGAAAGATCAACAAAAATCAGTCACTTTTGTGTCCAACCTCTACACTGTTGACTTAGAAAAAAATCACCAACATATTACGTCATACATGACATACTGTTATCGCGAATAGCCGTGACGAACCCGCATCTCCTTATATGCAAATGAGGTTACTAATATGAACTAAGGCACTGCCTCTACCGGGAATCGACCATCGGCATTTTACATCCAATGAAGTAAAAAATAACTAATGAAATTTACAGAAAGTAGATGCATGTCAATTAATGTATTTCACGTAATTCAAATTCTCGCACATTATGCACGGTCTACATATGATTAAGATGCGTGACAAATTAAATCTGAAAATTGTTAGTGAAGAAAGCCACAACCACGACAAAACCTAAGCAATAATAATGATAGTGTCCATTATCGTTCATCTAAGACAATAAGTCACGAAGTACATAGTGTTACGTAAGAACATACATTTATGTATGTCAATTTATTGTCAAAATATAGCCAAACAAGAAATGTCTCGCAGTAGGTGACAAATGCCCCCAAAGCAACGCACTGGCAATGGAAGGAGTTTTGTAAGCAGGTCTGCATATGCACTGCAAAATGAAAGTAAAGATTGCATAGTATGAGCAGAATTTGAACTCAAGCTACCACAAAAGACAAGCTTTTTTTGTAATTGAGGTCAAATGTCAAGGTCATGGCCACATGACCTACAAAAAGTATGCGACATTCCGCCATCCGGAGATGAACTCACACACCATATTTGGTGATGATCCTAGCTGACTTGGTGTAGGGATATGCTGTAAACAAGCTTATTTTGTAAATGAATCCCAAGGTCAAGGTCACATTGACCTATGAATAGTATGTGACGCCATCCCAAGATGTACTCACACACCATATCTTGTGATCCTAGCTGAAGTAGTGTAGTAGATATGCTCCGGACAGGCTTGTTTGTAAATGAGGTCAAGGTCAAGGTCACATTGACCTTAAACTAGTATGCGACACTCTACCATCCTAAGATGAACTCACATGCCATATCAGTGATCCTAGCTGATTCGGTATATGAGGTTTACTCCGCACAAGTTTATTTTGTAAATGAAGACCAAGGTCAAGATCACATTGACCTATAAATAGAATGTGATGCTTAGCCATATGCCCCATTTTTTATTTTTAGGAAACAAAATGAATACTTGGCAAATGTTCACCAATTATTCTTACAAAAAATACTGGTACATCAAAATTTGTTCAATGGTTTAATTATCCCTTTAGCCATAGAAGGGATTTAGCCCAATCTATGGTGGCCATTTTTAGCTTGTCTGCTTTTTGAACTCCACCATTTGCATTTTCGTTGTCACTGTTCGAAAACTTTAACATTGGAACCCCCAAGTGGTGCTCTTGTGTTTTATGGGTTACATCTTTGTAAATGGTCACCTAAGGAACATTCCTGCCATTTTTTATTTTAAATCTGATCAGTGATGTCAGAGAAAATATTTATTTGTTTATTAAATTTTCACTACAGCAATAAAAGTAAAATCAGCATAGCCTCTGGTGGAGTGAACCTTGAGTCATAATTCTTATACATGGTACACTGTCTACTAGTGACTAAGCCATTTATAAAATTAGATTTTTGTTTGACCCAGTGAATGAAGCAAATTAAATCAAGGATAAATTTCAAAATGTGTGATGCGAGAGTTAAGGCCCTTGTACCTGGTACACTGTCTACTCTAGATATGGGCCACGTTATAGGGAGATCCGTTGATGCATAATAATGGATTGGCCGTTACAAAATCAAATGGACAAACAGACAGAAAGATGTATGTGCCTACACAACTGCCACTTTGGCAACTGTTGAGCTGACAACAAGCAGGCTAGACAAAAATCAGGTCAATCACTGTAAAAGTAAATTAACAATCAGTAATAAAAATTCATACATATTATGTTTGTGTGTGCAATTTTGAAATGAGAAGATGACTTGTTATTGGTTGATAATGAAATGTTGATAATGCATACAAAACTCAATTAGCTATCCCCTGTCCATGAATTAAGATCCAGTTTAAATTACATTATATCTATTTTAAGATACACATGGACAAGAAAGTGAGAAATATGACAGGAATTAGAACTAAAGTGTTCAAAGGAACATGTGTCACCTGCGTGACCAAATAAAAGATGCCATGCAAAAAAATAAACCCTGTCACCCTGGCAAAGCAATGGACACAAAAAGTGGACATTGTACTGTACATGTATCATAAAAATTGTTCCGGATATTATTTTTTCTGTTTAACCCTTTCGCTCATACATGTACAAATGACTTTTATGTAAGTACAAACACAGTAGAACCTGACCAGAAGGCTCCTATAGGTTCTGTTTGCTAGTGGAATTTGATAGATCTGTTTCTGTAGTTTTTAAATGGCTATAATGTTCCATCTTCCATATTCCATTAATCTATTTTGTCCATGAATATTCAGTAGGTATTCAAATTTGGAATAAACATAGAACAGGGAAAGGGTTAAAGGTTGTCTATAGCAAATAACTGACTCAAAAAAGCCTTTCCAATAGACAGTGCTAGGATGTGAACCTAGACTTCCCTCTATGGCTAAGCCAAGAAAGTGTTCTTCCATTAAACTATACTGATAGCATTTATGGAAAATGGCAATTTGGAGCAGAAGCTAACTTAGACATTGATATTCATACCTATTTTTCAGTATGTTTAAATAGATCTGAGGTTTTTAGACAGGAATCTATGAGCATGTTATGTCTGATAGATTCCCTACCACATCTCACTCCCCTAAAACGTTTGACTATATCAGAACAGCCAAATTTAGATTTATTGTTGAAGTACATCCTCTATGCTTCTTGATTAACTTGTTACTTATAAATATACATAGATTGCATAGTTGTAAATTTGTTTTTAATTTGCAACAAATAAACAACATGAAATCTGATTATCCAAACCTTTAGTATTTGAAACATACAATCATGCATAACCTACTAGATATCCACATTATAAGTGCTGGTATTCTCAATGTGACATCACGCATCAGGATGGATAATGCAGCTGTTGAATGCTTACTGGCAAAAGGTTTGTTCTTTTAACCCTTTACCTCATAGATATTTATGCAGGAAATAAAGCACTGTCTGAACATTAATTAGCTGTGAATTCTTATAACGTTACAACTACATGTAATGTATTATAAACTGAGGAGTTTTTGGCCATGGCAGACCTGTTAGTATACTCTGTTTGCAAAGGCATACTGAGTTCAGAGTAAAGTGTTAACATGTACAAATGTAGTTCTACCTGACATATCCTATCTGTAACATAATATGTGCTGAATGGAAAGCAGTATATATCATATTCCTTGCAAGGCGGCCCACTATTCCTACCAAATGCCATTCAAATTCAACTGCAGTCTCTGGAGTAGAAGCTTTTTAAAGGTTTTCTTATATAGAGTTATAATCTTATATATTCATAAGGAAATCTAGCCATGCCCCTGACAGGCATGTTTGTTGAGATATGAACATACATGTAGCTTTAACAATTTTTGTAGGGGACTATTTCTATCAAATATCATTCAATTGTAGCCATTGTTTTTTGATAAGATGCTAACCCTTTACTCAATAAATACGCCTTTCTATGCCTTTGCAAACAGAGTAGACCCAAAGTTGAAAGGAACCATCTGATCAGGATCTGCTGTGTTTGTTTGTGAAACTACAACAGATCTGACTGTATTCTACAAAGCTAATAAATATTCATGATGTCACTATATTTCTTAAATAAATTTATATTAATTCATGGAGCAAAGGAAAAAGTGTTAAATATTTTTTGTTACCATGCCAATTAGAGTTCCGGGTCGATTCCATATTAATGTTGTCCTTAAATTATTTCTTATATGAATTCTGAACAGGGAAAGGGTTAATGTATATACCTCACAAGGCGATTTGCGGCTTGCTCTTCATAAAAAAGATTCTTATTATTATAATGTAACATACATTGTAGTCCTACTAACCTACTGTTGGCCAACATAATGAAACCTCAATTATTGCACATTTTCAGCGGCATTCCATCCAAATGATGTAATAATAGTTATATACACTTTACTTCTCGAAAGCCGCTTGGCACCACAACCTCTGAGCAATGACCTTTGGATTATTCCATTTCAATAGGTTGATGCGAAACATGTGACATATTTCTTTCGAACTTAATTGTTTAAATTTATAATTTCATCATCATTCAATATATATACAATCTGTCGTGGCGCAATGGGTAGTGTGGAGGACTAATAATCAAAGCGACTCTCTAATCTTTAAAAATAATTTGAATTATGCGATATTGAGGCCTGCCGTATGCATATATTTTTTGTTGACCAATATTTTGCTACTATTTTCTATTGTAAATATATGAGTTTCAAAACAGTTTAGTGGTGCTTTCAATATTAGTGGTGTTTTTTATATTTTCATTTCCATCATTTTATTAAAATTATTTCGTTTCATAACAATTCGTCTATAACATTTTCAATTATTTTTCTAGCATTCTCGCTATACTTCCATACTTGAACCATTTTATTTCACAGTCATGTAACTAGCACACTGTGTAATACTTCAAAATCATGGTTATTTCGAGTAAATGAAAAGAAATGTCACAGTGTGTAGGTTTATCGTCACTTGTACAGCTATACAAGCGCGCTTTTATGGCGAGGTGGTAGTGCTCATGACTGCGAACCTGGCGATCAAGGGTCTGAGCGGGTATGTTTCTTTATAAGAACACCCGGTTACATTTGGCGCCCAACGGGGGACTGTGCCTGTTACACTGCATGAGCTCCGAGTTCGATTTCCAGTCGTTCTCATACCCATAGAAATTTGGGACGAATTTCAACTTGCTTGGGGAGTATGTCACAGTGTGGAGGTTTACAATCACTTGTACGGCCTTGCTGTACAAGAGCGCTTTTATGGCGACGTGGTAGAGTGCATGACTGCGATCCAGGTTCTATCCCGGGTCTGAGCGGGTATGTTTCTTTATAAGAACACCTGGTTACAGGAAAAATAAAATTACATGTGACTGACGGGACTCTAACGCATGACCCACAACTCATTGGTAAAACAATTTGATTACTTCGACCTAACTGACTTAGTTAGTCGTGCTGGAACATATGTAAGAGTCAAAAATATGAATTTATCATGATCTTAAATTGTAAGTAAACACCTGTCACCCCAATTTCGAGGACTAGTTCAATATTGTAAATACCCTCACGCCCCAAAGCTTTTTGTTTATCTGTACCCATTGTATCTTTGTATCCCAACATTGTTGTTTTCGGGAATTTAGTTTCGTGACAGAAAATCAAGGTGTCCCTGTATGGTGACCAGACGTTTTGCCCACTAACAAGTTCGCGCCCTGGACGTTTCGTCCCCAGGACGTTTTGTACCTGGTCATTTCGCTCCCCTGGCCGTTTCGCCCACTATATATAATATGTTAGCAACCTGGCTTCTGAGAATAACCCTTTCCCTGTTGTATATTTTGTCAAAAGTTCAACCATTAGAAACTAGAGAATCAAATCAACAAAATTCTAAATGCATACAGTGCAGACCCAGATCAAAGAAGATCCTACCAGCTTTCTGGTCTGGGTCCACCCTGTTTGATAAACATCCGAATAATACATACAAAATAATCAGCATAAAATGGTATTTGATTAGGATCCAAACTATTTTCTAAACTTATGAAATTAAGAGTTTCCAAGCCCAAATTTCAAACTGTTGAATTGTTTTGACTTGGACATGAATTTGCTGTTGACAGCGAGCGTGTGATTGTCTTAGGCTGTGAACAAAAGCGCTGACAGCTTGTAATTATCTCATAATGTTAAAAAACTATGTGACACGTGTAACTCTTATTTATTGTAAAGAGTATATATACTGGAGTTACACGTATACCGATACTAGTAGTTAGTAACCGTTTCCCTGTTCTTAACCCTTTCCTTCATATGAACGTGTTTTCACGCATTTGCAAACAGAGTAGACCCAGATCAGACAATTCTGAAACTCTACAAAATGGGACTTTTCTGAGATTTTATGTATTGGAAAATTGCATTTCGTAAGTATTATTTTTGTAGGAGGCCATACGACCAGGGTATGAGGGGCGAAACGACCACGATCCCTATTGGGAGCGAAACGACCTGGTGCGAAACGACTGGTAACCTCCCTGTATGAGCTGTTTGATCTGGGTATACTCTGCAAAAGTGTACTTGAGTAAATGTTAACGAAGTCCAACCAGACACATCCTACCATGGTTATAGCTGAGCATCTAGTCTCATCAATGAACTGTAAGACAGCATTCTATTTTTGTGATGGTTGCCGTCTGCCGGGATATCGTTAAAACCGAAAGTAGCTCGATAGAGTCGTACGCAAAAGTGGACTAGCTGAGCATCATGAAAGTTGTGCGTAAAAAAGCAATATGTTCCTCGCAAGCTGCTTCGCGGCGTGTTCGTCATAAAAAGGAATGCTTAATATAATGTAACATAGTCCTACCTGTCGCGTACCAACATACTGGAACCTCAATCATTGTAAGTTTTCGGCGGCATAAAGTCCGAATAATGTTAAAATACACTCTATATCTCGCAAGACGCTTTGCGGCTTGCTCGTCATTTCATTATAAAAGTTCACTTTTTTACACTACAACTTAACTGTTGCACCCTCTCAAGTGTATTTATAGGCATTATCTGTAATGTTTGTTTGATGAAGTCATGTTTTATTTACAGTAATTCATGGAATCGAGTCAATTTCAAGATGGCGGCAACTGTCAGAAGAAAACTGAAGAATGTCCGAAATGTAGCGATAAGAATTTTCTAAAACAATGACTGTACCACGATTTATTACCCGATTTACGGCCTCGCCGAATCATCTGAATTTCTCGGAAAATTACATGTGAAATACGGATTTTCGGCGCTGGTCAATGCTTTCCAATGAAAACTCCCGAAATAGCCTAATTCACTTTTGACACGCAGTTTTTTTTTGCATAACCATCTACCGTAGAGCGAATCGTCGGCGCCCGGTCGATTCCCTATTAATAGAAACTAAATGGCTGCCGGTTACGCAAGATTACGCCATCTTTGTTTGGGGCTAAAGTGGCCCTAAACTACTACATACTACGGAATAAAGAACTCAAGACACGAGACTCACCGAGACTCACCGAGAGGACTATATTCTGTAGCATGAAACAAACATGATCTGAGCTATTAAGCACAAGGCTCTTCCGTCGCGATCAAAAGCAAAACCATACTGATTGGTTGAAGCGGTTTTAACATAATTATAGTCAAACAGATAAAATTGTATTTTGTAATTAGTTAAGAAGGATACCACTGTATTTGCACTGTTTTCATAGTCCGCCATAGACACACGAAAAACGCAACCACCACCAATACACCGACAGAAAGCAAGCCACACACAACCATACACACAAACAAACGAGACAAAAATCACAAACACGAACACACGTACAAACACAAAGACACAGACACCAAACAAACACAAACGCAAGGGTGACCTAGAGAGTACCGCATTGGAATGGTCAGTGGCAAAAGCACCACTGGGGGTTCGGTTCGCGGACGTCCTAACCTCAGCTTTACAAATAGTGTAAATAAAGGCATCCCCTCCCCGCCAGGCTTCCCCACAATATAGAAGACGGTAAACACAGGACAAAATGTATAACATAACAATGACGACAACTGTGAAAGTACGTCAAATATGTACTAAATGACTTAGCTGAAAAGGTAATACATGAGATGTAAGCTCATCCCGTTTCTGGGTTTAAGAGTATACCATCATAGAGTACTACTTTCGGCCTGTCGTCGTGCAAGCAAAGAGTCATAATTTGTCTTAGAAAGAACTAATACATTATCTCAGTTGATTAAAAGCTTTACATGGTTTAATCTTAAAAAAGAACGTTAAGGATGAAACAGCATAAGTATCCTTCCAAGCAAATTATCTTTTTAACATAATCGTTTCAAAAAGAATTTTACTAGATATATTCAAACAAATATAGTTGTATTAAGTAATTTGTTTAGGAGGGTGCTTCAGTATTTGCATTGTTTTCAAAGTCCCCCTTTCTTTTTTGTTCAGGGATAAATTGACAGCTGACATTCACAGCTGTCATTTATCGATGAAATACTTAGAAATTAACGCAATATAGTATTGACGCCAACACCCTGAACTCTCATAACCTTATTGGTTAATAGCACAGCGACGATGTAAAGCTAAATCTGTATAAATATGCTAAGTTCGGCACATCGTGAGTGTTTGTATTAAACGAACTCATATTAAAATCACCAAACTAGATCTTCAAAAGACGAGCAGTGTAAAACCCTTATCCTGCAATGAAAAGTATACGCATGCGCAAACTATCGTCTCATTCATTTTAAAGCCCCACAAAGTGACTTGAGTTTTTGGTTTAAGAAAGATAAACGAAATGTCAAACAGCATTGAGCCGTGCGAACGCCGAGTTACTCGGTGTCTCCTCCGGATTCAAGTTGTTTGCATATGACATTACGGTCGTGATTGGCAGAATAAGGGTTAATAGCCGGTCGATATGAAGTGCAGCAAAACCCCCGTCTTTCGGTTCATATTTACTTTATTCCTGGTCTTCTTGGAATTTCCAATTTTCTGACCTTGTCCTTGCAATAAATATAATTTTCAATTTCGTTTGAGTCGGGTTTGATATCGACATTAAATATGTAATGTTACTGGTATGTCGCTATTGTTTGAGCTTTTTATAATGTAGTCATTTCAACATTTCGTGGCACCCGACCTTTCAATGATGGGAGTCTTCCGACTATTATTTTTACACACTCCCGGACACACACCTTCTACAATTCAATCTAAACGTTTTCATGATTATAAAAAACCATCTGAATCCATATAGCTGATGGCGACAGTTTATCAGTATCATACGATCAAATACATGTATCCTGATTGTATATGATCATCTGGGTCATTTTTCAACGTTAAAACTTGACCCGTCTGTCGTGGAATAAGGAACCGCCGTGTCATTTTTCAACAGGGTAAAATGTAATGTAACATCAGCTAGTGATCCTCACATGTACCCATTTTAACCCTTGGGTCGAGAGATGGCAACCTCGTGTGGTGGGAGACACTAAAAGGCGTCTCTCAAATTTCCAGAAGGGACCGGGATTTGAACTCCGGACCTCCGGTTACCATTAGCCCACCACACCACCACAAATTATTATGATGTCATCCAACTTTTAAAACTACATCCCCACAGAAATCCTGTATCCGCACCTGGCATAATCAAAAAATAGTATGCCATTTCTGTCATTGCACAAACAAAGAGGGAGGCGTGGTGATCGGTTGTATGTCTTTGCAATATCGTTTAAATTACGTTTACCATGATGCTTGTAGAGTTATAACTTCGCTCATTACATTACAACATTGAAACAGGTGGATCATCATTAAGACTTTATGTTCATGTTACAATCATGTCGCTAAAATAGTGTAATTTTATGAAAAGTACATCGGAGCAGTGCATTTACAGTACAATATGATTTCGGACACAGTAAGCCTTTGTTTTTCGATACTTTTATTAATTGTACTTAGTGAAATTGTGATTTACTACTTCACCGCTCGATTCTTATCTACAGACCACATGGAGCTGAAACAGAATATAGATTTTTCTAGCTCAAAGACGAACAAAAAATATGATTTTGGAGATACGCGTGAATTTGACTATCATACGTGCCGGAAAAACAAACTACTATACCATAACAGAACAGAAGTAAATAAATCATCCGAGGAACTCCGTGCAATGGCTGAGAGTAAATGTTCTCATCTGATGGGTTTATTCAACTATTCAGGACGCCTTGGTAATAATATGTTCCAGATCTCCGGTCTGATAGGAGTGGCAACCAGACATGGCTATACGCCTGTTATTGATAACAGGACAGGGCTTTTCGAAATATTTGAATTAATGAATGGTGTCGATTATAATATCAATAACAGCCAGATAATCCGTGCGCCGGTTTGTTGTGTATACAACAGACATGTAAATGAATTAAACTACACAAAGAATGTGACATTAATCGGAGGATTTCAGTCCTGGAAATACTTCGATGGAGCAGAAGAAAGGGTAAGGCGAGCATTCAAATTTAAAGATATTATCATGGATAAGGTGCAACGTTATCTAACAAATCTAAGCAATGATGGTGTGGTAACTGTCGGTATCCATGTTAGACGAGGCGAATTTCTATTAGAAGTGCTCCAGAAAAAAGGATTTGCCACTGCGCCTGTTTCATACATTCAAAGAGCCATGGAGTACTTCAGTAATCTATATATAAAGGTTCACTTCATTTTTGCCAGTAACGATCTAATCTGGTGTAAAGATAACTTTAAGGACATTGGCGTATATTTTAGTCCCTTTGACGATAGGGCCTTGGACATGGCCCTTATAGCATCATGTGACCACGCTATTATTACATCAGGCTCGTATGGGTGGTGGATTGGCTGGCTATCGAAGGGGAGCGTTGTGTATTATCTGGGTTTTCCGAGGAAAGGTAGCTGGTTGGAAACTCAGTTTAACTCGTCAGCAAATTATGACGACTATTATCCAAGAGACTGGGTCGGATTATATTAATTACATCTTAATTGGGAAATACACAATACAAAGGAGCAACGCGTTCCTTAACCCTTCACTGCCAATGTCGCAAAAATGCACCACGACAAACAGTGCAGTCCTAGGTCAGACGACGCCTTTTCACGACGGCGTCTGGTCAGGAACTTCACTTTTTGTCTCAAACTCTATTTCTATATATGTGCTTTATTCCTTTTACATTTGCATGTATTTATCTTATTTCCTTATTTTACCGAATTATATCAAAATTGGATTGCAGACTTCAATTAGAAATTTGGTACCGAAAGGGTTAATCCATTAATGCCAATTCCACCTGTTTTTGTTTTTGCAAACAGAGAAAACCCAGACAAGATAGATGCAGCTTGAGCTACATTATGTGGGTATTCTCTGTTTGCTTAGTTTTTACATATATTCTTAAATAAGGTGATTAGGTATGTTCTTAAACGTGGAGAGTAGAGATGAAATCATGAAAAGTAGGCATGTCATTCGTGAACATGATAAGTATTTTATTGAACATGGTGACTAAGTATGTTCTTAAACTTGATGATTAGGCATGAGAATGTGGAAACTTGGCATAATCTGGAGCATAGAGAATGGGCATGATCTTGCTCTTAATATCGGTTTGGTTATCCACTGGGAACAATATCAAATTAAATTAGATTGTATGCCTTTTGTATCACATCAATCTGTTACGATAGCCATTCTACATATTCTTCAAAACTAGTACAGTGAAAAATAACCCTGATTAATTATATCACAGAGGGAATATATCATGAACTTATAATTGCATTAAGCTGAGGGTGCAATAACATATTGCAACGGGTTTTAAGGGTTTACTGGCTTTTTTGTACAATAGAAAAATCGGTTAAATTAAACATCTATGGTCTGTAGTTTACGTTTATGTGCGTGAAAGGGTAACATGTTCATTGTGTTTATAACATACTGGTTTACAGAACTTAAATGTTGTTGCATAATACTGTAAGGTGTTTTAGTTAATTGATAAAAGACAGAGATTTATTTATTTGGTATTTTGTCTTGTAATTTAAGTAGAGTAAAAAGTACCTAGTTATAGTTTACTCTAAGACCGAATGACCGGTCATCCGACTGTACATTTACTCCCCTTGTTAATGAACCATACACCTACAATGTTGTATGGAAGCCCTGGGGGGAGTTTTGTATTTATAATGTTTATGCCCCCAAATGCGGGCATATAGTAATCGCATTGTCCGTCCTTCCGTCTGTCCGTCCGTCCGTCTCTCCGTCCGTCTGTCCTTCCATCTGTCCGTCCCAAATTCGTGTCCCTTCTATAACTTCTTTATCTGTGAATGGATTTCAAAATAACCTGGCACAAATGTTCACCACACAAAGACGATGTGTCGCGTTCAACTCCCAGGTCCATGTGTCAAAGGTCAAGGTCACATAGTACAATTACTTTGTAACAAATTTCGTGTCCGGCCTGTAACTTCTTTATATATCAATGGATTTCAATATAACTTGGCAAAAATGTTCACCACACAAAGACGATGTGTCGCATTTAACCCCCAGGTTAATGGGTCAAAGGTCAAGGTCACAGGGTAAAATAACTTTGTAACATATTTCGTGTCTGGTCTGTAACTTCTTTATCTATCAATGGATTTCAATATAACTTGGCACAAATGTTCACCACACAAAGACGATGTGTCGCGTTCAACTCCCAGGTCCATGGGTCAAAGGTCAAGGTCACATGGTGCAATTACTTTGTAACAAATTTCGTGTCCGGCCTGTAACTTCTTTATATATCAATGGATTTCAATATAACTTGGCAAAAATGTTCACCACACAAAGACGATGTGTCGCATTTAACCCCCAGGTCAATGGGTCAAAGGTCAAGGTCACAGGGTAAAATAACTTTGTAACATATTTCGTGTCTGGTCTGTAACTTCTTTATCTATCAATGGATTTCAATATAACTTGGCACAAATGTTCACCACACAAAGACGATGTGTCGCTTACAACTCCTAGGTCCATGGGCCAAAGGTCAAGGTCACGTGGTACAATTACTTTGTCACAAATTTTGTGTCCGGTCTGTAACTTCTTTATATATCAATGGATTTCAATATGATTTGGCACAAATATTCACCAGACAAAGATGATGTGTCGCTTTCAACTTGCTGGTCCATGGGTCAAAGGTCAAGGTCACAGGGTGCAATTACTTTGTCAAAAATTTCGTGTTCGATCTGTAACTTCTTTATATATCAATGGATTTCAATATAATTTGGCACAAATGTTCACCAGACAAAGATGATGTGTCGCTTTCAACTCCCTGGTCCATGGGTTAAAGGTCAATGTCACAGGGTACAATTACTTTGTCACATATTTCTAGTCCGGTCTGTTACTTCTTTATCTATGAATGGATTTCAATATAACTTGGCACAGATGTTCACCAGACAAAGCCGACGTGTCGCGATTAGCTCCCTGGTCCATATGTCAAAGGTCAAGGTCGGAGGTACAATTACTTGTTTATCTGTGAATGGATTTCAAAGTAACATGGCACAAATGTTCACCACACAAAGACGATGTGTTAACTCCCTGGTCCATGGGTCAAAGGTCACAGGGTACGATTTTCGGGGGCATTTGTCACGTGACTGTGACAGCTCTTGTTTACTTATAATTAATTATTTTTAACTTATTACTTATAATTTATTATCTATCATTTACTATCCGGTACTCTTTATGGCGGGAAATGTTCGGTTGCAAAAGGCGCATGGAAATATGATAAGAAATGTTTATTTTAATGTATTATTATGGCTATGAGTAAAACATTATATGAAATAAATAAATCTCTAAACAGGGGTATATCATCTATTATAAGAAAGGCAAAGGTTCTTTTTTTATAATGGCTTGCATTTTGTACAAGGCTTTAATATGAAGAACTACACACCCAAACCCACGCACATACACGAGGTGAACACAGAAAACATTAACAAACACAAAAGTACTAGAGATAAACATTCCATACATGAACAAAGCACAAGTACAAAGACACAAGACAAACAAAAGTAAGGGTGACAAAGAGAGTACCGCTTTGGCACGGTCAGTAGCAAACTCACCACTAGGGGTTTAAACCGGTTTACGGACGTCCTAACCTCACACTTATCTCAAAGTCACCCTAGCTGTAAAACTGTAAATAAAGGTATCCCCGTCGGACTAACCCACAACATAGAAGACATAACATATGACAATATGTAAAACATAGCATAACAAATGTGAAAATCCGCCAAATATGTACTCAATGACTTTGCTGAAGTCAGATCACATGCAGGGAAGCCGTTAAGGACACGACAGGGAAAAAGAAATACATGAGTCTGGTAAGCTCACCCCGTTTCTGAGTTTAAGAGTACACCATCATAGAGTACTACCCTGGGCGTGTCATCACGCAATTAAAGAGGGAATCGTTGCTACCGGCTGTAAAAGGGTCAATAACCAAGCATGCAGTGTGTGGCAATATAATGGGGTCATAACCTTTCTTCTTTTAGGTTTTAATGCGTTTTATAAACAAATCATGAAAATGGATATGACCACGAAGTTTATAGATAACATCACCATAAAATTCTGGTTGAGAAATGCCTTGCTGCAGTAACGTCCGTAGATTGCAATTACGTAATTTTCTATAATAAAATTTAGAAAACGTTTTCCGAAGTTTGTGATATATGTAACCTTGCTTAAGAGGTGTATCAGTTATAACTAAATTACGACTGTTAAAATCTTATCTTCTAGCAAAGAACAGGCTCGATCAAACCGAATAAATTGAAAATTATAAATCCCATTAGATGTAGAACGGGACACATCTCCATCTCGAAAAGGCTAATTAACAATTTTAAAATTAAAAATTAAAATATTTCCTTTTATCGTATATTTTGGACGAAAAGAAATATTCAAATCTGAATATGAAGCCATTATGTCAGAATGAGTCTCTTTGTTTAAAGACAGTTCTTTGGGGTAAATTGAAGAAATCATAGTTTCAAAATAAGAATTATCCAAATTCAAAATATCGTCTAAATACCTTGCAGTTTTAATATAAACTAAGGCACGGCCTCTACCGGGAATCGACCATCGACATTTTACATGCAATGAAGTAACTAGAAAATTGTGTCTGTAAGACACAGTGATACCCCGTGTAGGTGCTTGCCTAGCTGCACGTAAAGTTTCCAAGTCATTTGACCTTGACCGTGGGCTTGCGGGCAGCATGGGCTGGGTGTGCAATTGAAAGTATGGATGGTGTTTAAAGAGGAAGTCCCTACAATGATCGCATATTTTCAATAATATCATAAAACTTGGTATTTGTTATGCTCTATCATTATTATGAAGGTTCCCAATTTGAACTTATATCGAAAAATGCCCCTGTGATACAAATAAACCGATTTCATCAATACTGATAATATTTGTTCTACAACACAATATTATCGACCTTTTCCGTTAAATTCTTCCGCGTTTTGCCGATGATCACCCCATCCCTCCATTGTTTACGTAATAGCTTTCTCGGAAGTGGTCGGAGAATCGCGAATAGGGCGAACAGTTACGAAACTAAAACCCAACCCGAATAAAACTGAAACTTCGGGTAGTAAAACCGGGATCGGCGATATCAAACACATGGATGTTGTCATTATAAACGGTAATTGGATGGGGCTTTTTGCGATATACTACTTTTCAGCATATAAATAAATGAGTTTTGTATATTTTAAGTGTTTATGAAACGCGTCAAATTTAGGGACATCCCCTTTAATGTGTATATGCAATTCCATGGCAATAGCTACAGTGGTTAGGGAGATATAAGACAATGAAAAAACTGTGACAAAAACTGCAGGTAAATGTGACAACCAACTGCACGTAAAATTTCCAAGTCATTTGACATCGACATTGGGTTTACGGGCAGCATGGATGGGGTGCCAAATGATAGCACAAATGATGTGTATGTGAAGTTTCATGTGTATAAATGTTGAAATTACTGATTTATAACACTTGTAAAACTGTGACAACCAACTGCACCTAAAAGCGTGACAGACGGACGGACATGTGCAAAACATAATGCCCCCTGACTATCGTCAACGGGGGCATAACAATAACTAATGAAATTTTAAGAAAGTAGATGCATGTCAATTCATGTAATTCATGTAATTCAAAACAAGTGTTGCGCATCTCGCACATTATACACTGTCTACATATGATTAAGATGCGTGACAAATTAAATCTGAAAAGTGTTAGTGAAGAAAGCCACAACCACGACAAAACCTAAGCAATAATAATGATAGTGTCCATTATCGTTCATCTAAGACAATAGGTCACGAAGTACATAGTGTTACTTAAGAACATACATTTATGTATGTCAAGTTATTGTCCAAATATAGCCAAACAAGAAATGTGTCGCAGTAGGTGACAAATGCCCCAAAGCAAAGCACTGGCAATGAAAGGTGACTTGTAAGCATATGCACTGCAAAATGAAAGTAAAGATTGCACAGTATGAGCAGAATTTGAACTCCAGCTACCACAAAAGACACTTTTTTGTAATTGAGGTCAAATGTCAAGGTCATGGCCACATGACCTACAAAAAGTATGTGGCATTCCGGAGATGAACTCACACACCATATTTAGTGATGATCTTAGCTGATTTGGTGTAGGGATATGCTTTGGACAAGCTTTTTTTGTAAATGAAGCCCAGGCAATGTCAAGGTCACATTGACCTATGAATAGTATGTGACACCCCGCCATCCTAAGATGTACTCACACACCATATTTGGTGATCCTAGCTGAAGTAGTGTAGTAGATATGCTCCGGACAGTCTTGTTTGTAAATGAGGTCAAGGTCAAGCCAAGGTCACATTGACCTAAAACTAGTATGCGACACTCTACCATCCTAAGATGAACTCACATGCCATATATGTGATCCTATCTGATTGGGTATATGAGGTTTGCTCCGCACACGTTTATTTTGTAAATGAAGACCAAGGTCAAGGTCACATTGACCTATAAATAAAATGTGACGCTTAGTCATATGCTCCATTTTTTTATTTTTAGGAAACAAAATGAATACTTGGCAAATGTTCACCGATTATTCTTACAAAAAGTACTGGTACATAAAAATCTGTTCAATGGTTTAATGATCCCTTTAGCCATAGAAGGGATTTAGCCCAATCTATGGTGGCCATTTTTAGCTTGTCTGCTTTTTGAAGAAAAAAGGAGCTATATCGTAACTCCACCATCTGCATTTTCGTTATCACTGTTCGAAAACTTTAACATTGGAACCCCCAAGTGGTGCACTTGTATTTTATGGGTTACAACTTTGTAAATGGTCACCTAAGGAACATTCCTGCCATTTTTTAAAAATTTAAATCTGATCAGTGATGTCAGAGAAAAAATTTATTTGTTTATTAAATGTTCACTACAGCAATTAAAGTAAAATCAGCCCAGCCTCTGGTGGTACACTGTCTACTAGTGACTAATATTCTGAAAATGGGTGATCCCTCGAAAGCAAAAGTAAAAATGCAATATGAGAAAATTGCAGACTCGGTTTTATTGAGTCTGTTCATGAGTAGTAATTAAAACTGCAACACTACTCACGCCCCCTAGCACCGGCTTAAGCAGTATTCAATTTTCAAAACAAATAACATCAAAATTAATGATCCCGAAGGACCAGAAAATATAACAACACTGAGAATGAAGTGTTTTTTACAGCCGCCACACAAGCACTTAACACCTGCTGTTGTGAAGTACATATATTCTGAAAATGGGTGATCCCTCGAAAGCAAAAGTAAAAATGCAAAATGAGAAAATTGCAGACTCGGTTTAGCACCGGCTTAAGCAGTATTCAATTTTCAAAACAAATAACATCAAAATTAATGATCCCGAAGGACCAGAAAATATAACAACACTGAGAATGAAGTACTTTTTACAGCCGCCACACAAGCACTTAAACACCTGCTGTTGTGAAGTACATATATTCTGAAAATGGGTGATCCCTCGAAAGCAAAAGTAAAAATGCAAAATTAGAAAATTGCAGACTCAGTTTCATTGAGTCTGTTCATGAGTAGTAATTAAAACTGCAACACTACTCACGCCCCCCTAGCACCGGTTAAGCAGTATTCAATTCTCAAAACAAATAACATCAAAACTAATGATCCCGAAGCCATTTATAAAATTAAATTTTGTTTGATAAATTTCAAAATGTCTGATGCGAGAGTAAAGGCCATTGTACCTGGTACACTGTCTACTCATGATATGGGCCAAGTTATATGGAGACCTGTTGATGAAAAAAATGGCTTGGCTGTGCCAAAATCAAATGGACAAACAGACAGACATATGTATGTGCATACACAACTGCTACTTTGGCAACTGTTGAGCTGACAACAAGCAGGCTAGACAAAAATCAGGTCAATCACTGTAAAAGTAAATTAACAATCAGTAATAAAAACTCATACATATTATGTTTATGTGTGCAATTTTGAAATGAGAAGATGTTATTGGTTGATAATGAGATGTTGATAAGGCATACAAAATAAACTCAATTAGCTATCCCCTGTCCAGGAAGAATTAAGATCCAGTTTAAATTATATTATATCTATTTTAAGTTACACATGGACAAGAAAGTGAGAAATATGACAGGAATTAGAACAAAAGTGTTCAAAGGAACATGTGTCACCTGCCAGCAAAAATGTGACCAAATAAAAGATGCCATGCAATAATATCCCTGTCACCCTGCTAAAGCAATGGACACAAAAAGTGGGCATTGTACTGTACATGTATCATAAAAATTGTTCGGGACATTGTTTTTCCTGTTTAACCCTTTCAGTCATTCATGTACAAATGACTTTTATGTTACTGCGAACACAGTAGACCCTGACCAGAAGGCTCCTATAGGCTCTGTTTGCTAATGGAATTTGATCTGTTTCTGTAGTTTTTAAATGGCTATAATGTTCCATCTTCCATATTCCATTAATCTATTTTGTCCATGAATATTCAGTAGGTATTCAAATTTGGAATAACAAAATTAGTACAGGGAAAGGGTTAATGTTGTCTATAGCAAATAACTGACTCCAAAAAGCCTTTCCAATAGACAGTGCTAGGATTTGAACCTAGACTTCCCTCTATGGCTAAGCCAAGAAGGTGTTCTTCCATTAAACTACACTGATAGCATTTATGGAAAATGGCAATTTGGAGCAAAAGCTAACTTAGACCTTGATATTCATACCTATTTTTCAGTATGTTTAAAGAGATCTGAGGTTTTTAGACAGGAATCCATGAGCATGTCATGTCTGATAGATTCCCTACCACACCCCACTCCCCCAAAAGATATGACTATATCAGAACAGCCAAATTTAGATTTATTGTTGAAGTACATCCGCTATGCTTCTTGATTAACTTGTTTCTTTTAAATATACATAGATTGCATGGTTGTGAATTTGTGTTTTAAAATTTGCAAAAAAATAAACAACATGAAATCTGATTATCCTAACCTTTAGTATTAATGAAACATACAATCATAACTAACCTACTAAATAGCCACATTATAAGTGCTGGTATACTCAATGTGACATCACGCACCAGAATGGATAATGCAGCTGTTGAATGCTTACTGGCAAAAGGTTTGTTCTTTTAACCCTTTACCTCATAAATATTCATGCAGGAAATAAAGCACTGTATGAACATTGATTAGCTGAATTCTTATAACGGTACAACTACATGTAATGCATTATAAACTGAGGAGTTTTTGGCCATGGCAGACATTGTAGTATACTCTGTTTGCAAAGGCATACTGAGTTCAGAGTAAAGTGTTAACATGTAGTTCTACCTGACATATCCTATCTATAACATATTCTGTGCTGAATGGAAAGGGGTATACATATTCCTTGCAAGGCGGTCCACTATTCCTACCAAATGCCATTCAAACTCAATTGCAGTCTCTGGAGAAGACGATTTTTAAAGGTTTTCTCTCTATATATAGTTATAATCTTATATATTCATAAGGAAATCTAGCCCTGCCCCTGACAGGCATGCTTTTTGAGATATGAACATACATGTAGCTTTAACATTTTTTGTAGAGGACTATTTCTATCAAATATCATTCAATTGTGACCATTGTTTTTGGATAAGATGTTAACCCTTTACTCAATAAATACGCCTTTCTATGCCTTTGCAAACAGAGAAGACCCAAAGTTGAAAGGAGCCAGGATCTGCTGTGTTTGTTTGTGAAACTACAATGGATCTGACTCTGTATTCTACAAAGCTAATATATTCACGATGTCACAATATTTCTTACAATGTAAATTAATTTATATTCATGGAGCAAAGGAAAAAGAGTCAAATATTTTTGTTGCCATGCCAATTAGAGTTCTACATATTTAAAAATAATTTGAATGATGCGAGTTTGAGGTCTGCCGTATGCATATATTTTTTGTTGACCAATATTTTGCTGCTATTTTCTATTGTAAATATATGAGTTTCAAAAACAGTTTAGTGGTGTTTTTTATATTTTCATTTCCATCATTTCGTTTATAACAATACGTCTATAACATTTTCAATTAGTTTTGCTAGCATTCACGCTATACTTCCATACTGGAGCCATTTTATTTTACAGTCATGTAACTAGTACACTGTGTAATACTTCAAAATCATGGTTATTTCGTGCAAATGAAAAGAAATGTCACAGTGTGTAGGTTTATCATCACTTGTACAGCTATACAAGCACACTTTTATGGCGAGGTGGTAGTGCTCATGACTGCGAACTTGGCGATCCAGGGTCTGAGCAGGTAAGTTTCTTTATAAGAACACCCGGTTACATTTGGTGCCCAACGGGGGACTGTGACTGTTACACTGCATGAGCACAGAGTTCGATTTCCAGTCGTTCTCATACCCATAGAAATTTGGGACGAATTTCAACTTGCTTGGGGAGTATGTCACAGTGTGTAGGTTGATAATCACTTGTACGGCCTTGCTGTACAAGAGCGCTTTTATGGCGACGTGGTAGAGTGCATGACTTCGGGCCAGGTTCGATCCCGGGTCTGAGCGGGTATGTTTCTTTATAAGAACACCTGGTTACAGAAAAAATAAAATAACATGTTGCTGACGGGACTCTAACTCATTGGTAAAACAATTTGATTACTTCGACCTAACTGACTTAGTTAGTCGTGCTGGAACATATGTAAGAGTCAAAAATATGATTATTATATTTTTATATTATGATATTAAATTGTAAGTAAACACCTGTCACCCCAATTTCGAGGACTAGTTCAATATTGTAAATACCCTCACGCCTCAAAGCTTTTTGTTTATCTGTATCCATTGTATCCCAACATTGTTGTTTTCGGGAATTTAGTTTCGTGACAGAAAATCAAGGTGTCCCTATATGAGCTGTCTCAGTGGCTGATCTGGGTATACTCTGCAAAAGTGTACTTGAGTAAATGTTAACGAAGTCCAACCAGACACATCTTAACATGGTTATAGTTGAGCATCTAGTCTCATCAATGAACTGTAAGACAGCAGTCTATTTTTGTGATGGTTGCCGTTATTGGTTGGATATCGTTAAAACCGAAAGTAGCTCAAATAGAGTCGTACGCAAAAGTGGACTAGCTGAGCATCATGAAAGTTGTGTGTAAAAAAGCAATACGTTCCTCGCAAGCCGCTTCGCGGCTTGCTCGTCATAAAAAGGAATGATTATTATAATGTAACATAGTCTTACCTGTCGCGTGCCAACATATTGGAACCTCAATCATTGTAAGTTTTCGTCGGCATAAAGTCCGAATAATGTTAAAATACACTTTATTTCTCGCAAGCCGCTTGGCGGCTTGCTCGTCATTTCATTATAAAACTTCACATTTTTACAATACAACTTATATGTTGCATCCTCTCAAGTGTTTTATAGGCATTATCTGTAATATTTGTTTGATGAAGACATGTTTTATTTACAGGTAATTCGTCGAATCGAGTCAATTTCAAGATGGCGGCAACTGTCAGAAGAAAATTGAAGAATGTCCGAAATGTAGCGATAAGAATTTTATAAATAAAATGACTGTACCACGATAAATTACCCTATTTACGGCCTCGCCGAATCATTTGAATTTCTCAGAAAATTACATGTCAGATTCGAATTTTCGGCGCTGGTCAATGCTTTCCAATGAAAACTCCCGAAATAGCCTAATTCACTTTTGACACGCAGTTTTTTGGGACATAACCATCTACCGTAGAGCGAATCGACGGCGTCTTCGGCGCCCGGTCGATTCCCTATTAAAAGCATTCACAATATCGGCATGTGTATAAGGTTTTAAGCTAAGCATAACATTCCTCTCATAGCAATACAAAAACAAATCTGCAACAAGAGGGGCACAATTTGTACCCATGGGTATACCAACAACTTGACGATATATGGTATCCCCATAACGCACAAATATATTGTCTAAGAGAAAGATAAGAGATATACACACATCAAGGCAAGTCCACATTGTGTAATAGTCCACATTGTATATTGTTCAACTTCTGAGTTCGAAAAGAATAAACGTTGAACATTACAAGCAAGGAACATTTTATTTTCTCTGGCAATGTTTTTTTTATTAATTTAATCAGTTTATCCTTTATAAGATGGTGAGGTAGAGTAGTATAAAAGGTAGAGAAATCATAAGAGGCCAGTGAAGAAATGTTATACTGTTCATTTTGAAGTTTAGTTAAAACATCATTTGATTTTTTTATGTACCAAAAACATTAATACAAGAATTGTCATATATTGTACCACAGTAACGTTTTACATGTTCATTGATCGTAGTAAGACAGGACGTCAAAAGTTTATTTTAGTAGTAGTACAACAACTAGAGTTGGCAATAAAACGTGCCTTTTAAGGGTTTTATGTAGTTTTGGAATCCAGTACAAAGTAGAAAGTTTGTTGTTTTGTTAGGACTAGACTCATGTATTGCACATGTTAACATGTTCCGAGACTATATCTTTTGAAGGTGTTTGAACTGTAATATAAGTTTGTGAACCAGTTAGCTCCAGCTTTAAAACATAAAACAATCTTCAAATAATGATTACATTATTTGATGCATTGTCAGCAGGAGCAAGAACATAATTTGAATGAAAACTAGAAATGGTTTTCTTCAAATAGCATAATGTAACTCTAGGTCGAGGTGGTAAAAGCTAATAATTTGATTTCAAAAAAGCAATACGCGTATCAATAATATCAAAAATATATGTTTCCAATCCGAAAGGGTATTAACATCAGCAGAATGAACATCGGAAGGTAATCTATATGTAGGTCCTTTAGTTAGGAGCGTACTGAGACGTTTATCTTTAATGATATCAAAATTACCAGCAATGACATGACCAACTAGTTTATAGCAAAAGCTTGAAATGCTACAATCTCAAGAAGCAGGGGTATTGACATCAATATTTAAGTCAGAGACGATTTTATTGTAGTTGAAAATTACATTCCTAATAGGTTTATTATATTTATAACAGATGATAGGTGATTCAGAGCTGATGAAATATTTGGTTATGGTATCGATTACATTCTTATCACGAAATATACTTTGAATATCAATATAAAATCGATACCTTTATTTAGAAATTGAAGATTCAGAAAATGTCTTTTATATCAGATTATTTATCAATACGAGGACGATGAACATGCTGTGTGTAACTTTGTATAAGTGAGGCAGTTTTAATTAACGGATATGTACGCATATAGATTGTATCAGCCTCTTCGTCTGTGGACCTGGGACAGGAAAAAGGTAAAGACGATAAACAAGATAACATAGAATGTTTGCCAGTTTGTTTAAGAATGGTATGTAAATCATGAATAGACATATTACGACGTAATTTACGCTTAATACTACCATTGCTGCCTCTACCATGTGATATACTTTTACGTTTTCGAATAGAAAATATAGAGAAAATATCGATGCTAGGATCTTTAGAAATATTGCCCCTTTGGTAAATGTTATCATTCAGGCCCAATTTACAAAATTCTAAAATGTTCATTTACTCTAGTTAATCCTCCTTTTCGGTACATTTATTCAAAGTGGTTAGATATAAAAATAGCATATGAGGGAACGGCTCAAACATGAATCGGAGCTAACTGTATAAGCTATCGAATAAATACTCTCCTCCCATTTGCTTAGAATTGCATGCACAGAGATTGTTTGCTCCTTTCAACTCTCAGCCGAAATGGCCTGATATACTCTCCTCCCATCGGCTTAGAACTGCATGCAAGGAGATTGTTTGCTCCTTTCAACTCTCAGTCAAAATGGCATGGGTGGTTGCAATTATGGCATACTGTATTAATATTTTATTTGTCTCCGACTATCGCGACTGATGTTAGCTGCACTAATTGGCTTCATGACTGCTCTACAACCTCTAGCGATGGGTCCGGTTTTCAATTAAAACAGCATATTTTGCCAAGCATGCACCGTATTTCCATGTGTTCTGTAATAGGTATAATTTTGTTTACAATTATTGTTTGGACTATCTTGTCCTGTACGCAGATTAGTTTTCTTAGCTTTTGTTTGGCCGTAGCAGTTGTAATTGGCAGTTGCATGCCTGAAAGATTATCCTGCATAATTTTCAATTTCATTGAATTTGAATACAACCAGTCAATAAACAAACCAACAAGTTGTTTATTAGCAATTGCCTGTCCCTCAAATGCACCACCTCCACTTATTAAGCGCTCGGTATAAACTTGACCGTTCCAAGGCGGTGCTTCCATCTTCCCCCTATTGTGTGTTTGTTTTGTCTTTGTGCGTCTCTTGTTGTTTTTATAGTTATGTACATTTGCTGTTTCCTTGTGTTTCTGTTCGGGCGACTGTTTGTTCTGTATGTGGTGTTTCCTGCATGACTCATTTTTGTACTTGTATAATTTCGCCAGGCTTCTGTGTGACTTTCTATAATAACAAAAAAGCATATTGTGAATATTATGCACTCCAGATGCAACCAAACAATAGCGTGCTGTCCAGCGCAATAAGCGAGGTCGAATGAATAAAAAGCACTGATAACCGTACAAAGATTTGTTTTAAAGATCTATCAGTCTTAATACTGCATCAATGTTAGTGAAACAGAGATGCGAATGATCCGAACAACATATGTAACAACACTACGAACCTATGCATCCATAACTGAAAGTTCACCAGTGAAATAACCCGATTATAGTTTGATCATGTAAATGAGGTCCGACTGGGAAAATAAACGCAACCGAATTGAAGTATAATAATCGAGTTTGCTAATTATATCACCCAAATGAAGTGGGGCATATTGTGTTTAATTGTAGATTTAATTTTTTCAAGAATATGTTGATAATCTGATGAAAATACTGCTCCCTTTAGAGTTTAGGAATTGATATGCAGCTAGACACAAGAAAGAGCCGTGGAGGCCTGCTCCACTGGCACAAAATACACCAAGTGCCAGCAGACATAATCAGGAACTATGTGCAGCGATTCAACCGGTACTCAACAGCTCTGGTTTATAATTTTTAAGCTGCTGAGCAGACTCCTACTGTACCCTCTCCGGGAATCGGTAGCTATTAGGGATACAGTTTCGCCAAATAGGCATACAGACGTGTTATTTGTTGCCCACCGCAGCTAAAACAGCTTGTTTTTACATGGAAATGTAAGTTTCTTTGCATTTCATTAGATCTAACAATGTTAAACGGGTTTTGTTTAGTATCAAGTTTCACTACTTAAAACATAGCAACTTTGGGTCGTTTATTATCACATTCTGGAGCTATTATGCGAATTTTGAAACGGCTAATCGCCAAATGTACCCTTTTCACATGTAAATACCAGACGTTATCTCTCATTTCTTGCAAATCTTCGAAATCGGAACGTTTTTCGTGTAGAGCATATGTTGATCTCAAGTGTAATGAATAATCGCTAACTGCTGTATGCAAATCGCAAATTTCATAAAAACGACTATATGCCTAATCACACAATCCCGAGTTCATGTTTCTTGTAATTTCAGGGAAACATGGACGAATGGCAGTGTTATAACTGCAGTTTTTCTTCATCGTCTTTCGAAAAACCATCAACCATGCTGTCTACAACCATTCCAGTAACGCTCTCAAAGTGAAAATGAAAACACGTGTAGATGGCTACACATTCTTCTTTTTCCAGATTGAACCTTCTGCAATATTCGCGGAAAACAAATTCATTTCTTGTAGACATAAGATCAAAAGTTTGTCATGTCTAGATTTTAAAGATACATTTCCGTCTCCAGACAAGAAAATACAAAGACTTTCATCAACACCATTGAAACCAAAACAAACAGCTACTTGTGGTAACAATTTTAACCAAAAACAATATATTTCAGACGAAGAAATGGAACTAAGTGCATTTTTTGATGATATGCAATTGTTTGAAACTTCGGTTGGAAGGCAGACCGACTGTTTTGATTACTGATTCTTACAACATACAGACAGATGGTAATACACACTTAAATGTGGATGACCTTATCAGTAAAATACCAGATGTGTTATTGTATCTCAAGACCGTTTGAGATTAATTAATCTACCGAAAAGGAGCATTAACTAGAGAAAAGGAAAATATTAGAATTTTGTAGTTTGAAACCATTGTGATAAATAGAGCATTTGCTCCTATAGGAGCAAATACTCTATTTATCACAATGGTTTCACAATGGGAATTTTATAGAGGCGCAAAAAATGCGTCACTAGGGTAATGTGTTAACTTAATATTCATAATGACAAATGAAAAGGGAGTTATGTGGCATTTTAGAAACTGTAGGGTCTGGGTCTACTCTGTTTGTAAAGTGAAAAAGCGTTTATATGAGGGAAAGAGTTAATGGATGTTCATAAAGTTATGGATTCTCATCAGGTGAAGGTTTAAACTTAAATAATTCAACAAAACAAAAGTTAACATGAACTTCACGTTTATATTTCACCGGATTACTGTGGGTATCTAAAACCTGCATAATGTTCAGATGCGAAATATTTCCGTTCGGCTATAACAGCACAGGAGAGGGTCACTCTTCAGGTCCTTTTCACAAGGAGCCCATACAGCCAGCTTGTGAAGCACATGTGGCACACTTATCTGTGAACCCTGAAACTTAAAATAATAACGTCGCAGGTGATCAGACAGCAGACGTTATACCATGGTGTAAAATACCAGTGTCTGTTGTTCAGGAACCGGTAATTAAATAATGCATACTATTACGCGTTCTTATCTCGCAGCTGTTTAATGCATGATTAACGTGTCATTAAATTATTATCTGTTGGGTTCATGCTCTAAACTTGGACGAAAATCAATTTATCCAATGTCACCGTCTATCAACAACACCGGAAATAGCTACTAGGCGAAGCGAAATCTAACTGATGACGGACAAACCGGCAGGTTATTAATTCGATATAGTTGTGGTAAATATCTAGCATTGCAATGTTTTAAAATACTAGTGGAAAGACCAAGCAATGATTACGTGGTCTCTGATCAATTCAAATCACGTATGTAAATCATTTTGGGTGCATTATTCACAATCACTTGTCTTATCCCCCGACACACGATTTTACAGAATCCTTGTCATCACAGAACGGATATAGTATTATGTCGGCGTTGATTGCAGAATACGATCGAAATTGGCTTTGAATTTGATGAAAGAAAAGCAAGGTGTGTGTACGGCGAATAGGTTAATGTGTTTTGAAGACTGTACGGCATATACCTTCCGATGTGTACGACAAATAGCTTGCGTGGTGTTCGGTGCTTTAGGGCTAATATCTAATTTAGTCGTTCCCCAAGGCCAGTGCGATGAAATAAACTGACATCTCATGTCAATCATAAACATGTCATTGATCTAGAAATAAAATGTAGGTTGTGCAATAACAATTGAGGAAACTTTTAGAATGACCAATTGGCAGAGTATCCAGATATTCTATTGCCCTACTTTCGGTTTTGACGGATCTACACATAACAATGATTACAGAATTAATTGTTCCTGAATACTCTCCGTCATTACGGATTTGGCTGATTAAGTCTGGGTTGTATGGATTTGTTTTATGAATTTGTATAGGATAATAAATTACAATACCATACGAAAGTAGTTCAAGGAAGTAATGTGCTGCTTTTTAGTGCAATAACAATCAAAAGAAACTTTATCAATGGTGAAACTTTAAGGACAAGTAAGAAATTGCTGTACATGCACAGCAAAGTGAATAAGTGCTGCGGCAAAACAAAGCTTACCATTTAATATAAACCTACTTATTTGCTTAATAAGTATTAAATGATAGTTTGACTGAAGTGTAAAGTGTTTATTATTTGAGCATTGAAAGCAAAGTACAGTAAAACCTCGATTATCCGAACACTAAAATACGTATTATTATCGATCTTTAAGACAGGTGGCAGCTTAATGCATGGTGAAAGTCATGCAGAAAGCTCCTCTAGGAGCTTTCTGCATGACTTTCATCATGCATTAAGCAGCCACCTGCCTAAAAGGGTCTAAATTCGTTTATAACGAAAATTCGAATAATCGAGGTTTTACTGTAGTTATAACAGTATTGGCATTTTTATTTCAAGTATACTAGTATACGAAAGGCTAGTCGTCTTTTGCTGTTATGAATAAATTTGCTAGGAAGTAATAAGAAGATCAAAAGTCGGGTGTACAAAAGGAACAACGGACGGACGGACAATGCGAGTATTATATGCCCGCCGTTTGGGGGCATAAAATCATGGCTCTTTTTATTTGAAAACCTTTGGTTTAATCATTGATGCACATGTCGACCAAGTAAAGTTTACATTGGGTAAATCAATAAATTATATGGATGAACTTATGTGAAAAGAAATAAGGACATATCCTTCTTCTTAAGTAGCAAAGGGAAATGAACAACTAATGCCCCTCGTTACAGCATACGCAAAATCAAGATTGATCAACATTCTCTCCGTTTATTAAGGAAGCGTTTTTGTGAATAATCTCTTTTAATTCCAATGTAAATATTTTTGACACCGAAATATGAATAATTTACTAGGAACTACAGATATTTTATAGATTTTGAACAGTGCCAACAGTGATATGAGGGCTCCAAATTAACTTACTGGGTCAAGCTATCATGACAGATTTACAGGTTCATATGATAATGAATAAGTATTGTGCATTTGGTATTACTAATACTCAGGCCACATTCATACAAGAAAATAATGTCAAAAAATGCTCTAATATATAGGTCAAGTGATCATGACCAAAACACAGGTGCACAATGCCACATAATGACAGAAGTATACAAAGTTTGAGAAAGATTCATTGAACGATGACCGGGTAATGCTCCGGACAGATCGATGAACGGACAGACAGACTAATCAACAGACAGCGTGATTGTAGTATATCCCCCTCAACTAGTTGGAAGGGGTAATAAAAGTTAAAACCGTGGGAACAAACATCAATATTTTGCACATTATTTATAAATGAATTGCACATAAATAGTTGTGGTTGAATGGTTTCTGGGCCGTTATTCTGGCGCCGTTTTCCAAATAGCAATGTACAGTTCATAAAAACAAAAATGGAATTACTGTTAATCAATGTGTTAATGAATAATAATGCTGAAGGAATCGGTGACTGAATACCCAAATACTTCATTGCGACTTGGGAGTATATAGTACACTATTCACGCACACGCTTAGTTCCGTGCATCAGACTTTAATGATGCAAAGTATTTTACCTTTTTCAGACAATAGATCTATATCGTGCATATATTTGTACATATTCATTTTA
Source organism: Azorinus chamasolen (assembly GCA_963576725.1). Classification (NCBI taxonomy): domain Eukaryota; kingdom Metazoa; phylum Mollusca; class Bivalvia; order Cardiida; family Solecurtidae; genus Azorinus; species Azorinus chamasolen. The sequence continues at coordinate 101,855,829 of OY755235.1, read as the reverse complement.
ACACCTTGGCAAATAGAACAGACCCAGATTTGACACTCCCGTAGGATCAGTCTGATCAGGGTCTGCTCTGTTTGCTTATGAAATAAAAAACATCAGATATATTTTTATCATGTCGCTATATAGCTCAATCATTGCTATTTGTTCCTTATCTATTTGCTCTGTATAGTTCTTGCTTGATAAGTATGTTTGCTCGTTTATATTTGTTCGGTATAATTTGTTTGATAAACTTGTGTTTTTATTTGTTTCTTAAAATTCCAATTTCAAAATGAACCAAGTTTTTTTTGTAAATTCCATGCCTTGACTTTACAATTTCCACAACTTTGTAATTCAAATTAAACAGGATACTTACTGACATCATTCCCCATACTTGACTATCATAATATGGCATATACTGGTGTTGAAAGCTTATTTATCATCTAATCAAAAACATATATCGATTGGATTTAATTCTGCGTATATTGGTACTTTCCGTTCAATCATATCACAATTGCCATTTATATATATTTGAATGCAAATCGGTTGGATTAAATTTTGCGTAAAATGGCTATATTTTATAATGGGGTCGAAACGACCAAGCTCGAACTGGTATGCAACCGAGTCGTTCATAATAAATGGGCTCTTCCAGGCAGACGGTAAAAATGTTACTCAAGTGCCAGACTAGAAAATTATGTCTGTAAGACACAGCGATGCCCCCGTGGTGGTGCTTGCCTAGCTGTACGTAAAATTCCTTAGTCATTTGGCATTGACCTTGGGCTTGCGGACAGCATGAACTGGGTGCGTAATGAAAGTATGGATGGTGTTTAATGTGTATATGCAATGCCATGCCAATAGCTATAGCGGTTAGTGAGATATAAGACGGTGAAAAAACTGTGACAACCAACTGCACGTAAAATAACTGCACGTAAATTCCTAGGTCATTTGGCTCTGGTGTTTGGCTTACAGACAGCCTGGGCTAAGTGCGCAATGAAAGTATGGATTGTGTTGAATGTGTATATGCAATTCCATGGCAATAGTTACAGTGGTTAGGGAGATATAAGACAATGAAAAATGTGACAACCAAGTGCATATAAAATTCCTAAATCATTAGCGCTTGACATTGGGCTTGCGAGCAGCACGGGTTGGGTTTGCAATGAAAGTATAGATGGTATTTAATGTGCATATGTAATTCAATGCGAATAGCTACAGTGGTTAGGGAGATATAAGACAATGAAAAAACTGACAACCAACTACACGTAAATGTAACAACCAACTACCACCAACTGTCACCCTTCATAAGGTGATTACATTTTGTTTTATATATATATATATCCCGCCAAGGACAACAGTTGACAAGAAAGAACCTGACGCCCTTATTGAACAATTGCCTACCCCATTTATATTGTTAGGGGATTTTAACAGCCATCATCCTCTATGGGGATCTGCAAATACAAATGCTTTGGGTAAGATTGTTGAGGATTTTGTTGGTGAGCACGATTTGTGCATCTTCAATAATAAATCCCCTACCTATCTTCACCCATCATCAGGAACTTTTACCTGGATTGATATTTCTATTTGATACCCAACCATTTACTTAGATTATCACTGGAAAGTTGGTGACGACCTATGCGTAAGTGACCACTTTCCAATATTCCTAAACAATATTGCCTCTCCAGTCGAGGAATGTGTTCCTCGCTGGAAACTCAAGAAAGCATATTGGGAAAAGTTTGAAATATTGTGTAGGGAAAAGATATGATCGGAAGTATTTGAATAGTGATGACCCCGTTGAAACATTTACATCCATTTTATGTTCAGAGGCAGAAGAATGCATTCCAAAGTCCTCATCTAACCCGAAGAAACCTCCTAAACCGTGGTATGATGAATGCAAGGGGAATATTAGAAAGCGTAAAGTAGCTCTTAGAAAATTTAAATCATTTTAGAGTGTTTAGCGCTAAAGCTCGTCGAACTATCAAGACTGTTAAATCACAGTCTTGGAAGAAATATGTTTCTGAATTAAATTGTCGTTCATCAGTAAAAAAGGGTATGGGATATGGTGCGTAAAATAAGTGGTAAAGGTAAATCCTCTTTTGGACATTTAAATGCAGATGATAAAAAGATAACAGATGTAAAAGATATAGCCAATTCCTTAGCTGATGCTTTTGCTAAAAGCTCTTCATCAGCTAAGTCAACTCCTGAATTTAGACATATTAAAAAGAGTAAAGAAAATTTATCTTTAACTAAGAGAGAATTGTTTGATTCTCTTAATAGATCGCACGATACAGCAGCTGTTGGGCCTGATGACATTCATTATCAATTTCTTAAACACTTGCCTTCAAATTGTATACATGTTATTTTAGATATTTTAACCACATATGGTCAAGTGGTAAAGTGCCCAAGTTTTGGAAACAAACAGCAGTCATTCCTGTCCAAAACCAGGGAAAGATAACACAGATCCAAATAAGTATAGTCCTATAGTCTTGACGAGCTGCGTATGTAAAACTTTCGCGCAAGACTTGTTTGGTATCTTGAATCCAATAACCTCATTACGGAGTATCAAAGTGGATTCAGGAGCCAAAGAAGTACAAATGATCATTTAGGTTGAAAACATTTATTCGTGAAGCTTTCATCAAGAAGCAGCACTTAGTTGCTGTCTTCTTTGATCTTGAGAAAGCTTACGATACAACTTGGAAGTATGGCATAATGAAAGACCTTCATGAATCTGTACTTAAAGGCTGACTTCCAGTTTTTATTTTTAACTTTTTAAATGATAGGGAATTTCAAGTCCGCGTTGGAACTACTCTGTCTGGTATGCAAAAAAACAGGAAATGGGTGTTCCGCAAGGAAGTATTTTGTCAGTCACTCTATTTAATGTTAAAATTGATAATATTGCTATATCTATTACTAATGACACGGACTGTTCATAGTATGTGACTTGTGTTGATGACTTTTTAATTTGTTACCGTTCTAAACACATGCGTACTGTTGAACGTAAACTTCAACAGTCAATTGATAAAACTCAAAAATGGGCTACTGAAAAGGTTTTATATTTTAAGTCTAAAACAAATTGTGTACATTTCTGTCAACTGAGAAATGATCCTTAGTTGCACTTGAATGGTGATCCCATTCCTGTTGTAGACCAGGACAAATTTCTCGGTGTCATTTTTGACAAAAATCTTTTCTTTATACCTCATATTAAATATTTAAAGGCTAAATGCCAGAAAACACTGAAATTGCTTCGCGTTCTTGCACATACCGAATGGGGTGCAGATCGCAATGTAATGCTCAAATTGTACAGAAGTTTAGTGAGGTCCAAACTGGATTATGGATGTTTTGTATATGGCTCTGCAAGAAAATTATACTTGCAGATGCTTGATCCAATTCATCACCAAGGTTTACGTTTAGCATTGGGTGCCTTTAGGACATCCCCTGCTAAAAGTTTATATGTTGAGGCGAATGAGCCATCAATTAACTCTCGTCGTGAAAAACTATCCTTGCAGTATACCTCTACATTGGCTTCAATTCCATCAAATCCCGCTCATACAAATGTTTTAGACCTAAATATCAGCGTTTATTTGAATCTAAGGAAAAGGTTATTCCATCTTGTTTGAATACGTATGCAAAACTATTTTCAAAGTAGTGATATAGATTTATCTTTAGTTGATAAGACTAAAGTTGAATCTATACCACCTTGGACTATTAAACCACCAAAAGTTATTATTGAACTAACACGGCATAAAAAAGTACAAAAATGAATCATGCAGGAAACACTACATACAGAACAAACATCCGCCCGAACAGCAGCACAAGGAAACAGCAAATGTACATAACTATAAAAACATCAAGAGACGCACAAAGACAAAACAAACATAAGACCCTATAAGACAAACATTGTAAATAAACGTATCCCCTCTCCGACTAATCTACAACAACCGCGATGGCAAATACAGTGGTAAAGTGCATGTATAACGAAAACATTTAAGTGAACAAATTGTATCCACCTATCGCTAGTGTACTCAATGATTGAGATGCAAACAGACGACAAAAACGAAAGTGTGAAACTAGCTCGCAGGTTATACTGATGTTTCAAAAGATGATGAGAGGGTTGCAGCTGCCTTTGTTGCTGATGGCACAGAAACAAAGTTTCGGCTTCCCGATAATGCCTCCACATTTTTCAACAGAAATCAAAGCTATTGGCTTAGCTCTTGATTATATTGCTGTAAAATCATATAGTAAACATATAATCTTTTCGGATTCTCTTTCTGTTTTACAATCTATGAGTAAATGTTCTACAAAACATGTTCTTATTGAAAATCGTGTTTTAAAATACCATGAAATGGCTAATTATGTCTCCCCCCATATTTATATGGGGGAGACATATTGTTTTCTTGAGAGTTGTCTGTCTGTCTGTCTGTCTGTCCGTTTGTCCGTCACACTTTTTGTCCGGACGATAACTTCAATATGCCTGATGCCAGTTGATTGAAACTTCATATATGGAAAGAGCATAATGAGAGGAAGTGTCATGCACAAGGTCCATAACTATGGCTTCACTAATATAGGAGTTATTGCCCCTTGTAAAAAAAATCACACTTTTTTGTCCGGACGATAACTTCTATATGGCTCATGCCATTGGATTGAAACTTCATATATGGAAAGATCATGACGAGAGGAAGAGTCATGCACAAGGTCCATAACTCTGACTTCACTAATATTGGAGTTATTGCACTTTGTAAAAAATCACAATTTTTTGTCAGGACGATAACTCCTATGTGGCACATGCCATTTGAGTGAAACTTCATACATGGAAAGGTCATGATAAGCGAAAGTGTCATGCATAAGATCCTTAACTCGAGCTTCAATAAATTTAGAGTTATTGCCCCTTGTACATTTGTTTAATGCTTTCCTGTCCGGACGATAACTCCTACATGGCTCTTGCCATCGTATCGAAACTTCATACATGGAAAGAGCATGATGAGAGAAAGTGTCATGAACAAGGGCCATAACTCTGGCTTCAGTACTTTTGGAGTTATTGCCCTTTGTTATAATTTTTGGCGGATCAATAACTCCTGTTCGACTGATGCTATTGGAATGACATTTTATTTTTTGAAAGAGCATGATGAAAGTAAGTGTCATGCACAAGGGCCATAACTCTGGTATCAGTATTTTTGGAGTTATTAGCTGTTATCATTTTTTTCTTGAAAAATGTGGTGTGGAAAGCACATACTGAGGGGAAGTATCATTCATCAAGTCCATAACATTTTTAGTGATTTGCCTTTACATATTGTTTTTATTAGAGGGAAGACATCCGTTTTTGTGACAAAAACCTCTAGTTCAAGAGATGTAATATTTTGTTGGATACCTAGTCATTGTGGAATACAGGGCAACGAGAGGGCGGACATTGCAGCGAAGTCTGTCCTTGAACTGCCTGAATCTGATATTAGAATTCCGTATTCGGATTTCAAACCACAAATTACTAGACATATTCTACATAAATGGCAGGAGTCTTGGAATGAGGAAACTCACAACAAGCTCAATGCTGTTAAACCTATTTTAGGAGAATATTTTTATTCATGCCTGCCAATTCGGCGTGATGAGGTCGTATTGGCCAGAATAAGAATTAGACATTCTTTTTTAACTCATTCATTTTTATACGCCCACCTAATAAAGGTGGTCGTATATTGTCGTGGCCCTGTCCGTCCGTCCGTTCGTTCGTTCGTTCGTACGTTCGTTCGTTCGTTCGTCCGTCAACATTTTGTTTGTCCGCTGTTTTCTGGAAAAACTATTTGACAGATATTAATGAAACTTCACACAAATGTTAAATGCATCAAGATCTGAAGCTGAGTTGATTCTGAGGTTCATTTGATTTTTCATTTCAGAGTTATGGCCCTTGTCCTTAAAAAATATGCAAATAGTTTGTCCGCTGTTTTCTGGGAAAACTATTTGAGAGATATTAATGAAACTTCCCACAAATATGTAATGCATCAAGATCTGAAGCTGAGTCGATTCTGAGGTTCATTTGAATTGTCGTTTCAGAGTTATGGCCCTTTTACTTAAAAAATAATGCAAATACATGCAAATAGTTTGTCCGCTGTTTTCTGGGAAAACTATTTGAGAGATATTAATGAAACTTCACACAAATGTTTAATGCATCAAGATCTGAAGTTGAGTTGATTCTGAGGTTCATTTGATTTTTCATTTCAGAGGTATGGCCCTTGTCCTTAAAAAATATGCAAATAGTTTGTCCGCTGTTTTCTGGGAAAACTATTTGAGAGATATTAATGAAACTTCACACAAAAATTTAATGCATCAAGACCTGAAAATAAATTGATTCTGAGGATCATTTGATTTTTCGTTTCAGAGTTATGGCCCTTGTCCTTAAAAAATAATGCAAATAGATTGTCCGCTGTTTTCTGGGAAAACTATTTGAGAGATATTAATGAAACTTCACAAAAATGTTTAATGCATCAAGATCTGATGCTGAATCGATTTTGAGGTTTATGTGATTTTTCGTTTCGGAGTTATTGCCCTTTTACTTAAAAAAAATGCAAATATATGCAAATAGTTTGTCCTCTGTTTTCTGGCAAAACTGTTAGACAGATATTAATGAAACTTCATACACATGTTTAATGCATCAAGACCTGAAGCTAAGTCGATTCTGAGGATCATTTGTTTTGTTGTTTCGAAGTTATGGCCCTTGCACTTAAAAAAAAATAATGCAAATCTATGCAAATATGAGGATGGCCATAACCTTTTCATTTGAAATGATATTTACTTCAATTTTTTATATGGTTAAACCTTAATATGAATTTTCACATATATTGCGGGGGTTTTGATATGTCATTTTATTCTAAAGTTATGGTCCTTGAACTTCGTGTGTTCGTTGCTTTGTTAGTCAGTCAACTTTTAGTTTGTCTGTTGTTTTCTGGGAAAACTATTAAAATGATATAAATGAAACTTAACACAAATGTTTTAAGCAACAAAATTTGAAGCTGAGTTTATTTTGAGGTTCATTCAGTTTGTCTTTACAGAGTTATGGCCGTTGCACTTTACAAAAATCTGCAAAAATGAGGATTAGCTGTAACTTTTTTATTTAATAAGATATTCACTTCATTTTTTTTAAAGAATAGTACGTATAAGGCATGTTGAATCGGAGAAAGTTTGCAAGTGGACGTATTATGTACCGTATGCGGTACTCTTGTTACTTAAAGGTGAAGTTCAACCTGAATGTTTATTTTGTTTTGAGCCTTATACCATTCAGCACATTCTTATTGAATTTGCTGATTTACACTTAATCAGAAATAGGTTCTTTCAAGCAGATCCCCTGATGGAACTGTTTGAACTGGTAGAAAAATCAACAATATTTGATTTTTTAAAAGCCATTAATATATATTCCGAACTTTAAAATGTATATCTTTAGAATGTTGATTATGTTTTGTCCTTATTTTGTTTACAGTCATGTTGATCGGGGCTGACATTTACATAATCTAGTGAGATTGTCTCTATTTGATTTCATCTTATATTTTTATTTACATTATTCATTCGGCTCTATATGACCATCAGTGTAGATGGGCCGTAAAACATCATTCATTCATTCATTCATTCAGACAGCACATTGACAAATTATCTGAACAACAAAAGATTCTTTTTGAGAATTCCTTTTCTGAATAAATGTATAGATTCCATTCACCTCCAAAGTATATTTAGAGACAAAAATGTAATTGACACTATTCCTAAATACTTCAAAAATACAGAACAACCTATTATCTTCTACAAATATAACAAACCCATCAGAAGTACAATTTTCAATTACAGTAAAACCCCTCTAATGCGACCACTTAATGAATAAACATGCGTGTCTTTATAAACAGGTGGTTGCTTAATGCAGGAGCTTTCTGCATTGCTTTTGTCCTGCATTAAGCGACCACCTGCATCTAGCACCCATAATGATACCTCGTTTAGGTGGTCGCATTAGCGGGTTTTTACTGTATAATAAAATTGCTGCCGACTTTAATATTACACTCCACTCTCGTTATGGCGAACTCGCTTGATACGAGTTTCTCGGTGTCACGAAATTTTTGTAAAGTCCCAACTTTTCTTCCTATATATTCTATATAAATTTAAGTTTTTAAGACGAATTCGAAATGACTACGTTTTCGATAAGTCGAAGTCATTTTCCATCCCCAAAGTGTTGTTTGCATGTACACACACATATATAAATGCACAGCCAAAAGTAAATGCAGTCTTTAAAATCGTTGGCTCGTGATATCATCTGATTGTAATATTTCAACAAATTTGAACATGTCCGGTTTTTAACAAAACATGACTCTTGATGCATTTCTTCCCAGCAGCTTACTAGCATTCGCATAATTGTATAGAAAACGTCTAGACGATGTATATTTAAGATCCGGATTATTCAAACTTGCCGTTTAATCGAGCACGGAGTGCCAATATCACCATAGTTGGTGATACATTTAAGTGAAGCATTCTAAAAGGACAATTTAACTTCACGTACGAGGAGGGGGGGGGGGGCAAACATTTCAAAGGGGGTCATTATATTACGACAAGGATGTCACCTTTTCCGTAATATATGGGCCCCCTGTCATAATATTATGACCCAGGGACGTAATATTATGACCGGGGTCGATGTATTACGGGGATCACTTTATTTCATTACACCGGCATCACCTGTTCGCAGTTGGGTGACATCACTAGTGTATTTGTAAATTAAAAAGCACTAGTGATGCCACCCAACTTTTAAGAATATACGCCCCACACCTTATGAAATCCTGGATCCGCACCTGGCGTCATCATAAAGTAGTATGCCCGTTCTGTCATCGCACAATCAAAGAGGGAAGCGTGATCGATTGTGTAGAGATGGACCACCAAACATGCATGTCGTTGCAATATCGTTTAAATCACGTTTACAATGATAGTTGCAGTCTTATAGATGTGTTTATTTCATTAAAATGCTGAAACAGGTGGATGATGATTAAGACTTAATGTTCATATTACAGCCATGTGGCTATCATAGTGTAATATTTATGAAAAGTAAATATGAGCAGTGCGTTTACAGTAAAATAATGATGTCGGGCACAGCAATACTTTGTTTTTATGCCCCCAACGGTGGGCATATAGTAATCGCATTGTCCGTCCTTCCGTCTGTCCGTCCGTCCGTCCGTCTGTCCTTCCATCTGTCCCAAATTCGTGTCCGGTCTGTAACTTCTTCATCTATCAATGGATTTCAATATAACTTGCCACAAATGTTAACTAGACAGAGACGATGTGTCGCGTTCAACTCCCAGGTCCATGGTTCAAAGGTCAACGGCACAGGGTACAAATTCTTTGTCACAAATTTCGTGTCCGGTCTGTAACTTCTTTATCTATCAATGGATTTCAATATAACTTGGCACAAATGTTCACCACACAAAGACGATGTGTCGGGTTTAACTCCCAGATCCATGGGTCAAAGGTCAAGGTCACAGGGTACAATTACTTTATCCCAAATTTAGTGTCTGGTCTGTAACTTTTTTTATATATCAATGGATTTCAATATGATTTGGCACAAATGTTCACCAGACAACGATGATGTGTCGCGTTCAACTCCCAGGTCCATGGGTCAAAGGTCAAGGTCACAGGGTACAAATACTTTGTCACAAATTTCGTGTCCGGTCTGTAACTTCTTTATCTATCAATGGATTTCAATATAACTTGGCACAGATGTTCAACACACAAAGACGATGTGTCGCTTTCAACTCCTAGGTCAATGGGTCAAAGGTCAAGGTCACAGGGTACAATTACTTTATCACAAATTTAGTGTCTGGTCTGTAACTTCTTTATATATCAATGGATTTCAATATGATTTGGCACAAATGTTCACCAGACAAAGATGATGTGTCGCCTTCAACTCCCTGGTCCATGGGTCAAAGGTCAAGGTCACAGGGTACAATTACTTTGTCACAAATTTCGTGTCCGGTCTGTAACTTCTTTATCTATCAATGGATTTCAATATAACATGGCACAGATGTTCACCAGACAAAGACGATGTGTCGCGTTTAGCTCCCTGGTCCATATGTCAAAGGTCAAGGACACAGGGTACAATTACTTGTTTATCTGTGAATGGATTTCAAAGTAACTTGGCACAAATGTTCACCACACAAAGACGATGTGTCAACTCCCTGGTCCATGGGTCAAAGATCAAGGTCACAGGATACAAATTTTGGGGGCATTTGTCACGTGACTGTGACATCTCTTGTTGTATACTCTTATTAGTTATACTTGGTGAAAATGGGATTTATTATTTCACCACTCGATTCTTATCTAAAGATCACATTGGGCTGAAACAGAAACTCGATTTTTCAAGCACAAAGAAGAACAAAGTATATGATTTTAAAGATACTCGAGCATTTGACTATCATACGAGCCGGACAAACAAACTAGTATACCATAACATAATAGAAGTAAACAAATCCCCCGATGAACTCCTTGCAATGGCTGAGAGTCAATGTTCTTATCTGATGGCTTTGAGGGACGCCTTGGTAATAATATGTTCCAGATCGCCAGTCTGATAGGAGTGGCAACCAGACATGGTTATACGCCAGTCATTGATAACAGGGCATGCCTTTTCGAAATATTTGAAATAATGAATGGTGTCCATTTTAATATCATTAACAGTCAGATCATCAAAGTGCCGCTTTGTTGTGTGTACAACAGACAGGTAAATGATTTAAACTACACAAAGAATGTGACATTAATATGATTTTGGCAGTCCTGGAAATACTTCGAGGGAGCAGAAGAAACGGTAAAGCAAGCATTCAAATTTAAATATATTATTATGGTCAATGTGCAACGTTATCTAACTAAATTAAGCAAGGATGGTGTGGTAACTGTTGGCATCCATGTGAGACGAGGCGATTTTCTACCAGTCCCTTTGATGATAGGGTAATGGATATGACCCTATTAACATCATGTGACCACGCTATTATTACATCAGGCTCATATGGGTGGAGGATTGGCTGGCTATCGAAGGGGAGCGTTGTGTATTATCTGGGTTTCTCGAGGAAAGGTAGCTGGTTTGAAACTCAGTTTAACTCGTCAGGAAATTATGACGACTATTATCCAAGAGACTGGATCGGATTAGATTGATTACATCTTACTTGGGAAATACACAATACAAAGGAGCAACGCGTGCCTTAATCCATGAATGCAAATTACGCTCGTTTACGTTTTTGCCAACGGAGAAAATCCAGACCATATAGTTGCAACTTTCCTATGGATACGAATTTTGCACCACTGGTCGCCGATTTGTTTTTGTACTGCTATGCGAGAGATTTCATGTTACGTTCAAATCCACAGTCACAAGAATGTTATAAAAGCATGCAATGAAACTTCCCGATATTTGGATGATATTTTTAACTTAAGATAACCCTTTCTCTGATGCTCTGATTCCTACAATTTCCCCAAAAGAGCTCAAATTGAATAAAGCTAACCCTTCCGACACTTGTGCAGCTTTTCTTGATCTAGACCTTAAAATTGACAATGAAATGATTTCTTCTAAAATATATGACAACAGAGATGATATTGATTTCAGTATTGTAAATTTCCCTCATGTTGACGGAGATGTTCCCCGTGTCCCATCTTACGGGGTTTATATATCTTAAGGGGCCGTCACACCATGACGTTCTGTCAGCGTTCTCTGAACATTTCAATCGTTCAATTTTTGAGCGTTCTAGAGTGAAGATGACACATCTGGCGAGTGATAAACGTGTACCTAACGCATGACTGGCGTGTGTCTTACGCGCGAGAAGCGTGTAACAGCGACCACGTAAGATACCCCTGAAAACCATTAGCGTGTGCTGACGTGCCACTGGCGCACAACGACGATTTGTGAACGTTAGACGAGCGTGTTGAACGTGTGACTAACGTGTGAATAACGACAGAATAGCGTTTTGACGTTCGTTTGACTTTAGTCACACGCTGCTTGCGCTAGGGGACCGTTCTAAAGCACTATCAAAATAGTTCATATTGAAGACATCGTGCCTATTTGAGCTAAAGCAATTGAAAGAAATAATATGCAACAGGTGTAGCTCTTTCGGCACGTTTCAGTTATTGACATTCAGATTAATAGTTGTAGAGAGACACTTTGACGTATGTTTTAAAATCCAACGTTGACCAAATATTGATTAGGTTAATCTTTACACAAAGGCTAGAGATAAAACCAAACTGTGTGTTCAAGCCCTCATATATAACCATACCAATACTGGTGTTACTTTGATAGCAGTTTTCTAAACACCAGTCGTTTACACAAGTGCAATGTGCAGGCCCTTATTTAAAGTTGTCGTTATACTTTGCATACCTATATAGGATCTACAAATTTGAGCTATAACAAAGGCATGCATTTAAGTGAAATCCTAATGCATACATGTATTGATTTTCTTCCATTCAAATATTTTTCCGTCTAATAATGTTGTTTTGCTGATGTTAGATTAGTTGTAATTAAACTCAAGATTGTCGGCCTGGGGATAGTGGAATTGCTGTTTAGATAAATATATATGTATGTGTGTCTACATGGGCTAAATATACTGAAGTATTAAGGCCTAGGTTTCTGTCATGTTTTGTTATCTCAATATTCTTCTTTTACTAACACAAACTTTGGACATGGCAGCCAGCTATGTACACATGTTAGAATGCATTTGTTTACAATCCATGCTTTTGCCAGTATATTTGCCCATATACCTTCACGATTTTACCTCAACGATGCTAGAAACAATTATCCAGGACCCTGGGAGAGGGTGAGGTGCATGCCTGAAGCCTTCCATAGCATTGGTGCGTATCCAAGAATTAGGACCAGACACGCCCCTGTAGACATTCTGTCAACACGAAAACAAAAGCAAGCATGTTCTTAATCATTGACTAAATATGAAAAAAACAGTCGAACAGTGAGAGTCACAAACAAAAGGACGCCGCACCAAACATCACCAAACAAGAAACGGCACAACCACAAGAAAAAACTCAACAGGACGCATATTAAGACGTGAAACATTAAACATTAAGCATATTAAATAACAAAGTTGACCAGATGGGGTGAAAGCTGGAGTAGCATGGTCGCACCGTCTTTCGAACCTCTTAATCTTGACCAGGAACAGAAAACGTTTGCCGTGAATATTGAAGAAAATAATAAATCAGCAATTCAAAATAATCTTTTATACATACCTGGAAACAATTAAGTAATTTTATCCTCATCTATTAATCCCAAACAGTCGAGTGTTTTTCACCACTCACATAACAAAAACAAAAATGGCGGCCAAAAAAGAGCATCTGCTTTTCGAACCTTTTTTTCAGAATTTTTTTACTGTAACATAAAAAAGTATAGTCACATGATTTCATCATGAGCACGTGACCTTTGCATAAGCCGAAGGGGTCAGAGCTGTCAAACATTTTCAATGTGGTACTCTTTTCAATTTATGTTGATATTCTGTATTTTTCTGAGTTAACTTAATAAAGTAGAATCTAATAAGAGTTTTCTCATGTCTATCATAGTTGACGGATAAATTGACTGTAATGACCTGTTTATGACGCATATTTCGTTTTTAAATTGTGTTGTTTACTGATAAAGCACCGGTACTCATGAATTGATGACGTAGTGCGCACTTGCGCAACACAAAACATTGAAAGGTTCGAAAAGCAGGTTGGGTTCGAGAGAAGGCGGGTCAACGATACCGTCTTGAAATGTCTACTAGGGGCTTAAACCTGGTTTATGGGTACCCAACCTCGCACTTATCCCACTACACAACATGAGTAACGATGTCAAGAATAAATAATTTTAAAATAAACTCAAATGGTAAACAAGCGACGTCATCATTTAAATGACATCATAATTTTAAAAGTACGAGAAAAGTACATGAAACATTTCGCCACCGATATTTTAAAATAAATCGGAAGAAAATATAAATACAAGTGGACACTTAGTGAATTAAGAATGAAAGTCCCGCCCAATCCCGAACTCTTAACAATTAAATCGATTTTTTTTAATTTCCGGCTTGATGATTGGTCGAAAATCCTAGCCAAACTCTAAATATGTACAACTGCTTTATTTCAAAAAGAATAAACATCGTAAACATGTACTCGGTGACCATTCAGAGACCAGGGTAATTGTGTAGAAGTCATTTTGGGTACAACAGATCCAGCTTCCTCCCTCCGTAAACGGGTTTAAGAGGATGTCTTCATAGAGCATTGAGTCTTTTCTGTCTTCGCACAAGCAAAGAGGAAAGCGTAATCACCAACTGTAAAGAGGTCGACCACCAAGCATGTAGTGTGTTGCAATATAGAGGGGTTATAAATTTTGAAAGGAGGTGATCCCCCGAGAGCAAAAATTGCAACACAAAAAGAGAAAATTGCAGACTCGGTTTTATTGAGTCAGTTCATGAACAGTAATTGAAAGTGCAACACTGCTCACGCCCCCTAGCACCGGCTTAAGCGGTATTCAATTTTCAGAACTAGAAGTACTGAAATTCATGATCTCGAAGGATCAGAAGGTATCACAACACAGAATGAAATACGGGGCGACGTTTTACGGCCGCCACACAAGAACTTAAACACCTGCTGTTGTGAATATTATAAATTCTGAAAGGAGGTGATCCCCCGAGAGCAAAAATTGCAACACAAAAAGAGAAAATTGCAGACTCGGTTTTATTGAGTCCATTCATGAACAGTAATTGAAAGTGCAACACTGCTCACGCCCCCTAGCACCGGCTTAAGCGGTATTCAATTTTCAGAACAAGAAGTACTGAAATTCATGATCTCGAAGGATCAGAAGGTATAACCCTTTTTAATGAATTGTTGTATACGTTTGACAAAGTATCAAACTATGTGTGTCTAACAATTTTTTGAAGTTTGTAAACGACATCAGCGTAAAATTCCGGATGTGAAAATAAGTATGTACATTACAATTGTATTTGCTGATGAGCAAAACATTACGGTGGTAAACTTAAGAAAATGTCTTACGAAGTTTGTCATATCTGCAGCCCTGTACGTCTTAGTACTCTTTCAGTGATAATAAGGTTGCGATTGTTAAAATAATCAACAGAAGAACAAGCTCTAGATAAACGAATAAGCTGAGAAATGTAAACACCATAACATGAAGAAATCGTTCCAATGTTTATAGATGAATTTAAATATAAAAAGGCTGCAGCTATGTCAGAACCATTTGCCTTATTTAGCTTGAGTTCTTTAGGGTAGATTGAGGTTATCAACGTTTTTGTTCCTGCTGATAAGGCATCGAATAATGTGATTATTATTTGACGATTACATTATATCGATGTCTTGAAGCAGGAAATTATTAATACCAAGTCATACATTTCAGTTACTACTGACGAAAAGACCACCGTTTCAGACCATGTCAAAAAGTGTGAACAACTTGGAACCGATATTAGAATTACACAACATAAACTTCCTACAATGTATTGGTTACCAAAACTACATAAAAACCATATAAAGCGCGTTTCATTGCAAATTCTAGTTCATGTACAACTACTGAATTGTCTATACTTTTGACTTCTTGTTTAACGAAGGTAAAGGAACATGTAAAATTCTACTGTGATAAGACTTATGAAAATTCTGGAATAAATCTCTTCTGGTCTATTAAGAACTCTTCAGAAGTCTTAAACAAGCTTAAGAACAAAAGGTATCTTACATCCACTGTAAGCACGTACGATTTTCCTACTCTGTACACAACTCTTCCTCATATTTTAATTAAGGATAAGCTTACCAACTTAATCCAGAAAGTATTTGCCCGGGAAAAACATCATTCCTGGCATGTAATGCTGAAAAAGCTTTCTTTACTGAGGAGCAAATGAAATATTACACTAATTGGACGTGCTCAGAAGTTTGCGAATCACTAACCTTTCTTTTGGATAACATATTTGTACGTTATGGGAATGCTATATACCGTCAGGTAATTGGTATTCCTATGGGTACGAATTGTGTACCACTTGTCGCAGATTTGTTTTTGTTCTGCTATGAGAGATATTTCATGTTGCGTTTGAATCCTCAATCACAAGAAGATGTTATAAAAGCCTTCAATGAAACTTGTCGATATTTGGATGATATTTTTAACTTAGATAACCCTTTCTTTGATGCTCTGATTTATCCTAAAGAACTCAAATTGAATAAAGCTAACCCGTCCGACAATTTTGCAGCCTTTCTTGATCTAGACCTTAAAATTGATAATGGAATGATTTCTTCTAAAATATATGACAAAAGAGATGATTTTGATTTTAATATTGTTAATTTTCCTCATCTTGACGGGGATGTTCCCCGTGCTCCATCTTACGGGGTTTATATATCTCAACTTATTCGTTTTGCTAGAGCTTGTTCATCTTTTGACGATTTTAACAGTCGAGATCTCATTTTAACTGAAAAACTGCTTAAGCAAGGATATAGATACCATAAACTAAGAAAAACTTTCTCTAAATTTTACTATCGAAATCTCACGCTTATTGGCAAGTACCAATGTAATCTCAAGGCGCTTCTGCGACACGGTATTTCACATCCTGGATTTTATGGTGATGTGATTTACAAACTTCGTAAAATTATTGGGCATACCCATTTTCTCACTTTGTTCATCAAATATGTTAAAAAATTCATTAAAAAGGGATATGATCCTGTAGTACTACAACATACTGCATGTTTGGTTGTCAACCCTTTTACAGTTGGCAATCACGCTGTCCTCTTTGCATGTACGCCGACAAGAAAGGTTTAGTACTCTATGAAGGCGACCTCTTAAATCCAGAAACGGAAGGAGAACGTCGGATATCTGTACTATTTCGTTTTTGTCGTACCCTTTATTACTTTTCTACAGTTACTCTTGTTGCAGCTCAATCATTGAGTACACTAGCGATATGTGGATACAGTTTGTTCACTTAAATGTTTTCGTTATACATGCACTTTACCACTGTATTTGCCATCGCGCTTGTTGTAGTTTGTCGGAGAGGAGATACGTTTATTTACATTGTTTGTCTTTTAGGGTCGGGATTGAATAAGTGTGAGGTTGGGCGCCCATAAACCGGTTTAACCCCCCAGTGACTTTTGTCACTGACCGTTCCAATGCGGTACTTCCATCTTCCCCCTATTGTATGTTTGTTTTGTCTTTGTGCGTCTCTTGATGTTTTTATAGTTATGTACATGTGCTGTTTCCTTGTGTTGCTGTTCGGGCGACTGTTTGTTCTGTATGTGGTGTTTCCTGCATGACTCATTTTTGTACTTTTATCAATATTAAATATGTCGTCTAAATAACATGCATGATTTTCACAGTTGTTATGCTATGTTTTACATATTGTCATGTGTTTACCGTCTGCTTTTGTAGGAAAGTCCGGCGGGGATACCTTTATTTATTTACACTATTTGTAAAGCTAGGGTGACTTTGAGAAAAGTGTGAGGTTAGGACGTCCGTAAACCGGTTTAAACCCCCAGTGGTGATTTTGCTACCAAGTCGGTACTCTCTTTGTCACCCTTACTTTTGTTTGTCTTGTGTATTTGTACTTGTGCTTTGTTCATGTATGGAATGTTTATCTCTAGCACTTGTGCGTTTGTTAATGTATTCTCTGTTCATCTCGTGTATATGCGTCTTTGAGTGTGTAGTTGCGCGCGCACGTGTGTGTATGTGTGCGTGTGTGTGTGTGTGTGTGTGTGACATGCTATCTATCGATGTTTTAGTGTTGGTTGCGTCTTGTATGTGGCTTTGCCTGCTTGACGTCACTACTTTTTCATTGAACGCTTTTTGTAGTTATATGCGCGAATCCATATTTCTCAAGGGGGGTAGGGTCTCCGGGTCGGACCGAACCCTTACTATGACAGACATGCATCTAGCCATTTTTCGCAAGGGGTATCCGACCGATTCGTTACTATGACAAACATTTTCTTTCCTTCTTTTCCGGAGGAAGCGCTCCGCATATACGTTGTACAAAAACAAATTTACTAAATACATTATGCCCCCGATATGACTTTGACCTTGATCTATGACATTGACCTTAATGTTCGCCTGCATAAGTTGCACATGCATGCCAAAAGTACAAATATGAGTCATGCAGGAAACACCACATACAAAACAAACAGCCGCCCGAACAACACCACAACAAGAAAACAGTAAAGGTTCATAACTACCAAAACACAAAGAGACACACACAGACAAAACAAACAAACAATAGGGGGAAGATGGAAGTACCGCCCTGGAACGGTCAGTGACATTAGTCACTGAGGGTTTAAACTGGTTTAGGGGCGCCCAACCTCACACTTATTCCACCTCCACGCCAAAAGACAAACAATGTAAATAAACGTATCCCCTCTCCGACCAATCTACAACAACCACGATGGCAAATACAGTAGTAAATTGCATGGAGAACGGAAACATATTTAAGTGAAACACATCGTATCCACCTATCGCATGTGTACTCAATGATTGAGCTGCAAACAGAGTAACTGTAGAAAAGTAATAAAGGGTACGACAAAAACGATACCCGACGTTCTTCCGTTTCCGGAATTAAGAGGTCGCCTTCATAGAGTACTAAACATTTCTTGTCAGCGTACATGCAAAGAGGACAGCGTGATTGCCAACTGTAAAAGGGTTGACAACCAAACATGCAGTATGTTGTAGTACCATAGGATCATATCCCTTTTTAATGGTGTTTTAATGTATTTAGTGAACAAAGTGAGAAAATGGTTATGTCCAATAATTTTACGAAATCACATAACCATAAAATTCAACGCGCTTTATATGCTTTTTATGTAGTTTCGGTAACCAATACATTGTAGGAAGTTTATGTTGTGTAATTTTAATATCGGCTCCAAGTTGTTCATACTTTCTAACATGGTCTGAAACGATGGTCTTTTTGTCAGTATTATCTGAAATGTATGACTTGGTATTAATAATTTCCTGCTTCAAGAACGGAAATCCTGTAAACTCTTTTTAAGATGTCTAAAATCTAATTCTAGGTTTAGGTGGAAGAAGGTGTTCATTAGAGCTATTTGTCAATTATATCAAACATTAGTTTTTCCAATGTGAAAGAGCATTAGACTCAACATATTCTTTACGACACCATTTAATACTAAAAGTTTGTAAAACGTCAGCAACCTGGCCTCGACAAGAGTTAAAATATATCAAGGATGGTACTCTATATGTTGGACCTTTATTAAGAAGAGATCGTAGACGTTTATCTTTAATTATTTCGAAGTTACCAGTAATCACATGACCAGCCGGAGAATAGCAAAACTTTGAGGTGGCGCAATCTCAATTATCAGGAATATTATCATCAATATTAAGGTCGGCAACAATCTTATTATAGTTAAAAATTGTATTTCTGATGGGTTTGTTATATTTGTAGCAGATAATTGGTGGTTCTGTATTTTAAAGTATTTAGGAATACTGTCAAGTACATTTTTGTCTGAATATAATCTGGAGGTCAATAAAATCGATACCTTTATTGATAAAAGGGATATTCATAAAGAATATTTGGTGTTCTGATAATTTGTCAATGTGTGGTCTGAGAACATGTAGAGTAAAGCTTTGTACGAGTATCAAACTAGCCATTCCTTTGAGAGGATCTGGTCTAAAAATGATTTTATCGGCTTGCTCGTTTTCTGTTAATGAAGATATTGTTAAGAAAGAAAGTCTAGAAAGCATGGATGTTTACCAGAAGTTATACGTAAAGTATGTAGATCAAGAATAGTCATCTCCATACGAGATCTTCGTTTAATATTACCATTGGACGAATTCCATGTGATCGAGGTTTGTGTTGCCTTATAGAAAAAATGTAAAAATGTCTATATCAGGAACTTTGAAATATTCCCAGTCTAGTAAAAGTAAATATTATCATTTAAGCCTAAAGGAAACGTTGTTTGCAAATTCTAAATCAAATTTAATTCAGATATAAATCTAGCTTTAGGTTTAAAACTGCTAGTAGCATCCTAATCATATAATACATGTTCGACACGTTGGACTAAAACATCTTTAAAAGAGTGGCCAGACTTCCTAAAATGTTGGAACAAAAAAAATCTTTAGTTTATGATTACAATATGCGTGCTCCCTGAATCTTGTCTTCAAGGCAGGGCCTGTTTGACCAACGTATTGCATACCGCAACTAGGGGCGTTTCAAGATAAAACATAAATAATGTTGACAGTAGAGCAATCCACGTCTTAATTATTTGACATTAAATGCCCTACCATTAACTATTGATTTTATGGTCGAGTTACACAAAATATTCCTACAACATATGCAACTCTTAGCGTAGCACTTTTTGATAATCGGATACACTGTGCCGTTTTTATACGGACCGTTTATGAATAGAAGAAACTTGTTGAATAGCAGAATTTAAAGGTGAAAGCACAACTATCGGTCCATTGTAAAAACATTTATTGATCGAAAGAGATGGTATGTGGTATGCCGACTGAATGTTACGTTGTTTTAACCCTTCTCTTACTGAATTTTAAAATACATTTCTCCTTCTTTACCCATGCCCTGTTGTATAATTACATTTATCTTCACTGTGTATAAGTATTTCGCTGTGCAATCACTGCTGTGGAGTGCACTGGTTGCACAATCAACCTGTAAATAGCGCAGACCCTGATGAAACAGCTCCTGCAGGAGCTTCTCATCTGGGTCTTCACTATTTACAGGTAGGTGTATTGACGTGAACAGCAAGCGAAGTGTTAAATGTACGTAAGGTTGAACTGAAGAGAAAATAGATGTTTGGGTACTTGTACAGAAGACACACAGAGTGCATATTTATACTAGATTTGGGTTCTATTAAAGGTATTTTAGATTTTTTCATATATAACTGTACATAATTTGACCTTTGAGCTTGATGTATGACCTTGACCTTTAATAAGTCACGGGTGTAAAAATAATGCAAGAAATATTGAGTATGGTTACCCTTTCCTTCATATAATTGCCATCTGATCAGGATCTTCTGTTTGCTTATGACATGTTACAGTTCTGATTCTCCAGCTTTTGCCTAAACAGAAAAGTTTACAGTATGAAAACTCGGCTAACAAATATTCATGATGTTATTTCTTACATGAATATTGAAAAGGTAAAGGGTTAATCTAAAGGACTGAACACCACATTAAAATATTCCACTCTTTATTACCAATATCGCTTGAACAACTCAATTCAATAATTAAGACATATACCGGTATTCAAGGCGGTCATTATCAATATCGCTTGAACTACATATACAGTAAAACCCCGCTAATGCGACCACCAAAAAGGGGCATAATTCTGGGTGGCTGAGGCAGGTGGTAGCTTAATGCAGGACGAAAGTTATGCAGAAAGCTCCTATAGGAGCTTTCTGCATAACTTTCGTCCTGCATTAAGCAACCACCTGCTTTAGACGACATCAGTGGCTGTTTATTAAGTGGTCGCATTAGCGGAGTTTCACTGAGGACATATTCAAGGCAGTCATTCATTGTAAACCTCTCTGGTCTACAAACCAATTTTGCTTACTGATAAAATTCAAGGAAAGGTATGAACATAAGACCCTGAAATTGATCAGATCTATTTAAATTGTCACCTAGGACATACATTAAAGTCCCTCTTAACTGAAAGTTGAAATTAATATTAATGCTGCTCTTTAAGATAGATGGCAGCTTAATGCAGGATGAAAGTCATGCAGAAGGCTCCAAAAGGAGATTTCTGCATGACTTTCGCATTGCATTAAGTAGCCACCTGCCTAAAAAAGACTAAAATTCTTCATTAAAATTCCAGTTACCCTTTACTCCATAAATATGCCTTTGCAACAAAGTAGACCAAGATCAGACGGCTCCTATAGGAGCCGTCTGATCAGGGACTGATGTTTGTTTATGGAATTATATAGATCTTATTCTACAGTTTCTACTATTATTCCACCGGCATACAGAGCAGACCCAGATCAGACTGTTCCTATAGGAGCCATCCGATCTGGGTCTTCTCTGTTTGCAAAGGCACAGACAAGTGTATTTATCGAGTAAAGGGTTAAATAACAAATCTGCAGTTGACAGAGACCAACGATTTCCAACATTGGGAATATTCCATCTTAAAATGTGTATATCTGGCAACAATTAAACAGTAAAACATGTTTGAAACAACTACTTCCTCATCTAACATAGAAATCTTGAAGAGCCTTCGAAAGAACATGTCATCAGCCGGCAGAAGTGTGATGAAAAATGTGTGATGAAAACATAAGAAAAACTGTCTTGCAGATGATGGAGATGTGATGTGATCCTTAGATGTCATCCTTGCTACATATGGTAAAACTAGAAATGTGTCCATAGGACAATGATGCTCCCACTTCAGATTTTTTGTCACAGAAAGAAAGGGCCATAATCATGTATGCAACAACTGAAGTGATTTTTTTTATTTTTGCAAATAAAGGGCTGCAACTCCTACATGACTGAAGCTATTTACATGGCTATCAAACTTGACAAGCTATAATGGCCAGAAACATGTGTGTAAAGTTTGGTCAGGATATGACGACTACTTTCCAAGAAAGAGTCCGGACAATATATTTTTAAGTCCTTTTTGCACATAAAGGGCCGCAACTCCTAAATGCCTAAAGCAATTTACATGGCTATCGAAAATGACCGGGATATAATGGCCATAAACATGTGTGTAAAGTTTGGTGTAGATTGGACAAATACTTTCCAAGAAAGAGTCGGGACAAGATAATTTTAAAGTCACTTTTTCAAATAAAGGGCCACAACTCCTAGACGACTGAAGCATTTTTACATGGCTAGAGAACTTCACCAGGATATAATTGGCACAAATATGTATGTAAATTTTGGTGAGGATTGGACATATACTTTCCAAGAAAGAGTCCGAACAAGATATTTTTGCAAATATAGGGCAGCATCTCCTGAACAACTAAAGCGATTTACATAGCTATCGAATTTGACCAAGATATAATGGCCACAAACATGTGTAAAGTTTGGTGTGGATTGGACAAATACTTTTCATGAAAGAGTCAGAACAAATTCTTCTAGATATGCTCATGGACGGACATATGGACAAGAGCAACCCTATATGCCACAACCTTGTGGGGGCATAACTTAATACTGGAGAAAAGTAATGCAGAAAGCTCCTTAGGAAATTTTCTACATTATATCTGATATGCATTAAGCTACCACATGCCTTAAATACCAAAATACTCAATTTAAATCAGAGCTGCGTGTCCTTATGCTACTTAACATTTACACAAAGTTTAATAGAAAAATATTAATGATACTTGCAGGGTGGCATGTTCTTATGCACTAAACATTTAAACAAAGTTTAATCATACAAAAATTCCAAACATTTTCTGAGAATGGTTATGGACAGGCAAAAACGTAACATTTTTCACAAAAATAAAGAGCCATAGGTCACTGTAAATAATACTTCAATGTGGCATGTCTTTATGCTACTTAACCCTTTCCTCCATATATACGCCTTTCTACGCCTCTATAAAAGTCACTTTATGAAACCATTGTGATAAATAGAGCATTTGATCCTATAGGAGCAAATGCTCTATTTATCACAGTGTTTTCAAACTACAAAATTCTAAAATTTTCCTTATATCTAGTGAATGCTCCTTTTGGGTAGATTTATTCAAAGTGGTTGGATCTAAAATAGTCTATGAGGGAATGGGTTAATATTGACACCACCAAGTTCCACAGAAAAACTCCAAATAGTTTCTGACTGATGGACAACAAAGGAATTTTTTTTGACAGTTAGAGTATCACATTATATAAGTATCAAATTATATAAGTCCATAGGCAAACAGAGCAAACTCAGATCAGATGGCTCCTACAGGAGCCATCTGATCTGGGTATACTCTGTTTGCAAATGTGTGTTGATATGAAGGAAACGGTTTACGGGTTAAGAGACGTTTTACTGTACATTGTATACTTTCACTACAATGCAACAAGAACAAGTCTGGCCAGATGTTGGCTGACTTTACCATATTTACTCCTAGCTTTTATCATTTTGTTCAATGGCGAAATGCATATTGACATATCTATCTTCAGCCAATATGTTGTGATTGTTTCAAACTCATTTCTATCACAGAAATATAAAAATTCAACTAATAAACAAAACAAATACACAGATGAGTTTATGGAAATACAGGGTATTACATGAGTGTTCATTACAAATTGTTTTCATGAAACGGGTTTACTATAATAATATGATGTGAGGTTAAGTGAGTGTAATATTCATTATAGTACATGAGTTTCAGGAAAACAATTTGAAATGAACACATATGTAAGATTCTTTTTATCACATAACCCTTGAAAAGTGTCACAGAAAGTGAAACAGACAATATCTGACTGCTGTTTCAGCCGTTGTTTACAGCACAGTACAGCCAGATTCAAACTGCTCATTTGCATAAAAAATTCACTAGTCCTTTTCTGCGATTTACAGCATTCTGTTTTGGGACTCCAACACGGCAGATTATGTGATAAAACCGGTTTTTGGACATTTGCAAATAATGGCTTACGTAGAGACCATTTTTGATCAGTTGTATGGTGTTCCTATGAAAGAACAGCACTCTGAAATACCATCACAATCAGTGCACTGTATCCATGCTTATAAAGCTTTTTAGTTGAGTCTGAGTTCGTTCTCAAGTTTTTGATTGGTCAGATTTGAACCTTTGGCTCAAATCTGACCAATCAAAAGCTTGAGAACAAACTTTATAAGCATGGACCCTGATCCTGAACCTGGGTAGACGTTACATTCTAACGTGGTGACAGATGTTGGTTTAACATTGTTTACAGAATGCAAAGAAGAGAATTGTGCACTATCAACTAACTGCAATTGCATTTCTATTAAATGGATTCAGAGTGGCTGCTAAAGAACATTGATATAACAATAATTATTGTTGAGGCAAATGAGTAATTTTGCATAAAATTCACATCCATCCAAGATATAAATAATTGTATCCTTTCCATTAGCATTTATTCTATATTTAGTTCACATGTCCCCAACCCAGATCTGCTTTCATGACCTTGACCTTTGACATGTGACCTTGAAAATGGGGAATAAACATGCAAAATTTAGTCATTATGTGTACGAAAGTTTGTTCTGTATCATGTTCACAATATTTCACTGAAGATCTGCCTTCTGTGACCATGACATATGGCCTTACAATTTATTACAGAGCAACATCTTATCAAGGGAAACAAACATACAAAGCTTGTTGATTCTCTGTATCATAAGTTTGTGTAAAAAGTTCATAAGTTTTTTAAATATGTCTCATGTAACTTTCATCTTGGAACTATGACCTTGAAACTCGATCATGGTGCAACTTTTGATCATGTGAAACAAACATCCAACATTTGATGATTCTTTGTTAAATGATTTGCTATGTATCATGGTGACATGTTTGGTTTTTTCTAAAGCTGCCTCCTGATGATTCTTTGTTCGATGATTTGCTGTGTATCATGTTTACTTTTTTCAGGATCTGCCTCCTGTGAACTTGATCTTTGACCTTGAAAATCAATAGGGTGGATGGTCTCATCATGGGGAATAAGGAGGCAAGATCATTTGATCCTGTGTTCCATGACTTGTTCTGCATTGTTTTTGCCAGGTATATACACAGCCACACATGGACAGATGCAATGCTATATCCAAGAGCAGTAGATAAAGGTGCACATTAATCCTTTCCCTGTTCTATGTTTATTCCAAATTCCAGTACCTACTGAATATTCATGGACAAAATAGTTAGAAATATTGAAGGTGGAACACTGTAGCCATTTTAGAAAATAAAGAAACAGATCTATCAAATTCTATGAGCAAACAGAGCAGACCCTGATCAGACGGCTCCTCTAGGAGCCGTCTGATCTGGATCTACTATGTTTGCAAATGCATGAAAACATGCTTATATAAGGGAAAGGGTTAAATACTAAAATCGTCATTTCTCCACCAAATCCAATCCTGTGACCTCTCTTTAAAGTTGGCTTGAAGAGTTAATTCTAAAGAATGGTCAAAACATAGGGTTTAATCTAGAAACTAGAAGCCAGAGAGGGCCCTGTAATCAAGGGCAGATAACTCTAAACATAGTGATCTGATTCAAACCAAACACTACAGGTGTCTTCCTCTGATGATACTAAGCATATGCTCTTAATATGAAACCAATATGTCGAGTACTGTTTGAGTTATCACGTCACTTCAAAAGTGTTGACGAATGGATGGACTGACAGAAAATGTGATTCCTATAAGGCTCCTGCATTTTCAATACTAATAAAGGAGCCATTTTTGAAAATGTTTTAACCCTCATCCCGCCATATAATTTTATCACTCTGTCCTCTTTGAATATTTATTAGGCAAATCTTTAAAAAAATATACAAGATATGTTGAAATGATTTCCTAGGCAAAGCATAGAGCATGCAGGCATGGATTTCCTATGGCAAATAGTGCAGACACAGATGAGAAAGCTTCTATAGGAGCTCTCTCATCTGGGTTTACACTGTTTGCAAATGCAACTATAGTTGTGACTGGCGGGCTATGGGTTGATTTACACATATTATCCCTTTCCCTCATAGAAACGTGTTTTCACGCATTTGCAAACAGAGTAGACCAAGATCAGACGGCTCCTAGAGGAGCCGTCTGATCAGGGTCTGCTCTGTTTGCTTATGAAATTAGATAGAACTGTTTCTTTGCTTTCTAAAATGTGTACAATGCTCCACCTTCCAGATTTCTTTATCACTATTTTGTTAATGAATATTCAGTAGGTATTGAAATTTGGCCTAAATACAGAACAGGGAAAGGGTTAACTAGTCATCTGATATCTGTTGCAAGGCGTTAATAAGGTCTCCAAGCTAGTTTCTCATAAAGTATTATAAAGTATTGTAATATAAAAGAACTTAGCACATAGTAACAGGTGTTTTAGCTATCACAATATTGATGATCACAGATGATTTAACATGTCATGTAACAACACAGATGCACATCTTTAACCCTTTCCTCCATAAATAATCATGTAAGAAATAATGGCATCATGAATATAAACTAGATGCACTTGCCTAAATGGCCTTTAAACACATCAAATTTTGGCCATGACAGAAACTGTAGAAATAGACCTATATTATTTCCTAAAGCAAACAGAGCAGACCCTGATCTGACGGCTCCTATAGGAGCTGTCTGATCTGGGTCTACTCGTTTTCAAAGGCGTAGGAAGGCATATTTATGGAGCAAAAGTTGAGAAGGCTAGAAGTGGCAAGGCTTACACTACTGCCATTGAAAGGGCAATTGCTTTCAACAACTGAGTTTCTTGCCTACAAACATTTTCCACAATAAAATCAGTTATTATAAAACCACTGAAGGTGTATAAAATAGTATCTGTACCAATATTTATATCTTTTACCCGTGAATTAATAGATTGACCTTTCATCAAATGAATTTTAATTCAATTAAGTTCTGTATGCGAATGTTTTTGAAGAACTGTAAAAACATTATATATACATCCATAAAAAACAGAGCGGACTACAGGAGCTGTCTGATCTGGGTCTGTTCTGTTGCCAAGGTGTATACATGTACATGAAATATTGGATTAACCCTTTCCCTGATGAATATTCATGCAGGAAATAATGATGTGATGAATATTAATAAGATTATTTTTTATAATGGCATATGAATACAGGATATTTTGGCTCAGACAGAAGCTGTAGAATCAGATCTACATTACACCATAAGCAAACAGAGCAGACCCTGATCAGACAGCTCCTTTAGGAGCCGTCTGATCTGGGTCTACTCTGTTTGCAGATGTGTCAAAATGCGCTTACATAAGGGAAAATGTTAAACCATTCCCTTATAGACTATTTTTAGACCCAACCTCTTTGAATAAATCTACTAGAAAGAAGCAATTTTTAGAGCGAGTGAGGTTTTACGTCCAACCAACAGTATTTCAGTTATTTGCAGACGGCAGAATTATACAGTTTTGGAACAAATGTGATAAATAGTTTTGATACCAATATGATAAATATTTTTGAAACCAATATGGTAAATAGAGCATTTGCTCCATAGGAGCAAATGCTC
The DNA here is from genome assembly GCA_963576725.1 of Azorinus chamasolen. Classification (NCBI taxonomy): domain Eukaryota; kingdom Metazoa; phylum Mollusca; class Bivalvia; order Cardiida; family Solecurtidae; genus Azorinus; species Azorinus chamasolen. Next base: position 101,827,822 of record OY755235.1, on the reverse strand, counting down.
TATTTATCACATTGTTTTCAAAACATGATTTTTACAGAGGCAAAATGTCAAAAGGGGTCAATATGAGGTCATGGGTTAACAAAGAATCTACACTGGTCATACCTACTCAGCCAAATCAACCTCCTCTTTATGCTCTGAGCAAACTGCATTAACAGTCTATCCTATGTTTTACAAATTGTATTATTTAATGCAGAGCTACAGATAAATGGGCATACCCAAATACTAAACTCGTCATTTCTCCACCAAACCCTATACTGTGACCACACTTTAGAATCGTATTTTCAAGACGATTCTACAGAGTGGTCACATTATAGGGTTTGGTGCAGAAATAAAGGAGCTATTCTTGAAAATGTTTTGAATCTACACGGACCTCTGTTAATGATTATTGACGAAAGACTCTATCATTAATATTATACCCTTTACCTGTTTAATATTCATGTAAGAAATAATGACATCATGGCAGACCCTGAACAGACAACTACCACAAGAGCCTTGGTCTACTCTGTTAAAAACTTTGCAAATGTGTTAAAAGGCCTATTTATGGAGAAAAGGGTTAACAATTTACTTGAAAGAGATGCATTTATATGCATTTGCAAACAGTACACCCTGATCAGACAGCTCTGTCTGCTAATGAAATAATATATGAGTCTACTGTTTGTGTCATGATATGAAATTCCCTAGTTCATAATGCCCTGATAAAATATAAGCTAATTAATATTCATACAGCCATCATGAATATTAATAAGGTAAATGGGTAAAAGCGAGGATCCCTATCAGGGATATCACACTCTTGTCTCTCTTTCTCTCTGCTCCTTTATGAAACTCACACACTTAGCACATCTTGCATGTGCATAAACAAGGTGATTGAGATCAAACAGCAAAATACACAAAATATCTACAGTAACACCTATCTTAAGTGGCCATTCATTTATAAGAGTGTTAAAAAGTAGGCGGTTGCTTAATGCAGGGCACAGGTAATGCAGAAAGCTCCCATAGGAGCTTTCTGCATTACTTTTGCACTGCATTAAGCTACCACCTGCCTTACAGATCCATAATTAGACCTGTTTTTGATGGCTGCTTGATACAGGTTTTACTGTACTTCATGGTAAAATACACAGTCATATACATGTATCTACTACATAACAAAGCTGTTATCTACATTTAACTCTTTCGCTTATATAAACCCTTTTTCTACGCCTTTGCAAACAGAGTAGATCCAGATCAGGTGGCTCCTGTAGGAGTCATCTGAACAGGGTCTGCTCTATTTGCTTAATTAGAAATTCGAGGGTTTGGTGCAAAACAATTGTAACTCCTTCACAAAGGTGAAGGAGTTAAATAGTTTTGCACCAAGCCTTCGAATTATGATAGAACTGACTCTGCAGTTTCTACAAATACCAAAGACTCCTGTGTACATATGCCATCATAAAAACTTCAGCAAATAAATATTCATGATGTCATTATTTCTTATATTTGTGAATATACATGTAAGTAATAGTGTATGTACATATGTTTTTAAAATGGTACGAACAAGAAACTTTTTGGCCAGGGCAAAAACTTTAGAGACAGAATTATATAATTTCATATTAACCCTTTCCCTCATATAAACGTGTTTTCACGCACCTAGAGGAGCTGTCTGATCAGGGTCTACTCTGTTTGCTAATAGAATTTGATCAGACTTTTCTTTGCTTTCTCAAATGTCTACAATGTTCCATCTTCCATATTTCATTATAACTATTTTGTCCATGAATATTCAGTAGGTATTGGAATTTAGAATCAATGTAGAACAGTTAATGGGTTAAGCAAATAGAGCAGACCCTGGTCAGACAGATCCCACAGGAGTTGTCTAATCTGAGTCTACTCTGTCTGCAAAGGCCATAAATACGCCTTTCTACGCCTCTGTAAAAATCACTTTATGAAACCATTGTGATAAATAGAGCATTTGCTCCTATAGGAGCAAATGCTATATTTATCACAATGGTTTCAAAACTACACAATTCTAATCGTTTCCTTTTCTCTAGTAAATGCTCCTTTTCGGTAGATTGGTTCAAAGAGGTTGTATCTAAAAATAGCCTATGAGGGAAAGGGTTAAAAAGTGTATCTATGGAGGAAAGGGTTAAATCAAGAATAGTACATGTATGTAAGTATTGATGGGTTTGTTTGTTTAGCCCTTCTCTTACTGAGCTCCACTTGACTAGCATTTGCAAATAGCTTGGATCCCAATGAGATGCCAAAAAGACTTGGTGTCTCACCATGATCCAAGCTGTTTGCCACTTAGTCGATGGTTTCTTAATAACCCAAAGTCAAGTGGATAATTTTTAAAAAAAACTGAATAAAATGAAATTCTAAGCAGAAAGCATTTATCACAGCATGGGACGGTTAACATGTTCAGCTAATATATGCAGTCGTATATTTTCACATATGGATGAGCGGCACTGGCAGCTTGCATGCCTGTATAGATCTTTCATCTTGAATGTTTCCTCAACTTGACCTTCACCTGAGATGGCTGACCAGATGTTCCTGAAACATATATAAGCCCAGAGGTGCATGAAGGCAATTCTCTTCATTTTTTTCCAACCCTTTCCCTCATATAGCAAACACATTAGCAAACACAGCAGACCCTTAACCCTTTCCCTGTTCTATATGCATTCGAATTTTCAATACCTACTGAATATTTATGGACAAAATAGTTATAATGAAATATGGAAGGTGGAATATTGTAACAATTTTAGAAACTAAAGAAACAATTCATTTTAATTCCACTAGCAAACAGAGCAGACCCTGGTCAGATCTGATCTGGGTCTACCCTGTTTGCAAATGCGTGAAAACACGTTTATATGAGGGAAAGGGTTAACAGATGGCTCCTATAGGAGCCGTCTGATCTGGGTCTACTCTGTATGCAAATGTGTGAAAAGGTGTTTATCCCTTTCCCTGTTCTATGTTTATTCCAAATTTCAATACCTACTGAATATTCATGGACAAAATAGTTATAATGAAATATGGAAGGTTGAACATTGTAGCCATTTTAGAAAGAAAACAAACAGATCTATCAAATTCTATTGGCAAATAGAGCAGACCCTGATCAGACGGCTCCTCTAGGAGCCGTCTGATCTGGGTCTACTCTGTTTGCAAATGTGTGAAAACATGTTTATATAAAGGAAAGGGTTAACTGAAGGAAAGGGTTATAACAATTAATCTAATTAATATTCATGATGTCATTTCTTACATGAATAATAATGGAGTAAAGGGTTTACGCTGTGTAATTATTTTTTATATGAAAAAATGTCATGTATATTTGACACCACATTTCAATATAAACACAAGTGAAAATTAAAAAAAAATGTGTGCATGGGACATGGATGCCCTGCCAGGTTTTTTCAAAATTGCATTAAAATTGATTGACTTTGCATGTTTGTCTCGTGTAGATTTATTTCTATCAATTAATATGGACGACGATGCAAGACAGATAGTGATCTCAATATGTTGCCTCTGCAAAGTGCAGGGGACACAATAATCTACTATAAGGTAATATTTTGATATCTGTATATACCACAAGTACAAATAACTAATAATATGACCATAAACAGGAATAAGATGTTTAACAATGACTAAAATTCAATCAAAGTGTCGACAAACAGGACGTAGATGAATGACAGACCTGAAAATGGGAGACACGATACAACTTCTATGATTATGTGTCAGACCAAATATTATATCATTTCAACATACACAAGTCAAGAATTCTTTGACAAAAATTTGTCATTAACCCTTTCCCCCATGAATATTCATGTAAGAAATAATGACGTCATGTATATTAATTAATATTACTATCAAATGACATAAAAATGGCTAAAAATGCCTAAGTTCTAAGAACGAAGTTATACATGTGGAAAGCATATGATCTAAGTCCTCCGAAAGGAATGATCTTGTACATGTAGAAAGCATGCAATATAATTCCTCTGAAGATGATGATATACGAGGGGTGTTCCAAAAATAATGTCATCTGTGCTTTATTTCGTGGAAATCGTGCAATTCATGCACAAAACCACCTCGTGTCGATTGAGTGATCACTGGCTCGTGACACAGGTAAATATCTCGTCCACACGTTCACTTGCCTCGGTACAGTGTACATCGTTTCATAGCCTATTCGTTAGACTATATACAAAATGACAGGAAAACGAGCTGAAAATGTTCTTGAAATTAGGGCCTATATAAAAGGTAGGTCATTACTCGGCATAAAGGCTGTAGATATTCACCGCGAGGTGTGTGACATTTATGGGGAGGGCCAAATGTCCCACAGGACTGTTTGTAGGTGGGTAGCTAAATTTTGTGCTGGGCAGCAGCAACTGAAAGATGCTGCTTGCCCAGGTCGTCCTGCAACAACTACGACCAAAGGTAACATAGAAAAAATCCGAAATATCCTCAAAACTGATGCTCGATTCACCGTAAGACAATTGGCTCGAATGACAAACTTGTCGTTAGCAAGAGTTCATGCAATTTTGAAGAAACACCTAAAAGTTAGAAAGATAAATGCAAGATGGATACCCCATTTGTTAACGGATGAGCAAAAGAAGACGCGTGTAACAATGGCAAAAAAACTTCTCAAAATGTACCCAAAATATAGTAAAAAGGCTTTTAATAATATAGTCACTGGTGATGAGACCTGGGTGTATTATTTTGAACCAAAGCGGAAGGTTTCCAACCGAATATGGGCCACTAAAATTGCCAGACGCCCAAGTATTGCCAAACGAATACGAACGGTAAAGAAGGTTTTGTATGCTATTTTTTTCACTAATAAGGGTCCAGCTATTCAAATCCCAGTGCCAAAAGGCAGAACGGTCACAGGCAAGTTCTATAAAAACGTTGTTCTGAGAAAATTGAAGAACTACTACAAAAGTAGCCGCCCCAAAACAGGACTTAAGTATGTCCGACTTTTGCATGATAATGCACCCGCTCACAAGGCACGTATTGTGACTGACTTTTTGGAGTCAGAGAAGGTTACCGTCCTTCCGTACCCTCCGTATTCGCCAGACTTGGCCCCCTGCGACTATTTTCTCTTTCCAAAACTTAAATATCATTTATCTGGAAGGAGATACAATTCGAGAAATGCCCTTGGATCTGCTGTTTATCAGTGTCTGATGGGTGTCCCCATTGAAGAGTATGAAAAATGCTTCCAAAAATGGATTGACCGGCTAAAAAGGTGTATTCTGGCTGGCGGAGAGTATTTTGAAGGGCAGAGCAAATTAAAATGAACAAAAGCACTTCCGCTATATGAGCACCGATGCAAGTGACATTATTTTTGGAACACCCCTCGTAGATATGGCAAACATACAATCTCTGTATTCTCTACATCATCATTATCTATAAATGATCATTTGTATACCGATATGACAAATGGTGTTGCAGTTATTACATTCATCCATCATAATCACAGTACAACTATTAACCCTTTCCCTCATATAAACGTGTTTTCACGCATTTGCAAACAGAGTAGACCCAGATCAGACGGCTCCTAGAGGAGCCATCTGATCAGGGTCTACTCGTTTGCTAATATAATTTGATAGATCTGTTTCTTTGCTTTCTAAAATGTCTACAATCTACCTTCCATATTTCTTTATTTATACTATTTTGTTAATGAATATTCAATAGGTATTAAAATTTGGCCTAAATACAGAACAGGGAAAGAGTTAACCCTTTCCTCCATATATACACCTTTCTACGCCTCTGTAAAAATCACCTATTCAAATCATTGTGATAAATAGAGCATTTGCTCCTATAGGAGCAAATGCTCTATTTATCACAATGGTTTCAAACTACAAAATTCTAAAACTTTCCTTTTCTCTAGTTAATGCTCCTTTTCGGTAGATTTATTCAAAGTGCTTGGATCTAACAAGAGCATCGCAGGCGGGTGCGAACACTCGTCTCATTTTGGTATGTGTGGATAGGCCTTGTCAAGATGAACATACCAAAAATGAAGGTTGTAAATGAAAAATTGAAGAAGTTATGGTCAATATTAAGATTTCGGACGACAATGACACGGACGCTGGAGTTACGACAACAGCTCGTGATTTCTTCAAAACGGACAAGCTAAAAATAGCTTATGAGGGAATGGGTTAACAAGTCACAGTTTTAACAGCATTGTTGACAAGGGAATGAGTTACTGTGTAGGAAACTGTAGAATCAGATCTGTTACAGTTTCATAAGCAAAACAGAGCAGACCCTGATCAGATGGATCCTTTAGGAGTTGTCTTATCTGGATCTACTGTGTTTGCAAAGGCATGAATAATTTTTATTTGAAAGAAAGAGCTAACTCGGATTTGTTGCAATATTTTTCTGATTCGTTCAATTTCTAAACCCTTCCCTTCATATAAACGCCTTTTCATGCATTTGCAAACACAGAGTACATCCATATCAGAGGGCTCCTATAGGAGCCGTCTGATCAGGGTCTGCTCTGTTTGCCAAATGAATTTGATAGATTTGTTTCTTTTGTTTCCAAAATGGCCACAATGTTCCACTTTGCACATTTTATTATAACTATTTTGTCCATGAAAATTCAGTAGGTATGGAAATTTGTAACAAACAAAGAACTGGGGAAGGGTTAGGAAACTACTGTCTATCTTGGACTCTGAGGAGAGGCTCAGCATATGATCTGTATCCAATCTGTTTTTAGCATTTTACCTCATACATATGCGGCGTCTTTAGTAAATACTTACCTGCTATGATACCTGCTTTTTGTTATTACCACTACTCTTGGGACAGGAATTGTCTCAGAATCCAACAAGAGTGCCAATGGGCACAATATACGACCGTAGTGGCCTTGTTCAACATAAATTGAGGTTAACATATTTGCTAAACCCAAATGCTAAACCCAAATTCCACGTCCAATTGTGCGACCTTTACCGGGACACACCCGTACTACTGTAGCATGTCCAGATAAACATTGTGATGAAATTTGAGAAGGATCAAACAAACAGAATTTGAGTTAGAGATGTTACAGACAGACAGATAGATGGACAGACAGCACCATTCGATAATACTTCCCATTTTTTCAAACGGTTGTATAAAATCAAAGGCCTGAATGGCCATAATGGCTTTCGGGTTTGATATGGATGTCAAAGGCATTTCAAAGCTCCTTATCTAAGTGAACCCCCCCCCCCCCCCTATATACACAGTATCCAGCTGTGCTCCTGCAGTGTCCAGTCAAGGTCCATAGCCATAAGAGATAAAGTTATGCAATTATACATTGATCCTCTGTGATGGTAGCCCGCCTTATCAGTTTGTGTATCAGATGCTTGACAGTCAGCTCTCAAAATACACAGCATGGGGTTAATGGGTCAACATTCCTTTCGAAATGCCTTTAAGTGTAAGGGGAGAAATTGTGGGAGTTAATAACAACAACGTCTTGGAATTGATAAAATTATTAATAACAACATATTTTTGTGAAACACTATGCCCCTGATCGTGACCAATATAATACAAATTTGACCCGTAATGTGACATTTAACTGTTATATGACCTTGATTTTAATAAGCCCCCCCCCCCTCCTCCCCAAAAAATAAAAATGTTCGCCTCCGTAAGTTGCACAGGCATGCCAGGTTTGAAGTATGTATGTGCAATGGCTACAAAGTTATTGCCAACATTAAAGTTTGAGCCAAGCCAACAAACCAACAAACCGCGCAAAATCAGCCCAAAATCAGCCCCCCCCCCCCCACACACACACTTGATTCGGGGCATAAAAATATGACAGACTGAAACAAAAGGAGCCATCTCATGATCTGCTGTTTATATATAGACATGCTTCTAGTTTCTACTGTGGCCAAAAGAATATCTTAATTATATTCATGATGTCATTATTTCTTACATGAATATTCATGAAGTAAAGGGTCATTTAATGATTTCATGTCCAAAGCTGATGCAAAAAATGAAGCACAACATCAAAGTTATACAAAGGCTACCTATAATCCTACATTTTTTGTTCAACTAATTCTTACACATACCATTTATTTTTCCATGTTCAGCACTCGTTTATTTTCAATAAATGTAGTCTGCGTACAAATTGAAGGTAGCCTGTTTTTATTTATAATTACTAGGTAGATCCATACATGAACATACAATTACGGTAGTTGTTTGGAACCTGATGAAACTCAAATTCAGAACTACAGTCTGAAGTAGGGTTGTAATCTGGGAAAGACATTTCAACAAATTGCTACCTACTTTCGCTTTTACACGACACAAACGTCTGGAGCAAACGACAGTGTCGGCGACTCGGCGGTTACACGATACATAGAAGAGGCTCTATTTTCACAGTTGTTATTGACATTGGAATATAATTTGATTGAATATGTGTTGAAAACCTTCTATGGTTAATACTTACTTTGATAAGCCGATAGAATCCCGTGTTTTTACGGTTTCACTACTTGTAAGACTTAGACTTGTGTTGAGGTTGGGTGCCATAGTCAAAACACGCTGTTCTATGCGTGATACATGTGTATATAGAATTTCCGAATTTCATTGGTTGATTATTTTAGATTTCTTTGCCCTTGTCCTTTATTAAACTTCCTATTTCTAATTTGAGTACGGGTCAAACGGAAATGACCGAATGCGACGCAAAAGGCAGGTTGATTGGCTGAAGATGTAGGTCTATATGCTAATCAGTTACGAATGTGTATAAAAATGCAATCGGAAACCTCGGCTATATTCCTTCTGCTTTAGAACGCCAAGGTGTTGCGAAAACTACGGTAAAAATATTCGTTCGCGTCTTCTTTGGAGTTTATTAAAATTCCGTATCTGTATCTGTATCTATACGTCGTAGAGTCCTATATAGGCTTTTTTCAAGACTTTTAAAACTTCATCTTTGTGTAGATTAGTAGTAATTATCTTTCACAGCGAATTATTACCAAATACATGAAGAGTAAACAGATACATAAACATTTTACAACCAAACTAGTGCAGACTTGAAGAAAACTATTTTGTCTTGCGCATGTTCACTAGACAAGTGAACTCGTTGCCGTAAAGAGACCGATTGCTATATGGCTCAGAAAGCCATAAAAACCATCCAGACAAGCGATTTTCAGATTTTCTCTAGACTACATCATGTATGTAAGGACGGAAGGTGAAAGAGTGGGATGTGATATCCCTTCTAAATCATGGTGAGGGCCCACTTGTTCTGGGTTATGCTGGACCAGACCTATAAAAAATGCTTGAGTCTGGTGCTGATGGGAAGAAGGGGTTGCATTGGAACGCAGGTGAGAAAAGGCTGAGGCCTAAGGAGAGGCATGTCTCGTATCTTAAGTCTTATACAGTAAAAGCTCTCTACAGCAACAACTAAATTGTGTTAATTAGTTGGTATTTTTGGCAGGTGGTTGCTTAAAGCAAGGTGAAAGTAAAACAGAATGCTTCTATAGGAACGTTCTGTTTTACTTTCACCTTGTTTTAAGCATCCACCTGCCATTAACACAAAATACTTGATGTAATTTAGTGGTCATTATAGAGAGGTTTTACTGTATGTAAAGTTTTGTGAAATTTTCTATGTCCAAGTGCTGTAATTCCATGAAAAATCAACGCAGGATAACAAAACTCAACCTTGATCTGTAACTCATTATAACAAAACTCAATACGAAAATCTAAACTTTCGTGATTTATTCTAAGTCTACCAACTGTAATTCTGTAAAATATCAAAGTAGCAGAACAAAATTCAAACCTGATCTGTAACTCATTATAATAAAGGTAAATACCAAATATCACTTCAATATCTGTAAGGGTTTAGGAAAAAAAGTCCGGAAAAACGAAGTGTGACAGACTGACGGAGTGCACACATATAGCCCCTTTGGCGCTGCCGGTAGGAGACTAATAATAAACAGCTTTTAACGCTTTACTCCATAAATACGCTTTTCTACTCCTTTGCAAACAGAGTAGACCCAGATCAGATGGCTCCTATAGGAGCGGTCTGATCTGGGTCTGCACTGTTTGCTTATGGTATACGGTAACACATATCTAATTCTACAGTTTCTGTCTGGACCAAAATGTCTTGTGTTCATTTGCCATTCTAAAAAGATAATCCAATTAATGATGATGATGTCAATATTTCTTGCATGAATATTCATGGAGTAAAGGGTTAAAGAGAAGCATCAAACCCTGTCAAAATCACTCTTTAGAACAGTCTCGGAGAGCGTCGATTCTAAAGAGTGGTCATAACATTGGGTTTTGGTAGAGAAAAGATGATTTAACCCTTTCCCTGTTTAATATTCATGAAAGAAATATCACCATGAACACTATTGTGTCAAACAATTTTAACCCATTCCTCCATAAATATGCCTTTCTACTCCTCTGTAATAACCACTTCTTGAAACCATTGAGATAAATAGAGCATTTGCTCCCATAGGAGCAAATGCTCTATTTATCACAATGGATTCAAACTACAAAAAAAAAATTCTTTTCGCTAGTAAATGCTCCTTTTGGGTAGATTCATTCAAAGAAGTTGGATCTAAAAATAGCCTATGGAGGAAAGGGTTAAAGCATTATGAACAAAGGAATTTTTGACTGTGGCAGAGAGTCCAGAATCAGATCTATATATTTCTATAAACAAACAGAGCAGACTGATCCAACGGCTCCTATAGAAGCTGTCCGATCTGAGTCTACTCTTGTTTGCAAATGCATGAAAATGCATTTATATGAAGGAAAGGGTTAAAGTTTTGAAGTACATCTCTATATCTATGGCTCAGAAGCACTCAAACCACCAATACCAAGGCACCACCATTACCTGTCTGATGTCAGGGTCAGAGCTGGGAAAGCTGAACTGACAGTCCTTGTATGTACACTGGGAAGAGCGACTGGAGTTATGGTCTGACAGCACATGGTACCTCAGGTGGTCATAACACGTCAGCTCAAGACTGCATGCACCAAACTGTATGCAAAGCATAGGTACAGTAAAACATGCCTTAACCCTTCTCTTGCTGAATTTTAAAATACATTTCTCCTTCTCTACCCATGCCCTGTTGTATATTTACATATATCTTCACTGTGTACAAATATTTCGTTGTGAAATCACTGCTGTGGAGTGCACTGGTTGCACAATCAACTTGTAAATAGTGTAGACCCTGATGAGACAGCTCCTGCAGGAGCTGTCTCATCTGGGTCTTCACTATTTACAGGTAGGTATATTGACGTGAATAGCAAGCGAAGGGTTAAGTGACCACATATTAACCAAACATATGAGCTTTAATTAAACAAGTGTTTGCTTATTGCAGCGCAAGAGAAAGCTTTGGGAATGTTCTGCATTACTTTTGTTCAGACTACAACTTGCCAAAAGGCCCAGAATAATATTTCAATTTAATCCTTTACTCCATACATATGCCTTTCTATGCCTTTGCAAACAGAGCAGACCCAGATCAGATGGCTCCTGTAGGAACAGTCTGATCAGGATCTGCTCTGATTGCTTATGGTATAATATATTTATGGTTCTATAGTTTCTGTTATGGCCTAAAAAAACTCATGTGTCTATCCATTTTTATAAAAAATTATCTATTTAACATTCATGATGTCATCATTTCTTACATAAATATTCATGGAGTAAAGGGTTAATACAGGTTTTACTGTACATATATACTCTGATTCATTATTATTTTCTCAAGTTTGACACGGTTTGGTTTCCAACTTCTGCCTTTTACGTAAAACATGATAACTTATTTTTATTCAGTCAAAGACAAAGATTAATCCTTTCAATTTACATTATTCATGAAAGAAATAATGACATGAATCTTTATTAGTTGATTTCCTATGCCCCCCCCCCCCCCCCCCCCCTTCCCCCCATCGATCAAAGGGGGTGGGGGAGCATATTGTTTTGACCTGCCTGTCCGTTTGTTTGTGGACAACGTCGGTGATAATTTTGGAGCCATTGCACAAACATACTTCAAACTTGGCATGCATATGCAACTTACTAAGGCAAACAGTTTTAGTGGTGATTTATTAAGGTCAAGATCATACAAGGTCAAATGTCAAAGATGAAAGGTGAGAACCCTGTAGATTCAGAGAATTGAACTGAACAGAACTGAGCTAAAAAGTCCTGAAACAAAGGACAGAATTTTCAAAGTCAAAGTGCCTTAATTGTTTTGAAAATAGTACAACTAGAATAAAAGCAACATTATTATCAAAGTTTAACTGGAATAAAAGCCAAATAAAGATCAACCGAAATGAGTCAAGCTGAAACTTAAAAATTATTTTTATTGAATCAAGATCTGTAAAAAATAGGCAAACAGAGCAGACCCTGATCAGATGGTCAAGAGGCTATATGCCTCTCACTTTGTTGGGGGCATAAAAAGTGTTAAAAGTGTCAACTGACAATATCCAGTTGAACTTTGATATTTCAAACTCGGATAACTTGAACTTCCAGATAAATGGAAGTAAAAGTTCGATCCTTCCAAAATTTACAACAAAGAATTTTTCTAAAATGCATAACTATGCATATCTAGAAACACATGTGGCAGCTTAATGCTGGTCGAAAGTAACAATGAAAGCTCGTACAGCTGTGAACTTGAGAAATAGTCCAGATTAAAAATTGTACGACTCAGACTTCTGTTATCTCAAAGTAATTTGTATGGTCCCTTGATGTTCGAGATATTGAAGATCAACCGTACATACTAAATTCTCACCTTGCAAAGGTAGTGCCCATTCAGTTGTGATAGTGGTAGGGCCTCCACAAGTCCCTCCCTGTTGCCCGTTATCAACATCCCAGCATGAACCAGACCATTTGTCACAATTCCTTTTCCTGCCCCATAGCATACCTTCTCCAGCTTGAAGTTCTGTGATACATATGTTTAAACCATCTAAACTGTGTATTCATAACAATGAAAACCTCATGTATGCAATCTTGAATATTTTACCCTCAATATAAAAAACAGTTGCATTATTTAACCCCTTGCCTGATAGCAGGCTTTTTTCTAGCATCTACATGGGTCCATTAAAAGGAACCATTTCCCAATGTAAAAAGGGTAACATTTTTCCCAAATTTGGGTAAAAAAATCCCCAATAGAGACCATCTTTTATTAAAACGCAAAAAAGGCAAAACAATTTAAAATGGAACTAAAAATGCTTTCTAAATCATTGTGTTTCAGTGTGAAAAAATTCCCAATTATTGAAATGTATTTTTCCCAAAATTACAAGAAAAATAGAAATATTCATGGAACAAAGGGTTAACAGGCAGAGTCTGTTAAACCTTTACTCCATAAATATGCCTTTCTACGCCTTTGAAAACAGAGCAGACCCTAAGGAGCCTTCTGATCACGGTCAGCTCTGTTTACTTGATGACATAATACAGATACAATTCAACTATTTCTGAAATGGACAAAACTCCCTTTGTCATACACCATCATAAGTATTGTAATATTCATGAGGTCATTTTTTCTTGTATAAAGATTCATGGGGTAAAAGGTTAACCCATTACCTCATAGGCTATTTTTAGATCCAACCTCTTTGGATGAATCTACCGAAAAGGAGCATCTACTAGAGAAAAGGAAACTTTTAGAAATCTGTAGTTTTGAAACCATTGTGATGAATAGAGCATTTGCTCCGATGGAGAAAAGCTCTATTCATCACAACGGTTTCACAAAGTGACTGTTACAGAGGCGTCAAAAGGCATCAATATGCGAGAATGGGTTAAGTGCTCTTTGTACTTACGGAGTCATAACACCTGACTAGATTATCACAGCAGGACAGGTATATGTAGGTGGTGTCCGTCCACAGACTGGTTATAGGCTTTGTACTTTTTATTGACTTAATAAGGGCACCAGTCTGAAATATAGATATATATATATATAATGTCAGTATAAAGTATCAGAAATAAACAGATCAATAAAACGTTTGAGACCCATTATACAGAAATCTACCTCTAGGCTTTGCAACCAGTGTAGAACCAGATTTATGCAGATATCTATATTTAAGCTTTGCAAAAGTGCAGAACCAGATCGGTCAGCATATCTAAGAAATGGCATCTGAACAGGTTCTACACTGTCTGTCACACAAGTCAGCAAACCACAAAAAGCTCTGATGTGTGACAAATAATCAAATCAAATACTGCATTTTAACTCATTCCGCGCCAATGTCACCTGTTGGCACCATTGAAAACAGTGCAGTCCCAGGTCAGATGCCGCCTTTTCAAGGCGGCATCTGACCTGGGACTTCACTGTTTTCTGTATTATTTCAGCCCAAGCATACAGGTTTTTAAAAACAAATGTTTTACTAAGATACCTTATTATTTAGTTTAAAATTATATTTAATATGAAATTATTATTGCAAACGACACTTTTAAAGTTGGTGCCAAAAGAGTTAAACGCAGTGGCTGATCTGTTTCTACTATATTTGCAAGGCTTCCTGTTGTTTGTTTTTTTTATAACTGGGCTTATTTGGAAAACTAACACAGATTTATGCATCCAGTTTTCAATATTTCATGCCTCAGTCATGGCAGAAATCATACAATCAGATCTAAATATTTCAATATTAAAGCAAACAGAGCTGTATGATCTTGGTCCACTCTGTTTACAAAGGTATTAAAAGTCGTACCAATGGAGTAAAGGCTTAAATAGTATGCTCATACTGATCAGGCAGACATCAATGAAAGAGAATCAGACAAAGTATAAGCAAATGGTTGTCTCAGAGAAAGGGAGACTACTACTGAAGTTCCTATTTTGTACTTACACTGACATTATGCACCAGTAGCGACTGATCTGCAGCCCCACTCAGTACTGTCTCGCCAAAAATCTGAAAAAACAATAAACATATAACTGAAGCCATGAATGTCTTCTACATATATATTTTATTTTATTAACCCTTTCCTTCATATAAATGCATTTTCGCGCATTTGCAAACAGATTAGACCCAGATCAGACAGCTCCTATAGGAGCCGTCTGATCAGGGTCTGCTCTGATTGCTTTTGACATGATATATATCGGATTCTACAGTTTTTATCGAAGCAAAAGATTTCCTTAAAAAGTTTACATTATAAAACATCAGCTAATAAATAGTCATGATGTCTTAATTTCTTACATGAATATTGAACAAGGAAAGGCTTAAATCATTATGACACACCTAGTGAAATATTAAATTTAGCATGTAATAATAATATACAGTAAAACCTATCTATAACGACCACTAAATTGCGTTGTCTTTTAAGATAAAATGTTCCTTAACTCACCAAGAAAATGTTATTAAGGGTGCCATCTTAAAAGACAACTCACGACAGATCCTCTATAGCTTAGCTTATTTTGATCACTGAGGTTCAAACAAGACAGCAGCTTAGCTGTAGACTAATCACTGAGGTTCAAACAAGACAGCAGCTTAGCTGTAGACTAATCACTGAGGTTCAAACAAGACAGCAGCTTAGCTGTAGACTAATCACTGAGGTTCTAACAAGACAGCTTAGCTGTGAACAGCTCATTGAGGTTCTAACAAGACACTGCTTAGCTTAGATTGATCACTGAGGTTCTAACAACAGCTTAGCTGCAGTCTATTCACTGAGGTTCTATAAGACAGCAGTTTAATAGCTGCAGACTGATCGCAGAGGTTCTAACCTTTACACAAAGGGGTGGCAGGGTGTGTCCCTCCAACATGGTAATCAGAAGGCCTGTAATAGCATCCAGCACATAGATGATTTTGTCTGCAGTACCAAGACACAGCATCTTGGTCAGACCAGCACTGGTGCTGGCCAGGCATGACACTGTGGACGATGTGCAAGAGAATGTGTTGAGCTCCTTGTCTGTCTGTAACAAACATGCAAGAGAAACATGAATACAGCAAATACAATATCAAATAATATTCCTGCATAAGGCCATGGACCTCATTATTTGGTTGTTTAACTCAATACCTGATAGGCTAGTTCTAAATCCAACCTCTTTGAATAAATCTACTGAAAAGGAGTATTTACAAAAGTACTAGAAAAAAGAATATTTTATTTCCTATGAAGCAAATGCTCTATTCATCACAATGGTTTTCAAAACTACACATTTCCCTTTTTCTAGTAAATACTTATTTTCAGTAGCTTTATTCAAAGAGGTTGGGTCAAATAATAACAGACCCCTAAACTATTTGACACCATAAGTACATTTTGCAGTTCAATACCCATCTACTCGTTTTGTTATGTGTGATGTGATTTGAAGCATTTCATTATAAGAGCTGCTGGAGGCATTTTATATTATATGTTACACTTTATCATTACTCAGTCAGTATTCACTTGGCTTAACTAAATTAACCTTTAATCTCATAGATATGCCTTTTAACCCTTTCCCTGTTCTGTATTTATGTCAAATTTCAATACCTACTGAATATTCATGAACAAAACAGTTATAATAAAATATAGAGGGTGGAACATTGCAGCCATTTTAGAAAGTAAAGAAATAGTTCTTTCAAATTCCATTAGCAAACAGAGCAGACCCTGATCAGACGGCTCCTACAGGAGCCGTCTGATCTGGGTCTACTCTGTTTGCAAATGCGTGAAAACACGTTTATATGAGGGAATGGGTTAATGCCACTGCAAAAAGAGTAGGCCTATATCAGATTGCTCCTGTAAGAGTTGTCTGGCAAGGGTCTGCCCTATTTGCTTTAAATATGAAATAATATAGATCTGTTTCTACAGTTTCTGCACAGGCAAAAAAAATCTGGGTCCATGCTTATAAAGCTTTTTAGTGGAGCCTGAGTTCGTTCTCAAGTTTTTGATTGGACAGATTTGAGCCTTTGGCTCAAATCTGACCAATCAAAAGCTTGAGAACAAACTCAGACTGAGCTAAAACGTTTTATAAGCATGGATCCAGATTTTTTGTTTCATACAGGTGTTTTTGTGTTCATACAGGTGTTCATATACTGTTATAACCAGAACTATCACTAAAGAGTGATTGACTACCCCCCACACAGCAGCCTTGATCTAAAATCGCCAAAAAAGTACTCAAAGTTCAAGGGCAAATAATTCTGCAATGCTCAGCGGTAAACACAATCATGAAAATTGCTTCTTGCACATCTACTATTCGTGGTTATTATGAATACCAAACATAAAGTCGATAACTTTAAAACTGAAGGAGGAGTTTGCGACCCCAACTACCCATGTTAAAATGCGGACAGATGGACGCACCTACCAACCGCCAGCCCTACTGACCAACTGACAGTGGCAACAAGATGATTCTAGTATACCCCCTAAAACAAGTTCGCAAAGGTATAAAAATTCAGCTAATTAATGTTGATGATGTCATTATTTCTTACATGAATATTCATAAGGTAAGAGGTTAAAGAGAAGCCATACCTTGAGACTTCTAACTGATATACCGCCATCAGAGAGTCCAACAAACAGTCGGCCCCAGTTTTCGTGGATACAAGCAATACGAGAGTTGTAGTCAAACGTTCCAATCAAGTTGAATTTCTGTGAAAAGGTACATGCAAAAAAAGGTTAACGATTTGCTCTCTACTTTAAAAATATTTTTTTTAAATTTAGATATTCATGAACTCATTCCCTCATAGGCTAGTTTTGGATACTAACTCTTAAATAAATCTACTGAAAAGGAGTATTTACTAGAAAAGAGGAACATTTTAGAATTGCGTAGTTTTGAAACTATTGTGATAAACAGAGCATTTGCTCCTGTGGAGCAAATGCTCTATTTGTCACAATGGTTTCAAAAAGTGAATTTTATAGAGGCATCAAAAGGCGTCAATATGAGGGTTAAAGTCCGGCTACAAGTAAAAATTGATTGATACTCCCACATTTACTGCTTCAACACAGCAATTAGCAGTTTGACCTCAAAATGCGATCTTGACCTTTATAGACAAAATATAAGTTTTCCATGTGGCACAATTTCAGCTACAGATAACAATTTATGCATAAAAAATTGAGCATTTATTACACATTCTTGAAATTATGAATTGGACTTTACTGAGTGAAAGACCTTAACATTATAGCTATTAAAAGAAGTCTTCAGGTGATTTATAATCTGCTCTTTGTGTGCTTTATTAACCCTTCTCTTGCTGAATTTTAAAATACATTTCTCCTTGTTTACCCATGCCCTGTTGTATATTTACATATATCTTCACTGTTAA
Source organism: Azorinus chamasolen (assembly GCA_963576725.1). Taxonomy (NCBI): domain Eukaryota; kingdom Metazoa; phylum Mollusca; class Bivalvia; order Cardiida; family Solecurtidae; genus Azorinus; species Azorinus chamasolen. The sequence continues at coordinate 101,809,759 of OY755235.1, read as the reverse complement.
CAAGTATTTCGCTGCGCAATCACTGCTGTGGAGTGCACTGGTTGCACAATCAACTTGTAAACAGTGCAGACTATTTATAGGTAGGTATATTGATGTGAATAGCAAGCGAAGGGTTAAGAAATAACATACCATAATGATGCTTACATTTAACCATTTACTCCATGAATATTCATGTCAGATATAATGACATCATGAATATTAATCAGATTAAGTTTTTTAATAGCATGTGAATGCAGGAATGTCTGGTCAAGACAGAAACAGCCATCTGATCTGGGTCTTCTCTGTTTGCAAGGGTGTAGAAATGTGCATTTATGGAGTAAAGGGTTAAACACTAAACAGAATCATTCCTGTGTCCATGTGCTATTTATAACAAATAATCCAATTAATATTCATGATGTCATTATTTCTTACATGAATATTCATGGAGTAATGGCAGAGCAACAGATAAAAGTGCATACCCAAATACTAAAATCATCATTTCTCAACCGAACCTTTTACTGAGACCACTCAATCGTCTGTTCAAGATGATTCTAAACAGTTGTCATAGTGTAATAGGGTTTGGTGGAGAAATAACGGAGCTACAGTAAAACCTTTCTATAATGGCCACTAAATTACATCAAGTATTTTGTGTCAATGGCAGGTGGTTTCTTAAAGCAAGGTGAAAGTAAAACAGAACGCTCCTATAGGAGCGTTCTGTTTTACTTTCACCTTGCTTTAAGCAGCCACCTGCCCTATATACCAACTAATTAACACAATTTAGTGGCCGTTATAGAGAAGTTTTACTGCATTCTTGAAATGTTTAAATTTACGTATCTTATCTGGGCCTCTGAAAGGGTTAAAACAGCTTTTACTTACTTTGGGTTCAAAGAGCATGAGCTTTTTACATGGTCCTCCAGTGTATAAGATGTCTTGTCTCTCCTCAACCCTAGTCACATGCAGCATGTTTACGAGATACGGTGAGCAGTCAAGCTCCTTCAGAATCTTACCAGTCTGTCACAAACAATAAAATGATAGACTCAATACTTAGGAAAGATTCAATATCATAAAATTTAAAATGAATTTTACAAAAAAAAAAGCAGAAATATTATCAACCCTTTACCTCATATAAACGCGTTTTCACGCATTTGCAAACAGAGAAGACCCAGATCAGATATGAGGGCTCCTATAGGAGCCGTCTGATCAGGGTCTGCTCTGTTTGCTAGTGGAATTTGAAAGATCTATTTCGTTACTTTCTACAATGACTATAATGTTCCACCTTCCATATTTCATTTAAACTATTTTGTCCATGAATATTCAGCAGGTACTGGAATTTGGAATAAACATAGAACAGGGAAAAGATTAATAGAATGTTAAAGGGTTACTATACTGTTCTCATCAACACACTCTTTACAATGAGACTGAGTTACTATGCACCTCATATGGACCCAAACTGTTAGCCAAGTAATTGCAACTTCTCCTGTAGCAGGGTTATTGTGAATATGGGGTTTTGACGACTGTTATGTCATAGACTTTGAGTCAAAGACTTGGGTATCTTCCAATGATGTTTTACTTGTCTGAAAAGATATGACTAATGGACGGTTATAACAGTACAACGGATAACAGGAAATCTTTGATCAAATAAACTTATCTCAGGCCTGTATTGATATCTTTAACCCTTTCCTTCATATAAACGCCTTTTGATGCATTTGTAAACTGATTAGACCCGGAGGATTCGTCTGATCAAGGTTTGCTCTGCTAATGGAATTTGAAAAATCTGTTTCTTTACTTCCTAAATGGCTACAATGTTCCACCTTCCATATTTCATTCTAATTATTCATCGATAAATACTTAGTTTGGTTTTGGTTTTTATCGGGTTTTACATTGCATTACCAGTATTTCAGCCATATCGCGACATCCAGCTAATAACAGGTGGAGGAAGACCCCAGAGGTTTCTTTACTTTCTAAATGGCTACAATTTTCCATCTTCCATATTTCGTTCTATTTCGTCGATGAATATTTAGTAGGTACTGAAATTTGGAATACATGTACACATAGAACAGGGAAAGGGTTAAATCTATTTGAACAGAAAACCAAAGGGCTGCAAGGTATCTTGCAAAATATTTCATATGAACCTTTTCCTTCCTATAAACACTTTTTCATACATTTACAAAAAGAGTAGACCCAGATGAGATGGCTCCTATAGGAGCCATCTGATCAGGGTCTGCTCTATTTGCTTTTGTCAAGACTGAGATCTGATTCATATATTTGTGTTTACACAGGAGTACTACCTTGATGTCAAACCTCCTGATCTCGCTGCCATTGTAGCATACATAAAGGTCATCCTCGAACTGCTGGATAGCTGCAACTGACAGTGACGGTCCCTGGTATTCTATGACAGGAACCGTCTTCTCAACAAGTTTGGACTTCACATTGGCCCGAAATGAGGCAAGTCGGTTGGGACTCACTCTCAGTCTGAAACAACAGACACGATACCCTGTAGTTAGTTCGTTAGGTGTCTTATTTTGAAGGAATAATAAAACAATGTAAGGAGAGTTTAACCCTTTCCCTCATATAGACACCTTTTCATGTATTTGCAAACAGAGAATACCCAGATCAGGGTCTGCACTGTTTGCTAATGGAATTTGATAGATTTGTTTCTTTACTTACAAAAATGGCTACAATATTCCACCATCCATATTTCACTATATCTATTTGTCCATGAATGTTCAGTAGGTATTGAAATTTGGAATAAACATAGAATAGGGAAAGGGTTAATCATGTATTAAGAGCTGTGGATAAAAGTGCATATCAAAATACTGAAATCATCAAACCCTATGTTATGACCACTCTCAGTCCTTTCCCTTTATAACCCTTTCCCTTATGTAAGCGCATTTTGACGCATCTGCAAATAGAGTAGACCCAGATCAGACCAGATCAGGGTCTGCTCTGTTTGCAAATGCATTATGGTGTAATATAGATCTAATTCTATAGCTTCTTCCTGAGCCAAAATGCCATGTGTTCACAAGCCATTATAAAAAATAATCTTATTAATATTCATGACGTCATTATTTCCTACTTGAATATTCATCAGGGAAAGGGTTATAATTGCACATTTACACTGGGTTCTTTCGTTTTGGTAGAAGCTGTGAAGTCAGATCTATAAGAATTTCAGGGTTTTCCCTTGACCCCTTCAAAAAGACCAATTTGAGGGTCCCCTTGACCCCCTCTCTATAATGTAAAGAACATACCCTCTTAATTTTGAGGGTCATTTGTAAAATTTAGGGGACATTTCAATAGAAAAAGGGGGTCTGGGAAAACCCTGGAATTTCACAAGCAAACGGAGCAAAGCCAGATCAGACGGCTCATACAGGAGTTGTCTGATCTGGGTCTACTCGGTACTCAGTTTGCGAAGGTGTTCTATGGAGAAAAGGGTTAAGTGCAGATAATAAAAGAGACTATTCTAAAGATTGGTCATAACATGGGTTTGCGTGGAGAAACAAAGGAGCTACTCTTTAACCCTTTCAGGGTTGCCACAAAACAGAGAAAACAAAATTCCCTGACAATTCCCAGACATTTCCCTGACATATTTTCAAATTTCCCTGACACATTTCATCGCGAAATGTTGGTCTTTCTGTCAAAATTTATTTAATGTTATTGATTTTTTAAAACAAATAACATTCATTCTCATGTTTTCAAAATTCCCTGACAATTCCCTGACATTTGCCTATATTTTCAAATTTCACTGACAGTTCTCAAAATTCCCTGACAATTCCCTGACCTTGAAATTTTTTTAATTTCCCTGACTTTTCCCTGACGCGTGGCAACCCTGCCTTTCATCGCCAAATTTCTAATTGTTGTCTGCAATAAAAATTTTGTTGAGTCATTTGGTAAAATAAGGAAATGAGATAAATAAATGCAATTTCAAAGGAATAAAGCACATACACATGTATATAGAAATAGAGATTGAGACAAAAAGTGAAGTCCCTGATCAGACGCCGCCTTTTCAAGGCGGCGTCTGATCTGGGACTGCACTATTTGTTGTGGTGCATTTATGTGACATTGGCAGTGAAAAGGTTAAATATCTATTCCACTGATGTATGATATGATTTGATGCACAACCAGAAATAGTGTCAATGCCACCTGATGCTCGCCTGTTTAAAGTTAAGTCTAAAACATGTCATACTGAACACCAAAAAAAATAATTCAATTTTTAATTTAAACTTAACTGCGTCAATATCAGAACCAAATTGCAACCAAATACCAATTTTCAGCAACTAAAACAGATTATTAAAGAAGAAAGATACATACCAAATATGGAAGCCCTAGGTCTATTGGTTCCAATGTAATAGTGAGTTAAAGATTTTTGCAAAACTAGGTCAAAGGTGAAGGCCAAAAGGACAAAAATGTTGGCATGGTCATACCAAGTATAGAAGCCTTATGCTAATTGCATCCAATATTACAGGCATTTAAAGATTTTTGCAAAAGTAGGTCAAATGTCAAAGTTGAGGTCACATTGTAAAAAATTGGTATGGGTGTAAAGCCTTAAGACAAGAAAGATACATGCCAAGTATGGAAGCCCTAGGCCTATTGGTTCAAATCTTATAAGCATTTAAAGAGTTTTGCAAAAGTAGGTCAAAGGTCAAAGTCAAGGTCAGGAGGGCAAAAATGTTGGCATATTCATAAACATACCAAGTGTAGAAGTTCTAGGCCTACTGGTTCCAATAATATAGGCATTTAAAGATTTTTGCAAAAGTAGGTCAAAGGCCAAGGTCAATGTCATAAGGGCAAACAATGATATTGTTGGAAAAGACTGAACACAAGGAAGTTGCATACCAAGTATGGAAGCCCTAGGTCCATTGGTTCAAATGTTATAAGCATTTAAAGATTTTTGCAAAAGTATGGAAGCCCTAGACCTATTGATTCCAATAATACAGGCATTTAAAGATTTTTGCAAACGTAGGTCAAAGGTCAATGTCAAGGTCAGAAGAGCAAAAATGTTGGCATGGTCCGAAAGGACTCGACAATATGAACCTTCCCACCAAACTTCAGCATCATAGCACAAATATTAACCTTTATACCAACCCGTCCTAAACACTTTAACTTGGTGATTTTTGGCCATAAAACCTAAATCCAAAACATGTCAAAAATTGAGTAAAAATTAAAAACATTTTCAATGTTTAACTTCATAATAGCAATATTTGACCCCAAATGAGCCTCCATACAAAATTTCAGCATCCTAGTACAAATATTAAGCTTTAAAACAACTTGTCCAAAAAACTTTAACTTTAATTTGTGGCCAAAAGAACAAAGTCCAAAACATGTCAAAAATTGATAAAATTGAAAAATATTTTTAATGTTTAACTTCATAATAGCAATATTTGACCCCAAATGAACTTCCATACAAAATTTCAACATCCTAGTACAAATATTAAGCTTTAAACAACCCTTCCAAAAAACTTTAACCTTGGCCACGCTTACGCCAACGCCGGGGGTATAACATAAGCTCTACTGTTCTACGAACAGGCGAGCTAAAAATGAGATCAAATTATTGACACATGATGGATCAGAAAAGCCATATACCGAAACCTATATTCTTTATCAGGTGAAGAATTAAATATGACAAAAAAAAACCCCAAAACCCTGAAAACCTGTGGTATACCTTTCATCTGTTGTAAAGCTGGTCCCATCTTGTTTCAGAGATCTGTCCTCACAGGAGTCTGACGGAGTTTCCGTCTCTAATTGAACTTCATCCAACAGAGATTTTTTCATGTCTGGCTTCTCCTGAAGTCTTGGAGTTTTGGAATCCTCTGATCCTGTTTGAACCAGATCATCTTCTGACTTTGTGATGCTGTTTCTACTCAGGCTTCTACTTCTGCTAGAGGAATGAGAACCATTTTCAATGTCTGCCTCTGAGTTTGTATCTGAAAATATCATGTAGCTTTCCTTCTGTTTTCTTCGAGACATTTGATCTCTTTCCTTCTTAGACTTGAGTCTCTTTCTCACTGGTGACCCAGCATCTTGATAACTACCCTTTTGAATTTCCGGTCTGATTTTAATTCCATGTAAAGGAGAGTCAAAGTCAATTTTTTCAAGTTTAACAAAGCAGTCTTTCATTTGAGCTTCATCTAAACCAATCACAGCACTGTTTTTCTCATCTTCAAGAGTTTTCTCCCCTGATGACTCATCAGATCGGGGAGTTAAAATCTGCATGGAATTATCTCCATCAGGATTTTGTCCTTCACACATTCTTTTTATCTGCTCTCCTAACGAATATGTGCTCTTGATGCTGTGGGAATCACACTCGGTATTATCAGCAGTAACTGTGTTTGTACTCTCTGACTTTGAACTGATGTCACTTCTGGTCTCAATATTTCCCATTGCTGTCCTATCACCAGGTTTGACAAATGGAAACAGCTGTGGACTCTGCTCACCATCAGAAGCCTTCTTGAGTTGAGACATTGCCTCGGGTGAGTTTAGCACAGTAAACATGACTGTCTTGTTGCTGCTACCGCCAGACATCTGTCTGGCTAATGTATCGTAGCTGACTCCATCAGGCAGGGTGCCCATATACTTCATGGACACCTTCCCCGACCTCTTCTCCCCATCACTACCACTAAACAGCATGTCGTCTGAGCCCACACTGAACGCACTGTCTCTCCTCTCTCTACCTTGACTCACCCCTGGTAACGACTCGCTTTGACTCTCAGTACTTCCTTGTGTTTGTAGAGTTTGCTCTTGGCCAGGGTTATTACTCTTGTTAAATGACTCCAAACTTTTATGGAGAAGCTTTCCTATGTCTGAATCTCCTTTTAACAAGGCATCTAGGGTTATAAAACCCACTTTCTCGAGGGGTGTGTTTAACATACTAATAGAATTAGGGGATGCTCCACTGTCTTTAGTTGCAGCATGGCTGCCTTTCAAAGATGCAAGTCTGGTTTTCTCTGGGTCATCCATTCTGGCAGAAATGCTTGAGTCTGGCACAGGCATCCCAGAGTCGCGGAAAACTTTGGATTTTGATTGTGTTGAGCTGATTGTCTCTGTACTTCCACTGAGCGCATCTATTGATTGGGAAAACAGTGGCCGGGTACCTAGTTGCCGCTTGAGTTCTGGCATAGATACTGGCTGAGGTACAGAATGCCCTGGCTGGTGTTCAGAAGACGTAGAGGTTACAGAATTACGTCTCTTTGGGTTTGGTTCAGTCTCAGACTGTGAACCTGTTTCTACGTTTGAGAAGCCACCCAGGGAAGATAGGTCTGACTGGCGCTGAGACATTAGAAACTTGATGAAGACAGGATTGTTCAAGTTCTGTAGCTGGGCATCTGTAAGGTTACCCAATAAAGGAGGACCTCCCTCTGCTTGGGAACTGGAAGAGCCCTGCTGACTTCTGCTCTCTATAAAATACAAGAATTAAATAAATCAAGATATTCATTTACATGTACATGCCATACTAACAACTTGCAATAAATCAGTTTTATGAGTTACAGGTGAAATACAGGAGGTTAGACTAATTAATCATTAACCCATTACTTCATAGGCTATTCTTAGATACAACCTCTTTGATTAAATCTACCGAACAGGAGCATTAACTAGAGAAAAGGAAAATTTAGAATTTCGTGGTTTGAAACCATTGTGATAAATAGAGCATTTGCTCCTATAGGAGCAAATGCTCTATTTATCACAATGGTTTCACAAAGTGACTTTTACAGAGTCGTCAAAAGTCGTCAATATGAGGGAATGGGTTAACAATTAACTCCATAACTATGTTTTTATATGCCTTTGCAAACAGAATAGACCCAGATCAGGCAGCTCTTGTAGAATATGTCTGATCAGGGTCTGCTTTATTTGCTTATGAAATAATATAAATCTTATTATACAGTTTCTGTCTTGGCCAAAAAAATCCTGATTTCATCAGTGTTCAATCTAGGCTGCGCCATTGGGCAATTGGCCCCCTTTTTAGCAAATGGCACATAGTTAAAATCTATTTGCATTCATTATTGTTGGTTCATTACTTTTCTTAGCGTCCTTTTCGTATCTAATCTCATACACATAGACTGGAACACAACCTATTTTGCTTCGTCTGTGTATACAGAAGTAAAATCGCCATCTGATCGGGGTCTACTCTGTTTGCAAATGCATGAAAACACGTTTATATGAAGGAAAGGATTAACCCGTTCCCTGTTCTATGTTTATTCCAAATTTCAATACCTCAAGATTCATGGACAAAATAGTTATAGTGAAATATGGAAAGTGGAACATTGTATCCATTTTAAAAACTAAAGAAACACATTTATTAAATTCCATTAGACGGTTCCTATAGGAACTATCTGATCTGGGTCTACTGCATTTGTATAAGGGAAAGGTTAAAAAGCACTGTAGACCGAGACAAAAAATTTGAATTCAGTAAATGGGAAAATAATGTTTATCTTACATTTTTACCTGTCCTTAACTTTGGCCACCAACTTACAAGAATGACCCACAATAACAAAGTTCATGGGCCTGAATGGCCCCCTCTGATTCAAAATAGATAGAACACTGATTTCATTATCATTATAAAGATATTATAAAAATTCAGCTTATAAAATTCATGATGTCATAATTTTTTCATGAATATTCAAAATGTTGCTTTATACGTTTTAATTTTATTTTGCGGATTTCATTTGATCTTAATTTTTCAATCATTAACCCTTCGCTTGCTGAATTTTAAAACACATTTCTCCTACTTTACCCACGCCCTGTTGTATAATTACATAATTATATCTTCACTGTGTACAGGTATTTCGCTACATGCAATAACTGCTGTGGAGTGCACTGCTTGCACTATCAACTTGTAAATAGTGCAAACCCAGATGAGACAGCTCCTGCAGGAGATGTCTCATCTGGGTCTTCACGATTTACAGGTAGGTATAGCGAAGGGTTAATTTTTCATTCATTAAAAGTGTGAATTCTTGTTCTTATCTCTTTACTCCATGAGTATTCCTGTAAGAAATTATGTCTTCAGGTATAACAATTAGCTGGTTTTTTTTAATGATGTATGAACACAGGACTACTTGGCCATAGCATTTATGGTCTGTATTATTTGATAAGCAGACAGAGTAGACCCTGATCAGACCGTCCTACAGCATCTTATCTGGATCTACTCTGTTTGCAAATCCATATTTATGGATTGAAGTATTAAATGTTAATGAATAAAGTTGTACAACAGTGCTATCTGACAACAATGTTGCTATTTACCTTGTAATAATTTCATTCTTGAGCTTCTGAACACGTCCTCCTGATCAATCAGCTGAAAATACATTAAGACACCATTAAGAAACTTAATGGTCATATACATGAGGGCAGCAATAGAAAATAATTGTCAAACTTGTCTATCAAAAGAACATTGTTGAAATGGTTTGTGACTGTAAGTCAATTACTGGTCTGGGTATACGGTTTTTGCAAAGGCGTTTAAAAGGTGTTTACATCAGGTAAAGGATTAAGAGTTGTATAAGAGTTACAGTAAAACCCCTCCATACCGGAATTCTAGTAGACAAAAATTTAGATACTTTTAAGCAGGTGGCTGCTTAATGCAGGGTGAAAGTCATACAGAAAGCTCCTAGAGGAGCTTTCTGCATGACTTTCACCCTGCATTAAGCTGCCACCTGTCTCCAATACCGACATTTGTACGCTAATTTTAACGTCCGGTTTAGAGGGGTTTTACTGTATAATTTTCTTATAAACACCAAAGGAGATACATATATTCATAGACAGGGATGTAGCTGGATCCAAATTTAATGTACACACCATGGCTAGTGGGGTCAGGAGACATGCTCCATTGGGAAACTTTTATGCTAGATAGCTGTAGGTGAATTTTGGAGTATATTTCAGCATTATTTCATGGCATATATAACCAGATAATGCAGGAATAATCAAGAAATTTAAAGTCTACATGACCAGACAGAATACTTGTCAAAGTCTAACGCCGCTTAGCCTTCCATTTGTATTCAATTTTTGACCCTAATAATGTTTCCATCTTTCAGACCTATGTTACATAAGTGCATATTGCTAGCTGCCCTCCTGATAGCTAATAGGACAAAAAGCGTTAATTTGTGTAACTATACAAAAATATCTGAATAAAACTTGCTTGTTCAAATATCTACACAATAAAAACTTCACTTAATTTTCTAAAACCAAATTAAACATGAATTATTCACATATTCATATACATATACATTCACAATATGATGACATTTCTTTGAGTGAGTGAGTTGGGTTTTACGTCCGACCAGCAGTATTACAGTTATTTGCAGACTGTACCCGCATGAGAAAAGTTATAGTGCTGCCTCACTGGAATGACCCTGCCGCGGGCACATGGCAAGGGCACCCCACCCAGTCACATTATCCTGACACCAGGCCGACCAGTCCTAGAACAACCCCTTTAATGTCGAGCATAGACAGGGGAGCTACTAGTACCAACTTTTAACGACTTTTGGTCTGTCATGGCCGGGGATCGAACCCATGACCTTCCGTACCGCAGGCAGACACTCTACCACTGAGCCACGCGGCCGGTGCCATTTCTTTGAAATTAAATGATTTTATGAGTTAATTTGGTACTGTGGCAGTAACTATTCTGGAGGAGGGTTGGGAATCTTCCTTTGCCAAATATAAATAGCTCGTTACTCCATGAATATTCACGCAAAACAAAAATGATGACATCATGACTATTAATTAGATTAGTATTTAAAGTGGCATATTGAACTTTTTGCCACAGTAGAAACTGGATGAAACAAGATGTTATAGACCCATAACCTCATAGGCTATTTTTAGATCCAACCTCTTTGAATAAACCTGCCGAAAAGGAGTATTAACTAGAGAAAAGGAAAAGTTTAGAATTTTGTAATTTGAAACCATTGTGATAAATAGAGCATTTGCTCCTGTAGGAGCAAATGATCTATTTATTACAATGGTTTCACAAAGAGACTTTTAACGAGTCGTCAAAAGGCGTCAATATGAGGGAAAGGGTTAAGGTAAAACCTCTCTATAGCAACCAACTAACCCATTCCCTCATACTGACGTCTTTTGACGCCTCTGTAAAAGTCACTTTTTGAAACAATTGTGATAAATAGAGCATTTGCTCCTATGGTGCAAATGCTCTATTTATCATAATGGTTTTAATACTACACAATTCCATGTTTTCCGTTTTCTCTAGTACATGCTCCTTTTCGGTAGATTTATACAATGAGGTTGGGTCTAAAAATAGCATATGAGGTAACGGGTTAATGAATAAAGACTACTGTTTTCTAAATACAATGCAGAACTGAAGTAATGCAGAAAGATCCTTGGAGCTTTCTGTATAACTTTTGCCTGCATTAATCCTTTCCCTCATATAAACACTTGTCCACACCTTTGCAAACAGAGAAGACCCAAATCAGATGGCTGGCTCCTCTATTAAGAGCAGTCTGATCAGTATGTGCTGTTTGCTTCCAAAATTATGGCAGGGAATGCGTTAAGCATTTCACTCATAAGCTTTTTTTTTTATTCAACCTCTCTGAATAAATCTACTGAAAAAGAGCATTTATTAGAGAACAGGAAAACTTTAGAATTATGTAGTTTTGAAACCATTGTGATAAATAGAGCATTTGCTCCTATAGGAGCAAATGCTCTATTTATCACAATGGTTTCAAGAAGTGACTATTACAGAGGCGTAGAAAAGCAAACAGAGGCATCAAAAGGCGTCAATATGAAGTAAGTGGTTAAGCTACCACCCATTCCCGCATATTGACAACTTTTGACGCTTCTGTAAAAGTCACTTTGTGAAACCATTGTGATAAAGCATTTGCTCCTACAGGAGCAAATGCTCTATTTATCACAGTGGTTTCAAACTACAAAATTTAAAAAAAAAATATTTTCTTCAGTTTATGCTCCTTTTCGGTAGATTTATTCAAAGAGGTTGGGTCTAAAAAATAGCCTAAGTGGGAATTGGTTAAACAGCCAGAATTAGACTTTTTGAATGTAGTTGTAGAAAGGTTTAACTGTATGCTTATCAGCTCTTTGTGTCATTTAGCCGTCTCCTTCACACCCTTGCAAACAAGATAGACCCAGGTCAGATGGCTCCTATAGGATTGGGGTCTGCTTTATTTGCTCATGAAAATTACAATAGATCTGTCTCTATAGAGTCTACCAGTACCAAACCATCCTATGTACATATGCTATTATTAACCTTTTCCTCCATAAATACACCTTTCTACGCATCTGTAAAAGTCACTTATGAAACCATTGTGATAAATAGAGCATTTGCTCCTATAGGAGCAAATGCTCTATTTATCACAATGGTTTCAAAACTACACAATTCTAAACTTTTCCTTTTCTCTAGTAAATGTTCTCTAGTAAATGTCTTACTTCTTTCCTCTTGGTAGAGAATCTGTTAAGCTGGTCGGAAGCTTCATCAATAAGATGCTGAAGCTGTTTAATCTTCAGGTCCATTGTGTTTATCTCGTAGCGGACATTTTCTTCCTGTAGACTGATGTTGTAGACCTGATCCAGGACACTGGATGTCTGCGAACTTTGGGACGAGTCAAAGTGGTTATCTGTTCAGGAAATAAAAGCATGCAATTCTCAAAGGCAGAAAATGTAATTTCCAACATGAATTTGTCCAACTGTGATGATATGGCATCATGGGTTTAAGAGAGCCAGTGTGCAAAAAAACACATGATAACACAGCTCAGTTTTACGAACATTTTCACTTACCTGTCAGATTTGTATCAGTTCATGCAATTAGGGTGCAATAGATCTTTTTTTTCTTTTTACAATGAGTGACCATTTATCAAAACGATAAAAATACGTGTACATTTAATACATCCTGCAATTCATGTGTCAGTTTAACATGTCATTCGTACTATGCTGTATGTATAACTGCACCCTTTGCTTTCAATATGTCTCCCTGTTTAACCTCATCCCTGCTCAATATTCATGTAGAAAAAAATGACATCATGAATATTTATTAGTTGAATTTTTATACTATGAATTTTTCAAGGAGAATAGCAACCTCCTTTTTTGTATATTTATTAGCTGAATTTTTATAATATGAATTTTTCAAGGAGATTTTTGCATTGAATCAGATCTATATCATGTCAAAAGCAAAAAGAGCAGACCCTGGTCAGATGACTCCGTCTGATCTGGGTCTCCTCTGTTTTCAAATGCGCTTAAAGGTGTTTATATAAAGGAAACGGTTAATATAGAATGTTTATTATTTATTATCGATATTATCATAATTGTCATCACCAGCAGCACAATCATTATTATGTGCATTTTCAGTTATTTCTACTTGCATATCACACCATGCACAGTAACCTTTCTTGTTGTCTTTCAACTTTTAAGTTCATAGAAACACCTTTTAATGTCTTTGCAAACAGGACAGACCCAGATCAGATGGTTCCTGTAGGATCTGCTCTACTTACTTAAGAAATATTACAGATCTGGGTCCATGCTTATAAAGCTTTTAGTTGAGTCTGAGTTCGTTTTCAAGCTTTTGATTGGTCAGATTTGAGTTCTCAAGCTTTTGATTGGTCAGATTTGAGTTCTCAAGCTTTTGATTGGTCAGATTTGAGCCAAATTACAATGATTTCAAAAGGTGATTTTTACAGAGGCATATAAAGGCATATTTATGGAGGAAAGGGTTAACCAACCCTTGTTAAGTTCCTCCCTAGCCCCTGTCTCTGGCACAGATGCAGATTCTTTGTCCACTGTCAAGACTTTGTCCATTGTAGGGGCTCCGTCCAGTATAGCTGTAACCTTCTCTAGTGCTGACCGGCCATCAGTCTGCAAGGCAAAATTGTCTTCTATCAATACAGTATACTGCATCTGTTATTTCAATGTTTTTTATGTTTATCAAAGCTTGCAATAATGAATATTCATATAAGAAATAATGACTATGAATATTAATTAGCTACATGCTTATATACATGCATTATGAACAAGGGAAAGTTTGATCATGGGAGAAACTGTAGAATCTGATCTACATTATTTCACTTGCAAACAGAGCAGACCCTGATCAGTTGGCTCCTATATGAGCCATCTGATCTGGGTTTACTCTGTTTGAAAAGCTGTAGAAAGGCGTATTTATGGAGTAAAGGGTTGAGATGAATTTGGTTTCTGTTATATCATCACCATTTGATATCAAAGGTAAGGGTAACAATCTAGAACTTGTTTTTGAAAAATAGCACGTCTACCCACCTACCTCCCAAACCAATAATGCACACCCTAATCTCTCTATAACAATTAACACTCCATGATGATCACAGCTGAGAAGGGTTTTTTTCCAATCCTAACCAGCCATTTATGAGAAATCTGTGTCTGCTCTGTTTGTTTAACCCTTTCCCTTATGTAAGAACATTTTGACGCATCTGCAAACAGAGTAGACCCAGATCAGACGGCTCCTACGAATACCCATGCAGTAAAGGATTTTCTTACACAAATACTCATGCAGTAAAGGATTTTCTTACATGAATACTCATGTAGTAAAGGATTTTCTTACACGAATACTCATGCAGTAAAGGATTTTCTTACACGAATACTCATGCAGTAAAGGATTTACTTCAGAACCTGTTTACCTAGTACAGTGTTCCCTCCCTACAATGACCCTCTCAATAATGATTCCCTCCTTACAACAACACATGTCACAGTCACTGTTTCCGAAACAACAAGACTCCAGAAACAACTTTTTTCCATCGTATTTTCTTTATGCCTCAATCAAACCCTATGTTGTGACCACTCTTTAGAATCACTTTGTGATGATTCTAAAGAGTGGTCACAACATAGGGTTTGATTGAGGCATAACGGTTTTAGTTCTCGAAATACACCTTATCTGGGGATCTGCAAACAAGCTAATTATGTTTGATTTTCCTTCCCTATAACAACTCCCTCTGAACAACACATACAATCTTCGTATCCCAAAGGGTGTCGTTGTAGAGAGGGAGCACTGTATATTCAAATGTAACATGATAAAAAGTGCAGACCCTGATTTGAGTGCACTTCTAGGAACCCTCTCATCTAGGTTTACACTGTTTTGCAAAGGAAATTAGTGATTAGTAAAAGCGTTAAAACTACCGTATTGGTCATGGTATATCACTACACTATGTTTAAACTTACAACTTTAAACTCAACAGAGAAATCAATAGTGTTGGAACTTTTCGTGTATATGGCTATCAAAATAACCTACAAGTTCACAGAATTAGGTGTGCATATCTACACCAATATCAATGGACGCACATCAGAAACTCGAAACTATTTGAATACCCCTCATATAATAATTTGTTTACTTACCGTTTGTTTTCTTCAACTCTCTTTTGAAAATATCCCTTTCTACGCCTTTGCAAACGGAACAGACCCAGATCACATGGCTCCTGTAGGAACTGTCTGATCAGGGTCTGCTCTGTTTGCTTATCATGTAAATATAGTTATGATTTCTACAGTTTCTGCCATGGCCAAAAAATCCTGTGTTTATATGCTATAACAACAAATAATCTAATTAACCCATTCCCACTTAGGCTATTTTTAGATCTAACCTCTTTGAAAAAGTCTACCCAAAAGGAGCATTTACTAGAAAAGAAAATATTTAGAATTGTATAGTATTGAAACCATTCTGATAAATAGAGCATTTGCTCCTATGGAGCAAAATGCTCTATTTATCAGAATGGTTTCACAAAGTGACTTTTACAGAGCATCAAAAGGCGTCAATATGAGGGAATGGGTTAATATCCATGATGTCATGATGATGAATATTCATAGAGAAAAGGATTAAATAATTTCCTATTAGGGGGCATTCAAATTCCGTAATTTATAGCAAAAGATAATGGGCTTAATCAAGCTGATTGAAAAGGAATCATGAATGAGCCTTGCTGTATGAAAACCTACATAACATTTTACCTCATTGAGACACGTTTACAAACAGAGTAGATCCAGATCAGATGGCTCCAATACTGATGGCTACTAGTGGAGCTGTCTGATCAGAGTCCTCTCTGTTGTTTATCCAATTCCCTCATAGGCTATTTTTCGATCCAACCACTTTGAATAAATCTACCAAAAAGGAGCATTAACTGGAGAAAAGGAAAATTTTAAAATTTTGTAGTTTGAAACCATTGTGATAATTAGAGCATTTGCTCCTATAGGAGCAAATGCTCTATTTATCACAATGGTTTCATAAAGTGAAATTCTAATGTTTCTGTTAACCCCTTCCTTCATATAAACATCTTTTAACACCTTTACAAACAGAGTACATCCAGATCAGGTGGCTCCTAAGGAATTATTTAGATCTGATTCTGCAGTGTTGTTTCTGCCACAGCCAAAACAAATCCTGCATTCGATCACCATTATAAGAATCAGCTAATCAATATTCATGATGTCATTATTTCTTGCATGAATATGCAACAGAGAAAAGATTCACCTAATAACCCTTTACTCCATACGCTTTTCTACGCCTTTGCAAACAGAGTAGGTCCAGATCAGATGGCTCCTATAGGAGCTGTCTGATCAGGGTCTTCTCTGCTTGATTATGACATAATATAGATCTGATTCTGTCATGCTAAAAAATTCTTTTGTTCATAGTGCCATTATAAAATTCAGTTAATTAATATTCATGAGGTTATTATTTTCAGGGAGTAAAGGGATAACAGAGAACCAGACTTTTGGATTTGCAAACAGTGTAGAACAAGATAAGATGTCACATTAAAAATCAGAATCTACCTACATGGAATTCAAACACAATAGGCTCTGTAGGGTGACAAACACTGTAGCATCTTTACCCTTCTCTTGCTGAATTTTAAAATACATTTCTCCTTCTTTACCCATGTCCTGTTGTATAATTACATATATCTTCACTGTGTACACGTACTTTGCTCAGCAATCACTACTACGGAGTGCACTGGTTGCACAATCAACTTGTAAACAGTGCAGACCCTGATGAGACAGCTCCTGCAGGAGCTGTCTCATCTGGGTCTTCACTATTTACAGGTAGGTATATTGACGTGATTAGCAAGTGAAGGGTTAACACATACTGCATTGTAGCTCTTTCAAGTAATGACATCATGATTATATATTAGCTGAATTTTTATAGCTGAGTTTTTGGTATCGGTATAAACTGTAATGTCAGATCTATCATAAATGCACAAGCAAACAGGACAGACCCTGATCATATGGCTCTTACAGTAATCATCTGATCTGGGCCTTCTCTGTTTGCATATACATGAAAAAGTGTCTATATGAGGGAAAGGGTTAAACTTGACAGCTGATCTGGCTTTAGTCCAGGGCTCAAGCTGGAGCTCTCCATCAGGGAGAAGTTTAGTGGTACTAAGGGAGAAGTTATGGTCCTGATTTTGTATCTCCCTATAATTATGTCCTATATATTTAAAATTCTCCCTCAGCTCAAAACAGGGAGAAGTCGGCAGGATTAGGGAGACTTTTTCTCCCAAATGGCCCTCTTGCTTGAGCCCTGATTTACACTGTTTGCAAATGTAAATGTTAATGTTGCTGAGCTCAATAAACTGATACAATCATGCTCCATGCTTGTAAAACTTTTAGTTGAGTCTGAGTTCGTTCTCAAGTTTTTGTTTGCTCAAATCTGACCAATCAAAAGCTTGAGAACTCAAATCTGACCAATCAAAAACTCACCTCTGGAGATTTTGATCTAGGTCTATACACATCCCTCTCTGGCACTTCCCTGGCATCACTGTACAGATTTTGGGTGTGGATACTCTTTCTCATTGGTGACAGTGCTTTATTTTGTGGTGTAGGGCTACGAGATTCTCTACTGACTGCTTCATTCTGATTCTGCAATAAAGTTTCATTTGGTTGTGGCACAGTCCCCATACTCTCTGCCATGTTATAACCATCATCAATCTTCTCTTCTTTTATCTTCACACCAGTCACTGTATTTACTTCATTTGACCTTGGCAAGATAGCGGCTGTGGCTGAATGAGTTCTTTCTCTATTCTTATTAGAAGGCAATGGCACAGAAGTAGAAAATAATGTATTAGTCAAGGGAACATCTTTTGTTACCCCATGTACAGGGATGTCATATTGTTTATGTAAAGGGTGTGGTTGTTGTGTATCTTCAACAGTACTTAAATCTTCTATTGACAGACTGGGTCTGCAATCAACATATCGTTGCGAACTATACACAATAGGACTACTTGCACGTATTGGAGATGGAGACCGCTGCTTAGTGTCTGTACTTTCAGGTGTCTGAAAAATGCCCAGTTCTGTCAAAATGTTTGAATCCAGCTCAGCATTTCCAGCACTGGCTTTATCCAACAGTTTTTCAAGTTCTGATACATCAGGTTTAGTATCAGCCTCAATAATATTTGCAATTTCTAGCTGGACGCTTGGTGCAAGATCCCCTATATCAAAGTCTGTCAGATCATTGGGCCTGTCACTACCTGTACACAAATCTGAGAACTTCAAGTTAAACCGTGGAAATGACAATTTTGTCTGAGACTTAGCATGAGTTCTGAGCATTTCAGCAAGCCATATCCTTTCCTTAGTTGATCTGGGTGATTTCACCATTTTCAGCAGGGCATTATGGTCAGGTTTCTGGGCTGAATTGCCCGGTGAATATGTTGCACCCGGTGACAGCAAGTCTGAAGGTGTAGGAGTTCTGGATGACTTTGTAGACACTGTGTCAGTTCTCTCAGTTGGCTTGTTAGATTCAGAATGTGAAACCATTTCTGATTGTACACTATTTTCAATTTTTGCTCTAATAGCGTCTATGTCTGCCCTTGTCTGTGCAATTCTCTCTGTAATGTCAGCCTTTGATTGTGATTGTATATTAGATTTTGCTGTGGTCTCTTTATTCACAGGAGGAACTTTCAATGCATTTGATCTTGGCTTTACATTCACACTGTCTTCATGTTGACTGGTTGCTTCAAAATGATCATCTTTACTACTATCAATTACAGTATTCTCAACTGTTTCAAGATGACCTCTAATATTTTCTCTATTCCGTCGTGATAGTTCTTCTATCTGTGAATTCAGTTCCTCTGTTTTACTCATTTTTTTCTGCTTTTCAGAGATAAATCTCTGTTGTTTTGCCTTCTCTCTTTCATTTCGTAATTTTTTGCAGAGTTTTTCGGCTTTCTCTAACACACTGTCTGTACTACTGCTTTCTTTAGATGTGTTTCTATACTGTGATCTTGGTGACCTCCTGCTGCCTGATATACCTCCCTCTGGTGAGAAATTTCTCGTATCAACTTTTCTTTTGTTCTTTTTATTTCCATATTTTTTCCTTCCACTTGAAGAGTCTGGTTTCACTTGCCTTTTAGATTCATTCAGTCGGTCTAATGACATTGTTCGTGTCGGCTTTCTTTCGTCTTCAGTTGTTGAAGTAACTAGTTGTTGGTCTGACCAGGTCACCTTTCTGCCAGTGGACATTGACAACTGGTCAGTGTCTGTGACTCTTTGACCTCTCCCATGCAGTCTATCACTACTCCTGCTTCTACTCCTTGGTCTCTGGTTGGACAGATCGTCCAGTAAACTGGGCACATGTTGAGTATTAAGAGGTATTCTATTACTTTCATTTCCTCGTCGAGATTTTCCATTTGTATGAAATGACTCATCCTCCAGTCTCCTTTTCAGACCACCGGAGTCGGAAGAAGAGTTACTTTCTGGTGAATATTTGTCAGGTCCATTCTGTTCATATGGACTATTTCTACCTCTGGCCCCTCGTAATATTCCGCGGCCCCTTTCAGGAATCCAAGGTTTATTGTATTGTCTGTGAAACTCTCTATCACTATACTGTCCTTGTACATAGGGATCTGCATTTTGCCTGTATGAATGTTCTTGATCCCTGTCCCATGACAACTCTCTCCCCATTTTATTTTTATTTTTCTTGTAATGTTTACCTGGATACTTAAAGTGGGAGTCTAAACTGCCTTTCCTGGTCCTATTATCATCGTGTTTATTTCTGAAGTTGTCAAATTGTTGCTGTGGTGCAGATTGATAGAAAGACTTGTCATTCCAATTCATATAATTAAAATCATCCTGGAAAAACTGATTCTGCTGTTGTGGGTAGTTTATGGAACCTGGCCCACCTATGATATGGTTATTGATATTCCCAAGGCTCTGTGTGAAGCCTGGGTTTAGATCATTCCATGATGGCCACTGCCCATGAATGTATGATTGCTGCTGCCTGCCATTGAAACTTCTGTCTGGCTGCATACGCTGTTCAGACCAGTGTCTCTGGCCTGAGAGGATCTGTTCCTGTGTGCGCAACTCAGGCTGAGAAAATGATCGAGCATGCTTATCAACTTTGCCATAGTTGCTTGGATGGCGTTCAGTGTTAGGATGATAGGCCAGTTCTGACTGAGACTTGATGTCCTCTGTTGTGTCAGGTAAACTGTAAAACATACCACAGTCACAACTATTACATGCAAATCATGGATAAAAATAATCAAGCCGTTTGATCTGAGTCTGCACTATTTGCCAAAGTTTATTTTTCAGAATGTTTAGTGTAATTAACCCATTCCTCCATAGGCTATTTTTAGACCCAACCTCTTTGAACAAATCTACCAAAAAGAAGCATTTACTAGAGAAAAGGAACATTTTAGAATTTTGTAGTCTGAAACCATTGCGATAAATAGAGCATTTGCTCATGGAGCATTATCACAATGGTTTCAGAAAGTGACTTTTACAGAGGCGTCAAAAGGCATCAATATGAGGGAATGGGTTAATGAATTACTATGGACATGTTTAAAAGCAGACAGTTACTTATTCGAGGAAGGAAGTAATGCAGAAAGCTCCTATTGTATCATTGCATATTCAAATTTTTGCAGGTCTGTTGTTGTCGTTATTCTTAACCCCTATTTAATCCTTTACTCCATGAATATTTACGCAAGAAACATTGACATCATGAATATTAATTAGATGAATTTTTATAAATAGAATCTATATTATATTATAAAAATAGAGTTGACCCTGATCAAACGGCTCGAACAGCAGCTGCCTGATCCAGGTCCACTGTTTGCAAAGGCATATATATGGAGTAAAGGATTAACCCTTTATCTTAGTGACATACCTTTTTATGCAAACAGATGTAACTTAGATCAGACAACTTGTATGTAGGGAATAAAGGCGTAAAGGTGTAAGATCAAGTTTATAAAATTCTGCATATTGATAGGTTGATTGAACATAACCTACCAAAATTGTTGTCACATAGGACGAAATCTTACAACTGAAATTATTACAGTAACAACTATCAATTTTGAACCTAGGCTTTATGATGTGATCGCATCCACCTTTAACCCATTGCCTCATATTGACACCTTTTGACGCCTCTATAAAAGTCACTTTTTGAAACCATGGAATTGGTGATAAATAGAAGCAAATGCTCTATTTATCACAATGGTTTTAAAATTACACATTTCTGAAATTACACATTTCTGAAATTTTCCGTTTTTCTAGTAAATGCTCCTTTTCAGTAGATTTATTACAAGAGGTTGGGTCTAAAAATTGCCTATGTGGGGATGGGTTAAATTGAAATATGTCTTCGCCATAAAAGCAAGTGTGTATTACCTCTGAGAACTAATGTCTTTCTGAAATTTTGCCCTAACACTCAGACGCATACTCTATACAGGTGTGTACTGTACGCGGCAAAAGATGGTAATAAATATTAATATTAAAAATAATTACTTTTTGCATGTTAACCCTTTCCCTGTTCGGTGTTTATTCCAAATTTCAATACCTACTGAATATTCATGGAAAAAATTAGTTACAACGAATTATGGAAGGTGGAACATTGTAGCCATTTGGAAAGTTAAAAAGCATATCTTTCAAATTCCATTAGCAAACAGAGCAGACCCTGATCAGACGGCTCCTATAGGATCTGTCTGATCTGGGTCTTCTCTGTTTGCAAATGCGTGAAAACTCGTTTTTATGAAGGAAAGGTTTAATTAGCTGACTTTTGTTAAGGAAAATTTTCGCCATTGCAGAATCTGAAAAAGAATCAAATCTGTACTATTCAAAAGGCAAACAGAGCTGTCGAATCTGGGTCTACTCTGTTTGCAAAGGCATAAAAATGTGTCGTTATCAACTTCAAGTAATGGCTTAAATCAAACCATTGGATACAAATGAACTAGCATAGCTGAGACAGGAGCATAAGTGCAGTTCATTAGTTCTTTACTCCATAAATATGCTTTTCTACGCCTTTGCAAACAGAGTAGACCCAGATCAGATGGCTCCTATAGGAGCCATCTGATCAGGTCTGCTCTGTTTGCTTATGATATAAAGTTTCTGTCACGGTTTCTGTTATGATATAATAGTTTCTGTCATGGTTAACAATTTCTGCCTTCATGTGCTATTGTAACAAATAATCTAATAGACTATAACTACAGTCAAACCTCTCTATAACGACCACTAAATTACATCAAGTATTTTGTGTTAAAGACAGGTGGATGCTTAAAGCAAGGTGAAAGTAAAACAGAACGCTCCTATAGGAGTGTTCTGTTTTACTTTCACCTTGCTTTAAGCAACCACCTGCCCTAACATACCAACTAATTAACACAATTTAGTGGCCGTTATAGAGAGGTTTTACTGTATTAGTATTCACGATGTCATTATTTCTTACATAAATATTCATGATATAAAGAGTTAGTAATCTGATACTACTAACTTGGCAAAAGAATCTAATGGTTCATCTGGACCATCTTTATTCCGTCTACTCAGGGCAAGCTGATGCCGGTCCTCATTAAGATGTTTCCCATACTCTATGATGTTGGAGCAGGACGTCATGCACAGATCACAGCTGTGTGGTGCTCCCCTGTCAAGGAAAATGCAAGATGCTGAATCATTGATACAGTCCATCAACCATTCAAATCCTTACAATACAACTTCAAACTCTATCAAAGACATTTAAATTAACTTGGGGGCATATGTAAAATACTGGTAGATTATTTACAGTGTGTAATTTTTTTCTATGTACAGAGGTCAGTTATTTTAAATTTTACCTGTCAAACAATATACAGTTGAACTTCGATAACTCAAACTCCAAGGGACCATCCAAATTAGTTCGAGATAACAGAAGTTCGAGTCATCCGATTTCTAATCTGAACAATTTCTCAAGGCCCAGGCTTAATACAGGTCTAAAGTAATGCTGAAAGCTCCTGTAGGAGCTTTCAGCATTACTTTAGACCTGTATTAAATTGTCCCTTGTGTTTCTAGATATCTGTAGAGATACATTATTGGAGCAATTCTGTATTATAAGTTTTGGAAGGGCTGAACTTTTTGTTCGAGTTATCCAGAAGTTGGAGTTATCCGAGTTCGAGATATCGAAGTTCAACTGTATATGTTAATCACAAGATACAAAACATTGATTGCTAAATCAGTGGATGAGCCAAATTATCTATGCCAGAAATTTCTTAATATTTCACTCCTTTGCAAACAGAATAGGAACCATCTGATCAGGGTATGTTCTGTTTGCTTACTGAATGATATAGGTCCGATTCTAGTTTCTGCTGTGGCCAAAACAGTCTATGTTCATATAAAACAACTTAACCCATTCCTTCATAGGCTATTTTTAGACCCAACCTCTTTGAATAAATCTACCGAAAAGAAGCATTAACTAGAGAAAAGGATTTTTTTTTAGAATTTTGTAATTCTGAAACCATTGTGATAAATAAGAGCATTTGCTCCCTAGGAGCAAATGCTTTATTTATCACAATGGTTTCAAAAAGTGACTCTTACAGAGGCGTAGAAAGGTGTATTTATGGAGGTAAGGGTTAAGTAATAATCTGTGTTCATATGGAAATAACTTGATTAATAACCTAATAAATATTCATGAAGTTATCACTTCTTACAGTTCAAAATTTGTTTATTAAAGGAAAAATGATATCATTAGTGTTTATTCTAGAGAGGGAGAACGGGGGGATTCACCCCACTTTTTTTTTATCCCCCCACCCCCTATAATTTTCATGGGGGGGAGGGGGAGGGGGAATTTGCTTAAATTGGTGAGATATCTGAATTTTAGTAAAAATTCACCCCTCATTTTCGAATCTTAGAATAGACACTGAATTAATCATGCATATTTATTTGCTGATGTTTTATAATGGAATATGTACATATGTAATTTTGGTCTTAATAGAAACTGAAGAGTCAGATCTTTTATAATTTCATAAGTAAACACAGCAAACCCTGATCAGATGGCTCAAACAGGAGCCGTTTGATCTGGGTCTACTCTGTCTGTAAATACTTGACAATGTGTTTATATGAGTTAAAATTATTGCTTGAGACATTGTGATTCAAATATTTCTATTGGACCAAAAAAAACCAGTTTTCTTCCAAACAGGTACTATACCTACTTTTTCACCTTTTCAATTTTAATGTGATGCATCAGTGACCATTTATGGTCAAGCAGCTCCTGGAAATATATGAAAAGAACAAATATTAACCCTTTCCTCCATAAATATCCTTTCTACAAGTCACTTTTTGAAACCATTGTGATAAATAGAGCATTTTCTCCATAGGAGCAAATGCTCTATTTATCACAATGGTTTCAAAACTACACAATTCTGAAAATTTTCTTTTCTCTAGTAAATGCTCCTTTTTTGGTAGATTTGATTAAAAGGGTTGGGTCTAAAAATAGCCTATGAAGTAATGGGTTAAACAACAAAGAAACAATCTGAGTATCAAACAGTTTAGGATGAAGTTTGGAATAATATATAATAGAACTGGGAAAGGGTTAATGCAGCAGTGTAATTGACATCAATATATTAGATGAAATTATGACTACAGGAAATTTTTCCAATGATACCTTGATATTATAAGCTCAATGTAACTGTTAACCCTTTCCTGTTCTATGTTTATTCCAAATTTCAATACCTACTGAATATTCATGGACAAAACAGTTATAATGAAATATGGAAAGTGGAACATTGTAGCCATTTAGAAAGTAAAGAAACAGAGCTATCAAATTTCATTTGCAAACAGAGCAGACAGACACTGGGTCTACTCTGTTTGCAAATGTGTTTATATGCAGTAAAGAGTTACCGGTAATTATATGCTGCATAGCTTACCGGTATCTTTAACTCCAAACTTTCTCAGAGGTGCAGATAAGACATACATGTAATGGATTTGCAAATCTGTAGAAAGGCGTGTTTATGGAGTAAAGACTTAATATGCCTCTTATCTCAAGTTGTGTTTCTTGTGACTATATAATTTACCTGCTCTGTTGCATACGGAACATTGCACAGGTCACACAGGTACTCATGGTCTTCCATCACTTGTTTCTGTTATGGGTTCTGAGAAATTAAAACACACTGTATTTAAGCTTCCGTACCTGAAGAGAAACTGTTTGACATAGAATCATGAGTTCGGTCACCGTACTCAATCACAATGGGCAGTAAAAATTCTAGATTTTTTTTCATGGGTCAAAAGGACTCATGAATATCTTTGAAATCAATCAGTCTCAAGCCCAAAACAATGGGTCTCTTATTAAATAATGTCATGAAAAACAAGAGGGTCGTCACGGGTGACAAATGCCCCCAAAGTGTTTGACACCGAAATGCATTTTGGTGGAAAAACAATACAATGTAATGCAGGTGTAACATGAAATTTTGATGCTGTTAAAAATGACACAGGAGTCAGTTCTTAACATTAGAAACAGAACCTTTGACGATTATGATAGCTAAGAAAAGAGCCAAGCGTCAAAACTTAGTTAAAAAGGACCCTAAGTCATTCTCAACGTTAAAAAGGACCCTGGGTTGATTGTCAACGTTTAAGGTATAGGAGATATGCTCTGGACAAGCTTTTTGTATCTGGTAAGATATAGGAGATATGCTCCGGACTGTAAAATTGAGGTCAAAGGTCAAGGTCAAGGTCAGTGATCTGAAAATGGTACATGACTCTCCCCCATCCCAAGATGAACTCACAAACCAAATTTGGATTCCGTAGCTGGTAAGGTATAGGAGAAATGCTCCAGACAAGCTTTGTGTAAAATGTAGGTCAAAGGTCAAGGTCACAGTGACCTGAAAATGGTACGCGACACTCCGCCATCCCAAGATAAACTCACACATTAAATTTGGAATCCATAGCTGGTAAGGTATAAGAGATATTCTCTGGACAACCTTTTTTGTAAAATCGATGTCGAAGGTCAAGGTCAAGGTCACAGTGACCTGAAAATGGTACGCGACACTCCGCCATCTGAAGGTGATCTCACAAACCAAATTTGGAATCCGTATCTGGTAAGGTATAGGAGATATGCTCTGGACAAACTTTTTGTAAAATCGGTCAAGGTCAAGGTTAAGGTCATAGTGACCAGGAAATGGTACATGACATTCCGCCATCCCAAGATGAACTCACACACCAAATTTGGAATCTGTAGCTGGTAAGGTAAAGGAGATATGCTCCGGACAAGCTTTTTGTAAAATCGGTCAAAGGTCATGGTCAAGGTCACAGTGATCTGAAAATGGTATGCGACACTCCTCCATCCAAAGATGAACTCACACACCAAATTTGGAATCCTTAGCTGGTAAGGAATAGGAGATATACTCCGGACAAGCTTTTTGTAGCTGGTAAGGTATAAGCGGTTTTTAAAATCGAGGTCAAAGGTCAAGGTCAAGGTCACAGTGACCTGGAAATGGTACGCAACACTCCGCCATCCCAAGATGAACACACACACCAAATTTGGAATCTGTAGCTGGTAAGGTAAAGGAGATATGCTCCGGACAAGCTTTTTGTAAAATCGGTCAAAGGTCATGGTCAAGGTCACAGTGATCTGAAAATGGTACGCGACACTCCTCCATCCCAAGATGAACTAACACACCAAATTTGGAATCCTTAGCTGGTAAGGTATAGGAGATATACTCCGGACAAGCTTTTTGTAGCTGGTAAGGCATAAGCTTTTTTTAAAATCGAGGTCAAAGGTCAAGGTCAAGGTCACAGTGACCTGGAAATAGTACGCGACACTCCGCCATCCTAAGATGAACTCACACACCAAATTTGGAATCTGTAGCTGGTAAGGTAAAGGAGATATGCTCCGGACAAGCTTTTTGTAAAATCAAGGTCAAAGGTCAAGGTCACAGTGACATGAAAATGATACGCGACACTCCCCCATCCCAATATGAACTCACACACCAAATTTGGTATCCGTAGCTGATGTGACAAAGGAAATATACTCCGGACAAAAGGTACACCCACCCACACACCCACCCACCCACACACCCACCCACCCACACACCCACCCACCCACACACACACACACCCACCCACACACGCACGGTGCGATCACTATATGCCGCCAAAGCCTAGCTTTGGGGGCATAAAAAAAAAATCAAGATTTATAACTGTTTTATCATATAATTGTCACAGTGTGAAGGTTATCATCACTTTTATGGCGACATGGTAGAGTGCATGACTGCAAACCTAGCGACCCGGGTTCGATCCCCGGTCTGAGCGGGTATGTTTCTTTATAAGAACACCCGGTTACATTTGGCGCCCAACGTGGGACTGTGTCTGTATGAGCTCGGAGTTTGATTCCCAGTCGTTCTCATACCCATAGAAATTCGGGACGAATTTCAACTTGCTGGGGGGAGTATGTCACAGTGTGTAGGTTATCATCACTTGTACGGCCTTGCTGTACAAGCGCGCTTTTATGGTGACGTGGTAGAGTGCATGACTGCGAACCTAGCACCCGGGTTCGATCCCCGGTCTGAGTGGGTATGTTTCTTTATAAGAACACCCGGTTACATAATGAAAAAGATATTACATTTTATCTTATTTTATAATATAACAGTTTCAGGCTTTTTTTTATATAAACACCTTGTTAGTTTAAATGCCCAAGTTCCTGTAAAATGTTTAGGGATGCTCATGATGCAAAAATTGAACAAAAACGACCATAACCAGACAGTGCAGACACAGAAAAATTAAGTATTCAAACATTGTAAAGTATCGTCAAACATTGATGTTTTGAACTTGGTATTGTGATGTCGCATCGTCAACTTCTCATGATGATTTACCGATGCATCGGTGATATCGGTCCAGCCCTACTATTTTGTAGCTATGCTATGTGTCACTCCCCTCGTCCTTTTAGGGACGGGCCGATTTCTAATGTTGGTAAAACTTGTAGTCCAACCCTTTTGTATTGTCATCTGTATTATATACAAAAAGTATTATCTACATGATTTAATTATATATTGTCTTCATGAATGTTTGTATACTGTTGACAATTTAATACTCCCCTTGTCTAAATTACTTGACAATGTCGCATATATAACAGCAAGTAAAATTTATGGGTTTTTATAAAAAGAGAACTATTCTTCGCCAATTCTGCAGTTGTGTCCTCCGGGACGCATACATTTGTACATTAAACATTGCAGCGTCCTGGCAGAATTTAATGTGTATAATACGCAGGCCAGCGAGGTAGAATTATTACTGCAATGGATAAATTTTCTCTCACAGAAATGTTTACATTGTGATTGAGTATGAGGACAGAACTCAAGATTCTATGTCAAACACTTTAGTACATGTATAACATTGTCATGAAAGATAAATGCCAACTTGCATAGGAAAAAGATTGTACAAGAATTATACCTGAATTATACCTATCACAGCAATATTTGATTATCTGGAAGCATGGTTTACGTTACATTTCTGAAAATTTGAGCATACCTAAGAATATTTCATGGAGTTGATCAGTCGCGCAATGTACACATTGTCATTAGATTTACACTACTGTACAACTTGAGCAACAGAACTTGCCTGCACATGTATGCTCAGATTGAATATAAAACAAATCGAGAAACAACAGTAGTGGCATAATCATCGAACTGGCATTTGTTCCCTTTGAACTAAACTACATATATAAAGCTATTCGTAAATGTAAAATATACAATATCCACTGAAAAATTAGTTACATAGCAAAACAAACCATCGAAACATTTTGTGATTCTCGCGGACGCTTTCAGTTAGCGATAGAAGCAAGCGCTTGCTTGACTACGACTGAATTTCGAGGATTTCGGCTTACTTTGCGTTTTCCCTAATATCCGATTATTTTCTAATTCTCAAAACTATGACTCAGCCATGAGACTATAACAGTAAAACCGTGAATACCCGTCAAAAATAAGTTTCAAAAATACAAAAATAATTATTTTTTTTGGTTGTATATGTTTTCTTATCAAACATGTAATTATTACACGACATAGTAAGAACGTTAATAAAATTTGTAATAATTATATTTATGCATGACGTCACCGGATCACTTTTTTGTAGGCAGTTCCTGTAGCTGTCAAAACGGAACCAGCGTCGGAAAATCTGGTAATTTTCTACATTTAGATAATCTTATCACATTAACCATGCGTAAATGGTTCAAACGTTTATAATTTGTAATAATTAAATGGTTTTGTAAAGCTGTAGTGAATGGCGGTTGTGAAAAATTGCATGGGTAGCTCCTGATCTTGCTATGAATATGATCATATCATTTGATTTGTCTTATTTCATGTATTTCCCCCCAATGATTATCATGCTTATACTATGTGTATACGGTATTCCCAGTATTCCATATTGGGCGTGACTTGGGTGTAAATTAATCCACACAAGATGCAGTAACTGTTTCCTCAGATTGTTAGTTCACTTGTCTTAGTACCACATGATATTTGTGTTATTATAATAATGACCTGGGAAGCAAGTGCAGAAAACCACTTCAACTGGTGCTTTCTTGTCAAGTCAGGAGTTTCCATCTTCGAACAGAGACATATCAGTGACTGACCAAAAAGAGAGACGACAGAAAAGGAAAGAACACGCAAACTCTACCCTAGATACGATAACGTAGCTCTATTCCTAAATAGAGCTACGATTCGCTAGCATCTATTCGCTAGTAAACTGGACGCAAGTCATTATCAGTCTTACAGCTACGATATCGCATCTAACTCTACCCCACCCCAGTCTGTTCCAGCCCATAGCATGCCCTGCCCTAGTTCACATTTGTGTACTCTAAATGGTGATATTGAGCTACTTTCTGTTTTAACAATATCCGGTAGAGTACACAGGCATGATTTAGGTTAGGACGTTCCACAGTACACATTTAATAATTCCTGTCTGGTTGGATTTTCTTCCAAAATACGACATAATTCTTAAATAAAGACATATGCAACTTAGTACCTAATGTCCTAAATATGTATTAAATGTATGTACCTGTCAAGCAAACTTCCAAAGTCAGTTATTATTTGGTTACTTCCAATCCACTTAATCCGTTTCGGTAGTGCTTACAGTAATTAACAGCTATATTGCACTCGGGTGTATACACTCCGATCACGTGACAACAATAGTTTGGGTTGCAGTGTGGATTTATGAACATATCTGAGGTCAGTTGTTGTTTGAATTATGTAATTAACACAAAAGTGCAGATTTACATTGAAAATTAGGTCCAATATGACCAGATGGTAAATAGAAAATTAACGATTTCCACCCCATATTTGACGTATTGCCATGATCGCGAGACTGTAAGACGTCAACCATCACAAAATTAGCATGCTGTCTTACAGCTCATTAATGAGACTAGCCCTGCCCTAGTTCACATTTGTGTTCTCTAAATGGTGATATCAAGCTACTTTCATTTTTAACAATATCCCGGCAGAAGACGGCAACCATCACAAAATTAGCATGCTGTCTTACAGCTCATTAGTGAGACTACATTTGTGTAGCCCTGCCCACGTTGTGACAGGCAATTTCGAGTGAGAGTCTGCCTCTTCAGCCATCTCCGCATTCATCCCCATGATCAGAAGTCATGGTCATCTTTGCAATGGAAGGATGAACATGATCAATAATGACCTCAAAAGTCTCTATTAGATCATTGAAAGCAGGCTATAATCGTGGTCAGTGCCATTAATGTGTGTTAAGGGTTTCATTTCAAGCCAGAGGATATTATATAACTCCCAAATGTATAGATCTATCTTCTGATACTGCCAACTGGGTGAACCCGACTTACATATACCCGCTTATATTATTTATATATGTATACATGTCACTAAGAGTTGGAGACCGTTACCCCAGTACTAGAACTGGAACGATATCTGTTTCGAAAAATACCGGTACATACTCATTTAACCCATTCCTCCAATAAAAGTACGCCTCTGTAAAAGTCACTTTATGAAACCATTGTGAGAAATAGACAGGGGTGAGAATTTTCCGCGGAATTCCGCGGATTTCGTTTCACTCAGGGCCGTTTTTGAGATCGATGTAAATCCGATGAGAAATTTGGAGGGGGGGTGTTATGGCGATTAATTCAGGAAATTATTATTTGCCGAGATATTCTTTCACTATTCCAAGTAAATCCGTGTTAACAACGTTTATATCACGTTAACAGCAAGATTTCGGTTCAGCTAATCGAATAACGAGACTCTTGTTCTACAGCCAATCAAAAGGCTCGTATTATGCAGTGTTCGTTCAACATTTCCAAGATGGCGTCCGTGATATGACATTCTGTATCTGTACTGTCAATTAATCTGAATTTAAGACAAAAATGAGAAGCATAGGCAGAGATTACGATAACAGTGTGGAAAACAGTTCTACCCAAGATGGCTAGAGAAAGAAAGTACGTTGACATTTGGTAAGGAAACAAGAAAAGTGATAATTGGCGACGATTTCGTGAAACTGAAAGTAAACCTCCTCGGACGAGGGGACCTTGTTTAATACTGTAAACTTTGTTCCAAACAAATGAGTTACGGAAAACGCGACTGCGTAGCATTCAACAACCATCTGAAAAACATTAAACATATCCAGTTTTTGAAACAGCGGATTTCCAGTCACGGGTAAAAACCTGTAATGTCAAGTATTCACCAGAAAGTTGTCTGTCAGTAGCTATTCATAGGTAATGTTAAAGGAACTGGTCAAGATGTATCGATTCAGAAAAGTTATATTTTGTTTTAATAAACCAGTTTAATGAATTAGGAGATGATTTATTGACATAAAAATTAAAGTAATCAGAATCAGATAATGTGAACTTTGACTAGAAATTGTGACTGTAATGTGAACTTTGGTGAATTTTGTCTAGAAAGTTAACTGTTACAATACCATGCCAACTTTAAATCAAATTTTGTATCTTTATCTGTGATCACCGAGTTCCATTTGATTTCATTTTTAAAACGTGTGAGTTTTAATTGCTTGTGTTTGACAAGAAATTAATCTGGCGATGTTGAATGGATCCAATAATAAACTGAATGTAAATTGTATGGACATGTTCTACAACTGGTTTGTTTGAAACACAGCTCATCATGTATGACATACAACTCAAGTATAATTGTAAAAAGAACACATGAATGACAGACCCAAGTGAAAATGCAGGAGAAGGCTCCTGAAGTGCTCAGAAAAGCTATATTTCATTTTGCGTCGGGGGGGGGGCTTTGCCCCCCTGAACCCCCCACATGGGCTCTGCCCATGTCCCGCAAGGGGCCTAGGCGGTAGTGGTGTAACAATACATCAAACTATCGTGATAGTTCTCTATCCCAATTACACTATCGATAGTTATTTCCAATTGACGATAGACTATTGCGATAGTTGCTCTGACTATCGATAGTTTCGATAGTTCTTTCATATAATTGGCATTGTGTTTCCAAGATGGCGATGACCATCGCGGAGATCGAGTTTGTTAAAAACAAAAGCGGTAAAACACAAGTGGCAAAGCCCAATTCATTTTAAATCATTTCCACAAACTTTTTTAGTAAGTATTTACAGCAAAGTTATATCTTACACTGTGCAAATTTGCATTTACAAGTTTTCAAATTTTGGCAATAACTATTGTAATAGTATTGCAATAGTTTCCTGCAATAGCAATAGTATCGCAATAGTACTTTCAGCAATAGCAATAGTATTGCAATAGTCAAAACTGGCCCCAATAGTCAGCCCTACTAGGCGGCCCCTTGACCCCTGCCAATTTTTCCTCTTTTTTCACAAACGGCCATTCTCACCCCTGAATAGAGCATTTGCTAGATATTTATCACAATGGTTTCAAACTACAAAAATCTAAAAAAAAATCCTTTTCTCTAGTTAATGCTTCTTTTCGGTAGATTTATTCAAAGTGGATGGATCTAAAAATAGCCTATGGAGGAATGGGTAAAACATGACCAGTATTCTAATAATTCATTGGTATCTTAATGATCCTTAAATTCCACAATACACAAAAATGAAGTAACATTGATGGAAACTGTAGACGAAAATGTGGAAAGTAAAAAAACATTCACTAAGATGTCATGTTCCACTCTTATTATCGATGATAAAACTGATGCACCATTATGTAGATCAAGGTCGCAGTGTTTGACTTCTGGACATTTGATTGCAAAGTAATTTCATTGTTATTTAACAATGAAAACTCATGCTACAACAAACAAGTTAAACTTCAGAGAGTCCAATCATTCAAGATTGGTTGAATTTTTTACGAATTAGGTTTTGTTACGCGCTTGCCAGCAAACTTTGCATAATACTATCTCCCCTTGCAGAAGTTTTGTAGGGTCTGACTTGCCAGGATGCAGGTATATCTATGTAACACCATTATCTAGGCATTTCAGCTAAAAGTAGAAACAATTCCTGGTGAGGTAGTCAGTTGCAAAGATAAACCGTCATTCCTAATTGTCATGGAGACAATGCCATTTTCATAGTGTCTGCTTTGATTGGTAGCAGATACATGTAAGGGTTTGCATATTTGGGCATACTTCACAAAAAAAGCAAATGATATGCATTGCAATTTATATAATCTGTTTTGCCTGGCAAAACATTTACCCTTACCGAACACCTGTTAAAATTGAAGCCATGCTCAATATTTGTATTATTTGAGCCAGTGAAGTAAAACGAAAGTAGGTCTAAATGAGTGGACATTTATTGGTGCTAAATTCATTATCAGACCCATGAAATGGACAATCACTATACAAAATCTCAACATTATCCACATTTTTTCACGAAGATCTTTTTTCTGTTTGCTATTTTCCAATGAATTTTTCGGCATCGAATTTCAAAGACTTATAGCATGTTTATATTCTAAAGTAAGTCTATATATCTCGATTAGAGCGCTATAAAAAGAATGCAAGTTTACTCTTCACCTTAGACAGTAAGATTGGGTTTTAACCCCTTCCTCGATAAACACGCCTTTCTACGCCTCTGTAATAACCACTTCTTGAAACCATTGTGATAAATATAGCATTTGCTCCTATAGGAGCAAATGCTCTATTTATCACAATGGTTTCAAACTACAAAATTCTAAAATTTTACCTTTCTCTAGTAAATGCTCCTGTTGGGTAGATTCGTTCAAAGAGGTTGGGTCTAAAAATAGCCTATGAAGGAAAGGGTTAAAAGATTGATAAATCACATCACTATAGGTATTGACATTGGTATCGTTAAAATACTGTATAGTTTCGTCATTACCGGTATGGTATGGTATCATTTCATTCATAACAGTATCCAACGGTGAACCTAGTTACAGGCACAGAAGCGTGCATGACGAAAGAGTTAGTATTTGAGTGAGAGAAAGAAATACCTGACAGCAAAAGTCATGAATAGTGAGAACTAAAGACTAGTGGTTTAAAACTTTTTTTAATTTTCATTGTAATATTTTGAATGAATTATCTTTGCAATGATCAATTTTTCATGACTGGTGGTGGCTTTGAATCTTTACTGAAGGAATGTTGATTCATGTATTGTGTATTCTTAATTGGTTGATATAAAATCAGCTCTTCTGGGTTGCAAGAGAAAAAAACACCTTTACTCCAGAAATACACTGTAACCAGGCGTTTTATGCCTTTGCAAATAGAGTAGTCCCAGATCAGAAATTGAATGACTCATCAGATGGGTCAATTTCAAGTAGTAGCCATCTGATCACGGTCTGCTATGTTTGCTTATGATATAATATAGATATGATTCATGGGCAAAAAATTTCCTGTTTCTATGTCTTATTGTAACAATTAATCCATTATTTCTTACATAAATATTTATGGAGTTTACAGTGTGTTAAGTCAGAAATTTGGGAGATTTGGCCCTGCAAATATTTATAAAACAGCCTAATGATTAATTCAAAATGAATGATAATTCACTTAGCAAATGAAGACATATCAATGTGCCAGATCTATTACGACAGTAAAACCTCTTTTAACCCTTTCCCTCATATAAACATGCTTTCACACATTTGCAAACAGAGTAGACCCAGATCAGACGGCTCCCATAGGAGCCATCTGATCAGGGTCTGCTCTGTTTGCTAATGGAATTAAATTGATCTGTTTCGTTACTTTCTAAAATGGCTACAATATTCCACCTTCCATAGTTCATTATAATTATTTTGTCCATGAATATTCAGTAGGTATGGAAATTATGGAATAAACATAGAACAGGGAAAGGGTTAAACGATTACTTGGAGTAGTCACAAGGTCTTAGGATCTTTAAGTCTATTACCATTTAACCCTTTGTACTCCATGAATATTCATGTTAGAAATAATGATGTTATGAATTGTATATTTAGGTTAATTTTAAAAATAGCAGAGACTGTAGAATCAGATCTATATTATTCCATATATGCAAACAGAGTAGACCCAGATCAGATGGCTCCTATAAGAGCCGTCTGATCTGGGTCTACTCTGTATGCAAAGGTGTAGAAAGTCATATTTATGCTATAACGGGTTATAGATCATTAACTAACATTTAGTAATCATTTGAATACCATTCAAATGAGAAATACTCCATTCAAATAAGAAATAGTGAAGGAAGTTGAACAGTGTAGTTGCGTATTGTGTTTTTTACCATGTTTGCACATTGTTTTTAACCCTTTCATATATTTTCATGCATTTGCAAGCAGTTAAAACTAGATCAGACAACTCGTAGAGGAGTCATCTGATCTGAGTCTGCTCTGTTTGCTAATGGAATTTGATAGATCTGTTTCTTTAGTTTTTAAAATGGTTACAGTGTTCCTCCTTCCATGTTTCATTATAACTATTTTGTCCATGAATATTCAGTATGTATTGAAATTTGGAATGAACACAGAATGTTCAGGACAAGTGTTAAATACAGGTTATTGTACTTTAACTTTTACTCCATGAATATTCATGTAAGAAATAATTATATCATAATATTAATTAGTGTAATGTTTGTTAAATGGCACATGAACACACTAAGTTTTTGCCATGGCAGAAACTGTAGAATCATATATTTATATCATGCCATAAGCAAACAGAGCAGACCCTTATTAGATAGTAATTGAGATTGCTCCTACAGGAGCCTTCTGATCTGGGTCTAATGCATAGAAAGACATGTTTATGGAGTAAAGGGTTAAGAAACTTAAAACTGATGCGGCATTACATATACATGTACTGTAGTCTATTAGTGGTTAGCATTTCCTTACTCAGTGAATTTTGTATTCCACATTTACCTTTAATTATAAAATTAATAGCTGAATATGAAAAACGTCTGAATATTAACAGTAGCTGTGTGTATACATTTAGCAACAAATTATCTTTACTAAGTATTTTTGCATTAATTGACAATATTCAGAAAACATTTTTTGTCAATTTTTTTTAGAATATTTCCTTGAAATTTTTCATTTGGGCTAGGTAAATCCACCACGAAAAACAAGTTCTTTCAACTTTACTAAAATTTTCACTTAGATCTAATACATGTAGTTTTTACGAGCGCTGTTGCCTTCTTCAGAGATTTTACTAGGCTCAGGAATCACCAGCCATTTCAGTCAGCGCTGAATATTACATAGACTTCATTAACCCTTTATATATACTCAATAAATGCGCCTTTCTATGCTTTTGCAAAAAGAGTAGACCCAGATCAGACGGCTCTTAGAGGAGACTGTCCAGGGTCTGCCGTTTGCTTATGGAATCATATAGATCTCATTCAACTGATTCTTCTATGGTCAGACATTTCTCTGTCCATGTGCCATTATAAAACAATAATCAGATTTAGTATTCATGATACCATTTTTTCTTGTGTAAAAATTCATGGAGTAAAGGATTAAGTAAATATTAATTTTTTTAATGGTTTGTTAACAAGGAATTTTGAGGCCATTTCAGAAAGTGTAGAATCTGATCTGGGTCTATTCTCTCTACATAGGCATTAAGCCTTTATTCATGTAAGAAATAATGATTGTATGAATATAAATCAGCCAAGTTTTTTAACAGAAGGGAAGTTTCAACTGTGGCAGAATATATTAACCCTTTACTCCATGAATATTCATGCAAGAAATGAAGACATCATGAATATTTAAGTTAGATTATTTTTAAAATGGCATATTAACACATGACATTTTTGCCAAAGTAGAAACTATAGAATATGATCTACATGTATATGATCCCATAAGCAAACAGAGCAGACCCTGATCAGACAGCTCCTATAGGAGACGTCTGATCTGGGTCTAATCTGTTTGCACAGGTGTATTTATGGAGGAAAGGGTTAATTTATTTCATAAGCAAAAGGGGCAGACCCTGATCCTGCAGGAGCCATCTGATCTGGATCTACTCACATTGCAAAGGTGTGAATAAAGCATTCATACCAGGGAAATTTTCACGCATTTGCAAATAGAGAAGACCCAGATCAGACGGCTCCTATAGGAGCCGTCTAATCCGGGTCTTCTCTGTTTGCTATTATTATAAGGAATTTGATACTTCTGTTTCTTTACTTTCTACAATGTTTGCAATGTTCCACCTACCATATTTCATTGTTACTGTTTTGTCTATGAATATTCGGTAGGTATCTAAATTTGAAATAAACATAAAACAGGGATGTTGTTAAATGTCTTGTCATGTAACTAAAGAGCTTAGGCTTATGTGTAACTTATTTGCTGGCTGCATTGTTCTTTCAGCGTGCATAAATTGTCTGTGTTTGAAATGTCAGAACATGAGACTCAGCCATGGTTTAGAGTGTGTTATATCCAATAACCAGTCATACCATCTACTTGTAGTAACACATCTTCTTAAACCTTTTGCCTGCTCAATATTCATGTAAGAAGTAGTGACATTATGAATATTTATGATCTGAATTTTTATAATAATAAAAAAAATCCAAAAAAAATCAAGGGAATTATTTGCTTTGACAAAAACTGTACCGTCAGATCTATATCATGTCCTTCAGCAAACACTGGGCACACCTTGATGAGACAGCTCTTACAGGAACCATCTGATCTGGGTCTACTCTGTTTTCAAAGGCATGAAAAAGCGTTTAAACTTTATATGAGGGAATTAATAGGGTTAAAAAAAATCAGTCTTGTATAATTATTCAAAGTGGATGTTTCTGTCATGTTGCACAGGAAATATTTTGCTAAAACAATGTGAAACTGCAAATTACAATGCAGACCTTGCCAGTCAACTGTCATAGAGCTTATATTGATTATAAGTTTCCCAGGGTCAAAGTGTAAATGGCTGTTCAATTATGGATGCATTTATTGAATGTGTATTTGCTGTAATCACAGAAATGTCTCTTACCATTGGCTTGATTGTGTGTGCAGTAGATTAGCTCATTAGCTCAATCATCAATAATGCCAAGTATCATTTATGCACTTGTTAATGTACAAATTCAATACTAGGTAACACATACTAACAATTTATAGAATTACAGACTCACAGGAAAGCTCAAAATTTGGTGGGTTGTGTACTGGGCGTTTGTAACAGATGTTGTCATCTATATTTTTTGCATTAAGAATGAACTATGTTTGTTTGCAATCAATATTTCAGTAAGACTTGATAACTAGAGTACAGGTGATAGTCACAACATAGTGATGCTCACAGATATTACTCTCCCAATTTGATCTGAGGCTCGATTAATCTTCGGCGTGTTTATCGGGATTGTTCGTTAATACTCTGTGACAAAACATAGCCAGTAATAATCATGTTCCACAAGGATTGTATTCTTATAGCGCATTCTTATACCTACGTGAATTTACCCGAAGATTACCGACTATAATAAATTGAATATGCATGAGTCTAAGGTCAAATT
Source organism: Azorinus chamasolen (assembly GCA_963576725.1). NCBI lineage: Eukaryota > Metazoa > Mollusca > Bivalvia > Cardiida > Solecurtidae > Azorinus > Azorinus chamasolen. The sequence continues at coordinate 101,770,861 of OY755235.1, read as the reverse complement.
GGGAGAGTAATATATCCTACCATCATATTCAGTCCTTATTTTTAACAGTGAAATGTTCCCTTCTTATTTAACCCTTTCTGTCATGAATAAGAAATAATGACATCATCAATATTAATTACGGTACATTGTACATGTAGATTCATTGCGACAATAGCACATTGACATAAGGATATTTTGGCCATTGCAGAATATTTGGCCACTAGTACTATAGAACTTATAGAATCATATAGATCTATATTGTTTCAGATAAACAGAGCAGATCCTGATCAGATGGCTCCTGCAAATATATATGTTTATAGCTGATAACATAAACACAGGAATCTTTGACTATGGAAGAAACTGTAGAATAAGACCTACATATATTATTTCATAAGTACAGTAAAACCTCTCTATAATGGACACTAAATTACATCAAGTATCTTGTGTTAAAGGCAGGTGGTTGCTTAAAGCAAGGTGGAAGTAAAGCAGAACGCTCCTATAGGAGCGTTCTGTTTTACTTTCACCTTGCTTTAAGTAGCCACCTGTCCTAAATACCAACTAATTAACACAATTTAGTGGCCATTATAGAGAGGTTTTTCTGTATTCAGAGCAGACCATGATCAGACACGTCACGTCGCAGCCTCTGCAGAAGCAGTCAGATCTGGGTCTTCTTTATTTGCAACATGAAAAAGCTTCTATGCAGTAAAGGGTTAACAGTCATGTTCGGTATGGTAAAGTTTGCTGAAAAGATTTCTGAATGATAAACAGTAACACAGACACTGACTTCCATTGATCAATGTCTATTACAAATGCTGACTATATAACCCTATATAATGTAACCCTTTTCTTGATGAATATAAATTTATGTTTGTATTAATATCCCGAATATTTATTAGCTTTAATTTTTAATGGGCATACAAAGTGAAACACAGGAATTTATTTTGCCATGGCTGAAATTGTATAATCGGACCAATATGTTTTGTAACCCTTTCCCTCATATAAACATTTTTTCAAACATTTTGCAGACAGTAGACCCAGTTCAGATGGCTCCTATAAGGAGCTGTCTAACCAGGATCTGCTCTGTTTGCTTATGAAATTATAACAGATCTGTCTGCAGTTTTTACCAATACCAAAACTCATCTGTACATAAGCCATTATAAAATCTCAGCATATAGGTATTTATATGATGTCATTATTTCTAATATAAATATGCCACAGGTAAAGAGATAAGCAAAGAGCAGACACGCAGATCATATAGCACTTACAGTTCTGAGCTGTCTGATCTGGGTTTACTCTGCCTGTAAAGTCCTCAATGACTGACTGTAACAAGCAGAGGGTTAAGACTTGCCATATGAGAGATATAATATTATAAGATCAAGAGCATCTTAACCCTTTACTTCATATTTATATACATGTACGCATTTTAAAGCCTTAGCAAACAGAGCAGACTCTGATCAGACATTTCTGATCAGGGTCTGCTTTGTTTTTTTATGGGATAATATATCTGATTTATAATACAGTTTGTTCCATTATAAAAAAAAGTCCTGCGTTCACATGCCATTAAAGAATGCAGCTAATTAATAGTTATGATTTCTTACACGAATATACAATTGGAGTAAAGGGTATCTCTATCAGGTTAAGGGTTAACTGGTTCCCCATATCCAAAGTGCTAAATGCAGTGTATATGAGGTTTCTGGAACACATCCATATTTCCATGTCAATTTTTTCCCATAGCCATTCTGCTTGATGTTACTGCTCATTCAGTTTCATTGATCACTACACTAATATGTAGCGCCATGATTGAAATCATTTGCTCAGATTTTTAAATGTTATTGATTACATACATATTTCATTCAGAACTCAGCCTAGACCTGTATGCTCAACCGGAGCTATCAGTTTATTTGATGAATGTAACCATCTAGCGTTCCGTTGACTTTGGGTATTTGTATTATTGGACTTGTTTGTACTGACTGATTTAGTAAAAGATGAAAACAGTAAATCCTATTGATGTGGGAAACCAAGTGTACTGGCATTTGAGAACAGTGTAGACCCAGATCAAGTGGCTTCTATAGTTGCCTGCTGAGCGGGATCTGCACTGTTTGTCATTCAAAGTTGTCGTGCAAATTATACTGTTTGTTATTGAATGAACTCTCTATGTAAGCCTGGGTCCATGCTTATAAAACTTTTAGTTGAGTCTGAGTTTGTTCTCAAGCTTTTGATTGGTCAGATTTGAGCCAAAGGCTCAAATCTGACCAATCAGTAGCTTGAGAACTCAAATCTGACCAATCAAAAGCTTGAGAACGAACTCAGACTCAACTAAAAAGCTTTATAAGCATGGACCCAGTCCACCTTGAACATTCAGCATTATCAAAGTGTTCAAAGACAAACAGTCTCCACAAAACTGAAAGTATGCATAGATAATAGTCAGCTGAATTTTTCCCATTGCTATTGATTCTTCAGTTGATGGTCTAGAGGTGGTCTGGCTAGCTATATTGTTCTTGGTAATCTGTCAAATAATCATAACCCCAACAGACAGCATGTTGGCACTGGAAGCCATTAGAATAACATTAAAAGATTGTATAGAACAGACCCTGATTAGATGGCTCATACAGGTCAGCTGTCTGATCTGGGTTTACTCTGTTTGCAAAAGTGTCAAAGGGCACATGTATCCGGTATAGGGTTATGACATATGTCAGTAATATTAGAATATCTTAAATATATGTCTTTCTACGCCTCTGCAAACAGAGCAGACCAAGATCAAACGGTTCCTATCTGATCAGGGTCTGCTCTGTTTGCTAGTGGAATTATGTAAATCTGATTCTACAATTTCTGCTTTGGCAAAAATTTCAGGCGTTTTTATCATTTGCCATTTTTGAAATCAATCTAATTAATATTCATGATGCCATCATTTCTTTTATGAATATGTATGTAAAGGGTTGTGGAAATTTATGTACATGGATGATGGACAGGCACACATTTCATTAACCCTTTGAATGTTGTATGTGATATTCAAATAGGAATGGCCCATTGGTGTTTAATGTTGGGCCATTCTGAATGAAAAGTTTAATTAACCCTTTCCTTTATAAATACGCCTTTCTACGCCTCTGTAATAGTCACTTCTTGAAACCGCTGTGATAAATATAGGAGCAAAATTTAATGCTCTATCACAATGGTTTCTATACTACAAAATTATAACATTTTCCTTTTCTCTAGTAAATGCTCCTTTTGGGTAGATTCATTCAAAGAGGTTGGGTCTAGAAATAGCCTATGGAGGAAAGGGTTAAAGTTGCGAGAGGATTTTGAATGACAGACAGTGCAGACCTTGATCAGAGGTCTCCTCATGGAGCTAATCTAGGTCTGCACTGTTTGCTAATGCCAGACACCCGCTTGCTAGTGCCAGACAGTCGTCGAGGCGATTCTAAAGAGTGGTCACAGTATTATGAGGATTTGGTGGAGAAATGAAGATTTTAGTATTTGGGTATGCCCCTTTATCTGTAGCTCTGGGCCACTGTATGAATCATCTGAGTAGAGCCTGCTTGGTTTGCTTATGGAATTATATAGATCAGGTAACAAGTACGAGTTTCAGCCATAGCCAAAAATTAACATTTTCATAATTATACCATTATAACTTCTATGTGTTCGTAAAGCTGAATAAAATCTCATATAAACGTGTTTTCATGCATTTGCAAACAGAGGAGCCATCTGATCAGGGTCTGCTCTGTTTGCTAATGGAATGTGATAGAGCTGATTCTTACTTTCTACAATGGCTACATTGTTCCACCTCCCATATTTCATTATAACTATTTTGTCCATGAATATTCAGTAGGTATTGAAATTTGGAATAAACATAGAACAGGGAAAGGGTTAAAAAAAAAAGTAGCCTATCAGGCTACCATAGTAGCAGATATAGTGTAGACCCTGAACAAACTGCTGAGTCCTTTAAGAGCAGTTTGATCTGGGTCTGCACTATTTGTCTAAATTTGTCTGAATTCTTAAGGTAGTTATCAGTACAGTAAATTCCCTCTACACCAGAATTCTAGTAGAGAAGAATTTAGATACTTTTCGGCAGGTGGCTGCTTAATGCAGGGTGAAAGCCATACAGAAAGCTTTTCCATGACTTTCACCATGTATTAACCCTTTCCTCCATAGGCTAGTTTTAGACCCAATTTCTTTGAATGAATCTACCCAATAGGAGCATTTAATTACTAGAGAAAAGGAAAATATTATAATTGATTAGTATAGAAACCATTGTGATAAATAGAGCATTTGCTCCTATGGAGCAAGTGCTCTATTTATCCCAATGGTTTCAAGAAGTGACTACATGTATTACAGAGACGTAGAAAGTCGTATTTATGGAGGAAAGGGTTAAGCTACCACCTGCCTGCAAAACGAATATTTATAGTAAATTTAACAACCAGTTTAGAGGGGTTTTACAGTACATGATGTAAATGTTGTAGACTAAATCTTGATCTGGTACCATGGCCAGTTCTATCTCTGCCCTATACTTGACACATAACTGTGTAAGAACCAGTCTTGTCCTGAATACAAAATTGGCTGTTATTATTCACTTCAGTGATTCAAAGAGACAGGTAGCAGATTTTAATTAAATTGTCTGCCTGCAGACATAATTATAGGCCATCATGCCATAATTGCAAAACCAGCCTAAGTAAAGACCCACATCAGCCAGCTTGTTTCTGATGAGGTGTCTAATCTGGATCTTCACTTTTGACTCACAAACACATCTACAGTATGCAGCATATCAAACGTATTACTGCTTATCAGGGTCCATGCTTATAAAACTTTTAGTTGAGTCTGAGTTTGTTCTCAAGTTTTTGAGAACTAAAATCTGACCAATCAAAAGCTTGAGAACGAACTCCGACTCAATTAAAAAGCTTTATAAGCATGGACCCTGATGCTGTGTAGATGACATTATTATCAGTTTAGTTTAGTCTGGGTATATATACGCTGTGTAGCTTATCATTAACCCAATACCTCATATGGTCACAGGGATCTGGACCGCTTCATGGGGGTCTACATGTACTATATAATGTAGACCCCCATGAAGCGGTCCAGACCCCTGTGTTTAGACCCAGCCTCTTTGAATAAATCTACTGAAAAGAAGTATTTACTAAAGAAAAGGAATTTTTTAGAATTGTGTAGTTTTAAAACCATTGTGATCAATAGAGCATTATTTTGCTCCTATGGAGCAAATGCTTTATCTCAAAGGGTTTCAAAAATTGACTTTTACGAAGGCGTCAATATATATGAGGGAATGGCTTAAGACTGCCACTGGTTCTGTCATGGCATGGCATGTCTCATATATTATAGATACAGTTGTGATATGTTGCTGCTGGGCTCCTGCCTAATGATACAGAACAAAGTGTTTCATGATTCATAGGTTTATCAGATATTTATGTCATATAGCCAGACAAGTGTCAAGTGTAACAACTGATGTGCAGTACCTTAACCCTTTCCCTCATATAAATGTGTTTTCACGTGTTTGCAAACAGAGCCTTTAGGAGCCGTCTGATCAGGGTCTGCTCAGTGTTTGCTATTGGAATTTGATAGTTCTGTTTCTTTTCTTTCTAAAATCAGGGCTTTTTCTCTCTTAATTGGGAAGGGGCCGTAGCCTGTTGATTTTGGGAAGAATTATCGATTTATCGCTAAAATTGCTGATTTGGGAAACAAAAAAGCTGGTGTAAGTTTGGATTTTTGGGAAAACTGCATGATTTTAAAGAATTTTTTAATTGGGAAGGGGCCTTTTACAGGCCTCTGTTATAGAAGGTGAAAAACCCCTGAAAATAGCTACAATGTTTCACCTTACATATTTCATTGTAACAATTTTGTCCAAGAGTATACAGTAGGTATCGAAATTTGGAAGAAACACAGAACAGGGAAAGGGTTAAACCTGTCTCTGTTCAGTATTCACATAGGAAATATTGACATCATTAATACTTATTAGCGATTTTTTTTTAATGGCATATGTACACATGAATAATTTTATTTATCATGTAGTGTTGCAGAGCTACAGATAAAAGTGCGTACCGAAACACTAAAATCCCTATTTCTCCACCAAACCCTATACTGTGACCACTCTTTAGAATCGTCTCGAAGAGTGGTCACAGTATAGGATTTGGTAGAGAAATAAAGGAGTTATTCTTGAAATTGTTTAAATTTACGCATCTTATCTGGACCTCTGTTGTTGGTAGAAACTATGGAGCAAGATCTGTTATCATTTTATTAGCAAACAGTGCAGATCCTGATCAGATAGCTCCTACAGGAGTCAATGGATTTGGGTTTACTCTGTTTGCAAAGGCATGAAAAGGGTTTGCATGAAGGAAAGGTTTATTACCCCAGATAAAGGTGCGTATGCAAATACTAAAATCGTCATTTCTCAACCAAACCCTATTGGTTGAGAAATAAAGAAGTTTTATCCAGTCACCAGGCTTCTCTAGTGACATAATAAAGGGGGTGCAAATAAACTTAGGTTTATTTGGTTACTTCCGGTAGTGGAAGGTTTATTAGGTTAGTAGATAGGCGTAATGATTCTATAACCATGGAACTATTTTAGTTTTCTGTAAATATTCACAAACATGTTGATGGAATAGATCTAACAGATCTATTTGGTCACCAGAAGAATTACTCAAATGGGAAAAAAATAAAAATAATTGGCTACAGCTGGATTCGAACCCGCGCCTGATCCTACAAAAACTAATTCTAATCTCTCTAGAGACGTCGCCCTTACCGATTACGCCACTGAGGCCACATACAAAATGACGTTGATTTATCACTTTTATTAATTTAATCCACCGCTGGCAAAACCCTTTTTTGATAAAATCAAACCTGGAAGCAAAGATTGACAGATAAATAGTAAATGTTTTCTTTTCACTCTCATGATTATTTGATTGATAAACTCTTACAGGGGCGGTGATAGTCATAAACCTAAATATAGCCTGTTCAGTTCCATCGATTTCTGAGTGACGTTAGCTAGAATCTAAAAATAGAAACCGAGACTACGTAACTCGAATTTGACCAAAGAATATAGATCATGTCTGTTTGAAATAACTTATCGACCCTCGATTCAAATCATCTTATTTTTCAAATTCAACCACGTTTCCCTTCTAGTAATACAAGTATCGAAACTATATTCCTCTGCGGTAGCTCATTAGATCTATTTACGTCTAAATGGAAGTGAAAAGGGAGGGATCCGTTGATCGAAAAACTGCATTTTCAATGTAAATTATTTCAAGAGTGTTATGAGTCTATAAAAAACACATTTAACTATATTGACTGGATAAATCGAATAATAGGTTAGTGCCGTAGATGGGACGCCTTTATCCGACTCGGAGAGAAAACAGTTGAGGCTCGGCAAGCCTCGCCTCAACGTTTTCTCCCCTCGTCGGATAAAGCGTCCCATCTACGGCACTAACCTATTATTCTCTATATACTTGAAAATATTTTCATTTATGCATCTTATCTAGAGCTCTGGGTTTATTACCCGAAGTATACAAACAGACAAATTAAACCTAGGCAAATAGTGCAGATCCAGATACTGAAGGAGCTGTTTGATCAGGGTCTACACTATTTGCCACTGTGTCGGTTGTCTAATCTAAAGATATCAAGCTTATTTGGCTGTCATGTTTTCTCAAGCACATGTGATAAATGTATGCAATAACGATTGACAACATTAAACAGATTTTTATTGATTTTGTAGAATATTGCAGTGTCTACTAATCAAAACAGTTTTACTAATTATCAGGGTCTGCTCTGTTTGCTTATGTAATATAGATATAATTCTATAATTTTCCTAAATTTGAGGACTCTTTTCCTGTGCCCAGGAAATAGTAATTATTTCATAAATAATGAAATGCTGTAAATACCGCTTCCTTGACAATGGATGCGAGTGCAAAAATTCAGAAATTTGAACCCTTTCCTCCATAAATACGCCACTCTAAAAGTCACTTTATGAAACAATTTTGATAAATAGAGCATTTGCTCCTATAGGAGCATATGCTTTACTTATCACAATGGTTTCAAAACTACACAATTCTAAACTTTTCTTTTCTCTGGTAAATACTCCTTTTCGGTAGATTGATTCAAAGAGGTTGTGTCTAAAAATAGCCTATGGAGGAAAGGGTTAAATGTATTATCTACACATGTATTGATTAGGTGATGGTTCATAATTCCCTGAAGGTCATATAGTGCTTGGTCTTAATTAAATTCAGGAGTTGTTGCTGAACTGTCGAAAACTCAAGATTTTAGGCGGTGCTTTGGAACTGTCTCAATTGAAGTATTTATTCTTATCTATGAGGTCTTTTTTTGGAACTGTCTGCAAGTTGTTGTGTCTGGGACGGCCTGTTTTGGATCAATAATGTTACTCTCTTCCAGTCAGCTACACTGGTGTGTTTCTATTAGGAATGATTCTTATAAAGAGAGATTGATAAACTGCATTTCTATAGAAAGCAGAGGTCTGGTGAAGGGACTGGTATTGATCTCTGTAGCATTATCTTTGGAAATCATAAATTATCCCTTTCCCTGTTCTATGTTTATTGGAAATTTCAATACCTACTGAATATTCATGGATAAAAAATGTTATAATGAAATGTCATAGATTAACCCTTACAGTGCGGGACACGTGTCGCTAATGCTCTTTGCAAACACTGTAGACCCAGATGAGAGGGCTCCTAGAGGAGCCCTCTCATCTTGGTCTACACTGTCACATTACTCATTTCTTTTGAAGAATCCCTAAATATTAACCATAAGCTTGACCTGTTTGAAATTTGGAATAGTCCATTTGAAAATTCAGCATTGTAAGGGTTAAACAGTGTAGTCATTCTAGAAAGTAAAGAAACAGATCTATCAAATTCCATTAGCAAACAGAACAGACCCTTAGGAGCTAATGCTCTGTTTATCACAATGGTTTCAACACTACACAATTCTAAAAAAAATCCTTTCCTCTAGTTAATGCTCATTTTCGGTAGATATATTCAAAGAGGTAGGATCTAAAAATAGACCTATGAGGGAATGGGTTAACCATGAAATTATTATCTGTGGTAGACACTGTAGAATCAGATGTACATTGTGTATTATTATCCATAAGTAAACAGAGCCAACCCTGATCTGACAGATCCAGCTGATGTGGGTCTACTTTGTTTATGGAGTAAAGGTTTATTTACTGATAAGTTTGCTTCCTTGAACATTGCACTGCAGTTGTATGGTTTTGTGTGTTAGGGGGATAACAATTTGGGAAAGGTTCTTGAGGAAGTCACTTATTTAACTCCATCCCTCATATTGATGCCTTTTGATGACTCTGTAAAAGTCACTTTGTGAAACCATTGTGATAAATAGTGCATTTGTTCCCATAGGATCTATTTATCACAATGGTTTCAAACTACAAATTTCTAAGATTTTCCTTTTCTCTTGTTAATTAATGCTCCTTTTCGGTAGATTTATTCAAAGCGGTTGTATCTTAAAATAGCCTATGGGGTAATGGGTTAATGCGCATTACTGGATAATTAAATTTTCAAACATTTATGTGTATGACATGTACTTATTTTAAATTATGTCAGGAGGCTACTAGTACAACATATAATTTATATGACAAGTCTGCCGAGACTGCTGTACATGTATTATACTAAAATAATTGCAAACTATTTGTTTTTATATTTTCAGGTTAAATAGCTAAGTTGATTTGATTTCTGTACTGCTGTCGAGTTTGACGTATTTTACGGGCAGACAATATCTCCAGGTATCTTGACAAATTGACAAACCAAGATGAGCGGGGTACCAGCATCCACCTCGGATGATGACATGAAGAGTAATTTGGAGAATCTGCATCTGCAGGCCAACAAAGCCACAGATGATGTGAGTACCACATTCACCACAGTCCTTTTACCTTGCAATGTTTCCATATGGCAGGTCTGGGCTAAACAACATTAACCCATTCCCGCATATTGACGCCTTTTGACGCTTCTGTAAAAGTCATTTTATGAAACCATTGTGATAAACAGAGCATTTGCTCAACATGAGCAAATGCTCTATTTATCACAATGGTTTAAAAACTACACATTTTTGAAAATTTTCTTTTCTCTAGTTATTGCTCCTTTTTGGTAGATTTAATCAAAGAGGTTAGGTCTAAAAATAGCCTAAGTGGGAATAGGTTAACATATGTTCAAGCTAAACCCTGTACTTTATGAATATTCATTTAATTATTAGTCTTAAGAAATAATGATGTCATGAATATTGATTAGCTGAATTAGCTTGATTAGATCTGTATATTCCATAAACAAACAGTTGATCCTGATCAGATCGACTCCTTCAGGAGTCATTTGATCTGGATGTACTTTATTTGTGAAAGCATCCAAATGTGTTGTTGGGTTTCGGGTTGTTTTGGGTTTTTTTCCAGAAAAAGAGTTGAAACTTACTGTAGAATAGTTTTTTAAAGCATTCTCAGCTTATTTAATAAGTTGGATAACATACAAACATGCTTAAAACTGTTGTTGAACTTTGTGAAATTTTTTGTCAATCTGAAATCCTGAAAATAAAGCTTTCAAATTAAAAGATCTTTTAGCATATATTTAGGTACATATATTCAAGTTTATTATACCACGGCAGCAAAGGTTTAGGGGATATACTGGAATCACCCTATCTGTCGGTCATTTGGGTGGTTCCGCGGTTGGTCGATTTATTCACATTTAAATATGGGTAGTTGGTATTGCGAACTCCTCCTTCAATTTGACAGTTATTAGTGCCCCACAGTCATATCAAATTATAAAATTCACTGTCATGAAATTCAAAATGCATAAACTAACATAATAATTATATCATTACCTCAAACTTATTTAACCTTTACATAATGAATATTCATGTAAGGAAAAATAATTCATGAATATTTATTGAACTGGATTTCTGCAATGTTATTATGAACACAGTATTTTTTGGCCAACTTATCCCTTTCCTCCATAGGCTATTTGTAGACCAAACTTCTTTGAAGGAATCTACCCAAAGGAGCATTTACTAGAGAAAAGTAAAATGTAGAATTTTGTAATTTGAAACCATTGTGATAAATAGAGCATTTGCTTCTATAGGAGCAAATGCTCTATTTATCACAATGGTTTCAAGGAGTTATTACAGAGGCATAGAAAAGCATATTTATGGAGGAAAGGGTTAAAAGCTTTTACATGGAACCAATATAATTCTGTAAGTAAACAGAGCAGACCTTGATTAAATGGCTCCTGCAGATACTGTGTGATCTGGGTTTTATCTGTTTGTAAAGACATTAACCCATTACCTCATAGGCTATTTTTAGATCCATCCTCTTTGAATAAATCTACTGTAAAGGAGCATTTACTAGAGAAAAGGAAACTTTTAGAAGTGTGTAGTTTTGTTGCTCTATTTATCACAATGGTTTCTAAAAGTGACTTTTACAGAGGTGTAGAAAGGCTTATTTATGGAGGAAAGGGTTAAAAGATATGTCTGTGGAGCAAGCTAGCATCAATCAATTGAATGGATACTGCAAGGAAGACAACTCTTATAAAACTATATGTTAATGGAAACAAGATAGGCTCCCTTGACATCAGATAGGCACACACAATCTCCATGCAGAGGGCTCATGACAAGAATCTTGGCAAAACCAATGTTTTGTGTTTTATGGTTATCAGAGTTGATAGTTTATATTAAAATAGCTTGAATCAAGAACAAATATTTTTTTATTTTATCATAAAACTGGTTATACGGTTTAATTTCAGAGAATATTAATTTTTTTGATGGTCTATTTTCATGCTGCTTTACGCTTCGATTATTGCACAAATGTAAACAAACAATGAACTTCCATCAAAATAAAATGGAATGATGTCTGCTCAATTTTTCGAAATCAGTTTCCACAAACTGTAGATTCCGAACTGCTATATTATAAGGGCACTAAAATTCTGCTATATAAACCCAAAAGGGCACACAACGTATTGGAAAATCCCCCACCTTTTGATTTTCTTCCGTTGAACTGTCGACGAAACACACAAATCAATTTACTTTCTGTTTTGTATGGGAGTTAGTTTCGTTATTTCGAACACAATGATGTCCTGTGATTTCAAGCTATTTTCTGAACCAACGACAGAGGTATTTATATGTAATATAACCGAGTGCAAGAGAGTGGCACACACATCCAACTTTTGCTGACCATATGAAATGAAATACCTGAATCTTTTATCATTTGTTGTGACTTGTATATACACAAAAAATGGTTCTAGACACAAAAAATGGTTCTAAAAATGTTGCGACTTGCATAATACACCAAAATGCGACTTGCATAATACACAAAAAAAAATGGTGATTTCTAAAAATGTTTCTGATCAAGATAATAGTAATATGTATCTTACATGAAGGACGATATACTCTACATAACTATTAAGAAGTTAAAAAGGTCAGTATACTACATAATACTAGTCTATTATTTTGTCTTCAAAAAAATCAGAGTTTAACCCTGTGTTCAATGAATATTTATAGAATAATGACATCATGAATATCCATTAGCTTATTTTTTTGTAATTGCACATGAACACAGGAAAGATTGGCCATGGCAGAAAAAAAATCAGATTTATACAATTTCATAAGCAAACAGAGCAGACCCTGATCAGATCCCTCCTACTCTGTTTGCAAAGGCATTTAACCCATTCCTCCATAAGCTATTTTAAGACCCAACCTCTTTGAATGAATCTACCCAAAAGGAGCATTTTACTAGAGAAAAGTAAAATTTTAGAATTTTGTAATTTGAAACCATTGTGATAAATAGAGCATTAATTTTGCTCCTATAGGTTTCAAGAAGTGGTTATTACAGAGGCGTAGAAAGGCGTGTTTATGGAGGAAAGGGTTAAAGGCACATTTATGAAATAAAGGGTTAAAATAGTTTATTTAATTAGTGTTCAACTAAGGCATTTCAAATTATTTAATTTCAACTAATTATTTCAATGACATTGCCATAGCAAAATAGTTTATATACATGTACCGTAATTAGGTTTTCTAGCAATTCAAGGCATAATTATTTCATTGCCATAGTCCTTTTGATTAATATTCTTTGCAATAGTAAGTTAAACCTTTCCCTGTTCTATACTTATTCCAAATTTCAATACCTACTGAATATTCATGGGCAAAAAATAGTTCTAATGAAATATGGAAGGTGGAACATTGTACCCATTTTAGAAACTAATTCCATTAGCAGAGAGAGCAGACCCTGATCAGACGGCTCCTACTGATCTGGGTCTTCTCTGTTTACAAATGCATGAAAACACATTTATATGAGGGAAAGGGTTAAACTGTTGAATCAATAAATGAATTGCTTGGTGTGACAGTAGGGTTGATTAGTTAGTATAATTACACTCACAGGCCTATATATTGCTGTTATTGCTCTTTCTATGTTTTCAATGATTCCTCTAATTCTGGAGAAGGAATATGTCTGCAACAAACACACATACATGTATAAGCCTTTAACCCATTACCTCATAAGCTATTTTTAGATCCACTTTGAATAAATCTACTGAATAGGAGCATTAACTAAGAAAAGTAAAATTTTAGAATTTTGTAGTTTGAAACCATTGTGATAAATAGAGCATTTGCTCCTATAGGAGCAAATGCTCTATTTATCACAATGGTTTCAACAGGTGACTTTTGCAGAGGCGTCAAAAGGTGTCAATATGAGGGAATGAGTTAACCCTTTCCACTGTTCTGTGTTTATTCCCAATTTCAGTACCTACTGAATATTCATTGACAAAGTAGTTATAATGAAATGTTGAAGGTGGAGCATTGTAGCTATTTTAGAAAGTAAATAAACGAAACTATCAAATTCTATTAGCAAACAGAGCAGAGCAGACCCTGATCAGACGGCTCCTACAGACTTTCAAAATAGCATCATGAGCAAGCCAAGGGAAGTTTTAACCATGGCAAATTTTAGCTGTAGTCAATCAAATCTATATTAATATTGACTGTCAGCACTCTACTGGCTACAGTATGATTACCTTTGCAAATAGTTTGGATCAAGATGAGATTGCGAGTAACTCAAATGTTTCATCAGGAAGAAAAATGAATTTTTAGAATTGAAGCAGACGACAATATTTGCAGACGACAATTGTCCAGAGTTCAGAAGGTTAATTCATAAGCAAACGGAGCAAATCCAGATCAGATGGCTCCTATAACAGGGGCCATCTTAGGAGCCATCTGATCTGGATATCATACTTAAAAAGGCATATTTTTGGAGTAAAGGGTTAAGTAGAAGTATGAGTGGTCAAGTGTCTGTTATTGTACATCATCACTGTTTTCCCTAGTCAAATCTTTACTAACTAAACAAAATGTCAATTACAGTTACATGCCGCAGAGCTGCAGATAAGATGCGTAAATTTAAATACTTTAAAGAATAACTTCATTATTTCTCGACCAAACCCTATGTTGTGACCACTCTTTAGAATCGTCTTTTCGAGATGATTCTAAAGAGTGGTCACAACATAGGGTTTGGTGGAGAAATAAAGACGTTATTCTTGAAAATGTTTTAATTTACGCATCTTATCTGGACCTCAGCATCTATAGACAAATCCATTCAGCTATACTATTATAGATATAAAGCGGGTGACTTTTATGCACCAGCTGATTATAAAACTGAAAGTGAATAGCAATATCCAGTCCACACCCATATGTGTGCATCAATGGATATTTATGGAATATCTAATTGGGCACAGTGTAAGGAAGTTTGGTTTATATAATATGCATACTGTTGACAAATTAAAGTTTAGACAAGTATGGGTACAAAAAATATTTCAGAATCATAATAAAAGAACAGAGATTTGTCTTATTTGAGCCTTTGCCTGCTAGAGATGCCTTTGCTGAACAGTAGACCTAGAATCTGCCCTGTTTGCCATGGAATAGTAAAGATCTCTGATTCTCTAGTTTCTGTCATGAGAAAAAATTATATCTTTAACCCTTTACTCCATAAATACGCCTTTCTACGCCTTGCAAACAATAGGAGCCGTCTGATCAGGGTCTGCTCTGTTTGCCTTATGATATAATATAGATATTATTCTGCAGTTTCTGACATGGCCAAAAGTTCCTTGTCCTTGTGTTAGTATAACAAATCAATCCAATTAATATTCATGGCGTCATTATTTCTTATATGAATATTCATGGAGGAAAGAGTAAATATATCATATGGAAAAAACAGTGAATAAATATCCATACAGTTACCATGTAGTATTTCTTACAAGAGTATTCAACAGATGAAGAGTTTAACCCCTTTCCCAGTTCTATATTTAGTCCATATTTCAATACCTGAATATTCATGGACAAAATAACTAAAATGAAATATGGAGGGTGAAACATTGTAGCCATTTTAGAAAGTAAAGAAGCAGAACTATGAAACTTCATTAGCAAACAGAGCAGATAGGTCAGCCATCTGATCTGGTTCTGTTTGCAAATGCATGAAAATGCGTTTATATGAAGGAAAGGGTTAAGTCCATATTTAGTTGCAGGAATAGGGCATGTAGGATTGTCCTTGTTCAAATCTTCTCATCTTTCTGAAAAGTCAATAATGTACTGTATTCTTCCTGCTTCCTGAAAAAAGCCTACAGTCTTTTAACCCTTTCCCTCATATAAATGTGTTTTCATGCATCTGCAAGCAGAGTAGACCCAGATATAGGAGCAGTCTGATCAGGGTCTGTTCTGTTTGCTAATGGAATTTGATAGATCTGTTTCTTAAGTTTCTAAAATAGCTACAATCATGAATGGTCCGCCTCCCATACATGTATTTCGTTATAACCATTTCGTCCATGAATATTCAGTAGTTGTAGAAATTTGGAATAAATATAGAACAGGGAAAGGGTTAAGCACCCTGATACTTTGGAGACTTAAATGTGGACTGAAAGCAATGGGAGCTTTCTGCATTGCTTTCATTCTGACACATTTGCAAACAGAGTAGACCCAGATCAGACGGCTCCTAGAGCAGCCGTCTGATCAGGGTCTACTCTGTTTGCTAATAGAATTTGATAGATCTGTTTCTTTGCTTTCTAAAATGTCTACAATGTTCCACCTTGTGTATTTGTTTATTACTATTTTGTTAATGAATATTCATTAGGTATTGAAATTTGAAATAAACATAGAACAGGGAAAGGGTTAATTGTGCATGCAGAGAATGTATTTTGAAAATTAGTTATTTATTGAAATTAATTTTGGGTGAAATCTCATCATTAGGCCTAGAGTTACATGTCTTTTCCTTTACTGTTTTAGATAAAAAAAAATGTACTGACCTGTTCAATGCTGAATTGTCAAATTGTGTCTTCTTCTCTGCATAACCCTTTCCCTCATAATTATGTGATCATGCTTTTCCACGCATTTGCATCCAATAGGAGCCATCTAATCAGGGTCTGCTCTGTTTGCTTATGAGATTATAGTCAACATGACTTTACAGTTTCTGCCAATACCGAAACATTCTGTGTACGTATACCATCAGAATAACTTCTGCTTATAAATATTCATGATGTCATTATTTCTTACATGAATATTGAACATGGAAAGGGTTAACCCTCATGTAAACGCCTTTCCGCGCATTTGCAAACAGAGTAGACCCAGATCATCAGTTGGTTCCTATAGGAGCCATCTGATCAGGGTCTGCTCTGTTTGCTTATGATATAATATAAATATGATTCTTCAGTTTCTGTAAATGCAGAAAATAATCCTTGAATAATCCTTATAAAAATTCAGCTGTTAAATATTCATTATGTCATTATTTCTTTTCATGAATATTGAACAGGGAAAGGGATAAGTAAGAGTTTGACAGCTCAGAGGTACCTCTGTCCAACTCAGTGATCTCAGAGACCTAATGGGAAAACCTGGCCATGATGTAGATTGTGGTCATCTAGATCTGTATTGACTGCAAACCAAAGCTTAAGTTTGCTGAAATAAAGTCCATTATGGTAAGGGTGGGGGACATCTTTGAATGAATGATGTGACAGGATAGATGATTATGTGAACCATGTAATGCTAAGCACGTCTTGACTTTAATTTGTAAATAGCCTAAATCCATTATGAGATGCTGGGGAACTCAGCATCTCGTCAGGACCCAAGCTGTTTGACACTCTGTCAATAGTTTCTCAAATATTTGATTGAATCGGAAGTCGCTAAAAATTTCAACAGGTTAGAAATTGAGCGGATATTATTTTTTTCAGCATGAGAAGTGTTATCTGGTTACATTCACAGGTCAGAATTAATGAACAAACTGTGGACGCAAGGATGAAATTCTAGATAAACACACAGTTATACCTAGGTGTTACCATGATACACCTGATTGTCAAATATTTCAGATTGTCTGCCAGATAATCACTTTACAGGATGGATATTCAGATGAAACTAGAGCCGATTATAAAAGTTGAAGTCTTGTATTAAGGCTTTACTCCATTTATAATCCTTTTGCAAAGAGAGTAGACCTAGATCAGATGACTCCTATAGGAGCCGTCTGATCAAGGTCTGCTATTTTTGTTTATGGAAATATAGATAATTTCTATAGTTTCTGCAATGGCCAAACCCTTTTGTATCGATTAACCATCATAAAAATAACAATAAATTGATATCCAGGACGTTATTAATTCTTAGTGATGCATGAATATTCATGAAGTAAAGGGTTTAGAGTTTAATTTAAAGAGTTTAAGCAGGCAGCCATTTTTGCAGAAATGATTACGTATTGTTCAAAGGAAAGCTTATCTCTCATGGTATAATAGTCTGTCTGTCTTGGGCAAAAATTGATAGCATCTTTACATCTGATCACTGCAATGGCTATTGCTTGCATGACAGACACCAAGGAAAATGAAACAAGACTACTGTATTTACCCAGAAAGTTTGGGACATCAGATCTCCTGTCTTAACCCATTACCCCATAGGCTATTTTTAGATACAACCTCTTTGAATAAATCTACCGAAAAGGAGCATTAACTAGAGAAAAGGAAAATTTAAGAATTTTATAGTTTGAAACCATTGTGATAAATAGAGCATTTGCTCCTATATCACTGTCCAATCTTGACAAATTCTCCACCGAAATAATTGCAAAACGCAGCATTTTTCAAATAATTAATTAAAAAACAAAAACAACTGTCAAAATGACGTTTGGTGATCAAATTGCAAGCGTCTGACGACACAAATTGCAAGCGTGGGATGACGCCAATCAATGACGTCAGTCAGATGACTTCAAGCACAATAAGCGCTCACTGATCTAGATGCACTGTTGTCTGCACGAGATAATGTTGCATGGAACAGTACAAATTGTTTACGGCAGATATATGAAAAGTTTGTATCGGAAAATCACGTGAGGTATAATAATATATAATGATGCCTTTTTAGCTCTTTACAAAAAGAGTTGATCCAGATCAGATGGCTCCTACAGGCTAGGGTCTGTTCTATTAGCTTATGGATTGATACTACCTGGTAAATCTGATAATACAGTAAAACCTCTCTATAATGGCCATTAAATTACATTAATTAGTTGGTATTTAGGGCAGGTGGCTGCTTAAAGCAAGGTGAAAGTAAAACAGAACGCTCCTATAGGAGCTGCTTAAAGCAAGGTGAAAGTAAAATAAAACGCTCCTATAGGAGCTGCTTAAAGCAAGATGAAAGTAAAATAGATGGCTCCTATAGGAGCTTTCTGTTTTACTTTCACCTTGCTTTAATCAGCCACCTGCCTTTAACACAAAATACTTGATGTAATTTAGTGGCCGTTATAGAGAGGTTTTACTGTACAGTTTCTGCCATGTTAAAAATATTCTGTGGTCATAATTATGCTATTTTAAAAATTCATGTACCGGCAATAAATAATTTACTATGTCATTTATTCTTAAACACAATATTATTCATTAGGTAAAGGGTTAAGAATCTAGAATTCTACATGAGGAAGGAAAAAAAGTGATAACCATGGACTATGAAATTTTGAACGCATCAACTTAAAAAGTAATGAGAAAACATACCAGTAGATTGGTTTCAAAGAATGACATAAATTGTTGCCAGATCTGCAGACAAGAAAAAGAATCAAATGTATATTGCTCTGTCTGTCTCATTATTTCTGGACTTATATGCAGTTGTAAATTGATAGTATGAATTAGAGGGTATCATTAGCATACTGGGAAGTTTATCATCTGAATGTTTTTGTGTCACTTGCATTAGCCGTTCTCTCATATAAACACCTTATCATGCATTTGCATACAGAGAAGACCCAGTAGATACTTTAGAAGCCATCTGATCAGGGTTTCCTCTGTTTGCTATTAACCCTTCGCTTGTCTTCACTGTGTACAAGTATTTCGCTGTGCAATCACTGCTGTAGAGTGCACTGGTTGCACAATCAATTTGTAAATAGTGCAGACCCTGATGAGACAGCTCCTGCAGGAGCTGTCTCATCTGGGTCTTCACTATTTACAGGTAGGTATATTGACGTGATTAGCAAGCGAAGGGTTAATTGAATAATATAAATCTGATTTTACATTTTCAATCAATGCAAATGAGTCAATTTCACAAACACAATGTATGCCAAAAATTCAGCTAATAAATAATTATGCATGATGTCATTATTTATGACATGAATATTCAACAGGTAATGACACTAAGGGATCACTTCTCCATCATCATTCTGTCTGTCCATCTATTTGTCTGTCCATCTATATATATATCTGTCTGTCAATCTGTCTGTCTGTTGGTTATGCTTTAACCCATGGCCGTTACCTCATAGACTATTTTTAGACCCAACCTCTTTGAATAGATCTACCGAAGAGGAGCATATATTATAATTGTGTAGTATTGAAACCATTGTGATAGAGCGAGCATTTGCTCCTATGGAGCAAATTCTCTATTTATCACAATGGTTTCAAGAAGTGACTATATCAGAGGCGTAGAAAGGCGTATTTATGGAGGAAAGGGTTAATCCTCAATTTGGTTTTGTAACAGGTGAAGCACGTGTTCCTTGGAACACTCTTTTCATTGTTTCTTTCCAAAACAGACAGTTTATATCGTTGCTGTGCTGAAAAAATCTTTTATATCCATTTTGGCCAAATATCTTTTCACGATTTCTGATTTAAATGTACAATGCCCACATCCTGTCAAAATTTCAGTGCAATCGACCAATCAAAAGTGTCAAAACTCGCATGTGACTGAACCTCGTATATCTATTGGTCTGAATTTTTCAACATCAAAACCTTGTACACATTTTACTCTTAAAGCATGCGGATCAAGCATAAAATACATGCAGATTAGGAACCTACTAGGCCAGTGGATGTTTTGTGGTACTGTCATTGCATAGAGCATAGGTCTGTCCTTTTCTTAGCGTGTCAAGGTACAAAGCTTCGACTCAAGTGAAATGTAAATTGTCGTATATCATGATCGCCGGATAAAACATACATGTAAACAACAAAATATCGTATAAGTCATATATATACATGAGGTGAATAAAACTTGGTAAAAAATATCGTACATTTAAAACATCGTCATACCGGCCAGATGATAGAATAAATAAAGTTTTATCAATGATAGAATAAATAAAGTTTTATCAATTAATTTGTGTTTTAATATGGTACCAGAATAATTAAACCTTATTTGTCACATAAAGACCCATTCATAAAAATAATCAGTTATTTGCTTCTCCTGAAAAGTTATGATTTTCATTATATGAGGTTTTGTCAGCACAGCAGTGATATACCCTTGGAAAAGATTTTTAACCCTTTACTCCATAAATACTAGGGCTGACTATTGGGTCCAGTTTTGACAGGTAGCAGCTTTAAATGCAGGATGATAGTCATGCAGAAAGCTCCTTTAGGAGCTTTCTGCATGATTTTCACCCTGCATTAAGCAACCACTAAAATATCTAAATTCTTCTGTACAAGAATTGCCGATTTTGAGGCATTTTGTTATGATAGATTGGTGCGAAATGTTTCAGCTTCAAAACTGGGGGAGAGTGGAGAATGGATGTTTGAATAATAAGGGTAACATGTTAATTCAATGTGCAAAGCAATCGTATAAACATTCAAATATACTGTATTTCAATTCATTGCATATTACCATTAATTTGATCACAAAAGTGTGGAAAGAGTTAAAAGGTGACATTAACACTATGCTGAGATTTAAAATGGACTATTCCAAAATTCAAACAGGCCAAGTTTATGGTGAATATTTAGGTGGGTTTTTTTTTAAAGAAAAGTGCAACATGGCAAACAGTGCTGACCCTGATGAGACTGGGCTCCTCTAGGAGCCCACTCATCTGGGTCTACAATGTTTGCAAAGGACATTAGTGACTCGTGTCCCGCACAGTAAGGGTTAAAGACGGTGTATGCAATGTGTGCTTTGTTGATCACTAAGAATGCAGGCATTTGTCATTTCATCAATCACAGCTTGATTTTTGAAACTTTCATTTTCAAATAAATTTCTGATAGTGATGTTGAAGGTACATCTGTTGTAATGTGGAAATGATTGATAGCAACAGAGATTAATGCAGAAATCACAAGACCCTTGTTTTGTTGCCTGGGTCACTGATTGTTCTATGCATATGCCACTTGTTGCAGACTGTTGCCCATAAATACGCTAGGATGTAAAATCAAAGAAAAGAGCTCATCATTTCTATGGAACTCTGTTATTGGGAAAATAATGACGCAAGCGGCATGAGCCACTTTCACAGGAATCAATGGAGAACAGTTTTGCTCTGTGATACTGCTTATACAAGAAAGTATTCAATGAATAGTTTGGTTATATTCTTTTAGAAATATATTGAAGAGAAAATACCAGGATTAGAAATAGCTTATGAATATTCCTGTCATTATTATGGAGTGAAAGATGTTTGATTGTTTTAGCATTATAGCCAGAATAGAGGGCTCAGATAGCAGAAGCCAGTCGTTAGACAACTGACATACTGGGCACGGCTTATCAGACATCTATGGAAATACAGTATAGGAAAACTTAAATCACTTTTTCGCTAGAGTCCAGGGAATAACACTACTTGTGGTACACTTAGGAGTAGTAAATGTGTAATCATTTGGGAATAGGTGTGTCCTGTGGTGAATGGTCTTGTCACTAGTGCCGGCATTATGATTTTTTGGAGATTACTGTGAGGATACCAGTTATGCCAGTGTTGTTCAAAGTGTACCTTGTGACATAAGTTTGACTACCAAGATGACATCTCTTACTAGTACCTTGTGACATAAGTTTGACTACCAAGATGACATCTCTTACCAGTACCTTGTGACATAAGTTTGACTACCAAGATGACATCTCTTACTAGTAGCAGGAAGACGAGTGTGGACTACCAGTCCACTGAGATGACGGAGCACACACAGATACAGGAGAGGATTGTAGAAGCAGTCAAAGAAGTATTCATTTATAAATAAATTCCATCACTTTAATGCTTTGAATGCTGGAAACAAGCGCACTGTCATTTAAATACAGTGCAGAGCAGATCAGAGGGTTCCTGGAGGAAACCTTTGATCAGGGTCTGCACTGTTTGTCATTCAAAACACTCTTGCAAGTTTTACCCATTTATATTGTATGGCCTCTACCAATAAACAATGAAGGATTATTCCACTCTGATAATATAGCGTTTAAGGGGTTAATTTTCATGTTTAAAAATTTGCAAACAGAGTAGACCCAGATCAGACGACTCCTACGGGAGCTGTCTAATCAGTGTCTGCTCTGTTTGTTAATTGAATTTCATAGATCTGTTTCATTATGTTCTGACATGACTAGGGGGGGTGTGGTTTGAACTTTGAGGTATCACTGTATTATCATAAATCCGGTGTCGGTATTGTCGCCGTCGTTGCGATTACTTCGAAACTTTAACTTTGGCTATTACTTCTTTAATATTCATGCAAATCTTATGAAACTTAACATATTTATTCACCGTCACAAGGGCTACAATCGAACATACAGGCTCTAGCACTCCCTGCGGTGCTTTTGTGTATATATTTTCAACAGAGTTATGGCCCTTATTAACTGTTTTGTCATAATGTACTTTTTCCTACCATTTTTCTGAGGTGTTTGCAGATGCTTAACTGCATAATTTGTGTCTGATCGAATAACAATGCATTTCAGATCAGCATTGACTTTCTGTCATTGATTAATTTATAACAAAGTTATGGCCCTTAGAAAATTTTGTACTTCTGTCATAATTCAATTTCCTTGCCTTTTTAGCTCACCTGGCACATTGTGAGGGGGCTGTCTCTGGCGTCATGCGATTTGCGTCGTCAACAATTTATTTAAACATCTTCTTCTCTGAAACCACAAAGCCTACAGCTTTGAAATTTGATTTGTTAAGCATGGTCCTGTACAAAGATTGTTCAAATTATGACCTCCAGACCAAAAATGGCCCCGCCCTGGGGCTTATCAGTTTTTCATAGGAAAATCTTTAAAAATCTTCTTCTCTGAAACTGTAAGGTCTAGACCTTTGATATTTTATATGTAGCATCATCTAATGGTCCTCTACAACAATTGTTCAATTATGACCCCAGGACCAAAAATGGCCCCGCCCCAGGGCTTATCAGTTTTTCATAGGAAAATTCTTCTCTGAAAATGCAAGGCCTAGACCTTTGATATTTGGTATGTAGCATCCTTTAATGGTTCTCTTACAAGGTTTTCAAATTAAGACACCTGGGCCAAAAATGGCCCCGCCCCAGGGCTTATCAGTTTTTTGTAAGCAAATCTTTAAAATTCTTCTCCGAAATTTTAAGGCCTAGACCTTTGATATCTGGTATGTAGCATCATCTAATGGTTTTCTACCAAGATTGTTCAAAATATAACCCCCGGGCCAAAAATGGCCCCGCCCTGGGGCTTATCAGTTTTTCATAGGAAAATCTTTACAATTTTCTTCTGAAACCGTAAGGCCTAGACCTTTGATATTAGGTATGAAGCATCATTTAATATAGTCCTCTACCAAGATTGATCAAATTTAAACCTCTGGGCCTAAAATGATTGCCCTTGGTTTCATATTGGTCCTAATCAGTAGCTGTTTTTAACATAGAAATACAGTGCCTATGCATAAGTCTATAATAACCAGGTGAGTGATTAAGGGCCATCATGGCCTTCTTGTTTCTGTAGCGTTTGCAGACACTGAGCAGAAATTTGGCACGTGATTGAATAACTGAATTATATATCTAGTTTCAGTTTCTTCTTCCTGACTTATTTTGAACAACTTTGAAAATTTCATGATAATCATACTTTTTGAGTTATTTCAACACAAAATCTGTGACAGACTTGACAGATCAACGGAATGACAGATGGACAGACAACCCAGGGAAAACCAGTAAGTCTCTCCAGCACCTGGGGAAGATATAATAAAGGCAAACTTAACATGTGTAAAAACAATGGATGATTGACAGTCAGTGTTGAATAGATGCAGACCACAGAGACTAAAATTTAATTTTGTGACAAAAAGAAGCCTCAGCCAAGGATGGATCCAGCATAGTTCAGATTGTGGGGGATGGGTCAGTGGGATGGGGTGGGGGATAAGGAGACTTAAGTTTTGTCTAAAATCAGCCCTTAAAGAATGTCTGAATAAAATCCATAGTGTTACTAGATATAAAATAAATCCCATGATAATTGAAATTCAGTAAGCTGAGCTCAGTGTCATGTTATTGATAACGGGTTTTCTAAGGCTTGTTACTGTTGTACCTGCCTAACTCTGTACAATCATATCTATAGTATATATCATATGCAAACAGAGCAGACCTTGATCAGAAGGCTCATCTGATCTGGGTCTACCGGTACTCTGTTTGCAAAGGCGTTGAAAAACGTTTTTATGGAGTATAGTGTTTTTCACAGAGTAATTATAATGGCTCCTGATTTTTCATATCACACACACTGACAAGTTCTTGTTGGGTTATTGATTATATTCAGTGGTAATTCCTAGTTTAAAATAACTAATATTTAATACATTTATGGTAAAATATTTTGTAAACATCAGGGCACATGGCCTATAATTATTGAATCAGGTTAGCCAATATAGGGTGACCATGACCCGTCCTTCCGTCTGATTTCAGTCCAATGCCATATCTCTGTAACAGATGGACAGAATTCAATGAAACTCAACATGAATATTTGTTATCACTAAGGCATCATTCCCATGTATTACCTTTCCAGATCACTTGCGGCATATAGGAGTTATTAGCCTTTTATACACAAAAATCACATATTTTTTGCAGTCCGATGCCATATCTCTGTAATGGAGACAGAATTCAATGAAACTCGATATGAATATTATCACTGGGGCATCGTTCCTATGTATTACTCTTCCAGATCGCTTGCCACATTTAGGAGTTGTTGCCCTTTTATATGCAAAAATCACATTTTTAATAAAAAAATTGATTATCTTAAAATTCCCTGCCAGCATGTAAACCTCCCGTCACCCCTTCCCCCCCACCCCACCCCCCCACCCCAGCCTCTGTTTGCAAAGGCGTGTAAAGGCATATTTATGGAGTAAAGGCATCATAAATCTTGCAATGAATGTTCACATGGATGTAGAACATAAAACAGGATTCATTGAACAAGAACAATAACTTTACTTAATATCAGTACTGAGTTATTGCCCTTTTTACTTTTTTTTTCATTATCGGAGCATCAGTCCAATTGTATTGTATTTATTCTAATGACAATCCACATATAGATACAGCACATCGTTTATTATGGAGAGAAGTCGCAGTATACGTACCAGAACAATACTTTTATTTCCAATAATTATACAGAGTTGTTCACTCTTTTCATTTGTTCTTTCTTAGCGGTAAAAGTTAGTGGTTAAAGTTAATGTCACACAAAGCTAAACAAGTAAGTATTCAAGATAGCAAAAAGACTGGCTAATGCATTGATGTGTTTTTTCATGACTTCAAAGGCATTTCACACCAGCATTACCAGAAATAACAATTTTCCCCTCCTACAAATTTCCTTTTGAATAGTTGAGCATACTGTACTTTGACAGCCCTTGTAAAACAAAGTTTGTATTCTAGTTGATTAACCCTTTCCTCCATAGGCTATTTTTAGACCCAACCTCTTTGAATGAATTCGAATCTACCGAAAAGGAGCATTAACTAGGGAAAACGATTTGTTTTAGAATTTTGTAATTTGAAACCATTGTGATAAATAGAGCATTAATTTTGCTACTATAGGAGCAAATGCTCTATTTATCACAATGGTTTCAAGAAGTGACTATTACAGATGTGTAGAATGGCGTATTTATGGAGGAAAGGGTTAAGGAAATGTTTCTCGAAATAGCTCCTTGTTAGTTGCAGAACATGATGAAGACTTGTTACGCTTTTCTTAACCCTTTCCCTGTTCTATGTTTATTTCAAATTTTAATACCTACTGAATATTCATGGGAAAATAATTACAATGAAATATGGACGGTAGAACATTGTAGCCATTTTAGAAAGTAAAGAAACAGGTCTATCAAAGTCCATAAGCAAACAGAGCAGACCCTGATCAGACGGCTCCTCTAGGAGCCGTCTGATCTGGGTCTACTCTGTTTGCAAATGCGTGAAAACACGTTTATATGAGGGAAAGGGTTAACCCAGCCAGACACTTGTGATCAGTCACTGCTGACAACAGCGTCAGAGACAGCTTACTTTATTTACCTTACCGCTGTCAACACTGAATTTTCAAATGAGCAATTCCAAAAATCAAACAGGTAACTTATTGTGAATATTTAGGGATATTTTTTAAAGAAAAGTGTATTACATGACAAAACAGTGCAGATCCTGACGAGAGAGTTCCTTTAGAAGCCCTCTCATTAGAGTCAACACTGTTTGCCAAGGACTTTTATAGTACTCCTTTTCCATACTGAAATGGAAGATGGAACATTGTACACATTTTAGAAACGAAAGAAACATGTCTATCAAACTTCATTAGCAAACAGAGCAGACCCTGATCAGATGGCTCCTATAGGATATTTGAGTACAGATTTATTCAATTTGGCAGTTTTCATCTGCAGCTTTTGTTGTCTGCTGCAATTTATTTTTACATTTCTTCATTTTTGATTCAAACAATATACATGTAGTCACAGTAACAAATAGTTTGGATCATGATAACAAGTAAAGGGACCTATGTACACAAGATTTCTGGGTATTAGTACAAAAAAAATTAAAAAAGAAATTACAATTTCATAAACAGAGTAGACCCTGATCAGATGGCTTCTACTTAAAGGGATGTCCAGTCACGGTCTGTGCGTTTGCTTATGAATTACATTTATCAGATTCTGTTGTTTTTTCCATGACAAAAATAAATCCGGTGTTCAAAATTTTTAAATACCAATAAAATCTAGAAATGGTAGAAAAAATATTCATCATGTTATATATTTCTTACATGCATATTTATAAGGTAAAGGGTTAACCCTAATTCCCTGTTCTATGTTTATTCCAAATTTCAAAACCTACTGAATATTCATGGAAAAACAGTTACAATGAAATATGAAAGGTAGAACATTATAGCCATTTTAGAAAGTAAAGAAAAGATCTTTCAAATTCCATTAGCAAACAGGGCAGACCCTGATCAGATTGCACCTATAGGAGCTGTCTGATCAAGATCTACTCTGTTTGAAAACGTGTGAAAACATGTTTATATTATGAAGGAAAGGGTTAACTTAAAAAGGATACATTTATCCATGATTTAAAGCAGTCATATTATCCCTTTCCTCCATAGGCTATTTTTAGACCCAACCTATTTAAATAAATCTACCCAAAAGGAGCATTTACTAGAGAAATTTTGTAGTTTGAAACCATTGTGATAAATGGAGCATTTGCTCCTATAGGAGCAAATGCTTTATTTATCAAAGTTGTTATTACAGAGGTGTAGAAAGGTGTATTTATGGAGGAAAGGGTTATATATAGCTGAGTGAGGACTTTATTCAACAAGAAGTTAAGTTGTTTGTGTCTACCAGGGCAGAATGGCTCGCTTGATCAGGTTGAAAGCATGGATCAAAGGAGTCAAAGATTGAAATATTGGATTTTTATGATGCTGGGAGATATTGTAGAAAGACAAGCCAAACCATTACTTGCAGTGTTCCTAGCGCGACCTGCTATATATTTAAGATATATAAACCCATGACCGCATATCAGGGTTTATTTGAAATTTCATGCCCATTCTTAGAATAAGTGAAAATGTATGTCTCTGCTTCATTTGAATGCCAGCTCATTTAAGTCTGTAACAGGTCAAATTGGAAAATTACAGGTTACTGAGGGTCCTTTCCCTCATATAAATGCATTTTCACGGATTTGCAAACAGAGTAGACCCTGATCAGATGGCTCCTATAGGATCAGGGTCTGCTCTGTTTTCTAAAGGGAGTTGATCTGTTTCTTTACTTTCTAAAATGGCTACAGTGTTCCTCCTTCCATATTTCATTATCTATTTTGTCCATGAGTAAGTTTTAATATTTGGAATAAACATATGAAGAACATAGCGAAAGACTTAACCCTTTGAATAATTAAGAGACAGTCAGGCAATGGCAAATGCAAACAGTGTAGACCCAGATCAGAGGATTCCTAGAGGAGCCTGCACTGATCAGAGTCTGCTCTGTTTGTCATTCAAAAGCCTTCTAGCAATTTGTTTTCCTTGCATAGTGAATAGACTTTACCTTTTAACAATTATTTACCATTCTTCCCTGAAAAAAATAAATAAGCATTTAACCCTTTACTCTGTGAATATTCATGTAAGAAATAATTATAACATCATTTAGACATTTACTATTGATTAAATTGCATATGAACACAAGAAACGTTGTGGCAGAAACTGTAGATCTAGAGTGATCTATAATGTTCCATAAGCCTTTCCCTCATATAAACATGTTTTCACGCATCTGCAAACAGAGTAGACTCAGATCAGATGGCTCCTATAGGAACGGTCAGTGGCAGAACCACCACTTGGGGTTTAAACTGGTTTATAATTACGTCCTAACCTCACACTTGTCTCAAAGTCACCCTAGTTTAACAAACAGTGTAAATAAAGATTATAACCCAGTACCGGACTAAAGTAACGTGCATGTATCTAAAGTCACATAAAATACTGGCTTGCAAAACACAGCACATTACAAAATGGGAGAAACCATCATGATAAAATTAAATGTGATAAAATATGATGTATTTCTAACTTACAGTACTACTGTAGAATACACTACACAGAAATGGGGGGAAAACTGCACGAAATTGAGAATGACTGTGTATGTCACTTATTTTTAACGGGGTTTTCCACAGAAAATCTGGTTATTGAAATGGTGGATGGCGGGTGGACAGATGGGCGGGCGGGCGGTCAGACGGGCAGCTGCTAATCTTGTAAGCGCAACTCCTCTGAAACTGTTCAATGGATTTTCATAAAACCTTGCATGTAGCAAGGACACAATATGTACTTGTGCATATTGTCGGGGATTTTTCCCTCTGCAATTTTCTGGGAGTTAATTCCCCTTTGAACTTAGAAATCACCAGTTAATAGTGAAAGAAAACCCGGTTTGACGTAGTGTCGACATTTCTTGTTCATTTATGTCTTTGGAATATCTTTTGATGTCATGTCAACATTTCTTGTCTATAGATGTTTTAGTGGTGGTTGCATCTTGTGTGTGGCTTTTCTTGCTTGACTTTACTACTTTTTAACCAGGTTTTCCACGGAAAATCCGGTTATTAAAATGGTGATGTTCGGCGGACGGTCTGATGTCGGACTGGCAGCTGCCAATCTTGTAAGTGCAGCTCCTCTGATACTATTCAACGGATTTTCTTAAAACTTTGCATGTAGCAAGGACACAATATGTACATGTAGATGTGCATATTGTCGGGGATTTGTCCTTCTGCAATTTTTCTGGGAGTTATGCCCCTTTGAACTTACAAATCACCAGTTAATAGTGAAGGAAAACCCGGTTTGATGTCGTGTTGAGTGTCGACATTTCTTGTTCATTTATGTCTTGGGTATTGTTGTGTAAAGAATAATTATGAAGAAATGACATGCAAACAATTTCTACTGAAAAAATGTACATTCAAAGTTTCAGTATGGAAATAAGCCTGGTCTGACATAAGAATGCTCTTTGAGCAGTAGATGTCTAATTTTAGGGTGCTTTGATACAATTTCCTCCTGGTGATGATTAGTCTGGGAAAACAGCTGTAGGAGATTGAAAGTTGCTTTGCTGAGATTTACAGCATTGAAGTGGTCTGAGTGGTATCAGCAGGATACGAGAGAGGACCGAGAGAGGACTGAGTCTATGACCGTTAACCCTTTCCCTTGTATAAAAGCCTTTTTTATGCACTTGCAAACAGAGTAGACCCTGAGATCAGATGGCACCTATAGGAGCAGTCTGATCAAGGTTTGCAACTTTAATGTTAGTGATAATTTTGTAGCCGTTGCACATACAATACCTCAAACTTGGCATGCATGTGCAGCTTATGGAGGCATTACACATTTTTAGGGATGACTTATAATATGGTCAAGGTCAAACATCAAGGCCAAAGGTTATACATCAAGGCCAAAGGTCATAACAGGGGCATTGAATTTCACAAACCCATCTTGTTGATATGAATATTCATGGAGTAAAGGGTTTAAATTGTTTACTCCATACATATGACTTTTAACCCTTTCCCTGTTCTATGTTTATTACAAATTTCAATACCTACTGAATATTCATGAGCAAAATAGTTATAATGAAATATTGAAGTTGGAACATTGTAACCGTGTTTTGAAAGTAAAGAAACAGATCTATCAAATTCCATTAGCAAACAGAGCAGACCCTGATCAGACGGCTCCTATTGGAGCCGTCTGATCTGGGTCTTCTCTGTTTGCAGATGCTTGAAAACACGTTTTGCAAACATTTTCTGCCATGGTTATATATATGTGCCTGTATTCATTTGCCGTCATAAAAAAATCAGCAAATTAATATTTACCATGTCATATAATTATATTTAACATGAATATTCATGGAGAAAAAGGTTATTACTGATTTTCAGACAGACTGACTTGACAGAAATAACACTTCCATAGGCTGCACCATAATTGTTTTCAGATACTCTTAGTGTCTTTAAGCATGAAATGCCACACGTATACAGCCTTCAGATACTTCAATATTAGAATTTGTTTTCTGTTTTTGCTGCCATATATAGAAAAAATTCTTTATATTAACCCTAAATTATCCATGAATATATATGAAAGAGATAATGGCATCATGAATTTTAATTATGACATGAAATCAGGATTGTTTGGCCTCAGTCAGAAACTGCAGAATTGGTTCTATATAATGTTGTAAGCAAAGACAGTAGACTCAGATCAGACAACTCCATTATAGGAGCTGTCTGATCAGGGTCTGCTCAGTCTGTTTGCTTATAGAATTACATAGACAAAGATATGATTGTACAGTTTCTGCCATGGCCAAACGTTCTTTTGTTCATAATTATGTCGTTTTAAAAATTGAATTAATTGATATTGATGATGTCTGAGTATTTCTTACATGCATATTCATGAAGACAGGGAATTATCCCTTTCCACCATGAATATTAATGTAAGAAAAAAATAAATGTCATGAATAGTAATTAGATTAACCCATTCCCGCATATAGACGCCTTTTGACGCTTCTGTAAAAGTCACTTTGTGAAACCATTGTGATAAATAGAGCATTTGCTCCATAGGAGCAAATGCTCTATTTATCACAATGGTTTCAACACTACACAATTCTAAATTTTTCCTTTTTAGTAGTAAATGCTCCTTTTTGGTAGATTTGTTCAAAGAGGTTGGATCTAAAAAATAGCCTAAAAGGGAAAGGGTTAACTATTATAATAGTACATGAACACAGGAAGTTTGGGCCATGGCAGAAACTGTAGAAGCATATCTATATTATACTATAAGCAAACAGAGTAGACCCTGATCAGACTGCTCCTCTAAGAGCTCTTATAGGAGCCGTCAGATCTGTTTGCAAAGGCATATGGTCGGAGGAAAGGGTTAAATGATTTGTCCAACAATAAGTACAGATTCCGATTGCGCAAAGGCTGTGGAAAAAAAATGTATCTACATGTATATATCCAAATTATCCATTGTAATTTCTGTCTTTAAGTGAAAACTGTAATTTAATTTCATATTTAGTTCTTTGCTAGCTAACAATAAAATAATGATTAACCTAAAAAGCAGTTATAGATCAGGGTCCATGCTTATAAAGCTTTTAGTTGAGTCTGAGATCGTTCTCAAGCTTTTGATTGGTCAGATTTGAGCCTATGGCTCAAATCTGACCAATCAAAAGCTTGGGAACTCAAATCTGACCAATCAAAAGCCTGAGAACGAAACTCAGACTCAACTAAAAGCTTTATAAGCATGGACTCCGAATGCAATGCTGAGTACGTAATTGTAAAAAAAATGAGAAAAAAATCAACTTTGAGATTTATACAATTACTGATCGAGTGGGCTTAGGGTTAAAAGCTGTACAATATGAGAAAGGGTGTATTTGAGGTTTTTCGAACAGTGTAGATCCAGATAATAGGAAGAGCCAATTTGAGGCCTCTTGGCCAACCAGGGTTCACATTAACCCTTTCCTCCATAAATACGCCTTTCTACGCCTCTGTAAAAATCACCTGTTGAAATCATTGTGATAAATAGAGTATTTGCTTTTATAGGAGCCTAAGGTCAGTTAACCCTTTACCCCATGAATATTCAGGCAAAAAATAATGACAACATGAATATTAATTCACTGAGTTTTTATAACGGCACAATGAACAAAGCGATATTTTTTATTCTGACAGAAACTGTGGAATCAGATATATATTATATCAAAAGCAAACAGAGTAGACCCTGATCAGATGGCTCCTATAGGAGCCGTCTGATCTGGGTTTATTCTGTTTGCAAATTATAAGGCGTAGAAAGACATATTTATGGAGTAAAAGGTTTAAACTATCTGATGAATATTCATGTAAAATATAGCAGTTTTTCTGCATTAATATTAATTAGCATAATGTACAAGGGAATTTATGACCATGGCAGAAACTGTAGAATCAGATTTATATTATTTCATAAGTGAATTAGAGCATGTGCACTCTGATGAGACATCTCCAACAGTAATGCTGTCTGACCTAGGGCTACTCTGTAATTGCAAAGGTTTGAAAACTGAGCATCTGTATGAAGTAAATTAAAAGCTAATTAACCCTTTCCTCCATGAATATTCAAGTAAGAAATAAAGACATCATGAATATTAATTAGATTAATTTTTCATATAGCACATGGTTACAGTAACTTTTGGCCATAGCAGAAACTGGCAGAATCCTATTTGTATTATATCATAAGCAAACAACAGACCCAGATCAGATGGCTCCTAATGTAGGAGCTGTCTGATCTGGGTCTACTCGGTTTGCAAAGGTGTAGAAAAGCATATTTATGGAGGAAAGGGTTAAGACTCTGCAAGGCAGCTCAGGTCTTGATCTACAGTTTATAAAACAGGGATTTCGTGATGTTGTTCAAAATGCTCACAAATCATAAAAATGCATCTAATCAATGTGATATCATTATTTCTAACATGAATATTCATGGAGTAAAGGGTTAAGCATTGTAATAAGTATTGTTATCTGTCCTGAATATATAATGTCATGAATGTAAAATGTAAATACTATGCATTATGTTAGTAATTGGTGTATTAATGGATGTATAATGAAACATCATATTCAACCCTTATCCTTCAAAGAGGGTCCTTGGGAAGGGGAGGGGGTGTACATAGGAATCAGCAGCCAGGTCAGTCAATCAGTCTGTCGGTTGTCTTGTCCGTGCTATCTATCAAAGAAAGATAGACAGAATTTCTATGAGCTTCATCATCCGAAGATGTGACTACATTGTTATAACTTTTTGGTTTGATGATTTTTCGCAGAATTACGACTTTCTACGCCTCTGTAGAAGTCACATCTTGCTTGAAACCATTGTGATAAATAGAGCATTAATTGTTCTATAGAGGAGCAAAATTTTAATGCTCTATTTATCACAATGGTTTCAAATCAACACGATTTTCCTTTTCTCTAGTAAATGCTCCTTTTCGGTAGATTTATTCAAAGAGGTTGGGTGGAAAAATTAGCCTTAGATGAGGGAATGGGTTATTCAGAATACATTGTACCACATACAGTACTGAGACTGACAGTCGTTTGTGAGAGATAGAGAGAAGAGAGGGGGTGTATATTTACAAGAGTCATCAGATCAGGGTCTGCTTATTGAACTATAATATAGAACTGATTGTAAAGTTAAACGTTTCTGGCATGGCATGACAAAAAGTTTCTATGATTATGTACCAGTATAAAAATGCAGTCAATGAATATTCACGAAGTGATAGATTCTTGTGTAATTATTCATGAGGTAAAGTGTAACATGCTTTTTAATTGGAAATCATCAATAGTGCATGAAAAATGCTTGTCCTCATACTGATCAATTAATCTACTGTGTCAATATTGCTCAATCATATACATGTAAATGCCTTTTCACACATTTGAAAACAGAATAGACCCAGATCAGATGACTCCTGTAGGAGCCATCTGATCAGGGCCTGCTCTGTTTACTAATGGAATTAGATATCTATTTCTTTACTTTCTAAAATGACTATAATGTTCCACCAGTCCTGTTCTACGTGTATTCCAAATTTCAATACCTACTGAATATTCATGGACAAAATATGGAAGTGGAACATTGTAGCAATTTTAGAAACTAAAGACACAGATCTTTTAAATTCTATCCTATAGGAGCCATCTGATCTAATTAGTCTACTGTTTGCATGAAAACATGTTTATATGAAAGAAAGGGTTAAACCATTCCGCCATAGGCTTTTTTTTTAGACCAAACCTCTTTGAATGAATCTACCCAAAAGGAGCATTTACTAGAGAAAAGTAAAATTTTAGAATTTTGTAGTTTGAAACCATTGTGATAAATAAAGCATTTGCTCCTATAGGAGCAAATGCTCTATTTATCACAATGGTAAATTCAAGAAGTGGCTATTACAGAGGCGTAGAAAGGCGTATTTATGGAGGAAAGGGCTAAATGAATATTGAACAGGGAAAGGGTTATACAGCTAGATCAGTTGTACGCCAAACAGACAGATGCAGCACGTGGTAGTTCTGCATCAACATTTTGCAAATCCGGTAAGATGGCTTTCCCCTGGATTGACTCCTGTAATTACATACTCTAATTCAATTCTGCATATAAAGTGCTATGCATTCAAAACATGAGACTGATTATGCAGCACTTAAGAAAAATTCAAATTTTCTAAGTAGGAAATCAATAGCAAGGACCAGCAGACTTTCACAAAAGAAATTACAAGGAAACTCCCTGTAATGATAAAAGCGTTTGAAGCCTTGTGAGAACATTTGAGAAATTATGAATTCATGAATATTCATTAGTCACAATTCTTTGGACATGGCAGAAACTGCCGAATCAGATCTATGTAATTTCATAAGCAAACCGAACATATCCAGATCAGATAGCTCTTACAGGAGCTGTCTGATCTTGGTTCAAAGGCGTAAACATGTATCTCTATCAGGTAAAGGCTTAAGCGATCATTAAGAAGTCTAATTGTGGAGACTTTATGGAAGCTTATAGCTTAAATGCAGGACATGAGCTTTCTGCATTACTTTCCCTTGCATTAACCCTTTCCCTGTTCTGTGTTTGTTCCAAATTTCAATAAATACGGAATAATTTCATGGACAAAATAGTTATAAAGACATAATTATATGGATGGTGGAATTTTATAGCCATGTTAGAAAGTATTACAACCTGGCATCTTTCAAATTCCATTAGGAAACAGAACTGGTCCTGACCAGACGGCTCCTATACCTGGAGCCGTCTGATCTGGGTCTACTCAGTGTTTGCAAATGCATGAAAACATGTTTATATGAAGGAAAGGCTAACCCTTTCCTTCATAAATACGCCTTTCTATGCCTCTGTAAAAGTAACTTTTTGAAACCATTGTGATAAATAGAGCATTAATTTTGCTCCTAAGAAGCAAATGCTCTATTTATCACAATGGTTTCAAAACTACACAATTCTGAAAATTTCCTTTTTTCTAGTTAATGATCCTTTTCGGTAGATTTATTCAAAGAGGTAGGATCTAAAAATAGCCTATGGACAGGAATGGGTTAAGTAATTATAATATTCTTTCAACCCTTTACCTCGTATAGACACCTTTTTGCACCTTTGCAAATAGAGTAGCCCGAGATCAGAGGGCTCCTATTGGAGCCGTCTGATCAGGGTCTGCTCAGTTTGCTTATGAAGTAACATATACGTCTGATTCTACAGTGTCAGTCATTATCAACATTCCATTGTTCATGATGCTGTTTTTAAAAATTCAGCTAATTAATGTTCATTATAGTCATTATTTCTTATATGAATATTCATGGAGTAAAGGGTTTATTAAGGTTCCTGTGTTGAATCCATTACCTCTTAGGCTATTTTTAGATCCAACAAGTTTTCTCTGGAAACAGATTTTACTGGATTATTATATTATAAGATTGAAAGTTTGTTGACGCTAACTCTTTCCTTGTTGAATATTCATGTAAGAAATAATTACAGCATGAATATTTATTAGCTGATTTGTTACAATGGCATAATTATGTTACACAGGATGGTAATGTGTATTGGTAGATACGGTAAAACTTCTCTATAACGGCCACTAAATTACATCAAATAGTTTGTGTTAAAGGCAGGTGGTTGCTTAAAGCAAGGTGAAAGTTAAACAACGCTCCTATAGGAGCCTTCTGTTTTACTTTCACCTTGCTTTAAGCAGTCACCTGCCCTAAATACACAATTTAGTGGTCATTATAGAGAGGTTTTACTGTACTACTAAGTCAGATCTATTATAATTTCATAAGCAGAGCAGACTCTTTTATCAGACAGCTCTTACAGGAGTCGTCTGATCTGGGTCTACTCTGATTGCAAAGGCGTGAAAAAGTGATTGTGTAAGGAAAAGGGTAAACTGCTGCTCAGATGTTCATTGCTTCCTCATTCTAGGACACTGATGCTTTTGCCCTTTACTATCCCCCATGCCTGTGATTACCTGTAATTGGATGACAGGGTAATTTACTCTTCGAATCCTGAATATTTAGAATGGAATGATCCATCAGTGTTTAATGAATAGCCGAGTCCATTCACTGTGAAATCAATAAAATTGCTAGAGGATTTTGATTGACAAACAGTGCAGATCCAGTGATCACCCTGATTGGACGAGCCATCTGATAAGCATCGACATTGTTTGCAAAATACCGGTAACCGATTTCCTACAATCAAAGCGTTATAAAGACAAATCATGTGAAAAACCATCTTTCACTATTCTGCTTTGTACAATGATTGTCAGTATGATGTTGAGTGCCACTAATTGCCCGCTGTAACAAAATGTGTTTTAAACTTTTCTAATCAGGGACCACATGTTGGCTGTCATTTGAAAGCAATAGACAGATCAAAATTAGAGTATTCCTGCAGTACATGAAACACATCTTGTCAGAATTGTCACAGTTGTTTGACATTTCAAATATTATTTTGTATGGGTCACTAATTAGGTTGGCTCATATGTTATGTAATAGACTGCCAAATTGGGTTTGTCACTGGCTGTCAATAATACATTCAGGAGCTCTGAGTATTAACCCTTTACTTGATAATCCCAACTATTTTTAACCCTTTCCTCCATAAATATGCCTTTCTTTGCCTTTGCAAACAGAGTAGACTCAGATCAGATGGCTCCTATAGGAGCCATCTGATCAGAGTCTGCTCTGTTTGCTTATGATATAACATAGATATGATTCTACAGTGTCTGTCATAGCTAAAATGTCCTATGTCCATATGCTAGCTATTATTTTAACAATTAATCTAATTAATATTTATGAAGTCATTATTCCTCCATGAATATTCATGGAGAAAAGGGTTAAGCATTCATACTCTAGAATTATAATACATAGGCACAGAAATTTTGGGGCAAAGCAGAAACTGATATCTATTTTATATTTATAAGCAAACAGAGCACTGACCCTGATCAGATGACTCCTGTAGCAGCTGTCAATCTGGATCTACTCTGTTTGCAAAGGCATTAAAAAGGTATATATATATATATGAAAGAAAGGGTTCTGCAATCTGATCAAGATCTGCTTTTGTTTGCCACTCTTGGACACTCTATAACATGATAATTCTTTGTCTGAACTATCATAGTCATAAGTAAATAATTTAGGAACCGTTTTAAAATTGAGTTCAAAGAAAAATTAGAACTTGTCATATTGATTTGATTTCGACATACATAGATAATCTTCAGGAGTCGATTTCATAATTGACTACCATATGTCAGGAGGAAACATCCCTAGCTGTTGCTTTTAGGTGATAATAGATTTCAGAATAAAGTCAAGTGGGAGCTTTTGACATTCATATAAGCTGCATTATGGAAAGTGTTCTGCAGAAACTGGCATGTGTTAATTCCTTAGAAAATAAAGTCTGAAAGTATGTTCTGCAACACCAGTGTAATTGCAATTGGTTGTTCTATAACGTGATGGCTGGAAACATTGACACTTAAACCACAGGGGCAAGACATGTTTAAGTCAGTTTATGTTTATATAGAAAGAATGTATCTGACTTCAAAAGATCCAAATTACCCACTTCTCTACTTTAAACCCTTCGCACTGCAAGAAATGCACTGATTTCGATCAGATGAAAAGCTATTCCATAAGCAAAGACATTGTTTTATTTGAATATACAAATATTTTCCAGGTCAAATTAGGGATAAACTGAACACAGCACCAGAAACATGAGAAAAATGGCCAAAATTTGTTAGTCGGACATGACCTTGTCCCTGAAAGCGAACAGCTGACAGCCTTGAAACTACTAAATACTTATACGTCGAACACAATAAAATTTGGTGTTCATATCAGCAATATATTCAATGAAAAGAACTTTCTTACTGCGATCTTACACGAAAACAAGGTTTTACTGTCCTTTCTGTGTTTTCTCATGTCAGTAACTTTCATTTTCAAGTCGCTGAAGTCATGTCATGTGACTTCTTGTTATGCACGTTTTGATTGGCCATTGACGAAAGCGAACTATCTAACCTTGTTCGTGATACACCGGAAAACCATCACCATTTTCTGCCCGTCCATTGAAATAACGCTAATTACCAAACGCTGCTGTTGTATAGTCATGTGACCATAGTTTGACTTCCTGAAAGCGATGTCAGCTGCAATTCTTGAAAATCGCAAGAAGGACGGTAAAACCACGTTTTCGTGTAAGATCGCAGTAAGAAAGTTCTTTTCATTGAATATATTGCTGATATGAATGCAAAATTTTATTTTGACCTATATTAAGTCATCGTTTCAAGGCTGTCAGTGGTTCACCCTCGGGGACAAGGTCAGGTCCGACTAACGCATTTTGGCCATTTTTCTCATGTTTCTGGTGCCGTGTTAATTTTATCCCCAATTTGATCGGGAAAATCTTTGTATATGTGAATAAAACAATGTCTTTTAACTCGTGGAATAGCTTTTTATCTGATCGAAATCAGTGCATTTATTGCAGAACAAAGGGTTTAAAGTAGAGGAGTGGGTAACTTGGATCTTTTGAAGTCAGATCCCTTCTTTCTATATATACATATACTGACTGAAACGTGTCTTACCCTGTGACTTAAACTGTTGCTTTATTGGTCAATGATATCTAAAAATTGTGTGTGTTTTCTGCAGTGATGTTACAACTTGTGACTGTACATTGTATTTGGATTTGACAGAGTAAAACCAATGGTGATTATAGTTAACTTCCTGCACTGAAGCCATGTTGACATTTCACTCGCTGTACATTAACCCAGTATTCTCTAAGCCTAAATTGCAAACAGAGTAGACTGGATCTGTTTAGTTTGCTTAACCCTTTCCCTCATAGAAATGCATTTTCACGCATCTGCAAACAGAGTAGACCCAGATCAGAGGTCTCCTATAGGAGCCGTCTGATCAGAGTCTGCTCTGTTTGCTAATGGAATTTGATAGTTCTGTTTAATTACATTCTAAGATGGCTACAATGTTTCATCTTCCATATTTCATTAAAACTAATTTGTCCATGAATATTCAGTAGGTATTGAAATTTGAAATAAACATAGAACAGGGAAAGGGTTATGACATAATATAGATCAGATTCTGCAGTAACAATGCTGCCTGACTTGAGCCAAAAGATCCTGTGTACATAATTATGCCATTATAAAATTTGAACCTAATTAATATTCATGATGTCATTATTTAAATTTCTTGTATGAATAATAAACAAGGTAAAGGGTAAACACTTTGACCGATACAATGTATTCTTATATATGCACAATAGAGCGTATGACCTATTTGTCTCAGGTGAATGAAGGGGGCCATCTTGTTGTCAGCCTTTTTAGATGCTATGCTAACCCTTTCCCTGTTCTATATTTATTCCAAATTTTACCATCTACTGAATATTCATGGACACAATAGTTATTATGAAATATGGCATGTGAAACATTGTAGCCATTTTAGAAACTAAAGAAGCAGATCTATCAAATTCATTTAGCAAACAGAGCAGACTCTGATCAGACAGCTCCTATAGGAGCCATCTGATCTGGGTCTACTCTGTTTGCAAATGCATAAAAAGGCACTTATATAAAAGAAAGGGTTAACTTGTCATTTCATTTGGATCCAAACTGTTTTCAGAAGTAAGGATTTCACTGCCAACATGCCAGCACTCTAAATAAGCCTGTCATCACTGTAAACAACAATCCATTTTTGCTCAATATCACTTGAATGGAACTGCAGAAACAGTATCATCCCATTAGCTACTCTGAGAACGATTAAATCAGCACTGAAACCGCTGTTTCCTATACCAAGAAGTATAGTCTTAGGTCATGTTTCTGCTATAATGACTTTAACCCTTTCCTTCATATAAATGCCTTTTCAGGCATTTACAAACAGAGTAGACCTACACCAGATGGCTCCTGTACATGTATGAGCCATCTGATCAGGATCTGCCATGTTTGCTTATGAAATTATAGCAGATCTGACTCCTGGATTTCTGCCAATACCAAGCTTTCATGTGTAACATATCGCCATTATAACAATTCTACTATTAAATATTCATGATGTCATTTAATTTCTAACATGAATATGCAACAGGGAAAAGGTTAAAACAGAAACTTCATGCCTTTGCAAACAGAGAAAACGAAAATAAACGGCTTATATTGGAGTCATCTAATTTTGGAATTGTATAGATCTGGTTCCACATTTTCTGCCATGGCCAAAATTCCTGTGTTAATATGCCAAATTTATAAAAAATAATCAAATTTTACTTGCATATTAATACAATACAGGGTTAAAGATTAAACAGAACAAAAATCAGAAGTCAGTTGTTTTGACATTGCAGCATAAATTGTCAAATTCTTCTTGCTCTATATAGCCATTGAGTATAATTATGTCAAGTATTCCAAGAGACACAGATTTTCATTGATGAAAGTATTCTATAATAGAATTGATGGGCTTGTATCAGGCAAATCTGACAGTTCCCTGTAAGACAACTTCCCTCAGATGGCTTTCTACAACCATATTTAGATATATTATGTTTCTATATAAAGGCTACTCAGGAATGGTCTTGTGTCTATTAGAAGATGATGTTAATCTAAAATTAGAGTTACTGTGAGTGACCTAATTCTTAATCTTTCATTATACTGTGGTAGAAATCTGTAGAATTTAATTCAGATGTATGTTATTCTATTCGCAAATAAGTTAGACCCTGGTCAGATGACTGGCCTACATGGGTTGTCTGATCTGGGTCTACTCTTTTTGCAAAAAAAGTGTATCAGTGAGGTAATGACTTATCCCACATTTTCCCACACTAGCAAACAGAGAAGACCTAGATCAGACAGCTCCTATAGGAGCTGTCTGATCAGAATCTGCTCTAATTGCACATTGAATTTGATAGATCTAATAGTCTAGTTCCTAGAATTGCATAAATATTCCATCTTCCTTATTAGAATATAAGAATTTAGGTATTGAAATTTAAAGTAAATATAGAACAGGGAAAGGGTTAAATGCCGGAAACAAGTGTTCTGGTATTTGCAGTGTAAACACTTGCAGCCCTCTTGGAGCTCTCTGATCACAAGGTCATCACTGTTTGTCAGTCAAAATCCTTGTGCAAATGTTTACTCTTTCATAATGAATGGACTGTATAGAAAAACACTGATTAACCGATTACCTCATAGACTATTTTTAGATCCTAACTATTTAAGTAAATCTACCGAAAAGAAGCAATACTAGAGAAAAGGAAAATTTTAGAATTGTATAGTTTTGAAACCATTGTGATAGATAGAGCATTTGCTCCATAGGAGCAAATGCTCTATTTATCACAACGGTTTCAGAAAGTGACTTTTACAGAGGCGTCAATATGCGGGAATGTCAGTTAAGTCAATCTTGACTATGAATATATTCAGCATTCATACTTTTAACCTAAAAATTGCAAGAAAAGTGTTAGACTCAAGACCTTCATTGATTACATTATGGAACATTTCAATAGCCGTCATGTTTTGGATTTTTTAGCCTAGGGAAATAAATTTATGGCCAAGTCTCTTGTTATAATTTTTATATATTCATTATTACCTTGCTCAGTTAACCCTTCTCTTGCTGAATTTTAAAACACATTTCTCCTTCTTTACCCATGCCCTGTGGTATAATTACATATATCTTCACTGTGTACAATTATTTCTCTGTGCAATCACTGCTGTGGAGTGCACTGGTTGCACAATCAACTTGTAAATAGTGCAGACCCTGATGAGACAGCTCCTGCAGGAGCTGTCTCATCTGGGTCTTCACTATTTACAGGTAGGTTACATAATATTGACGTGAATAGCAAGCGAAGGGTTAACACTTCGAATGCTTTAAATATTCAAAGTGGAATGGCCCATCAGTGTTTAACCCTTGACCTATTCAATAAATAATTTGTGTAAGAAAATAATGACATTATGAATATAACTATTATTATAATAGTAGAATGAAAAATGTTCCAGGATATATTTTTTGCTTTGAAAAAAACTGTTGATTCAGATCTAAATCATGTCATACTTTAGCAAACAAGAGTCAATACCCTGAATAGAAGGCTGCTACAGGAGCTGTTTGATCTGGGTCTACACTGTTTGCAAAAGCATGAAAATGGGTTAACTATAGAGTCCATTCAGAAGGATCCCTCTGATCTGTGTCTACACTGTTTGCCTATGTCCCTTTTAACCCTTTCCTCCATAAATACGCCTTTCTATGCCTCTGTAATATTCTCTTAATGAAACCATTGTACATTTGCTCGAATTAGGAGCAATTTAATGCTCTATTTATCACAATGTTTTCAAAACTTCAAATTCAATTCTAAAAGTTCCCTTTTCTATAGTTAATGCTCCTTTTCGGTGAATGAATGCAATGAATGAATGAAATACTTTTTTAATTTTTTAAAAAATTTTTTTTTAGATAATTACC
The DNA here is from genome assembly GCA_963576725.1 of Azorinus chamasolen. Classification (NCBI taxonomy): domain Eukaryota; kingdom Metazoa; phylum Mollusca; class Bivalvia; order Cardiida; family Solecurtidae; genus Azorinus; species Azorinus chamasolen. The sequence goes on along the minus strand of OY755235.1, from coordinate 101,727,458 downwards.
GTATATCTTCGGCCATAGTGCGAGTCAGGCCATAAGTCGGGGTGGTGTTTTGACCCTCAGATCCAAGAATTTACCTTGACCCTTTCATATGTCGAGTCATATTTTTCACGTAGATCCTTCTGTAGCGTTTGAGACAAAAATCACATTTGTTTTGCAACTACTTCCAAAGTTCATTGGTTACACGTATATTATTTGTCAGTGAGTGTCAAGAAGCAGTTTATAATCAAAGAAATATCAAAGTTTATAAATATTTCGAAACAAATTTGGCTTAACTGTCACGTTAACTTTGTTCAGTGTTTACAAAAGGCTGCAATTATCCAAGGGAAGTAACTGTATTTGTTTTAGATTTGTTATACAAATATATCTGACGTTGCAGAAAAATTATTTTGGATGTCTATCAGCTGTCCTGTGTCAGTGTGCAGAATATTATTATTGTTGTTTAGATAACTTTTATCACCTTATTTTACTCCAGAGACCCTCACATTTTCATTGGCTCGGCAAAAATCAAGCTGTATTTTCATTAGTCAATATTTAATCCATAGTAATTCTAGTCCATTCCAGGTGTACATGCACATTTACTGGATTATGACACCTGTATCGATGGCCATCTTCATAGAGTGTGAAAATTCGCACATTAATACTGCCAAACATTGAAATAAATTACTGAAACGCTGATTTGACCCTGTGAAGTCACTTTCCTTTGTTTGTCTTTATAATGATTGACGAAGGTTCACAGTTAGTCAAACTTTCCGAGTTTTACATTAAAACTAGTTAAATAGTGATGCTATTGAGAGAAAATGAGATAATCTGAAACAGCTTACAAAAATATGCAAAAAGATCAAGCATAAAAGTGATTGCACCATTCATTTCAATGAAGATATTGATGCTGTTACATCAACAGAATTGCCTCCCTTGTATAAAGTGAGCGCCATTTTCTGCAATAGTCAGTGGGAACACTGGCAGTTTCAAATTATTTCCAAAGACTTTAATGGACTTTAATCAAAATAAACAACACAAATATCAGTTTCAACACAAAAATCCGTTATTCTATCTATGTAGTATGCTGAAGTGGCAAATTTTCAAAGGAGAACATGGTTTTGAACTTGTTGACTGGAAGTGTTATTCAAGGGAGTGTCGTAAGTTTCGTGATTGAAAATTGAACTTCTGTTTTGATTTTTGCTCAACTTTCTTTTTCTAAACCTGGCTAGGATACAGCCATAAGTCGAGACAGGTTTCTGAAGGTGATTTTTGGGTCTGAAAACTTCGACTTATGACCGGAGATATACGGTATTCAAAGAGGTTGGGTCTAAAAATAGCCTATGGAGGAATGGGTTAAAGGCTTAAGTTTACTAGAGGATTTTGAATGGTAAACAGTGCAGAAGCTGATGGGGATGCTTCTCTAGGATTTTTTTTTCTGATCAGGGCCTACACTGTTTGCACATGACAGTAGATGTAAAAAAAATTCTGCATTTAGAGGGACTATTTTTCGAGAGAGGAGAAAGAGACACAGAGAGTGAGTGAGGGGAGAGTCACAGAGAGAGAGAGAGAATTCGAGGGAGAGAGAAAGAGGGAATGGGGGTGTGCAAGCTCTCTGTATTAGACATTTTCTTGGAGGTGACACTTTGGTTGACCAAGTTGCATGATAGACACAATCATCACCCCATGGATTCTTTTGGGAGATACATATGATATTCAACAGACAACCTGATTGTTCGTTAACAATAAATGTAAGGTAGACAGAATATACTGCAAGTTTACTAGACGAATAAATAAGATGCTTAACCCTTTACTCCATAAATACGCTTTTCTACGCCTTTGCAAACAGAGTAGACCCAGATCAGACAGCTCCTATAGGAGCCGTCTGATCAGGGTCTGCTCTGTTTGCTAATGGTGTATTATAAAGATATGATTATACAGTTTCTGCCATGGCCAAAACCTCTTGTATCCATGTGCTATTATAGCAAAACAATCTAATTAATATTCATGACATCATTATATCTTACATGAATATTCATGGAGGGAAGGGTTAACCCTTTATAATGACATGTAGCTGATAAAGAAGCTTTATCATGGCTTTACAAATAGAAGACCCCTCTAGCAGCTCCCTGATTTGGGTCTGTTCCGTTTGCTTATGAAATAATATAGGACTGGTCTAATTATACAGTGTCTACCATATAAGTCCAAAATGCTTGTGTTCATAGTTTATTATTAAAATTCAGCTGATTGATATTCATGATGACATTATGTCTTAATGAATATTCATGGAGTAAGAGTTCAATCAAATTTAATTCAATAGAAGCTCCTTTGTTTTTCCCAATCAGATCTTATATTGTTACCAAACTTAGCGAATTTCTCTGCGAGAAAATGCTAAAGACTGGTGACCCAACATAGGGTTTTGTGGAGAAATGATGGTTTTACAGTACAGCTAAATCTAGCTCTTGAACTTAAATTTTTGTGAAAGAAGATTGAGAGCTTTTTAATTAGGCAAGTGGCTGCTAAATGCAGGGTGAAAGTCATGCAGAAAGCTCCTAGAGGAGCTTTCTGCATGATTTTCACCCTGCATTAAGCCTGCCACCTGTCTTATTAGAAGCGATAATAATACTTGTTACAGAGTTTGAGTTATCGCGATTTTACTTTATTTGAAATTAATCTCATGTGGCTCTGATTTCATGTCATGATCCAGAGAGTGATTACACACTTTGCAGCAATCTTGTTTCAATGACCATGTGGTACAATCAGCATTTGCTTAAAATGTCACTGCTTTAGCACTGAATAATGATGGATATTTTTTTCTTCTGTTACAGTCGCTGGAGAGCACACGCCGGATGCTGACACTATGTGAGGAGGTATGTATCTGCAATTAAAAGTACACTTTTCCTGACAAAGTAAAATAGAAACTCATAAATATTTTAGGTTGGGCAGAATCTAATGGTCTTTCATTGTAACTGGGGCAAATGCGGGCAAAAGTGACCCCGTATTGCTGTTTAAACATTGTGTCACAAGACTGCAAGATCATTTAAGATCAAGATGTATGGTAATGTATCATGTAATTGTCACATAACATGCACTTTTCTCTCTTTACCAATCCTGCTTTATTCTGATGTCTGTACTCGGCAGTTCAATTCTTTGGCAATTTAGATTTGGATTAGGCTTTCTTATACAGTTGAACTGTGATAACTTGAACTTCAAGGGACCATACAAATAAGTTCGAGATGTTACAGAAGTTTGACTCATCTGATTTCTAATCTGAACAATTTCTCCTCAAGGCGACAGCTTAATACAGGTCTAAAGTAATGCTGAAAGCTCCTGTAGGAGCTTTCAGCATTACTTTAGACCTGTCTTAAGCTGTCACATGTGTTTCTGGATATCTGTAAATATTCGTTATTAGAGCAATTATGAATTGTAAGTTTTTGAAGGACTGAACTTTTTGTTCGAGTTATCCCGAAGTTCGAGATATAGAAGTTCAACTATATTTCTTTTCAAATATATAATTAGTGTCAGATAATTTTGGATCCTGAAGAAATTTCAAGTAATGCAGCATCTCATCTTGATACAAATTGATAGCAACAGATAAAGATGTGTATTCAAATGCTAAAATCGTTGCGTCTCCACCAAACCCGTAACCCTTTCCCTGTTCTGTATTTAGGCCAAATTTGAATACCTACTGAATATTTATTAACAAAATAGAAAGAAATATGGAAGGTGGTATATTGTACACATTTTAGAAAGTAAAAGAACATATCTATCAATTTCTTTCAGCAAACGGAGCAGACTCTGATCAGACAGCCTCTCTAGGAGCCGTCTGATCGGGGTCTACTCTGTTTGCAAATGCGTGAAAACACGTTTATTTGAGGGAAAGGGTTAAATTGTGAATGTCTCTTCAAGATAGGGTTTAGTGGAAAAATAAAGGAGCAAATGTTTGCTCCTTACTCCTTAAATGCACCTTCCTACACCTTTACCAACAGAGTAGACTCAGATCAAGATGGCTGCTGTTGGATTGGAGCAGTCTGATCAGGGTCTGCTCTGTTTGCCTATGGTATATGATATTAGGTCAAATTCTACAGTATCTGTCTGTACCAAAATGTCCTGTGTATTATAAAAGTATGCCTTTATAAAAATTCCACTTATGAATATTCATGATGTCATTATTTCTTACATGAATATTCAACAGGGAAAGGGTTAAAGGGATAATGACTCCCGAGGACAATTACTGTCAGATTGACTCTGGCAGCTATTTGAAACAGGAGACTTACTAGCTGTTGATTAGGTGTTAATGTGAATATGATATCCTTTATATTCAAGAGACCATCTGCGTAGTGGCCTGTTTGCACTTAGCTCAGCTGACCAGTATATCTTATGATGTAAATTAAAGTACAAAATTAATATGGTTTATTCATTTTCTTGAAATAATTTGTTCATCTACACACAGGATAGATACATATCAGACTGCCTGTGTAGGAGCTGTCTGATCACTGGGTCCGCCTTACATATATAACCCATTCCTGCATAGGTTATTTTTAGACCCAACTTCTTTGAATAAATCAACCCAAAAGGAATATTTACTAGGGAAAAGGAAACTTAGGTTTGTGTAGTTTTGAAACCATTGTGATAAATAGAGCATTTTGCTCCTAAGGAGCAAATGCTTTATATATCACTATGATTTCAGAAAGTGACTTTTACAGAGGCTTAAGAAAGATATGAAAGAATGGGTTAAGAAATGAAGACATGAATACTAAAAAATTATTACATGTGATGGCATGCAAAATATAGAACCATTAAGAATTACTCAGCCTGATCTTTTTCATAAAAGACGGTTACTTAACCCTTTTCCTCCATGAATAATCATGTAAGAAATAATGACATCATGAATAATAATTAGATTAATTTGTTTAAAGTAGCACTTGGACACAGGAATTTTAGCCATGGCTGAAACTGTAGAATCATATCTATATTATATCATCAGCAAACAGAGCAGACCCAGGTAAGACAGCTCCTATAGAAGCCATCTGATCTGGGTCTACTCTGTTTGCAAAGGCATAGAAAGGAATATTCATGGAGCAAAGGGCTAACCCTTACTCAGTAAATACACCTTTCTATGCCTTTGCAAACAGAGTAAACCAAGATCAGATCGCTCCTTAGTAAGAGTCATCAGGTCATGCTTATATCGTTATGATTCTGCAGTTTCAGCCATGGTCAAAAATTCTTGTGCCCATAATGCTATCATAATAATTCATCTTATTAATGAATATTCATGACATCATTATTTCTTACATGAATATTCATGGAGTAAAGGGTGAAAGAGGGGAAATAAACATTCGGCCATGGCCATGTTGCACAATGTAGACTGGTACAATCCTACCAATACCAGTAGATTCTATTAACCAATTACCTCATAGGCTATTTTTAGACCCTGAACCTCTTTGGACAAATCTACCGAAAAGGAGTATTTACTAGAGAAAAGGAAAATGTTAGAATTGTGTAGTTTTGAAACCTGAATGATTATGATAAATAGAGCATTTGCTCTTATGGAGCAAATGCACTGTTTATCACAATGGTTTCAAGAAGGGACTTTTACAGAGGCATAGAACGGTGACTATTTATGGAGGATAGGGTTAATATACCTGGGACTGGTTTCTTCAATAATTACAACATTTAACAGAATGTATGTCACCCTCTTTATAGTCATATAGATGCACTGCTTCGCTAATGTAGAAAAATATGGTTTATCGGAATACTGCCAAGTTCACTTAATACGGACTATTTTGAGATTCCTATATCCAGTCAGACTTTATTATTGATCAGTGTTGGACTGTTGTTTGACATCTGACTTCCAGCGCCCTATAAAGTTGATTTTTCCACTTAATAGATTGCATTTTTCACAGGAAGCAAGATGTTTTCAGATTTACCAGACTTTGAAAATGAATTGTGACATATTAACACTCTATTCCATAACTATGATGCCTTCCTATGCCTTTGCAAGCAGTAGATTCAGATGACGGCTCCAACAGGAGCTGTCTGATCAGGATTCTGCTCTGTTTGCTTATGAAATAATATAGATCTGATTCTACAGTTTCTATTCAGGCCAAGCATTCTTGTGCCCATGTGCCGTTATATAAATTAATCTAGTTAATATTCATGATGTCATTATTTCTTATATGAATATTATACATGTATAAATTTTCTACCATTTCATTTCATCAATATGGTCAGAATCAGAGTCAAAATAGTTTGGATTGTGATGAAACAGTAAAATCCCTAAAACAACTACAGTAAAACCCCGCTAATGTGACCACTTAAAAGAGGTATAATTCTGGGTGCTAGATGCAGGTGGTAGCTTAATGCAGGACAAAAGTAATGCAGAAAGCTCCGAGCTTTCTGCATTGCTTTTGTCCTGCATTAAGCAACCACATGCTTATAAAGACACCCATGTTTATTCATTAAGTGGTCGCATTAGAGGGGTTTTACTGTATACAAAAGAAGTTTAGTCTATGAAAGAAGTGGTAATGTAATGCAGGAGCTTTCTGCATTGTTACTGTCATTCTGCATTAACCCTTTACTCCATGAATATTCATATAAGAAATAATTACATTATGAATAATTATCAATTAATGGATTTTTAAACGGAACTTTTTGGTCAGGCAGAAACCGTTAAATCAGATCTATGTTATTCTATTAGCAAACAGAACAGACCCTGATCAGATGGTTCCTACAGAAGTGGTCAGATCTGGGTCTACTCTGTTTGAAAGTCATTAAAGGGTAATTTTATGGAGTTAAGTAGCGACATGTACTAAGTGATCTCTTTAGAAAGATTTTAACCCTTTCCTTCATATAAACATGTTTTCACACATCTTCAAACAGAGTAGACCTAATTATTAGACGGCTCCTATAGGAGCCATCTGATCATGGTCTGCTCTAGATCTGTTTGCTAATGGAGTGTTATAGTCTATAATAGATGTATTTCTTTATTTTCTATAATGGCTACAATGTTCCCTCTTCCATATTTCATATAACTTTTGCACATGAATATTCAGTAGGTATTGAAATTTGGAATAGATATAGAACAGGGAATGGGTTAGGTATAAAACCATCATGAATTCATTGCTGACATGCTAAGAATAATCAGGGTCCATGCTTATAAAGCTTTTAGTTGAGTCTGAGTTTCGTTCTCAGGCTTTTGATTGGTCAGATTTGAGTTCTCAAGCTTTTGATTTGTCAGATTTGAGCCAAAGGCTCAAATCTGACCAATCAAAAGCTTGAGAACGATCTCAGACTCAACTAAAAGCTTTATAAGCATGAACCCTGTATTGCTATATATGCCTGCATCAGCTGCCCAAGAGAGCAATATATAGTAGAAATTTCAAGATATTTATAGAAACAATGATTTTAAACCTTTGAATGTAGGGAACAAGTTTACTAGCATTTGCAAACCCTGTAGATCCAGATAAAAGTACCTAGTAATAGTCTACTTTCAGTCCGAAGGACCGCTCAGCCGACTGTACATTTACAGATCAGAGGGCTCCAGGAGAAGCCTTCTGATAAGGGTCTGCACTGTTTGTTATTCAGAATCTTCAGGCAAATTTCTGCCTTTCTCACTGAATGGACTTTACCGTTAGACAAGGATGGGCCATTCCATTTTGTATTTTCAGCATTCAATGGGTCGACTAAATCATCATCATGATATGGGTGTATTTATGATGACCTTCACAAACTGTTGGATCTAGATAAGACTAAAAATAACAAAGTCAAGTTGGAAATCAAAACATACCAAAATTTGACATTTTTTTAAAAGAGGCTAACCCTCTACTCCATAAATATTAACCCTTTCCTCCATAAATACGCCTTTCTATGCCACTGTTATAACCACTTCTTGAAACTATTGTGATAAATAGAGCATTTGTTCCTATAGGAGCAAATGCTCTATTTATCTAATTGGTTTCAAACTACAAAATACTAAAATGTATTTTCTCTTGTTAATGCTCCTTTTGGGTAGATTCATTCAAAGAGGTTGGGTCTAAAAATAGCCTATGGAGGGAAGGGTTAATGTAAGAAATAATGACTTGATGAAAATTAATTAGATAATGTTATTATAATGGCACATGAGTACACAAATATTTGGCCAAGACAGAAACTAATAGAAGTCCCATTATCTATATTATTCCCTAAGCAAACAGAGCAGACCCTGTTTAGACGGCTCCTACGGGAGAAGTCTGGTCTGTGTCTACTCTATTTGCAAGAGCGTAGAAAGGAGTATTTATAGAATAAAATGTTACAAAATAGGTTCTTTGATATCCAAAGCAGGAAACAATGTTTGCAGGCAGAATTTGAGAAGCTATTCTTTGTGATAAAAGCCCCATTGTGTCGATGTGTTGGCCAATGCAGTTTTCGGCATTGATCTTAAAGTGTTCACTTGGGAGGCTAGTTTAAAATGCACTTTACTAATTGCTTTCTTGCCCAGGAACGGTGCTGTAAATTGCAATTTTACTATTCTTAGTAGCTGATGATATAATTTTATGATAAAAGTGCATTAACAAGACAGCGGCAGATCCGTAACAGTTGCTCATTGTACACCAGCAGTGACTTTGAGGCTACCTATACAAACTGTGTAGATCAAGGATCCAAAGTGACTCACACTCTAACTATTGCTTAACCCTTTCCTCCATAGGCTATTTTTAGACCCAACCTCTTTGAATGAATACACCCAAAAGGAGCATTTACGAGAGAAAATTGAAGGAACATTTTAGAATTTTGTAGCTTGAAACCATTGTGATAAATAGAGCATTATATTGCTCCTAATGAGCAAATGCTCTATTTATCATAATGGTTTCAAGAAGTGGTTATTACAGAGGTGTAGAAAGGCATATTTATGGAGGAAAGGGTTAACCCTTTCCCTGTTCTATGTTTATTCCAAATGTCAATACATGTACCTACTGAATATTCATGGATAAAATAGTTACAATGAAATATGGAAGGTGGAACAGAGTAGCCATTTTAGAAAGTAAAGAAACAGATCTTTCAAATTCCACTTACAAACAGAGCAGACCCTGATCAGAAGGCTCCTCAAGAAGCCGTCTGATCTGGGTCTTCTCTGTTTGCAAATGTGTGAAAACACGTTTATATGAAGGAAAGGGTTCAGAGAGAAATGGAAGAAACTTTACTTGGGAATTGGAAAACTTCAATAGATGACATTATCACTTATTGTGCAAAGAGTTAGATCTATGTACACTAGTGCCAGTTTCAATACTGTCTCCCCCTTCAGTATGTAAAGTTGATATTCAGAGCATTAGATAAATGTGTGTATTCAATTACTAAAAGTCACCTGTTGAAATCATTGTGATAAATAGAGCAAATGCTCTATTTATCACAATCGTTTCAAACTACAAAACTTTAAAAAAAAATCCTTTTCTCTAGTTAATGCTCCTTTTTGGTAGATTTATTCAAAATGGTTGGATCTAAAAATAGCCTATGAGGGAATGGGTTAAAAATGCGTGAAAAAGCAATTGTATTCAGGAAAGGGTTAAAGTGATAATACTTCTTGCTGACCTCGCAATATTAACCCTTTACTCCATGAATATTCGCCATGAATATTCATGAATATTAAAATGGCAGATTTGTTAGAAACCAGAATCAGATCTGCAGACAGAGCAGACCCAGATCAGACGGCTCCTATAGAAGCCGTCTGATCTGGGTGTAACCTGTTTGCAAAGGCATATAAAGCCGTATTTATGGAGTAAAGGGTTAAATAATTCTTCATTAATTTTTCAATTTTAAATATCAAGAGTTGGTGTCTTTGTACTGGTGAAAATCTATCTGTCGGTCTGTCCATCTATGCATCCATCCATATGGATCCATCCACCCATCAATTTGTTTACCTGTTTGCAAAGGCATATAAAGCCGTATTTATGGAGTAAAGGGTTAAATAATTCTTCATTAATTTTTCAATTTTAAATATCAAGAGTTGGTGTCTTTGTACTGGTGAAAATCTATCTGTCGGTCTGTCCATCTATGCATCCATCCATATGGATCCATCCACCCATCAATTTGTTTATCTGTCTGTTGGTCTGATTGTGTAACTTTGTAGGACAGGGTAATAGGGAGAGTGGTGTGTCTGGCTGACAGACTGTCTCTCGTTGACCCTTTAATAGTGAATTTATTTCTTGGGACTGACCTCGTAAAAGTGGCAGTCTGTCTCTGGCTTTTCTTGTAATTATTTGAGTCAATCTGTTTTATAAGTTTTGCGTAGTTGTACCAAGCAGCAGGGTAACCAGCTGACTAGAACAATTGGCATTGAAATGAGCCTGCATACTTAATTGGCCAATTTTCTCACAGTACCTTGAATCAGTGCACTTAAAATATCCATTATAGTATTTTTGACCTTGATAAGTCTAGACTTAGTGATAGAAGTTGATTCTTTGACAAAATTCAAAGAAGGCAATATCTACACTGGGATCCAAACTGATAATTGCACATCGGAAACACATTCAGAAAGAACTAGATCTTGTTTAATTTGTCTTCCATTTTCTAATACCAGACTAATCCTTTCAGAAACCAAAATATTCTCTCTCTGGCTGACCTTGTAATGGGAACATTCTTTGTCTAGCTAACCTTATAATGGGAACATTCTCTCTCTGGCTGACCTTTTCATGGGAACATTCTATGTCTAGCTAACCTTATAATGGGAACATTCTCTCACTTGCTGACCTTGTAATGGGGACGCTCTCTCTCTGTGGCTGACCTTGTAATTGGAACATACTCTCTCTTGCTGACCTTTTGATGGGGACATTCTCTCTTTGGCTGGCCTTATAATGGGGACATTCTCTCTCTAGCTGACCTGGTAATGGGAACATTCTCTTTCTAACAGACCTTGTAATGGGAACATTCTCTTTCTCTAGCTGACCTTGTAATTATACTAAGAAACATTCTCTCTAGTCAACCTTGTAATGGGAACATTCTCTCTCTCTAGTCAACCTTGTAAGCACTGGGGGCCAACTACGTATTATTATCAAAATGTTTTGCTACGACAATTTATATGAGTATTTTAATAGATTTGTTTCCCTACGAAGGCAACTTTTTTTATCATAGGAAAACATTTCTCAATTGATACACTATCTTCGTAGGAAAACAAATCTATTAAAATACACATATAAATTGTCGTAGCAAAACATTTTGATAATAATACGTAGTTGACCCCCAGTGGTAATGGGAACATTCTCTCTCTTGCTTTCCTTGTAATGGGAACATTCTCTGGTTGACCTTGTAATTAGAACATTCACTTTCTTGCAGACCTTGTAATGGGACATTCTCTCTCTAGCTGACCTTGTAATGGGAACATTCTCTCTCTCTAGCAGACTTTGTAATAGGAACATTCTCTCTCTTGCTGACCTTGTAATGGGAACATTCTCTCTCTAGCTGACCTTGGTATTGGAACATTCTCTCTCTCTAGCAGACTTTGAAATGGGAACATTCTCTCTCTTGCTGACCTCGTAATGGGAACATTCTCTCTCTCTCTCTCTCTCTCTGGCTGACCTTGTAATGGAAAAATTATTTTTCTCTTTGGCTGACCTTATTATGGAAACATTCTCTCTCTCTAGCAGACCTTGTAATGGGAACATTCTCCCTCTAGCTGACCTTGTAATGGGAACATTCTCTTGTTCTAGCTGACCTTGTAATCGAAACATTCTCTCTCTCTAGTCAACCTTGTAATGGGAACATACTCTCTCTTGCTTTCCTTGTAATGGGAACATTCTCTGGTTGACCTTGTAATGGGAACATTCTCTCTCTTGCTGACCTTGTAATTAGAACATTCTCTCTCTTGCTGACCTTGTAATGGGAACATTCTATCTCTGGCTGACCTTGTAATTAGAACATTCTCTTTCTTGCAGGCCTTGTAATGGGACATTCTCTCTCTAGCTGACCTTGGTAATTTGGAACATTCTCTCTAGCAGACTTTGTAATGGGAACATTCTCTCTCTTGCTGACCTCGTAATGGGAACATTCTCTCTCTGTGGCTCAGACCTTGTAATGGAAAAAATATTTTTCTCTTTGGCTGACCTTATTATAGAAACATTCTCTCTCTCTAGCAGACCTTGTAATGGGAACATTCTCCCTCTAGCTGACCTTGTAATGGGAACATTCTCTCTCTCAAGTAGACCTTGTAATGGGAACGATTTCTCTCTGTTTTTCTCTCTGGCTGATCTTTGTAACATTCTCTTTAGCTGACCTTGTTTTGAGAACTTTCTCTGGGTGACCTTGTAATGTGAACAGTCTCTCTGACCTTGTAATGGGAACATTCTCCCTCTGGCTGACCTTGTAATGGGAACATTCTCTCTCCAGTTGACATTGTAATGGTAACATTTTCTCCCTATCTAGTTGACCTTGTAATGGGAACATTCTCTCTTTAACTGACCTTGTAATGCAAACATTCTCTCTCTGGCTGACCTTGTAATGGGAACATTCTTTCTCTGACTGATCTTGTAATTGGAAAATTCTCTCAAGCAGACCTTGTTGTGAGAACTTTCTCTTCATGGCTGATTTTGTCATGGGAATATTTCTGTCAATGGTTGGCATAGCAATTGGAACAGTCTCTCCCTGTCTGACCTTGTAATGGGAGCATTTCCTCAAGCTTGATCCTGTAATGGGAACATTCTCTCTCTGGGTGACCTTTTTGACCTTATAATGGAAAAAACTTTGATTGACCTAAATGTTACTCTAAGAGTGTTTATGTATTTTTTTTCTGTTCAAGCTTGTAATAGTAAAAGTTTGGCCTGCTTATCATGCAAGAGTCCATTTCTGGCTGGTCATATTAGAACACAGGTTGTCCTTGGGTGACTTTGTATTAATTATAGCTTGCCTGACCAAGCTAGTAATGGGGTGTTTCTTGCTTCGACTGACCTAATTACAACACAAAAGGTTTATTCTGTGTCTTACCAATCTGGTAATGGTGTGAGGTTATTTGTCTTCTATTCATGAAAATATTGAGAAACAAATCAGCTGGTAAAATGGTATTTGCCACAGTGTTCAATAACAGACAGGAAACTTTCAGTGGTAGTGTTACAGATCAATGGCATCAGAATTCAGAGAAAACAGACCTTGGCCCTCATTAAGTTATTATAGTTCTTCATTTGCCATGGTCAGTCTGATTGATGGGACTGTTTGGTGTCTGATGTATTTGTTACTGAGATAATAAATCATAGGGCATCTGGACAAAGCCTGACAAAGACTGTAGCAGAGCTATAGATAAAGATGCCTACCCAAATGCTAAAATGGCCATTTCTCCACCAAACCCTATACTGCGACCACTCTTTAGAATCGTCTCTTCAAGACAATTCTAAAGATTGGTCACAGTATAGGGTTTGGTGGAGAAATAAAGAAGTTATTCCTGAAAATGATTTAATTTATGCATCTTATTTTGAGCTCTTATCTGGAGCTCTGCTGTAGTTGTATAAAAACAGTAACCAGTGATAGAACTTTATATGCATGGTCTGCATTAAATCCATGCAAGGTCTTTAAGTAGACTTTAACCCTTTCCTCCCTGAAATATTTATGTCAGAAATAGAGATGTCATGAATATTAATTAGATTTATTTGTTAATAGTATCACATTGACACTGGCATTTTAAGCCATGGCAAAAACTGTAGAATCATATCTATATTTTATCATTTTAAGCCAACAGAGCAGACCCTGATCAGACGGCTCCTTCAGGAGCCATCTGATCTTGGTCAACTCTGGTTGCAAAGGCATAGAAAAGAGTATTTATGGAGTATTAAGGGTTAACCCTTTTAACCCCAAATTATTAGAATGGAATATCCTCCTGGGTATTTCACAGCCACTGTATGTAATGAATGTTTCTCTCCCACGAATTATCATTAGTAATATTTTTCTGCAGCATGAAACAATTTTTTTATTCATGTCGGCAAAAACAGAACTTATTTAACTTGTTTATGAAGTTCATCAGGCCTGCCCTTTGTCAGCTCATACAGTAAATCCACTCTAAATCGGACGTTCGATTTAGCATAACTTAAGTATCCGTCTTGAAGACAGGTGGCAGCTTAATGCAGGGTGAAAGTCATGCAGATTCTAAGCTCCTCTAGGAGCATGACTTTCACCCTGCATTAAGCAGCCACCTGCCTAAAAGCATCTAAATTCTTCTCTACTAGAATTCCAATTTAGAGGGGTTTTAATATAATGGATTAGTACCAGTAGCAGATTGCTCTTAGACTGCAGACTGGGCAAAACCTTACCTCTCTCTTATATCAGTCACTAGTATCATGTCATCACCATATAAACATCATGTTTATACCAGTATATCCCTCACATTTGTAAACAGCTTGGATCCAGATGAGACTCGCATTTGTAAACAGCTTGGATCCAGATAAGACACCAAGTAACTTCGCATCTCATCAGGATCTAAGCAGTTTGACACTCGATCAATAGTTTCAAAATGCTTGATCGAATTGGAAGAAGTCGGGCTGAGAATTGAATAGATGCAAATTTAAGTAAATAAATACTATATTTCCCCCCACAAAGTGGTGGCATTTAGGGTTGCTCTTGTCCGAACATCCGTACACACATCTAGGAGAATTTGTCCAGGCTCTTTTTTTGGGGAAGTATTTGTCCAATCCACACTAAACTTTACACACATGTTTGTGGCCATTATATCTTGGTCAAGTTTAAATATAAATCGCTGTAGTAGTTTAGGAGTTGCGACCCTTTATATGCAAAAAGGACTTTAAAAATATCTTGTCTGGACTCTTTCTTAGAAAGTATTTGTCTGATCCTGACCAAACTTTATACACATGTTTGTGGCCATTCTGTCTTGGTTATGATGGATAGCCATGTAAATTGCTTCAGATGTTTAAGAGTTCCGGCCCTTTACTTGCAAAAATGACTTTAAAAATATCTTGTTCAGACTCTCTTGGAAAGTTCTTGTTCAATCCACACTAAACTTTACTTACATGTTTGTGGCCATTATATCTTTGTGCAGTTTGATAGCCATGTAAATTGCTTCAGTCGTTTAAGAATTGCAGTCCTTTATTTGCAAACATGGCAGAAGTCGTTTCAGTCGTTGCATACATGATTATGTGGCCCTTACTTTCTGTGTCCAAAAATCTGAAGTGGGGGCATCTGAGTGTCCTATGGACACATTTCTAGTTTTCACAGTGGGGTAAGGGTTAATGGTTTGGTACATAGTTTTAACCCTTTAGTCCATAAAACACACTTTTCAATGCCTTTGCAAACAGAGTAGACCCAGATCAGATGGCTTCTGTATGGGTAGCCTGATCACGGTCTGTTCTGTTTGCTAATGAAATAATATAGATTCTGTTTTGGAAAAAAAAAGGTCCTGATTTCATATGTCATTATGAAGAACCAGCTTATTAGTATGCCATAATGTCATTATTTGTTTCATGAATATTCATGGAGTAAAGGGTTAATGATTTGTTGCATAGTATATCAGCCAAATTTGTAACCTGAGCCAGACATTTGTGAATTATGATCCTTTATATGCAGATGTTGAGACATATAAGCTATTTCCACTCGCTAGCTTGGAAAATCTTCAATAAGCTGATGCAGTAAAACCTCTCTATAACGGCCACTAAATTGCATCAAGTATTTTGTGTCGAAGGCAGGTGGCTGCTTAAGGCAAGGTGAAAGTAAAACAGAACGCTCCTATAGGAGTGGAGCATTCTGTTTTACTTTCACCTTGCTTTAATCAGCCACCTGCCCTAAATACCAACTAATTAACACAATTTAGTGGCCATTATAGTGAGGTTTTACTGTAGTCCATATATGGTACTCGTGTAACCTTTTCATCCTATTTACCCTTTCAGTGCTGAGTTTTAAAAATGGATTTATTCCAAAATTAAAAAAAGTCGAGCATATCTTGAATATTAAGGGGAACTTTTTTCAAGAAAATTGTAACATGACAAACAGTGCAGACCGCGATGAGAGGGCTCTTAGAAGAGCCCTCTCATCGCGGTCTACACTGTTTGAATAGGACATTAGCGACTCTTGTCACGTACTGAAAAGTTAACTGCTTTCCCCGCTAACTGGCTGGCCTTTGCAAACAGCTTGGGATTCAGATGAGGCTGTGAGTTTAAACTTGACATCTCATTGTGAACCGAGCTGTTTAACACTGAGTCAAAATATTTAATAAAGTCAAAAGTAAGAACAATTGTAGCTGATTGGATTTTGAGCAGGCACTTTTTTGTGAGCAGGCTAAGGGTGAAAAGATTCAATAAGCTTACTGCAGGATCTAATTGTTTGTAATCTACTGTCATGTTGCAGCTGTAACATTTCTAAGGAGCAATTCAGTCAGTTAGGGCTTACCTCGTTATATCATTGGAAAGCAATGCTTTAAATAGACTTCAGCTCTTTCAATACTGAATTTTCAAAAGGACTATTCCAAATTTTCAAAAACATTGAGCTTACTATAAATATTCAGGGATAATTTTCAAATGAAGTGCAACATAACAAACGGTGCAGACCCTGATAAGAGGGCTCCTCTAAGAGCCCTCTTATCTGGGTCTACACTATTTGTAAAGGACATAAGTGTTATTAAGTGACTCGTTTCCTGCACTGAAAGGGTTAATCTGTGGCTCCAAAATAAACAAGAAATATCGTTTAAAAGACAGCGTTTGTTCCAGTGGGTACCATGAATTAGTAGGAAGTAAATAGAGGAGCCTTAGCCTAGGAAAAGAACTTCATATTGACGCCTTTTGATGTCTCTGTAAAGGTCACATAGGAGCAAAATTTTAATGCTCTATTTATGACAATGGTTAAAAAACTGCAGTAGAACCTGTCTTAACCCATTACCTCATAGGCTATTTTTAGATTCAACCTCTTTGAATAATCTACCGAAAAGGAGCATTAACTAGAGAAAAGGAAATTTTAGAATTTTGTAGGTTGAAACCATTGTGATAAATAGAGCATTTGCTCCTACAGGAGCAAATGCTCTATTTATCACAATATTCTTTCAACAGGTGACTTTTGCAGGGGCGTCAATATGTGGGAATGGGTTATGCGACCGTATATGAATTTGACACAGGAATCTTGCAAAGCAGGTGGTTGCTTAATATAGGTCAAAAGTAATGCAGAAAGCTCCTGTAGGAGCTTTCTGCATTACTTTTGACCTGTATTAAGCTACCACCTGTCCCGCAGACCCATAATTAGACCTTGTTTTGTTGGTCACTTAAGACAGGTTCTACTGTACACATTTCTACAAATTTCCTTTTTTATGCCCCCACAAAGTTGGCATATAGGGTTGCCCTTGTCCGTACATACGCATGTTACGAACGATGTACGCACATAGGCACGTATGTACGTACGTATGTACGCACATCTAGAAGAATTTGTCCGGGCTCTTTTTTGGGGAAGTATTTGTCCAATCGACACCAAACTTTACACAAGTTTGTGGCCTTTATATCTTGGTGAAGTTCGATAGCCATGTAAATCGCTTCAGTTGTTAAGGAGTTGTGGCCCATTATTTGCAAAAAATGACTTTTAGAATATCTTGTCTGGACTCTTTCTTGGAAAGTATTTGTCCAATCCACTCCAAACTTTACACACATGTTTGTGGCTGTTATATCTTGGTCAAGTTCGATAGCCATGTAAATCGCTTCAGTCGTTGCATACATGATTATGGCCCTTACTTTCTGTGACAAAAAATCTGAAGTCAGGGGGCATCAGTGTCCTAATGGACACATTTCTAGTTGCAGTAAATGCTCATTTTCAGTAGATTTGCCCGTAGCAAACTAAATGTTAAATCATACATAGGGTTAGGTTGAGGTCAGATGTCTCTAAATTCCGGAGAAAACAATTAGTCCCGTTTTATTAGTTTCAGGGGAGATTTAGAGTGTACTAACAAGGATTTGGGGAACAATTAAGAAACCATTTTCAAGATATTTTCATCAAACATGCACAATAAATTAATGTAGATAGATAATTATTTAACAGGATAAGTGGCTCCTTTTAAGGGTAATATGTAAAATTCTTCTCCTATGTTAGATACACAAGCCATTTGTGGGTTAAAAGAGAATTATAAATCAGTCTCTGGGTTCAAAGCTTGACAGGTCTACAAAGTCAGACAGGCAGTTGAAATAGAAACATTTTCCTTACAATTGTGTTAGAAATAGGTAGGGGAACAAATACCATGGTTAATTGGTATTTGAATGTTCGGTCAAATGAAGCATCTGGATCTAACATTAGGTAGGTGTACCCAAAATTTCGGCGATTTACCGATCATTAGTTCACCTTTCTTGCAGCTTAAAGCTTCCGGATAAAAAATTCGAACATAACCTCTCCCCTACACTTCATTGATTTATCTTTGTTTATTTAATTATTTTCTGATGCCTTTCTTTCCCTCCTTTTTACATGTTAAGTCAGAGTTATTGCCAAGGGGTATAACCTCAGATAGATCAAGTGCTATATCTGTGCCTACGTTCTATTTGCGAGCACTGAATATTTGTCGTTAATGACAGCACGCTAATCATCTTTTTTATGTGTATGACAAACATATATGTGATAAAGAAAGCATTTGTACAGTGAAGTTCATTCTGACCCTATTAACAATTTCCTCGATGAATATTCATGTAAGAAATAATGACACCATGAAGATTAATTAGAATTATCAGCACATGGACATGGAAAATTTGGCCTTGACAGAAACTGTAGAATCACATTTATATTATATCATAAGCAAACAGAGCAGACCCTGTTGAAACTTGTTTTCTTCCCATTACTTCTTCACTTGTTTATTGCAATATTATTGCTTTTGCTAAAAGTTTGGCATATGATGCAAAGTGTGAGTTTTTCATTATCCGATCAGGGTCCATGCTTATAAAGCTTTTTAGTTGAGTCTGAGTTCCTGTATGAGCTGTCTGTTAACATATCTCTTTCTACAGTTTCTCCGATGGTAAAAGTTGCCTTTGTTCATGATACAGGCATAAAAATTCAGCTACTTAATGTTCATACAGTAATTATTTCTGATAAGAATATTCACATCAGGATCCAAACTGTTAGAAATTTAACATCACATCAGGATTATTCTGCTGTTAGAAATTTTAACATCACATCAGGATCCAAACTGTTAGAAATTTAACATCACATCAGGATCATTCTGCTGTTAGAAATTTTAACATCAGATCAGGATCCAAACTGTTTGACATTCTGTTCGTATATTTGAAATAGGAGGAAAAGTGTACTATAAAAACATGAATAGATGACATTGTTTGCAGGAAGCAGCTCCAGTACTCAAATTTGGTGTATTATCCTGAATGCCACTTTGTTTATAAGACACATTTTTCTATATTATAGTATAAAAGAAATTTGTTTGAATGGTATGAAATGTGTGACATTATAACTATGAGACATTGTTATGTGTGTAAATCAATCCCCACAGGCCAAGGAAGGTGGGATCACCACGTTAGTTATGTTAGATGAACAAGGAGGTAAGAGTTACTGCCCCTGTACAGGATGTGCGGCGGCCTGGGGCCAGGGAGATCTGTGCATCGCATACTGCATTTGCCGTAGATATATGAAAACCCAATCTCTGCTCCATCAGTTTGTAAACCTTGACCCTTTACTCCATGAATATGCCTTTCTACGCCTTTGCAAACAGAGTAGACCCAGATCAGACGGCTCCTATAGGGGCCTTCTGATCAGGGTCTGCTGGTTGCTTATGATATAATACATATAGGTATCATTCTGTACCGTTTCTGCCATGGCTAAAAGTTCCTGCATTCATGTGCAATCAGAAAAATGAATCTAATTAATATTCATGATGTAATTATTTCTTGCGTGAATATTCATTGAGTAAAAGGCTAATAAATCAATTAGACACTGTTATGATAACAGTAGAGTAGTAAAGAACATACATCTAGATCAAACTGCTTCTCAAGGAACAGGTTGATCTGGATCTGCGGTATTTTGCCTAAGTTTGTCTGGATATTTTAGCAAGTTACGGTAGTTGGCACTGAACTGCCTCTTAGATACTCCCTGGAGTCCATGGCCACTTCATTATCCTAGTGTTATCGTGTCTGGATATTGTGATTTTTGTTATGTTTTCTGTCAGTGATGATAAGTGATTTTCTTTTTTTCTTGATTGTTTGTTGATACCTTAGCTTGTTGCTGTAAACTTTCTTAGCAGCCAACGATTTTAGTTTAGATTGCACATGTACAAGTATTTATTAGATGTTCATGAGTATCAGGGACCCTTCTTTTGCTAATTACAACAACGACCTGCATTTGCAATAGCTTGGATCCAGATAATTCACTGAGTAATTTGGCATCTGATCAGGATCTAACCTGTATGTGATTCAGACAGTAGGTTACAAAAGACAAGCCAGTAGGATACTGTTTAACCCATTCCCTCATATTGACGACTTTTGATGACTCTGTCAAAATCACTATGTGAAACCATTGTGATAAATAGAGCATTTTCTCCTCTAGGAGCAAATGCTGTATTTATCACAATGGTTTCAAACTACAAAAATCTAAAAAAAAAACTGTACTCTACTGAATGCTCCTTTTCGGTAGATTTATTCAAAGAGGTTGTATCTAAAAATAGCCTGAAATGAGGTATGGGTTAATCCTTTCCCTGACATATGAATGCTTTTTGACACCTTTGCAACCAGAGTAGACCCAGATCAGACAGTTCCTGTAGGAGCTGTCTGATCTGGGTCTGCTCTGTTTGCTTATGAAATTATAATAGATCTGACTATACAGTGAGCTTCTACAAATATCAAAACACCCAATATACATAATTATGCCATTATAAAAATTCAGCTTATAAATTGTCATGATGTCATTATTTCTTACGTTATTTTTCTTCCATTTCAGTCCTCAATAATAGGGTCAGGCCATAGAACAGTTTGGCTCCTGATGTAACACCGAGTTACTCGGTTTCTCATTTGCTTCCAGACTGTTTGTATATTGTTATTGTATAATTTATACATTTTCAAGAATAGCTTCTTTATTTCTCCACCAAAAACTATACTGTGACCTTGTCTTTAGAATCATGTGTTTGAGATCTAGAGTAGTCGCAGTATAGGATTAGGTGGAGAAATGACAATTTTAGTATTTGGGTACCTTTATCTGTATGTAGCTCTAGTTATCCAGAGTTCCAGAGAAGATGCGTGAATTAAAATAGTTTCAAGTTTAACTTCGTTCTTCTATGCCAAACCTCATGTTGTGACCACTCTTTAGAATCGTTTTAAAGAGTGGTCACAACATAGGGTTTGGTGGAGAAATGAAATTTGAGTACGCACCGTTATCTGTATGCAGCTCTGGTTATCGCATATTTTTTGCTCATGTGCAAAGTTTTCAAATCTAGGCAGATAAAATTTTGGAACTGTAGCAAGAGAAGGCTTGACCCAGAGTTTACTTAATGTCTATGACGCACTGCGTCAGTTATGAATATAATTTACTCATTTTCTTATATTGT
This sequence comes from Azorinus chamasolen, assembly GCA_963576725.1. Taxonomy (NCBI): domain Eukaryota; kingdom Metazoa; phylum Mollusca; class Bivalvia; order Cardiida; family Solecurtidae; genus Azorinus; species Azorinus chamasolen. The sequence goes on along the minus strand of OY755235.1, from coordinate 101,706,022 downwards.
TAAATAAAACAAAATGAATGCATTGTTATGACAAATAACGTAAAATCAAATCAAGTTATTCTATATGCAAAGCAAACGGCAGAATCCAGTCAGATGACACCTACAGATCTGGGTTGACTCTGTGTTTGCAAATGTTTCAAAAGGCATCTCTGTCAGGTAAAGGAGTGATTTTAAATATGTTCTTTATTTTTGTAGATTATATGAAGGAGTAGTACCAGACTCAGACTGAATCTGTCAAAACCTTGTTTTGATCAATTGTTAAACATATTTTTAGTAACCTTATATTGCATTGTCTTTCTAAATATAGATTTAATTAGATTTAACAATTTTTGAATCAATGTCCTAATTGTAACCTGACTTGCAAGTTGCTTGGATCTTGATAATACATGGAATAATTTGGCATCTCATTACGGAAATAACTTGGCGTCTCATTATGATCCACGTTTGACTTGCAATCATTATAGCGCAGTTGATCAAAATAATTTATGGCTGTTAGATTTGTGAACTGACTGCTGTTGATTTTCTCCTGTTTCCAGTGCACCGGCCCTGCACCAATTAACTGGGCATAAATGACATTAAGAAGACAGAAAGGGTATCAGTTTAATGTGAAGAAGATTTCTCACACAAGTCCGACATTATCTGCCTTGTGTCACTGCTATACAGAATTAGTGTGTCCTTCATGCAACAGTTCTTTCTTCCGTTGATTGAGTGCACCATTAACCTTTGAACTGCAGGAACTGAGTACAGGCAAACCTGTCTTAAGCAGCCATCAACCTGTCTTAACTCATTCTCTCCTAGGCTTTTTTTAGACCCAACCTCTTTGAATAAATCCACCAAAAAGGAGCATTTGAACTATAGAATAGGAGAGTTTTAGATTTGTGTAGTATTGAAACCATTGTGATAAACACAGCATTTGCTCCTATGGAGCAAATGCTCTATTTATCACAATGGTTTCAAAATGTGAATTTTATAGAGGCGCAAAAGTGTGTCACTAGGGGGTAATGTGTTAAGCTGTATTTTAGGCAGGTTGTATCTTAATGCTGGACAAAAGTATTGCAGGAGCTTTTTGTATTACTTTTGCCCTGCATTGAGCATTACCACCGGCTTTTGAAGAGTCTTATGTTCAATAAATGAATGGCAGCTTAGGACAGATTCTTCTGTAAATAGTACCTTTACAAACAGTGTAGAACCAGATCAAAGGGCTCTTGAGGGAACCCATTGATAAGGTCATGAAAAAATCATTATCCTAGATGATAAATTTGGTACAATATCTTGTGTTTAATTAAATTTAACCCATTCCCCCTCATATTGATGCCTTTTGACGCCTCTTTAAAAGTCACTTTCTGAAACCATTGTGATAAATAGAGCATTTGCTCCTTAGGAGGAAATGCTCTATTTATCACAATGGTTTCAACACTACACAAATCTAAAACAGTCCTTTCCTCTAATTAATGCTCCTTTCGGTAGATGTGTTCAAAGAGATAGGATCTAAAAATAGCCTATGAGGTAATGGGTTAAGAAAGGGAAAAGCCAGTTTTAATTCTTCAGTAGTTAAGGGGTGAATGGTTTGCAGATTGAAGGTTTCGTACAGAGTAGAATTTCATTTGTTTTAATCACTTCAGATATAAATTACAGAGATCAGTCTGATCACTGCAAAAGTCACCTCACATCCAAACAAATTAAGATAACAAATCAAAAGAAACATAAAATTTGATACTGTCAGAACTTGATTGAGTTGTCATTTTTTTTGTCACGATAAAGTATTAACCTTGTTTTGTATCTGATGCAAGTTTTGCAAATGTTCTATTCAATGTTCATGATTCAATTTGAATCTTCACAAGGCATGTTTTTACTGATGGATGTAACTTCAGGGAATTTGCAGGATAATGTTTCAAATGTTTTTGAATGCTTCACAATATTCAGAAAAAAAATGCAACTGTTGCTTAACCCTTTCCGCCATAGGCTATTTTTAGACCCAACCTCTTTGAATGAATCTACCCAAAAGGAGCAATTACTAGAGAAAAGTAAAATTTTAGAATTTTGTAGTTTGAAACCATTGTGATAAATAGAGCATTTGCTCCTATAGGAGCAAATGCTGTATTTATCACAATAGTTTCAAGAAGTCATGGTTATTACATAGGCGTAGAAAGGCGTATTTATGGAGGAAAGGGTTATAATTATTCATGCCAAGATTAGCAAATTATAATTATAGAGTTTGTTCAAGTATGAGCCTCAGGTCAGAAAAATATTGTCTCTGAGACATGCAAGCACTGAAGGCACACACCAAGGCACAAGGCAGGTGGAATTATCCCTTTACCCAATAAATATTCATGTAAGAAATATTGACATCATGAATATTAATTAGATTAATGTTTATATAATGGCACATGGACACAGGAATTTTTGGCCATAGTAGAAACTGTAAAATCTCTATTATTTCATAAGCAAACAAAACAGACCCTAATTAATCAGACACTGTACTCAATCTTAAATCAATACATGTAGTATAACTATCGGTCTTGGAGACAGATGGCAGCTAAATGCAGGGCGAAAGTCAAGTAGATGCACCTGCATAAATTTAGTGTCTAAATTCTTCTCTACTAGAATTCCGGTTAACAGGCCTAGGGGTTTTACTGGCCTAGAAAACCAATGTGCTGAAGGTCGCATTGCTTATTTACAACAAAATTAAAAAAAATGTTGTTTCATTTGCCAATAGTTCGACATTTCATTTATTTCAAAAGGAATCCAGAAAAGAATAATTCTTTATCTAATCGAGGTACCTTTTAACATCTTTGCAAACCAAAAAGACTCAGATCAGATGGCTCCTGCGTAGGGCTGCTGTCTGATCTGGGACTGCTGTTTGCTTATGAAGTAATATAGATCTGATTCAGTTTCTGTCATTGTTAAAAATAATAATAATAAAAAAAAAATCAACACTTGTTTATAATTAATGCTGTTACATAAAAAAAATCAGCTAATTAATATTCATAGTCAATTATGTTTGTCATGAATATTCATGTGGTAAAGGACTAAGCATACTACTGTTTGATATGGTACGTAAGAGTGAAATAGACTACGTCAGACACAAAAGATTGGACAACTGGAACTGTTATGTGAGGCCATTTTCTCCCTGTGTTCTTTGGTATCACAGCAGTGATAAAATTGTGTACAAATGTGAAGATGGCAGATACGGCAGGTTTCCATTACTGCCTGCCAGCTCCTTGGTACTTATCTGATTGTATACATGTACTATGTACCATCAAGTAAATTTTGGAGAAACCAAAATTTACCAACAACAGGAGATCAACAAGACTGAAAAATCACTTAACCCTCTACTCCACAAATACGCTTTTCTACGCCTTTGGAAACAGAGCAGACCCAGATTAGACGGCTCCTATAGGAGTCATCTGATCAGGGTCTGCTCTGTTTGCTTATGACTTAAAATAGATATGATTCTACAGTTTCTGTCATGACTAAAACATTCTGTGTCCATGTGCTATTATAACAATCAATGTAATTAATATTCATGACATCATTATTTCTTGAAAGAATATTCATGAAGGAAAGTGTTAACCCTTTAAACCATGAATATTCATTGCAGACTCTATCTATTATGAATATTCATTAACTAGTTATTTCATATTGCTTCATAAAATGAACACATAGCTATGCCAAATAGTATAGAATCAGGTCTAAGATATTCTGTAAGCAAACAGAGCAGATCTTGATCAGACGGCTCCTACAGGAGTTGTCTGATCCGGGTCTACTCTTTGTGCGAAAGTGTGTAAAAGCATTTTTATGAAGGAAAGTGTTAACTATTGACCAAGGAGAAATCTTGTTGACTTCTTGATTGGATGAAATAAAACTAGAGATTTGGTTTTTGGCTTTTTAAACTTTGAGAAGGGTCTAAGAATTCAACCAAACCATGCTGGAATTTCAGTGATATTGTCATGAACAATTGAATTCAGAGTTTACACTATTTCTATGCATCTGATAATTAGATTTAGTAGATAAACACCCATTTATATTTCTTATGTATTTTTGTTAGCTTTTTATTATCAAAAATACCTTACCTGCTATGTTTAGCTACTATACCAGTATGCTTTTAACACCTTCCGGAATTTTTTGGTGCCACCACCTGCCTATGCCCTGATTTTGTCATGACCCGGACACATGCGGTCCGCGATTTAGACCTAATCACAATAATCCTCATTCTATTTCCGGAAGGCTTACTGTACAGACGTGTATCGACAGTGATAAGGTCAGTCAGAACAAACACCACACTCTGGAAATTCGAAGACCAATTCGAAGACTACTTGGATACGCTCCAAATTATTTGGAAATTAATCATATCGTATTCGATACTTGATACTTGATTTTACTCCAAAAGCTCTCGTAATTGCAATGCCCCAAATACAAGGCGCGTGCAACCACAGGAAGGGAGACTGGGATTCACACAAGACCTGTCTCTCTTGCTGTGGTTGCAGAGCATCATCTCCGTGCGACACTTCTATTAAGTGGTCACAGGAGAAATGGAAGCAAGCAGCTTCCAGACGGACGCATGCGAGCCGGGCTGCTAAAAAGCGTGCATCGACAGATGCACGCTCGCAGCGGTCCGACTCGTCTGCGTCCAGTCGCAGCGTGGCGGGGGCCCGATCAAGGGATCGCTCGCCACTGCTGAGCGACTCGGCAGCCGAATTATCGGCTGCCAACCCTCCCAAATCACTTGGGAAAGGTGCCGACCTATTCGCACGTGGCACCGGGCAGAAATTGCCCGGTGACGTCATAGGCCCGGCCATTACCTCGCCAGGCACCGGGCAACATTTGCCCGGACCCGGCGCCTGGTATAAATTGACTGGGCCCGGCTCCGGCCATGCCTCGCCGGGTCCCGGCTCCGGGCAAAATTTGCCCGGCCCGGGTTTACCTAATCCCGGCCCCGGCCAAAACTTACCGGGTGAATTACCCGGCCCGGTCTTACCTGGTCCCGGCTCCGGCCATGACTCGCCGGGTCCCGGCTCCGGGAATAATTTACCCGGCCCGGGTTAACACTCCGGTCATCCCGGGCAGATTAATTTGCCCGGCGATAATGAGACTGCGTCTTACGCAGACACTCGCCGGCCATCGGACTTTGTTTCCCCGCGATTGTACCGCACAGTGCATCAACCGAATGTAGACACTACAATGTCGGCTCTGCACAATAGCACTCGCGGATCTCCGGCTAAACCTTCAGGGCATGAAACGCCCCAGAAGCGAGAAAGCCGCGGTGATTCACGGAGACATTCAGTGAGCTCCCGAGGTTCATCCCGAACCGGAAGTAGTTCAAGCTCTTCCGGAAGTGGATCCTCCACAAGCCCTCACCATTATAGGAGAGGCCATCGGAGTAATTCTCGGCGGCGCAAACGCACTAGGAGTCCTTCCAGGCGTCGGCGCTCGCATTCGAGACACTCCCGGCGGCGCATGCGCACTCGGAGTTCTTCCAAGCGTCGGCGCTCGCATTCTAGAAGCCATTCTAGACGCCGTTCACGTTCGAGGAGCCCCTCGAGACGTCGGCGCTCACGTTCTAGAAGTGATTCTAGACGGCGTACATCTAGAAGTCGATCGCGCTCTCATAGGAGGCATCGGTCTAGGCGAGTATCTCACACGAAATCATCTCGCCGACACCGCTCTCCATCCAAGAGTAGACATGAGTCTAAACGCTCTACACGTCCTACTCCTGTGCATAAACAGAGCGGTCGCCAGGCAACTCTTCCGGTGACACCGGAAAGAGAAATGCCCCCCCGGATGTACGCCCCCCCGGACATGCAATTGCCCCCCCGGTCAACTGCCCCCCCGGACATACAAATTTTGCCACCCCGGTCATCTGCCCCCCGGTCATTCCTATTGTATCAATAGGACAACCGCTGGCGGCCCTGCACACCGGCAATCAGTTTGCACACCCACATAGGGTAGTGGCAAACCAAATTGAGCAAAATCAGTCAACCCAATTGACTTCGGCACACGGTTTGAGGCCTCATATGACTTCTACTAGAGTCACACAGAGCCTCCCGTCAAACACCACACCTTCAAACCCAAATACTATTTGGATAAGAAACGAATCTGGCATTCTGGAGATGGCGAACATTGAGCCGTTGATACACAATCCGGTCTCTAGTTCGAGCCTCCCTGCGTTTCTGCCTAACAGGCCACCGTCACCCCCCCTTTCTATAAGGGCACCGGTTGACGACTCTCTTATGCTGGAAGGTGACAATGTCACTGTGGTACCCAGCAATAGAGACACTATGGCCCCCCCGGAACTACATCCGGACTTGTCCATGAGTAATGGCGATCGCCCTGATCCCCCCCCCTCTGAACCAGATGGCTCAGAAGCGGGACAGGAGCTAGATCAATACTACCTGGCCCCAATCAACCAGGTGTATGAGGCCATGTTTAGTTCACTAGATGAGGAGAGTTGCCCTCGACCTCCTCAGACAGTTATCGGGGAACCGGTAACTGTCACCGAGAGGAGGGCCCGCAAGCGTGAGCCCGACAGAGTCGGCCGCTCCGCGCGGGCAGACTTACGTCTACCGATCGGTTCTGCCACCACGGCGGTTTTCCAGGCCTTGGAGCTGGCAAACAAAGTCAATGCCAATCAGGTCTGGAAAGCCCCAAAGGACTCTTCGGATCCTAAACCGGTGGAGGGTGGCAAGAGTTATAAACCTCCTGTGCCTGATCCCAAGACAGGGTTAGATCTGTCCAAGATCCCCCACCTAGACAATGACGCGGGGAAACTGAAGCAGATTTCAGTCCCCACAGCTTCATCAGTCGCTAGTATTCCATACTCCATGCTGGAGTCGTGGGAATTACGCGAGAGGAAGGCATTAGGGCTGGCCAATCAATTGGACCTGATGGCAGCCTCTGCCTTTGAGATGTCCTGTGAACTTACGGATGCAGTGCCCGAAGAACTTCGGGCACTTCTCATCCACCTGTCTCGCACGACGCAGGTGTTGTCCTACAACTCTGCGTCGTCGATGGCGGAAATGTTACGTTTCCGCCGAGACATGGTTCTCGAGACGGTCACACCCGGTTTCATGCTGGAACCGGGTATGACATCTCTCAGGACGGCCCCCTTTACAGCTGACACGCTGTTTGGGGGGCGCATCAACGCTGCGTTAGCTGCCGACAAGGACGACCAGCTGCACGCTTCGTTGGCACGGGGTAGCATTAACCAACGCTCGGGCGGAGTTTTTAAACAACCTGTTTCAAAATCCCCCGCAGCAGCCCCTCAGTCCAGGAAGGGAGGACGAAAAAGCACCTTTAATAGGCGCTCGATCATCCCCCCTCCTGGAGGCCAGAACCGGCAACCTTCAATTAAGAAGGGCCCCGGTAAAGGCCGTTTCTCGAAGGCCGAGTCTAAGGACTCCAAGCCTTCTCCCTACAAGGGCGGCCCTCCAAAGGGCCAGCCCTAGGGACTCGCCCTTTCTGCCGCCCCCGCCTCCGATGCCGGAGATACCAGTTGGAGCCAGGTTGGTGTTCTTCACCGAACGCTGGCTCCAAATAACAACAGACGCGTGGGTCCACTCCCTTGTGTCAAGCGGCCTCACCTTCCAATTCAAGGAAAGGCCGCCTCTCTCACGCGTTCCAATCGAACTGGTATCTTCGCATCCACATATCCCAGACGCCATTCTCGGTCTTCTGGGAAAACAGGCGGTGGAAAGGGTTCAAGACGTCCGGTCTCCAGGCTTTTACAGCCGTCTCTTTCTTGTACAAAAGAAAAACGGCTCATGGAGACCCGTCATAGACCTGAAAGTGCTAAACAACTTCCTAGTGAAGCCCACTTTCAAAATGGAGACTCCGGCCCTCATCCGGAAATCCATCAGACCCATGCATTGGGGTGTGTCTCTGGACCTGGAAGATGCATTCTTTCATGTCCCAATCCACACCAGCTACCGGAAGTACCTACGGTTCGCATATCGCGGCCAGGTGTACCAGTTCCGTGCTATGCCGTTTGGGTTGGCAATAGCACCTCGAGTTTTCACAAAACTCATGGCTGCTGTAGGTGCACACCTACGTCTGCGAGGTGCCCTACTCCTTCAGTACTTTGACGATTGGTTACTACACCAACTGAACCGCGAAGTACTGTTGTCCAACCTACAATTCGCATGGAACGAGCTCCTTTCTTTAGGGCTCCTCCTCAACGCGAAGAAATCGGAACTAGTTCCAACTCAAGACTTTACGTTTGTGGGAATGAATTTCCTCACACAAACGAACAGAGTCAGAGTTTCTCGGCAGAGAATCGCAGACCTTCTGACGCGGGTCAGATGGGTCCTGTCTCAACCTTTTCTCACTGCCAAACAGTTCCAATCTCTCAACGGTATCCTGAGCTCTGTCTCAGACTTCGTAGTTCTAGGGCGGCTTTACCTCCGCCCTCTACAGATCTACCTGTCAGATCGTTGGAAGTGGACAAGAGAAAATCAGCTAGCTCTGATTCCTATTCTCCCTTCCCTGGTTCCACACCTCACTGGTGGCTCAACGAGCAAGTGTTGCTGGAGGGAGTTCCACTACTCCCTCCACAACCGTCCCTGCATCTCATCACGGATGCAAGCATGGTGGGCTGGGGAGCCCACCTGGAACCACTCAGCGTGACGGTGTCGGGCACATGGTCTCCACAGGAAACCAAGCTCCACATCAACAATCTGGAAATGAGGGCAGCTCATCTGTCTGTCCTCCACTTCCAAGAGCACATTCGAAACGAGTGCGTTTCACTGTCGACAGACAACACCTCGGTGGTGTCTTACATACAGTGCCAGGGGGGAACACACTCCCGCTCTCTGTTTCAAGAGACGAAGGTCCTCCTGGACTTGTGCAGGGCCCTCAACGTCTCAATATCAGCCAAACACATTCCGGGTCGCCTCAATGCATTGGCGGACGGTTTGTCTCGCAAACACCAGCTTCTTCCTTCGGAGTGGACACTCCATCAGGAAGTAGCGAATCTGATATTCTATCAGCTGGGAGAGCCAATGGTCGATCTGTTCGCAACAAGGAACAATCACCGCCTCCCCCTGTACGTAAGCCCAGTTTACGACCCAGCGGCTTGGGCAGTAGACGAGCTTTCGTTCGATTGGGACCGGCTGGAGGCTTACGCCTATCCCCCGCCAATCCTGATCCCTCAGATCCTAGCCAAGATCAGAGTGAGCAATTGCCAGATCCTCCTGGTGGCCCAGGAGATCATGGTTCAACGACCTCCTAGGTCTGCTCAGAGCCCTCCCCAGGAGTCTGCCCAGCAGGCCAGACCTCCTGTCACAGAGAGGCAACCGACACGCGGACCCAGACATGTTCCACCTACACGTCTGGCCGTTATCCAGCAATCTCTCCGTAAGAAACGCTTTTCTTCGAGAGCAGCAGCCCTCATTGCATCTGCAAGACGGCAATCCACCAGATCGGTATATGACTCCAGATGGAACATATTCACCGATTGGTGTGTTCGAAGGCAAATTGATCCACTCAATCCCTCTACTAGACGGATAGCGGATTTTCTTATCTACCTGTTCGATGAGAAAAAGCTGTCGCTTAGTTCCATCAAAGGTTATAGATCCATGCTTTCTCAAACCCTGGCCTTTCACAAATCTTCTAAGGTTTGTTCGGACCCTACGATTTCCGAGCTCATACGAGCAATGGAACTCAAACGTCCAGTTACCAGATCACTTGCTCCCAAGTGGGATCTAGCTTGTGTACTTTGGTCTCTGACTAAGGCCCCCTATGAGCCATTGGCTCAAGCGACCCTACAGTTGTTAACTTGGAAAACAGTGTTCCTTCTAGCCATGGCTTCAGCCAAGCGCAGAAGTGAGCTTCATGCTTTCTCTGTAGAGGATCGCCATCTTCGTTTTGATTCCTCAGACGGCTCGGTTACGTTGTTGTGTCAACCCGGCTTTTTAGCCAAAACCCAGCTTCCGTCTATGGCTCCTAAGCCGATTAAGATTCCCAGTCTTTCCCGCACCTGCGGCGAAAACGACGAGGATAGACTATTGTGCCCGGTGCGGGCTCTCAAATTCTATCTGAAAAGAGTGAAACCTTTTCGCGGCACACGCAAAAGGCTTTTTCTCCCTTTAAAAGGGGGGGGGACGTGTCTGCGGCCTCCATCTCTCGTTGGGTTTCTTCGACAATTAAGAAAGCTTACTCATCACTCTCTTCTAGAGATCTATCTCTATTCAAGATTAGAGCGCATGAAGTCAGAGCTTTGTCGACATCCTGGGCTTTTGTAAATCACACATCCCTAGCGGATGTGTTACAAGCGGCTTTTTGGAGGAATTCCACCACCTTTTCAACGTTCTATCTGCGTTCGTTCGAAAGTCAACATGATAATCTATACATGTTAGGCCCTTTAGTGGTGGCACAAACTGTGGTGACTGCGACGGAACATACTGACTAGTACACTATTCCGTGAAAGTTCATACCATAACTAACGAAGACTGGCTGAGAACCTTGGTTAATGGGTTTTGCTGTGATGGGGAGCAACACGCTAACCTTCCCGCCTCAGCTGCAAACTCAGCTAAACATAGCAGGTAAGGTATTTTTGATAATAAAACAAATTTTTTAAGTAAAATTCATTTTAATTATAAAATACTTACCTGCTATAGGTAACACCCACCTCCCACCCCGCTCTGCGTTCTGTTATATTATTGCGGAACTAGAATGAGGATTATTGTGATTAGGTCTAAATCGCGGACCGCATGTGTCCGGGTCATGACAAAATCAGGGCATAGGCAGGTGGTGGCACCAAAAAATTCCGGAAGGTGTTAAAAGCATACTGGTATAGTAGCTAAACATAGCAGGTAAGTATTTTATAATTAAAATGAATTTTACTTAAAAAATTTGTTTTAGAATGATGTTTTTTACTTTTCTTCATGATATGTATATATTTTTCATGTAACAAACCACTTCTTTGTTTTACAATTAATGTTGTACTTTTATATCACAGACCAGACTTTGTGCATGTTTACAGTAAAACCTCTCTATAACGGCCACGCCTAAATTGTGTTAATTAGTTGGTATTTATGGCAGGTGACTGCTTAAAGCAAGGTGAAAGTAAAAGCAAGGTTTACTTTCACCTTGCTTTAAGCAGCAAACCTGCCTTTAACACAAAATACTTTATGTAATTTAGTGGCCATTATAGAGAGGTTGTTTTACTGTAGTTTCATTTTGTGCACAGTGGCACAGGAGATTTTTTATTCACCTCACACTAGCTAGATAAGACACAGGTAACCATTGCATTTGTGAAGTACTAGAGCTTTTTGGTCATAGCAGAAACTATAAAATCAGATCTGTATTTTTCCAAAAGCAAACAGACCAGACAAGGACTAGACAACTCCTACAATGACTGTCTGATTTGGGTCTCCTCTGTTTTCAAAGGCATTAAAAGGCTGCTTTTTATGGAGTAAAGGGTTTAGTCATATCGTTTCTCTAAATTTAAGCCTTTTAAACCTTTCCTCCATGGGCTATTTTTAGACCCAACCTCTTTGAATGAATCTACCGAAAAGGCCCATTAACTAGAGAAAAGTAATTTTTTAGAATCATGTAGTTTGAAACCATTGTGATAAATAGAGCATTTGCTCCTATAGGAGCAAATGCTCTATTTATCACAATGGTTTCAAGAAGTGGTTATTACAGAGGCATTTGAAAGGCGTATTTATGGAGGAACGGGTTAATGCCTTTGCAAACAGAGTAGATTCAGATCAGACAGTTCCTATAGGAGGCTAGCTACTTATGATCAGGATCTGCTCTGTTTGCATATTGAATAATATAGATCTGATTCTACAGTTTCTGTCATTATGAAAAAAACTTCTCTTGTTCATAGCGGCATGCTAACAATTCCCTTCATTAATATTCATAATGTCATTATTTCTAATATGAATATTAATTGAGTTAAGTGTACATGTTAAGAAATTAATGCACTAAAACATACACTAAAATGCAGTAGTTATTTGTACATTATGAAAGTGCAGTTCTACTTACCGGGGTATTCATTCTCCCAATACATAACACCTACAAAGTTAGTATACAATGACAAACAGACCTGCATGGTCCAGACCTCTCCACAAGGAACCTCCTTATCAGGGTCTCTACTTTTCTCCTCAAACTTTACAGCAGTGTTTTGCAGCATTGTTAGATTTGTATATAATTTCTCCTCAAATTGAAAATTGATTTGAAAGGTTTAACTCTTTGAATGGATGAAACAAGTGTACCGGCAAACAATGTTGACCAAGATCTGAAGGCCTCTAGAGAACTCATTTGATCAGGATGTGCACTGTCTGTCATTCAAAATTAATTAGCAAATTATTCCCTTCCGTACTGAATGAACTTTTTTGATAAGGGATTATGGACCACACCGCACTCTGACCGTGTGTTGCATGCCATGGTAAGTACACTGTCAGTGTGTACTTTAGCACTTGTAGCTTGCACATACTAGTGAATGTTGTGGTAGCATGTTATTTCATGATGTCGTCTCACTTGATTTCAGAGTTCCGATGTTGGTATTAAGACACTGGTTATGTTGGATGAACAAGGCGGTAAGAGAAAACGCATTTAACCAGGGCTTACTAATATATCCCCTTGTGTAACAACATGCTTCACTAATGTATAGGCTTCTGTAGCGCTTACTAAACCTGCATTGGTGAAAGTTCTTATATAGTTAAGACTTTGGAAATTGAATCATTGCATCCCTGCATTTTACAACTAATAAGATGATCAAGTTTTCTGAATTTAGCAGGTTAAAATTGCAGTATACCGTAAAACTCCGCTTATGCGACCACCTAAAAGAGGTAGAAATTATGGGTGCTTAGTTAAAAAGCAGGGTGGTAGTTTAATGCAGGACAAAGGAAATGCAAAAAGCTCCAAAAGGAGCTTTTTGCATTTTTTTTGTTCTGCATTAAGCAACCACCTGCTTATAAAAACACCCATGTTTATACATTAAGTAGTCGCATAAGAGGGGTTCTACTGTAGTTCAAATAAGTATAAATAAAAACTTACCAATAAAATGTAGTTTAAGCACATTAACCCCTTCCCTCATATAAATACATTTTCATGCATTTGCAAACAGAGTAAACCCAGATCAGACAGCTGCTATTAGGAGCCATCTGATCAGGGTCTGCTCTGTTTGCTAATGGAATTTGAAGGATCTGTTTCTTTACTTTCTAAAATGTCTAGAATATTCCACCTTCCTTATTGTAACCAGTTTGTCCATGAATATTCAGTAAGTATTGACATTTGAAGTAGGGAAAGGAATAATTACAACCTTTCATTGCCGCAGGTGGCGACAACTTATGTGTTTTTATGGAGAAAATAGAAGAGCTTCAAAATGCTTTGACCCATTACCTCATAGGTTATTTTTAGATCCAACTTCTTTGAATACATCTACTAAAAAGGAGCATTTACTTGAGAAAAGGAAATTTTAGAATTTTGTGATATCAAAACCATTGTGATAAATAGAGCATTAATTTTGCTCCTATGGAGCTAAATGTTCCATTTATCACAATGGTTTCAGGAAGTGACTTTTATAGAGGCGTGAAAAGGAGTCAATATGAGGGAATGGGTTAGCTTAACCCTTTACCTCATAGATACATACCGAGGGTTTGGTGCAAAACTATTGTAACTCCTTCAGTTTATGAAGGAGTTACAATAGTTTTGCACCAATCCCTCGATACACTCTTGTAGCACTTACCACACTAAGCACGACCTGACTCACATTTGTAAGCAGCTTGGATCCACATGAGACACTGAGTATAACTCGGCATCTCATCAGGATCAAAGCTGTTAGACACTGACTCGGCGAACAGTTTCTCAAACGCGCGTACGAATCAGAAGTTGGTAAAACATGCAAGAGACACATTTTTATCTCAGCTGGATAAGTGTTAACACATTAATTTTGCAAACAGGGTAGATCCAGATCAGACAGCTCCTGTAGGAGCTGTCTGATCAGGGTCTGCTCTGTTTGCTTATGGAATAATGTTTGATTCTACAGTTTGTGTTATGGCCAAAATTTCCTCAGTTCATATTATGCCTATACAAAAATTCAGCTCATCAATATTTATAAAGTTTTCTTACATGAATATTCATCAGGTACATGGTTAACATTTGGTGTGCATATTTATAATGTTCGACAAACTTCAATGGTGTTATAAAATTTTAAACTTGCCAAATCAAATTATTAAAAGTTATAAAGTTTCATAAAACACTACAAACACAATTTAACTCTTTGCACGTCCACTAGCAGCGAAACTGTGATTACCTATGCAAACAGTTTGGATCCAGATGAGACGCCACATAATGCGGCGTCTCATCAGGATCCAAACTGTTTGTTATCTTGATGATATTTTTGCAAAGAAATTAGAGAAAAATTATTTTAAGAATTGAAGCAGACGACAATTGTTGCAGACGGAAAAATTACTTAGCGTGCAAAGAGTTAAGGCACGAAAAGGAGATTGCGCAGAGTCTGTATTGCTTGGGGTGATGGTTCCTGCCCTAATTTTAACTTTGTGTATATTAATGGACTATAATTGGAAATGCTGATGCTACAGCTATTCTGATATTCCTTGTGCTTTTGAAACCAAAACTCAATCTTGAAGTTAATAGATCCTAACACTTTTTGCATGCTACGACGGATGAAATTGTATTTATATTCGGTTATCTCGGGTTGCAGCAATTTAGAGGTTGTTCAGTAGAGCTGATCGTTCAGTAACATTGTCGAGTTTCTCAACAGCAAAACAAGAAGTTACCCAAGTTAAATTAACCCTTTCCCTTGAAACGCATTTTCATGCATTTGCAAACAGAGTAGACCCAGATCAGGTGGCTCCATCTGATCATGGTCTGCACTGTTTGCTTGTGGAATTTGATTGCTACAATGTTCCACCTTCCATATTTCAATATGTATTATACTATTTTATCCTTGAATTGAAAATTGAAATAAACAGAACAGGGAAAGGGTTAATCCTATCTACCCTGAATTATTAGAATGGAATATCAGTGTTTAACCCTTTCCTCCATATGCTATTTTTAGACCCAACCTCTTTGAATGAAACGACCCAAAAGGAGCATTTACTAGAGAAAAGTAAAATTTTAGAATTTTGTAGTTTGAAATCATTGTGATAAATAGAGCATTTGCTCCTAAAGGAGCAAATGCCCTATTTATCACAATGGTTTCAAGAAGTGGTTATTACATAGGCGTAGAAAGGCGTATTTATGGAGGAAAGGGTTAACTATATAGTCTTCTCAGTATGAAAGGTGTAAACTTGCTAGACTGGGTTTTGAATGACAAACAATGCACACCCAGATCAGAGGGTTGCTAGGAGCCGTCTGATCTGGGTCTAAACTGTTTGCAAATGACAGTTCATGTGTCTCTCAGGCTGAAATAGTTTAACTCATTACCCCATAGTTTATTTTTAGATAAACCTCTTTGAATAAATGTACCGAAAAGGAGCATTAACTAGAGAAAAGGAAAATTTTAGAATTTTATAGTTTGAAACCATTGTGATAAATAGAGCATAAATTTTGCTCTATTTATCACAATGGTTTCACAAAGTGACTTTTACAGAGTCGTCAAAAGTCGTCAATATGAGGGAAAGGGTTAATCAATAAGACTCAACTAAAATGGATATAACATGTAAACTCACAGGATAATAAGTAGAACGCAGAACTAATTTCCGATTTCAGTGTCGTCTCTGGACTGGGATTACCACTTCTACCACTGGGATTAAGGATGGCATTGAACCCTTGATCTCATGAACATATTTACTAAGAAATAATAACATTATGAATATTAATTAGCAGAAGTTTTATAATGGCAGTATCTGGATCTATTCAGTTTGCAAATGAATGAAAAGGGTTAACCCTTTACTCCATAAATATGCTTTTTTAAGCCTTTGCAAACAGAGTAGACCCAGATCAGTAGTCTCCTCTCCTATAGGAGCTGTTTGATCAAGATATGCTCTGTTTGCTGATGATATACATGTACTATAGATATGATTCTACAGTTCATGCCATTTAGGCCAACAATTTCTGTGTGCATATTTTATTATAACAATTAATTAATCTAATTAATATTCATGGTGTCATTATTTCTTACTTAAATATTCATGGTGCAAAGGTTAAAGTCACAAAAAGGGCTGTTCAAATATATTTTGTACACAAAATCAATAACAGTTACTACAGTTATGTAATAATACTTCAACGTGATTCACATAAAAATTATGATAAAATGTAAACTTGTTTATATAGTCAGTCCATATTTTTTATTATTATTGCATTTCATGTTTCAATTATTTGAAATGAGAATAGTCATTTAAAGATCAAAGAAAACGCATTGTTTTGCTGCACCTGAATGAAACTGAACAGCATGTGATATTAATTTAATCAGAGAGAATATCATTTAATGGTTAACTAATCCAATATTAGATTCATTGCACTGATGGTTGTAGATATATTCAATGTTAACCCTTACGTACTACGCTGATTTTTCAAATTCACTATTCCAAAATTCAAACAGGTCAAGCTTAATTTGGTGAATATTTAGGGATTTTTCTAAAGAAAAGTGTAACATGACAAACAGTGCATACCCTGATGAGAGGGCTCCTCCAGGAGCCCTCTCATCTGGGTCTACACTGTTTGCAAAGGACATTAATGACTCGTGTCCCGCGCACTAAGAGTTAAATTAAAGTACAGTATATTGGCAATGATCCAAGAGAGACTTCTGCAGAACATTGTCATGGTGAGTTCAAGGCAACAGCACCTGTTTCAGATTGTTCAAACATCTGTCGATGTGGTCGTGTGGCTAACACACTCGACTATAATACCAGGGGTCTTTGGTTCAATCCCCTGTTCAACCGAGTCCTTCGGACGACACTATAAACCGAGGTCCGATATATCAGTGCTTTACACTGGGTATCTGAAGGAAGCAAAGAAACTGTTGATTTCTCTGTATCTTTGCCCCACTCTCCGGGGCATCCAGTTAGCCTATAGTGAGCAGAAACGGTTAATCGACACAAACAAACATCTTCACATATACATAAGGCATAAAATTAATATTTGTTTAAGTCCAGTTACTTAGTCTGCTTTCTAGCCTTAGCATTTTCTATCCAATTAACACCAAACTAGATGAAAGTGTTTAGTGGTAATATCTCGGCCAAGTTTGATAACCAGCTAAATGGCCCAAGGCACTTTAGAGTTATGGCCCTTGATTAGCCAAAATTTTGGTGTTAAATGCTCTGTAAGTTGAGTAGTTTCCATCCGATTGTCACCAAACCTGACAAATATGTTTGTGTTAATAATATCTTAGCCAAATTCAATAACCAGCTAAATGGCCCCAGGTACTGAAGAGTAATGGCCCTTGAATTAGCTAAAATGGCCTTGTCCACTCCCAAAGATTGCCAGTTTTAATCCGATCTTGTTATATGTGGCCATATTATCTCCAGCATGATCGATAACCAGTCAAAGGGCCCCATGCTGAGGCACTAATTTACAGTTATGACCCATGAATTAGCAAAAAAATGTTATTTTGCCTTGTCTGTTCTTTCTATGTCAATCAGTTTCAATCTGATCTTAACCAAGCTTCACAAAATTATGTGTGGCTGTATAACATCTCAGATATCTCGGTCAGTTTGACACTCTTAGTTTTCTGGGGTTGTTTGTTTTTTACACGATACCTTGTAGACCACTGGTATTTACTTAAATGCAGATTAGTTCTCAACTTACAGTTGCCGAAAAACAAACTCATATTTCTATATTAACCACATAGGAAAGAATACAGAGATGACTTATATTTCAACATTACGTCACAGAATCAGGATTTAAATGTAATTTCAAGAAACTAGTGAGATATTATGAAGCATTGACCCTTTACTCCATAGATACGCCTTTCTACACCTTTGCAAACAGAGTAGACCCAGATCAGACGCCTCCTATAGGAGCTGTCTGATCAGGGTCTGCTCTGTTTGCTTATTGAATAATATAGATCTGATTCTACAGTTTTTGCTTAGGCAAAAAATTATTGATTTTATATGCCATTTTAAAAATGAATCTAATAAATATTCATGATGCCATCATTTATTTCATGAATATTCATGGAGTAAAGGGTTAAATGGTTGAAACATAAGTTGTTTCAGCTTCGTCTAATTTGTTTTCTTTTTTAGCTCACCAGAGAACAAAGTGTTAAGGGTGAGCTTTTGTGATCGCCTGATGTCCGTTGTCAGTCGTCAACAATTTGAACCTTTAAAAATCTTCTCCTCTGAATCTACAGGGTTCTCAGCTTTCATCTTTGTCACATAGCATCATCTGTAGGTCCTCTACAAAAGTTATATAAATTATGTCCCTGGGGTCAAAATTGGCCCTGCCCCAGGGGTACGTTTTCTATAGGAACATATAGTGAAAACTTTGAAAATCTTCTCCTCTGAAACTGGAAGGTTCTCAGCTTTCATATTTGGCACATAGCATCATGTTCAGGTCCTCTACAAAAGTTATACAAATTATGGCCCTGGGGTCAAAATTGGCCCCGCCCCAGGGGTGGTCAGTTTTCAATAGAAACATCTAGTGAAAACTTGTGAAAATCTTCTCCTCTGAAACTGGAAGGTTCTCAGCTTTCATATTTGGCACATAGCATCATGTTCAGGTCCTATACAAAAGTTGTATAAATTATGTCCCTGGGGTCAACTTGGCCCCGCCCCAGGGGTGGTCAGTTTTCAATAGAAATATATAGTGAAAACTTTGAAAATCTTCTCCTCTGAAACTAGATAGTTCTCAGCTTTCATATTTGGCACATAGCATCATGTTCAGATCCTCTACAAAAGTTATACAAATTATGGCCCTGGGGTCAAAATTGGCCCCGCCACAGGGGTGGTCAGTTTTCAATAGAAACATCTAGTGAAAACTTTGAAAATCTTCTCCTCTGAAACTAGATAGTTCTCAGCTTTCATATTTGGCACATAACATCATGTTCATGTCCTCTACAAAAGTTATACAAATTATGGCCCTGGGGTCAAAATTGGCCCTGCCATAGGGGTGGTCAGTTTTCAATAGAAACATCTAGTGAAAACTTGTGAAAATCTTCTCCTCTGAAACTGGGAGGTTCTCAGCTTTCATATCTGGCACATAGCATCATGTTCAGGTCCTCTACAAGAGTTATATAAATTATCCCCCTGGGGTCAAATTGGCCCAGCCCCAGGGTGGTCAGTTTTCAATAGAAACATAGAGTGAAAACTTTGAAAATCTTCTCTGATGAAACTAGATAGTTCTCAGCTTTCATATTTGGCACATAGCATCATGTTCATGTCCTCTACAAAAGTTATATAAACTATGCGCCTGGGGTCAAAATTGGCCCCGCCCCAGGGCTGGAAATAGAAACATAGTGAAAACGTTGAAAGTTCTCAGCTTTCATATTTGGCACATAGCATCATGTTCATGTCCTCTACATTGGGTGGCCATTTTCAATAGAAACATACAGTGAAAATGTTGAAAATCTTCTCCTGAAACTGGAAGGTTCTCAGCTTTCAATATTGGGCACATAACATCATGTTCAGGTCCTCTACAAGAGTTAAATAAATTGTGCCCTTTGGGTCAAAATTGGCCCTACCCTGAGGGCCGACTGGTTTTGTATAGAAACATATAGTGAAAACGTTGAAAATCTTCTCCTGAAACTGGAAGGTTCTCAGCTTATATATTTGGCACATAACATCATGTTCAGGTCCTCTACAAGAGTTATATAAATTGTGCCCTTTGGGTCAAAATTGGCCCTGCCCCAGGGCCGGCTGGTTTTCTATAGAAACATATAGTGAAAACTTTGAAAATCTTCTCCTCTGATTGTCTGGTGAGCGCTTCAGGGCCATTCTTTGCGCTCTTGTTTGTCTTACAGGAAGAATTTACAGTGAAACCCCTCTAAACCGGAAGTTGATATTAGTATAAATATCGATCTTGGAAACAGGTGGCAGCTTAATGCAGGGTGAAAGTCCTAGAGGAGCTTTCTGCTTGACTTTCACCCTGTATTAAGCAGTCACCTGTCTAGAAGTATCTAAATTCTTCTCTACTAGGATTCCGGTTTAGAGGGGTTTTACTGTATTGTGATTTTTACACAACAGACAATGCAAAATTCGCTGGAACATTAATTACACATGTTAAATGTCAGTATTATAGAACTAAGATGTATAAATTACTTTCCGAGCTTGCCGGAAACCATAGAGTAGTTACGATTGACATTGGATCTCTATTTCATGAAAAGGAAACGGATTAACCCATTCCCTTATAATGATGCCTTTTGACGCCTCTGTAAAACTCAACTTTTTGAAACCATTGTGATAAATAGAGCATTTGCTCCATTATAAGGAACTAATTCTCTATTTATCACAATGGTTTCAAATCTGCATAAGTCTAAAAAATTCATTTTTAACCAGGGTTTCAAAGAAAAACCTTGTTATTAGATTGGCAAATGACAGGCGGGTGTAGTCAAACAGGTCATGGTAACTGTTTCTTAAAATAGAAAAATAGTTTTGGGTCAATAACTTAAGTTTGGAGTCACCAATTTTAACCAAACTTTGTATTTAGCAAGCTTACATGAAGACCTAGCTTGGGATTATATTTCAGGGTTCTTTGGTCAAGGTCATGGTCACTGTAACTAAAATTAGAAAAATGATTTCCGGTCAATAACTTAAGTTTGGAATGACCGATTTTGACCAAACTTTGTATTTAGCAAGCTTTTATGAAGACCTATCTTGGGATTGTATTTAGAGGTTCTCAGGTTTAAGGTCAAGGTCACTGTTTCGAAAAATAGAAAACGGATTCTTGTCAATATTTGACCAAACTTTCTATTTGGCAAGCCTACATGAAGACCCAGCTTGGGATTGTATTTCAGGATTCTTGGGTCAAGGTCACTGTTACTAGAAACAGAAAGACGTTTTCCAGTCAATAACTTAAGTTTGAAATGACCGATCTTGACCAAACTTTGTATTTAGCAAGCTTTTATTAAGACCTAGCTTTGAATGGTATTTGGAGGTTCTTGGGTCATGGTCACTGTTTCTAAAAACAGAAAAACGATTTCTGGTCAATAATTTAAGTCTGGATAGACCAATTTTGACAAAAATGTATTTAGCGAATGAAGACCTTATTAGCTTGGGATTGTATTTCGGGGTTCTTTGGTCAAGGTCACATTTCTAAAAATAGAAAAATGGTTTCCGGTCAATAATTTAAATTTGGATTGACCTATTTTGACCAAACTTTGTATTTAGCAAGCTTTTATGAAAACCTAGCTTGGGATTGTATTTTTGAGTTCTCGGATCAAGGTCAAGGACACTGTTAATAAAAATACAAATATGGTTCCCGGTCAATAACTTAGTTTGGATAGATTAATTTTAACCAAACTTTGTATTTAGCAAGCTTAATTATAATTATGAAGAACTAGTTTGGGATTGTATTTAATAATATGCATACATATGTATAGGGTTTCATGCACACTTCATTCATTTCTTCATTTACTCATATGCAATATAATGCCTAGTGCCACTTTTCCCAAATTTGTAGGCTAGTGATAAAATAATTTGGTAAAACTTTGAAAACCTGGTTTTGTGGCATTGCCGCGTTTCTTGTCTCTAGTATATGCTCCTTTTCAGTACATTTATTTAAAGAGATTGGATCTAAAATTAGCATATGAGGGATATGGGTTAATGTCTAAAGGAAGTTGGGAAACTATGTATCAATGATTATATTTGAGAATGGAACTAATTGCATTTTGTAATGGTTTGTCGGAGCTGTGCAGTGATCCTGGCATTTCATTCATCCCTTTAAGAACCTGAGATTATCGCCAATATACTGTAACTTGATTAATGTTTGTGTGAATCTGCACTATTTCATGTTTTCTGGAGTAATACATCCTGATCTAAAGATTTTCAAGTAAATATGTTAGAAATGGGCTAGGGTTTGAGCACAGGTAGCGGTATCAAACGGACTTGGTGATTTGTGGAAAATCATTCTGGACCAAAAATTTCCTAGGAGCAATTTTGTAAAATCTGTCGGATTTACTGTTTTATAACACTAGTGTTCTTCCTGATTTTAATTTTTGTCAACAATTTTCAGTTCCAGTCCCCAGGCAAGACACTGTAGTGTTCATGTATACATGTGTGAATTATATATACTGTAGCTTGCATAAATTATGAACAATATAACAGACAAATCATGAAACAGTTTTTAACGTGACAGGCCAGGTATGTGGTAAAAGCTTTACTGCATACCTTGTTATATTCAGTTCATTATTGACCCTTTCCCTGTTCTATATTTACTTCAAATGTCAATACCTACTGAATATTAATGGACAAAATAGTTTAACGAAATATGGAAGGTGGAAAATTTTAGCCACTTTATTTAGAAAGTAGAGAAATCTTCCAAAATCCATTAGCAAACAGAGAAGACCTTGATCAGACGGCTCCTAATGGAGCCGTCTGATCTGGATCTACTCTGTTTGCAAATGGCGTGAAAGCACATTTATATGAGGGAACAAGGGTTAATCCTTTACCCAATGAATATTCATGTAAGGACTGCATAAATATTATTTAGCTGAAATTCTATAATGGCATAATTATGTACAAGAGAATCTTTGGCCATAGCAGAAACTGTATTATCAGTATTAACTCTTTGCACACTAAGTAATTTTTCATCTGCAATAATTGTCGTCTGCTTCCATTCTTAAAATAGACTTTCTCTCATTTTTTTGCAAAAATATGGTCAAGATGACAAACAGGTATAGGTAATCACAGTTTTGATGCTAGGGTGCGAAGAGTTAATGTTGTAATAGCAGATGGAAATGGCAGAAACTGTAGAATCATATCCGTATGATGTATGATGAGCAAACAGAGCAGACCCTGATCAGACGGCTCCGTCTGATCAGGGTCTACTCCATTTGCAAAGGCGTAGAAAGGCGTATTTATGGAGTAAAAGGAAAGTTTTCTATGGGCTTGGAACCAACTTCCCTTAATATTACACAAGGGAACATAAAGCTGAATTAATTGAAAAGTCAATAAACATGTACTCACTGATTTATTTAACCCGTTACTCCATAAAATACACCTTTCTATGCCTTTGCAAACAGCCTCAGTAGACCCAGATCAGACGGCTCCTACAGGAGCCATCTGATCTGGGTCTACTCTATTTGCTTTTGATATAATATGGGTATTATGACTTTAGCTTGACTTAGGTGTGACGTAACTATTCAGAAAAGATCTGTCTCCTCTGGGTTGGCTTAGTGTACAGATGCCCTGGTAACTCACCTGCATTCAGTTTTGCTGATACATGTCATGCTGTGTACTGACTGTCCTTCTTCAAATCTCTTTTATGAATATTCATTAACATAATATTTATAATGACCAATGAAGAAAAGGAAGTTTTCCCCAAGGCAGAGAGTGTCAGAATCTGATCTATATTATTTCATAAGCAAGCGGAGCAGCCTGTGATAGGGGCCATCTGATCTGGTCTGCTCTGCTTGCATAGATGTTAATTTAACCCTTTCATTCAATAAATACGACTTTCAACGTATGCCTCTGTAACAGTCACTTCTTGAAACCATTGTGATAAATATAGCATTTGTTCCTATAGGAGCAAATGCTCTATTTATCACAATGGTTTCAAACTACAAAATTCTAATTTTTTCCTTTTCTCTAGTTAATGCTCCTTTTCAGTAGATTCATTCAAAGAGGTTGGGTCTAAAATAGCCTATGGAGGAATGGGTTAAAAGTTGTTTTTATCATGTAGAGGGGTTTATAACTTCTCTTTATTTCAGGTATGTATGTTGTTATTGTCAAAATCATATTTATTGCATGTACATTATCTTTCAGATAAGTATAATAAGACTTAAAATCCAACAGCAGTTGTGTGGAATTCTTGTTATTGGTGTTTATGAAGAAGTATGGTATCTCAATTTGAAGATAATTGCATGACTATATATAATTTGGCTGATATTCTGACAGAGTGAGATGTTTTTTTATTACTATCTAGATCATTGCAATGCTTTACAGGGTTTTTGGTATGGGGTTAGATTATGATAAAATCATTTTTTTCATTTAACCTTTACTCAATAAGTACGCCTTTGCTAACAGAGTAGACCCAGATCAGACGGCTCCTGTAGGTCTACTATGTTTGCTCATGGTATAACATAGATCTATACCTACAGTTTTTGCCATGGTAAAAATTCGCTAACATTCATACAGTCATTATTTCTTACAAGAATACTTATGGAGTAAAGCGTTAAAATTGTTATTTAGTTCAGTACTGCAATAGACTTGTCTCCTTGTGTTTTTAGGTTAGAGTAATTTTTTACAAATATAATACATGAAGTGACGAGATGAAGGGTTGTATCACATGAGTGGTTGTTCCTCCGTGGTATTCTCTCGCCACTACCCGGCTCGTGAGAATACTACGGCTAAACAACCACTCATGTGATACAACCCTTCATAATCATCACTTCCTGTAATAGTCCCTATGTATGAACCCATTCCCTTATAGGCTCTTTTTAGACCCAACCTCTTTCAATAAATCTACTGCATTTACTGGTGGAAAGGAAAAATGTAGAATTGTGTAGTATTGAAACCATTGTGATAAATAGAGCATTTTGCTCTTGTGGAGCAAATGCTCTATTTATCACAATGATTTCAAAAGTGACATTTACAGAGGTGTCCAAAGGCATCAATATGAGGGAACGGGTTAATGGGTGAAATAAAACATGCTCATGTATTAATGGGTACGTTTGTGTCTGTGTTACAGAGCAGCTTGACCGAATTGAGGAAGGCATGGACCAGATCAACAAGGACATGAAAGATGCAGAGAAGAACCTCGAGGGCATGGAGAAGTGCTGTGGGCTCTGTGTGCTGCCCTGGAAGAAGTATGTAGCCGCCTGGTGCGGCTAATTGTACATGTAGTTGTCACAGGGATATTACTGTTGATAGCTATCGGCAATACATCACAGCTGTAGAATTGCTGTTTACATATAAGTTACGGATAAAAACTTGGATAGGACACCTGTGTCACTTACCGTGGAGTGCCTTATTTAACCCTTTCCTCCATAGGCTATTTTTAGACGCAACCACTTTGAATAAATCTACCGAAAAGGAGCATTTACTAGAGAAAAGTAAAATTTTAGAATTTTGTAGTTTGAAACTATTGTGATAAATAGAGTATTTGCTCCTATAGGAGCAAATGCTCTATTTATCAAAATGGTTTCACAAAGTGCCTTTTACAGAAGCGTTAAAGGGCGTCAATATGCGGGAATGGGTTAAAATAAAGGACACATCAAGAACTGCTACATGCAGGCCTATTATTCCATTTATTTCACCTGGCACAAATGCCAAGGTGAGTACGGTAATTGGGATGACCCTGTGTCCGTCTTGCAATATGTGTCATCAACAATTTCTTTGACCCATTCCCTGTTCAATATTCATTTAAGAAATAATGATGTCGTGAATATTTATTAGCTAAATTTTTATACTATGAAAGTTTCAAGTTTAAGGCAATGTTGTACTTCGACAAAAAGTGTAGAATCAGATCTATATCGTATCATAAGCAAACAGAGCAGACCCTGATAAGACAGCTCCTATCCCTTTCCCTGTTCTTTGTTTATTTCAAATTTAAATACCTTGTGAATATTCATGGACAAATTAGTTTAATGAAATATGGAAGGTAGAGCATTGTAGCCATTTTAGAAAGTAAAGATACAGATCTATCAAAAACCATTAGCAAACAGAGCAGACTTGATCAGAGGCTCCGATCTGTTTTCAGATGCGTGAAAACACTTTACATGTATATGAGGAAAAAGGCTATAGTATCCCGTCTGATCTGGGTCTACTCTGCAAATGCATAAAAATGTGTTTATATGAAGGAAAGGGGTTAAACAACATTGCCTAAACATCTACATGGAAATTGACTAAACTTCAAAGGAATTATCCTTTTGTAGTTTCTCTATCAAATTTATAGAAATGGTTCTAGTGCACTGCATGTAAGTAGGTCGTAGGAGCTAAAAATAGATTTCAATGAAAAAATGTTTCAAGGTTGTGTAAACTGTTTAAAGGACAAATTTCATTTGTGAATTTATTCACCAAGTATCTTATGAGATAAATTGCATCTAGGGAAATCTAACTGTGATTTTAAACTTCCTAACTGGTTAATAGGCTATTTTTAAAACCAAACCTCTTGGAATAAATCTACTGAAAAGTGACTTTTATAGAGGCGTCAAAACGTGTAAGAATGATGGAATGGGAATGGGTTAAAACTTTCTTTCATATAAACGCTTTTTCATGCATTTGCAAATAGAGTAGACCCAGATCAGACATTACTCTTCTAGGAGCCGTCTGATAGGGTCTGCTCTATGACATTATAATAGACCTGACTACAGTTTCTACCAATATAAAACAAATTCTTGGTGGATATGCCATTAAAAAAATTAAGCAAATGTTATAAATATTCATGATATCATTATTTCTTTCATGAATATGCAATAGGGAAATGGTTAACTGTGGTCCGCTAGTTATATACTGTATGATATTCTGTCCTGCTACATTATAAAGTAGGTTACAAAGGCTTAACCCTTTCTCTCATATAAACGTGTTTTAGTGTATCTGGAAACAGAGAAGACCCAGATCAGACCGCTCCTTAGTATAGGAGCCATCTGATCAGGGTATGACCAAACTTTGTAGTATTATGATGCTGAGGTAATTTTCTATTATAACTAATTAATAGTTCCAGTCTGATGCATTAGTAGGTCACCGGTGCTAAAGATACATTGTAAAAATGCAGACTTGGGTTCAACCAAACTTTCCAAAAATGATCTTTGATTGATCCTCTATAATGACTTTAACGAGGCTACACATTTAGGTAAGCCCAATCTTCCATGTGGGCCTCAATACATTACATACATATATATATAGATCTAAAAGAACAAAAGTTTAGAAATTATACACTATACACAGAGTAGCATTCAAAAATTAGTTAACCCTTTCCTTCATGTACCGGTAAATGCACTTTCACGCATTTGCAAACAGACTAGACCCAGATCAGACAGATCCTATAGGAGCCGTCTGATTATGGTCTGCTTTGTTTACTGATGGAATTTGAATTTCTTTACTTTCTTAAATGGCTACAATGTTCCACCTTACATATTTCATTATAACTTTTTTCCATGAATATTCAGTGGATATTGAAATTTAGAATAAACATAGAACAGGGAAAGAGTTAACACAAATAATGAGGAAAAAAAATAATTATACATATATACATCATAAATATTTAGGCAGTACCAGAGAACTTCCACTGAAGATATGATTAAGGTACCCAAAGTGTCAGAGTTTCTGATCAGAATTGGAAGGGTGTTCCAAAGTTTTGGTCCAGAGTATGATAGAGACATGCGAAAAAAAACCTCTATACAGTAAAACCCCTCTAATGCGACCACCAAAAGGGGGCATACTTTACAGTGGCAAAGGCAGGTGGTAGCTTAATGCAGGGCGAAAGTTATGCAGAAAGCTCCTATAGGAGCTTTCTGCATAACTTTCGTCCTGCATTTATTAGGTTTGGGCACTTTCAGTTCTCCGTTTGTCGCTGATCCAAAATTTCTGCCATTGGATGAAAGCTGGAATTTTGTAAACATATAATCTGGGAAATTTTCACAATGAAGAGATTTGTAAACAAAGATTGCCTTCTTGTAGTTAACTCTTTCTAGAAAAGTCATCCAATGAAGTTCCTGAAATAGTGTCTCAGATGGTGCATCAAAATCCTTATCCAAAATTATGCGAGCAGCTCTTTTCTGGAATTTTATTACCGGATTTTGAAGCTCTTGAGGACAATTACCCCAAATCGTACAACAATAGTCTAAGTGGGGGAGAATAGTGGTTCAATAAGTCACAGGAGCTAAAAAAGAAGATTTTTAGAATGTCTGTTTTCAGTGGTAGTGAAATATACTGGCTTGACCAATATTGGTAGGTGTACCGGTATATAATGCATCATTTGTCCCATTGGCGGAGGTGAGTGATACAAGGCCATCATGGCCCTCTTGTTTAGGTCATTACTTTTGTGCAATGGGTGTTCTCTTGCTTTGTTTCTGTAGTATTAGCATTTTAGGCTAAGGGGGACTTGAAAGTGGAGGAAACTGACATGAATTCTTAACCCTTTCGTCCAAAGGCTATTTTTAGACCCAACTTCTTTGAATGAATCTACCCAAAAGGAGCATTTACTAGAGAAAAGGAAAATTTTAGAATTTTGTAGTTGGACCCATTGTGATAAATAGAGCATTTGCTCCTATAAGGAGCAAATGCTCTATTTATCACAACGGTTTGAAGAAGTGACTATTGCAGAGGCTTAGAAAGGCGTATTTATGGAGGAAAGGGTTAAGACATATGTATCAAGTAGTTTTATTACTTGATAATAAACTGTCTACATTGTTATGATTGATACTTCTATTCTCAAAATTTAACTTGAAAAGAACGCGAGTAATTTAGGAAATCGGAGCAACAGCAGGAGATGTTTATATTCATGTCTGTCTGCAGTCAGCCACTTGCAAATAAACTGTGGAAAATTAGATTGAACATCTGTCATTGAAAGTATTGTTAATAGTGAAAGCCTGGAATTAAAAGTCAAATCTGATTCAAACTGATTTATTTCCTATTGCCTGTTATCAGTTTCCTGGGGGAAGATCACAATGGAGCCAGGAAAAATGATAGACTAACTCTTTACTCCATGAATATTCATGTAAGAAGTAATGAATGTATGAATATAATTTGCTTCATTATTATACTGACATATGACAAGAAAAGTAGAATAGATATAATTATGTGATGTATACAAAAGCAAACAGAGCAGACCCTGGTCCGATAATTCCTAAAGGAGTGATCTTTTCTGGGTCTACTCTGTTAGCGAAGGTGTCAAAAGTGGTATTCATGGAGTGCAGGATTAAATTAACCCTTGGCTTGCTATTCACATCAATATACCTACCTGTAAATAGTGAAGACCCAGATGAGACAGCTCCTGCAGGAGCTGTCTCATCAGGGTCTGCACTATTTACAAATTGATTGTGCAACCAGTGCACTCCACAGCAGTGATTGCATGTAGCGAAATACATGTACACTGTGAAGATATGTGTAATTATACAACAGGGCATGGGTAAAGAAGGAGAAATGTATTTTAAAATTCAGCAAGCGAAGGGTTAACCGTGTTTCTGTGTTTGGCATAGCACAAGAGCTCCTAAAATGTTTTGAACCATGTGATTTACATGTCTTTTCTAATGTGATTTTATTTACAGGGACTATTTTATCCAATTTTCAGCAGTTGTCCTGTGGGATTATAGTTCTATTTTTTCACTTCTTGCAACTTCCCATATCTAGGTGTGATGAAGTAAATGTTGATGATACAAGAGCAAGTCGTCCATTGATCTATCTTCTTTGCTACATTTCTAAAATACTTACTTGTCACTTCATTAATCTTTTCTTTTTTTTTAACCCATTCCATCATTGACTCTTTTTAGACCCAACCTCTTTGAATAAATCTTCGGAAAAGGAGCATTTACTAGAGAAAAAGAAATTTTATAGAATTGTACAGTTTGAAACCATTGTGATAAATAGAGCATTTGCTCCAGTGGAGCAAATGCTCATTTTATCACAATGGTTTCAAAAAGTGACTTTTACAGAGGCGTCGAAGTGCGTCTATATGAGGGAATGGGTTATGGATATTTTGTCCAAAATGAAATTCGGAACTAGTCTATTTTTCATTAGATATATTTTGAGGATTCTATTGAGATGGAATTTCTTCTTGTCTCACTATAACTTCTTACACCCATGATTATTCATATAAAAAAATAATGACGGCATCAATATTAATTAGATTGTTAATAGCACATGGAGAGGAATTTTTGGCCTTGTCAGAAACTGTAGAATAGTATCTCTGTATTATATCATAAGCAGACAGAGCAGATGCTGATCAGATGACTCCTATCTGATCTGGGTCTACTCTGTTTGCAAAGGGATAGAAAGGCATATTTATGGAGTAAAGGTTTAATCCAAATTGAATACAAGGGTAATTACAAATTTGTGCCTAACAGGCTCAAGGTTAAAGCGATTGTAACTCTTTTCCTTCCCCTTTGCAAATTTAATAAATTTCACTCTTTTATCCAGCATGGAAGAGACCATGCTATGTAAATAGATGGATTTTGTGGAATTCAAAATTGGGACATGTATAAAAAACTTTGTAGCATTTAAGTATGCTGTTATGATAGTCACTTAACCCTTTCCTCCATAAATACGCCTTTCTACGCCTCTGTAATAACCACATCTTGAAACCATTGTGATAAATAGAGCATTTGCTCCTATAGGAGCAAATGCTTTATTTATCGCGATGGTTTCAAACTTACAAAATTCTAAAAATTTTCCTTTTCTCTAGTAAATGCTCCTTTTGGGTAGATTCATTCAAAGAGGTTGGGTCTATCTATCATATTTCGTTAGAATAACTATTTTGTCCATGGATACTCAGTAGGTATCAAAATTTGAAATAAACACAGAACAGGGAAAGGGTTAAAACTTCACCTGATAGGGAACTGTTTGATGATATTGTCATTTTTACGCATATACCTGAAAGACACAACTTTTGATGCCTTTGCAAACAGAGTAGATCCAGATCAGACTGCTCCTATATGAGCTGTCTGAGCATGGTCTTCTCTGGATTTATATCATTATACCTGATCTGCCATGGCTAAAACTTTCAGCATCCATATACCATTATGAAAGTTTATGTAAATAATATTCATCACGTCATTATTTCTTATACAGAGCTACAGATAAGGGTGCGTACCCAAATACTAAAATCATCATTTCTCCACCAAACCCTATACTGTGACCACTCTTTAGAATCGTCTCAAAGAGACGATTCTAAAGAGTGGTCACAATATAGGGTTTGGTGGAGAAATAAAGGAGTTATTCTTGAAAAATGTTTTAATTTATGCATCTTATCTGAAGCTCTGTTACATGAAGAATCATCAGGTAAAGGATAATTATGCATGACATGTTTATACAGGGGCCTCAGAGGAGTTACAGAGTTACGGAACTTGGACATAGTGGCAGTAGAGAGGTACTTGATACACTCTAGTGATAGTTCTAGTGTTCATCCCAGTGGCTAATTAATGAGGTGGCTGTGTACATTGTAACAGTGTGAATGTCTTCCTTCCAGAGCCAAAAAGTTTGATGATCGAGCCACATGGAAGGCAAATGATGATGGGACAGTAAACACAGAGGGTCCTCGTGTCATAGTGGGCG
Organism: Azorinus chamasolen; assembly: GCA_963576725.1. Taxonomy (NCBI): domain Eukaryota; kingdom Metazoa; phylum Mollusca; class Bivalvia; order Cardiida; family Solecurtidae; genus Azorinus; species Azorinus chamasolen. Next base: position 101,674,745 of record OY755235.1, on the reverse strand, counting down.
GGGAGGGAATGGGGCCATCAGGGGGATTCATAACAAAGTATGTCCTAGCCAGGCACGCATGTCAGTCTTCTTAGTGTCAATCACCTGTTGATTTTATTGTGTTTATTGTTCTTTTTATTTTGAGCATGGTTTTTCAGAGCTAAGAATTTTGAGAGGAGCGGCGATTACAATAAAACTTGGAAAGCATCTGAGGATGGCACCGTGAATACAAACGGGCCTCGAGTGATTGTTGACCAGGGCAATGGCGGGCCCGGCCCCTCTGGGGGGTTTGTTACAAAGTATGTTCATCATTTAATTTTCAGTTATTTTAGTGTAAAGTTTTCAAAGCAAATTACTTCAGATTTGAGTCTGTATAAATAAAACTTAAAGGTATTTTGAGTTTTGTGCTGCAGTTTAAAATGATATCAAAAACTCCATGAGAATCTTATATAAAACAATATATAATTGTGTTTTTAAAAATAAAAATTGAAGTTTGAAGCAATTAAGGAACAGAGAAATTTGCAGAATAATTTTTTCGGTCATCCTTATGATAAAGTCAGTATTTGTGTAGTATTAATCCTTAGTAAAGGTCCTTTACTGTGTGGGACATGAGTCACTAATGTCCTTTGCAAACAGTGTAGACCCAGATGAGAGGGCTCCTATAGGAGCTCTCTCATCAGGGTCTGCACTGTTTGCCATGTTACAATTTTCTTTAGAAAAATCCCCAAATATTCACAATCAGCTTGACCTGGTTGAATTTTGGAATAGTCCATTTGAAAAGTCAGCATTGTAAGACTTAACGCCCATATAGAGAAGAGAGAATCCAACTGAGATGCACGTGACATGTTTGATGAAACACGTCTGTACGTCAGTGTATTCAGTTGGTAACCCTTTCCTCCATAAATACGCCTTTCTACGCCTCTGTAAAAATCACCTGATGAAACCATTGTGATAAATAGAGCATTTGCTCCTTAGGAGCAAATGCTCTATTTACCACAATGGTTTCAATACTATACAATTCTAAAAAATTTCCTTTTCTCTAGTTAATGCTCCTTTTGGGTAGATTTATTCAAAGTGGTTGGATCTGAAAATAGCCTATGGAGGAAAGGGTTAAACAGTTAGGTGTAACACCACTGTCTGTTGCTGTTTTCCCGTAGAAAATACAGTTTACTATGTACATATATGCATTTTGCAGTCATACAGATAGATTGATAGGACCTATAGCCTTGGTACAGTCTCTTATACTGTCAAAATGGAGTAATGATTTTTTAACATGTTGAACAATACAAAATTTTGTAAGCAAATCTCATCCTCGTCTTCTTTTGAAAAGTTGATGTTCTCCTTCTTGATCATTTTACATTTTTTTACTCTTCAAAATGAAGGTAGACTCTCAAACAGATTTATTCCTTATTTATTTAACTTTTTACTCCATAAATACACCTTTCTATGCCTTTTCAAACAGCGTAATCCCAGGTTAGACGGCCCCTGTAGGAGTCGTCTTATCAGGGTCTGCTCTGTATGCTTATGGAATAATACAGATTTGATTCTACAGTTAATGCCATGACCAAAAATTCCTGTGTTCATGTTCCATTATAAAAATTAAATTAATTAATGATAACATAATTTTTACATGAATAATAATGGAGTAACGGGTTGAAAGTTAATAAGGATTAAAAGTTGACCCATTCCCTCATATTAACGACTCTGTAAAAGTCACATTGTGAAACCATTGTGATAAATAGAGCATTTGCTCCTATAGGAGCAAATGCTCTATTTATCACAATGTTTTCAAACTACAAAATTCTAAAACTTTTCTTTTCTCTAGTTAATGTTCCTTTTTGGTAGATTTATTTAAAGAGGTAGGATCTAAAAATAGCCTATGAGGTAATGGGTTAATATAATGATGCCAAATTGGCTTGTTTACATGTATGTTTACTAGAGGGAAAGTTGGGTATCCGAATACCAAAGGTTATCACAATGTCTCCCATATTATTGAAACTGTAAGATCAATTTCCCATGGTGCTGTAGGAGTAAACGTCAATGCATTCTAGTATTTCAGAAACTTTTTCCGTGAAACAGGTTTGGTTCAAGGCAGTTATTTGATTTTAGTATAATAATTTTTACAGGAAATTTAAATTTGATTGTGTTTCGATAGTTTTTTTTTCTTTCTCTCTGCACATTTTGTTACATTTAAGAATGACATGATGGAGTGAATTGATTAGAATCACACATTAAAATTTGGACAGGGAATGCCTGTAGTGTCATAATTTGCTTTAATGTGATTAGTATCCTCTTTTCTTTAATATTTTTGTCATATTGTTTTTCTTTGATGTGATTCACATCTTCGATTTTTCTCTTAATGTTGTACTATTCTAGATTTTAGCTGTGCCAAGAGAAAATGTGCCTGCTGGGCTATGTTAGCCTTTTCCCTCATGTAAATGCCATTTTACACCTTTGCTAAAAGAGTAGACCCATATCAGACGGCTCCTATAGGAGCCATCTGATCAGGGTCTGCTCTGTTTTCTAATGGAATTTGATTGATCTGTTTCTTTATTTTATAAAATGGCTGCAGTGTTCCACCTTTCATATTTCATTATAACTATTTTGTCCATGAATATAGGTAGTGAAATTTGAAATAAATATAGAACACGGAAAGGGTGAACTACTTTTCAAATAGGGCAGACATTGATCAGATGGGTCCAAAAAGTTGTTGAATGAGAGTCTTGTCTGTTTGCTTTATAAAAGTATACAGATCCGATTTTACAATTTTTACCAGGGCCAAAAAATAATGTTTCTTGTTCAAATTCAACTAATTAATATTTATACATACATCATTTCTTACATGAATATTCATGGAGTAAAGAGTTAACCCTTCACTCCATGAATATTTATGTAAGGAATAATGACACCATGAATATAAATGAGAATAATTGTTGGAATAGCTCACATGGCAAAAACTGCAGAATCATATCTATATTATATCATAAGCAAACAGAGCAGACCCTGACCAGATTGCTCCTGTATGGTCTCCTCTGTTTGCAAAGGCATACAAAGGTGTATTTATGGAGGAAAGGTTTAAAGTGTAGACTCAGACCAGCATTTTTGCCTAAGATGCAGCATCTGACACGTCTACACTATTTGTCCAGAAGGACAATAAAACTTGGTAGATTATTTGAGTTTCAAACAGTGTAAAACCTGAAGTGATCTTATGTCCTTGGCTCAATTACTTTTTTTGGTTAGTACAATTTACTTGTCAACAAAGACTTTTTGTCTTGGCACTTGGCTTATTTATAAAATGTATACAAGTTTTTGAGATTATAAAATGCCTTTTTAGCCTTTCTTTATAAAAGGTCATGATACCAACAGCACACGCTTTCCAACTTTAGAATTTGGAGATGCACATAAAGTAGTAGGAACATAAGTAAAGGATTATATTTCTATCACTGACAATAAAGGATTCTTAGAGGAATGGATATTGTAATGCATTGATATTTGTAACATATGTTCAAAGATTTTCTAATTTGATTATTAAGTAAGCTGTACTGGGGAATATTAACTTTTAGATATTTCACTATTTTCGATCTTATTTTAAAACAGCAGTCTTGAGGCTGTATGTCGCTGTCTGAAAATTTCCCAGTTATAAGCTGTAATGCTTTCCTCTGGCAGTGTTTCAAAGTAATAGCCAGAAAGAGGCACGTGCCGACCATAATATACATATTGCTCTGCCTGCTCAGACAAGTGATTTAGCATTTTCTGGCTCCAGAGACAGTCATGTGTTGGGTGTAATGAAATATTGATGAAATCTATCAAAATCTTACAAACATTGATCAGGTCAATCTCTGGCTGCAAACCAAGATTTTACAGACCCATGATTATTCCCTACAATGAAAATCGTAGTAGACAACAGATTTTGCAGACGACAATAATTCATTGCAAGAGTTAACATTTTGAATGCAGGAAACGCTTGCACTGACATTTACATAACCCTTTCACTCATATAAACGTGTTTTCACGCATTTGCAAACAGAGTAGACCCAGATCAGACGGCTCCTAGAGGAGCCGTCTGATCAGGGTCTGCTGTTTGCTTATAGAATTTGATAGATCTATTTCTTTGCTTTCTAAAATGTCTACAATGTTCCACTTTCCATATTTCTTTATATCTATTTTACTAATGAATATTCAGTAGGTATTGAAATTTGGCCTAAATTTTACAGAACAGGGAAAGGGTTAATGTCTTCGCACACATAGTAGTCCACTAGACCCAGATCAAAGGGCTCCTGGAGGAGTCCTCTGGTTGTAGGTAACAAGTGCACTGACATTTGCTAAAAGTCTAGACCCAGATCAAAGGGCTCTTGGAGGAGACCTATGATTGTGGTCTTCACTGTTTATCCCCCAACAAAGTGGTGGCATATAGGGTTGCTCTTGTATGTCCATACGCACATCTAGAAGAATTTGTCCGGGCTCTTTCTTGAAAAGTATTTGTCGAATCTACATGTACACCAAACTTTACACACATGTTTGTGGCCAGTATATCTTAGTCAAGTTTGATAGCCATGTAAGTCGCTATAGTCGTTTAATTAGGAGTTGCGGCTCTTTATTTGCAAAAATGACTTTAAAAATATCTTGTCCAGACTCTTTCTTGGAAAGTGTTTGTCCAATCATCATCAAACTATACACACATGTTTGTGGCCATTATATCCTGGTCAGGTTTGATAGCCATGTAAATTGCTTCTGTCATTTAGGAGTTGCAGCCCTTTATTTGCAAAAATTACTTTAAAAATATCTTGTCCAGACCTTTTCTTAGAAAGTATTTGTCCAATTCTGACCAAACTTTGCACACATGTTTGTGGCCATTATATCTTGGTCAAGTTCGATAGCCATGTAAATCGCTTTAGTCTTTTAGGAGCTGTGGTCCTTTCTTTGCAAAAGAATAAAAATATCTTGTCTGGTCTCTTTCTTGGAAAGTATTTGTCCAATCCACACCAAACTTTACACACATGTTTGTGGCCATTATATCTTGGTCAGGTTTGATAGCCATGTAAATTGCTTCAGTCGTTGAGGAGTTGAAGCTCTCTACTTGCAAAAATGGCATAAATCGCTTTGGTGGTTGTATACATGATTATGGCCCTTACTTTTATAGTCTGTTGTTAAACAATGATGGTATATTCCTCTAAAAATTCAGCATTCCAAGAATTACAGCTTTAACCCTAAATTCCTCCATAAATACGCTTTTCTACGCCTCTGTAAAAATCACCTGTTGAAACCATTGTGATAAATAGAGCATGTGCTCCTATAGGAGCAAATGCTCTATTTATCACAATGGTTTCAAAATACACAATTCTAAAATTTTCATTTTCTCTAGTTAATGCTCCTTTTCGGTAGATTTATTAAAAGTGGTTGGATATAAAAATAGCCTATGAGGGAAATGGTTAAAAGATGTTTACACAGTAGCTTGAAGTTTGTGCTTATATAGTAATGATCAATAGAGCAGACTTAATCATTTTTTTAATGTTGTACTTTTTTCTTTTTCATTTAGCCACAGACATTGATTATACTGAATCTGATAGATGCACCAGTATTTGTACTGGTGCTGATTGATATGTTATGTTCATAGGATATTAAATGACACTGGAATTAGATGTGCTGAAGTTGGAGATCTGTATTTGTAATATGGGGCAGAAATATGGGAAATCAAATATTTTTACTCTTAACTGGACATTCTATGAATATGATTTTTTCTTTTTATCAAAGGTACTAAATATATTGCTTACACGTAAGAGAGAAAAAGAACACAATGCATTGCATAGAACATTTTTAGTAAACAGTGTTTCAAATTAGACGAATGATTGTTATGAATTAACCCTTTCCCTCATATAAACGTGTTTTCACGCAATTTGCAAACAGAGTAGACCCAGATCAGACGGCTCCTATAGGAGCCGTCTGATCAGGGTCTGCTCTGTTTGCTTATGGAATATGATAATTCTGTTTCTTTACTTTCAAAAATGGCTACAATGTTCCATCTTCCATATTTCATTATAACTAGTTTGTCCATGAATATTCAGTAGGTATTTAAGTATCGAATAAATATAGAACAGGGAAAGAGTTAAAAAACTTGAATCAACAGTTACAAATGTATTCTATTAACCCTTTCCCAAATGAATATTTTTGCATGAATTAATCTTTTTATGAATATTCATGAACATAATGTTCATACTGTCAAATTTTCTAGGGAATTTTTCGGCTAAAACAAATTTCACTAGGATCAGATCTATCAAATTACATTAGCAAACAGAGCAGATCCTGATCATCATCAGACGGCTCCTATAGGAGCTATCTGATCCGGGTCTTCTCTGTTTACAAAGGCCTGAAAAGTCATCTCTATGAGGGAAAGGGTTACCGGTAACCCTTTCCTTCATATAAACACATTTTCACACATCTGCAAACAGAGTAGACCCAGATCAAACAGCTCCTGTACATGTAAGAGCTGCAATCAGGGTCTGTTCTGTTTGCTTTCTAAAATGGCTTCAATTTTGCATCTTCCATATTTCATTAAAACTATTTTGTCCATGAATATTCAGTAGGTACTGAAATTTGGAATAAACATAGAACAGGGAAAGGGTTATCCGTTGATTTCAGTATGATTTAAACAAATACTAAATGTGAATTGATGTACAGGTAATAGTATTCGGTTTAGAGTAACAGACTTCATTAGTCCATTCATATAAGAATATGAAGATTTAACCCATTAATTGGCAGATATTCTTCTAAGAAACGATGACATACTGAATATTAACCCTTTACTCGATGATTATTCATGTGGGAAATAATGATATCATGAATAATAATTAGATAATTAGACTCTGTTTGCTAATAGAATTTGATAGATCTGTTTCTGTACTTTCTAAACTGTCTACAATGTTCCAGCTTCAAGAATTCTTTATAACTATTTTGCTAATGAATATTCAGTAGGTACTGAAAATTGGACTAAATACAGAACAGGGAAAGGGTTAAGATAATAATATGTTTTAACTCTTTTCTCCATAAGTATGCCTTTCTACGCCTTTGAAAATGGGGTAGACCTAGACTAGATGGTTCCTTTTAGAGCCGTCTGATCAGGGTCTGCTCTGTTTGCTTATGAAAAAATATAGATATGTTTCTACAGTTTCTGCCATTGCCAAATTTTCCTGGGTTAATCTAATCAGTATTCATGATGTCATTATTTCTTGCATGAATATTCAAGGAGTAAAGAGGTTAAACCTTTTTCTTATCTATGAAATAAAATACTCTCTCATCTCTTCACTTTTATAAAGCCTTATTCGTCTTACACTTTTATTAACCCTTTCCTCGATAGGCTATTTTTAGATCCATCCACTTTGAATAAATCTATGGAAAAGGAGCATTAACTAGAGAAAAGGAATTATTTTAGAATTTTGTAGTTTGAAACCATTGTGATAAATAGAGCATTTGCTCCTACAGGAGAAAATGCTCTATTTATCACAATGGTTTCATAAAGTGACTTTTACAGAGGCTTAGAAAGGCGTATTTATGGAGGAAAGGGTTAAGCCTTATTCGTCTTATAGCAATCTGACTCACATTTACAAACGGTAGACCCAGATGAGATGCCGAGTAACTCTATGTCTCTTCAGGATCCAAGCTGTTTGAAACTCCGTCAGTAGTTTCTCTAAAGCCTGATCTGAACAGAAGTCAAAATTGCGGCAGATCCAAACATGAACAGATATTACTTTTTACTGTAGGGTAAGGGTTAACTCTTTACCTCATAGGCTATTTTTAGATATAACCTCTTAGAATAAATCTACCGAAAAGGAGCATTAACTGGAGAAAAGGAAATTTTTAGAATTTTGTAGTTTGAAACCATTGTGATAAAAAGAGAATTTGCTCCTATAGAAGCAAATGCTCTATTTATCACAATGGTTTCACAAAGTGACTTTTACAGAGGCATCTAAAGTCGTCAATATGAGGGAAATGGGTTAAGAAATGAATGTTTATCATCGTTTACAATAGGGTAAACGATTGAGAAATCCAGTAGATATTCCTGATGTGTGGATGCTGTACAAACAGAAAGCTAGGATTACGTTGGTAAATGTGTCTCAAAGTTCTTTCTACATAAACATTGTGTTATTGATATCTGTCAGGATAACAAATGATGCTCGTGAAGATGAAATGGAACAAAACTTAACAGAGGTGAGCGGCATGCTGGGTAACCTGCGGAACATGGCAGTGGATATGGGCAACGAGATTGGGGCACAGAACAGACAACTGGACAGAATCAACCAGAAGGTGAGAGGGTTAACGTCGTTAATACATACATTGATGAAACAATGGAATGATATGAGGATTTGCTTTTTGCTTTTCGAGTATGATAAACATGTATTTATGAATATTTCAACATGGAAGACTGAATGGAATAAGAACTAACCCTTTACCTTGTAGAGATGAATTTTGGAATAGTCCATTTGAAAATACAGATTTGTAAGGGTTAAAGTTTTACTTGTCTTGTATTTGTATGATATTTGGGTAATAACATATATATTTGAAATCTGTTGGGTCTTATCATGCTATGATTTCTCTCTTATCACTTTACTCTATAAATATGCTTGTGGATGCAGTTGCAAACAGAGTAGATCCAGATCAGATGACTCCTGTTGGAGCGGTCTGTTCAGGATCTTCTGTGCTTGCTTATGATATACTAATATAGATATGATTCTAAAGTTTCTGCCATGACTAAAACGTCCTGTGCCTGTATAGAAAATAGATAATCTTACTGATATTCATGGTATCATTATTTCTAACATGAATGTTCGTAGAGTAAAGGGTTAACCCATGACCTCATAGGCTATATTTATAATTATACAACCTCATTGAATAAATCTACCAAAAAGGAGCATTTACTAGAGAAAAGGAACGTTTTAGAATTAATGTAGTTTTGAAACCATTGTGATAAATAGAGCATTTGCTCCTGTGGAGTAAATGCTCCATTTATCACATTGGTTTCAAAAAGTGACTTTTACAGAGGTGTCAAGATGTTAATATGAGGGAATGGGTTAAGGATGGTGTATAAAAATGGAGGGAACCGTCTTACTGTTATTCATACTAATTCTATTTACTCTATTTAGCTTTAACTTGTGTACTAACTGCATTGACTATGTTTACGTCTAATCTATATGAATGTTCTTCCCACTTTCCAGTCGGAGTCGAATGAGGACAGAATTCGGGAAGCCAACACAAGGGCTGCCAAACTTCTCAAATCCTAGAGCTGCCATTTTTAGCAACTGTAGACTCCAGTGGTTATCACCTTTTCTCTCGTCCACCTTGTACTGCTGTTACTGTCACATGACCTTATACAGATCTGTAGCCACACTGCTTATCTAAACAAAAGATTGTCAGATGAACAAACTTTTGTCAGCAAAATTGTCCAGAATTTCAGATAGGAACGGAGATCTAGATAAGATTCGTAAATCGAAACTTTTCAAGAATAACTTCTTTATTTCTCCACCAAACCCTATTTTGTGACTACTCTTTAGAATAGTCTTTTATGCATTTGCAAACAGAGTAGACTAAGATCAGATGGCTCCTACAGGAGTTGTCTGATGAGGGTCTGTTCTGTTTGCTTTTGACATGATATAAATCTTATTCTACAATGTTTGTAAAAGCAACAAATTCCCTTGAAAAGTTTATATCATAAAAATTGAGCTAATAAATATGTATGTTGTTATTATTGCTAACTGGAATACTGAACAATGAATGTGTTAAGATATCTTTCGAGTTTTAGCTCAAGCATGTGACATGAATCTGTTTGGCCAGGGATACTAACAGCAGTACTTATGTTTTGTGTAATTATTGTGACATCTCTACCACTTCTGTTTGCTTCAGACCTGACTACATTTTATATATGTTTTTATTTTCTTTCACCTAGGAGTTGAGGCCTCAGATTATAATGTGAGCCTCTTTTCAAGGGGCTTGGTCATGTCAGAGGTGTGAATCCGGCTTCTTGTATCCCATTAATGATCTAAATAGCGTTTGCAAGCTGTAGACCAAGATCAGAGGTTTCCTGCTGGAGTCCTTTGATCAGTTTTAACTCTCCTCTTAAACCTTTTCCTGTTCTATTTTTATTCCAAATTTCAATACTTACTGAATATTCATGGACTAGATAGTTATAATGAAATATGGAAGGTGGAACATTGTAGCTATTTTAGAAAGTGAAGAAACAGGTCTATCATATTCATTTAAACAGAGCGGACCCTGATCAGGCGGCTCCTATAGGAGCAGTCTGATCTGGGTCTTCTCTGTTTGCAAATGCATGAAAAGGCGTTTGTATGAGGGAACGAGTTAAAGCCCACTACTTCATTATTACTAGGATTGTACATTATACCTACTTGAAGTTCTTGAAGAGAGGCATGCATTGTGAAGGTGATGCACTATATATTCATTTTCATATGACTAACAGAAATCAAGTGACTGTGTTAACACGGTCTCATTCATTCATTAATTACCCATACAACATTGTCATGGTAGCATAGATATGGTACCATACATATGAAGTTATAGTGTTGGTACACAAAGAATTTCAGAATCGCTCAAAACAGGATTTTTATTTGAATAAATTTCCTGCATGTTATAAAACAGTACATACAATTGAACCTCAATATCTCGAGCTCATAACTCAAACTTTATTATAGCTCAAGTTAAAAACTCGGTCCCTTCCAAAATCAGTAATACAGAACTTTTTTAACATTCACCACTCCACATATGTATAAAGACACAGCTTGATGTAGGTCACAAGTAATGCCGAAGGCTCGTACAGGAGCTTTCAGCATTTCTTTCAGCTTTCATTAACCCATTCCTCCATCGGCTATTTTTAGATCCAACCTCTTTGAATAAATCTACCGAAAAGGAGCATTAACTGGAAAAAAGGAAAATTTTAGAATTTTGTAATTTGAAACCATTGTGATAAATAGAGCATTTGCTCCTATTGGAGCAAATGCTCTATTTATCACAATGGTTTCAAGAAGTGACTATTTCAGAGGCATAGAAAGGCGTATTTGTGGAGGAAAGGGTTCAGCTGTCATATTGAGAAAGTTTCTAAGTAAGACATAGGCTGACTTGAACTTCCATTATCTTGATGTAATTTGCATGGTCCCTGGAAGATCAAAATATTGAAGTTCAACTGTATGTTGGAGTCCCATGAGACTCATATTAATATTGTAGAAAGTCTGAGGAGCTTACTTTGGGAATCCATTATGTTGCTGGCATCATTGGGAAAGGGGTGCTCATTCATTGGCAAACAGTGTAAATAATTATGTACAGTAACTCCTATCTATAACGGCCAATAAATTGTGTTAATTAGTTGGTATTTAGGACAGATAGCTGCTTAATTAAAGCAAGGTGAAAGTAAAACAGAACGCTCCTATAGGAGCGTTCTGTTTTACTTTCACCTTGCTTTAAGTAGCCACCTGCCTTTAACACAAAATACTGGATGTAATTTAGTGGCTGTTATAGAGAGGTTTTACTGTAAATAATTATGAATTATGCTTTTTGTAATCTATATAACGTTAGCCTCCTGGTAGTTCAAAATATAAACTCTATTGTGATTTTCTTCAAACATACAGTTTGAGAGTTATGCAATTTGGATTCAAACGAGACACTGACTTACTCTGTGTCATATTCGGATCCAAGCTGTTTTGCACAGGTAATCACAAAGTTTCCGTATGTTTCCTGTGTTTACAGCAGTTAAACATAAAATCACGTAAAACCCGATAAAAACCAATCCAAATCAACATACATTGAATCTGCTCAGTGTTGACAAACCCTGTAACATTGCAGCTGATCTAGGTGTGCACTGTTTGTAAATGATAAAGGGCTGTTCCTGGCAGCCCTAGCCGTACCATATTACCCATTGCTTCAGTGGTGAACTCAGTTTGATGGTGTAGATATATTTTCCTTTCTTAAGTGCCATAAGATTTTGATAGCGGGTTGATTTGTATAGTGCCATATTTTGTTCAGCTTCTCTCGTTACGTCACAGCTGCTGCACTTTTGTTTTATGTCATTCACTAATATTTCTTTATTTTTCAGTTCTTTTGTTCTGTATACGTGTAGTACCAACCCTTTACTCCACAAATACGCCTTTTAATGCCTTTGCAAACAGAGTAGACCCAGATCAGATGGCTTCTGTAGGAGCCATCTGATCAGGGTCTGCTCTGTTTGCTTATGAAATTATATAGATATGATTCTAAAGAGTCTGTCATAATTGTAAATTCCCTTGTTCATATTGCCATTATAAAAATGCAATACGGTAAAACCTCTCTATAACAGCCACTAAATTACATCAAATATTGTGTGTTAAAGACAGGTGTCTACTTAAAGCAAGGTGAAAGTAAAACAGAACGCTCCTATAGGAGCGTTCTGTTTTACTTTCACCTTGCTTTAAGCAGCCACCTACCCTAAATACCAACTAATTAACCCAATTTAGTGGTGGTTATGGAGAGGTTTTACTGTAGATTAATATCTATGATATAATTATTTCTTACATAAAGTATTCATGGAGTAAAGGGCTATAGGGAAACCATATTTTCATGCTCATAGTCCTGAATACAATGACAAATACCAGTACCTGTTACATGTGTAGTCTCAGACAGAATGCTGTTCAGCTACATAATGATAGCTTCCCTGATTTTGCAATAATACATTATTTTCAAATTACTTTTTCTGTATTCCTGACAATAATTGGCTAAGACTTCCAATTAAATTAGCTTTGCCTGCAAAGTGCCATCTAGGGGGAAAGTTAAATGTCAGGAAATCTGTATCATTCAGGAGGCAGATGACATTATCCCCACTCTGGGCGTTTGAGACACTAGAAAAACTGAGAGCTCAACCCGTCTCCTAATAATCTTGGTGTTGCTGCTATCTAATAGTAGCTTGGATCTAGATCAGTATATCTTTGTTCGGTGTCTTAGACTCTGATCTGGACTCAAGCTGGTGATGCTCATTCAAATAGTTCTTGGAACAACTGAGCAAATTAAATGTTGCTTAATAGAATTTAGCAGGTTTAAGGCAAAAACAATTACCAGCAATTTGAGTGATTATTGTACACCCAAGGGAAATTAGAAACCTGTAAAGAGCTTGACAGTAGGAAGTATGGTGTTAGCCATGTTGTGTTGTCAGTCTGTGGTAGTGATAAAGTCTAGTCTTATGCAAAACCGTGTTTAGCACTTTCCCAGTTCTATATTTATTCCAAATCTCAATACCTACTGCATATTCGTGAACAAAATAGTTATAAATATCGAAGAAATATGGAAGGTGAAACATTGTAGTTATTTTAAAGAGAAATGAAACAGACCTTTCAAATTCCACTTGCAAACGGAGCAGATCCTGATCATACAGCTCCTATAGGAGTTGTCTGATCTGGGTCTTCTCTCTTTTCAAGTGCCAGAAAACACATTTATATGAAGGAAAGGGTTAAAAATATACACAGTCGAATAAGAAATTTGGGAAAAGTGTATTTCATGCTGAATTTGTTTATCAGTAACATGTTAGCCATATCCAAAGCAAATAGCTAAGACAAGTACAGTAAAACCTCTCTATAACGGCCACTTAATTGTGTTCATTAGTGGGTATTTAGGGCAGGAGGCTGCTTAAAGCAAGGTGAAAGTAAAACAGAACTCTCTTTTAGGAGCGTTCTGTTTTACTTTCACCTTGCTTTAAGCAGCCGCCTGCCTTGATGTAATTTAGTGGCCATTATAGAGAGGTTTTATCGTAAATATGCAGCTCATCAGGATCCAGACTGTTTCACAATCTGATTGTATTCTGAGATGAAATGATAAAAATATCTTTGAGAATTGTAATAGACAAAATTGTAGTGCAGATTAACTTATTTCCTTCATATAAACACAGTTTCACACATTTGCAAACAGAGTAGACCTAGATCAGACAGCTCCTGTAGTCGGAGCCATTTGATCAGGGTCTGCTCTGTTTGCTTTTGTCATGATATAGATCTGATTCCACAGTTTTCGTCAATGAAAACCATTTTCAAGAAAAGTTTACAGTATAAAACTTCAGTAATAAATATTCATGAAGCCATAATTTCTTACATGATTATTGAATAGGGAAAGGGTTAAAATTACTTAGAAGAGTGTAGGATGGTTGTATATATAGACATTCACAGGATATACCTGTACCATAATTATAGTGCACTAAATTTGTGATAATCTTTGCAAATAGTTTTTATGTCCCCCAGATCAGATCTGGGGGGCATATTGTTTTTGCCCTGTCTGTTTGTCGGTCTGTCTGTCTTGTTTGGTCTGTTTGTTTGAGGACAACTTTAACATTGGTCATAACTTTTGAGCCAGTACAGATGATACTTGATATTTGGCATGTATATGTATCTCATAAAGCTGCACATTTTGAGGGCTGACATGTCAAGGTCAAGGTCAGAGGTCAAATATATAGGTCAATTCACCGATTTCAACCTTGGCCATAATCTTTGAACCAGTAGAGATAGAGACTTTATATCTGACATGTATATATGTATCTCATGAAGGTGCACATTTTGAGGGTAGACATGTCAAGGTCGTCCCTCAGGGTCAAAGGTCATATGGGGGGGGGGGGGGGGGGGGCATACTGTTTCACAAACATCTTGTTTATTCTTAAAGATGCAGAATAACCAGTTCCTCACCAAGATGAAGAATATTTTACACTCTTGTTGTCTATTTGAAAACAGTGTAGACCCAGATCAGAGGGCTCCAGTGTTCCTTCATGAGCCCTCTGTTCATCGTGTACATTGTTCACCAATCACAAATTTATCCCCTAAAGCTAACCATACATGTACATACTGTATGGGTTCTATGTTAACCCTTTCCTTCATATAAACGTGATTTCAGGCATTTGCAAACAGAGTTTTCCCATGTACATCTAATTCTACAGTTTGGGTCAAAGCAAAATGTATAATTTCAGCTAATAAATATTCATGATGTCATTTCTTACATGCATATGGAACAGGGAAAGGGTTAAACAATGAGATAACCTTGTTTTTGTTAACCCTTTACTCCATAAATATTCATGTAAGAAGTAATGACGTCATGAATATTAATTAGATTAATTGTTATAAAAGTACACATACACAAAAATATTTTGGCCATGGCAGAAGCTATAGAGTTATATCTATATAATATCATGAGCAAACAGAGCAGACCCTGATCAGACAGCTCCTACTGGAGCTGTCTGATCTTGGTCTACTCTGTTTCCAATTTCCAAAGGCGTAGAAATGTGTATATGTATTTATGGAGGAAAGGGTTTAAAAGCCAGCTTTCATAAGGTTAACGGGGAATGGAAATTCTGATTAGATTAGAGAGGTGCTGATTGGAATTTCACATGTGTTTGATCAAACCGAAAAAAACCTTGGTAATGGTGAAGAAGTAATGAAGGTGTTGCATGCTGTAGTGTTACTTGTTCCATTGTGAACTGTCACTCTTCTTAGTCTTCTAAACCAAACTTGACACATTGTTAGTGTGAAATTATGTCGCTGTCAGATCTAACACATTGAAAGAGATTCTCTCAGATCATATATGTTTCAGAGGCCTGTTTTGCTGACGATTGTTCTACCAAATTATAATAAGTCCTATAATTTTACAACAATCGCTACTACTTGGTTAGCCGAAATTATACATTCTAATGTTCAGTAATATCGTACAC
Organism: Azorinus chamasolen; assembly: GCA_963576725.1. Taxonomy (NCBI): domain Eukaryota; kingdom Metazoa; phylum Mollusca; class Bivalvia; order Cardiida; family Solecurtidae; genus Azorinus; species Azorinus chamasolen. Next base: position 101,659,060 of record OY755235.1, on the reverse strand, counting down.
CAGAAATTATGGTATGTTTAAACTTACGATGATCGTAACTTCTAGTAGTGACCATTGTATTGTTAGGATAATTTCAGTCATACAATATTTGGTAAAATGGGTCCCTGGAAAATAAGCTGGTGTTAATTGTAATGAACATAAAAAACTCTTTATATAGAATTATTCAGTCATTGTAGTCAAATTATAATTTCAATTATTGAAGATACAATATTTGAAGAACAAAGTATCTCTGGTCACTTGTTATGCTTTGAGTTTCTGTGTAGTTTGAGAAAGTTGTGCATGTCTTTCATCTATTTAAGCTTTAGCTTGATGAATGTCGTTTAATTAGTGTTGTTGTTGTTGTTGTCCTATGTTATCCAGTATGTTTATTTCACTTTTCTTTTCGTGACAGGGAGACTCACTTACAGATAGAGTGGACACAGCAAACAAACGGGCAAACAAAATTCTCAGAGATCAATGATGAACATTCCTTTGGACAGATATTACAAGCCACTACATGTAGTACTCAGTTGTTCATTGGCAGTACTGTATTGGAACCTTCTTGTGTAATTTTCTCATACAAAACGGCAACACCAGGGGAAAGAAGGGACCTTTGTGAAAAATGGAACAAAGGGAGACAATCAGCCAAAATTTATAGAGCTTTTCGGTTATCTGTATTTGATATGCAGAAAATTATTTGTATAAAGTTTGTTTATAGACAGAGCTGTGTCCAGCCTGAGGCTTAACCCTTTACTCCATGAATACATGTATTTGTGTAGTGAATAATGACACCATCAATATTTGTATTATGGCACACACGTGAATTTTTGGCCATGAAGAAACTGTAGGAACATAATCTATATTATTTCATAGGCAAACAGCTGACCTTGATCAGACGACTCCTACAGGGGCTGTCTGATCTGGGTCTACTCTGTTTGCAAAGGCATATTTATGGAGTAAAGGGTTCATTTTAGTGAACAAGTTAACTCTTATCCGGCTGTGTTGCTTTAACACTTTACTCCATAGATACACCTTTTAACTCTTTGCACGTTTGTGGCAAAACTGTGACTACCAATACAAACAGTTTGGATCCAGATGAGACGCTGTATAATGCGGCGTCTCATCAGGGTCCAAACTGTTTGTTATCTTAACCATATCTTTGCAAAGAAATGAGAGAAAGTATATTCGAAGAATTGAAGCAGACGACAATTGTTGCAGACGAAAAATTACTTAGTGTGCAAAGAGTTAATGCCTTGCAAAGAGAGAAGATCCAGATCAGACTGCTCCTGTAGGCTCTGACTGGTCAGCATGTGCTCTGTTTACAAATTAATGGAATGCAGTTAAATCCGATAGATGGAACACTAAAACAGGTATCATTATCGGTCTTAAATACAGGTGACAGCTTAATGCAGGGCCCTCCCAGATGAGCTTTTTGGGAGCTCATCTGGGAGCCATCTGTATGACTTTCACCCTGCAATAAGCAGCCACCTACCTAGAAAGGCATAAATTTTTCATCACTAAAATTTCGAAGCATCGAGTTGTCATTGTAGTATAGATATGATTCTACCATTTCTGCCATGGTCAAAGGTTCCTGTGTTCATGTGCCATTATTAAAAATCATCATAGAAGTATTTTTGATGTCATTATTTATTACATGAATATTCATCGAGTAAAGGGTTAAAACGGGAATTGTGAGCAGCTTGGATGTAGATCAGATACCTAGTAACTTGGCATATGATCAGGGTCCAAGCTATATAACTTGCAAGCTATAGCTACTCCATATATGTGACAAATTCTAATTAGTTTTAACCCTTTCCTCCATAAATACGCCTGTCTACGCCTCTGTAAAAGTCATATTGAAAACCATTGTGATAAATAGAGCATTTTCTCCTATAGGAGCAAATGCTCTATTTATCACAATGGTTTCAAACTACAAAAAATAAAAAATTTCCTTTTCTCTAGTTAATGCTCCTTTTTGGTAGATTTATTCAAAGTGGTTCGATCTAAAAATAGCCTTTGAGGGAATGGGTTAAACAACCGTTTACTCCATGAATATTCATGTTAGAAATAATGATATGAATTAGCTGTATAATGACATTATGAGCACAGGAATTTCTCGCCATGGCAGAAACTGTAAAATCAGATTTATTTAATTTCATAAGCAAACAGATCAGACAAATTAATGATCAGATGGCTTCAACAGGAGCCATCTGATCTGAGTTTACTCTGTTTTCAAATGCATTTAAAGGCATATCTATGGAGTAAAGGGATAAAATAGGTAAGATTTTGAGCAGATGGCAGTATGGAAGCACAATAAGGGTCAACCCTTTACTCCATGAATATTCATGTAAGAAATAATGATATCATGAATATTAATTTGATTTGTATAATAACACATGAACCTTTTGGCCATGGTGGAAACTGTAGGATTAGATCTATATTATGAGCAAACAGAGCAGACCCTGATCAGATGGCTCCTATAGGAGCCATCTGATCTGAGTCTACTCTGTTTGCAAAGGTGTAGAAAGGCGTATTTATGGAGTAAAGGGTTAATATCAATGGTGGTTTCGGGATATTCTTCAAATTAATATGGGAAAGGGTTCTTACTATTTTTCCATTGGTACGGCAGATTTTTAGATTTAGTTCGTTATAATACATTTATTTGTGCGATGCCATTTGATAGTGGCTAAATATGAATGATTTTTTATTGTTGAGAATGGCATTATGTTATAATGTTTTGTGTTCTATACCAGAGCTTCAGCTGTCATCTCAGACAATGATGCTACTGGTTTTTATCCTTTGAATGCAAGATAGGATTTGACTGGCATTTCCAAACAATGTAGCCTCAGATCAGTGGGCTCCTGAAGCAGCCTCTGATCAGTGTCTACACTATGGGTCAAATTCCTCTAGCAAATCTAAACTGTTCATTCTTTATTATTAACCCATTCCCGCATTTGAGGCATTTTAGTGTAAAAGTCAGTTTTTGAAATGATTGTGAAAAACAGCTTTTACTCCATACGCAATTCTTTTTAAAAAGAAAAATCTTTTTTTCTAGTAAATGCCCCTTTTCAGTAGGAGGGAATGAGTTAAGTAATGATGGACCATTCCAATTTGACAATTCAGTATTCAAAGGGCAAATCCTAGCACAGTGGTTCGTTTAATTTGAAGTTTTGTAGTTCACAAACTAATTGACCAATGTCACATGGAAAATTGTTCATTTGCTGTGAGGTCAAGATCTGCCAAATTTGCATGCCACCACTGATCAGGATCTGCACCATATATAACAGAGGCTATCAGTAATGACCCTGATCAGATGAGAGGTTAATCCGGATCTACACAGGTTTCAGGGCAGCTGCTGATCTTGGCCTACAGTGTTTTCAGATGATGCAGTGCCCCTTTTCCTGTGACACTTGTCGGGTTAACCCTTTCCTCCATAAATACGCCTTTCTATGCCTCTGTAAAAATCACCTGTTGAAACCATTGTGATAAATATTTATCACAATGGTTTCAAGCTACAAAGTTCTAACAAATTTCCTTTTCTCTAGTTAATGCTCGTTTTTGGTAGATTAATTCAAAGAGGTTAGGTCTAAAAATAGCCTATGAGGGAATGGTTTAAACTTTTTCAATGCTATGGACCCTATTATTGGATTACCTTTGTAACCAGTGTCGATCCAGATGTGACACTAACTGCAGTAAATCAGCATCAAATCAGCAACCAAACTGTCACATTGATGTTGGTTTGTTTTTTAACACGTTGCTTCATGAATATTCACTTAAGAAATCATGACATCATGAATATTAATTAGAATTTTTTACCAAAGTAGAAACTATAGAATCAGATCTATATTATTCCATAAGCAAACAGAGCAAACCCTGATCAGACAGCTGTCTGATCTGGGTCTTCTCTGTTTGCAAAGGTGTAGAAAGGCATATTTATGGAGGAAAGGGTTGAAGAAATTAAAATTTACTTATAGAATTTAAGGAAGGAGCATGTTTTGCAGATGAAAATAAGACTTAGTGTTGAAATATAAAGCCTTTTTTGCTAAGATTTTGCATGTATTTTTGCTCAGACGATAGATTAGACTTTATGGCAATCTTTTCTGTTAGAGGAGACCTCATGAAGGTCAGCTTAGTATTTAACCCTTTACTCCATAAGACACCTTTCAACACCTTTGCAAACAGAGTAGACCCAGATCAGATGGCTCATAATCAGGGTCTGCAATGTTTGCTTATTGAATTATATAGATCTGATTCTACAGTTTCTACCATGGTCAAATATAAAAAATAACCTATTTAATATTCATGATGTCATTATTTCTTCCATAACTATTCATAGAGTAAGGGTTAAGTTCATATTTTAGTTTGCATTTGATGTTTGGTTGACCATGTTCAAATCAAATATATTCCTATACCTCATGAATATTCGTACAAGATTCTGCCCTCTAACTAGTCAATCAAGGAAACTGTACCATTACTTAACCCTTTCCCTCATATTGACGACTCTGTAAAAGTCGCTTTGTGAAACCATTGTGATAAATAGAGCATTTGCTCCTATAGGAGCAAATGCTCTATTTATCACAATGGTTTCAAATTACAGAATTCTTAATTTTTCCTTTTCTCTACTTAATGCTCCTTTTTGGTAGATTGGTTCAAAGAGGTTGTATCTAAAAATAGCCTATGAGGGAATGGGTTAAGAGTCCAGTGAGTTTTCATTGGTTCATATGTTTGTCCAGGAACAGAAACTCATGGTAAATATTTCATGCTATCCAATAATTTATATGCATATTTCGGTATTTTTTTAATTTTGAAATAAAACAGTCTGTAGTTACTTGGTGTCTTGACTGCCAACTGACTTTGTCACAGTATGAATGGCAATGGATCCAGATAATATCCCAATTAAATGAGCAGTTTTCCACTAGACTTTTTGTTTGAAAAAAGAACCCTGTTAAAGGAAACTGGGTAAAATTAAAAAACTACTTTTGTTAATGATTTACTTGACCTTTTCCTCGATAAATACGCCTTTCTATGCATCTGAAAAAGTCTGTTGAAACCATTGTGATAAATGGAGCATTTGATCCTATAGGAGCAAATTCTCTATTTATCACAATTGTTTCAAACTACAAAATTCTAAAAAATTTCCTCTAGTTAATGCTCCTTTTCGGTAGATTTATTCAAAGAGGTTCTATGGGGGAATGGGTTAAAGGTTGGCTTTCAAGTAATTGGTGTATTTAGATTTACAAAAAATTTCAAGTACAGTAAAACCTCTCTATAACGGCCACTAAATTGTGTTAATTAGTTGGTATTTAGGGCGTTCTGTTTTACTTTCACCTTGCTTTCAGCAGTCACCTGCTTTTAACACAAAATACTTGATGTGATATAGTGGCCGTTATAGAGAGGTTTTACTGTAAGTAGTTTCGTAAAGCGGTACCCAGGGGCTTGAGCAGACTACGTTTATACAGCAGAATAAATGTTAGTTAACTATTTTGTGGTTATAAATTGTTAATGTATACCAGTTTGAATTGCTGCCAGACAGAATCAATATTCTTTTGCCTCGTTTATGTTTAGTGCAATATGTTTTCTATAAACTGTCATTGTAACAATATAATAATTATCTTTTTAAGGCACATTATTTGTTTAACTATTTAATAAAATGTTTCAAGCATTCTGATGATTCAGATTATCCATTGATGTATATGTATGACTGCTGTTTAATGTTTGTGTGTATTTTGTGCAGTTTGCTTGTCCTATGGTCCTGGAATTTGAGCCGAGACCAACGTCTTCTTGCATTCGATCTCAGTCTGCATCGTTTATCACACTTTAATTAACCTTTTACCTAATGAATATTTTTATGTAAGAAATAAGGTCTTAATGAATATTAATTAACAGGATTTTTATAGTGCCACACAAATACGAAAAAAGGAATGTTTGGCCATAGCAGAAACTGTAGAATCAGATTTTTGTAATTCCATAAGCACACAGATCAGGTCCTGATCAGACGGCTCCTGCAGGATTGGTCTGATCTGGGTCTACTCTGTTTGCAAAGGCATTAACCCTTTCCCTGTTCTATGTTTATTCCAAATTTCAAAACCTACTGAATATTCATGGACAAAATAGTTAAAATGAAATATGGAAGGTGGGACATTGTAGTCATTTTAGAAAGTAAAGAAACGGATCTTTCAAATTCAATTAGCAAACAGAGCAGACCCTGATCATACAGCTCCTATAAGAGTCATCTGATCTGGGTCTACTCTGTTTGCCGATGTGTGAAAAGGCATTTATATGAAAGAAAGAGTAAAGCATTGCCTAAAACTGTAATGCAAGTTGAAGACCAGATTTCTCTGATCTGAGATAACACTGCTCCAACGCTTTTCAAACATTTTAGACCAGACAAGCATTCTGACCTGGGTAACACTGCTGATGTGTGTCAAACAGTGTTACCTAGACAAGCATTCTACCTGTGTAACACTGCTGATGTGTGTCAAACAGTGTTGACCAGACAAGCATTCTGACCTAGGTAACACTGCTGATGCGTGTCAAGCAGTGTAGACCAGACCACACAAGCACTCTGACCTGAGTAACACTGCACTGTAGACTACAAATATGTCTTTTTCACTCAGCAACTAGTCTATCTACAGTTTGCAGACCCCCAGTACATTATTTCTGGTGATGCTGCTAAGATAGTTGTCCGTTTGTATGCCCATAATTTGTGTATAGGCCCTTGGAAAGTATTGAATGAAGACCTACACCTCTTTATGTTATAGGTTGTGACCTTAAAAATATGGACACAAACTTTGTGTTAAATATATGTTTAACCCTTTCCTCCACAAATACGCCTTTCTACGTAATAATCACTTCTTGAAACCATTGTGATAAATGCTCTATTTATCACAATGGTTTCAAACTACAAAATTCTAAAATTTTACTTTTCTCTAGTAAATGCTCCTTTTGGGTAGATTCATTCAAAGACGGGTCTTTGGAGGAAAGGGTTAAGAAGGTTGGATTTAAATGTGAAAATTGAGTCAAGTAAATATGACACTTTGATTTTAATCTATGACAGATCCATAGAAACCTTTTGATAGTGATGGAAAACCCAATGCATGACTTTGTACAGATAGTTTATGTAAAACAATATGACTGCTGCCAGTTGAGTGCAAACATAACATGTCTGTTTTATATTTATTTTAGTTCTTCATGTAGTAGCTGTCATATAGTAGTATTTAAATGATACTTGTACAGTAATAGACATTGTCCATTATGTATTTTTACAATTTTTTGAATGCTTCTTTGAGATTTTGTTATTGAAGTCATTTTAGAATAAAAGTTCATGGAATATAAAAATCTACAACAAAATAGCTCGCATGAAAATACATTGAGACCGAATTTTACATAGATTTCATGACTAAAAGTATAGTTGTGGCATTAACCCATTACCTCATAGGCTATTTTTAGATCCATACACTTTGAATAAATCTACTGAAAAGGAGCATTAACTAGAGAAAAGGAAAATTTTAGAATTTTGTAGTTTGAAACCATTGTGATAAATAGAGCATTTGCTCCTATAGGAGCAAATGCTCTATTTATCACAAAGGTTTCATAAAGTGACTTTTACAGAGTCGTCAAAAGACGTCAATGTGAGGGAATGGGTTAAGGTGTAAGGGACCATTGTTGTTGTAAAGCTGTATAAATTGGGACCACATTATAGTTACAAATACTACATGGGGAGGGCTAATGGCTGGTTACATTTCCTACTACCAGGGGAGGCCTATAGGAGCCAACTGATCAGGGTTTGCTCATGAAATCGGAATAGATCTAACTACAGTTTCTAGCAGTACAAATGCAATTATATAGATTCATGTAATTAATATTCATGATGTCCTTATTTCTCACATGAATATGCAACAGGGAAAGTGTTAACTTTATAAGAAATTGTAGACTAACAAAGTTTTCCAAACAAATTTTCTATTTCTATAATGCTTTACTTGATGTTATATTACCACTTGTTCTACACCTATGCAAACAAGAGTAGACCTAGGTCTGCATTAAACCATTCTCTGTTCTATGTTTATTAAAAAATTTCAATACCTACTGAAGATTCATGGACAAAATAGTTATATTGAAGTATGGAAGGTGGAACATTGTAGCCATTTTAGAAACTAAAGAAATGGATCGATCAAATTCCATTAGCAAACAGAGCAGACCCTGATCAGACGGCTCCTATAGGAGCCGTCTGATCTGGGTCTTCTCTGTTTGCAAATGCGTGAAAAGGCGTTTATATGAAAGGGAAAGGGTTAAGCAACTGTGTGCTTTTAACCCTTTACTTCATGAATAGTTATGTAAGAAATAATTAAAATCATGAATATTAATTGGATACATATTTATAGTGGCACATACACACAGGCTGATTTGGTCCTGGCAGTAACGACAGAAGCATCGCTATGATATGCCATAAACAAACAGAGCAGATTCTGATCAGACAAGGACAGCTGCCTCTATTTTGACATAGTGGCTGACCTTTCATGTCCTTGTATCTGTAGGCTGTTCATATCTTTGTATCCGTATAGCTTTTTGTAAAATCTTGGAAAAGGTTTGCCCTCAGTTGCTCAAACATAATAGTACAGTAAACATGTTGTAATCCTTTCCTTCATGTAAAGGCTTTTTCATACTGTTGCCAACAGGGTAGACTCGGATCAGACAGTTTTAGTAGGAGTGGTCTGATCAGGGTCTGCTCTGTTTGCTTCTGCTTTATAAAAAATTAAGTTAATGAATATTCATGCATAAATATTAATGAGGGAAAGGGTTAAGCAGTAATTAGTCAGATTTTATTGTACATATTTTCTATAAATGCATTTGGAAATGGTAGCAGTCACTAGTAGTATTTTCTCCACAGTTTTGCTGTTGTTTACATTTAGCAGTTTGCAGAAACTGACTGTTGATGAGTGTGGATACGCTATTATCTCTATTAAATGCCATCCCGAGCATAATAGTTTGGAAAAGGAGCTTGCATTTTGTACACAGGTGGTTGCTTAAAATGAAAGTGGGACAGAAAGCTCCAAAAGGAGTCAACCTGCATTAAGCTACCACATGTATTTTGAAAAAATTGTATTTCTTTATTTAATGGTTATTATATAAAGGTTTAGTTATTTTTTCAACCATAGTTATTTTTTCAACCAACCCCTACCCCCCAAAAGTAAGGAGGGTATTTATGAGTATGGGGTGTTTATTAGGGATATGGCATGTTCCTATGGTATTGTAGTCTAATTCATCTACTATCTACATTATGCAGAAACTCCATGTCTGCAAAGGAAGGGCTTTTACATGTTTTGTTTTATGTTGGTTACATACACTGCAACAAATATACAAGTGAACCTTTTCCCTGATAGAGACACCTTAGACCCAGATCAGGTGGCTCCCTGTAAGAGCTGTCTGATCAGGGTTTGTCCTGTTTACTTGTGACACACTATAGGTCCAGGTCTACAGTTTCTACCATGGTAAAAAATTACCTGTGTTCATATTCCATTATAGAAATTCAGCTAGTAAATTCATGAATATTCATCAGGGAAAGGGTTAACACAAAGTTACCTAACTTTTAGTTGTCTGAGGATGGAAATTGAGAGAAAGGAGGTGTAGATAGAAAAAAGAAAATGTGGTCAATAATTATGAAATATAGTTTGTACTCTAATTATGGCATGCCGTAACTATTCCGAGACATGGGCATATAGCGCAGACCAAATCAAACGGCTTCTGAAGGAGCTGTGATCAGGGCAACACAATTTGCTACTACAGTAAAACCTCTCTATAACGGCCACTAAATTACATCAAGTATTTTGTGTTAAAGGCATGTGACTGCATAAAGCAAGGTGAAAGTAAAACAGAACACTCCTATAGGAGTGTTCTGTTTTACTTTCACCTTGCTTTAAGCAGTCACCTGCCCTAATAACCAATCTAGTGGTTGTTGTAGAGAGGTTTTACTGTATGTTAGTCTAACTTAAAGTTATCAAAATGATGCCAAATTGACTTATACAGCTTTACAAATGGTGGAGAGAGGTGATTGGGTGTCTGAATACTTACAGTAATTAGAGTACATGTATACTTAACATGAGTGTTCAGTTTGTGGACAGCAGGGACCAATATGGAATATTAATTTCGAGAGTGGTGTTAGCAGTATTGTCCATGTCTCAAATTGTGCCAACATACTTCTGGCATGAGTCCATCAGCTTTAACAATTGTCCATCCCAAATAAAGTCAACCGTTCACATGCTTAATATGTTGTTATAAGTATCCTACAGTTGCATCGTGAGTGTAGGTTTATATGACACTATTGACTAGTCTGATTTGATTGAATGTGCTCGGATTTACTAATCTTATCTCAGGCTAAAGACTCAAAACATTCTCAAAGATGTTCTCTTTTTTTCCAGCTTCTACCTTAACAGTAGGAGCTGGGAGCCAGACTATGCCTGAGTTTTGTGTCTGAGACTAAGTTGGTGTATCCAAGCCCTGGCTCCGAGGTTATAATTGTTTGCTTGGATCTGCATTCATTCTCAAGCATATTATTGAATTCATAATCTGACCAATCAAATACTAGAGAACAAAGTCAGACTCAAAACTGTGAAGTTTTATAATCACGGGTCCAGGATTGGGATCTTTTCCAAATTCTGTCCAATTCCTTGAAAGCTGGACACTGGATGACTTCTTCAGGATAATGATGACGGGTTTTAGAGATTGTGTGTACATCTAGAGATGATTGTCATCATGTTTTAACTACTTGTATCCAATACAACTGTTTTAATTTGTATCAGATGAGTTATCATTATCATTAAATACTTTCATTTCAATTGACTTGTCTGTCATTTTTCTCTACCAGAATGCAGAACCATTGCCTCACCTTTTTTGGTGTACCTCAGACTTTTTATGCCTCCACAATGTGGTGGCATATAGGGTTGCTGTTGTCCGTACGTACCTCTAGAAAAATTTGTCCAAGCTCTTTCTTGAATAGCATTTGTCCGATCCACACCAACCTTTACACATGTTTGTGGCCATTATACTAGTATCTTGGTCAAGTTTGATAGCCATGTAAATCACTTCAGTTGTTTAGGAGTTATGACCCTTTATTTTCAAAAGTGACTTTTAAAATATCTTGTCCGGACTCTTTCTTGGGAAGTATTTCTCCAATCCTCACCAAACTTTACACATGTTTGTGGCCATTATATCTTTGTCATGTCTGATCACCATGTAAATCGCTTCAGTCGTTTAGGAGTTGCTGACCTTTATTTGCAAAAATGACTTTAAAAATATCTTGTCCGGACTCTTTCTTGGAAAGTATTTTTTCAATCCACACCCACCTGTACACACGTTTATGGTCATTATATCTTGGTCAAGTTCGATAGCCATGTCTAAATTGCTTTAGCTGTTGCAATCCTCACCAAACTTTACACACATCATACCTTGGTCGTGTTCGATAGCCATGTAAATTGCTTTAGCTGTTGCAATCCTCACCAAACTTTACACACATCATACCTTGGTCGTGTTCGATAGCCATGTAAATTGCTTTAGCTGTTGCAATCCTCACCAAACTTTACACACATCACACCTTGGTCGTGTTCGATAGCCATGTAAATTGCTTCAGTCGGTGTATACTTTACACACATGTTCACGGGTATATATCAGTTTTATGATGATTATGGTCCTTACTTTCTGTGACAAAAATCTGAAGTGGGGGCATTTCTAGTTGTTTTCTACTTTGCAATTATATGAAGGTATATGCTAGTGAGGTTGAACTGGACAATATTTCCGTGACCTTTTACACCATAAATACACATTTTTACGCCTTTGGAAACAGAGCAGACCCAGATCAGATGGCTCCTGCGGGAGGGGTCTGATTGGGGTCTTCTCTGTAAGCTTATCTTGTTATATATAGATATCATTCTACAGTTTCTATCTTTAAAACATTATTTTCTTCATAGTGCCATTATAACACTTCAGTTAACCCTTTCCCTCATATAAATGCCTTTTCACACCTGCAAACGGAGAATACCCAGATCAGATGGCTCCTAGAGGAGCCATCTGATCAGGGTCTGCCCTGTTTGTTAATGGAATTTGATAGATATGTTTCTTTAGTTTCTAAAATGGCTGCAATGTCCCACCTTCCATCTATTTTGTCTGAATATATAGAAAGTATCGAAACTATTGACTAAATACACCGGTAGAACAGGGAAAGGGTTGATTAACCCTTTACTCCATGAATAATTATATAAGAAATTATTGCATCATGAATATTAATTAGATTATTTGTTAAAATAGCACATGGACGCAGGCAGTTTTGGCCATAGTAGATTCTGTACTGTAAGAAACAAGAGAATCGGTAGAACCGATGGATGCTCCCCAACTCCAGACAAATTTTAAGTATGAAAAATAACAAAGGAGAATACTTCCTAAATTATGCAAAAGAGAGTGGTGATTCTTGTTCACTGAACTTCTCCTCATCGATATCAATCTACCTATGAAGTTTCATGTTGATACCTATTATAGTTTTTGTGTTATTCTCCGGGCAAAATGTAAGTATGAAAAATAATAACGGGCAATAACTCCTGAATTATGCAAAAGAGAGTGATGGTTCTTGGGCACTGCACTTCTCCTCATCGAAATCATTTCATGTTGATATATATTACAGCAGGGTTGTCACGGGCCAGGGAAAAGTCAGGGAAATTGATATTTTTTCATGGTCAGGGAATTGTCAGTGGAACTGTGAAGGGAAATTTGAAAATATAGGCAAATGACAGGGAATTGTCAGGGAATTTTGAAAACATGAGAATGAAGGTCATATATATTTTTAAAAAAATCATAAATTATTACAGAAATTATGACAAAAAAAACTAAATTTCGCGATGTATTGTGTATGGGAAATTTGAAATTATGTCAGGGAATTTTGTTTCCTGTGGTTTGTGGCAACCCTGTACTGTTTTTGTAGTGTGCTCCGGACAAAGTTCGAACGGACGTTGTTACGGATTGAGTGTATATGGCTATTCTTTTGTTCGAAATAGCCACATAAACTGAAAATAAGTCGCATAAAACCGTTGAGAACAATATATTTTGTTCTCATATAATTATTTAGTCACATAAACAGGAATTGTTAGTGTGGGCGGACGGACAAAGCGGCGACTATATACCCCCAACACCGTTGTTGGGGAGCATAAAAAGACGAGGCCTCCTACAAGCGCAGTCTGATCTGGGTCTACTCTGTTTGCAAAGGTCTAGAAAAGTGTATTAATGGAGTAAAGGGTTAATATTCATGATATTATTTCTTTCATGAATATCCATGGAGTAAAGTGTTAACTCTACAGATTTTCATAGAAAACTGGCTGAGGTAGTGGCCTTGCCTTGTTATGTGTATGTCTCTGCTTAGTGCCACATATGGCCTTTTAGAACATTTTCATACTTTGCTCCAAATTTGTTGCAAATAGGTGTGTAATAGTAAGCTTAATATATGTACGAGATTTTGCAATGCAAAAGATACTGTTATTTTCAAAGTTTTAGTAATTATTGATCCTTCAATAGTTAATTAAACATCTACTATCAGCCATACTAAATAGTCAAATCTATTCTCAAACATGTTTAAAATGACATTTGTTTAGGTCTAAACGGATAGACCAACTGCCCAACATGTAAACAAAGAATATTATAGGTAATTACTTTAACCCTTTCCCTGTTCTGTGTTTATTACAAATTCCAATACCTACTGAATATTCATGGACAAATTAGTTATAATGAAATATGGAAGGTGGAACATTGTAGCCATTTTAGAAGGTATAAAAACAGATATATCAAATTCCATTAGTAAACAGAACAAACCCTGATCAGACGGCTCCTCTAGGAGTCGTCTGATCTGGGTCTACTCTGTTTGCAGATGCGTGAAAACACGTTTATATGAGGGAAAGAATTAATCAGACAAAGAGTGTTAGACCGGTCAAAGAAAGAAATGGATACAAACGGGACTGGACTTCTGGGGACTTAACCCTTCGCTTGCTATTCACGTCAATATACCTACCTGTAAATAGTGAAGACCCAGATGAGACAGCTCCTGCAGGAGCTGTCTCATCAGGGTCTGCACTATTTACAAGTTGATTGTGCAACCAGTGCACTCCACAGTAGTGATTGCACAGCGAAATACTTGTACACAGTGAAGATATATGTAATTATACAACAGGGCATGGGTAAAGAAGGAGAAATGTATTTTAAAATTCAGCAAGCGAAGGGTTAAGTTATATACACTTTAGTTACCACTGGCTTCCACTCGCTGGTCTCTATCGCTATTAGAGCGAAATTAGTTCGATGCTTGACCTTTAGACAAAATGTCTACAAAAAATATATCGAACCTCGGCGTGAAGTACACATAGTTGAAACGAGAGATGTGTCAAGAGTTATTATTTTTCACAATTCTTAAAACAAGTTTACGTTTCACAGATTTTTTAACGCGAAGTATTCAAAAGTCTCCCGGTCATTGATTGCAAGGTGTGTTTTAGAGCAGTGCATTGAGATGCTAATGCATTTGCAAATTATTTTATTTTATTTGTGTTTGGAAAATACATGTAATGCATTTAGATGGTAAGTTTGCAGTTTCGAGCACAGAGCATTCTAATTGCTTATTATCTATCGAAATTGCTATTCCGGTCTTTCATTCATTTCTTAAATTCACTGTATTGAAAAGCTTTCAATAAGTTCAAATATGTTTTCATTAAGTTGGTTTAAGTACATTTCATTGTTTGATAAGGTGTCCTATTTATTATACATGTACAACTGTAGTAGTCTAGTTATTCCAACAGTAATATGCTGAGTAACTGTGTGATCAACCCATTACCTCATAGGCTATTTTTAGATCCAACCTCTTTGAATGAATCTACCGAAAAGGAGCATTATCCAGAGAAAAGGAAAATTTTAGAATGTTGTAGTTTGAAACCATTGTGATAAATAGCGCATTTGCTCCTATAGGAGCAAATGCTCTATTTATCACAATGGTTTCACAAAGTGACTTTTACAGAGTCGTCAAAAGTCGTCAATATCAGGGAATGGGTTAAGATAATGACTATCAGTGTATATTTTCTTTTAAAAACCTTTCACATGTCTAAACTTTCATTTATATTTAAACTGTTTCAATAGTAGACACATAGCTTTATTGAAAGGGTTAGTGCAGTTCATAAACACATACTCTAGTCATTTTTGTTTCACAATAAATTTAAACAAAACTAGTATGGTTGTTCTTTTTACTGGAGCCCTTTTGGTGTTTACATCAATGCTTTTCTTGATACAAGAACAAAGAGCGACCACCCTGTCGGAAAGTTTAGAGCCAAAAAAAGGGTTGACGATAGAACAACAGAATTGGATGTAAACTTTTCAATGTATGAATGAAGAATAGCAATAGCAAGGTAGATAATATTGTCTAGACTATAACATGTTGGTCCTCATTTTGGTCAAGTTAAAATATTGAAACAGTCATTTTTAACCCTGCCTTTCACGTCTTTGCAAACAGAGTACACCCTGTCCAGACGGCTCCAATGGGGCCCGTCCTGTCAGGGTCTGTTCTATTTGCGTATGGCATGATGCAGATCTGATTCTACTCTACCTTAAAATTCCACATGATATAAAACAGCTGATAAATAGTCATGCAATTATTTCTTACATGATCAGGTAATAATCCCGTTCTAAAGCAAAATCTTGCTACTTTATTTCAAGTTATATCTATATTTTACTAACCCCATTGGACCCCATTGGAAATACGCTTTTAGCTTAATGGGTTATCCATAGGCCATAAGCATTTAGTATTTAGCACATGCACACTATTAAATTGTTAAAGGTATGCATGCATAAGCTGGCCATCAATAATATATATAGTACTCTTAAATTCTTAGTCTTATTTATAATTCTTCATTACTGTGATATTTTATGATTTGTGATTTTCATGTGTGTGTATATATGCTGATTGACCTTAACCCTTTCCCTCATAAAAACGTGTTTTCATGCATTTGCAAACAGAGCAGACCCCGATCAGACGGCTCCTAGAGGAGCCGTCTGATCAGGGTCTACTCTGTTTGGTAATAGAATTTCAAAGATCTGTGTCTTTACTTTCTAAAATGGCTACAATGCTCCACCTTACATATTTTATTATAACCTTTTTGTCCATGAATATTCAGTAGATATTGAAATTTGTAATAAACACAGAACAGGGAAAGGGTTAAATGTCAATAAAAAACAATATGTAACCATTTACTTCATAACCAATCACCGCCTTTTAACGTCTCTTTAGAGTAAACATATATCCTGTACGAGCCATACGGGTTAAGGGTCTACTCTTTTTTCAGATTTGTTTATCTGCTGCCATGACAACAAATGTCTTTATTTTCCATTTTAATAAAGTAATTAAACCAATTTACAAATGTATATTTATAATGAGCGGAGGCTTACATGGATATTAATCAGATAGAGGGTAAAATGGTGTTAGCAGCAGACCAGAACCAGACCAGCGACTACGTTATATATGAGGTACATGTATTCTACAAGGATCTATGCGGTATGGCATTTCTCTGCATCCTCAGAACGCCGGTATACCATCCAATTATGTAATTGTGTATTTGAGGGGATGACTTGCAGGGTATGTTCCATTTGCAAAAAGCCTGAACTCTGCCATAGATCAGAAAAAAGTATGTCATAGCCCTGATACAACACACCCGATTTGATCATTTTTAGTTTGTCTGTTTCGAAGAAACGTCGAGGTATTGTGATCACTGGGTCAAGGACGTTGTCGTCGTTGTCGGCGAACAAAAACGTTAATGTTCATTACTCGAAAAGTATAAGACATATCAACGTGAAACTTCATAGGTTGGTAGATCTCATTGAGGAGAAGGCTCATACACAAGACCTATAACTCTTGAGTTCAAATGTTTTGAGTTATTGCCCTGTTTTAAAAAAAAATACATTTTGAAACCATTGTAATAAATAGAGCATTTGCTCCTATAGGAGCAAATGCTCTATTTATCACAATGGTTTTAAACTACACAATTCTAAAAAAATACTTTTCTCTAGTAAATGCTCCTTTTGGGTAGATTCATTCAAAGAAATTAGGTCTAAAAATAGCCTATGAGGTAATGGGTTAACATACTCTACGTCCAGATATACTACTACTGTCTAGGATGACGAAACATATTGTACTTTTGGAGCTGACGGTACAATGGGAGGAGAGAATGGAAGAAACACATAAGAGGAAACAAGAGAGTCGTCACGGGTGACAAATGCCCCCAAAGTGAAAGTTCTGACACTGCAAGTATTTGAACAGCATGGCCTACCCATGTACAAATGTATTTAGAGCTCTTTATAATGTCTGATTCATGCTAATGTAGTAGCAAAGGTCAAGGTCACAGTGATCTGGAAATGGTACGCGACACTCCGCCATTCCAAGATAAACTCGCACACCAAATTTGGAATCCGTAGCTGGTAAGGTATAGGAGATATGCTCCTGACAAGCTTTTCGTAAAATCAAGGTCAAAGGTCAAGGTCAAGGTCACAGTGACATGAAAATGGTATGTGACACTCCGCCATCTCAAGGTGATCTCACACACCAAATTTGGAATCCGTATCTGGTAAGGTATAGGAGATATGCTCGGGACAAGCTTTTTGTAAAATCGGTCAAAGGTCAAGGTCAAGGTCACAGCGAACTGAAAATGGTACACGACACTCCTCCATCCCAAGATGAACTCACACACTAAATTTGGAATCCTTAGCTGGTAAGGTATAGGAGACATACTCCGGACAAGCTTTTTGTAGCTGGTAAGGTATAAGCTTTTTTTAAAATCGAGGTCAAAGGTCAAGGTCAAGGTCACAGTGACCTGAAAATGGTACGCGACACTCCGCCATCCCAAGATCAACTCACACACCAACTTTGTAATCTGTAGCTGGTAAGGTTTAGGAGATATGCTCCGGACAAGCTTTTTGTAAAATCAAGGTCAAAGGTCAAGGTCAAAGTGACATGAAAATGGTATGCCACACTCCGCCATCCCAAGATGAACTCACACACCAAATTTGTTATCCGTAGCTGATGTGACAAAGGAAATATACTCCGGACAAAAGGTACACACACCCACACACACACCCACCCACACACACACACACACCCACGGTGCGATCACTATATGCCGCCAAAGCCTAGCTTTAGGGGCATAAAAAGCCAAATACCAACCGTTGTTGGACGAGTGCCGACAGCGAGGATGGAAGACATGGAACCTCCCTGTCGAAGTTGGCAGTCTGGGCTTTATTCATCACAATGGTTTCAAAACTATGGCTCCAGCAGGGGTCAAGTCTCTGGATCCATATCACATATTTTTATCTCGATGTAAATGAGATGTGGATACGGAAACATTTCTCCTGCCTCTGCACCATACAACCTATAAAGTGTTGCGGTGCTGTGAAACCCAGCTCAGTATATCAATCAATCAATCAAAACTTCGGAATTTCATTATTTTCTCTAGTAAATACTCCTTTTTGGTAGATTTATTTAAAGAGATTGGATCTAAAAATAACTTATGACGTAATGGGTTAAAAGAGCATTGCTATACAAATTAAATTCAGGAGGAATAAGGAGTGAAGGAACAATGAGGAATACTTGCAGAGCATCCATAACCTGTGGGTGGATTTATAGACAATATACAGTAAAGTACCTAGTTAATATAGTCTACTTTCAGTCCGAATGACCGCTCAGCCGACTGTACATTACTCCCCTGGTCATTGAGTCAATGGCCTACAATATTGAGCACTGCTAACATGTGGCGCAATCATGCAGCCGCAGTACCGGCGAGTGACCCTCACAGGTATCCATTTTAACCCTTGGGTGGAGAGGAGGTGCGGGTGGAAGACACGGAAAAGCGTCTCTGAAATTTCCGGGAGGGACCGGGATTTGAACCCCGGACCTCTAGACTGATAGTCAAGAAGCTCATTACCACTAGACCACCGCACACCACAAATAAGAATAAAATCTCAATTATTCTAAATCTTAGTATGAAAAATTTGGATACCTTTAGGCAGGTGACTGCTTAATGCATAGAGAAAGTCATGCAGAAAGCTCCTAGAGGAGCTTTCTTCATGACTTTCTCCATGCATTAAGCTGCCACCTGTCTTAAAAGATCAATAATGATACATATTTTAGTTTGAATAATCGAGATTTTACTGTACTCACAAACCAGTCAATTTATAAATGTATAATCACAAACCAGTTGATTTATAAATGTTTTATTTGTTGACTTTCATGGACATACATAAACAAACCCAGATAATAAAGTGAAAATTATACATTCGTAGAATACATACCAAAACAGAAACAGATACATACGTAAGATCATATACATGTATGTTTTAAATTCAATGAAGACCTTGATTATACATAAAACTTCTTAAATAACAATAATAAGTAACAAGATCACCGTATGCAGGGGCCAATGCTTGTCTGTTCGATTGAGTTCATAAAGGGGCATAACTTTGTAAAACGGAGGCTTACAGAGTTATGGTCCTTGAGTAGATTGTAGCACTCGTGACGGTGAACAAATGTGTGACGTTTCATAAGATTTGCTTAGATTAGCCAATGTTAAAGTTTTTGATAAGAGTTTTAAAAATTAGGTCAAAATTCAAATGTGAAGGTCACAAGTCACAAAAGGTAACATTGATGGAAAGGCCTTGCTTCAACAGATTCACATATGAAATATAACAGCCCTGTTGGTTACGGTTTCAAAATAACAGACATCTTAAATTTTTATTTCCTACGTCCATAAAGAGGCACAATTTTGTAAAAGAAGTCCTTACAGAGTTATGACCCTAGGCCAGAATGTAGCTCTTGTGACTGTGAACTAGTGTGTTTAGTTTCATAAAATTTGCATCAATAGTAAACAGATAATAGCCAACGTTTAAGTTTCCCGGACAATATCAATGACCACAACAACAACGCAGAAGCCGGACTTACGACAATAGCTCGTACTTCTTTCTTTGAAAAATCAAACGAGCTCACAAGACGAGTATTTCATTACAACACCAGATATAGGTGAATAGCAATTAGAAGGCAGAGCTTAACCCTTTCCCTCATATTGACGACTTTTGACGACTCTGTAAAAGTCACTTTGTGAAACCATTGTGATAAATAGAGCATTTGCTCCTATAGGAGCAAATGCTCTATTTATCACAATGGTTTCAAACTACAAAATTCTATTTTTTTCCTTTTTATCTAGTTACTGCTCCTTTTCGGTAGGTTTATTCAAAGAGGTTGTATCTAAAAATAGCAATTAGAAGGCAGAGCTTAAAACTAGTGAACATGAAAGGCAGTAACCAAATTGACTAAACAGGACTGTATAGAAGAACATTTTCTTCCTCCTTTTTTTTTTTTTTTTTTTTTTTTATAATTTGTCAATCCTGTTATTCAGCCTCTCATCTAGATCCAAAGTAAGCAATATTTTATTACTATAGTTATGCCATATCTATTACAAAACTTATGTCCTCAAATTTGAAATTAACACAATATACTATAGTCTTACTCTTAAACATGTAAATATATCAACACTATCCATATAAATATAGTCTTAACCCTTTCCCTATTCTATCTTTATTCCGGTTTTTCAATACCTACTGATTATTCATGGACAAAAAAAGTTACAGATGGAACATTGTACCCATTTTAGAAAGTAAAAAAACTATCAAATTCCATTAGCAAACAAAGCAGACCCTGATCACATGACTCCTGTAGAAGCTGTCTGATCTGGGTCTACTCTGTTTGCAAATGTTTGAAAACACTTTTATATGAAGGAAAGGGTTAAACATGTGCTTAACCCTTTCCTCCATAAATACGCCTTTCTACGCCTCTGTAAATGTCACTTTATGAAACCATTGTGATAAATAGAGCATTTGCTCCTATAGGAGCAAATGCTCTATTTATCACAATCAGGTTTCAAAACTACTCAATTCTAAACTTTTCCTTTTCTCTCGTAAAGGCTCCTTTTCGGCAGATTGATTTAAACAGGTTGTATCTAAAAATAGCTTATGGAGGAAAGTTTTTTTTACAACACTTCTTCCGATGGGTGACAAATGCTTACCTTGAAAAACACTTCTTTTCGGTAACAATAACATTGCGAGTGTGGATTGAACCACAGAGAGAAAATATTCAGAGTCAAGGGCCAATATTCACGGACATTTCGAATCTAAATTCTAAATCCCCCCCACCCTTATCAGTAATTTAAAACCCAAAACCCACAAGAGTTGTCAAAAATTAGCAGTTTGTTCATAATTAGGCATAACTACACAAAAGTTTTAACCCTTCACTCCATAAATATGTGTAGACCTAGATCAGATGGCTCCTATATGAGTCATCTGGTGACAGTCACCTCACTGTGCCTATGACAGTATAAAATCTATATTTCTATCCAGGCCAAACATCCTGTGTTCTTATTCCATTATAAAAAAATATATAATTAATATTCATGATTATTTCTTTCATTAATATATTTCTTTGCTCTGTTAACCCATTCCTCCATAAATATGCCTTTCTACGCCTCTGTAAGGCACTTTTTGAAACCACTGTGGTAAACAGAGCATTTGCTCCATAGGAGGAAATGCTCTATTTATCACAATGGTTTCAATACTACATAATTCTAAAATTTTCCTTTTCTCTAGTAAATGCTCCTTTTTTGTTGATATATTCAAAGAGGTTGGATCTAAAAATAGCCAATGAGGTAATGGTTAAGTCTTTGCATACTAAGTGATTGTCTTGAAACATTGTCTTCAACTACAATTCTCAAAGCTGTTTTTTTCTCTACCACAAGTATCAACCAGTTTGAATCCTGATTAGATGCTGATGCGGCCACTTAATAAATAGCCACTGGCGTCGTTTAACCCTTTCCTCCATTAATACGCCTCTGTAAAGGTCTATTTATGAAACCATTGTGATAAATAGAGTATTTGCTCCTGTAGGAGCAAATGCTCTATTTATCACATTGGTTTCAAACTACAAAATTCTAAAATTTTCCTTTTCTCTAGTTAATGCTCCTTTTCGGTAGATTTATTCAAAATGGTTTGATCTAAAAATAGCCTATGGAGGAAAGGGTTAAAGCAGGTGGTAGCTTCATGCAGGACTAAAGTTATGCAGAAACTTTCATCCTGTATTAAGCTACCACCTGCCTCTTTGACCTAGAATTAGACCTGTTTTTGGTGGTCGCATTAGAGGGTTTTTACTGTATACAGTTAATTCAGTATGAAAGGCTTTTACTTGCTAAAGAACTTTGAAAGACAAACAGTAGAGGGGACCTCGAATATAGGTCTCCATTGTTTCAACTGGATCCAAACTGTTTGCATAAGTCTTAAACACATTCACTACTAGTAAGTGACAGGTTAACCCTTTACTCCATGAATATTTATACAAGAAATAATGACATCGTGCATATTAATCAGCTGAATTGCATATGAACAAGGCCATGTTTTTGCCACGGCAGAAACAGAAGAATCAGATCTATATTATGTTATAAGCAAACCTTGATCAGACGACTCCTACAAGAGCAATTTAATTTGGGTCAACTCTGTTTGCAAATGTGTTGAGAGGCGTATTTATGGAGTAAAGGGTTAACCCTTTCCTCCATAGGCTATTTTAAGACCCAACCTCTTTAAATAAATCTACCCAAAATTAGCATTTACTAGAGAAAACTAAATGTTTTAGAATTTTGTAGTTTGAAACCATTGTTTCAACATGTTACTTTTACAGAGGTGTAGATAGGCGTATTTATGGAGGAAAGGGTTAAATAATAGATCTATCTCCTGACTAGGTAACACAAATCATACTCAAAACTCAAACTTGGCCACTTTACAATCCATGTGACATCACAGAAGGGAATTTATATTACATATACATGTAGTAAATATAAAAAAAAAAAAAAATATGTTAAAATTCTAAATATTTGTATACAGTAACATATATGGATAAGATGAAAATGCACAACATCAAAGGTTCTTTTAACCCTTTCCTCCATAAATACGCCTTTCTACGCCTCTGTAAAAGTCACTTTTTGAAACCAATGTGATGAATAGAGCATTTGCTCCTTAAGAGCAAATGCTCTATTTATCGCAATGGTTTCAGAACTACAAAACTCTAAAACAAAATCCTTTTCTCTAGTTAATGCTCCTTTTTGATAGATTTATTCAAAGAGGCTCAATCTAAAA
Organism: Azorinus chamasolen; assembly: GCA_963576725.1. NCBI lineage: Eukaryota > Metazoa > Mollusca > Bivalvia > Cardiida > Solecurtidae > Azorinus > Azorinus chamasolen. Next base: position 101,635,858 of record OY755235.1, on the reverse strand, counting down.
ATAGCATGTATGAAGGAAAGAGTTAATTATACCACTTTCCCTTTCCAATATAAATGAATTTTCATGCCTTTGCAAACAGAGTAGACTCATGTAAGACGACTCCTGTAGGAGCCATCTAATCAGGATCGGACTCTATACAGTTTCTACATGAATATTCAACAGGAAAAGAATTAATAATTATTCACAAACTAATTGTCTTTCTAATCTTGTCACAGCTGATTTTTCTTTGATTTCTACTCTGACAGTTTGCAAAGGAATGACCAAGCATTTATATGAGGGAAAGATTTAAGCCACCTTTTTAATTAATTTAAATTTAATAAGTCGCCTTTTTAGTTAATTTCTATTTAATGTTCACGTGGGGCAGTGATTTGTGGTCTTGCAAGGTGACACTTACAGGTCACTTTCTACATTGTCTATCGATCTGTATCGCCTTCTGCTGACAGGTGACACAAATGTTCCAGGGCCTGCTCTGTTTATTTGTGGAATGATATACATGCACATGTAGTTCTGATCACCCAGTTTTGTCAAAGCTAAACATTCCCTTGAAAATTTCTCATTATGAAAATTAAATTAATGAATATTCATGAAGTGACCAATTCATGCATAAATATTCATGAGGGAAAGGGTTAACCCTTTCCCACATAGAAACGTGTTTTCACGCATTTGCAAACAGAGTAGACCCAGATCAGACGGCTCCTAGAGGAGCCGTCTGATCAGGGTCTGCTCTGTTTGCTTATGGACTTTGATAGATCTGTTTCTTTATTTTCTAAAATGGCTACAATGTTCTACCTTCCATATTTCATTATAATTATTTTGTCATGAATATTCAGTAGGTATTAAAATTTGAAATAAACATAGAACAGGGAAAGGGTTAATGCATAACAGAAGTAATGCAGAAACCTCCAAAAGGAATTATTTTCTGCATTACTTTTGACCTGCACTAAGCAACCATCTGCTTTTTATGACTCAAATTCACATCATTTAGTGGTAGCTTCAAACCAGAGTTAACCCTTTCCTTCATTTAAACACCTCTTCACACCTTTGCAAACAGAGTAGACCCAGATCAGACAGCTCCTATAGGAGCTGTCTGATCAGGGTCTGCTCTGTTTGCTTATAGTTAAATAGAATTAATTCTACAATTTCTGCCTGACCCAAACAAAATTTCCTGTACCATTAAAATAATTAATCCAATTAATATTCGAAATGCCATTATTTCTTACAAACATTGAACACGCAAATGATTGACCATACATGTACATAGTGGACACACGAGTTGATTTGTTCAAGGAATGAGATAAATGCCATCATAGCTATCAGGTATATCTGGAAGCCGTCTCGGCCAGCAGGTGACCACTCCTAGGTAACAGCACTGGTCTGATACAGTTCAATGGCAGGTAGTGTTTGTGAGTACATGTACTTGGAGTATTCAGTTGAACTTCTTTTTGGTTGCTGTAAATCTTTCCATATACTGCAATGACAAAACAAGATAAAACTACAGGTTTGTTTTTGTCACAAAAACAGATGTCTCCCCCTCCCATCCTCTTTCCAATACACAAGGGTATTCTTTCCAATATACAAGGGTACTGTCTTACTCCAAACTTATCAGGGTCTAATTAAGTCATCAGGGGCAATAATTCCAATATTATCAGGGGGAGACAATTAAAAAAACCGAGTACACAACAACACATGCTGGTCAACATTCCTGTGAAGTTTGGTGACTCTAGTACTAGTGGTTTCAGAGATACACACAACACAAAGTAAAGTTTCTCTTATTTTAAGTCATAAGGGGCAGTAACTCCAAAGTTATCAGGGGAGACAATTAAAAAAAAGCCAGATGCACAACAACTCATGCTGGTGAACATTCCTGTGAAGTTTGGTGACTCTAGCCCTAGTGGTTTTAAATATATGCATGACACAAATGGGGGAGACATAATAATGTCCATGCCAGCAGCAAAATTAGGAAAAAAAATCCACTTTGAAATTTCAGCCTTAATCCTTTCTCTGTTCAATATTCATGTTAAAAATAATGAAATCACAAATATTTATTAGCTGAATTTTTATAATGTTAACTTTTTCCATGGGAACGTTTTGCTTTGACGAAAACTGTAGAATATGGTCTATTTTATTTCATAAGCAAACAGAGCTGATCCTGATAAGACAGTTCCTACACAAGCTGGCTGTTCTGGATCAAACCAGTTTGCCAATGCATTAACCCTTTCCCTGTTCTATGTTTATTTCAAATGTCAATACCTAATGAATATTCATTAACAAAATAGTTATAAAGAAATATGCAAGGTGGACCATTGTAGACATTTTAGAAAGCAAAGAAACAGATCTATCAAATAATATAAGCAAACAGTGTAGACCCTGATCAGACGGCTCCTCTAGGAGCCGTCTGATCTGGATCTACTCTGTTTGCAAATGCGTAAAAACATGTTTATATGAGGGAAAGGGTTAAAATGAGTCTCCAACAGGTAAAGGGTTAAACAGGAAATAAATGCAGAAACTCTGTGGTTCGTTCTGATTTCTTTGTAACAGATTGGCAAGTATAGAATTGGTAAAACACAGTGTTTTACTAGGAGTATCTAGATTGTTACATTCTGAATGAAGCTGTCCTCTGAAATCTGTACAAGTACTGTTGCCAACAATAGTTTGGTACTGGGCAAGACTAAGTTGAGTGCTGGATTTGACTATATTGGGCACTGTATTAGACAAAGTTGAGTGCTGGACTATACTACATTGAGTGATGGACTAGACTAAGTTGAGTGCTGGACTAGACTATGTTGGGCACTGTATTAGACTAAGTTGAGTGCTGGAATAGACTACCTTGAGTGATGGACTAGACTAAGCATGTGTATGTGTGTTGGGGGGGGGGGGGGGGGGGGGGGGCGCTAGACATGTTGGGTGCTGGGCAAGACTATGTTGGTTGCTGGGCTAGACTATGTTGAATGCTAGGCTAGATTATGTTGGGTGCTGGGCTAGACTGTGTTGGGTGCTGGGGCTAGACTATGCTGAGTGCTGGACTAGACTATGTTGGGTGCTGGGCTAGACTATGTTGGGTGCTGGACTAGACTATGTTGGGTGTTGGGCAAGACTAGGTTGGGTGCTGTACTAGACTAAGTTGGGTCCTGGACTAGATTATGTTGGGTGCTGGGCTAGACTGGACATGATTTACTCCAACATGTCAAGGGGAAGAATTACTCAACTACCCACCATTAGCATGAACCATTATCTTCAATACAAATGGAGGAAGTATACATTTCAAGCCTACCTCATCATAGCCATCAATGTTGTTGAAGGCTTTCATGTCAAACACATTTCCCTCCACTGCCAGTAACGCTATCTGAGACTCCTTCATGATCCTCGGCGTCAGTGCAGAGATCTCCAGACAGTTCTCTTCCAGTCGTAACACCTTCAGCCGTGGCCAGCTCGCGATACTCTCAGGAAGCGTAGATATCTGCAATGGACACTCAGCAAGATAAAGTGTTGAATACATTATCGGTAAATGTAAAATAGACAGCACACACAGAAAGTAGAAAAGGTTTTCAGGAGTTACATAACCACTATCTCTCACAAAAATCAAATTTTGCCAAGAAGTTAGAATATTCTGAACAGCCAACAGTTTGTCAAATTAAACAATTTATGAGCCATAAGGCTGAAGTTTCTACGATGGTATGACTAGGTATCCAAACTGGTACCAAAAAGTATATATAATGTCCATTAACTGTATACTAGTAAGACATATAATGTCCATTAACTCGGGAGCAAATTTGGGAGACAACTGTATAAAAACTTTTAAAGTAAGAGAATAGAAAATATGAATTTTGTCAAAATCAACATTAAATAACCAAGAAGTGCTCGAGGCCATCTGGCAGTTCATCAAGACAGGTCAAGATAACACATGGCTTTTCATCGGATCTTTAGCAACCTTGTTGGATACATCATACTGGATAACAATCAGAGCAATTTTACCTAACATCCAACGATATAGAAGCAGTCTCACAGTGTCTGCTCATTTCATAATCAAATGATAAAGATCTGATTCTACAGTTTATGCCATGGAAAAAAACAACTTTGTTCATGATGCCATTGTAAGAAATCATGTAATTAATATTCATATTCATAATTTTCTTACATGAATATTCATCAGGTAATTTACCGTAAAGGGTTAAATTAACCCATTTCCCTCAAAGGCTGTTTTTAGATCCAACCTCTTAGAATAAATCTACCGAATTGGAACATTTACTAGAGAAAAGGAACATTTTAGAACTTTATACTTCTGAGACCATTGTGATAAATAGAGCATTTGCTCCTACGGAGCAAATGCTCTATTTATCACAATAGTTTCAAAAAGTGACTTTTACAGAGGCGTAGAAAGGCGTATTTATGGAGGAAAGTTTTAAATCATTTTCTGTATTAAACCTTCTTTGAAGTATGACTCAGAAAAGCTACCTGACTGAGTTACCCCGTAAGGTTACCTTGTTCTGGTTTAGGTTTAACCCATTACATCATGGGCTATTTTCAGATCCCACATCTTTGAATAAATCTAATGAAAAGCTGAATTTACTAGAGAAAAGGAAAATTTAGAATTGTCCAGTTTTGAGGAGCTAATGCTCTATTTATCATAAAGGTTTCAACAAGTAAAAAATGCGGAAACCGCATTAAAGCCGGATTTTTTAACTGAAATACCTTCACCCAAGCTATCTGCATACCAAATATAAATTGTCTAGCATATGTAGTTCAAAAGTTATAACAAAATTTTGATGGCAGCCAAGTTTTCAAAATTGTGACCTTGACCTGATTTCAGGTACCTTTATGTCATCTGTAAGGTCCTTACCAAAGCTACCTGAATACCAAAGGTGAATTGCTTAGCATTTGTGGATCAGAAGTTATAGCAAAATGTTAAAGTTTGTTAAAAACAGCCAAGTTTTCAAAATAGTGATCTTGACCATGACCCAATTTCATGTATCCTTGTATCAACTGAAAGGCCTTCACCAAAGCTATCTCCATACCATATATGAATTGTCTAGCATATGTGGTTCAGAAGTTAAGACAAAATGTTGAAGTTTTTCAATGATGGCTAACTTGTCAAAATAGCAACCTTGACCTTGATCTAAATTCAAATATCTTTATACCAACTTAAAGGCCTTTACCAAAGCCATCTATATACCAAAGATGAGTTGCCTAGCAATTGTAGTTCAGAAGTTATAGCAATGTTAAAGTTTGTTAAAAACGACAAAGTTTTCGAAATAGTCACATTGACCTGATTTCATGTATCCTTGGAAGGCCTTCAACCAAGCTATCTGCATACCAAATATGAATTGTCTAACTTAAGTTATTCAGAAGTTATAAGCAATGTTAAAGTTTTGTTAACGACGACCCGCCGTCGCCCGCCTGTCCACCCACCCGCCTGAACGTCTGCCTGCCCGGTTTTCGGCAAACTATAAGCGGAGATTTTTCTCTAAAAATCCAGCTAAAAGTGACTTTTACAGAGGCATCAAAAGGTGTCAATATGAGGGAATGGGTGAGAAAGGCTATTTTTGGAATAAAGGATTATAACTCTATTGTATGACAAGGTTCTGTAGTTTTGAGTACCTCAGTTACTCTGTGCACTTACTGGTTTTGGTTCAATATAATTATATAGTATGACAGGGCTCTGTAGTTGTGGCTGCCTCAGTTACCCTGTGAACTTATTGGATCTGATTCAATTTAACTCCCTTAGTAGCTCCCTTGTCTACGCTCGACATTAAAAGGGTAGTTCTAGGACTGGTCGGCCCGGTGTCAGGATAATGTGACTGGGTGGGGTGCCCTTGCCATGTGCCCGTGGCATTCCAGTGAGGTAGCACTATAACTTGTCTCAAGCGGGTGCCGTCTGCAAATACAGTAAAACCCCACTAATGCGACCACCAAAATGGGGCATAAATCACAGTGGCAAGGGCAGGTGGTTGCTTATAGGAGCTTTCTGCATAACTTTCGTCCTGCATTAAGCAACCACCTGCTTATGAAAACAGCCATGTTTGTTTAAGTGGTCGCATTAAGTGGTCGCATTAGCGGGGTTCTACTGTAACTGAAATACTGTTGGTCGGACGTAAAACCCAACTCACTCAATTTAACTCTATGGTATGTCAAGGCTCTGTAGTTGTGGGTGCCTCAGTTACCCTGTGTGGTTACCTGGTTCAGGTTTAACTCTATAGTATGACAAGGCTCTGTGCTGTGAGTACCTCAATTACAATGTACCCTGTCTGGTTGCCTGGTTCTGGTTCAGGTTTAACTCTATAGTATGACAAGGCTCTGTGCTGTGAGTACCTCAATTACAATGTACCCTGTGTGCTTACCTGGTTCAGGTTTAACTCTATAGTATGACAAGGCTTTGTGCTGTCAGTACATCGGTTACAATGTACCCTGTGTTCTTACCTGGTTCTGGTTCAGGTTTAGCTCTATAGTATGACAAGGCTCTGTAGTTGTGGGTACCTCAGTTACAATGTACCCTGTGTGCTTACCTGGTTCTGGTTCAGGTTTAGCTCTATAGTATGACAAGGGTCTGTAGTTGTGGGTACCTCAATTACAATGTACCCTGTGTGCTTACCTGGCTCAGGTTTAACTCTATAGTATGACAAGGGTCTGTGCTGTCAGTACATCGATTACAATGTACCCTGTGTGCTTACCTGGTTCTGGTTCAGGTTTAGCTCTATAGTATGACAAAGGTCTGTAGTTGTGGGTACCTCAATTACAATGTACCCTGTGTGCTTACCTGGTTCAGGTTTAGCTCTATAGTATGACAAGGCTGTGTGCTGTCAGTACATCGGTTACAATGTACCCTGTGTGCTTACCTGGTTCTGGTTCAGGTTTAGCTCTATAGTATGACACGGGTCTGTAGTTGTGGGTACCTCAGTCACCCTGTTTCTAGATAAGTCTACAGCATCTAAATGTTTTAGTCCACACAGTTCTAATGGAAACACTTTTAATCCATTTCCTGAGAGATTTATTGTCCGCAGATGAGATAGATTCTTAAAAGATGGCACAAGTCGTGCTAAAATATTGTTGTCTAAGGACAGGGTCTCCAGTTTCTTCAGATTTCCAATTTCATTTGGCAAGGAATCTGAAAGAAATGTTAATGTCTGGATTATGTAATATCATCAATTAACCCTTTCCTCCATATATACGCTTTTCTACGCCTCTGTAAAAGTCACCTGTTGAAACCATTGTGATAAATGGAGCATTTGCTCCTATAGGAGCAAATGCTCTATTTATCACAATGGTTTAAAACTACAAAATTCTAACACAATGGTTTCAAGAAGTGACTACTACAGAGGCGTAGAAAGGTGTATTTATGGAGGAAAGGGATAAGCACCTTTTCAGGCTTTTGGCTCTGTTTAATTATGATGTTATATAGATATGATTCATGTATTCTGCAAAGGTAAAACAAAACCTGTGTTCATGTACAGTTATAAATATTCAGCTAATGAATATTAACCTTTTACTCCATAAATACGCCTTTCTACGCCTCTGCAAACAGAGTAGACCCCGATAAGAGGTTCCTAGAGGAGCCGTCTGATCAGGATCTGCTCTGTTTGCTTGAGATATAATATAGATATAATTCTACTGCTTCTGCCAAGGCCAAAAGTTCCTGTGTCCAGGTACTATTAAAACAATTAATCTAATTAATATTCATGATATCATTATTCTTACATAAATATTCATGTAGTAACAGGTTAATTATGTCATTATTTCTCATATAAATATTGCCCCTTTCACTAATGAACATTTATTCCTGAATTGGTTTCTTCATGAAATTCAGAATACAGTAAAACCCCTCTAACCCGGAATTCTAGTAGAGAAGAATTTAGATACTTTCAGGCAGGTGGCTGCTTAGTACAGGGTGGAGGAGCTTTCTGCATGACTTTCACCCTGTATTAAGCTGCCACCTGTCACCAGGACCAATATTTATACTAGAATTAACGTCCGGTTTAGAGGGGTTTTACTGTACTCATTTATGTAACAAGGGAAGTTTTGGCTTGCACAAAATCTGTAGGATCTTATCTGTATTGTCATAAGCAAAACAGGGAGACCCTTATCAGACTGCTCCTACAGGAACTATCTGATCTGGGTCTACAATGTTTGCAAAGGTGTGAACAGGTGTCTATATGAGGGAAAGAGTTCATAATCCAGACTAAAGTGATTTAACCCTTTACTCCATGAATATTCATGCCAAAAGTAATGACATCATGCATACTAATTACCTGTATTTTTATAATAACATATTCACGAATATTTAACCAAGACTGGAAGTATCTTCTGTCATAAGCAAACAGAGCAGACCCTGATCAGATGGCAACTACAGGAGCCATCTGATCTTGGTCTACTCCGTTTGCAAATGCGCAGAAATGCGTATTTTTGGAGGAAAGGGTTAAATCAACATCATAAAAATGTTAATGTAAATATAAGGTACAAAGCACAACCATGACAAGTCTTAATTCTAGCACTAGATAAAATGTAAAAAATATGAACATATTGAAAAGACATACAGAGAGCTCCAGATAAGATGCATAAAATTGAACATTTTTAAGAATAGATCCTTTATTTGTCCACCAAACCCTATACTGTGACTACTCTTTAGAACTGTCTCAAGGAGACAATTCTAAAGAGTGGTCACAGTATAGGGTTTGGTGGAGAAATGACGATTTTAGTATTTGCGTATGCGCCTGTATCTGTAGTTTTGCATATCCACGTACCATATTTTTTCAATAACTTTCATAATATAAATTCACCAACCTATTCTGTTGTTGCTCAGATTTATGGTTTTGAGCTGTAGGAATGACCCAATGTATGTTGGAATTGCTGGAATTTTGTTGTCTGATAAATCTAGCGTCCTCAAATTTTTCGACAGCCTCTGTAAATTCTCTGGAAACTGAAAATGGAGGAAACCCAACTCATCATTTATTCCTCTGCTTCAAGCATTTTATATATCCTGAGTAATATTAATAACTCTCGATAATATCTGCTGGGTAATCTAGCTTTTATACTGATGTACAAACGTATATGACTAGTCTTGGGTTTGATCCTCCTACAGAAGTAACAGATTGACTAGTCGTTGCTTTGATCTTCCTACGGATTATTTCTCTAAGGGAAACCCAAACTGAAGCCTGGCTGACAATGTTCCAAAACCATTGCTTATTGTTCTCAATGCCATAAAAATTCTGAAATAGTTTTAACCCTTTCCCTCATATAAACGTGTTTTCACGCATTTGCAAACAGAGTAGACCCAGAGGAGCCGTCTGATCAGGGTCTACTCTGTTTGCTAACTGAATTTGATAAAAAAAAATTCTTTACTTTCTAAGATGGCTACAATGTTCCACCTTCCATATTTCATTGTAACTATTTTGCCCATGAATATTCAGTAGGTGTTAAAATTTGAAATAAACACAGAACAGGGAAAGGTTAACCCTTCAGTATATCCCATGAATATTCATGTAAGAAGTAACGGCATTATGTTAAATGTTATAATAGCACATGGGCACAGGAATGTTTGGCCATGGCAGAAACTGTACATGTAGACTCATATCTATATTATATCATAAGCAAACGGAGCAGACTTAGAGTAGATGGCTCCTTCGGGTGGTTTACTGAGATTTCGCCTATAGATTATTTCGTCTAGAAAGAGATATATATTGTAAACCCATTGGAGATTTCGTCTAAAAGGCAGTGGTAGTGCAGATTTAACCCTTTCTCTCATACAAACACTTTTTAATTAGAGTAGACCCAGATCAGACGGCTCCTTTCTGTTTGCTTATGATATTTTTTCAGTTTAAACCACATATGCCAATAATGCCATTATAAAAATTCAGCAGCTAGTAAATATTCATGATGTCATTATTTCTTGCATACATATTGAGGTTAGCTGGATGTGTTTGGCAAACAATTAATGAAGCTCTTTAACTCAAAACAGATAGTAACCTCATCAGTTATGTTGTTGATAGATGATGATTGAATAATGTTGCCATTTTGTTTAGCGTTTGATTAAATTTACATTTATTAAGAGGAAGTACCTACAATGAACGCTTATTTTCAATTAATATTTTTTTATATCATAAATCTTGGTATTTATTATTATCAATCATTATAATGAAGATTGTCAATTTTGAACTTATATTGAAAAATGCCCCTGTGATATAAAATAAACCATTTTCATAGATACTTATTATTTTTGTTCTACAACAAAATATGATCGACCTTGGTCGAACAGTTAACAGAACTAAAACCCCATCTGAATAAATACTAAAACATTGCCGAATAACAAATTAAACACATGAGAGTTGTGTCTTCTCGGTGAATATTTGATCGGTTTTCTTGCGATATACTTCTTTTCAGCATATAAACAATGATTAATGTTATTGTTAGCCTCAACTTAGGCATTGGTATAACATGTTGCAAGTTGAGACTATCACTTTAAAGATACACATGTACATTTCTTTTTTTATTGATAAATCTTAGTCAATACTATCTGGAACAACACCACAAAACAAGTTAATCTTGTTACAAACATTCTGTTGACCAGGTTTCATTGTATATGTTTTCATAGTTGTCACACTGTGCAGGTTTATCATCACTTGTACGGACTTGCTGTAACCGGGTGCTCTTATAAAGAAACATACCTGCTCAGGCCCGGGATAGAACCCGGGTCGCCAGGTTTGCAGTCATGCACTCTACCACGTCACCCTAAAAGTGTGCTTGTAAAGCTAAGCAGTACAAGTGATGATATACCTACACATTGTGACATACTCCCTCAGCAAGTTGGACAAGTGGACAAATTCCTATGGGTATGAGAACGATTGGGAATCGAACTTGGAGCTCATACGGTCATAGCCCCACGTTGTACGCCAAATGTAACCAGGTGTTCTTATAAAGAAACATAACCACTCAGACCCGGGATCAAACCTCGGTCGCCAGGTTCGCAGTCTAGCATGTAGCCATAAAAGTGCGCTTGTACAGCATGGCCGTACAAGTGATGATAAACCTACACACTGTAAACATAGTACATTGCCATTGTACGTCATATCTGCTTAACGTGTATTCACCGTACATTCCATCGTATGCCTGATGAATGAATGAGTCTGGTTTGGTGAGCGATTGTTCACTTTGCATGGGCACCTAATTATAGAACCTTCCTATCCACCCTTCTTCCCGCTTAAACAGGCTTCGTCACTAAATAATCTTACTAACCCCGGTAACCTGGCACTCTTCATCTTCTCGTCAAGATGTAAGCACCTTAAGTAGAAATATCATAGAAATGCTGCTCACAGCTACTATTTTACTATTTGTATAATTATAAGTTCATTTAGCATGCCATAGCCAGGTAAGTTATTTGTATTTATCTAGAAAAATATTTTAATTCCATTGTATATATCATTTGGCATATTTAGACGCGAGTAACTGAAATATTGAAACGCTGAATTGTTTGAAACCTTTAATCTGTTACCTTTGTCTGTGATATTTATAAGTGTTCATCTTGTTTCAGGCTGTTTGTTCTGCATAATATAAAAATTTATTGGAACCGGAAAATGTTTCTTTTTGTGCGTTAAACCCCTGGTTACAATTCTTTAGTTTTAGTTTGTCATGTATTATCTGTACATATGTGTGAAATACAATCGCTATATTACTTTAAGGTGAAATTACCAATGGGTTTACTATATAACTGAGTAAACTCATGAATACAGGTCTTTGGCCTAGTATAGGGGGAATCTCCAGCATCCCTACAGGAGATCGATCTGGTCTATACTGTCTGCAAAGGCATACATTTGGAGTAAAGAATTATGGGTTTAACTAATGGTGAACATGCTTTAAAAGGTATTAACTGTGTACAGCAGAAACCCTCTAAACCGGGTTTTTATTTCTCATCGAAGAGTACGAGCTGATGCTATACAAACATTCAAAATTGTGAAAGGGATAGATGATCGGTCTTTTGAGAAGTTTTTCCGATATGCAGCATCTACAAGAGGAGACAACCTGAAGTTGGAAAAGCCACTCAGCAGATCAACTTTCTGTCAAAACCAGTTTTCAAGACGGGTGATTGATTCTTGGAACAAACTACCTCAATATGTGGTTGACTCGAAAGATGTAGAGACCTTTAAGATACGCTTTGATCGTCACTGGCAGGGGAACACTTATAGCTATTAGTAACAAGAGTGATAGTTATCATAGGATAACAGAATAATTATCATAGACTAAACAAAACCTATCAGTTATCATCACTGAAATAAGTTGTTGAAGAACTGCAGAAATCCTGTGCTGAAGTTGTGATACATGAGGGGGGGGGGGGGCTTAAAACGGATTACATCCTTACCGAAGAGCCCAAGACCATTCTACAGGTATTCTACAGGTATTACGGAACAATTTTTATAAGTTTTTTAGGCAGATTGTTGCTCAATCAGTCAATGCAGGTTGACACCCATGCAGAAAGCTCCCATGAGCTTTCTCTATGACTTACACCCTGCAAAAAGCTGCTACCTCTCTGAAATACTGGGATTTACACTAATTTTAACGTCCGGTTTAGAGGGGTTAACTGAATGAACATTTGTTAAATATAATAAAAGTGAGTTCCTGCGATAAACGCAAATATATTTGGTAAACAACACCCAACAGCACCTCTTTCAGCCCAAGTTTGCACAGTTGGCATGTCCCAGTTTTCTCTGCAGTTTCCATGTGCTGTTTAATATTTGAATTCCCCATATCTATGCCGTCTCTTTAAGACTGCAGACGCAGTCTTTTGCAGCTAAAACAATTATTTTGTTTTTGTTTATTGGATCGTTAAATGTCTTGAACCGGAAATAATAAAACGGTGTTACAATACATTGCCACTCTTCAATCTGCTGATGAGGTTGGCTCTTCCAATTCGGAATATGGCAGATGCAATACAGCTTTCAAAACCAAAAAAGAATGTGTTATTAACGGGTGTACCAGGTAGCGATTGCAAAACGACTAACCCCGTCATCTGAATTTACTGTCAATGCTAAATATAATAGATAAATTGTCTAGAGCAGCCTAACGGTGTCGGCTCGTTTCGGACCCAAGTCGTTTCGGGACTAGTTGTTTCGGCCCAATTATAAAACATTTAGCCAGAAATTGGTCTAAGTGTTTGCTATCAGTGATGTAAATATGCTGTAATTCGGTGATTTACGATTAAAGAAATGACCAATTAACTAAATCCCATGAAAGCAATAGTACAAATTGCTGTAGGGATTATCAGTTGTGTTACAGCGAGGCTGTTAGTGTACCTGACTGATTGAGCAACAAAGACCTATCTATCTATCTATCTATCTCTGTATACTGGCAACCCCTCTTTCGAGTGTTACACCTATGTGTTATCATAGGTCTTTGGGTACACAGGTGCCAGGCGCGTGACAGTTTTTAATACTACTAACAAACATCTTCAAATGCATTTAAAAATAATACTTTGACAGAAAAAAAAGTTTTGAATATTTATTTTTCGTATAGTATAATGCTGTGTAAAGCTTTGTGTGTAACTAAATGGTCCAAAATGGCAGAAAAATTGCACCAACTACATTTAACGTCTTGTTACGGCATCAATTTCGGCGAGATTTTAATCAAATATGATTCATAACACGCAGAAATGTCTAGACTTTGAAATACACGTGATTGATGCAGATAAATTACTGTACTGAGACGATAAACTCTAACTTAGATTTAGTTGACCGAGTCGCTAGCGACACATACATGTACATTTTCACGACTAAAGATATCAAAAGTCGCACCGAATCTCATAATATGGTCCATGTTCCGCTCTCCTTCAATAAATCTAACATAAAGTTTAAACTTACTGTCGATGTCAACCACAAAGTTACTTCTGTTTCTATGACCCTAGAGAAATTTCCGGAGCGACTCGCGGCTGTCAACACATGTGCATGTATACATGTGTCGGTAGTGACTCGGTCAACTAAAGCTGAATTGGAGTTTATCGTCTCAGTACAGTATCTATTGGGCCAATGATCGGAATAAATGATGTGTATTTCAAAGACTGGACATTTCTGCGTGTAATGAACCTTATTTGATTAAAATTGAGCCGAAATTGACGTCATAACAAGACGTAGAATGTAGTTTGTGCAATTTTCTGCCATATAGTTACACACCTTTACATAGTATTTGATACTACATGAAAGAAATCTGTCACATGCCTGGCATCTGTGTTTAGGTATATAAGCTCTATAAACTCTCCTTGCTGAGGGAGCTAGCCCTTTGGCGATGTGGTTTAAGTGCTTGGAAATGTTGCAAAGTTATAAGCAACAGTCTGTCCGGCTACTAGCTGGATGGGTGACCGCCAGGTATTGCTGATGGTACACGTTACAATTAATGGCAGCGATGGGATGAAGACAATTGCTGGACTGGAATTGTCTTACCCACAGTTATTTCCCAGGCCAAATCTCAGGTAGAGATTTCTCGGAGGGGGAAGTAATGTAACAGCAAGGCTTATAAGTATATAAGCCCTATAAACTCCCCTTGCCGGGGGAGCTAGCCCTTTGGCGACATGGTTTAAATGCTTGGAAATGTTGCAAAGTTAAGCAACAGTCTGTGCGGCTACTGGCTGGATGGGTGACTACCAGGTATTGCCGATGGTGCATGTCACAGTTGTTTGTAAAGTGTAATGTGAGACATTCCATTACATAAACTGTTGATTATGCTCATTTGCTAATTAGAAAAGACGATTTTAATAACAATTAGAATATTTTGCGCTGAGTTCACTCTATTAAGTATTTTGTAGAAACTATTACAGATCCCTGACTAACACAATCAGTATATAATTACAGTTTTAAACTATGATCAATATTTGAATCGTTTTTAATAAATATTAACCCTTTCTCAGGGAGGAAAATACTGTAACAGTGAGGCTGTTAGGTACATGTATATAAGCACTATAAACTTTGCCAGGAAACTTGCTCTCTTGCGATATGGTTAAGTGCTTGGAAATGTTGCACGACGTTAAGCAAAGGATTTTGCACAGTTACTGACTGGATAGGTGACCTCTCGGGATTGCTGAGGGTCAAAAGTCTTTTCAAGGTTAAGGTCATACTTGGATGTCAAAGGTCAAATTGGATATTATTTTGATGCCACCATTAATGTGTGGGCATAGTGTTTCACAAACTCATCTTGTTTATTAATAATTTAGAAATTTATTTCAGGTGTTGGCAAGACCACATTGATTCGTAAGGTTTGTGATAAGCTTGAGGAGTTGAACTTTGGGGTGCAGGGATTTTACACAGAAGAGCTGCGAGAGGATGGACAGAGAGTTGGATTTGACGTAGTTGACTTAGATGGTAACAGGGGACCTCTGGCTAGAGTAGTGGACAGGTAATCAGTGGGTGGCATCATTGTAACACTGTATAGATAGATCTACTAGATCGCCTGTGGGTCAGATCAGTCAAGGACGTCGCAAACAGTGACAATTTTTGATTGGACTGCGTGAGCAGGGCCTATATTGTTTGCTTCTCATAAGACTTAACCCATTCCCTCATATTGACGCCTTTTGACGCCTCTGTGAAACCATAGGAGCAAATGCTCTATTTATCACAATGGTTTCTTAACTACAAAATTCTAAAATTTGCCTTTTCTCTAGTAAATGCTCCTTTTTGGTAGATTTATTCAAAGAGGTTTGATCTAAAAATAGTCTATGGAGGAAAGGGTTAACCATGAATATTTATGTATCAGAAATAATGACATTGTGAATATTAATTTTGTGAACAAGGGAATTTTTACTAATGCAGAAACTGTTGAAATAGATCAATGTTATTTCATAAGCAAACAGAGCAAACCCTGATCTAATTGCAAAGGTGCCATAAGGCAACTCTATGGAGTGAATTTTTAACAGTTTTTTTGTGCAATACCAGCTGTAAACTGTATATTCTGATTAACCTTTGACCTGATAAATATTCATACAACAATGTATGACTAGAAATCTGAATATTCATTAACTGAGTTTTTATAATTTCCTATGAGCAAAAACAATTTGTTTTTGCTATTTCAGAGTCAGATCTTTATAATCGGATCCCATAAGCAAACAGAGCAGACCCTGATCAGATCCTGATCCTACAGGAGCCATCTGATATTGGTCTGCTCTGTTTGTAAAAGAGTAAAAAGGAATATTGATGTGGTAAATTTTATCAAAATTTATTATCAAGATATGGTATGGTTTAATAAGAGTTATTTCCCTTGAATCAATTACCGATTACCATACTTTATTATCTTTGTCAACCAGTTACTTCACTGATGCAACACTAGATTCAGTCATATCGATAAAACTATGACAGTTTAGAGAATGCTTTAACCATTCACTCCATAAATATGTATTTCTACTCCATGGCAAACAGAGTAGACCCAGATCAGACGGCTCCTAAAGGATCTGCTCTGTTTGCTTCTGACATGATATAGATATGATTTTAGTTTCTGCCATGACCAAATATTCCTGTGTTCATGTGCCATAATAAAAATTAATCTTAATTACTATTCGTGATGTCATTTACATTATTCCTTACATGAGTATTGACTATTCTTGGAGTAAAGGGTTAACCCTTTAAAAACCAAACCAAACCAATCCCCTTACTCCTTGAATATTTATGTAAGAAAATACGTGCAATTTCAATTATATTATTCTTTATAATGGCATATGAACACATGAAGTTTCAACCATGTCAGAAATTGTAGAATCAGGGTCCATGCTTATAAAACTTTTAGTTGAGTCTGAGTACGTTCTCAAGCTTTTGATTGGTCAGATTTGAGCCTCTGGCTCAAATCTGACCAATCAAAAGCTTGAGAACTCAAATCTGACCAATCAAAAGCTTGAGAACGAAACTCAGACTCAACTAAAAGCTTTATTATTCCACAAGTAAACAGAGCAGACCTGATCAGACAGCTTATAAGGGAGTCATTTTCTACTCTGTTTGCAAAGGTATTAAGAAAGTGTATTTGATTTGCCACGAATGAGCTGTCTGATCTTGGTCTTCTCTGTTTGCAAAGGCATTAACCCTTACCTTCATATATGCCTTTTCACGCATTTGCAAACAGAGTAGACCCAGATCAGACGACTCCCGACTCCTATAGGATCCATCTGATCAGGGTTTGCTCTGTTTTCTGTTTAAATTTCTTACATGGCTACAATGTTTCACCTTCCATATTTCATTATAACTATTTTGCCTATGATTATTGTGTAGTTATTGAAATTTGGACTAAATATAGAACAGGGAAGGTTAAAAGGAGTTTCTTTGAGGGAAAGGATTAATATTTATTTTATGGTTTTTGAGGTTCTATGACACATTTGGCGGAGATTTGGTGATAATGTTAACCCTTCGCTTGCTATTCACGTCAATATACCTACCTGTAAATAGTGAAGACTCAGATGAGACAGCTCCTGCAGGAGCTGTCTCATCAGGGTCTGCACTATTTACAAGTTGATTGTGCAACCAGTGCACTCCACAGCAGTGAAATACACAGCGAAATACTTGTACACAGTGAAGATATATGTAAATATACAACAGGGCATGGGTAAAGAAGGAGAAATGTATTTTAAAATTCAGCAAGCGAAGGGTTAAAGCTTTGTCTAACATCATCATGCAAATGACATGTGTTTCAAATCATTTCAGAGATAATCCATCTCAGGGCCGGAGCTACATGGTTGGACGGTATAATGTCAGACTGCAGTCATTTGAGGGTGTAGCTATACCAGCTCTTGCAATTAAAGTAATTCACAACAAAGACTATTACCCATTCCTTCATATTGACACCTTTTGACCCCACTGTAAAAGTTTAAAGTCACTTTTTGAAACCATTGTGATAAATAAAGCATTAATTTTGCTCTAATTATCACAATTGTTTCAAAATTACTCAATTTAAAATGTTTCTTTTTTGCTAATAAGCGCTCCTGTACCTTTACAGTAGATTTATAAATATAGGTTGGTTCTAAAAACAGGCTATGTGGAAATGAGATAATCTCATGTTTCGAAGTGTCCTTTTGTTTTGCTGTTTGGCATCTACCCTTATTATTTGGACACCCATGAAAAGGAGCATTACATGTAACTAGAGAAAAGGATTTTTTTTTTAGAATTTTGTAGTTTGAAACCATTGTGATAAATAGAGCATTTGCTCCTACAGGAGCAAAAAAGTTACTATTACAGAGGGTAGAAAGTCGTATATGGAGGAAAGCATTAAGCAACATTATGTTAACTTTAAATTTGACTGACATAGCAGTAAATAGTTCACATCCTGATCAAAGAACTCTATTTTATCTGGATCTGCACTGTTTGCCTAAGTTTGTCCAGATACTTAAAGTAATTAGGGTAATTCACTGTTTAACCCTTTCCTTCATATACATATGCTCTCATGCATATATGCAAGAAGAGTAGACTCAGATCAGATGGCTCCTATAGGAGCCATCTGATCAGGGTCTGCTCTGTTTGCTTATGGAATTTGATAATTCTTTACTTTCTAAAATGGCTACAATGTTCCACCTTCCATATGTTATTATAACTGTTTTTTCCATGAATATTCATTAGGTATTGAAATTTGGAATAAATATAGAACAGGGAAAGGGTTAAAACCTCAAAAACAAGTTTATATAATTTCGGGCTTGAAATTTATTTGTGAAATATTCAATGTTTTACAAAACTGTCTATAAATTGAGAATTACTGCTTTAGTTAAGATCATGAATATTAATTAGAGTATTTTTTTATAATGGCATATGAACACAGGACATTTCGGCTTAGGTAGACACTATAGAATCAGATATATAATAAACAAACAGAACAGACTCTGACCGGATAGCTCCTATATCTATAAACAAACAGAACAGACTCTGACCTGATAGCTCCTATATCTATAAATAAACAGAACAGACTCTGACTGGATATATCCTATATCTATAAACAAACAGAACAGACTCTGACCGGATAGCTCCTATATCTATAAACAAACAGAACAGACTCTGATAGGATAGCTCCTATATCTAGCTTTACTCTTTTTGCAAATGCATCCTATATCTGGGTTTACTCTTTTTGCAAATGTTTGAAAAGGCATTTATATGAAGGAAAGGGTTAAAAAGAAGGAATGATAATACACAACTTATTACCTTAACCATTTGCACACTAGAGATGAATTTGTAATAAATATGCAAACAGTTTGATCGAAATGATGAGTAACTCGAATCTAAACTACATGATGCTCTTTAAAATAACAAAAAACAAATAGTTTAACCCTTTACTTCATAAATACACCTTTCTACATCTTTGCAAACTGAGAAGACCCAGATCAGATGGCTCCTGTAGTAGCCATCTGATCAGGGTGTGCTCTGTTTGCTTATGATATAATATACATGTTATATTTCTAGTAGATATGATTCTACGGTTTCTGTCATGGCCAACATTCCTGTGTCTATGCGCTATTACATTAAAAATTATAAAAATTAATGTATTTCATGTTCAAGATGTCATTATTTTGTACATGAATATTCCTGGAGTAAAGGGTTAAGAAACTGAAGCTTACTAAAGTTATACAGTAGAGCCCCTCTAATGCGACCACTTAATGAATAAACATGGGTGTCTTTATAAACAGGTGGTTGCTCTAGGAGCTTTCTGCATTACTTTTGTCCTGCATTAAGCTACTACCTGCATCTAGCACCCCAAAGTATACCTCTTTCAGGTGGTTGCATTAGCGGGACTTTACTGTATAGTGTTGACTTGGTTAACCCTTTACTCCACAGGGATTCTTTTCCACACCTTTTCAGACAGAGTAGTACCAGATCAGATGACTTTTATGAGCCATTCTAATCATGGTCTGTTCTGTTTTATTATGGAATTATATAGATTTGAATCTCAAGTTTCTGCCATGGCCAAACATTTCTGTACTCATATACCGTTATATCAATGAACCTAATTAACCATTTACTCCATGAATATTGATGCAAGAAATAATGACTTCATGAATATTAAATAGATTAATTGTTATAGAAGCACAAGGACACATGACAGAAACTGTAGAATCATATTTATAGTAGCAAACAGAGCAGACCCTAAATCAGACGGCTCCTACTCTGTTTACAAAGGTGTAGAAAGGCATATTAACCCATTCCCTGATATTGACGACTTTTGACGACTTGTAAAAGTCAATTTGTGAAACCATTGTGATAAATAGAGCATTTTCTCCTATAGGAGCAAATGCTCTATTTATCACAATGGTTTCAGACTACAAAATTCTAAAAGTTTCCATTTCCCTAGTTAATGCTCCTTTTCGGTAGATTTATTCAAAGAGGTTGTATCTAAAATTAGCCTGTGAGGTAATAGTTTATAAGAATTACTATGCTAGTAGTTTGGAAGTTCAGCTGTATTTTGGCGAGTTAGAAAAGTTGTTAAATGCCAGCCTTGGCGAGCATTTAACCACTTTTCTGACGAGCCAAAATACAGCTTAACTTCTGAACTACTAGCGTAGTAATTCTTTTATCATGCAACACCAATAAAGAATGGAGAAAATAAAGAAAAAGAAAGTTTGCTCAAGCGGTTCTGTCTCCTGAATAAAAATACATCATAGTACAATATACGTGACGTCATATCGGCGTGCAGTGACGTCGTCGATTTTTACAACATAAACAAACTTGATTTAATCCTTTTATATGGACATAACGTTGAGACAAAGGTGAGCAAATGTGTTAAATTTGATGTTTATGTTAAATTATGCCTATTTTTCCTTCTGTTTTCCTCCTATTTTCTGAATTAAACTTGCATCCCAGTGGGGTCAGTACGCATGCACTGTACCTCACAAAATACAGCGAGCATTTAACCACTTTTCTGACGAGCCAAAATACAGCTTAACTTCTAAACTACTAGCGTAGTAATTCTTTTATCATGCAACACCAATAAAGAATGGAGAAATTGAAGAAAAAGAAAGTTTGCTCAAGCGGTTCTGTCCCCTGAATAAAAATACATCATAGTACAATATACAATGTACGTGACGTCATATCGGCGTGCAGTGACGTCGTCGATTTTTACAACATAAACAAACTTGATTTAATCCTTTTATATGGACATAACGTTGAGACAAAGGTGAGCAAATGTGTTAAATTTGATGTTTATGTTAAATTGTGCCTATTTTTCCTTCTGTTTTCCTCCTATTTTCTGAATTAAACTTGCATCCCAGTGGGGTCAGTACGCATGCACTGTACCTCACAAAATACAGCGTCGCCGTGGAAATATTATGCTAGTAGGAAGTGACTGTATTTTGTGACGTTGCATGATAAAATGGAGTAAAGGGTTAATGTTCATGATGCCATTATTTCTTACATGAATATTCATAGATTAAAGGTTTAATGCAATATTTCAGCCAGAGACATGTACAAAGGCACTTGTGGTAGATGAGATTGGGAAAATGGAGCTGTTTAGTCAGAGCTTCGTACAGACAGTGAAACAGATCTTCAAGCACCCCAAAGTCACGGTGCTGGCCACCATACCAGTAAAAGGCAAGGGCAATCCCTTTGTGGAGGAGATCAGACACAGAGATGATGTCATAGTGTATACAGTAAGTCATCTGCATTTGAAATATGATTTTAGCAGAAACTGTAGAAACATATCTATATTATTTTATAAGCAAACAGAGCAGAGACCCGGATCAGATGGCTCCTATAGGAGCCATCTTGTCTGGGTCTACTCTGTTTTCAAAGGCATACAGTAAACCCCTCTTAACCGGACATTAAATTTAGTATAAATATCGGTCTTAGAGACAGGTGGCAGCTTAATGTAGGGTGAAAGTCATGCAGAAAGCTCCCCTAGGACCTTTCTGCATGACTTTCACCCTGCTTTAAGCAGCCACCTGCCTAGAAGTATCTAAATTCTCCTTTACTAGAATTCGGGTTTTGAGGGTTTTTACTGTACATGTATTTATGGAGTAAACCGTTAAACGTAGTATCAGTGTATATTTATGTAGTAAAGGATTAAACAGTTACAGACCCAAGTATAATCCTAAGTGAAGTTGAAATTATTAGGGCCCGCATGAAAATGCAGATGCCCTATAGTAATCAGCTTGTCTGTCTGTCTGTCCTTCTGTCCATCCGTCCATCCCTCTGTCTGTTTTTGGTTTCCACACAATATCTCCTGAAGGAATGGTCCAATTTTCACCAAACTTGATCAGTGTACTTGATATCCAATTGCCTCGTATGGGTTGTGTGTTCGGCAATTTCTGCGCATTTTTTGGTAAATAACGGTCATTTTAACTTAGGCTGCTGCAATCCGATTAGCCAATTGGTTTCCGCACAATATCTTCTCAAGGAATGGTCCAATTTTCACCAAACTTGCTCAGTATACTTGATATTCAAATACCTCGTATGGGTTTTGTGTTCAGCAATTTCCTTGCATTTTTCGGAAAATCACGGGCATTTTCACTTAGGCTGCTGCAATCTGATAAGCTGATTGGTTTCCGTGCATTATCTCCCCAAGGAATGGTCCAATTTTCATTAAACTTGCTCAGTGTACTTGATATGCCTATATCATTGGAATCAATAGGCATAGGGCTTCCATACTTGGTATAACCATTCCAACATTTTTGCCCTTTTGGCCTTGACCTTGATCTTTGACCTACTTTTGCAAAAATCTTTAAATGTCTATAACATTTGAACAAATGGACCTAGGGCTTCCTTACTGGATATGCACCTTTCTTGTGTCAAGACTTTTCCAACAATATCATTGTTTGCCCTTCTGACCTTGATCTTTGACCTACTTTTGCAAACATCTTTAAATGTCTATATTATTGGAACAAATATGCCTAGGGTTTCAATACTATGTATGATCATGCCAACATTTTTTGCCCTTCTGACCATAACCTTTGACATACTTTTGCAAAAATCTTTAAATGACTATAACATTTGAACCAAAGGACCAAGGGCTTCCATACTTGGTATGCAACTATTTTGTGCTCAATATCATTGTTTTTTGCCATGTTTCTTTGACTTTTGACCTACTTTTGCAAAATTCTTTAAATGCTTATAAAATTTGAACCAGTAGGCCAATGGCTTCTATACTTGTAATGCAACTTTCTTGTCTCAAGACTTTTCCAACCATACCATTGTTTTTACCATGTGACATTGACCTTTAACCTACATTTGCAATTCTAAATGACTATAGCATTGTAATCACTAGGCTGTTTGCCTTTCTGACATTGATCTTGACCTTTGACCTACTTTTGCAAAAGTCTTTAAATGCATATACTTCCATACTTGGTATGCATCTTTTCTGCCTTATGACTTTTTCAGACATACCAATTTTTTACCATTTGACCTTGACATTTGACCTACTTTTGCTAAAATCTTTAAGTGCCTATAACATTGGAACCAATAGACCTAGGGTTTCCATACTTGGTATGTATCTTTCTTGTTTAATAATCTGTTTAAGTTGCTGAAAATTGGTATTTGGTTGCATTTTGGTTCTGATATATTGGTGTAGTTCTAGGACTGGTCGGCCCGGTGTCAGGATAATGTGACTGGGTGGGGTGCCCTTGCCATGTACCTGCGGCAGGAGTATTCCAGTGAGGCAGCACTATAACTTGTCTCATGCGGGTGCCGTCTGCAAATAACTGAAATACTGTTGGTCGGACGTAAAACCCAACTCACTCACTCACTCTGATATTGATGGGAAATTGAATGAATTTTTTGGTTCAATATGACACGTTTTAGACTTAACTTTTAAACAGGCGAGCATCAGGTGGTTTTGACACCATTTCTGGTTTTAAATTGCAGACATTTTCACTTAGGCTACTGCACTCTGATCAGCTGATTGGTTTCCATGCAATATCTCTTCAAGGAATGGTCCAGTTTTCACCAAAGTTGCTCAGTGTACTTAATATTCAATGACCTCATATGGGTTCTGTGGTTGGCATATTCTGCAAATATTTATTGATGATGATACAATCTGGTGAAAATATCATGATTCATCCCATCTGTTATTTAAAAGAAGGGGACATAGAACTGGTTTATTTAATATGATTTCCATTTAGTGGACTGTACTGAAATCTTGTATATCATAGACAATTACTGTTATTGATTTTGGCACGAACCGCCACTCCCCCGTATTGTACATTTAAGACCAAATTAGATAATTGCATAAAACTCTTTGCAAACTTGCTACCATAGATTTTGTTAGCCAGACAAACAAAAGTTTGAGTTTCAGTTTGCGATTTGCTGTGCACTTCAATTAAAAAAAATGTGCGACCTTTGGGAAATGAAATGTGCATTGCGCAGGCTGGCTACAACACTGCATAATGAAAAAAATTGAGTATAAGAGTTAACTAGATTTCCGGCATAACATCTAGTACAGGTACTAGTAAAATATAATTGTTAAGGTCAGTGGGCATTAATTTCATAAGCAAAGAGAGTAGACCCAGATCAAATGGTTCCTTCAGGAGCTTTCTGATCTGGGTTAACTGTGTTTGCAAAGGAGTGAAACAGCTTTTATAAATATGAAGGAAAGGGTTAGAATGGTGCATTTCTACATATGATACATTTCTTAACAAAGTTTATGTTTTGTTTCTAGGTAACCAAAGAGAATCGTTACGGACTAATTGATGAAATAGCAGATGCGGTGAAGGACTCGCTGGAGACGTACGGATGACACAGAGTCTAGTACTCGTTGTGTATAAACTACCAGTGCTATTACTAGCCAATGAAGGCTGGGTAGATGTGTTGACATATAAAAACAGAATACCCAGTGGAAAACTACCCTTGGATAAACCAGTAACAGTTTGATATAGACCACAAACTGTGGTTATTATACATGGACATGTCGTTCAAAGTGCATTTTGAACATACAGTGTATCAGTGTTAGATGCAAAGTTTCAGTGGAGGATCATGATACTGTTGTAAACCTTTACTTCATTGATACGCCTTTTAACACCATTGCAAACAGAGTAGATCCAGATCAGACGGCTCCTGTGGGAGCCATCTGATTAGGTTCTGCTTTGTTTATTAATGGAATGGTATAGATCT
The DNA here is from genome assembly GCA_963576725.1 of Azorinus chamasolen. Taxonomy (NCBI): domain Eukaryota; kingdom Metazoa; phylum Mollusca; class Bivalvia; order Cardiida; family Solecurtidae; genus Azorinus; species Azorinus chamasolen. Next base: position 101,610,839 of record OY755235.1, on the reverse strand, counting down.
GAAACTGTTTCTTTAGTTTGTGCCATTGTCAACATTCCCTTGTCCATGATGCACTTATAAAAATCTCCTGATTAATGTTCATAATTTCTTAATGTATGTTCATGGAGTACAAGGATAAAGGACTTGGCAGAGCGTGTTTGACTATCCTTCAAGAAGAGAGCGGTGGAGATGAACATACGTTAACAGGCGTGTTAAAATTTAATTCTTTCAAAACAATATTTAAACTTTAACCCTTTCCCCCATATTGACGATTTTTGATGACTCTGTAAAAGTCACTTTGTGAAACCATTGTGATAAATAGAGCATTTGCTCCTATAGGATCAAATGCTCAATTTATCTAAATGGTTTCAAACTACAAAATTCTAAATTTTACCTTTTGTCCAGTTAATGATCCTTTTCGGTAGATTTATTCAAAAAGGTTGTATCTAAAAATAGCCTATGAGGTAATGGGTTAAGAGAGTTCTGCATATTCATTTCACCAGCACATGATTAGTCTGGAGCTTCAAATACACTCTTCTAGTTGCAGATCTAATTTTGCTGCTTTATTAGTTTAAAACCCTTTAACTTGTTACTCCATAAATAGGCCTTTCTATGCCTGTGCAAACAGAGAGGACCCAAATCAGACAGCTCCTGTAGGTGGACTGTACTGAATTCTGGTATATCATAGACAATTACTGTTATTGATTTTAGCCGGAACCCCCACTCCGCCGTATAGTACATTTAACCCATTCCCTTATGTAAGTGCATTTTGACGCATCTGCAAACAGAGTAGACCCAGATCAGACAACTCCTATAGGAACTGTCTGATCAGGGTCTGCTCTGTTTGCTTATGATATAATTTAGAAATGATTCTACAATTTCTATCATGACCAAACAAATATTCCTGTGTCAATGTCCTATTATAGTCTAATTAATATTCATGATGTCATTATTTATTACATGAATATTCATGGAGTAAAAGGGTTAATATTCATGTAAGGCAGAATGACTTCATAAATATTACTTTGTTTAATTGATAAAGGGGTGTCTGGCCTTGGCAATAACTATAGAATCAGATACCTAGTATTGGAGAACAGATCTAACAGTTTCATATAGGTCTTAACCCATTCCCGCATAGGCTATTTTTTAGATCCAACCTCTTTGAATAAATCTACCAAAAAGGAGCATGAACTAGAGAATAGGAACATTTTAGAATTTTGTAGTTCTGAAACCATTGTGATAAATAGAGCGTTAACTCCTTAGGAGCAAATGCTCTATTTATCACAATGGTTTCACAAAGTGACTTTTACAGAAGCGTCAGAAGGCGTCAATATGTGGGAATGGGTTAGGTTTGACCCAACAATGTTGAATTCCAGTGTTCAGGCCCTGAGGTTAACAAAGTTTTGGGTTTGAGTCTCAAGTGGTCAAATGCTTGAGATTGAACTCGGACTCATGCAGAAGATTGTGTAACCTTTGACCTTGTATTCAAGGAGTGCACTTTAAACCAGGCACCTACATGTAGCTGAATTTAAATGTAAGGTACACACAGTGGCATGATACCCTGGGAAAATTTTGGATTGTGAAGTTTTGAAGCCATTGTGATAAATAGAGCATTTGCTCCTATAGAAGCAAATGCTCTATTTATCACAATGGTTTCAAATAATGACATTTACAGAATCATCAAAAGGCACCATTATGAGGGAATTGGTTAAAGCTTACATGACAAGACAGAACTTTTATTAACGTCTAACCCCACCCTTTCCCTTAGCCTTCATATTTTGTTCCATTTTGGCCATAATAATGTTTTCACCTGTCAAATTGATGCTACGCACATGCGTAAGTGCGTATCGCTAGCTTTGCCCCTGTAGACAAGGCTCTAGTGCTGCCATATGGATGTTTTCCTTTGTTTTGATTAAAGTGAAGATTCTACCTTTTGCACTTTTGAATTTCAGTCTACCCATTCACTTCAGTCATTACACACCAGCTGTAAATTTTGTGCAAACATGCAAATATTTCATTCATTGAGTTACCGGACAATTAATTAACCCTTTACCTGTTCTATATTCATGTAAGAAATAATGTAAACACGAATATTTTCACCTGAATTTTTATACAGTAAAAGTTTCATGTGAAGTTTTTGCTTTGACAAAAACTGCAGAATCAGATCTATATCATGTGACAAGCAAACAGAGCACATCTTATCAGATGGCTCCTATTATGGTCTACTCTTTTTGCTTATGGAATAATATAGATTTGATTCTACAAACTCTGTTTTGCCCAAAACATCATGTGTTCATAAACCGTTGTGATGTCATTATTTTTTACATGAATATTCATGAGGGTTGAGGGTTTATACGTGATATTACTAGTACATGCACATGTATACAAATACTGCTGATGCTCTCATTAACCTGCATGGACTGCAAAATATTGGCAAATACATACATTCTAATTTAGCGGACTTATTACAATCCATGTTCTAATTACAATCCTTGTTCTATCTCTAACACTTACTGTTAGATGCATGAGTCACTATTGTCTTTTGCAAACAATATATACCCAGATGATAGAGCTCCTAGAGGAGCCCTCTCACCAGGGTCTGCACTGTTGTCATGTTATGCTTTTCTTTAGAAAAATCCATAAATATTCACTGTAAGCTTAACCTGTTTGAATTTGGAATAGTCCATTTGAAAATTCAGCATTGTAAGGGTTACATTATGGTCATTTTCTGCAGGTATCCGGAGTGTTTATAAATGACGGGCCCATAGAAACACTGGGTAATTTTCAGAACATTTAAAATGATATTGAAAAGAACACTTCTCACACGGTTGTTTCCTATATAAAGTTATGCTAAATACAAAGTGCATCCCAGACTAATAAAAAGTAATTGCAAATAAATATTATATGTACAATTGAGCTATAAACGAGTATTGCTAGGACCTAGTGTTAACTTGTCCAGTGATATCATTGGTAACTTTAGGCATTTTTGTCTGTTTTTCCTTTTAACCTTTTCCTTTATATAGACGCATTTTCACGCATTTGCAAACAGAGTGGACCCAGATCTGACAGCTTCTGTAGGAGCCTTCAGATCAGGGTCTGTCCAGTTTTCCTTATAAAATGATATAGCTCTGATTCTATACTAGTAGTTGCTAACATGGCTAAAATATCAAGTGTTCGTACACCATTGTAGCATTTAATTTTACATGAATATTAAACAGAGGAATGTATTAACCAAATCCCTGTTCTATGTTTATTCCAAATTTCAATACCTACTGAATATTTATGGACAAAAAAGTTAAAACGAAATATGGAAGGTAGAAAATTGTAGAAACTACAGAAACAGATATTTCAAATTCCACTAGCAAACAGAGCAGGCTCTGATCAGACGGCTCTTATAGGAGCTGTCTGATCTGGGTCTACTCTGTTTGCAAATGCGTGAAAACTCCTTTATATGAGGGAAAGGGTTAATACAAATTAAACCATTTACCTGTTGATTATTCATATTTATAAGAAATAATGACATTATGAGTATATTTTATAGTGGCATTTGCACACAGTATGTTTCCGCTTTGGCAGAAACTGTAGAATCAAATCTATATAATTGCATATGCTATCAGTGCAGACCCTGTTTAGACAGCTTTCTACAGGAGCCATCTGTTGTTTGTAAAGCCGTTTTCTATCAGGTCAAGGGTTAAAAGACCATCAAAATATATATGTTCAAATAATAGAAATTGAAACAAGGCCCGTGAAAATTAGCTTGTGTGATATCCAAACAGTTTTAACAAGCAACAATTAAGAGAGTCCAGGGAATATTTAGTTGCCCACTTGTTCGGAATTACATCATCGTCTTCCAGTAGATGGCCAGGAGTCAGATTTGACTGTAATGTTAACCAGTTGAAAAAAGATGAGACAGCCATCGTCTTCAAATTTAAAAACATCTAAAATTATTTACATAGCGCTGCTCGGACTACTGAAAGACGAAGGAGCCACCCCTGAGAAGATCATCTAGGGTAGCTGTAAAGCCTTCGCTGTCATCCATGTCGGTGATGTGGATCGGGAGTTGGTTCCACTCACCGATTGTTCTTGCATAGAAGGACTGATGGTATACAGTGGATTGGACACCTTTCTGTCTGATTCGGCCACGACCCCTAGTCCGAGAGTCACGTGACTTCAACAAGTCGCCAGGATCAATATCTACCAATATCTACTTTATGGAGGTAATTTAGTCTATGAGAGCATCTTTTTTCTTTTTTCCTATTCTCAAGTCGTATGTAGGGCTGATAAAACGGCGTGGTATTATCGAAATGATCAATGCAGTTGAATCGTTTAATTTACATCCCTTTGAATGCGGGAAATGAGTGTAGTGGCATTTACAAGCAGTGTAAACTCAGATCACATGATTCTTAGGGGCCTTCTGATCAGGGTTTGTACTGTTTATCATTCAAATTCCTCTAGCAAATTTAAGCCTTTCATTCTGACTGGACTCTTATCGTCCCATACTGTATTCAGCATTCAAAGAGCGAATGTCCCAACAATGGTACGTTTAGTGTTGTTTAAACCAAATTGGATTCTATTGTCAACAGCCTAATTTCTTTTGACGCTAATTTCTGACTTGCGCTCAAACCAACAATGTGATTTCGTTTAATTCTCTTCCCCGCCGGACCAAGTCTTTATAAACCGAGGTTCTATGTATCGGTGCTTTACACTGGGCATCTGAAAGAACTAGGGAAACCCTATCGATAATAAGAGTAAGGCATCGCGTCCGGGTTTCTCTTCATCAGCTCCCCTCCCTTTGGGGCGTCCAATGTTTTTCATCTAGCACTTTCATTTCTCGACAAAATTTTCTCAAATTTGCTTTAAGAATTTCCATGAATAAAAGCTTGGATGAATTCGATTTTCAGAGGAATCTGTAATGGGAAATCACTTATTTCTCTGACAATGTGGCGGCGTAGGACATGCGAGCTTGCTCATTATAATCTAGTTTATTTGACCAGAGACATGTATGTATATGTCTCTGATTTGACTGTCTATTTTACAGGTGAATTGGAAGAAAACAAATTGGTAAAATAAGTTTGAGAATTTGTAGCAATCGAGAATGTTTACAAATACACGTCTATGTAGAAGAGTTGTAATGAGTCATCTGATTGGCTACGTGTAATGGCCCTGTCTAGAGATTTGAAGGTGTTCCAATAACTATGGTGTTCCCACAATTCATGGTGTGCAAATTTATGAGAATATGCCCGTAGATATTGTCTGTGCACCCATAGATTGTGTAGGTGTACCTATAAACTATGTTTTGGTTGGCCATCCTGGAATGATATGTATATAGAAGAACTTGTCTTAACCGACCATCAAAATGAGGTCTGATTATGGGGCTGTAATGCAGGTGGTAGCTTAATGCAGTTCAAGGGAGCTTGCTGCATTACTGTTGTCTTGCATTAACCTTTAGCCTGCTGAGCAAATTAGTTTTTACAGAATTGTAATTTGTTCACCTACTACATTTCCAAAATTCAAGCTATAATCAACTTCACTACCAAAATGAAACCAAGGTGTCAAACAGTTTGGATCCTGATGAGACGCCGAGTTACTCGGCGTCTCATCTGGATCCAAACTGTTTGCTAAGGCATTCACTCATCCGCCCATAGCAGGCTAAAGGTTAAGCAACCACCTGCTTTTTAACACTCTTATGTTCAATAAATTATTGGCCTGTTTAAGACATGTTCTGCTATAATAGGAATAGGTGCGCTAGCCATTGGGTTTATGATGCATTTGTTTTCAGGCTTACACAGGTGTTAATGAATTAGTTCAATCTGTCTTATCCTGTTAGATTAGGATTACTGTTAAGAGTCATATATATAGGCGTGACATTGTCTAGAACGAGTCTTATAAACCATTTCACTGTTTAATATTCGGCTTGTAAGAAACAATGACGTCATGAATTTTAATGAGCTGAACTATTTTAAAGCATTTTGACTGTTGCAGAGAATGTAGAATCAGATCTATATTATTCCATAAGCAAACAGACCAGACCCTGGTCAGACGGCCGTCTGGTCTGGGCCTACTCTGTTCGCAAATGCGTTTATATGAGGAAAGGGGTTAACTGCTTGAAAAACAACAGATTACAGAGTATGGTGTCAACAGTCGGGGTGAAGTAAATTTAGTAAGTGATTAACCCTTTCCCTCATATAAACGTGTTTTCACGCATCTGCAAACAGAGAAGACCCAGATCAGACGGCTCCTAGAGGAGCCGTCTGATCAGGGTCTGCTCTGTTTGCTAATGGAATTTGATAGCTATGTTTCTTTACTTTCTGAAATGGCTACAATATTTCACCTTCAATATTTGATTACAATTATTTTTCCATTAATATTCAGTAGGTATTGAAATTTGGGACTAAATATAGAACAGGGAAAGGATTAAACTTTTCTTAGCCCTCAATCGCTTCTTTGTATTTTGTACACAGTTCAGCAGCTCACCTAGACTGGGATAACTCACCGATATATTCTCAGGTTTAAAAAAAATCAACGGTGTCACAAAAATGTTTTTCTGTTCAGGTATGCTATCAAAGTGTCAAACCAGATCCTGGTGAGACGGTGAGATGGTTATTCGGTGTTTCATCTGGATCCAAACTGTGTACGTGTTTATAGGTAATTCGCATATGCGCAAATACTTGACACTTTCCTTCATATAAACGTGTTTTCACGCATTTGCAAACACAGACCGGGTCTGCGGTTTTGCTAATGGAATTTGATAGATATGTTTCTTTACTTTTTAAAATGGCTATAGTGTTCCACCTTCCATGTTTCATTATAACTATTGTATCAACGATATCCAGTAGATGTTGAAATATGGAATAAATATACAACAGGGAAAGGGACGAATGTATTGTATCATTTTATCAGTTATATATTTTACATACTTATTGGTTGTGTTTTCACTATAGGCTCTTTTACTCCATGAATATTCATGCAAGATATAATGTCACTATAAACATTACTTAGATAATTTTTATAATACAGTAAAACCTCTCTTTATTGGCCACTAAACTACATCAAGTATTTTGTGTTAAAGGCAGGTGGCTGCTTAACCCGTTCCCTCATATTGACGACTTTTGACGACTCTGTAAAAGTCACTTTGTGAAACCATTGGGATAAATAGAGCATTTGCTCCTATAGGAGCAAATGCTCTATTTATCACAATGGTTTCAAACTACAAAATTCTAAAATTTTCCTTTTCTCTAGTTAATGCTCCTTTTCGGTAGATTTATTCAAAATGGTTGTATCTAAAAATAGCCTATGAGGTAATGGGTTAAAGCAAGGTCCCACAGGAGCATTCTGTTTTACTTTCACCTTGCTTTCAGCAGCCACCTGTCATAAATACCAACTAATTAACACAATTTAGTGGCCGTTATAGAGAGGTTTTATTGTTTTACATGAACACGAGAACGTTTGGCCATTTCATAAACTGTATAAGCACATATCTATATTATATAATAATAATAATAACGACTTTTTAGTGGCCGTTATAGAGAGGTTTTACTGTACTGGGTGTACAGTGATAAGAGATCTAAACCAGTTCTGAAGACTTTCAGCAACTTTCTTATATCTCTGTCAGTTTCCTTAACTTAGCCTTTCTTGTGTCAAAAGATATAATTATTTCTGTATACACATTACTTATTGCTAATATCCCTATAAATATGCATACTTTTGAGGTATATATAACTGAAGGGACGTGAGCAAGAGTTCAAACCACGACAATAAGGTCATTTTTTTTTATTACACGTATATATTTACCAGTTAGCATCTGTATCACGTGGACACATCTATCATTTATCAGATCAATATGCCAGGAAGACACTGCCAGGAAAATGTCCTCGGTAGTTAGGAATTAATAAACAGTCCTCTTCAAATAGAGCAAAATCTCTCTAATTGATCTCTTGTTCAAAAGTGAATGGGCATATTTTAGGATCACTTGACCGCTTGTTAACTTTCACTATGAGCATTGTCGGTCATGGGTTACCACTACATTACAACTTCTATTCCATAGCATATACAGTAGAACCCATCCTAAGCGGCCATACAGTATAACCTCTCTATAACGGCCACTACTTTGTGTTGATTAGTTGGTATTTAGGGCAGGTGGCTGCTTAAAGCAAGGTGAAAGTAAAACAGAACGCTCCTATAGGAGCGTTCTGTTTTACTTTCACCTTGCTTTAAGCAGTCACCTGCATTTGCCACAAAATATTTGATGTAATTTAGTGGCCGTTATTGAGAGGTTTTACTGTACATTTATTGAACATAGGAGTTTTGAAAAGCAGATAGATGCTTAATGCAGGGCAAAAGTAATACGAAAAAGCTCCTACACGAGCTTTTTGCATTACTCTTTACATGTACTAAGCTACCGCCTGTCTTACAGACCCACAGTAAATTAGACCTCTTTTTGATGGCCGCTTTAGACAGGTTCTAATCAGGCTATACCTGTAGCAATAACACTATTAGATGTAGCTCTACCTGTATCAATTACCTCATTAGATATAGCTCTACCTGTAGCAATTACCCTATTAGATGTAGCTCTACCTGTAGCAATTACCTCCTTAGATATATCTTTACCTGTAGCAATAACCCCATTAGATATAGCACTACCTGTAGAAATTACGCCATTAGGTGTAGCTCTACCTGTAGCAATTACCCTATTAGATGTAGCTCTGCCTGTAGCAATGACCCCATTAGATGTAGTTCTACTTGTAGTAATAACCCCATTAAATATAACTCTACCTGTAGCAATTACCCCATTAGATATAGCTCTACCTGTAGCAATTACCCCATTAGATATAGCTCTACCTGTAGCAATTACCCCATTAGATATAGCTCTACCTGTAGCAATTACCCCATTAAATATAACTCTACCTGTAGCAATTACCCCATTAGATATAGCTCTATCTGTAGCAGTTACCCCATTAAATGTAGCTCAACCTGTAGCAAATACCCCATTAGATATAGCTCTCTCTGTAGCAATAACCCCATTAGATATAGCTCTACCTGTAGCAGTTACCCCATTAGATATAGCTCTACCTGTAGCAGTTACCCCATTAGATATAGCTCCACCTGTAGCAATTACCCCGTTAGATGTATTTCTACCAGTAGCAATCATTACCCCGTTAGATGTAGCCCTACCTGTAGCAATTACCCTATTAGATGTAGCTCTACCTGTAGCAATAACCCCATTATATATAGCTCTACCTGTAGCAATTACCCCCATTCGATGTAGCCCTACCTGTAGGAATAGCCCTCATTAGATGTAGCTCTTCCTGTAGCAATTGCCCTAAATAGATATAGCACTACCTGTAGCAATTAACCCAGTTCTACTTGTATCAATTACCTAATAAGATGTAGCTCTACCTGTAGCAGTTACCTTAGATGTAGATCTACCGGTAGCAGTTTCCCCATTAGATGTATATCTACCTGTAGTAATTTCCCCATAAGATGTAGCTCCACCTGTTGCAATTATGATGGGGTAATTGCTAGTTAGAGCTACATCCATAATGGGGTAATTGCTACATCTAACGGGATAGTGGCTACAGTTAGAGCTACATCTAATGGGATAATTGCTACAGATGGAGCTACATCTGATGGTGCAATTGCTACAGGTATAGAGCTATTATGATGGGGTAATTGCTAGTTGGAGCTACATCCATAATGGGGTAATTGCTACATCTAATGGGGGTAATTGCTACAGTTAAAGCTACATCTAATGAGATAACTGATACATGTAGAGCTACATTTGAGATAAGTAGGGCAGTAGCTACATGTAGAGCTACATCTAAAGGGGTACACGCTGTTTTATGCCCCCACTAAGTGATGGCTTTAGGGTTGCCCTTGTCCGTACGTCCGTCCGTACGCACATCTAGAAAAAATTGTCCGGTCTTTTTTCTTGGAAAGTATTTGTCCAATCCACACCAAACTTTACACACATAATTGTGGCCATTATATCTTGGTCAAGTTCGAAAGCCATGCAAATCGCTAGTCGTTTAGGAGCTGTGATCCTTTATTTGCAAACATGACTTTCAAATATCTTGTCCGGACTCTTTCTTGGAAAGTATTTGTCCAATCCTCACCAAACTGTACACGCATGTTTGAAGCCATTATATCTTGGTCATGTTTAATACCATGTAAATCGCTTCAGTCGTTTAGGAGTTGTGGTCCTTTATTTGCAAAAGTGACTTTAAAAATATCTTGTTCGGACTCATTCTTGGAAAGTATTTGTCCAATTACTTTCTGTGACAAAAATCTGAAGTGGGGGCACCAATGTTTTAGTTTAAACATGCAAGCTGGATAACACAGCGTGGTATTTTACCATGATTTGACGACCCTTTAACTGACCCCGAAGGATCAGTTTGACCGGGGGACTCCATTCTATTTGCTACTATGCCGGTCTATCCGAACGGTGCCAAATTGACGTTACTAAAGGACAGGAAATAATGGACGAGCATGCATTTAAGGTATCACATAGCATGCATTTATACGATAAAGGACAGCGACTTCTTGAGAAAACTCGAGTGTAATCACTCAAGTTATACAGTGGAACCTTATCAAAAGACGCCTAATTATGGGCCTGTAAGACAGAAGGTAGCTTAATGCACGTCAAAAGAAATGCAGAAAGCTCCTTATTACTTTTGCCCTGCATTAAGCAACCATCTGATTTTTAAGACGCCTATGTTCAATAAATGAATGGCCGGATAGGACTGGTTCCACTGCAATTATTCATTATTCTTGAATTATTTCCTCACATTGCGTCCAGGTGCCTGATTGCAAATTCTGTTTTCTCCATGTCCGTCCGTGTAAAATTACAGTAAAACCTCTCTATAACGACCACTGAATTGTGTTAATTGGTTGGTATTTAGGACAGGTGGCTGCTTGAAGCAATGTGAAAGTAAAACAGAACGCTCTTATAGGAGCGTTCTGTTTTACTTTCATCTTGCTTTAAGCAGCCATCTGTCTTTAACACAAAATACTTGATGTAACTTAGTGGCCGTTGTAGAGAGGTGTTACTGTACTCTCAATGTCATGGAACCTTTCGACCTTCAGATTAAAACACCTTTTGGTAAACATTTTCGCAGGCAATTCATAAACAGTGGAAAACTTTCTGATCAATCTGTGGAAACTATTGTCCAAAAATGGTATTAACCCTTATCCTGCCGATCGAGACCTAACTGTCATTGGCAAACAACTCGGATCCAGATGAGACGCCGAGTAACTCGGCGTCTCATCTGGATCCAAGCTGTTTGACACTCGGTCAGTAGCTTTTCAAACGCTTGTACGAATCAAAAGTAAGTAAAACTTGCTTAATATCAGAATTTTAGCAGACATTATTTTTGTCTCGGCAAGATAAAGGTTAAACCGTGGCGTCGCGAGATCGGTTCCTGTCGGGTTCATTTAACCATGTGTTAATTCGTTTAGTTGTCGAATGCCAACTTAAATTGGGCCATGTCGGTTTAATCGTGTGTACAAAAATAAATGTATTATGGCTTCGTGATTAATTTGGGGGTGACACACCTCTAGCATGCTGAGTAAAATTTCGTTGATGTATATGTTTATTTCAGTTTTCGAAACTGACATTTTCTGCTTCTTTTTGGTTTGACAGTTTAGATCCCGATGGGACTTCAAATAACCCAATTCACCAGAAGGACCCAAATCTGCTTGCAGATGTCATAATGGATTAATCTGATAAGCTATACAGTGTATATGACAAAACTTGACAGCAGCATTTTACCTGATGATTTATGAAACTGTCAGCAGCATGTTGCCTGATGATTCATCTGTAACAGGTTAACTATCAGTGCCTATGATGAAACTGTCAGCAGCATGTTACCTGATGATCCATCTGTAGCAGGTTAGCTACCAATGCCTATGATGAAACTCTCAGCAGCATGTTACCTGATGATTCATCTGTAACAGGTTAACTATCAGTGCCTATGATAAAACTGTCAGCAGCATGATGATTCATCTGTAGCGGGTTAGCTATCAGTTGTCAGTAGCATGTTACCTGGTGATTCGTCTGTAGCAGGTTAGCTATCAGTTGTCAGCAGCATGTTACCTGATGATTCCTCTGTAACAGGTTAACTATCAGTTGTCAGTAGCATGTTACCTGATGATTCCTCTGTAACAGGTTAACTATCAGTTGTCAGTAGCATGTTACCTGGTGATTCGTCTGTAGCAGGTTAGCTACCACTGTCTATGATAAAACTGATGGCAGCATGCTACTTGATGATGGATCAGTAACAAGTAAACACTTTTGCCTATGACAATCTGTCAGCAGCATGTTACCTGATGATTCTTATTTTACAATCAAATGTCTACCAATGTTTTTTAAGATTCTTCCATTACTGTATTCTGCTAAGCAGGCGGTAACTATGGCAATATGGCATGTGCATTTGGACGATCGCACTCGGGATAGACCCAGACCAATCAGCATTTTGAAAACTAAATGACCAGTCGGAATAACCACTGCCATTGATGAACAATTTCCCGCAAAAATCCGTTCTAATTTGGTGGCTGATATGGATCTACACATTTGCTACACCTGAGGTACACACCCTCGACAGCTGGATATATACACATTTGCCACACCCGAGGAACACACCCTCGACAGCTAGGGATCTACACATTTGCCACACCTGGGGGACACGCTATCGACAGCTAGAGCCATTGCCATGCAAAAAGTCAACAGATCTACTGGAATGGAAGTGATTATAGGCTTAACTAACACTAAACCATTAATGCCATTTTATTAGCTTGATTTGTTATCCAGGGCAGATTATTAACCTTAGCATTCTACACAAAATGTTTCTTTATCACTTTCTTCCATGAATATTTATGTAGGAAATAATGACACCATGAATATTTATCAGATTAATATCATATGTTTTGATAGCGCATCGGCGCAGGTTTTTTTGGCCAAGGCAGAAACTATAGAATCATATCTATATCATAAGCAAACAGAACAGACCCTGATCAGACGGCTCCTACAGGAGCCGTCCGATCTGGGTCTACTCTGTTTGCGAAGGGGTAGAAAGGCGTATTTATGGAGTGAAGGGTCAACACTTTACTCATTTAATATGCCTTTGCAAACATAGTAGGCCCAGATCTGACGGCTCCTGCTGGAGTCGTCTGGCCAGGGTATGTGCCGTTTGCTTATGATATAACATACTTGTATGTTATTCTACAATTTCTATCAAGCCCTAAAATCATGTGTGTATGTGCTAATATCAGAGTTGATCTAATTAGCATTGATGATGTCATTATTTCCGAAATGAATATTCATGGAGTAAGGGGTTAAAAAAACTGAAAATGTCGGAGCATGGTCTACTCTGTTTACTTATGGAATTTTATTCTAAATTGCACAGTGGGCTAGCTAATACCTTGTTAAGGTACCACTATACAACATTAGTCAATGAATATCCATTGTGGGGTTTCATTAGTTTTGGTCGCTCAATGTTGCAATCAAAATAGTTTAGAGCGTGATGAGAAGACATGTTACCTCCCTTCATTGCCACATCTGGATTAACAGGTTACCTCCCTTCATTGCCACATCTAGATAAACCAATTCCTTCCTACTGACGCCTTTTTACGTCTCTCCAAAGTCACATTTTAAACCATTGTGATGATTAGAGCATTAATTTTGCTCCATGGAGCAAATACCCTATTAATCACATTGATTTCAAAAGTATACAATTCAGGACTGATTTTTGGACTGAGAATCCCGTCTTAGCGACCATGTGAAAATACGTCTAACTCTTTCGCTGCAAAATAGCATACTTGTTCGGTGGAGAAAGGTGAGATATTAGTCTTGGAAAATATGGTTTCATTTACGCATTTTATCAATATGCCTCTGCAAGTAACAAGATTCCGTTGTCAACAACCGTATTTCTTTTTAAAACCATGATTTGGGCACTAAAACCAATAACATGACCCTCTCTCTCTCTCTCTCTCTCTCTCTCTCTCTCTCTCTCTCTCTCTCATGACACCACACCCCCAGTCACATTATAAACTGACACCGGGCCAACTAGTCACAGTTCGTAGTGCTCGACCTGTAATGCCGAGCGTAAGCATGGGAGCTGTTCCTTCCCTTTTTAACGGCTTAGAGTGTGTCGCGATCGACTCTCAGGACAAGATAAGACCTACTTAATTTACGTCTCCTTATACAGCTTGGAGTGGGTGATTTTAAACCTTTACGTCATGAATGAAGACACCACAAATATGAGCAAATTGCTTTATTATAGCGGTATACAGTAAAACCCTCTAAACCGGACGTCTTGGAGACACATGGCAGCTTAATGCTGGCTGAAAATCACGCAGAAAACACCTCTATGAGCTTTTTGCATGACTTTCACCCTGCATTAAGAAGCCACCTTTCCTAAAAGTATCAACATTCGTCTCTGCAAGAATTCCGGTTTACAACTGGTTATATAGGAACAGCGTAGTTGTGGCCATGGTTGAAATAGAACTGGATCTGTATGCACACAAACCAGATAGACGGTTCCTACAGGAGCCGTCTATTATAGGTCTACTCAGTTCGCATAGCGTTTGTATCAGGAAAAGGGTTATTCGTAGGGTACCGCAAGCATTGATATGTGTTTCACTTTTGTCGCTTCATTTTATTGTGCCGATATCCCTTGGTCCAATTGTATTTATATTTGTTGTTTGTAATTATTGTTTTGCTTTCGTGAATCAAATGCGACCGTTTTATGCCAGACAAGACGTAAATAGGTGTGTCTCTCTGAGGTAATAAGTATATTGACCTCATATCAATGCACGCAGTGTTTACATATACAGTGAACCCCCGCTAATGCGACCACTTAATAAACAGCCACTGATGTCGTCTAAAGCAGGTGGTTGCTTAATGCAGGACGAAAGTTACGCAGAAAGCTCCTATAGGAGCTTTCTGCGTAACTTTTGTCCTGCATTAAGCTACCTCCTGCCTCTGCCACCCAGACTTATGCCCTTTTTTGGTGGTCGCATTAGCGGGGTTTTACTGTACATAAAACAGTACGCAACTTGACCCTTAGCCTGCTAAGTGCGACCTTAGTGTCATTTGCAAAACGGCTTTGATCTAGATGAGACGTCGAGTAACTCGGCGTCTCATCAGGATCCAAGCTATTTGGACACACTGTCAATAGTTTCCTAACCCTTTCGCTGCCAAACTCTGTCGTCTGCTAACTCTGTCGTCTGCTACAAATTTTCATTCTTTTGATGTTCTTCATTTTTGTTTCAAAAACATAGTAACAGTAACAAACAGTTACTCGGTGTCTCATCTGGATCCAAACTGTTTGCTTGCATAGGTAATCACAGATCCGGCATTGGCAGCGAACGGGTTAAAAGTTGGAACGAATCTAATGTAAGAGAAAGCTGTTACAGGTAAGAGTTTTTGTAATAGCCTCATAGGCTATTTTTAGACCCCACCTCTTTGAATAAATCTACCGAAAAGGCACATTTACTAGAGAAAGGAAAATGTCAGAATTGCGTAGCTTTGAAACCATTGTGATAAATAGAGAATTTGCTCTATTTATCACAATGGTTTCAAAAAGTGAATTTTATAGAGGCGTAGAAAGTCGTATTTATGGAGGAAGGGGTTTTAAAAGCAAACCTCATTTTAATAGCAGGCTAAGCGTTAAGGCGAATGCCTAAAAACTATGCATGAACAGTGTGGCCCCGGATGAGATGATACTGTGTAACTTGGCGTCACACCAGGATCCAAACCGTTCGACTGCTTCACACTTAAAAGAGAACAATAAGCTCGCAGCAAACGCTAATTTAAGTCGACCCCAATTTGCTTAACCCTTTCCCTGTTCTATGTTTATTCCAAATTTCAATACCCACTGAATATTCATGGACAAAATAGTTATACATGTAATGTAATATGGACGGTAGAACATTGTAGCCAATTAAAAAACTAAAGAAACAGATCAATCAATTTCTATCAGCAAAAAGAGTAGACCCTGATCAGACGGCTCCTATAGGAGATCTGGATCTAATATGTTTGCAGTTGCGTGAAAAGTTGTTTATATGAAAAAAAAGGTTAACGGAATAAAGATTACGATCAGGAGATTAAATTCTGACATTTTGCTCGCTTAATTCTATCGCTGCCAAATATTGTCATGTGCAAAGTTTGTCGTCAGTTCATTTTTGTATTTTTGATTTTTGACTTTTCCTCTCTTTTTTATGTTTCAAAAACATAAACATAGATCTAGTACCAAATAGTTTTGGATCCTGATAAGACACCGGGTCATTTGATGTCTCATCTGGATCCAAACTGTTTGAATATGTAATCACAGATGAGACAGTTAATATAGTAAAACAGTGGTCTAGTGTGGTCTACCTAACAGAGGTACAATTCTGGGTGGTAGAGGCAGGTGGTAGCTTAATGCAGGACACAAGAAATGCAGAAAGCTCCTCTAGGAGCTTTCTGCATTACTTTTGTCCTGCATTAAGCGACCACCTGCTTATAAAAACACCCATTTTAAATCATAAAGTAGTCGCATTAGATGGGTTTTACTGCAATTGCTGACAGCAAAAGAAATGTTCAAATTAGTATCAAAAGCGAAGCGAAAGTTTTGAGGACATCAAGATGATCTCCAGCCGTTTGTCTGGATCTTATTTGTTAACAAATGTTACAATGAAGTCAAACCTAACCTGTTCAGAGTCAAAGACCAGTAAACGTCAGTGAGAAATAAATACTTTAAATCTTAACCTGTTAAGCCGGCTTACAAAGAAATAAGATTAAAATGATTACGTCCTACAAGATATCCTTAAAAGCAAATGACTTTAGGTCATACAAGCATTTGTTGCTGAGCAGTGAGTCTGAACATACTGTTATCCAAACTGCAGCACGTCTATTTTGTAAGCAATTTATGCTCGTGGGGGAGAGGGTATAAAACTAGACTGGTTCTATAACGATTACAAGGAAAGATGCTGAATTCTACGCGAGAATCTGAACCAAGTGATTATCAGAATCTGTACCGCAAACACGTGCACGAGAACATGCTGCTGCACGAGCGACTCAAAAATATGGATAATGTTGAAAAGTCTAAGTTGCGGGAACTTAACAACGACACGGCTATGTTCAAATCAAAGTATTTAAAGTACGTGAAAGATAAGCGGAATATGTTACAGGACTCGGACAAAGGCAAGAGTGATACAAAGCAGTGCAAACACAGATCGGCATTTCTAGTTTGTAAAAACTTCGCATATCCGGCCAAAACGTGGCATAACCTGGTCGACGTGTCCAAGTTTGGTCTCGATGTTTATAAAACTGAAGTACTGAAAAACAATGTCGGAGAACGACCTGAGAGTGAACCTCGGGCAACACAAGTGATACACAGGAATTCCACAGGACTACTAAATGTGTACAGAACACCAGAAGAAACAATAACAGTGACGAGTCCTAGAAATGTAGGCCTACCTGGCTATGCCAAATCTGAATTAGAGAAATCTCAGACAATTCCTACAATAGTTTTGCCTCTTGATGGTACACCAAGAACGTTGTCCGGGCAGAAAGGACTGGTTAACAGTGCAAAGTCTAAATCGGAAAATAATCTGCACTCATGTGATCTTCCAAGAATAAATGAGACTTCTAATGATAGGGAACGACGGATGAGCAACAGTAGAAGACCCCCTGTTACATTGTCTCCTCGCGACAATACCCTAGAATTACCCGAGTATAGAGGGCGGTGCCACACCGTGGGAACCACCTCTAGACCTACCGCTCTATTGGAAAGGAGGCGGAGTTCTGCAAGAAGACATTCAATTGTAGCTACAGTAAATGAAACAGGAAGTGGCTGGCAGAAGTTGAAAAAGAAAGCGAAACTGATCAGTGTTAGTTTGTCGTTGTTACATGACGCTCGAGAAACAGAGATCAAGAAAACCGCAAAGAGTTTTGAAGATCTTAGTCACTGCAGATATCTCAGACTAGCCGATGACAAAACTTATAATGAAGGGAGGGACAACTTAACGTACAGTCGAGAAAAACTGAACTCAAGTAGTGAGGACCTGCAATGAGTTGACATTATGATATTGTTTAAGCGTTACTGATTATTGTGTAATTACCGTATTTATAATCGTTTTAGAACAATTAAAAGTAGAATCTGATATATAATATGTAGTTTCTTTATAGGATTTAACCCATTCCCCCATATTGACCCCTTTTGACGCATCTGTAAACGTCACTTTCCGAAACCATTGTGATTAATAGACCATTTGCTCCATAGGAGCAAATGCTCTATTTATCACAATGGTTTCAACACTACACAATTCTAAACGTTTCCTTAAAGGTAAAGATGAGGTTTATAGTCTGGAACTACATACAATGTACATATTCTCCCGACTTCACAATTTACCCCCTGATCACTGGGTTATACGTCGGCCATTAACACTCGGTGCCTATGGCAACCATGGCACATTGGCTTATTTCCCTCACAGGTACCCATTTTATACACCTGGGTAGAGAGGAGCAAACGTGGGGTGCATTGTTTTGCTCAGAAAAATTCTGATAGTCCGATGGCAGGATTCGAACCGGGGACCCTTCGATCCCAAGTCTAACGTCCTACCACTGGAAAATAAGTCTACAAACATGTATATATGTGGTCAACTGGTTTGGGGATACTGGGTCGTCATGGTCCTGTTGTTTTAACTCTTACGTCGTCACGGTCCCCGGAAAGCGGCGTTACATGACGCGTCACATGACTTGAATATGTTATTATTAGATTATCGTTGCAAACAGTTTGGTATTACTGGGTCTCCATTAACCCATTAAGGAAACTTTTAGAATTTTGTAGTTTGAAACCATTTTGATAAATAGAGCATTTGCTCATATAGGAGCAAATGCTCTATTTATCACAATAGTTTCACAAAGTGACTTTTATAGAGTCGTCAATATGAGGGAAAGGGTTAAACAGTTGTTTTAACCACTCTTCTGTTATATACTTATTCAAATTTGCGGTTAGAAACTAAATCATCTATAAAATCCCACCAGTAATCATAGCAGACCCTGACCAGACGTCATATCTGGGTCTACTCTGTTTGCAGAAACATAAGAAGGCGTTTTCATAAGGAAATAGCTAACTCATCGCCACCACAGGCACATGATTTAACACATTCCTCCTAGTGACGCATTTTGTCGCCTTTGTAAAAGTCACTTTCTGAAACCATTGTGATAAACAGAGCTTTTACTCCATAGGAGCAAATGCTCTATTTATCACAATGGTTTAAAAACTACACAATTCTAAAAGTTTCCTTTTCTGTAGTTTATGCTCCTTTTCGGTAGATTAATTCAAAGAGGTTGGATCTAAAAATAGCCTAGGGGAGAATGAGTTAAACTATTTGACACTTATGTTTAGAGAAGAAATTGAAGGAAAACCAACTCTGAAACTTAAAATCGTATCGTGCTGAAAAAAGTATCTGCCAATACTGTTGTATTTTTTAAAAACTTACTTCTGATTCGTACAAGCGTCTAAAAAAACTGTTGATCAAGTGTCAAACAGCCTGGACCCTGATGGACCCTGATGAAACGCCGAGTTACTCGGCGTTTCATCAGGGTTCAAGCTGTTTGCAAATGCTAGTTATGTCGCGCGTAGCATGATAAGGGTTAAACGGACGAAAATGTGTACAGATAAAACTATTTTCACCAAAAGAGATTAAGAACTCTAGAATACAAAGACTGTAGCGTTATTTAGTACTGATGACGATGTGCTGGAGCAATATCATGTCTGAAACCCGAGAAATTAACTATTTTTAATGTTCGTCTACAAACAATGTCGTATGCAGTAAGTTTCTGGGTGGACTTCAATTTCTTCTCTAATACGTAAGTCGTGTTTCAAACAATTTGGATCTTGAAGAGACACCGAGTTACACGACGTCTCATCTAAATTCAAACTGTTTGCAGAGGTAACCACAGATTTGAACACTGCAGCAAGCCATATGAGTTGCTTTCCTGTGACGTCAGCGATGAAGGATTAAACAATACTCTTAACGAACGCATCTGCTACATTAATCAACAAGTTAAATGGTTTAAATAGTTTAAATATATTTTATTATTCTAATAGCAACAATCAAAATCGCTGAATTGATTTCCCCCGCAAAACAAGTGCTGGTCTCAGTACTGAATTATTGACTTGAGACGGACATAAAGGTCAAGTTTTGGAAAAAATAAATGGTAATTACTGTGGTGTGTGTTCCATGGTCAGTGTGAGTTATACATTGACATAGAGGACTGTGATTCTTTATAGTACTAATATTCACAAACATTTCTTAGAATAACTTGAAACAGTCTCTAATTTATTTTTTGAAAAAGGCCACAGCTTTGGTGTTTCAATATCAATTTAGCCGATATTCTTTCCTTATAGTGCTAAAGACTAACACAAGGTTTCATTGGAAAATTCTAAACCGTTTCTGAGATATGAATTCGGACAGACAATTCTCAAGCAAAGGGCAACACCTCTAGTGTTCCAAACTCAATGTGTGTGATACTTGTAGGGCCGCATTTCCTTATTGTACTAAATATTTACAATCGTAGAAAACTAATTTTCTGAGATATAACTTCAGACGGACAAACAGTTTGAGTGTTTGGAAAACAAAGGACCAGAACTGTAATGTTCCACGATCAATGTAGGTGATACCTAGGCAAATAAAGGGCCATAACTCTGGTGTTGAGAGGTCATTGTGAGTAATACTTGCAGGGCAGCACTTCGTTACGTTACTTAACACTTACACAAAATGTTATATATAAAATCAAAACCATGTCTGAAATATAACTCCGGGATGCACGCATAGACGGACGGACAACGCCAACACCGTACCCAAGCGCCTTCGGCGGAGGATAACAAATGGGTTAGGCCACGAATGAGTTGTCGGCCCTACCCTATAACTTATAACTAGAATAGTGTAAAATGGCTGCTTGATAATAAAAAGACCGAAGAAGAAAAGGAGATAAACAGGATAAAGAAGTAGAACAAAACTAAAAGGGAAGAAGTTGAAAACGAAAGAAGATTTTAAAGTTAAATGCTACCCACCCCACTAAATGTTCCGTATAGTATCTAGTTACAATAAAACAATCTAAACTGGAATTCGAGTAGAGAAGAGTTTAGATACATTTAGGCAGGTGGCTGCTTAATGCATGTTCAAAGTCATTCAGAAAGCTCCTAGTTGACTTTCACCCTCCATTAAGCTGCCGTCTGTCTATTAGACCGATATTTATACTAAATTGAACATCCGGTTTAGAAGAGTTTTACTGTATATTTTAAAAAAAAACCGATGCTATGAACGAATAAAAGTGGAGAACAATTGAGCACATGGAACACACATTATTCCAAATATCAGTAACATAGTTCACCATGTACTCTATGGAAACGAACATTTATGTATTTGAAAACGGCGTAGATCTAGATCAGATTGCTCCTACATGAGTCATTTGATCAGTACCTACTCTTGTTTGTATACGAAATAATACAGAGTCGATGCTTATAAAACTTTTAGTTGAGTCTGAGTTCGTTCTCAAGTTTTTGATTGGTCAGATTTGAGCCATTGGCTCGAATCTGACCAATCGAAAGCTTGAGAACTCAAATCTGACCAATCAATAGTTTGAGAACGAACTCAGACTCAACTAAAAAGCTTTATAAGCATGGGCCCAGATCTGACTCTACAGTTTCTGTCACGGTATAAAATTGCCGTTGCTCTTAATGAAACTATTGATTTTCAGCTGATTAATATTCAGTCAATATTTCTTACATGAATATTCATGATGATAGGCGTTAGATAAAAGTTCAGTGAGATGAATAGGTAGCAATCTCATTTGGCCTTCATCGTCTTGAAACTTGAACACGGTCTCCCAGCATCGAACGATCCTTATCGCGACATCATCTTAACAAAATCTGCAAAACAGCAAAAAATGATAATTGTCATGAGGTAACAGACAAAACACGCATTTCACGCGAAAATGAAACAACTATCAGTTACGGTCCTTGTCCCGTAATCATTTACTCCATAAATACATTGTACGTCTTTCTACGCCCTCTGCAAGTACGGTAGACCCAGATCAGACAGCTCTTATACGAGCCGTCTGATCAGGCTCTGCCCAGTTTGCTTGTGATATAGATATGATTCTGCAGCTTCTGTCATGGCCAAAATAGTACGATTTTCTTGTGCTATTTTAATAATTATTCTAACTAGAGTTCATTTTTAACTCTGAATTAACCCATTTGCGCCCAGTGGATTCTTCCATGTTTATAGATTGGATTAGTCCAGTTTTTATCTAAGGGGTGCCTGACCTCAATTTTCAATTTCGTTTTGTTTTACATTGAAATTCCTATCAGCAAACAGTGTAGACTCTGATCAGACCCCGAATTATGCGGCGTCTGATCAGAGTCTACACTATTTGCCTACGTTCCATATATAGGATCGTGAGAACAAATGGATTTTAAACTAAACACCTTACTAATGAGATACTTTAGAACGAATACTGCGACGTTAAACCCTAAGTACGATCTGACTCGCATAACAGTTCTCAAGAGTTTTACTTTTTTTTTAAATTTATTTGTATATACAGTAAAACCTCTCTATAACGGCCACTAAATTACACCAAGTATATTGTGTTAAAGGAAGGAGCGTTCTGTTTTACTTTCACCTTGCCTTAAGCAGCCACCTGCCCTAATATACAACCTAATTAAGACAATTTAGTGTTCGTTATAGAGGAGTTTTACTGTAACCCTCTGCTGAGTACAAGAAATGCAATAGAATATGTCTTAAGCGGTCATTTCACCAGAAACAGGTCAAATGTAATGTAGAAAGCTCCTATAAAAGCTTTCTGTAATACGCTTACCCTGTATTAACCCTTTCAGCGCCAAATTTCTAATTGTCGTCTGCAGTCCAATTTTTGTTAAATCATTCGGTACAATAAGGAAATAAGATAAATAAATGCAAATTTCAAAGGAATAAAGCACATATATAGAAATAGAGATTGAGACAAAAAGTGAAGTCCATGATCAGACGCCGCATTCAAAAGGCCGCGTCTGATCTTGGACTGCACTATTTGTCGTGGCGCATTTATGCGACATTGGCGGTGAAAGGATGAAGCAACCTTCTGCATTTTAAGCCCGCTCTGTTCAATAAATGAATGACCACTTAAAACAAGTTCCACTTTAAATATCTAGCATGTAAATTCGGACTAAAGCCTGAAACATTAGATATGGACATGCCAGGTTACTCTACTGGCTGTAACTCGGTACCCGGGACACCGCACCATTAGTAAATTAATTGAATTATATTGAAACTTCAACAATAAAACATACTCTTGTCACTAGAAAATGGCCAAAACCAAATATGAACGTGTGATAACTTACCAACATAATTCACTTGGTTGTCTCCATCTGCATCGGCCACGCGAATCATTTCGTTGATTTCGGACATGTTTAATTTCTCGCCGAGGTTCGTGAGAACGTGGTGTAATTGCGGGACGCTGATAAAGCCATTGTTATCATAGTCAAACACGCGGAAGGCTTGTATGAGCTCCTTATGACTGTCAGGCGCCTTTACCTTCCGTACCATCATGGTGAGAAACTCCGGAAACTCGATCGTCCCACTCTCTGCAGATGCAATAAACCGTTTACTCCATGAATATTAAGTAAAAAACACAGTGAAACCTCTTTAAACCGGACGTTAATTTTGGTATAAATATCGGTCATGGAGACAGGTGGCAGCTTAATGCAGGGTGAAAGTCATGCAGAAAGCTTCTCTATGAGCTTTCTGCATGACTTTTACCCTGCATTAACCAGTCACCTGCCTAAAAGTAGCTAAATTCTTCTCTTCTAGAATTCCGGTTTAAAGGGGTTTTACTGTACCGAAACCATAACTATTAATTAATAGTATACTGGAATAGTATACTGGCATTCTCAACAAGGAAATATTTTTTACCATTGAAGAAACTGTAGAATCATATGTTTATTCATAGGCAAACAGAGCAAATCCTGACGGTTCCTACATGAATCATCTGATCTGGGTTAGCTCTATTTGCAAATTGCATGATAATGTGTTTATTGAAGTAAAAGGTTAAATCGGAGTCATGGTAATCTGATTAACCATAGACTCATATTTAATGTTCTTTGGGTATCTTCTTCAAAGTATGTATACCATTCGATTGTTTTAGATAGAAGTTATCAATGAAAGTCGATCTAAAGTGGAGAAGTTAATACATTGATTATTGTTTTGTGGCATGCATGCTGACTAATGTTTTGCATGCTACATTCGTTAACTTAAATAACAAATATTTTGTTTATATTGTTTTGAAAACTTTAACCGTGAGATCAATGCGTTTTGCATCAGTGTTTTGTTATCCCTCTGCCTGTGACTTGACCGCCCTTACACAGATGTAACTGGGCGTCTCATTAGGATTCAAGCTGTTTGACACACACGGTCAATAGTTTCTCAAAAGCTTGTTCGAATGGGAAGTGGTCAAAGTTGCATCATATCCACATTGGAACAGACATTACAACGGGCTAAATGTTATTGAGAAATATTTGTGCTTGTAATATACAGTAAAACCCCGCTAATGCGACCACTTAATAAACAGCCACTGGCATCGTTTAAAGCAGGTGGTTGCTTAATGCAGGACGAAAGTTATGCAGAAAGCTCCTATAGGAGCTTTCTGCATAACTTTCGTCCTGCATTAAGCTACCACCTGCCTATGCCACCCAGAATTATGCCCATTTTTGGTGGTCGCATTAGAGGGGTTTTACTTCACTTGCAAACAGTTTCTATCCAGATGAGAAATCATGGTAGGCCTGAACAATGCAGCATGTTTAAACATACTGGTCATGGTTTGAGAAGTAATGGAAGGGAAACATAAAGTAAAGATGTAAAATGTACAGTAAATATGTAAAATAAACAGTATATATGTAACTATATAAAATACATTGTAAAATGCGACCACTACAAGGAGGCAAAAAAGATCTAATTCTACGTCGTAAAGCATTTGGTGGCTTAATGCAGGACCAAAGCTATGCAGAAAGCTCCCATAGGAACTGTATGCATTACCTTCGTCCTGCATTAAGCAGTCCCCTGGTTCTTTTTTTTTAAAAAAAATAGAGATGCTTATTTACGACGTGGTCGTTTTAGAGGGATTCTATTGTATTTGAATAATAGAAGCAGACTTAACCCTTTCAGTTTGTCAAAGGAGGAATTAAGGTGATGGCAATTTTACTGACCGTCGTCGTCCACCTCCCGAATCATCTCTCTGAGCTCATCGTCGGACGGGTTTTTGCCCAGAGATCTCAGCACGGACTTGAGGTCATCTATTGTGATACTGCCAACTCCATCCCGGTCAAAAAGTCCAAATGCCTCCTGGAACTCTGTCAACACCGTAAACAGATGAAGCATGTCTTTGGTATATGTGAAACTTGCTATACATTAGAATATGTCTTAAGCGGCCATTCATTTATTGAACATATAGGTGTATTGTAAGGCATGTGGTTGCTTAATGCAGGGCAAAAGTTATGCAGAAAGCTCCTATTGGAACTTTCTGCATTACGTTTGATCTGAATTAAGCTACCAGCTGCCTTACAGACCCATAATTAGACTACTTTTTGACGGCCGCTTAAGACAGATTCTACAATACAGTAAAACCTTTCTATAACGGCCACTAAGTTGCATCAAGTATTTTGTGTAAAATGCAGGTGGCTGCTTAAAGCAATGTGAAAGTAAAACAGAACGCTCCTATAGGAGCGTTCTGTTTTACTCTCCCCTTGCTTTAAGCAACCACCTGCCCTAAATACAAACTAATTAACATAATTTAGTGGCCGTTATAGAGGGGTTTGACTGTATCTTTCTTTTTTATCGTGAGTAATCCAGTTTCGGAGCACCGACTCAATAAATAAGTAAAATACAGTGTTCTGTTCTGTTAAAAAAGATACCCCTACCAATATCACGCGTTGTTTATGCTAAGTTAGCATTAGCAATAATGGTAGCAAAAAGTGTAAACTTAATCTCCATTATGCCGGGCTTTAATCCTTTCCCTGTTAAATATTCATGTAGGAAACGATAACATGATCATCATGGATATTAATTAGATTAATTTCAATAATAGTCCTGCAGCGGCATAGGTGAATGTTCTATAGCGGTATATAGTTTTTTCTCGTTTGATTATGGTGAAAAATGGTTGGCACATTAACAAGCTAAGTGTTGGCCAAACTCTGTATGATCATATCTATATCATTATCTATATCACACAATGTTTTTACAAGACTAAATAGACGAGTACATGGGTGAAAATAAAAGACAATTCATACCTTCGACTTGCTCCGTAGAAAGGTGAAGGTCGGAGTGACCAACCTCGAACTGAAATGGATATGCTCGTCTTGTAAATGTTAGATTAGAATGTCAAACAATGGCATTTTCTAGTCGAATACAATGAACTGATTAAATCGATAATTTATTGAAATCGTGAATGTTGTTGAGAATAATGATAAACTTGAAAATATAGATGAAAAGAACACACGAAATGTAGGAAAAACGTACAGTGGACAAGAATGGGAAAGATGGATAGAGGGTAATGTTATTTATATACGGCGCGTTCATTCACATAGGAATGTCAAACAGAGACAGAGAGTGAATACAATATAATATGGCGTATTAATATAAGAACAGGAAAAAGACAGATGATGATATAATATTCGGCATATTAATATGGAGATGACAAACAGAGACAGATAATAATACATTATATGGCGCATTAATATAAAAATGGAAATATGTGATACAATATGTCGTATTAATAAAGGAATGGGAAAGATGGACAGAATGGGGTATAATATACGACGTATTAATACTGGAATGAGAAAGGTGGAAAGAGAGTAGTAATACATATGGCGTATTAATACAGGAATGGGAAAGATGGACAGAAAGTGATATAAGAATAGGTAATATGGACTAAAATGGGAAAGATGGACAGAAGGTTATATAATACACTGCGTAATGCATGTAATACAAGAATGAGAAAGCTGGAAAGAGAGTGATATTACACATGGCGTATTCATACAGGAATGGAAAAGACGGACAGAATGTGATATAAGAATAAGAATAGGAAATTTGGAATGAGATTAATATGATATATGGTTTATCAATACAGTAGAACCTGTCATAAGCGCATCATTCACTTTTTCAACACAAGGGTATTAAAAAGAAGGTGGTTGCTTAATGCAGGGCAAAAGTAATACAGAAAGCTCCCATAGGAGCTTTCTGTATTACTTTTGACCTGCATTAAGCTACTATCTGCTTTACAGACTCATAGCCGCTTAAGACATTCTACTGAAACTTTTTTGTGCATTTCTACTATATACGAACATCAAAGATAGAGTGCTATAATATATTGATATAATTATGTACACATGTGTACCAAAATATATCTGACAGTTGATAACTGAAAGAAAACAAGCAGATACTATAAAAAGGATAACAAAAGCATATCTTACCATATGCGACATTCCGTTGTGTAAACAATCACGAACTTGACATTAATATTGGGACCATAACAGACAAACCGGGCTTCATTGTTTTATAACGTGTAACTGTTTTGAATCGCCCAAGAGCCGTCTATTGTATCCCGTATCGATTATTGTTATCCTTCAGCACGCTGTTACGAGTTCGAAGTTGTCTTTGTCAACAGTTTAGCCCCTAATGAGGGGTCGAGTGGCCCTGTGCCCATCCGGACATAGCCCAGAGTTACAGATAAAGGTGCACAACAAACTACTGAAACCGTGAATTCTCCACCAAACCCTATAATTCGAGGCGATTCTAAAGAGTGGTCACAGTATAGGGTTTGGTGGAGAAATAAAATAGCTATTCATGAAAATGTTTATATTTACTCATCTTATCCGGTCATCTGATAGCTTATTGGACAACAAAGTTTTAAATTAGTAGAGGAAAATAATAATACTTTGATTTAGTAATTAAAGCAGACGAAAGTTTAATCATATGACAATTTGATAAACATGGTGGATCTTGATCATAAATAAGTTCTGCATTGCTTTGAGTAGTGCATAATTGATATTGTACAGCATGACTGTACAGAAACCATTATATGAACATAAGCAGCTTAATCTAGATCAGGCACATCAGTCTGTCACTGAAAGAGGCGGTAAAATTGATCTCTGTTTTACCACAGCATGCTAAAGACACACCGCATCTATAGACACTGTTAGGTTATCGTAGCAGAACGAATTAAGGTCCGTTAGTCATACAATAAAACACAGGATTGTCCGATATGATTATTGTCTTGAATATATTAATCCTTCGCATACTTAGCGTGGCCTGGCTTGCATTTGTCAGTCATCATTCCCTCCTCATATTAATTAACGCCCTTTGACTCTTCTGTCAAAGACAGGTTTGAAACCATTGTGATAAATAGAGCATTTGCTCAATAAGAACAAATGCTCTATTTTTCAACAATGGTTTCTTAACTACATAAGTATAAAAAACCTTTTTCCAGTAAATGCTCTTTTTCAGTAGATTTATTCAAAAAGGCTGGGTCTAAAAATAGTCTAAGAGGGAATGGGTCTAAAATTAGCTTATGATGTAATAGGTTTAGTGTCACACAGGCTAGATCGAGGTAAGACGTTTGGTTCCTCGGTGTCTCGTCTGGATATAAACAGATTTGTACTCAAGGTTGAACAACGAGACACATTTATAAGCAATCGACATAGATATACAGTAAACTTCCTCTAAACCAGACGTTCATTTTAGTATAAATATCGGTCTTGGAGACAGGTGGCAGCTCAATTCACGGTGGAAGTCATGCAGAAAGCTCCTAGAGGAGCTTTCTGCATGACTTGCACCCTGCATTAAGCAGCCACCTGCCTAAAAGTATCTAGTTTTCTCTTATAGAATTCTGGTTTAGAGGAGTTTAACACCTATCTTAGTTTTAGAGGAGTTTAAAATATATCTTAGTTGCATCGGTAGAGTATAAGCCCAGTCCTTTGTATATGTCAGAGGTCCATGTCATGAATGATTGTCGCAAGGACTAACAGAAAGTTGCGGTCGTCTTATGTTAGAATTTACAATCATTTCTATTGTACGAAGCTTCCCTATTTTGGCACATTAATTTTTCAAAAATGTATGACATACGAATAGTAACGCTTGTCGTAGACTTGGACGATAAATTTGGCCGTGTGATTTTCCTTAGGGTACATTTTATTATAACGTAGCACCCATAAATACGCCTTTATAATACACAGCTATTGATTTTACACACATCTATAGACATACTTACCAAATGTCCTTTATTACACTTAGTTCATGATGTTACATAATTTTTATATCTATAGACACGCTTATCAAATATCCTTTATTACACACAGTTCATGATCTTACACACATCTTTAGACAAACTTATCAAATATCCTTCATTACATCCAGTTCATGATGTTACATACAATGTATATCTGTAGATACGCTTATCAGATATCCTTTATTACACACAGTTCATGATCTTACACACATCTTTAGACATACTTATCAAATATCCTTCATTACATCCAGTTCATGATGTTACATACAATGTATATCTGTAGATACGCTTATCAAATATCCTTTAATATTTACATTCGCCCTGCAACGCCCTTATATAACCTTATTCTAAAAAGAAAGTTGCATAACCTCATGAACACCGGAAGCACGTCACTCATTTCTTAAATATAAGAAATACAATGGAATATAAATATAAGAAATAAATGACGTGCTCCCGGTGTTCATGGGTTATGCAACGCATAGCTTTACGAGCAAAGATTCACGTGAAGCCCTTCGGGCTTCACTAACTTTGCTCATAAAGCTATGCGTTGCATAACCTCATGAATACCGGAAGCACGTCATTCATTTCTTAATTACACCCAGTTCATGATTGTACATACATCTATAGACATACTTATCATATATCCTTTGTTACACCCACTTCACAACGTTCGTGATTTTACATACATCTGTACACACGCTTATCAAATATCCTTTATTACACCCAGTTCATGATGTTACATACAATGTATATCTGTAGATACGCTTATCAAATATCCTTTATTACACCCAGTTCATGATTGTACATACATCTATAGACATACTTATCATATATCCTTTGTTACACCCACTTCACAACGTTCGTGATTTTACATACATCTGTACACACGCTTATCAAATATCCTTTATTACACCCAGTTCATGATGTTACATACAATGTATATCTGTAGATACGCTTATCAAATATCCTTTATTACACCCAGTTCATGATTGTACATACATCTATAGACATACTTATCATATATCCATTGTTACACCCACTTCACAACGTTCGTGATTTTACATACATCTGTACACACGCTTATCAAATATCTTTTATTACACTCTGTTAATGATTTTACATACATCTGTACACACGCTTATCAAATATCTTTTATTATACCAGTCCATGATGTTACGTATATCTGTAGATACGCTTAACATATATTTTTTATTACACTCAGTCCATGGTGTTACACATATCTGTAGATACGCTTATAAAATATCCTTTGTTACACTCAGATTATAGTTTTACACAAATTCGCGAGGAAAGTATACACATACAGTAAATACTAAAACTCTTAACCCATTCCCTCATAGGCTATTTTTAGATCCAATCGATTTGAATAAATCTACCGAAAACGAGCATTAACTAAAGAAAAGGAAAATGTTAGAGTTTTGAAACCAATGTGATAAATGGAGCATTTGCTCCTATAGGAGCAAATGCTCCATTTATCACAATGGTTTAAAAAATAACTTTTACAGAGGCGTAGAAAGGCGTATTTATGGAGGAAAGGGTTAAAACTTGTGGTAGCTTAATGCAGGGCTAAAACTTTACAGAAAGCTCCTATTGGACCAATAAGCAGAGGTCTAATAATTGGTCTGTAAGGCAGGTGGTAGCTTGATGCAAGTCAAAATTTATGCATAAAGCTTCCTCCTATCGGAGCATTTTTAACTACTTGTGTCAAACAGTAAGCAATCGCCTGCATTTTAAGACTCCTATGCTCAATAAATGAATGGACACTTAGAACAGGTTCTACTGTACATGTAGATCTGAGTCACGCATGTCGTCTGCAAAATTTACCGTCTGCCAAAATTTCTAGTACTTCGTCTTCTAATGTATTCCTTAATGTTTTCTAAGTTATTCCTTCAGAATATATAAGACAAGTGTACAGCCGTTTGGATCCTGACGAGATTCCGTGTTGCCCGGTATTTCATCTGTTTCAAAAACTGTTTGTAGAATTGTCAGAGCAATAGATAAAGATGCGTATTCAAATACAGTAAAACCCCGCTAATGCGACCACCAAAAACGGGCATAATTCTGGGTGGCAGAGGCAGGTGGTAGCTTAATGCAGGACGAAAGTTATGCAGAAAGCTCCAATAGGAGCTTTCTGCATAACTTTCGTCCTGCATTAAGCAACCACCTGCTTTAGACGACATCAGTGGCTGTTTATTAAGTGGTCGCATTAGCGGGGTTTCACAGTGGACCCTTGATATCTCGAACTCGAACCTCGGGATAACTCCAACTAAAAGCTCGATCCTTCCAAAATTTATAGTACAGAATTATTCTAAAATGTATCACTACACGTATCTAGAAACACATGTGACAGCTTAATGCAGGTCGAAAGTAATACTGAAAGCTCGTACAGGAGTTTTTCAACATTACTTTAGATCTGCATTAAGCTGTGAACTTGAGAAATTGTCCATATTTGAAATCGGATAACGCGAACTTCTGTTATCTCGAAGTAATTTGGTCCTTGAAGTTCGAGATATTGAAGTTGAACTGTACTCAAATCGTCATTTCTTCGAGACGATTCTAAGGAGTGCTCACAACAAAGGGTTTGGTATTACGATGCCTGCGTGTATGTGTAAGTTCCCGCCTGTCTTAGTGCGTGCGTTCGAGCACGTTGCGAGTGCTGTATATATGTATGCATGAATTATGCATGAATATACATGTATATGTATCAATGTATGCGTATGTTTGTGTATATAGAAGTGTGTTGTGTGGGTATGTGGGCGAACAGGCATGTATGGTATGGTATGTATAAATTATTTTGGTTTTACGACACCGCAGCACTAAATGAAATGTTGCAAAGTGAGGTAATAAATGGAAGTAACTTTAATACACAATGTACAGATGCAATGGAAACAGGCAAACAATGTACAATTGGTTTTCGGCGAAGTTATGGTGAAGGATCGAAGTGCATGGGATCAATGGGTCTACTGTTTTTGCATCATCATTGCCACAAATTCTGAAAAGTACAGATTAGAAAATATAACAGAACACTATAAACTAGAATGTTTCAGGATATGATCAGAACGAAACATCTGAAGTTTGCGATTGATTTCATTCTCAAATACTGAGCTTATCACAAAAGGTCCACATAGGCACAGCGTAGACGATATAAAATAATCCAAAGGTTCACAAAGGCAAAGCGTTGACGATACGAAATAACCCATGGATACACAGAAGCACAGTTTGGACGATACAAAATAACCAAAATATCCACAAAGGCACAGCGTGTACGATACAAAATAACCCACAGTTACACAAAGGCACAGCGTGGACGATACGAAATAACCCACGGATACACTAAGTCACAGCGTGGACGGTATAAAATTATCCACAGATACACAAGGACACAGCGTGGACGATTCAAAATAACCCTCAAATACACAAAGGCACAGCGTGGACGTTACAAAATAACCCACAAATACACATAGGCACAGCGTTGGCGACACAAAATAATTCACAGATACACAAAGGCACAGCGTGGACGATGAAAAATATCTCACAGATACACAAAGGCTCAGCGTGGACGATACGAAATAACCCACATACAATGTACACTATTAGTTACACCGTTATTTGGCAGGGTGTACGGGCTGGTATGACCGGGTTAGATCCCGTATTTCCTAAGACGTCAGTCGAAGGAAATACGTGATCTAACCCGGTCATACCAGCCCGTACACCCTGCCAAATTACCGTGTAACGAATTTATTACCCGTCAGAGATCCGATTTACCTAATTTAGAATCGAACAACTCTTATTTTATCATTAGATCTCTAATTGTATGACGGCATGACAAGTAAAACATGACGTAATCACAGAGCAAATATTACGTCATCTCAGAACAATTCCGAAAGTTCAAACAATTCAAACAATTGTAATCATTTGAGTTTCAACGGTTACACGATGTACTGAGAAGTTGATAGTGTCAAATTGAGGAAAGTATGAGGAACAGTTTGTTACGTTTATTATCGATCATTTGGTCGTAATCCGTCCAGAATTAATGGAGTAAGGGCGATATGAAATTTAGAATCGACGCTAAAAACAAAAACAAAACGAATGACGTCACGCGTCAAATTTGAATTCTGTATTCTCCATGGAAGCCGCTATCTACGGTTCTGTACACCCCGGCAGTTTTTGGCAAACTGACCAATCAAATTCCAAGGATTTACTCTGACTGGTAATAAACAAAGGCACATTGTGGACGATACAAAATAACCCACAGATACACAAAGGCACAGCGTGAACGATAAAAAAATAACCCACAGATATACAAAGGCACAGCGTGGACGATACAAAAATAACCCACAGATACACAAATGCTCAAATGCACAGAGTGGACGATACAAAATAACCCACAAATACACATAGGCACAGCGTGGACGGTACAATCCATAAAGGCAAAGCGTTGGCGATACACAATAATCCACAAGTCTACAAAGGCAAGGTGTGGACGATACAAAATAACCGAAAGGTCCACTAAGGCACGATACATATAACATGTAATCGGGTAATCGGGCTTTAGAAACAGATCATAAAAAGATATTTCCAGTTCGGTAAAGGAAATCGCTACCAAATTGATCTATAGGATTTGTAGACAGCTGAACGTATGGCGTTTGACTAGGGTCTGAACTTATTGACACACATCATCATATGTGGTATGTTAATGTTGAACCATAACCCTTTCATTGCAGAAAACGGGTCACCAATGTCATGCAAACAATGCAGACCCAGATGAGAGGGTTCCTAATGCACCCTTCCATTAGGGTCGACACTGTTTGTCATGTTACACTTTTCTTTTTAACAAATCAATGAGTATTCGCAGCTCGACCTGAATTTTAGAATAGTCCATTTCAAAAACTTAAGCTTTGACGACTGGTCTGCGTCTGTTTTGTTGCTCAATATCAAACCCAACATGTGCAATTTATCTTCTTATCTCACATATCAGAGAAGTAACATTTTCAATATTTACCGGTGTAGTCGATTTCACCATCGCCGTTTATGTCTGCTTCCGACATCATCTCGTCGACTTCCTCGTCTGTAAGCTTCTCGCCGAGATTGGTCATCACGTGACGCAGCTCTGCCGCGCTGATCGAACCAGATTTGTCGGCGTCAAACACAGCAAACGCGTCTTTAAGATCCTGATCATCGTCAGATTCGCGCAAACGCCTCGCCATCATTACCAGGAATTCTGGAAACTCGATGCTGCCACTTCCTGCAAGTAAGTAAAACCAAATCTCATTTGTTGAAATATTTGATACCCATGTTAGTCAATGGCGACTGCTGTTTCGGGGCTACTCTTATACATCGCATTTAAAGAAGCAAGACACTAAGACTAATATAATGTCATGAGATAGCAAAACTTTTGTATAGGAAGAGTAAAATAATAAAATGAAACTAACTCTCCTGAGAGTGGCTATACTAACATAAGTCTTGTGACGACCAGTAACACCAACAGTGGCCACACTGACTTAAGTCTTGTGACGACCAAAAATACCCACAGTTACTATACTGGCTTAAATCATGTGGCGACCAACAATACCAACAGAGACCATGCTGGCTTAAGTCTTGTGGTGACAAACAATATGACAGACACCATACTGACTTTTAGTCTTGTGACGACTAACAACACCGACAGTGAACACACTGACCCGAGTCTTGTGACGACCAATAACACCGACTGTGATTACTCTGACTTACGTCTTGTGACGACCAACACAACACCGACAGTGGCCACAATGACTTCAGTCTTTGAACGACCATCACTATTAACAGTGACTATACTGACTTTAGTCTTCTGACGACCAGCAACGCCGACAGTGACCACTCTAACTTACATCTTGTGACGACCAACAATACCGATAGTGGCCACACTGACTTATGTCTCGTGACGACCATCACTACCAACAGAGATCGTACTGACTTAAGCCTTGTGGCGACCAACACTACTGGCAGTGGCCGTAATGACTTTAGACTTGTGGCGACCAACACTACTGGCAGTGACCTTAATGACTTTAGTCTTTTGAAAACCAACAATACCAACAGTGACCATGTTGACTTTAATATCATGACGACCAACAATACTGGCAGCGACTACACTGACCTAACCCTTTCCCTGTTCCTTGTTTGTTTCAAATTCCAATACCTACTGAATATTCATGGAAAAAAGTTATAATGACATAAGGAAGGTTGGATATTGTAGCCATGTTTGAAACTAAAACAACCAGATCTATCA
This sequence comes from Azorinus chamasolen, assembly GCA_963576725.1. Taxonomy (NCBI): domain Eukaryota; kingdom Metazoa; phylum Mollusca; class Bivalvia; order Cardiida; family Solecurtidae; genus Azorinus; species Azorinus chamasolen. Next base: position 101,575,257 of record OY755235.1, on the reverse strand, counting down.
AATTCTATTAGCAAACAGAACAGACTTGATCAGATGGCTCCCCTAGGAACCATCTGATCTGGGTCTACTCTGTTTGCAAATGCGTAAAACACGTTTGTATGAGGGAAAGGGTTAAGTCTTTTAACGACCAATAATACCAACTCAATATTGTGACAACCTACAGTATTGACAGTGAATATACTAACTTTAGTCTTATGATGAACAACAACACAGACAGTGGCCAGACTGACTTCATTATTGTGACGACTAACACTACCAACAGATGCCATATTGATTTAAGGCTTGTGACGACCATCAATACCAACAGTGGTGGCCATACTGACGTTAGTCTTGTGGCGACCAATAATACTGACAGTGACCATACTGACTTAAGCCTTGTGACGACCAACAACACCGACAGTGGTCACATTGTGTTAAGTCTTGTGACGATCAACAACACCGATAGTGGCCATGCTCTGAATTTAGTCTTCTAACGACCAACAACACCGACAGTGGCCACTCTGACTTACGTCTTGTGACGACCAACACAACACCGACAGTGGCCACATTGACTAAGTCTTGTGACGACCATCAATACCAACAGTGGCTATACTGCCATAAGTATTGTGGGTTTCAAGTTATATGCTAATGCTAGTATGTGAAATCTTACCATCGGCGTCAATTTCATTGATCATGTCCTGTAGTTCTGCTTCTGTTGGATTGGCCCCAAGAGATCTCATCACTGTGCCCAACTCTGTCGAAGTAATCGTGCCATCCCCGTCTTTGTCAAACAGACTGAATGCTTCTTTAAATTCTGCAAGAAATGTTCTTGAACATTTAAAACTATTTTCTTCTTTAGTCGGGAAACGATCTCATGTATACACCTCCTACTTACGATTTAATTGTTCAAAGAACGCAATCAAAACACTTTAGAATGGGAATGGTGAAGTCCAATTTTTTAAGGAGTTTGATGGATAAATATTGGGAACGAACTCGGACTCAACTAAAACGTTTTATAAGCATGGCTACAGGCTCTGAGGCTATAAAACTTTTTACCACAGTATGAGATCGTTTTCAAGCATCTAATTGGTCAGATAATAGCTTAATCAAAATCTGACCAATCAGATTATTGAGAATGGACTCAGACTCAGACTCAGACTCGGAAACTTTATAACCTCAGGCCCTGGAACAGTCTGTGGCTTTCTTCCAATTCGTTCGAGCTTTTAAGAATCTAGAAATTGAGAAATGTCATTCCAGTCGGGAGTAGAATAATACGAGTCCAGTTTCTATCATGGAACGTAAATAGCATATGGAACATAATTCACTTTCAAGACATCGATATTTTCGCCTGCGCATTGTTCATTGGATGTCTAGATTACATGTTGGACCCTCTAACTTTGAGATATGAACACCATGCCATAAATAGGATTCCACACATTTTCACACAGGGCTGAGCATAACTTTTAGATATGGGTCTACTCTGTTTGCAAAGGCACAGAAAGGCGTATTTATGGAGGAAAGGGTTAATACATTCTGCAGTTTAATGGAGGATGAAGGTCATGCAGAAAGCTCCTAAAGAAGCTTTCTTCATGATTTTCACCCTACATTAAGCAATGACCTGCCTACACGTAATTACTTTTATTTAAAATCCGGTTTAGAGGGAGTCTACTGTACGTTCGTACACGCAAGTAATCTATCTGAGCATTCATTTAAACTGATAGTTCCTACAATATGATAGTTCCTGATAGTTACTACAACAGGATAGTTCCTGACAGTTCCTACAATAGGATAGTTCCTGATAGTTCCTACAATAGGATAGTTCCTGATAGTTCCTACAATAGGATAAGTTCCTGATAGTTCCTACAATAGGATAGTTCCTGATAGTTCCTACAATAGGATAATTCCTGACAGTTCCTACAATAGGATAGTTCCTGATAGCTCCTACAATAAACGTATATTTTCAATAACGTGATAAAACTTGATACTTGTTATGTTCAATCGCCACTGTGATACAAAATATACCATTTTCATCCATATTTATAATCGGCATATATCAATGAATGATTTATACACTTTTTAGGCGGTTTTAGCCCATTCCCTCATAGGAAATTTTTAGACTCAACCTCTTTGAATAAATCTACCGAAAAGAAGCATCAACAAGAGAAAAGGAACATTTTTAAAATTGTGTAATTAGAAACCATTGTGATAAATAGAGCATTTGCTCCTATAGCAGCAAATGCTCTATTTATCACAATGGTTTCAACAGGTAGTTTTACAGAGGCGTAGAAAGGCGTATTTAAAAAGGAAATGGTTAAAACACGTGGCTAGTACAGGCTATCCCTTTAACCAACCATTCAGCTTATATGAACAACCGTTAGTAAACATCAGGAATCCAGCAATAGTACATGTATGTATCTATGGAACAGAAAATGAATAAATAAATGACCTGACAACATTTATGGGTCATTTGAAACCTTTTAATATGAAAAAATGAATAGACATAACATACTCGGTAGCTAAATAAGGTCATTTTTTTTAACAATTTAAGCAAATTATTTAGATTCTCATTAATATTCATGAATATGCAAATGGGCAAATTATAAATAAAAGATGACTGAAATGTAATAAATATATCGATATTGTTTTAAAACTATTTTGGATTAGGCCATGAGCCAGAGGCCCAAATTTTGGCCATCGGTACCATCTTTGGGGAATAATGCTATCAATGCTTTTTGATAAGATATAAGTATCTAGAATCAGAAAATATGTGATAGCAGTAAATCGGTGGTAGCTTTTTGTATTTTTTTCACTAATTTTAACCCTATGGTAAAACTAGTGTTTTCTAAATCTAGCATTAAAGAAAAGACATCATTAAATTTCAAACTGATGTCTCTCTCTTGTTACATCCTGTATCTACTTGAAAATTGAAAGGCTAGTAGCTGTCGTTATACATGTTTCATTAATGTTGTTATTTCTGCAAAAAAAGTGGTTCATATAATGTAAATTCTTGCTCATACGTACACGGAATTATGTTTACATTCATATGTATTTTGCAGAAGTAAAATTTCTCCGGAGTTTTGCATACCTTCGTCATCTTTATAACTAGGCTCATAAAACTTCATATGTATATTCACAGTAATGAGGGCAATGAATTGACTTCAGACTAGAACCCTTACATATAGCATTTCTTAATGCAAATTGTCAGAGTTATGTCCCTTTTAAATCTTCCATACACGCAAATTGTGCCAAAACTGAAATATCTTAAGAGTTGGCCCCATGGAGGTTCACCAGCATTTCACTATCATTATATCAACGACCAAATTAACGATGAGAACCGTTTAAGCAAGAACCCAGTCATTGATTAGGCCAAATTATGCCCCTTTATGAAACTTGTATGTAACAGGTAAGCTATAAATATCTGATCAACCACTTCAGAGCTAGCTAATTCAATATATACTTTTGTACATGTATATTTATTATTCATCATAAGCATTACAACTTGAACTATAGGAAACGGATTCTCCCCCTCCTTCCTTATGATGATATTGTCTTTAATCAAGTATGCATTTTAGTGAGAAAAAACAAAACAAAAACAAAGTCCCGTAATTTTGCTTACTACACAATTCCCCATCTTCACATCAAGTTGTTTATCTGTGAAAGTTTTATGCATATATATGCTTTATGGTAAAGAAATTTGCCAAGACCTGTAACTGATAAAATGGTCAGAACAAACATTTCCTTCTTAACGGTCATTTTCACATCAAGGTTGCCAATTTGCGAAAGTTTGAAGCAAAGCTCCCATTGGTGTATGAGGAGTTGGAAACATAAACGTTGCGAGATATATGTAGGAGCATAAAATGGTGATTACCATATCTAGCATGCTTATATGTAGACATTCTGTTTTCACTTCAATGTAATTTGAAGTCAAACGTATTTTGTCTGACCATCCGTTAGTTTGTCCATTGGTACATGTTAAGGTCAGCATTTCAGTTAGCTCAGATGGTACAGCGTTCGCTTTCGGGGATGACGTTGTGAGTATGATCGCTGGTCGGGTCATACCAAAGACTTTCAAAATGGTACTAAGATTGGCTGGTTGGCCCGATGTCAAGTAAATGTTTCTGGGTATGGGTTGCAGTTTTCAATTCTATACACTAAACACGTTAAAGAATCAATGAAATCAGAGTTGCTGTATCCAATTCTGTCTCTAATGCATCTATTAGCACAAGATGGCAAAGGTCAAGGACTTAATAATCATTGGGTACTGGTGATACATTTAGACAGTAAAGACAGAGAAGTGAAAATATATTAAAACATTGAGTTATCAGTAAGTAATGCAGATTTTAGTCAGGTGTGTTCTGGTTAAAATAATTGCACGACATTCATTTGGATTCATAGAATGTGATATTTAGGGAACCTCCAAAACAAAGTTTAACAATTTTTATCCATTTGAAACATGCTATGCTAGACATAAGCAACAATAACACATTAGTAAGATAGATTTGCAGAAGAAATAGACTAGTGTAAACAATGTCCAAGTACATGTTATTGTGCTGCAATAGTAGATAGGATGGAGTTTGCTCAAACAGAAATTAATTATCAATGTGGTATAAAATCTTTGGCCGTGATAGAAAATACATTATGTTTGAATTATGAAGGGAAAAATAATCAAAAACTGTGGTGATAACTTGAAGTAGAGAGTCTGGTCATTAGATGCTAAGCATAACAATTAAACAGATTAAGAAGCATTTGAGGAGGTTTCTAAATAAATAGAGTCAACCATTGCATTGGCAATAGAAAGATACAGCAAACACATTTAATTACAATGAGAAGGTCCCGGCACTTCAGTACTAACTGGATGAAGTAGATGAGAGTCTGTCCATGCAACTGAAGAAGTAAATCAAGTTTTTATAACCTGGTCAGAGAACACAGAATACTTTGTAATGTATTTGGCTTTTCATACTGATGCATACACCAGAGTCCCACTATATTAGAAATGGGGGACTGGAGCAATGACTCCATGATATCAGAAAGATTACCATCACTATTAAAATATAAGTTTGTGTGTAACTTTGCATTGGCACGGCCTTAATTATAATAGTAAGGCAAGCACAGTGGGATTCCCGACCAGGAAAGAAAATCCCTAAGCAAAGTCCTTAAATTGGTTAGAAATAGGAGATCTGCTTCAAATTGTTACATGAAGTGCAGTCATTTGTCTGTCTCCTACATTCACCAAAATGAGTAGGTAATGCCAGACCCTACCTTTGCTGTGCGATGATGAAGGGTAATCTTCAACAACTATGCAGCGAAAACTTTGCATAGCGCTCACAAAAAAAAAAAACGACCAGGCTGTAATTCAGAATCCAAATTTTCAAAATTATTATAGCTTAGGCAATGTTATTTGTGCATTGGATGAGTGGTCAGGCAACCAACTTTCGAACAGTATTAAATTATTGGGAATGCATATAATGACTCTACACTTATGTCATTAGCCGGTGGGAATACATGCATTTGTAAGTAGGGTGATTGTTTGTTAGGTATATTTGCTTTACGTTAGTTTTATCATTCATTTGCCACATAGGACCATCAATGATCCATCAGGGGAGATTTGAGGAGAGCAGAAGAACGCTATTGTTCTCTGGTTCTTCAACATTCCCTGTCAAAATTACTATTTAGCAGATCGATACATTATCCCATCACCAGGTTAACTTATCTTAGAGCTAACCTTCATATGCCAAGTGCAAAGCAAATGTGAAAGTTTTAGCTGTTTTGGCTACTGACCGTTCCAAGGCGGTACCCCTGCTTTCAGCCTACGGTCAACTTTGTTGTATGCTTAATGTTTAAAGTTTTTGTCTTGATATGCGTCCTGTTATGTTTTGTCTTGTGGCTGTACCGTTTCTTGTTTGATGGTATTTTGTGCGGTGCCATTTCGTATGTGGTCCTGCCTGTTTGACTATTTTTCCATATTGAATTATATTAAAACCTTTGTAATAACCTTTAAGGCAATCCCTTCAACCTCAGTCTGATGGGAATCATCTTGAAGAAAATCTGGCAGAACAATGATATGATAATATTTTTTCTGTAATTTATGTGTCAGTGACAATGCACGGTCAGAGAAAAAAAAGTTTTCAGAGAAAGGACATGGGGAGGGGGGCACTTTTTAACTCAACAACCCCTTGTTCTAATTTTAAACAACATGTCATTCAGATGTGCCATTCTCCATCCTACATATTAAACTCCTGATCATAAATGCAAAAATGTAATTGATCTGTTTTGTGTTTTGTATTGGATACCTCCGTGCGACAATGAAATCACTGAAAACATGTATGTTAGATTGACACAGATGTCCATCAAGAATGACCCATGATTAATCTAGGAATATGTAATTGTGTACGAACCAATACGGGTGATTTCTTTGAATGTGGCAGATTCAAAATGAAAGACAATATCCACATTCTTCAATAACATACTACTGAGTATTTTGTTTGACACTACATGTACATTCAGTCACAAGAAAAATATGAACACAACGAAAGCCCATACCAACATATCTTCATCAGACAGAAAGTTTGAGGATATTTTAATCTCTTTTAATTCAAAAGATAATGACAATAAAACAATTTAGAGCTAAATACGGTCTAACTAAAATGATAAGCAACGAATGCTAATGATAATAAATATTCTCACCCCGCCACATCCCATCTTACAGTCTACTAATTTATTTCGGGATAAAGTGGAAACTGGACCAATAAATAAATAATGATCAAGTCCAAATGAAACTAGAATTTTTTTTATACAAAAATTGATGTCCCCCACCCCCGCGCGGACAAAGTTTCCCATATACAATTTTCAAAGTCCTATAACTCTGTAGAACATCGTCGAACCTGAATAGGAATAATATAACACAGCTAGGCGTAGTGCAGTTCAATCTTATTAAGTTTAATAAAACTCCGACAACATGTCTTGGAGAAACAGCGAGGACAAAATTTCAATGTAAAACAAGATGTGTTTGTGAAACACTATGCCCCGACCTTTGACCCTGAGAGATGACCTTGACCTTTGACCCACGGACCAGGGAGTTAAACGCGATACATCACACTTGTGCCAGGTTATTTTGAAATCAATTCACAGATAAAAAAAAAGTTATAGAAAGGACAAGAAATTTGGGACGGACGGATGGAAGGACGGACAGACGAAATGACGGACAATGCGATTACTATATGCCCGCCGTTGGGGTGCATAAAAATCAAAGTCCCACAACTCTGCAGAAAATCATTGAACCGGAACATAAATAAGATAAACAAAACAAGGCATAGTGCTGATCAATCCTATGAAATTTCATGAAAATCCGATCAAAGGTTTTGGAGAAACTAAAATCGGACAGAAGAACGGACGGACGGAAGTGTGTGTGTGTGTGGGGGGGGGGGGGGGAGGGGCTGCAGACATACGGATGGACAGACGGACGCCACACACAAAAACAATATGTCCCCCACTATACTTGGGGGGCATAACTAGCAAGTGCATTGGTTACTAAAATAATAAGAATATCAAGTGTTAAGCAAACTTGTACATTGGGACACTTGGGTCTATAAATGGACAGATAGGCAGACGGATGAATGGACGGACAGATAGAGGAACAGACATATGGGTTGGACAGATGGAAGGACAGTTAGACAACCTGATTCAGGTATACCATCATAATTTCGTTGTTGGGGTATGATACCAAATGTAGTAAATCTGAAATCGTTAGCTTTACTTTTCATTGATAATTTTGTCTCGAAATGCGTATATTGTATAGCATAATATAAAACGCATTAACACATAGAAAGCTACCATCGATGCAATGCTATCACATATTTTCTAACCCTATAGATGTATATGATGTAAAAAATCACAATGGGAATTATTCCCCTGAGATGGTACCGACCAACCCTACTGGCTCATGGACTAGATGTTTTATTAACAAATTAAATGACGATTTTGCATCTTAGTGACGCCAATGCTAAAACTTCGAAATGTTGGTGGTGGTTGCCATGGAATCACGCTAACCGTTTGCTTATCCAGCATTCCCACTCTTCCAACAACAGCAACTTGCTAACATATACCCTAAGCTTTAAGAAAATATAGGTGTGCCAAAATCCCGCTTTTTTTTTGGGGGGGGGGTCGATTATGGGCCTTGGACCTATAAGAGAGGTGTTTATGTAACTTAGGCAAATCTTTTAACCCTTCGCTTGCTGTTCACGTCAATTTACCTACCTGTAAATAGTGAAGACCCAGATGAGACAGCTCCTGCAGGAGCTGTCTCATCAGGGTCTGCACTATTTACAAGTTGATTGTGCAACAAGAGCACTCCACAGTAGTGATTGCACAGAGAAATACTTGTACACAGTGAAGATATATGTAATTATACTACAGGGCATGGATGAAGAAGGAGAAATGTGTTTTAAAATTCAGCAAGCGAAGGGTTAACAGAATAAATGACGATTTTGCATCTTAATGACGCTAATGCTTTGGACCTATAAGAGAGGTGGTTATGTAACTTAGGCAAATCGTTTAACCCTTCCGTCATGTATGCGCATTTTCACGGTACACTCAGATCAAACAGTTTCTTAGGAGCCGTCTATTCAAGGTCTGCTCTGTTTGCTTATGAAAAGCCATAGATCTGATCATGCAATTTCAACAACAGTGACAAAATCCGGTTTTCGTGTTCCTTTTTATTGTTTCATTTCATAAATATCCACGAGGTGATGGAATCTTGAATAAAGGTTAAACGGGGTAAGGTTAATAGTTTTCTCTTGTTGCTACTAATTAGAATGTACTCGCCGGGTCGATTCTTATGAATATCAAAAGTGGCTAACTGAGGATAACAGATATTGGCATATATCTAGTATTTATTAAAGACCCAACTTAACCCTTTCCCTCTTCTATGTTTATTCGAAGTTACTGAATATTCATGAACAAAATAGTAATAATGAAATATGGAAGGTGGAATATTGTAGCCATTTTGGAAAGGAAAGAAACAGATCTTTCAAATTCCAAAAGCAAACAGAGCAGACCCTGATCAGACGGCTCCTATAGGAGCCGTTTGATCTGGGTGTACTCTGTTTACAAATGCGTGAAAACACGTTACGGGTTAATACAAAGTCCCGATACAACATTTTAGTGACTGAAATCACTTTTTCAACGTACCTGCTATTTGCTCGTCTGTGAATTGAGTTTCCTGAAAAAAAGAGAACACAATACATGTACATACTCTAATTGTCATAAGTATTCGGACAGACAAACAGTTTAGCCCCTGGTCAAACGGCCCTTGAAGGAGCCATTCGATTACGGTCAACACTATATGATACTGTGTATCAAAATGGTGCCATACTGAAGAATTCAGCTCTACTACAACTCACCGAAGACGGGATGGGGAGGGTCTCTGTGTGTCTGAATACTTAGGGCAATTAGAATACTGACTAATGAGAGAGAGAGAGAGAGAGAGAGAGAGAGAGAGAGAGAGAGAGAGAGAGAGAGAGAGAGAGAGAGAGAGAGAGAGAGAGAGAGAGAGAATGCCAGCTACAAAATCTGCACCGTAAAACGTCATATAAAACAATCCTATCTAACCAATGGGATACGAACATCCCGAGTTATTCGGCGTCTCATCTGGATCCAAGCTATTTGCAAATGAGAGTCAGGTCGTGCTTGGCAAGCCAGGCGTTAACGTCTTTATTCTACAAATATTCGTATATTTATTTTCTTTTTAATTTTAACATTTTCCTTCATATAAACGCGTGTTCACGCATTTGGAAACATAGTAGACCCAGATCAGACGGCTCCTGCATAGCAGCCGTCTGATCAGGGTCTGCTATGTTTGCAAAAGAAATTGGAAATATCTGTTTCTTTAGTTTCTAAAATGGCTACATTGTTCCATATTTCATTATATAACTATTTTGTCCATGAATATTCAGAGGGTATTGAAATTTGGAATAAACATAGAACAGTGAAAGAGCTAACCCGTTGTCCCATAAATACACCTTTTAACGCATCATAACGCACTTGCAAACACAGTATACCCAGATCAGGGTCTGCTCTGTTTGCTTATGGACGTATATAGGTATAATTATATACAGTAGAACCCCTCTAATGCATTAGATTTGGCCTGTATTAAGCTACCACCTGTATATAGCACCCAGAATTATACCTCTTTTAGGTTGTCGCATTAGCGGGATTTTACTGTAGTTTCGGCAATGACCAAGTGCCCGGTGTTCATATGCAATTATACAAATTCAGCTAATACTCATGATGTCATTATGTCTTACATGAATATTTATCAGGTAAAGTGTTATATTAAATGGTATTTAGAGAACATAAACATATTTACCATGTTTCTTTTCCAGCTTTCACTATCCACTCAGTGGGCCGTTTCAACCTTACTGAGTTTTATCCATTTAATTATAGTATAACGTACACGCAACAAAATCTGATTTAAATCAGTTTTGTATATACAAATTGGAAACCCGATCTTCATAAGCATATAGACAATGGGTCGGGTATGTATGACATGGCGCATCAATGAGGCTTTGTCGCAATGCGGACTAACGCTTCGACTCGTTTAACTCTTCGCTTGCTATTCACGTCAATATACGTACCTGTAAATAGTGAAGACCCAGATGAGACAGCTCCTGCAGGAGCTGTCTCATCAGGGTCTACACTATTTACAAGTTGATTGTGCAACCAGTGCACTCCACAGCAGTGATTGCACAGCGAAAAACTTGTACACAGTGAAGATATATGTATTTATACAACAGGGCATTGGTAAAGAAGAAATGTATTTTAAAATTCAGCAAGAGAAGGGTTAAACCTTTGTTTGGTGAATAGACATGTAAGAAATAAGGACTGCATGTGTATCAATCCTTTACTACATGGATATTCATGTAAGAAATAATGACACCATAATTATTAACTAGATTAACCTAGAACACATGCAATTTTGACCAAAGCAGAAACTGTAGAATCAGATCCGTAGTATTTCATAAACAAACAGAGTAGATCCTGATCAGAAGGGTCATACAGGAGTCGTCTGATCTGGATCGCCTCTGTTTGCAAGGGCGTAAATAAACAGATACAGAAGACATTATCGCTTTTAGAATCGCTCATGTAAAACCAGTGAAATACGTCCCCACAGTATCGTCTAATCTGTGTCTACACTGCCTACCAGGTCGTCTCTACATGCAACGCTCTTTAAGAGGCCTATAATTGCATACGTCATTTGATTAGATGCTGAAAAAGTACATCGTGAATAAACAAAAAAGAAGACAAATAAAAAAAAAAGAAGACAAATAAAAAAAAAAAGACAAAAGCGTTCATGTGTTTGGTATCGAAGACCCGATGTTATTCGCCAATGTTTTATTATATTTTTTAGTCGCAAATGTTCGACATATGCCAATAATATTTTGCTGTGCCAAACAAAAAAAAATAAGTGTCCACGAACAAGGTTTATTTTGTATCACAGAGGCATTTTTCGGATTAAGTTCAAATTGACAATCTTAATTAAAATTGATTGAACATAACAAATATCAAGTTTTATGACGTCATTGAAAATATACGTTTATTGAAGGGACTATTACATTTACCCTTACTGTGCGGGACACGAGTCACTAATGTATTTTTCAAACAGTGTAGACCCAGATGAGAGGGTTCCAAGAGGAGCTCTCTCATCAGGGTCTACACTGTTGGCCATGTAACACTAATCCCTAAATATTCGTTTGAACAAAGCAGACCTGGCCAGACGACTTTTGCAGGAGCCGTATGACATGAGTCTACTCCGTTGAAAAAGGCGTGAGCAGAAAAAGAACTTAGAAAAATCTGGCCCCGATGTTATAAAACTTTTTGCTTGAGCTTGCTCGGAATCTGACCTATCAGATACTTGAGATTGATCTCAAACTCAGACTGAGAAGTTTTATAACATTGGACCCTGGACATGGCAGACTCTGTAGAATCATATCAATAATATTCACAAGCAAACAGAGCAGACCCTGATCAGACGTCTTTTCAATCAGGGTAAGCAGTAACTAAACACAGATCTTCGCGTAGGAGCCGCCTGATCAGGGTCTGCTCTGTTTCCTTACGGAACAATATCGGTCAGATTCTACATTTTCTGGTATGGCCAAAAGGTCTCTATATGCCCTTACAAAGGTTCAGATAATAAATATTCATGATCTCATTGTTTTGATGTCAAATTTTACTTATCATTACCTACGAAAACAGTTTTGATTTAAATGCGACTCCAAATAACTCGGCGTCTTTTCAGGATCCAAACTGTTTGCAACTGTGGTGATGTGTTTGAAAGACTTAGGGAGAATATTAAACAAACGAAACTTGTTAGCAGACGACCCATTTTGCAGACGATAAATAGTTGAAAACAATGAGGCGTTATGGGCTATTCAACGGCATTTTATTTGAGCGCGGGAATCTTATCAGCGTATGCATCAGCCGAACCCGGTATTTTAAATTGTAACGTTTAGTCTGCTTAAGTGTTTGTGTCGTGATTATAAAAGACAATACTTAGTTTTATTCAAAATACTGTAGAACCTGTCTCAATAGACCACTCATTTATTGAAACATAGGAATCTTAAAATGCAGGTGGTTGTTACATGCAGGGCAAAGGTAATGCAGAAAGCTCCTATAGGAGCTTTCTGTATTACTTTTGACCTGCATTAAGCAGCCACCTACGCTTCAGACCCATAATTAGACCTGTTTTTTTATGGCCGCTTATGGCAGATTCTTCTGAAACCTTTGTGTGCATTTGTAACCATTACTGTATATATAGCCTAGGTTTCGATCTACAGCTGAATACCTTTCTGCATTCTCCTCGTCATAACGGCGGGTATACGTTTTTAAAACACACGGTTAAATGTCGTATCCTTTTGTGTTCTATGGACACTTTCGGGATATGTTTTGGGTCAGTTAGGACCCAGAGTAGGCACCCTGTAACTAACCATCTCATCACATGCTAGATTGTTTGAGCTATGTGGTGTTATTTTGTAGAGAGATATAACACACTTCAAAATTAACCAACAAACTAGACTACAATTTCGACCTGCACTATAATCTTTTACATGTTAACCCTTATCCTGATGTGAAGAAAAAATAATGTCCCCTCAAATTTGGATCTGGTGCAATTTTGACTACTTTTTGTTCAATCTAGCTTTTAAAGAACTATTGACCGGTGTATCAAACAGCATGGATCCAGATGAGACGCCGAATTACTCGGCGTCTCATCTGGATCCAAGCTGTTTGCAAATGCGAGTCAAGTCGTGTATAGCGGTTTAAGGGTTAACGGTCTGAAACAAAAGATGTATTAAAGTGTCAATGAGCCGTGGTAATCAGATTCAAAAGTTAAGTCCAAATTATGTAGTAGGTAGTATGTATTGATAGTTAAGTTTAAAATTACATGACATGAAACATATCAACAGAAACATGGTAGGTAGCTATATTTTCTAAATTATTCTTCGTTCTGCGTTCTATTATTGGCTTTCCTGATATAAAACATTTTTTTTTTATTTAATTGGGTACAATATGTTAACTTATAAAATAGACAGTGGTATATACATGTACGTTGATATACTGTACACATTGAATACATATACTGTAAAACCTCGATAATTGACCATCCTTAGACAAAATAGTTATAATGAAATATAGAAGGTGGAACATTGTAGCCATTTTAGAAAGTAAAGAAGCGGATCTTTCAAATTCCATTAGCAAACAGAGCAGACCCAGATCAGACGGCTCCTATAGGAACCGTCTGATCTGAGTCTACTCTTTTTGCAAATTCATGATAACACGTTTATATGAAGGAAAGGGTTAAATACAAGACGATTTGAGATTTTTTGAAGCTGGTGGTTGCTTAATGCAGAGTGGAGGTCAGGCAGAAAACTCCCATAGAAGCTTTCTGCACGACTTTCACCCTGCATTAAGCTGCCATCTGTCTTACAAAACGATAAGTTCGAATTATCGAGGTTCTACTTTATGTGGCTTTTCCCTGTTGCGTATTGTGAACTATGACTACTGGAAGTATCCCGGCACCAAATTCCCCACCCAGCTCTCCACCTACCCAAGAAGCTGAATTTGTCAACCTAACAGCATTCTGATAAATTTAACCCTTTACTCCATAAAACGCCTTTGCAAACAGAGTAGACCCAGAACAGACTGTTCCTGTAGGAGCCGTCTGATCAGGGTCTGCTCTGTTTGCTTACGATATGATACAGATATGCTTCTACAATTTCTACTATGACCGAACGTTCCTGTACTATTACAAAATATCTACTCACTATTCATTATGTCATTGTTTATTCCATGAATATTCATGGAATAAAAGGGTTAATCCCTTGCTCCATGAATATTCAGGACGTACTTATGACGTCACGAATGTTAAGTAGCCATTGTTTCATAATCACACATGAACACAGGAACTTGTGGCAGAAACTACACGGCCAGAATTATATAATTTCATAAGCAAACAGAATAGACCCAGATCAGACGGCTCCTCCAGGAGCCGTCTGATCTGGGTCTACTCTGTTTGCAAATATGTATTTAATTATTTATGGGGCAAACGGTTATCCATTTACCTGATTAATATTCATGGAAGATATAATGACTGTATGAATATTAATTACATGTAGGCCTAGCTGATTTTTTTGTACTAGCATTATAAACTAAGGAACGTTTCCACGACAGAAACCTTAGAAGTAGATGGTCATGTATATTATTTCTTTCCCTCATATAAAACGCCTTTTCGTTCATTTGTAAACCGAGTAGACCCAGATCAGACGTCTACAAGAGAAACCGCCGGATCAGGGTCTGCTCTGATTGCTTTTGACATGATATAGATCTGATGCTACAGAATTTGACAGGATCCAGATCTAATGCTATAGTTTGTGTCAATGCAAAACAAAATCACAGGTCAATTTGGTTCAGACAGAAACTGTATAATTCGATCTACATTATACCATAAGCAAATAGAGCAGAACCTGATCAGGCGACTCGTATAGGAGTAGTTTGATCTGGGTCTACTCTGTTTGCAAAGCCGTGGAAATGCGTATTTATGCAGTAAATGTTTTAAATGGAATACACATACATATATACGCTCAGTGTAGCATGTTCCTGTTTGTGGTACAGTAGAACCCCTCTAATACGACTACTTAATAAATACACATGGTTGTCTTTATAAGCAGGTGGTTGCTTAATGCAGGGCAAAAGTTATACAGAAAGCTCCTCTAGGAGCTTTCTGTATTACTTGTGTCCTGCATTAAGCTACCGCCTGCATCTAGCACCTAGAATTATGCCTCTTTTAGGTGGTCGTATTATATTACTGACCAAAAGCCTAAGGTGAGAAAACTGGCGGTTGCAAACGATTTCATATGCATTGATTTTATAATTGAAATGTCGGATAAGATTCCGGTCATAGATTCCCTAACAATGTGATTCACCTTTGATCTTTATTTTCAGACTGATTGTTTCACTGACGAACAGCTGGAAGGTGAGCGGTATAGACCATGTTTATCGTATACGGTACCCCCATCCCCACCAAAAAAACAACAAACATTCATACCTTTGCAACCCGTCTAGACCCAGAGGGGCCGTATGATCAGGGTCTGCTCTGTTTGCTAATATAAAATGCAAAGTTGATTATATAGTTATGCCAAGGTCAAATATTCCCACGTTTAAATGCCATTATAACAGTTCAACTGATTCATGATCTCATTATTTCTTGTATGAATATTCATGAGGCAAAGAGTTAATACGAGCACTTCAATTATATACTTGTTTCTCATAAAGCGTTCGTTATTACATCGACATTGTATCATTATTACTGGGAGCATTCTGTGGGACTTTCTCCTGTGGGACTTCACCTGTGGGGCTTTAGCCTGTGGGGCTTTCGCCTTACATTAACCCTTTACCTGCAAACATAGTAGACCCAGATCAGACGGCTCCTGCAGGAGCCGTCTGGTCTGGATCTGCTCTGTTTGTCTATAATACAATAAATATATAATCTTGCAGTTTCTTCCATGGCTAAAGATTCCCGTGCCCGCGTGCCAATATAGAAATAATCTAATCAATATTCATGGTACCAATATTTCCCACATGGAGTAAAGGTATAACAGCCACCTGCCTAAAACGTTCTCTCCATTCTTCTTAACTAAACAAATCGATTGGGTTTTACTATATTATTAATTGTCTTATAAAAATGTGTATTACCTCAATACAGTTATATATTCCTTCTACATAATGCCACCATCTGATTACAAGATGGTCTATTGTATTTTTACAAAGAAATTTAACCTTAACTTTTATGTACGAAATGCAATGTCTACCAATTAGTTACAGTGAACGCCCGTTAAAACGACATTCGATATAACTAAATATTCATATGTATATTTTTCGTATTTTCAGTCAACACATACGGTAACAAATTACCATTTGCAAAAGTAGCTGTCTGCTTTAAAGTGAAAGTCACTACAATAAATTCATGCTTTCAATAACTTCATCAAGCTTGGTATTTGTTATGTACAGTCATTATTATGAAGATTATGAATTTAATCTTATATCGAAAATTCCATTGCCATTCGATTCGATATTACTATTGCATTCGATTTCAATACATGGACATTTTGTCTTCTTCGGAGTTTATTCGATTGGTTGTTTTGCGATATACTTCTTTTTAGCATATAAACAAGTAATTTATCTAATTTTCGTCATTTCTAAAACACGTTGAGAGTAGAGGCTATCACTTTAAGCCTCAGCTGTGAGCTGTGTGTCATAAATTCGGGATCCTGGCGAGACATTTTCAAATTACAGGAGCAACGCACTGTTGCTATAGGGGCCCGAGGGGGGGGGGGGGGGGGGGGAGGTTGGGGTGAAGTTTTGAAACCATTGTGATAAATAAAGCATTTGGTCCTATAGGAGCAAATGCTCTATTTATCACAATGGTTTCAAAAGGGGGACTTTAACAGTGGCGTCAAAGGTCGTCACTACTAGCATTAGGGTTTTACTAGGGTTAAAGCATACATGACAAGACAGAAAGTTTATCAAAGCGCCTTTGAACGCACATACCCTGTGTGAAAAGAGCGCTATATAAATGTGGTATCATAATAAAATCTACCCTCTTAGCCTTCAATGTTTTGTTCCGTTTTGGCCATAAAAATATTGTCACCTTTCAGATAGATGTTACGCACGTGCTTATCCCTAGCTATGTAGGTTTATCTTGCGTTTTCGTTTCAGAAACACGACCTGGGTCCATGCTTATAAAACTTTTAGTTGAGTCTGAGTACGTTCTCAAGATTTTGATTGGTCAGATTTGAGCCTCTGGCTCAAATCTGACCAATCAAAAGCTTGAGAACTCAAATCTGACCAATCAAAAGCTTGGGTGTCAACCCAGGGTGTCAACCGGTTTGGTTCTCTGATGAGACATCGAGTTACCCGAAAACTCATCTGGATCCAAACTGCTGCCAGTAATATCACTGATTCGACCGTGCTTTAATCCTTCTACTGCTGAATTTTCAGAGTGGAATAGTCCATCATTGTTTATTGGTAGAGTCTATATAGAATGGAAGGGGTAAACATTGCGAGAGAATTTGTATGACAAACAGCGCAGATCCTGATCAGAGAGTTCATTTCTGATCTGGGTCTACGCTGTTTGTAAATTACAATGCCCGTGATTCCTGAACCAAAGTTTTAAACATAAAAACAATTGACTCCACTGCATTGCCATTTTTTCTGTAGAATTTAAGGAAACGTTCAGTTTGTTTGACAAGGAGGGAGATGGGTCTATCGGTGTTAAAGAGATTGGCACAGTACTGAGAGCTCTCGGGCAACACCCGACAGAGGCCGACCTCCACGATATGGTAGCCTCACTCGAGTCTGATGGTAAGTGTTCAATGGCCAATCGGAAATCCTGATCTAATTTGCCGTTGAGGATTACCGATTGTATTTAAGTCATTCGGATGTAGTACAGCTGCACAAAAAAATCACATTATCTGCCGAACGACTGAATCGTGCAAAGGGTTGTCAACCTCTACACGGAATAAATGTTAATAGTTACCTGCTTTCGTAACTGTTTGTTTAATTATCTCCAAAAAAATATGTAAATTGTCGTTCCGTGCCTTTAACTTATTCTCTCCTAGGCTATTTTTAGTCCCAACCTCTTTGAATGTATCTACCGAAAAGGAGTATTAACAAGAGGAATGGAAACATTTAGAATTTTGTAGCTTGAAACCATTGTGATAAATAGAGCATTTGCTCCTATAGGAGCAAATGCTCTATTTATCACAATGGTTTCATAAAGTGACTTCTATAGATGCGCAAAAATGCGTCACTAGGGGATAATGTGTTAACCCATAAACTCCCGCGATCCCATACATAAGACATTGATTGATTGGTTTGATTAACGTCCGTGTCTTCTCACCATGGGCTAATTGGACGCCCAAGAGAAACTCTACTCTTATTATCGACAGAGAGAGGAGAGAGAGAGAGAGAGAGAGAGAGAGAGAGAGAGAGAGAGAGAGAGAGAGAGAGAGAGAGAAGAGAGAGAGAAGAGAGAGAGAGAGGATGGAGGGAGGGTCGTATCAGGAGGAAAGAAACACACATGATTGAACATGTAACAGCACTGTATCAGTTGAGTAAATATCTTTTGATCATTTCTAGGTCATACCAGTATGGAATTCCCAGAGTTCTTGAGTATACTTGCCAAAATCATCAAAGACACTGATCCTGAGACAGAATTGAATGAGGCCTTTAAGGTAATTTGCTTTAGGATATAATTGCTTCTATAAACGCACCTTATATTAGTCACTGGCATATTTTGTACTAGTCACTGACACATTTTGTACTAGTCACTGACACATTTTTGTACTAGTCACTGACACATTTTTTCTACTAAGTCACTGACACATTTTGTACTAGTCACTGACACATTTTGTACTAATCACTGACACATTTTGTACTAGTTAGTCACTGACGCATTTTGTACTTGTCACTTCCGCATCTTGTACTGTTCTAAAGCTGTTGGACATACGCATTAGCGCAAAACACATCGGATTGTCGTCTTGTGATATACATGTGTACCTTGGTCGGAGGTTATAAAACTTCTGAATGTGAGTTTAGGTTCATTCTCCTTTAGAATCTCTCTGTGTGACTTTCGCTCTGCATTAACCTGCATTCATACTAATTTGAGCGTGCCGATTAGATTGATATACCATATCGTGTTTTAGTTTCTTATTCAGCAAGGAGGGCACGGGCAATATCTGCAATGCGAACCTGCAGCGAATAAATAGTATGTGATTGAGAATACTTCATATACAGTAAATATTATCTAAACCGAACTTTGAGTGAATAAGAATTAGCACATTCCCTCCTAGTGACGCATTTAACGCCTTTGTATAAGTCACTTTTGGAAACCATGGTAATAAATAGAGAATTTGTTCCATAGGAGCAAATGCTCTATCTATCACAATGGTTTCAAAATTACACAATTCATAAATTGTCATTTTCCCTAGTAAATGCTCCCTTTCGGTAGATTTATTCAAAGAGGTAGGGTCTAAATATAGTCTAGGAGGGAATGAGTAAAGATATATAGGTGGTTGTATAGTGCAGGGTAAAGTCATACAGAAAACTCTTTTTTTTATTTTGCAGCTTTCTGTATGGCTGTCACGCTGCATTAACCCTTTCGGCGTTAAATTTCTAATTGTCGTCTGCAATACAACATTGTTAAATCATAAGGTAAAATAAGAAAATCAGATAAATAAATGCGAATTTCAAAAGAATAAAGCACAGATATCGAAATAGAGTTGAGACAAAAAGTGAAGTCCCTGATCAGACGCCGCCTTGAAAAGGCGTCGTCTGATCTGGGACTGCACTATTTGTCGTGGTGCATTTTTGCGACATTGGCGGTGAAAGGGTTAAGCTGCCATCTGATATTAATATGAACGTGCAGCTCAGAGCGGTTTTACTATCATGTTTTAGATATTCGACAAGGAGTGCACGGGCAATATCAGCAATGCCGACCTGCGTCGAATAATGACGACATACGGCGAAACGCTCACAGACGAAGAGGTGGAAGAAATGATCAAAGAAGCTGATACTGACGGGGACGGCATAATAGACTATTCAGGTATAATATACTAGTATAATATAGATGTCACTTGGGTAGGATGCCACTATTCTAACTAGAACTGTAAGCCACAGGCTAACGAATACCCCCATCTGTCTGCTAAATGTCAGAACATTTACCAAATACTGTCAAGTCCAAAAAGGGAGATAAGTCTGTTAAAAATCCATAGAAGTTTTATGGCTGCTGCCAGACAATGTCATCCAATAAGTTTAAGCAGCTTTGTTTATTTTTGTGAAGTGTCAACTCCAAAGTTCTGAACATATAGGTACCTTTTCAGAAAAACATTAAGTTCAAGGACCATAACTCTGACAAAAATTATTCAACCAGACCAATATTCGAACTTAAAAGCTGTAACTCATCTAGATTTAGCTTTATGTCAAATATAAAGTTAATATCTCCAACCACTTCCAAAGAAAGACTGGAAAATTGAAAACTGGATAAAAAGAATTGAAGTTCAAGGGCCATAACTCTGGCAAAAATTATTCAACCAGACTGAGATTGGGAATTAAGCTGTAAATCATCTAGATTTAGCTTTATGCCAAAAATAAAGTTAATATCTCCAACCATTTCCAAAAAAAGTCTGGAAAATTCAAAATTTGAAGAAAAAAAATTAAAGTTCCAGGGCAATAACTCTGGAAATAATTATTCAGCCGGACTGAGCTTGGAACAGAAGCTGTAACTTATCTAGATTTAGCTTTGTACTAAATATAAAGTTGATATCTGCAGTCATTTCCATAAAAAGTCCATAAAACCGGAAAACATTGGTAGGGGACTAAAAGGGGGAGATAACTCCTGAAGTAATGGTCCGATCATAATGGAAATATGCGGTGCACAGGTTTATATGGTCATATGGCTATACATGAACTTTCAACAAAATTGAAGCAAAACTGTAGAAGAAGAAGGCCGGACAAAATTGTGTCCACGGACGGACAGACGGACGGACAGACGGACGGACGGACAGACGGACGGACAGACAGACAGACGGACAACCTGATTCCAGTATACCCCCCCCCCCACACACACACACTTCGTTGTGGGGGTATAATTACACCGGCTATTGATCGTTATTCTATTTAGAATTAATACGCCGGGTTAGTTGTGGATGTAAAATATCGACATCGGTCACATATCTATGGAGGGTCATTATTCTTCATTGCAAAAACTTAGTGCATCTAAAACAACTAAATGGACGTAAGTTGCTCGCATATTTTACTTTGAATTAATGCTATTTCATGCACAGGGGTCTGGACCGCTTCATTGGGGTCTATATGTATTATATAATAACAAGGGTTCCAACTAGCAGAACGGACATCAGTGTACCACAAGTACACACATGAATGTAACTCTTGCAATTTCAATGATAATTTTGTAATTCTTTCGGCTATTGAAAGCAAATATATTTTACTATCAAATAAATATAATCTTATAACGGTACCTTACGCGCAATTATCAATCCAACAACGATTTTCTCAAACTTTCACGTGTTTTCTGAGTCATTGACAAACGTTCGTTCACCCCGGTTTCACTATATCACAGCCATAACCTGGCGATTTTCAGTTCAAAAGATGGCGTGGTTCAATAAAACAACCCAATTATATCACCAATCTCCATGTGTTGTGTCCTCTTAATAAATAAGCAACTAGCAACAGCGGCATTTCCGTCTGTCGTTATGTTTCCATTTCGGATGCTGCCATATTGCAACAAATTTGAATAGAGCCATTTCATTGGATGAGCGAAGGAAAAGTTGGAAAATCCGTGACGACACGTACAATGGCTCCTTCCTCGACGATTTGAAGCAAACTGACAAAACTCGCTAGTATTACATCATTCTTTTGATGCTGGGGACTAAATAATTGGAGGTGGGTGTTAGAATTGATTCGTTTTATTGACTCACGCCATTTTTTGAACTGCAGAATGCCAGGTTATTGCTGTGATATAGTGAAACCGGAGTGAACGAACGTTTGTCAATGGTCCTAAAAACATGTGAAATTTTGAGAAAATCATTGTTGGATTGATACTTGTTCATAAGTTACCGTAATAAGATTATATTTATTTGATAGAAAAATATATTGGCTTTCAATAGCCGAAAGACTTACGAAATTATCATTAAATTGTAAGAGTTACAGTCATATTTCAACTCGTGGTACACGGATATCCGTTCTGCTAGTTGGAACCCTTGTTATTATATAGTACATATAGACCCCCTGAAGCGGTCCAGACCCCTGTGATTTCATGGTGATAACGGATCTCATATTTTACTTTATTTCCTTTTTTACAGAGTTCATTGGCATGGTGACAACGGATTAGAGTTCTATACACTTATCACGACCTCAGCGAAAGTGGAAATGAACAAACTTTCATGCTAACACAGTATATATATCACAGTTGTATCAGAGTGTGTATATCACTTTATATCAGATTGTGTTTATCACTGGCGTACCAGTGTATGTATATCACCGGTGTTTCGGAGTGTGTTTATCAATGGTCTATCAAAGTATGTATATCACCAGTATTTCAGATTGTGTTTATCACTGGCGCATCAAAATGTGTATATCACCGGTATTTCAGATTGTGATTATCACTCACGTATCAGAGTGAGTATATCACGGTATCTTGAGTGTGTTTATCACTGGCGTATCAAAGTGTGTATATCACCGGTATTTCAAAGTATGTTTATCACTGACGTATCAGAGTGTGAATATCACCGGTATTTCAGGGCGTATCAGAGTATGTATTGAAAGAAGCAATGTTATAGCATAAGTGTTGTTTTTAACGTCATTGACTTATACATATATTTGTTTTCAAAACAAGATCAGGACACCATACATAGACGTGACAGTTTGGATATGAAATATTTGATAACAAACATTCACCCTCGTTGCAATGGTCATCCTGTGCAACAATCGAATGAATGTGTATCAAACGACGGCTGGCATAACCTTTTAGTCGCTCATTAAAGTTTGTCTGTTAAGACTGCTGTCTGTTCCAGGTTTGAAAGCAAACACTTCAATTTCTTTTCCAACCATAATCAAATTTTCCAACAGTTTGGATCCTGATTAGACACTGAGTTACTTGACATATCATCTCAATTCAATCGGTTTGCAAATATTATCTTCAAAGATCTTTTGATGGTGAAAGATTTAACCTTTTCGGCGCCAAATTTCTAATTGTCGTCTGCAATCCATTTTTTTAATTATTCGGTACGATAAGGAAATGAGATAAATAAATGCAAATTTCAAAGGAATAAAGCACAGGTATAGAAATGGAGATTGAGACAAAAAGTGAAGTCACTGATGAGACGCCGCCTTGAAAAGGCGGCGTCTGATCTGGGACTGCACTATTTGTCGTGGTGCATTTATGCGATTGCGGCGGTGAAAGGGTTCAAGCAGGAACACAACTCATGTTCAGGTAAATGAATTTCATTTGGCGGAGTCTTCACTGCTTTGTCATAAGGTATCGATATAGGTTTTGTTTAGCGATGGATAAAAAGAAAACATATTGAACCCCGCGCCAGTAACTGGGATTTACGCAATATATCTACGGTGAAAATCTCATCAAATAAATAACACCTCTGGTGAAATCACAAACATTTTATAAAGTCGTACTACGTGGATGTTTTTCAATAACAAATACAGAATGCGTCTCTTAACCTTCTACCTTATATAAACATGTTTTCACGCATCTTGCAAACAGAGTAGACCCAGATCAGACGGCTCCTATAGGAGCCGTCTGATCATGGTCTGCTCTGTTTGCTAATGGAATTTAAAAGATCTGTTTCTTTACTTTCTGAAATAGCTACAATGTTCCACCTTCCATATTGCATTACAGCTATTTTGGCCATGACTATTCATTAGAATTGAAATTTGAGAAAAAAACATAGAATAGAACAGAGAAAGGGTTAACCCTTTACCTAATGAATATCTATGTGAGAATTAATAATGCATGGACATTACATAGTGGTATGAT
This sequence comes from Azorinus chamasolen, assembly GCA_963576725.1. Taxonomy (NCBI): domain Eukaryota; kingdom Metazoa; phylum Mollusca; class Bivalvia; order Cardiida; family Solecurtidae; genus Azorinus; species Azorinus chamasolen. The sequence goes on along the minus strand of OY755235.1, from coordinate 101,551,160 downwards.
GGACGAGGGAAGTTTTGACTATTGTAAAAGCTGTAGAATCAGATCTGTGTACGTCCAACGGCAAAAAGAGGAGACCCTGATCAGACGGCTCCTAAAGGAGCTGTCTGATCTGGGTCTTCTCGTTTTTGCAAAGGCGTGAAAAGGTGTTTAAATGACAGAAAGGGTTAATATTTCTTTCAGTTAATGGACTTTTTTGTATCAAGGACTGGTTGTTGAATGTGCCGAAAATAATCTGTACGGGAAATGTTTCCTGACGTAGTTCGGATAATCTGAGTTTACCGACAGGTGTACATGTATGACCGACAGGTGTACATGCATGCCTTTCTTACTGAACTTTAATAATACAGTCAGTTCATTGAGTAATATGTAAACTGCCACCAATGCCAGTTTGTTCTCGTGATCTAGATATAAACCCAAATGGTTCTTCAACTTGACTTTCCAGGACCGGAGAGATTTGAACTTGAGCAGCAAGTTAAGTACAGACCTGCACGTTGAGTATTACTGGAGTTCTAATTGGCTGCGACGATATAATTTTATTGAAACTAAATTTGATCGACAAATAGATAGGAGAATAAAACTGTGCTTAGTGAAACTGGCAAGGGATTTTGGAAATAAACGTTGTATGTATAAGAACTAAGAACGATGTAGTAAATCCCCATTCCTTCATATTGATGTCTCTGTAAAAGTCGCTTTCTGAAACCATTGTGGTAAATACAGCAATAATTATTGCTCTATTTATCAAAATGGTTTCAAAACTTTACAATTCTAAAAGTTTGCTTTTCTCTAGTAAATGCTCCTTTTCGGCTGATTTATTTATTATTTATTTATTTTATTTATTTATTTATTTATTTGAAGAAGTTGGATCTACAAATCGCTGTGATTAGCCTTTACCTCACACAAACACATTATAACGCCTTATATGTCCCTGTCACACTATAGCGTATGAGACGAACGTCTGCATAGCGTATGAAAAACTGGTCATACGCACAACTGTTGAGCGTATGAACCCGGAATTGTCCACCACTATATTCGATGAACGTATTAAAAATTAGCAGCGCGTGAATAGCGTATATGCGTACCGTACATCTGGCGTATATGCAGCGCACGAGAAACGCATACGAGCGTGTGTCAACTTATGCCACTGTCAGTGTAGCGTATAAGTAGCGTATGCGAACATATGAGTAACGTATTCTTACAGCATGTGAGCGCATGACTAACGTATGGATAAGCAGAAATAGGTTAAATCCGTTAGTTATTCGTCAGACATGCGTTACAATTACGTTACTCATACGCTATCCATATGATATCTTTACTGGCCGCTTTCATGCCACCGTATGTGAAACGTATTTGACCTATATGTGACGTACCTTTACCGACACTCTAGCGTATTCAACGTGTGCCTAGCGTATGATGAGCGTATGCATAACGTATAATTCATACGCTCGAATACGCTGAACTTTTTTGAACATGTTCAAAAATTATTTTCGGCCTCTGCGTATGAGAACGTACACCGACGTATGGCAGCGTACCTGAAACGTATACGACGTATATCTAACCTACCCATAGCGTATATCTGCGTATGCGAGCGTACGCTCTAGTGTGACACCCCATTTACAAACAGACCATACCTAGATCAGACAGTACCATAGGTGCTCTATCTGCTTATAAAATATTGTACTCTGATTCTACAGAGTTTGCCAGAGTCAAGAATGCAATTATAGATATGCAGATAAATAATATGTATTTGGTCATTATTTCTAACACGAATATGAACTCTTTCAACGCTGAATTTTCAAATGGACTTTTCCAAAATTCAAACAGGGCAGATTTACGATGAGTATTGAGGGATTTTTTAAAGAAAAGTGTAACACGACAAGCAGTGCAGACCTGGGTCTACACTGTTTGTAAAAGACATTAGTGATTCTCGCATTGTAAGGGTAAAGGGTTTTGATAAAGAATAGACGTCAACAAATTCATTTTCTCCTCAGGATCCAACTCTTCGATACTCTTAACCCTTTCGCTGCCAAACTCTGTCGTCTGCTAACTTTGTCGTCTGCTACAAATTTTCATTATTTTGATTTTCTTCGTGTTTGTTTCAAAAACATAGTAACAGTAACAAACCGTTTGGATCCTGATGAGATGCCGAGTTACTCGGCGTCTCATCTGGATCCAAACTGTTTGCATTGGCAATCACAGATCCGGCATTGGCAGCGAAAGGGTTAATAATAGCAAGATCTTTCAGAGCCTAAGGGCTGATTACAGAGATTACTGAGATAAAGACAACATCAAGTAATACATGAAGACGATTTTTAGATTTTGTTTTACGTAACCCCATCCAGTATATAAAATCATGAATTCTGAATATTATTGATTGCCATAGTAAACTGTAAACATATACGCAAACAGAACAGACCCTGATATCAGAAGATGTTAACCCTTTCCCTGTTTCATATTGATTCAAGAAGTATTTACCTCATGAATATTCATGAACATAATCAATACAATGGAACATGGAATGTCATGGAACTGATGTGGAAACCGTATAATCAGGTTTATAGATTTCTATAAGCAAACAGAGAAGACCCTGATCAGACGGCTCCTATAGGAGCCGTCTGATCTGGGTCTACACTCTTTGCAAATGCGCGAGAATGCGTTTATATGAAGGAAACGGTTAAATGAGCTTTGACGTTTACGTATTCTCTGTAACTGCATGTAGACGGTTAACATTATTTATCCGCCAGTATGATGCACAGATCCTCTCTATTGTGCTGCCAAACATCCAACATTGTCACCACCGTGCCTTTGCAAAGCATCACAATCCGTGGTTTTGTCAAGGCCTTGATCCTCGCATTTGAGGTTTTGTTTGTTTCGGGGTGCTTTACGTTGCTATAACCCATTTCCCCATAGATTACAGTAGAACCCCTCTAAACCGGACGTTAAATTTAGTATAAACATCGGTCTTTGAGACAGGTGGCAGCTTAATGCAGGATGAAAGTCGTGCAGAAAGATCCTCTACGAGCTTTCTGCATGACTTTCACCCTGCATTAAGCAGCTACCTGGCCTAAAGTATCTAAATTCTTCTGTTCTAGAATTCCGGTTTAGAGAGGTTTTACAGATCCAACCTCTACCGAAAGGGAACATTAACTAGCAAAAGATAAATTTAGAATTGTGTAGTTTTGAAACAATTTTGATAAACAATTTTGATAAACAATTTAGAATTGTGTAGTTTTGAAACAATTATGATAAATAGAGCATTTGCTCTATTTATCACAATGGGTTTCAGAAAGTGATTTTGACATAGGTGACAAAAGGTGTCAATATGAGGGAATGGGTTAACAGTACAACGTACAGCTAGTTACAGGTGGGGGAAATGTGCCGAGGGTATTCCAGTGCATGGAACAGATTGCATTGTTTGATGCACAGAAGAACAACTGGGTAGAACCACACATCTACCGTAAACCAGCAGGAAGGCTTCGTCACATGAAAAAAACACGGAATAGCATGAGTTACTAAACCCAATGACTGGTCATACATGTCTTACATACTTGATTTAATTTTCTTTACTTTCACTTCTAAATACAAAAAAAACCCATTAACCCTTTACCTGTTCTATATTTAGACCAAATTTCAATACCTACTGAATATTCATTAACAAAATAGTTATAAAGAAAATATGGAAGATGGAACATTGTAGACATTTTTAGAAAGCAAAGACACAGTTCTATCAAATTTTATTAGCAAACAGAGCAGACCCTGATCAGACGGCTCCTGTAGGAACCGTCTGATCTGGGTCTACTCTGTTTGCAAATGCGTGAAAACACGTTTGTATGAGGGAAAGGGTTAATCGTTTCTTAAACGCCTTAGTATAAATAAATATGTTATTATCTTTAAAAACATTCTCTTTCCGAACCACGATGTCGCGATTATACTGTCCTCCTATGGTGTATCTTAATCAGTTTTAAACAGAGCTCCAGATAAGATGCGTAGATTAAAATATTTTCAATTATAGCTTCTTTATTTCTCCCCTCAAATCACTCTTTAAAAGTATTTGCCATTATGGGAGAAACCAAGAGAAGTAACTCCATGACTTTAAAACAGTACAACAATTAATATTTACCTTCCTTGTTTTTGACCTTTGGCAATAAACTTACATCTTAAATACCTTACACACTGATAAAAATATCTTTCAAGTGTGAGCTTAAAACATTTTTGACTATCAAAATATCTAAGTTTGCCGTGGATGAAAAATATTTTGTTTATGAATAGCTCATTCCGTCAGTTTACACGGAACGTTTCTAATGGTTTCAGTTAAATCATCTTACCGAAAATTGAAAGATATATTCATTCAACAATGGCAATCTGATCTAGGAAGATCATCTGATACAAATATATACAAACACATCAGAAGCATATTCCAACAAGGTAGTTATATAAATATCTTAACAACATATTATTGTAAAAGACTTTTAGCCTTTTTGACGAGAAATCATAATTTACCAATAGAAATTGGGAGATGGCAAAATATACCAGCAAACGAGCGTAAATGCCCAAACTGTAAAGATGTTGGTGACGAATATCACTACCTTCTTGTCTGTCCTTTATTCTCACAAGAACGTAGAAAATTCATCGACAGTCAAGCATATAACGGTCCGAATATGGTAAAGTTCATTAAATTATTCCATACAGAAGACAGGATACAACTTGAGATGCTGAGCATGTTTTGTGATAAGATCATGAAATATTTTAGACGTTAGTTTATTAACATCTCTCGATAAAAAGAAATTTATACTTCTTAGATATATAATAAATCTTATAAGGAGCAGCAAGACAGACTTTTGTAAACGACTTATACATACCGATACTGTAGCAAAAATTATGGCGTATATATGTTATTAGCCCAAACTGTGCAGATCAAGATCGAGCATCACATCCGGCATGCTGTCGGGACTGCGTCGGCACTGTTTGCAAGCGCTAACACACGCAGGCATTATCCGATTCTGTATTATTGTAAGAAATTTCCGTTCTGGACAGGTGTAAGACCACGCTGTTTCGGATCTGACTGGGACACTTGTGGTCCGAATACACAGTACATATTGTTAATTATTGTATATGATGTGCGTGTATACTGTAACACTGTATACATGTACATATATATGTAAATCGACAGCTGCGGAATAAGGGCTATGTAAATTATGTACATATATGTATTAATGTTCTTGTAGAAAACTGTAAATAATATGTACCTGTCCTCATCGCCTATTTTCTTCTCCCTGCTGCAAGTACGAAACAGGAAGTATCACTCCTGTCAGACTCACTTATTATCTCCCCTGTTCTACTGTACACCCGCATCAAGTTTTATGTTAGCCGTTGTCTTTGCTAGTTTTATGGAGGAAAACACCAAGCTGTTGTAAACAGCGAATTGACAGCGCAGTATATTACCTCCGATCGATAGATATAAATGACATCACTGCCCTCTGTCAGTCAGTATTGCATTGTACTCTACCCCCTCCGCACCTACCCCCCCCCCTCTCTCTCTCTCTCTCTCTCTCTCTCTCTGTACTTGTGAATCCGCTCCATACTTCGTTTCGTTGGAGCGGGGTAAACGAGTGAGTGTGAAATAGATCCTTATAATCTATTGGTATTAGCTCTCATATATATATATATATATAGTACTTGTGATTCCGCTCCATATTTCGTTTCGTTGGAGCGGGGAATACGGGAATACGAGTGCAAGTAAAATATATTCTTGTTATCAATTAACCAAGCTGTATGTACTGTTAAAGGTATTATGTATTGGTAACTCACAAATGCATTGTAATCACTCTAAATTTGAAACTTTCGACCGGATAAAGACACAGAAGATTAAATCTTTAGTACTTGACATTGCAATTGAATTACAATTACTATAAATGCAGTCTGAGTTGGATATATCGGGTTATTAGCTAATCAAATACCAGAATTGGATCCAACCGGACTTCCCCTGTTGATGAGACGAACAATAGATACATAGTCTGACATTTCCTATGTATTTACTCGGTTTATTTATTTACTAATATATCTGTTCATGTGTTTGTCTAACTACGAACGTATTAACGTCTTTAATATGCGGTACGTACAATTATTGTTTAGAATATTAATACGTGACGCAAACTTATTATTTAGAAACAGTTTGGATTCGATTTTATGTTAATAAACTTTACATCTACCAAGGACACAAGCTGTTTGACACTCATATACTTCCTAACTGAAACGATGTGGTTATCTATGAAAATAGTCGGATTCTCACACGACCTGGCATTAAACACATGCATGCATACCGTATATTCGAAGAAATTAATATCAACTCATATTTGATTAGCCGTTTCTCCATTTGTCATTATGAATTGTTTATGTTATTATATTTATGCTGATGGCGCCTGCTCACTGCAGGACTTGTGCTTATTCGAAATAAACTGAAACTGAGTAGAGAATTGACACCCCTAGGCCTACCAATTAGTGTAACCATCCTTGAAAGTCGGGGTAATGATAACTACTGCATGTGAACAACAAGAGCTTTTATTTGAATAGCGCCAGCTCAACGACTTAATAAATGACTCAAACCTATTGTAAGTATGGTATAAGCTCCGAGCTTGGATTCGGACGAGCTGTTGTCTAACTTGACGTCTCGTCTAGATCGAAAGTAAAAAACCTATTTTATCGATTAATGTTTCGTATTGATTGCCAAGATATTTTGCATGCCTAGGTATACCTATGTACATGTATATAAACCCAAATTGAATTGAAACCAGCAAATGAAGTTCTGTAACAAATAGAATTGCTTGCACTGTATGAGTTTTATTTATTTAAAGTCCTTAATATATGCATATAAATCATAAGATTAAAATAGGAAAAAGGTAGTTTCGCTGTGAGTGTTAAACTCATACCTTTGCCGTTTATCTATAATATACTGTATTGCCATGGGCATTCGTAATTACTATTACTTTTTAGAAGTGCTTATACATCATGAGATATTTTAACCCAATACTGTATGAATATGTATTAAGAAATAATGACTGCATGAATATTAATCTGCTGATATTTTAAAAGGGCATTATGAACATGGACGTTTTACCACAGCAAAACTAGCGACTCAGATCTACACTACATGTATTTCATAAGCAAACAAAATAGATCTCGATCAGACGGATACTGTAGGATGTGTCTGATCGATATCTGCTAAGGCATAGGAAGGGGCATTTATGGAGGAAAGGGTTAAAGTACTATTTTACATATAAGGATATTTCGTGTAAGTTAAACCTCCTCCTGGGATATAATATCAGCTGCATTTCAAACACAAACACACACACATATGTATCATGTGGTTTCATCCAATCCAATTCATTCTTTAAATAGTTACGGAATGATATTTATAGATACAGATCCAACGTTGAGGTTAGTATAGCTTTGGGTGTATTATTTGTGTTAATTCAGTTTAGGTACCATGTTTGACAGCTAAGTGGTATGTAGTAAGCAAGTAAGCACAATAACGTTTAATATATAATAGTGTGAGACAGTGTGAAAAATGATTTGGAACGCGTAGATAATTATACTTGTGTTATCGACACTAAAGCGATTCAATTTGAATGAGGAAGTAATTTCACAACCGTTTAAACATGGCGAACGGGAATTCAAAGAAGGATTTAAGTGCATCTATAATCGGAGGATCGGAAGAAATATTTGACTTTTCTTGCCAACCATGTAGCACCGATAATCTTCACGTTGAAGCCGTGGGCTATTGTCAGGATTGTTGTGAGTATCTATGTGATAGTTGCTGTAATGCTCATCGTAAGCTCTCCGCCACGAAACACCATACAATGTTAAATAAGTCGGCCATGTCGAAATCGAAACTACGATCCAATGTTACAGACGTGCTGACGGAAAAATGTCCAAAACATAATGGAAAAGTGCTGGAATATTTCTGTACAGACCATGACCAGACATGTTGTAGTGCCTGTATTACCTTAAACCACAGCTCCTGTTCAAACAAGAGTTATATACCAGACATCTCTGAGGGCATTGGTATAAGTCAGGATTACATACGTCTGAGAGCCGATTTAGACAAACTGGTTGTTTTAGTAACAGATCGACAGAAGCGGATCGACGAGGTCAACATGGAAAACAAAAAACTTCATTCGAAAGCACTGGCAGATATAAAACACTTCAGAGAGGAAATCAATAAGGTGCTGGATACACTTGAAGAAGACATAATTCGAAAAGTGTCGTCGGCCAATAAGACGAATTCTGAGAATATTGCAACTGCGACAGATAAATGCAGAAACCTTCTATCGGAAGTGAACAGCTTGAAATCAGACCTAACGCGAAAGGAAACTGATGGCAAAGAGAACCAATTATATGTAACAACAAAATTGTCTCAAGATCTTGTTACTGCCATGAATAGTAGAATAGATCAAATCAATATTAATGACAAGATGATCCGTTACAGCTTTCACCATGACGAGAAAATTCAACAGATGATGTGTGCACTGTCCGCTATGTGGTCACTGTCCGTAAGACAATATGACAGGCCTGCCACGGGTCGGTACATACGGGAAGTTGACATGAAATTGAAGGATGATACGAATATGTGCCATATCACTGGTATAGCTGTACTGACCGGGGACCGCATGGTTGTTACCGACTATGAAAATAATAGCGTTAAACTGATCGACATGAAGACGAATAAACTTACATCATGTCTATCTATTTCAGGAAAACCATTCGATGTTATAGAAACAAAACCAAATCAGGTAGTTGTGGCTATCGGAAATAAAGAGAAACTAGAAATAATCACCGTGACAGACGTCCTGACCAGAAGTCTCACTATAGATACACCTGGTGCTGTTGTTGTCGGACTTGATTACGATGGAGTACACTATATTGCTGTATGTGAACATCCACCCAGTGTTAAAATCATCACAATGTCCGGTACAACTTTGAACACATTTACCACTGACAGCAATGACAAGGCCCTGTTCACCACGCCTCGTTATATTGCTTTAGGTCGTGGCAAGGACGTTATCTACGTAACTGACCATGAGGCCAACACAGTGACGTGTATGACTACCGGCGGTCACGTCATAACCGTGTACAGACACGACAAGTTAAAGTATCCAATAGGAGTAGTTGTAGATAAGTACGGTATCGTGTACGTGTGTAGTAGGGATACCCACACTGTCCACCAGCTTTCCCCTACCGGAGACCTCACTCGGATATTACTAAGACAGGACCAGGGACTGGTACGTTCCCCCAACACTATATCTTACAGTGACGAGGACGACAAACTCTACATCAGTAGTTTAAGCATCAAGCCTGAAAAGCGTAACATAATCAGCCTGTATCAACTGGAACAAAGGTTATGAAGGTCCCAGAACAGTGGAAATCAGAAGATTATTAAATTAATATACGTTTTGTGTTAAAGATCAAAGCTGAAAAATGCGAAACGTTATAACTAATAAACGCTTTCAACACTAAGCCCCTTTCGAAAGGGCTTGGATTAATATACAGAGTAAGTCGGCGTCTCATCTGGGCAGACACTTTTTAACACTGTGTCAAACTAATGTAAAGGAATTGCAGCAAAATGTGCTTGTATAATTGAAGAAATGTTTACACTAGGAGGATACCAAAATCTAAACTGTTTAAAGGTGAAAGTGTAAACATTACCATGAATAGTAGAAAATGTGATCGTCTTTTCACTTTAACTCTTGCCTAGTTGTAAAAATAATATCTCCTAGAAATTGGACTGTGTAATTGTGACTACTTCCAATCTAATATATAGTTTTTGAGAAACTAATGGCCAAGTATCAAAGAACTGTGATCCTGATAAGGCACCGACGTACTTGGCGTTTCATCGGGATATAAGTTGTGTGCATGTGCGAGTCAAGATGTGGATAGCGGGCTGAATGTTAAAATTGGAATAGCATATAGCTGTACCATTCAATTTAGATATCGAATAGCTAGCGTAGAATTTGATGTGATGCCGTGCTACTTAGGGTCTCAACCGATTCCAGATGGACTCCAAATGTAATTATGAGATTTCCGTAGCATCTCAAAATTAAAGAAAATGACATGATTTTATCCAAGGCAGTTTTCCATACAAGCAGCTTCTGATGATGAAACGAAACCTAATACAAATAAGGCTTTAAATTTATCTAGCCGAATTTATAGTTGTTATTGTATTTGCGCCTAAGTCTTTTGGACATTTTCTTGATCTCACTGAAACAAATCGACATTATACTTCGTAATGGCTAACGAAAACAGCTAGACCATGGCAGCAACTGTAAAATTAGATCTTTATTATTCCATAAGCAAACAGAGCAACCCTGATCAGACTACTCCTATAGAAGTCGTCTGGTCCAAAAAGCAAAGGCGATTCTATGGAATAAGTTGTTAAATTTCGATAACGATACTTATTTGTGTCATCAGATTGTCGAGGTTTTACTGTTTCCCGCAAAATCCACACCTTAAAAAAGTCTATCGCCAATCTTTAGGGCAAGCTCAGATCAAGCAGGTAGGGTAACAAATATATATAATGGTCCAAAAAAAGCTCAACTCGAAATGAACCCCGGGAAACTCGACGTCTCACCACTATCTAAACCTTCACTTAAAACACATTTTTTGAGATTGAGATTCGGAATTAAAGCAGACGATGGTAACGTGTCTTCAATGCAAAATAATGTTCTATTTGCTCTTCTCTCACTGTTTGCATCCTGACTCGCATTTGCATATATATCTACAGGGGAACTTCCGTATAACTCGAACCTAGGGATAACTACATGTTTGGTCTTTCAAATATTTTCATTACAGAGTTTTTCTAAAATGTATTGCTACGATATCGGGAAACACCTGTGACAGCTTAATTCAGGTCAGAAGTAATTATTTCCGACCTGCATTAAGCTATGAAGCTATGAACTTGAGACATTATACAGATTAGAAGCCGGATGACTCGAACTTTAGGTATTTCGAAGTATTTTGTATAGTCCCTTAAAATTCGAGATATCGAAGTTCAACTGTTACTTATATCCAGATGAGAAATCGACTAACTAGATCAAACGTTCCTCAGAAGCATTTTGAAATCAGATGTAGTCAAAACTGCACAATATTGAGCAGACGAGTAATGGTTAAAATATGAAAGATATCGTTCATCAAATTAATCTGCTTGCAAGTATGCAGAGCTTCGGATAGGATGCGTAAATTTAAACATTTTCACGAATAACTCCTTTATTTCTCCATGGAGCCTTATACTTTGACCACTCTTTAGAATCGTGTTGGATACGTATCTAAAGAGTTGCCACAGTATTGAGTTTGGTGTAGAAATGACGATTTTAGTATTAGGGTACGCACTTTTATCTGTAGCGCGGCGTATGTAACCTTCATTCGTCTCGCTTTAATCTGACTCGCGTGTGTAATGTATTCAATAAACAGAAACAGAGATTGTTTTCATACTCAGACTTAACGTCGAGCATATCTGTTTTATCGGGGTCCAATATGCACCAGATCCAATTTTGAGCAGACATGTTTTTCAGAGAGGTAAATTAGGTTTATATAGCCTTGTACATGATTTCTTTGTATTGACCGAATCCTTAGCCTGCTACATAAATTGTTGCCATACTTTCTTCTGCTACTGTGGAAATAGTTTCACATTGCTTTGTTGTTTTAAATCATTGTCTGAGTGAGAACTAACTTGAATCTGAGTTAGAACTATCTTGAATCCTGATTGGACAACGTGATAATCAGCGTTTCATCTGGGTCTGAGCTCTATGTGTACAGTTATGCCCTGTTAGTAGTAAATCGATCAGTTCTACACCGATTATAGTATAAAGACACGTACGTGTATCACAATGAATCCCTTCAAAATACGTTCACATAATTAATCATAAAACGTTATATTACTGGTTGTGAGCTTATTCATATATACCGACTTCAAGTACATATCGCATTAAATCCTTGACAAATATACCAAATAGTTTGAATGACATGTCACGAAATGTGCAGTTTGCAATTCTGTCATGTCATAAAAACAGAATAAACAGGCATTAGAAAACTGTCGAATTATTGTTATAAGAAATCGGAAATAACAGACTCGATGTCTTCTCCTTTTCATATTGCAATTAACAAACAATGTAAACCTTATCACCTCGACCCTGGGTTGGAAAATTATCTGAAATTGAAGCAGAAGACAACGACTGTTGATTGCAGATTTTCTTCTCTTTTGTTTCACAAAAACATAATAATTAAACCAAACAGTTTGTTTCCTGACTTACCAACATAGAGTCTTTTCATGGTCTACGCTGTAAAAATAATCAACATTGTATTTGTTTTCTACGAAAGACCGGCGGTGACATTTACATTTCAAGATTTCACACAGTGCAATTGCCTTCAAAATTTCACGATTTCACAATTTCATAATTTCACGATTTCACTTAAAAAAATTCATGATTTCATGATTTCACGATTTCACGATTTCACTCAAAAATTTCACATTTTCACGATTTCACAACTTCACAATTTCACGATTTCACGATTTCACGATTTCAATTCAAAATTTCACGATTTCACGATTTCACAATTTCACGGTTTCACAATTTCACAATTTCATGATTTCAATTTGTCCATTCTAACTGTTATGACGTCATCAAAATGCGGGAAGCCACGAAGAAAGAAACGGCGGAAAACTATGACAATCTTCCTCTCCAGAACTCTAGGCCCGAGGACCTTCATACTTGGCATATACCATGTGCTCATGGTCCACTATCAAGATTGATTAACCCTTTCCTCCATGAATATTCATGTATTAGAATTGCCAATCATGTGTTTATGATGTTAATCGTTGTCTTATGTTTGTATGACACTGTATTGGAGGATACTTTAACTAATAATAAACTGTAAGAAATAATAACATCATGGATTTTAATTAAGATTAAATCCTATAGGAGTCGTCTGAGCTGGGTCTACTCTGTTTGAAAAGACGTAGAAATGTGTATTTATGGATCTCAAATCGCCATCCTGATGGTGAGAGCCACTCTGTTGTCTGAATGACGTCTAGCGTGTCACGTGACTACAATATTTTACACGAGGTTGAAATTGCGAAATCGAGAAATAGTGAAGTCGTGAAATCGAGAAATTGTGAAATCGTGAAATTTTGAAGTGAAATCGTGAAATCGTGAAATTATGAAATCATGAAATTGTGAAATCCTGAAATTGTGAAATCCTGAAATCATGAATTCTATTGTGGGAAATATTGAAGTAGAAATGTCACCACCGGTCTTTCGTAGTTTTCATATACATGCCCTGCGTTTTGTTTGCTCTAGGTCTACTCTATATAAGATTCCTTTAATTATTGTTTCACTTTTTGTATATGTGTTGTATTGACTAAAACTTGTATTGAGGACTAAGTTCCTTTCGTCATTGTTTCACTTATACTTCGTATTGTTAAAAGCCTGTATCATCAAGGCAAGTTCCTTTCGTTCTTGTTTTACTTTCTTTTTGTAGATATTTTGTACTGAATTAAGCATGTATCGTTGACATTCTACAGACTTAGAGCTATAATAACTTTCACAAAGCAGTTTAAGTACCGATAAGACGCCAAACGGCGTTCTGCTCTAATATTACCTGAGAAAATAGATGGAATAATGCCTTTATGAGAGAAACATACAATTTGCCTGTGGTGATTAAAGAACTTAGTCCAAACTATTTTTTCAAGCCATCGATATCAATGTTTAGCATGTGTAGTATCACTAGTTTTGTTATATGATTATTGGTTGATGGCATTGTTTATTTGGGCCATATGTTGTGGTGAATTAGTACTGTTTATATGGGCCAACTGTTGTGGCGCTGAGATATACTTGTAGTTCTTTAGTTGTGTGTAAACATCATAAGTAACTATTACTATAAATCTACCTTAGATATAACATATTTTGTATATAGTGTGTAATATGAGCCCTCAGTTATCTTAATCTATTATATCGAAATACAATAAACCATCTACAACGGTCAAACGTAGTCAAATTAGTTTTGATTAAGACAAGTAGCTTAACGTTTGCTGTCAAATACTGTCGTCTGCTAGATGTTTTGTTTGTTTAATGTTCTCCCCTTTTTTATAAACCATTACCACAGTAACGAATATTTTGTATCCTGATGAGATGTCGAGTTACTCGGCGTCTCATCTTGATCCAAACTGTTTGCATAGGTAATAACAGATGCGACATTTGCAGATAAAAGCTAATGCAGAACGGTAGGAATTGCCTATATCACCGTCGTTCTGAAGTAAGCAGTCACCTGGTTGTAAAGATAAACAGCTTGTAAAGTTTGTCCACTGTCTCTTCTGTATAAGTTGATAAGGAGAGTCATGGTGAACCGTGTACATAATCAGTATTAATAAGTCTCTCCTATTAATCCATTGTATAGTAGAATCTCGCTAAAGCGACCACAATCACTAACACAGGATGTTGTAAATCATATTTGCTTAATGTAGTACAAAAATGATCCAATAGCAGCTTTCTGTATCATTTTTGCCCAGCATTAAGATACCACATGTGACTTATTCTGAGTGGTCATATAAGCGAGATTTTACTGTATAATTTGAAAGCATAAATAATTATGTTTCTGTACGATATTATGTGACACGATAATATGAACTCACATGGTATTAAATTGAACCTTTAGCAGGATGCAACTAAATGAGTCCGTTCAAACAGTTGGACTCTAGACGAGGCAACGATTTACTTGAGTCTCATCCGGATCCAAATTGTTTGACACTCTGGACACGGTTAATAACACATAGTCATACTGGATACCCGATGTAGACTACAAACTGAGTTGGTATAATAATGTAATCGCATAACATAAACATACATTAAAACTATTTCCTTAGTGGCAATATACATGTTATAATCGGTTCATATTATGTAATTATATGTAGTGTTATTTGTATATTGATGAGACTTAGATAAAGAGTACATCAAATGTATTATGATCAAAACTGTTTGCAAACGATATCAATAAGATACTAATGGGGTAATTAAAACCAGGTCAATGTCATTAACCGAATTATTTATTTTATTAGTATGTCATGATATTATTAACAATATGAATTTTAATAAGTCGTAGGTTGGCATGTCATGATTTTGTTAACAATATGAATTGTATATATTGAAAAAATACATAGCTTAGTATGTAATGATTTTGTTAACAATATGAATTGTGTGATTTGAAATAATACATAGGTTAGTATATCATAATAATTCTAACAACACGAATTGTGTGTAATGAAAATAATACATAAGTTACTAAGTTAGTATATCATGATTTTGGTAACAGTATAAATTGTGTGTATTGAAAAATACAGTGCTTAGTATGTCATGATTTTGTTCACAGTGGACCGTCACAATGAAGTATGAACCTCAATAGAAATAAAAAAAAATAAGAAAACTAGATATATAGACGAGAGGTCGAACTTCCTATTTACGAATTTTACCCCTCTCCCAAGTTATGCCTCTGTTGAAATTCGATCAAACGGTATATTGGGTAAAGCTTTTTGCCAATAAGTAGTCTAATGTATAGCCTACGTAACTGCAAAGCAAAACACTTCTAGTTGAAACGGTTCTCAGAAGCTACAAAGGAGAATCCCGGGAAACACTACAATTTTGACAGGTAGGAAACTACCTCCCAACCGCCCGCTTACCGACTAAAACGGCTATTTTAACATTTGCCAGCGCTCAATCAGGGATGTATACAATAGCTAGTAAGCAACTTTGACACTTACTGCGAATACCGCGTTCAATTAACTTCTAAGAAGTATAATTTGGGTGTTCAAATGAACATTTTATAGTTTCTTCAAATTCCACTCCCTGTTTGTATCACGTGATTAATATTGTAATGGCAAATTTCATTGGTCGAACCTGGACCCTCGTCCAATCAGCTTGTAGATTTCATTACTGGTCACTTGACGTAACATGGATGCTCAAAGCAAAAACAAATGGTTTGGAGAGAATTTCATGGGTGTACAGTTAATCTAAAGCGGTATTCGCAGTAAGTGTCACAGTTGCTTACTAGCTATTGTATGCAGCCCTGATTCACCGTTGGCAAACGTTCAAATAGCCGGTTGAGTCGGTAAGCGGGTGGTTGCGAGGTCGGTTCATACCTTTCAAAATTGCAGAGTTTCTCGGGATTCTCCTTTGTAGCTTCTGAGAACCGTTTCAACTAGGAGCTTTTCGCTTTGCAGTTACGTAGACTATAGATTAGACTACTTATTGGCAAAAAGCTTTACCCGATATACCATTTGATCAAATGTCAACAGAGGCATAACTAGGGAGAGGGGTAAAATTCGTAAATAGGAAGTTCGACCCTTTGTCTATATATCTAGTGTTCATACATTTTTGTTTCTGTTGAGGTTCATACTGCATTGTGACGGTCCCCTGTGATTTTGTTAACAATATGAATTGTGTGAATTGAAATAATACATAGGTTAGTATATCATAATTCTAACAAGACGAATGGTGTGTAATGAAAATAATACATAGATCTGTATGTCATGGTTTATTAACAATATGAATTGTGTGTATTGAAATAATATATAGATTAGTATGTCCTGGTTTATTAACAATATGAATTGTGCGTATTGAAATAATACATAGATTAGTATATCATGGTTTATTAACAATATGAATAATTCTATTGTGTATATTGAAATAATACATAGATTAGTATGTCCTGGTTTATTAACAATATGAATTGTGTGTATTGAAATAATACATAGCATAGTATATCATCATTTTGTTAACAAAATGAGTTATGTGTATCGAAACGAAATACACAGGATAGTATGTCATGATTTTGTTAACAATATAAATTGTGTGAATTGAAGTATGTAGATTAGTATATCACGGTTTTTATTATACGATACCAGTGCCAATATTGTAACTGTTCACTTGGCTGCACATAAACTTTAATGATGCCTTCAATTTGGATACCTTGATGATTAACTTTGACTGCCGATAGTAAAGTCGATACAAATGAATTCTTGAAACGAATTTTTATGTGTTAATATGCTTACAGAGCATTGTTTTTTATATTTAAGGTCACTTCGGGTAAATGACAAATTATTTCACTATAGGTAAACAATGTATGAAAATGTCTTGGCGTGTCTGTCAGTCAAAGCAACCGTGACAAATTACACTACACCCCTACACTATGATTAAATAACAATCGTTCTCGTAAAATACTGAGTTAAGAACAATTAAATCCTATGATTTGTTTTAAGTTTGCTGTGTATCATACATCATTCACAAAATATTGGCGTGATACCGCCATAAAAATGTATATGCTGTGTATCATTCTTTAATTCACACAATATTGGCGTGATACCGCCATAAAAATGTATATTTCAATTAGCAGATTCGAACAAACAATATTTAAAGTCTTGAGTAATATAGCAAACAATGTCCCTTTGGTGGTAGGTTACTTGAAGTTATTTGTAAGTTATTGTTACAATGAGGGCGTCTTTTTATCCTTGGTAAATACTCCCGATCTTTTGAGAAGGTCTAAACAAATTAATTTATAGAAGTATTTGGCATTGAGTTGTCAAAAAACAATACATGACAATATATCGAACCTGTTTCTACAGCAGGCTACTTAATGCAGAACGTAAGTAATATATTACGCTTTTACTGGAGCTATCTGCATGACTTTCCTTATACAATAAGCAATCATTTGCCTTAATACTCACTATCAGACGCACCACCGAAAACTCAAGAATTATTATCATGCTATAATATTTATTTGACACACTTTTAAAAGGTTGCATTATTCTACTCAATATCAGTGAAGTGATATTTCGGTAGTAGTAACATGTCCGTGTGTTCGACACACTGTTTTTATACCATATTTTCGCCCTGCTCAAATTGTGTATTCTCATCTAATCATTTGATGAGATCCTCAAAGATGAATATCAAAGAACAATGGTTTTGTAATTTAAAAATAGGATCCACGTGACCCACTTGTTTGCTAAATTGTCGTTGCCTGCTTCTGTAACATTCATTCAGCTATCCGCGACCTGGATCGCATTTACACACAGCTTACATCCAAATGAGGCATCGAATAACTGGGTATCTGATCAGGATCCAAACTGAACTGTTTGACACTTGGTCAATAATTTCACAAAAGCATGATCGATTCATATGTAATACAGATTGCACCAGATCCCTAATTGAGCTGACATTGTTATTTTCATAGCGAGGTAACGGTTAAGGTCACGTGTGTGTTGCGCCACGCATCCCTACTGGGAGTTGACCTGCCATCCTAAGCCCTCACCGCTATGAGTTCGAGTCCCATTCGGGCACTTCAAATCACCACTGACTTGTGGCATATCGGTGGTTCCATCCATGCGTTCTTCCGTGCCTGAAATGAACGTAGTTAAGGAGAGTGTCGGCACCCTTAGTAGGCTAGACCTTATGATCTAACTAAAATGCTGTTGAATCAACGGATCAAATCCAAACTAAACAACCAGATATACCCTACTGTTACATAGGATGAATGTAGGTTTTGATCTCCAAAGTTATGAGGAGGGTTAGAGGCTATAGATGGCAAACTCCTGTAGAATATGCAAACAATTCAGATTCAGATAAGTCGAATACGTCGTCACTAAAGGATCAGTCTAGTCTTTCTTTTATGGGAATTAGAATCAAACTCTGATTTAAATACTGAAGTAGATATACTTTACTTTATCTACTAATTGAGTATTTAAAAAATTACCAACGACTTAGGTTTATGGCATGAAGCATTGGCGCCTAATTAACATACACATGTATGTACAATGTAATCACTAGTGCATTATAGATTCAGGAATAAATATATAAACGTTTGAAATTGTTTTCATTTTTGTCTTTTGAATGACCGAATTGACAGTGTCAATTAATATTTGTTGAAAACGCGCGGTGTCAATGTCACCCTTATACCGATATTTGTAATTATAATGACTTTTATTTGCATACAGTTTGGATTCAGACGAGACACTGAGTAACACGGCATCTCATTAGGATCCAAGCTGTTGAACAAGCGGTTAAACAGTTCTTAAAAACTTGATCCTATTATAGTACATGTATAAGTTATCAAATTTGCACCAAATCTGACTTTGAACAAAACTTACTTTTTCAGAGCGTGTTAATTGTTAATTCAGCAAAGGTTTTAAAGGAACACACCTATATTTCACATCATTGTGTAAAACACTTAAACAAATACATACAATGTGAATTCTACTTGAGATAAACAAAACAAATGAAACCTGGGTCTATGCTTATAAAGCTTTTAGTTGAGTCTGAGTTTCGTTCTCAGGCTTTTGATTGGTCAGATTTGAGTTCTCACGCTTTTGATTGGTCAGATTTGAGCCTTTGGCTCAAATCTGACCAATCAAAAGCCTGAGAACGATCTCAGACTCAACTAAAAGCTTTATAAGCACGGAACCAGAGATTCAAACAGTTTTGATCCAGGTGCCAGTGAGCCTCTGTGTGTTTCTGGATACAAATTGCTTGTATGAATACTACCTTTTTGTATCACACATTGAAGGAAAAAGGAAGTGTAGTCTGCGAAATATTACATAGCTGTAAAATGCTCGTGTTTGTCTTATAGCAATTGTTTCAGAAAAAAATCAGTACTACAGGTCAAGTACCGATTTTGCCAAAGATTATTAAAATTTTGATATGATTGCTAGTCTGGTTGGGGAATCATATTTCACACTTAAAACTTCAATGTTCAAATTTCCGAGTTCAAAATTCTCACTAAATAATTCTTTTTACTTAATGTGTTCTAATATGCACATTTGTATTCCGAATTATCTACCCAATACTTCAATGTCAAATACTTGATCAAACAGTTTGGATCCTAATAATTTTTCGTTTCGTTTCGGCGTCCCCTCTGCGTGCCAAAGGTAATACATTATGAAGGTCTGATCTGTAATGTACAACGAACTTTGGAGTCTGGACTTTGACATGCAATGTAAAGCTGAAATTCGAACTCTGAAGTCTGAACTCTAAATGAGGGTTTTGAATTCAGAAGTGTACATTTGTAGTTTTGAATACTGATGTCATACAGAGAATGCTTCTATAGCAGAATGCTGAAACTTTGAACTCTGAGATCACCACTGGATTTGGATGTTTTATTGAACACCAAGGCATGTTTGATATGCTTGGTAATTCACCGACATATTGTAGAGATAAAAGTATACATGAAATGATCTTGATTTCTGACAGACAGCGATATCGTCCAATGCTTGATAAGCTGAGTACGCAATGTGCACGTAGATTAGATAGCACGACACTCTGTCTATTCATCAATACTGCTTGAAACTGGCTGTGTTGTGTTATTTAATTATTTACTCCATAAATATGCATTTTAACTGCATGTAAGTCGAAGTTTCATAATGATCCGATTTTTTACAGTCTGTGTGCTGGTTAATAAAGGAACGGAAAAGCATGAAATCTGTGATTTTTCTTGCTAAATTGTATACCTAGCTTCCTCATAGTTTGCTCAAATTCGAAAGAGAAAATCTTCTCTTAGGCTAACTGTAGGTCTGTAAGAATGCTGATAGTTTAAAGTTGTATTATGTTCATTTTTCGTATAAATCAGTTCACAAGAAATGTTGTACATATATTCACCAAATGTTGTACATATTCAAAAATTGCTTACGGTCCATTACCTTTTAGAAGTATCTTTGCCCTGTATTAAGCGGTTCCTTGCTATTTAACCACTTGCCACATGTGAGAAATAATAACACCATGAATATCTGTTAGAAAAATGTTTCATAGTGGCATATGAACACCGGATTGTCCTTACTTTAACAGAAACCATATAATTATATTTACATTATTTCAGACCTAGAAAAAACTGGGTTTACAGGAGTCTCCTCATCGTTCTTCTGTTTGCAAAGGCATTACAGGTGCGGATCCAGGATTCAGATAGGGGGAGGGGCGTACAGTATTAGGGGAGTGGAGATTTTTAAAAGGTGGATGATATCACTAGTGTCTTTGTAATGCATGTTGAGAAAAAGCGCAGTTGAGAGGGTGGTGGAATAAAACAACTCATATTAGATAATTGTTTTATTGATTTTTATTAGCTCTAATAAAAAAGTTTGCTTGGGCAATTTGGTGGTGGTGGTTGAAGGTGGGGGGTACGCCGGATCCGCCCCTCTAAATCCGTGTTTGCGTTAAAATGCACATATGTTGGGCAAATGGGTTTGAATGGTCGCTTGAATAGGATTTGGAGTATCATATCTGACTGGTGTTAAGTGCTTGTGTGGCGGCCGTAAAACGTCGCCCCGTACTTCATTCTCAGTGTTGTTATACCTTCTGATCCTTCGAGATCATGAATTTCGGTACTTCTTGTTCTGAAAATTGAATACCGCTTAAGCCGGTGCTATGGGGCTTGAGCAGTGTTGCACTTTCAATTACTGTTCATGAACAGACTCAATAAAACCGAGTCTGCAATTTTCTCTTTTTGTGTTGCAATTTTTGCTCTCGGGGGATCACCTCCTTTCAGAAATTGTATTGTGACTGGTGTATTTTATACCCTTGTCTGTTAGGTCTCTATTTATTGCAGAGCTGATTGGAAAGTAGTAGGGGTTTCCGTCGCTTAAATGTATTTGAGTCATTAATATTTATACAGATCATTGGCGGGGTATCTGACTTTTTATTCCCTGTCGAGGAAAATCATGTCCGAGCTGTTAGGCGAGGGCTACATGTATTTTCCTCAACATGGAATAAAAAGTAGGATACCCCGCCAATGATCTGTATAACGATTTTATTATACTGCACAGTTTAATATTGGTAGCAGTTTATTAGCGTGGTTAATGTAGGCGTCGTTTTGCTTCCCCCTCAGGGGCCTCATACTGTAAGGTAAAGGCTTATATCACTCTGCGACCCTAGTTCACCGTATAATAACCTGCTTATTACATTTGTGGAAAGAAACGGATCTTTCAAGTGGACCCCCCCACACACACACACGGTCGAGTACGAAAGACCGGCGGTGACATTTCCATTTCAAGATTTCACACAAAGCAATTCATGATTTCACGATTTCACAATTTCACAATTTCACGATTTCACGATTTCACTTCAAAATTTCACAATTTCACGATTTCACAATTTCACGATTTCACGATTTCACTTCAAAATTTCATGATTTCACGATTTCATGATTTCACAATTTCACGATTTCACTTCAAAATTTCACGATTTCACAATTTCACGATTTCACAATTTCACGATTTCACTTCAAAATTTCAAAATTTCACGATTTCACGATTTCACGATTTCACGATTTCACGATTTCTCTTCAAAATTTCACAATTTCACGATTTCACGATTTCTCTTCAAAATTTCACAATTTCACGATTTCACAATTTCACGATTTCACGATTTCACTTCAAAATTTCACGATTTCACAATTTCATGATTTCACAATTTCACGATTTCATGATTTCATTTAGTCCATTTGAATTGTTATGACGTCATCAAAACGCACATGTTGAAGTAAAAGCCACGATGAAAGAAACGGCGGAAAACTATGACAATCTTCCCTTCCAGAACTGTAGGGCCGAGGGCCTTCATATTTTGTATGTAGCTTGTCCTCAGGTCCACCATCAATATTGTTTAACCCTTTCCTGCATGAATATTCATGCATGAGAATTGCCAATCATGTGTTTATTGTGTTAAATCATTGTCTTATGTTTGTATGACACTGTACTGGAGGAGAATTAAATTAATAATAAACTGTAAGAAATAATGACATCATGGATTTTAAATAAGATTAAATCCTATAGGAGTCGTCTGAGCTGGGTCTAGCCTGTTTGCAAAGGCGTAGAAAGGTGTATTTATGGATTTCAAATTGCCATCCTGATTTCAAGGACGAGAGCCACTCTGTTGCCTTAATTACGTCAGCGTGCCACGTGGCTAAAAGATTCTACATGAGGTTGAAATTGCGAAATCGAGAAATTGTGAAGTCGTGAAATCTTGAAATTGTGAAATTGTGAAATCGTGAAATCGTGAAATCGTGAAATTTTGAAGTGAAATCGTGAAATCGTGAAATCGTGAAATCGTGAAATCATGAAATCATGAAATTGTGAAATCGTGAAATCATGAATTCTATTGTGTGAAATCTTGAAGTGGAAATGTCACCGCCGGTCTTTCGTACTCGACCGTGTGTGTGTGTGTGTGTGTGTGTGGGGGGGGGGGGGGGGTCCATTGTAGCTGATGACACCGTATATATATACATCAGAATTTTGAGGGATACACGACACTTGGCTAACTGACCAATCAAAAACGAGGATTTTATTTTGCAGTATAATTAATCACTATGTCCAGCTAATTACAGTTGGAAGAGGGTCCAAGAGGTGTTTCCCCGAATGAAACAAATTACATTGTTTCGTGCACAGAAGAAGA
Organism: Azorinus chamasolen; assembly: GCA_963576725.1. NCBI lineage: Eukaryota > Metazoa > Mollusca > Bivalvia > Cardiida > Solecurtidae > Azorinus > Azorinus chamasolen. The sequence goes on along the minus strand of OY755235.1, from coordinate 101,527,695 downwards.
AAACTCAGATAGAATTATAGACCAACTACAGTCCACTTGGAAAGCTTTCTGGCGTGAAAAATCCAAATATCAAGCAACGGAGAGGGGCTAAGTGAATGTCAGTCGAAGACTATAACCACTCGATCACAGAGGGGAATTTGTCATCCTAACTCTCACTTAACATATGAATACAGATGTTCTGTTACAACACGTTTAAAATACATTTACAACTGATGTCCTTTGACGTATTATCTGTTGTTGTTGTACATAGTGTTTGCCTATTTTACTAATTTCAAATAATTAGATTATGCTAAACGTTTGTCTGATTTACTAAATATATATATTCCATATAAATATATAATATTAAGCAATTTTTATTCAGTTATATTGAAACATTACAGTAGTGTAGTTCGACTGAAAAAAGATGGTATAATATAGTAAAAATGATTAGATTATGCTAAAACGACGTATGTATATTTTGCTAATTTCTACTAATTGGCATAATGCTTGACACGACGTCTGCTGCATATTTGTTTTATTAATTTCTAATAATTAAATTGTTATGAAAATCTACATTTGCTTTTGCTTTACCGTGGAACATTCATCGAGAGAAGACAGAAATAAGGTAACTGCTATTATGTAATTCATGCAAACCCCGAGGCCCATCACTCATGGTTTCCACTGGATTAAGTAGCTTTTAAGTGCTTGTAAATGAATGAAAGAAAATCAAGATCAACTCATTCATGTATGTTACCATAACATATCATAATATATTGTTTACTTTGTTCTAACATCTAATTAGGTTGTAGACAAACATAGTAGACAACACTGTGATCACCGTGCTGGAAAACAGTACAGTATAAATCGACATCTCATTAGGATATATAAAAAAGCAGACAAAATGTGTTTATAGTGCTGGAAACCAGTAAAATTAAATGCCAAACTACCAGATATGAGGTAAGTCGATATCTCATTTAGACCGTATAGTTTTTTTTCTGAATACCCGGGTAGAACTACCGACACAGCGGACAACAATGTGTTAGCCGTGCTGTAGGTGTAACACCCGTTAACATGTTTCAACATCTCAATAAGATTTATACACACAGAGCAGGCAAATTTGTTAATCGTGCTGGAAACCTGTACAAGTACAAATATGTGTAAAACTGTCAGATACATCTCATTGACATATTTGAATGAAAATGAAATGAATGAATGAAATGAAATGAAAGACTTTATTTAACGAGGGTAGCTCAATTAGTCATAATGACTAATCTACCTTGAGGCCCTCAAAACAAGCATTTCATACAAAATACAAAACAGTAAAACAGATCTATATACACTAGAAATTAATGTTCAGATATTCAGTAATGTTGCGTCTGGATAATTAATAAATGTTGTCTGCTTCAATTTGTAGATTTATTCTTTATCGACACGCATTTGGATCCTGATAAAACTCCGAGTCACATGGCGTCTTTCAACATCTCAATAGGATATACATAAACAGAGCAGATACAACGTGTTGATCCTGCTGGTAAATTGTACAATTACATGAACAAAATTAAATATACATCTCGTTGATGTATTTCAAAGTCACTTTAACAGTATGTCAGTTATATCGCGACGACCAGCTAGTTACAGATGGAGGAAGACCTCAGAGGTTTTTGTCGAACATCTGGGTAGAACCACCGACCTACTGCAAGCCATTTTGAAGGCTTTCTCGCAAGAAAATCCAAATGGCCAGGCCGGGATTTGAACCACAGCGGTGAATGGCTAAGCGATTGTCAACCAAATACCATAACCATTTGGCCACAGAGGCCCCACAAACAGAGCGGACGAAATGTGATAATCGTGCTTGAAATCAGAACAATTACATATAAAACTTCCAGGAACATCTCGTTGACGTATTTAAACATCTGATTAGGATCTAAACAAACAGAGTGCAGACAGCGATTAGCTAGGCGTGCCGGTAACTAGTATAATTAAATGTATAACTACCATCTACAGACCGACGAGGTAAATCTACATCTCAGGGGGATCTAAACAAACAGAGCAGATAACGATGTGTTCGTCGTGCTGGAAACAAGTACAGTTACGTGATACATCTCTTATTTCAATAACACCATGGTCGACTTAATAACCTTTTACATGTAGTTTGGACCTTGGATGATACAAAGATTGTTGTATCTGGGACATGATCGCAATGTGGTCGATATCAACCTCGGATAAGATACGCAGTATCAACGGAATGATATTGATTGATGTGTCCAACTCCGAGGAGTTCCTGTGACCTGGCATTTTAATAAGCTTAATCCTTTACTCAATAAATTCGCTTTTCTTTGTAAACAGAGAATACCAAGATGAGCCGTCTGCTCAATGTCTGCTCTGTTTGCTTATGATATAATATACATATGACTATACAGTTTCTGCCATGGCCAAAACTTGCCGTGTCCATGTGCTATTATAACAAATAATCTAATCAATATCCATGACGTCATTATTTCTTACATGAATATTCATGGTGTAAAAGCTTAAATTCGACTATGGTGAATCCGTTACTCCATATATACGTATTTTCAAATCTTTGCAACAAACAGTGTCGATCAATATATGACAGTTCCTGATAAGCCATATGGTCAGTCTGCTCTGTTTGCTATCAATGCAATGTCCACTGCCGCATGTTTCTTTTTTGTATGTGCATTTGTATGAATAAAATAGATAGCTGTTCATGAACTCAAAAATTGTTAAATGAATAGTGGTGAAGTATAGTGTTCAACGATTGTACGTGCAGCAAATTATCGTCCTGATAAAGTATTGTTTATATAAAAATATACTACAGTTAAACTTCAATAATTCGAAAGTTTTGTATATAAGAATGTAGTTATTTTTAGGCAGGTGGTTGTTTAATGCAGGGTGAAAGGCATGCAGAAAGCTCACAAGGTAGCTTTCTGCATGACGTTATTCCTGCATTAATCTGTCGCCTGTCTTAAAGATCGATAATGATAAGAATTTGAGAGTTCGTATTTATATTTGCCCTATATACAATGTATTTCGTTCGAATAATCGTGCGTTTGCCGTACCTATTTCGTAACAGCACGCATAATTTGAGTATGTAATAGTTTTGATCCTGATATGCCGCTGAGTTACTTGTTGAATCATCTGTGATAAACCCTTTACTCCATGAATATTCATGTAAGAAATAATGACGTTATGGATTTTGATTAGACTAGGTTAGCACATGAACAAAAGGAATTATAGCTATGGCAAAAACTGTAGGATTATACATATACTATTTCATAAGCAAACGGAGCATACCCTGACCAGACGGTTCATGCAGGAGGCTTCTAATCTGGGTCTATTCAGTTTGTTAACCCATTACCTCATAGGCTATTTTTAGATACAATCTCTTTAAATGAATCTACCGAAAAGGAGCATTAGTTAGAGAAAAGGAAATTTTTATAATTTTGTAGTTTGAAACCATTGTGATAAATAGAGCATTTGCTCCTATTGGAGCAAATGCTCTATTTATCACAATGGTTTCACAAAGTGACTTTTACAGAGTCGTCAAAAGTCGTCAATATGAGGGAAAGGGTTAAGGCGTAGAAATGCGTATTTATGGAGTAAAGGGTTAACCAGCTTGAAATTCTAATCAAGATTCAGCCTTAGCAATATGAAGATTAAGCTATTTGCAAACGTTTCAGTTTCATGTCAGGTCAAGGCCAGATAGCAATCCACTTGCCACGATAACACCATGATCAGAGTTTAGACCATATCAGACGCAATCTAAGATAAGATCTACGCTCTTATGAGATGTAAATAAAGATTAGTAGTTTAAAATTGACACGTAGACAACATCAATGTAACGTACATAAGTCAAATCAGGTACAAAATCAAGTTCACGTGCAGACGTCAATGCCACGTACAGAAGTCAATGTCACGTACAGAAGTCAATGTCACGTACAGAAGTCAATGTCACGTACGTACAGAAGTCAATGTCACGTACAGAAGTCAATGTCACGTACAGAAGTCAATGCCACGTACACGTACAGAAGTCAATGTCACGTACAGAAGTCAATGTCACGTACAGAAGTCAATGTCACGTACAGAAGTCAATGCCACGTACAGAAGTCAATGTCACGTACACAAGTCAATGTCACGTACAGAAGTCAATGCCACGTACAGAAGTCAATGTCACGTACAGAAGTCAATGTCACGTACAGAAGTCAATGCCACGTACACAATTCAATGCCACGTACAGAAGTCAATGTCACGTACAGAAGTCAATGCCACGTACAGAAGTCAATGTCACGTACAGAAGTCAATGCCACGTACACAATTAAATGCCAATTACAGAAGTAAATGCCAAGTACAGAGATTAATGACACGTACAGACGTCAATGTCATGTACAGAAGTCAAAGTCACGTACAAAAAGTCAATATCACGTACAAAAGTCAATGTCTATGTCACATACGAAAATCAATGTCAATTATAGAATACAATTTCACGTACAGAAGTCAATGCCTGGTGCAGAAGACAACGTCACGTACAGACGTCTATGTTGCAAGCTGATGCCAATATTGCGTACATGTATATAGAAGACACTGTCACGATCAGAAGTCATTGCCACGGTACAGAAGTCAATGCCACGTACAGCATTCTATGTAACGTACAGAAGTATAATGTCTCGTACATAAGTCAATGTCACGTACAGAAGTCTGAAAGATAACGACTCATTTCTAAGTTTCGTTACTCTTGATTGGTTGTGTGTCAGTCGCATAATACTTTCAATTAATTTTGTTGCTTCACAGTTTCTAATGTAAACAAGAATGACAACAGCTGCAGTGTTAAGTTGGCTGTCATATCGCAGTTCCTTATTCTAATAGCGAATGAAATTGTGTAGTTCTTTATTGGCATGCGAATAACGAAATATTTCCACATTAGGAAGGGAAACGCAAAATATATAGCAAAAACTGTATAAAAATATTATTTTGGATTTTTTCCTTTGCAAAGTGAATACTATTTGTTATACAATACGGATTTAATTAGTCTCGGTCTCATTCGAAAAAAGAATAGTTTTTATAGAACAGTCTTCTGAGTGACGGAACTGTCATACAAAGCTATACATAAACAGCAATGGCACTCTAGATACTGTAGACCCAAATATTTTATATGTATAATCCAGGCCATTCCGCAGTCCGTCACTTGAATAACGAATTCGGCACGACGAAGGCGGCCAGTCACAGGAAGAAGAGAAGAAGAAGAAGAAGAACTAGTTCGCAGTTTAACCTCCGAATAACGAAATCGTTAGAATAAGTAATAAATGCGGAGTGATGATATTCTAGGCACTGTAGACCCAAATCATAGTGGAATCAAAGCTTATATATAAAACAGTAGTAGTTTCAAAGTTTATATAAACACCCTTGACAGGTGCGGATCCAGGATTTCAGATTGGGGGGGGGGGGGGGGGGGTAGAAGTTTTTTTGGAAGGGGGGGGCGTTCTGTTTGTACTTTCACCTTGCTTTAAGCAGCCACCTGCTCTAAATACAAACTAATTAACACAGTTTAGTGGTCGTTATAGAGAGGTTTTACTGTATATAGATAAAAAATATTACTAAAAATGTTTTGGCAATTTTAGTGTGTGTGTGTGTGTGTGTGTGTGTGTGTGTGTGTGTGTGTGTGTGGGGGGGGGGGTTACGCCGGCTCCGCTCCCTCTAAATCCGCGCCTGCTGGGCCATTTCACAGTTTGACATTCTGATCATGAAATATGTCGCAGGTCGTCATTTGAAAAACGAAATACTAGTTCACAATTCAGGCTCCGAATAATGAAATTGTCAAAATAGGCTAAACATAAGCAGTTATGGTGTTCTAGATAGTGTAGACGCAGTCAAAGTGAAGTCAAAGTTTATGTACAGCTAAACTTCAATATCTCGAACTCGGATAAATCGAAATTCGGGATAACTCGATCTAAAAGTTCGACGCCTCCAAAATTTACAATACATAATTGCTCTAAAATGTATCACTACACATATCTAGAACTCATGCGACAGCTTAATACAGGTCCAACGGAGCTTTTAGTGTTACTTTAGGCCTGCATTAAGCTGCGAACTTGAGATATTGGTCAGATTATAAATCGGATGACTCAAACCTCTGTTTTCAAGAAATATGTATAATTTGAATTGAAATTTGAAGTTCGAGATATCAAAGTTCAACTGTATATCTATCATCTGGTGCTTAGTTTTACTCTTTTCCTGAGATTCCAGTAATTGGTTTTAAGTACGTCACTTGGTAAGCCAATATATTTCTATGGATGGTTAGAAGGCTCTGGTTAGCAGAAAAAAGGGTTTACTTCCTACACCTCACAACGGATAGCAAACAGATGTTCTTTATCTTTAATCAAAATATTCCCGTCATTTGTCGCTAGGTTATACATAGGTTAGGCTGAGACATTACGTTCACAGTTCGTGTGCGTTAACGACGTCTTGTCCAAAGCATCACTTCCAAATACCGTAGCCGTTTCAATTAATTTAGCTAGTTGACACATATTGAGATATACAGTGTATGAAAGCATAACTTCGTCTTAATTTGACATTCTGTATTATGGTTTTTCATCATTTAGCTCCCATCAATCTAACAGGTCTAAACTACTTTGAATTACACATCGTGCGAGCGGTGGTTTTTGAGAAGTTTCTTTGTACATGAATTATGGTAATGCCGATTTATTTGTTGTTAATCATTACTACGCTGTGAAAAAGTAATATCTGCTCAATTTTAAACCTGGTTCAAGTTTGATTAGTTCGATCAAGCTTTAGAGAAAAAACTATTGACCGAGTGTCAAACAGCTTAGATCCTGACGAGACGCCGACTTACTCACCGACTTACTGGCCGTCGTCTGGATCCAAGCTGTTTGCAAATGCGAGTCAGGCCGAAAATTACGGAGGAAGGTTTAGGGGTTTTACCTAGCTTATATTATAAACATCAAAGTTCAGTAGAATCTGTCTTAAGCGGCTATTCATTTATTGAACAAAGGGGTCTTAAAAGCAGATGGTTGCTTAATACAGGGCAAAGTTAATGCAGAAAGCTCTCTGTATAACATTTCATCTGCATTAAGCTACCATCTGCTTTAAAACCCCAAGATTAGACATATGTTTCATGACTGCTTAAGACAGGTTCAGCTGTACAAATTCTACAGTGTCGCTACTTCATATATGAATGTGCCTTCCACATGCATTAAATAAAAATAAAATAAATAAAAATCACTCGATTTTCATAAAATAGTGTTGGTTTTATCCAGATTTAGTTTGATATTTCAATATATCTTCAATTAATCATTTCCCTTATATAAACGCCATTTTATGCATTTGCAAACAGGTCAGACCTAGAATAGACGGCACTTGTAGGAACCGTCTACTCAGGGTCTCTAAGTACCAATTTGGACAAAAAATACTGTCATCATGAACAAATCAGCAAGTTAAGATTCATATATTTATAATTCTTAATAAATATTCATGAGGTAAATTGTTAATAATAGATGTGTGGCCGTCATCGTTATGCATTAACAAATTGTTTAACCGTTAGCATGCTGAACTACTTCAATCTAGAGCTATTTTCTGTCTTTTCAAATTCACGACCACGGTGTCAACCAACCAGGATATCAAATAGTTTCGATATCTCTCTCTCTCTCTCTCTCTCTCTCTCTCTCTCTCTCTCTCTCTCTCTCTCTCTATATATATATATATATATATATATATATATACGTACTTGGCGTCTTAGCTGGATCCAAGCTCTTGGACACTCGCTCATTTGTTTGTCAAAAGCTTTATAGAGAATCAAACAGTTTGGATCCAAGCTGTTTACAAAGGTTGGTCTCCCCGTGGCGTGCCTAAGTTTTATGAACATATCCTCAATTCAAATGGGTCAATTTCAACTAACAGGATTGTTCCATAGGCTATCGCCTTCAAAACTGGATCATGCAAACACGTATTTGCCGCGTATAATTAAGGAATGCATGGATATCTTCTCTCAGAACAGATGCCATTAACATTATTTAATGTCACTCAAACGTTTCTTGGATAACAACTTATTTCTTTGAATTAAAAAACATGACCAATATGCACACGGTGTAGCTCCAGATAACTACACTATGGATGCAATTTGATTCATGCGAATAAAAGCTTTATTCCATGATTTTTATGTAAGAAATAATAAGATAATATATAAGATCATATCTATTAGCTGGTGTTTTATAAGGCTATATAAAAGCAGGCCGATTTGGCCAATGCCAAAACTGTATGCTGAAAGCTGTATTATTCCATAAGTAAACAAAGTAGACCCATGTCGTCAGAAAGTGTCTGAATTGTTACAAAATAGTCGTGTTCCAACGGCTTAGAATCTGGAAATTGACGAAACATTCAAACAAAGAGTCTCACGATAATGAAAGCTCTCTATGTATATGAGTAAACAAATTGACGACATTTTTGATGCTAGAAATGGGATGTTATCCGTTTAAAAATATTGGTTTAAACATGCACAGCATTGATAGTAATATAACCATTGCATGTTCTCTTTTCTCAGAGATCCTGCTATATTGCAAAATGAACGTGTCCAAAAAGGGTGTGGAACTGGAATTTGATTACAAATTCACACAAAAGGTAGTCACAAGTTTGTGACAGTACTTTGAATATTAGAACCGAATTGCTGACTTTTTGAAAACAAATGTGAATGCAGACAACAAGGATCTTACAGGACACTTCGAATTATCAATATTATGTGTTGGCGGTGGTTGCGTCTTGTATGTGGCTTTCTCCTGTGTGTGTGTGTGTGTGTGTGTGTGTGTGTGTGTGTGTGTGTGCGTGCGTGCGTGCGTGCGTGCGTGCGTGCGTGCGTGCGTGCGTGCGTGCGTGTGTGTGTGTGTGTGAATGTGTATAAATTGCTATATAAATCTCTTTTGGTCGGTGTTTGGTGATGGTGGCGTTTTGTGTGTGGCTTTTCCTGCTTGACTTTACTACTTTTTCATACATATAACAACATTAATCAGGTGACGAGAGTGTAGTATAGTCGTATAGATGCAAACCACGTGGCTACTACAAAACATTCTGAGTTAGTGCCAGTTATATATTATACAATTGAGTGTTTCTAATATGACCCCCTTCAAATAAAAAAGAAGTCTACTTGGACTTCCAAATCCGGTAGTAGCGTAATGTCAGACAAATATTATGCAGAATGCTCCTATAGCCCCTGTTTTACTTTTGCTGATAAAACGCAGTTGGCCCAAGTGGTTACAGCCATTATATAAAAGCCAAATCAGTGTGTGCAATGGTTTGTTATGATTTTAACTCTTCACTTTATGTTAACAAATAGTGACATCGTAAATATTAATTACTTGTAGATACTTTTATCATGGCATATAGACAAATGAATTCAACCCCTAACGTCCGGGAACTGCGTATATAAAACATTTGCAGACAATGTAGACACAGACCACAGTGCTCTAAGAAGATTCCATTTATAAGAGTCTGCATTGTTTGTCATAAAGGTCATTTTCTACAGTGATAACTTTTTATGCTCGAACTGGTATTAATATTCATGAGTATGCAAATAAGTTAATTTAAAAATGAGAAACAAGCTGGAAATAAAAGCACGATGTCTTATCTTCAATTTAGTACTTGTTTTATAGGTTTAGGACAAAGGCGGGATCTGATATAGGCGAATTTGCGGGTATGGTCAGAATTACGAAAAATTAGGGGTTGCCATATAAACGGTTACATTTTGGGTACCCATGAAAGCATGTCTAGAGAGTGTGTGTGTATGTGTTTGTGTGTGTGTGTGTGTGCGTGGGGGTGCATGGTTGACCCCACTGGCTCCCTGGGTATTACATCTATCATCTGTACCTGGGACGAGTTACATCACGCCTACTTTTGTCTGGAGAAGGGACCGTAATACCCATATCATCTGTGCTTGGGACGCGTTACACCACGCCCCATTCTGTCTGGGGAGAGGGGTTGTGCGTACACCCATCATCTATGCTGGTGACGGGTTACACCACGCCCTTATACTGTCTGAGGAGTGCGACGTACGTACAACTATCATCTATGCTGGTGAAAGGTCACATCACGCCCTTATACTGTCTGGGGAGCGAGACAAACAAAGTTTAAGCCGCTTCAAAACTTGCTCTGCTTTTAATTTTAAAACAATATATTTGACTCTGATTTGTAAGCACTGGATATTGGTCAGACGCCAAGTAGCATCTCACCTGGATCCAAACTGTTTGCAGAGGTACTTTTAAAATTAGTCCACAGTGTGTTAATGGTTTAATCGACAACGCACAAAAAGTTTCAATTGACAAGGCACCGTATTCATTAAGTTAGCATTAAGGACAGGCAGTCTCATTAATGAAACGTTCAATGGAATGTTGCCGGTTAAAGGGAGACAAATCAACTTTTCCAAAATAATCCAACTAAAATGACAATTTGTATTTGTTAATAATACCTCATACGACAAGTTATAAAATAGGCAGAGTGAAAATCCATAAATATTTTTGTATAGATAGCTATTCTACTAATAGTTGGTAAGATGCGTACATAACAATCGCTCTTACAATTAAGTAAACTACAATCGAGGAGATTCATACCCAGAAGTCCAGATAAGATGCGTAAATTAAACTATTTTCAAAATAAACTCCTTTATTTTAGTATCAAAAAACTTTTCCTCACTCTACACATCCATTGTCATGTGAAGTAAAAAGCAATATTGTGGCATGTATTCATTTATGTTCAGCAAAGCATGTGCTAACCCATTCCCTTATATTGACGGCGCATGCAGTAGTCTGATCTGGGTCCACTTTGTTTGTATTAAAATATGGCGCTCACCAAAAAACAAACACTCATATTATCTACATGTATATATGTATTAAACAACAGTTAGGTCTTTATTAAGGTTAATCGTTCCCTTATCACATACTTTGACACTACTACGAATTTTCCAGGCCTACACTAGATTTATAACGCAATGGTGATTGTCGTTTACCTTACTAACACTTGGTATAGTAGCTATTTATACAAAAACGTTTCTAGATTTCGCTCTGCCTATTTTGTAATCTGTCTTATGGTAAGGTATTATTAACAAATCAAATTGTCATTTAAGTTGGGTTATTTTGGAAAACTCGAGTTGTGTCTCTTTAACTTGCTAAAGTCATTCCACTGAACATCTCGATTAAATACACTGCCAGTGCTAAATGATCCCTTAACGAATATGTTGCCTGGTCAATTGAAACTTCTTGTGAGTAACTCGTCGAGTAACTCAACGTATCATCTGGATCTTAGTTGTTTGCAGTGCGGCGAGCAATGTTACAAAAACAGGAGAAGGGTTAATGATATGATCACTTTTCTACATTTTCATTCGTAGGCTTTCCTATCTCAGGTGCGTTTTTTTGAAACTATATACATCTATTATGAATCTTACTGGGTTAAAGAATTATGTGTTTCTTTGATCTGGTTACTCACTTGATTAGTTGTAACAGTCAAATATATAAAAAGATGACGTCAAATACTTAACTTGACACGTTAATTACGTTGTAGCAAGACACATGTACCACTCGTTGGAACTATATCGCTAATTACCGAGTCGAATTATGGTCTTATCCTAATGAATATCTTGTTTTAGATCACACACAGTTCGTCGTTGAGTTGTTGGTTACCAGATACGATTTACATCCCACTCCGATTGCTGATCTAAGGCACGATAAATGACATTATCAATGATAAATAACAAATTAAGATTTTGTATTAAACACGCCTTTCTACGCATTTGCAAACAGAGTGGACACAGATCAGACGGATCCTATAGGAGCCATCTGATCAGGGTCTGCACTGTTTGCATATGATATAGATATGATTCTACAGTTTATTTTGCCATGGGCAAAGTTTTTCGTGTCAATATGCTGTTATAACAAATACATCTAATTGATACCCATAACGTTATTGTTTCTTACTTAAATATGCACCACGATAGAAGCTGCAGTATCAGATCTATATAAGTCCAAAAGAAAAGTGCAAGCCCTGATCAGACGGTTCCTAGAGGAGTCATCTCATCTGGGACTTCTCCGTTTGCAAAGGGCGTAAAACGGTGTATCTATGACTGAGGGGTTAACTTTTGTCATGATGCGTGCGTCCAGACTGTCATTTACAAACAACTTTACATTTACTGTTCTTCTTTTATGTCATAGTGCTGTTCTGGCGACTGTGTGTTTTGTATATGGTGTTTCCTGCATGGTTCATAAATTTACTTTTTGATCCAGATGAGATGACTAGCAACTCGGTGTCTCATCAATATCACAACTGTTTAACATTCGGTCATTATTGTACAATGTGTCTTGAACGATTCAGAAAAGTATCATTGCACCAGATCCAAGTTTGGACAGACATAACTATATTTCAGCATTTTAGGAGTTTAAGAAAGTAGAATTCGCTATATGGGAAACATACTATATAGATTTTGTATTAATGAATATGTTTACCAGAGCATCGTTACTCTAAATATATAAAAAAAATCTCTTAAAAGCGTTATTACTGGACACCAGTATAGAGTGTAGCCAGGGGTGGGCTGGCTCTTGTTGGATTTGTTTTCTAGTTATGTCTTATCTGACATTCTGAACATGAAACAGCATTATCCGACAGTAGATAGCATTTCTACTCTTTACAGTTTCAACCACCACATTCGTCTTTAGAATTATACTTAACAATTTACTTAATAGATATTCATACAAAATTCCGCCGATTAAAAGTATGCATTAATTAGTTTTGTATTAATGGGGATCTCCGTAGCCGAGTAGTTATGGTCTTCGAATTACAATTGCTTATCCAATCACCGCTGGACGTTAGGATTTATTATCTGAGGAAGCCTTCAAGCTGTTTTGCGATAGGTCACCCGGATGTTCTTCTGTGCATGAAACAATGCAATTTGTTACGTTTCTTTGCACGAAACAGTCCCTGGGGCCTACCACCATCTGTAATTAGTTGGACTTCGCGATCTGATTGAAATACTATTATAGTGACATAAAACTCAAATACAAACAAACAAACTTGTATAAATCATTTGCCTACAAAGCGAGACAAGGGTCCATGCTTATAAAGCTTTTTAGTTGAGTCTGAGTTTGTTCTCAAGCTTTTGATTGGTCAGATTTGAGTTCTCAAGCTTTTGAGGCTAAATCTGACCGATCAAAAACTTGAGAACGAACTCAGACTCAATTAAAAGCTTTATAAGCATGGATCCAGCCTGTCATTTGCAAGCAACTCGGCGTTTAATCAGGATCCGTTCTGTTCTGTTTGACAATCAGTCAGTAGCTTCTCAAACGTTTTGAAGAATCGGATGTAAATAAATAAAGATCAGTAAGTCACCTACCACCTAAGAGCCTGCAATTTCTTTGCCAAAGTATGGGAGTAACCAAGTGGAGTAACTCCATTACTTTAAAACAGTACACAAATTAATATTTACCTCCCTTGTTTTTACAGGCAATAAACTTATATCTTAATTACCTTACACACTGATAAAAATCTCTATCAAATGTGAGCTTAAAACATTTTTGCCTATCAAAATATCGTGTGTTTATGAATAGCTCATTCCGTCAGTTTACAAGAAACATCTCTAATGGTTTTGTAGGTAGAGAATTTCCCTACCAATTAGTGTAACCATGTTTGAAAGTCGAGGTAATAATATCTACTGCATGTGAACAACAAGAGTTTGAAAGAAAACTATTTGTAACTGTACTGAAAGATTTCATAATACCTACTGCATTTGAATAGCGACATCCCAACGCTTTAATGAATGACTCAAACCTATTGTAAGTATGGTATAAGGTCCGAGTTTGGATTCGGACTAGCTGTTGTCTAGCTTGACGTCTCATCTAGATCGAAAGTATTTACCTATTTTATCGATTAATGTTTCGTATTAGTTGTTAAGGTATTGTGCATGCCTAGGTATACCTATGTATATAAACCCAAATGGAATTGAAACCAGCAAAAGAAGTTATGCAACAAATAGAATTGCTTGCACTGTGCGCTTTTTATTTATTTAAAGGCCTTAATATATGCGTATAAAACATAAGATTAAAATAGGAAAAAGGTAGTTTCGCTGTGAGTGTTAAACTCATACCTTTACCGTTTATTTATAATATACTGTATTGCCATGGGCATTCTTAATTACTATTACTTTTTAGAAGTGCTTATACATCATGAGATATTTTAACCCAATACTATATGAATATTTATTAAGAAATAATGAATGCATGAATATTAATTAGCTGATATTTTAAAAGGGCATTATGAACATGGGCGTTTTACCACAGCAGAAACTAGCGACTCAGATCTACACTATTTCATAAGCAAACAAAATAGATCTCGATCAGACGGATACTGTAGGATGTGTCTGATCGATATCTGCTATATTTGCAAAGGCATAGGAAGGCGTATTTATGGAGGAAAGGGTTAAAGTACTATTTTACATATAAGGATATTTCGTGTAAGTTAAACCTCCTCCTGGGATATAATATCATTTCAAACACAAACACACACACACACACACACACATATATATATATATATATATATATATATATATATATATATATATATATATATATATATATATATATATATCATGTGGATTCATCCAATCCAATTCATTCTTTAAATAGTTACGGAATGATATTTATAGACATAGATCCAACGTTGAGGTTAGTATAGCTTTGGGTGTATTCTTTGTGTTAATTCAGTTTAGGTACCATGTTTGACAGCTAAGTGGTATGTAGTAACCAAGTAAGCACAATAACGTTTAATGTATACATGTAATAGTATGAGACAGTGTGAACAATGATTTTGAAACGTGTAGATAATTATACTTGTGTTATCGACACTCAAGCGATTCAATTTGAATGAGGAAGTAACTTCACAACCGTTTAAACATGGCGAACGGGAATTCAAAGAAGGATTTAAGTGCATCTATAATCGGAGGATCGGAAGAAATATTCGACTTTTCGTGCCAACCGTGTAGCACGGACAATCTTAATGTGGAAGCCGTGGGCTACTGTCAGGATTGTTGTGAGTATCTATGTGATAATTGCTGTAATGCTCATCGTAAGCTCTCCGCCACGAAACATCATACGATGTTAGGTAAATCGAACATGTCGGAATCGAAACTACGATCAAATATTACAGACGTACTGACGGAAAAGTGTCCAAAACATAATGGAAATGTACTGGAATATTTCTGTAAATACCATAACCAGATATGTTGTAGTGTCTGTATTACTTTGAATCACAGCTCCTGTTCAAACAAGAGTTATATACCGGACATCTCTGGTGACATTGCGAACAGTCAGGAGTACATACGTCTGATAGCGGATTTAGACAAAGTGGTTACCTTGGTAACAGTTCAACAGAAGCGGAATGACGAGGACAACATGCAAAACAAAAAAATGCATTCTAAAGCACTGGCAGATATAAAACACTTCAGACAGGAAATCAATAAGTTTCTGGATAAACTTGAAGAAGGCACAATTCGGAAAGTATCTTCTGTAAATAAGGCGAATGCTGAGAAAATTTCATCTGCGACAGATAAAAACAGAAACCTTCTATCGGAAGTGAACAGCTTGAAAACGGACCTAACGCGAAAGGAAACGGGTGGCAAAACGAACCAATTATATGTAACAACGAAACTGTCTCAAGATCTTGTTACTGCCATGAATAGTAGAATAGATCAATTCAATAGTGACAAGATAATCCTTTACAAGTTTCACCATGACGAGAAAATTCAACAGATGATGTGTGCACTGTCCGCTATGTGGTCACTGTCAGTGAGACAGGATGACACACCTACTACGGCTCAATACGTGCGGGAAGTTAATATGAAGTTGAAGGACGATAAGGAGGTGTGCCATATCAGTGGTATAGTTGTACTGACCGGGGCTCGTGTGGTTGTTACCGACTTTAACAACAGTAACGTCAAACTGATCGACACGAAGACGAACAAACCTTCATCCTGTCTGTCTGTGTCATCAAAACCGTTCGATGTTATAGAAACAAAACCGAATCAAATAGCTGTGGCTTTAGGAAGTGTGAAGAAACTAGAAATAATCACCGTGACAGACGTCCTGACCAGGAGTCACACTATTGATACACCTGGTGCTGATGTTGCAGGACTTTGTTATGATGGATTAAACTATATTACTGCATGTCAACATCCACCCAGTGTTAAAATCATCACAATGTCCGGTACAACTTTGAACACATTTACCACTGACAGCAATGACAAGGATCTATTCACCATGCCTCGTTTTATTGCTTTAGGTCGTGGCAAGGACGTTATCTACGTAACTGACTGGGAGGCCAATACAGTGACGTGTTTGACTACCGGCGGTCACGTCATAACCGTGTACAGACACGACATGTTAAAGTATCCATGTGGAGTAGCTGTGGATAAGTACGGTAGCGTGTACGTGTGTAGTAGGGATACCCACACTGTCCACCAGCTCTCCCCTACCGGAGACCTCACTCGGATATTACTAAGACAGGACCAGGGACTGGTACGTTCCCCCAACACTATATCTTACAGTGACGAGGACGACAAACTCTACATCAGTAGTCTAAGCATCAAGCCTGGAAAGCATAGCATAATCAGCCTGTATCAACTGGAACAAAGGTTATGAAGGTCCCAGAACAGTGAAAATCAGAAGATTATTAAATTAATATACGTTTTGTGTTAAAGATCAAAGCTGAAAAATGCGAAACGTTATAACTAATAAACGCTTTCAACACTAAGCCCACTTTTTCACACTGTGTCAAACTAATGTAAAGGAATTGCAGCAAAATGTGCTTGAATAATTGAAGAAATGTTTACACTTGGAGGATACCAATGTCTAAACTGTTTAAAGGTGAAAGTGTAAACAATACCATGAATAGTAGAAAATGTGATCGTCTTTTCCCTTTAACTCTTGCCTAGTTGTAAAAATAATATCTCCTAGAAATTGGACTGTGTAATTGTGACTACTTCCAATCTAATATATAGTTTTTGAGAAACTAATGGCCAAGTATAAAAAAACTGTAAGGCACCGACGTACCTGGCGTTTCATCGGGATATAAGTTGCGTGCATGTGCGAGTCAAGATGTGGATAGCGGGCTGAATGTTAAAATTGGAATATCATATAGCTGTACCATTCAATTTAGGTATCGAATAGCTAGCGTAGAATTTGATGTGATGCCGTGCTACTTAGGGTCTCAACCGATTCCAGATGGACTCCAAATGTAATTATGAGATTTCCGTAGCATCTCAAAATTAAAGAAAATGACATGATTTTATCCAAGGCAGTTTTCCATACAAGCAGCTTCTGATGATGGAACGAAATCTAATACAAATAAGGCTTTAAATTTATCTAGCGCCGAAGTCTTTTGGACATTTTCTTGATCTCACTGAAACAAATCGACATTATGCTTCTTAATGGCTAACGAAAACAGCTAGACCATGGCAGCAACTGTAAAATTAGATCTTTATTATTCCATAAGCAAACAGAGCAACCCTGATCAGACTACTCCTATAGGAGTCGTCTGGTCCAAAAAGGAAAGGGGATTCTATGGAATAAGTTGTTAAATTTCGATAACGATACTTATTTGTGTCATCAGATTGTCGAGGTTTTACTGTTTCCCGCAAAATCCACCCCTTAAAAAAGTCTATCGCCAATCTTTAGGGCAAGCTCAGATCAAGCAGGTAGGGTAACAAATATATATAATGGTCCAAAAGAGCTCAACTCGAAATGAAACCCGGGAAACTCGACGTCTCAACAGTATCTAAACCTTCACGTAAAACACATTTTTTGGAGATTGAGATTCGGAATTAAAGCAGACGATGGTAACGTGTCTTCCATGCAAAATAATGTTCTATTGCTCTTCTCTCACTGTTTGCAACCTGACTCGCATTTGCATATATATCTACAGGGGAATTTCCGTATAACTCGAACCTAGGGATAACTACAAGTTTGGTCTTTCAAATATTTTCAATACAGAGTTTTTCTAAAATGTATTACTACGATATCGGGAAACACATGTGACAGCTTAATTCAGGTAATTATTTCCGACCTGAATTAAGCTATGAAGCTATGAACTTAAGACATTATACAGATTAGAAATCGGATGACTCGAACTTTAGGTATTTCGAAGTATTTTGTATAGTCCCTTAAAATTCGAGATATCGAAGTTCAACTGTTACTTATATCCAGATGAGAAACCGACTAACTAGATCAAACGTTCCTCAGAAGCCTTTTGAAATCAGATGTAGTCAAAACTGCACAGTATTGAGCAGACGAGTAAAAATATGAAAGATATAAAAAGATATATGAAAGATATAAAATATGAAAGATATCGTTCATCAAATTAATCTGCCTGCAAGTATGCAGAGCTTCGGATAAGATGCGTAAATTTAAACATTTTCACGTATAACTCCTTTATTTCTCCACGAAGCCTTATACTTTGACCACTCTTTAGAATCGTCTTGGATACGTATCTAAAGAGTGGCCACAGTATGGAGTTTGGTGCAGAAATGACGATTTTAGTATTAGGGTACGCACTTTTATCTGTAGCCCGGCGTATGTAACCTTCATTCGTCACGCAACCTTCATTCGTCTCGCTTTGATCTGACTCGCGTGTGCAAAGTATTCAATAAACAGAAACAGAGATTGTTTTCATACCCAGACTTAACGTCGAGCATATCTGTTTTATCGGAGTCCAATATGCGCCAGATCCAATTTTGAGCAGACATGTTTTTCAGAGAGCTAAAAATAGGTTTATCTATGAACGAAATCGCTAATCAAATATTTGCAAGTATGTAACCTTTACACCGGGACCCAATATGTTTGTCACTCGTCCATGTGCATTGTACACGTCCAGGGTTACCGAATTATAGTTGAATTTATATCATTATAATTACATATACAGGTTTGTACAACTTTTAGCCATTTTCTTCATAAATATACGCTTTACACATTTGCAAACACAGTAGACCGAGATCAGACGCCTCTTGTAGGATCCTTTTTTATCAGGGTCTGTTCTGTTTGCTTATGGAAAACTTTAGGTCCTAGTCTACAGTTCCCACAATAACAAAACAAAATTCCACGTCAATGAGCTATCTAATAAATAATCTGATTTATATTCATGAAGTCATTATTCCTGACATGAATATTTAGGATTATAGGGTTAAATTTTATACAGCCTTGTACATGATTTCTTTTGTATGGACCGAACCCTTAGCCTGCTACATAAATTGTTGCCATACTTTCTTCTGCTACTGTGGAAATAGTTTCACTTTGCTTTGTTGTTTTAAATCATTGTCTGAGTGAGAACTAACTTGAATCTGAGTTAGAACTATCTTGAATCCTGATTGGGCAACGTGATAATCAGCGTTTCATCTGGCTCTGAGCTCAATGTGTACAGTTATGCCCTGTTAGTAGTAAATCGATCAGTTCTACACCGATTATAGTATAAAGAAAGACACGTACGTGTATCACAATGAATCCCTTCAAAATACGTTCACATGATTAATCATAAAACGTTATATTACTGGTTGTGATCTTATTCATCTATACCGACTTCAAGTACATATCACATCAACTCCTTGACAAATATACCAAATAGGTTGAATGGCATGTTACGAAATGTGCAGTTTGCAATTCTGTCATGTCATATAAACAGAATAAACAGGCCTTGGAAAAACTGTCGAATTATTGTTATAAGAAATCGGAAATAACAGACTCGATGTCTTCTCCTTTTCATATTGCAATTAACAAACAATGTAAACCTTATCACCTCGATCCTGGGTTGGAAAATTATCTGAAATTGAAGCAGAAGACAACGACTGTTGATTGCAGAATTTCTGCTCTTTTGTTTCACAAAAACATAATAATTAAACCAAACAGTTTGTTTCCTGACTTACCAACATAGAGTCTTTTCATGGTCTACGCTGTAAAAATAATCAACATTGTATTTGTTTTCTACGAAAGACCGGCGGTGACATTTACATTTCAAGATTTCACACAGAGCAATTGCCTTCAAAATTTCACGATTTCACAATTTCAAGATTTCACGATTTCACTTCAAAATTTCATGATTTCATGATTTCACTATTTCATGATTTCACAATTTCACGATTTCACTCAAATAATTCAAAATTTCACGATTTCACAATTTCACAATTTCACGATTTCTATTTGTCCATTCTAACTGTTATGACGTCATCAAAACGCGGGAAGCCACGAAGAAAGAAACGGGGGAAAACTATGACAATCTTCCTCTCCAGAACTCTAGGCCCGAGGACCTTCATACTTGGCATGTATCATGTGCTCATGGTCCACTATCAAGATTGATTAACCCTTTCCTCCATGAATATTCATGTATGAGAATTGCCAATCCTGTGTTTTTGATGTTAAATCGTTGTCTTATGTTTGTATGACACTGTATTGGAGGATACTTTAACTAATAATAAACTGTGAGAAATAATGACATCATGGATTTTAATTAAGATTAAACCCTATAGGAGTCGTCTGAGCTGGGTCTACTCTGTTTGCAAAGACGTAGAAATGTGTATTTATGGATCTCAAATCGCCATCCCGATGGTGACAGCCACTCTGTTGTCTTAATGACGTCAAGCGTGGCACGTGACTACAATATTTTACACGAGGTTGAAATTGCGGAATCGAGAAATTGTGATGTCGTGAAATCGAGAAATTGTGAAATCGTGAAATTTTGAAGTGAAATCGTGAAATTGTGAAATCATGAAATTGTGAAATCATGAAATTGTGAAATCATGAAATCGTGAATTCTATTGTGGGAAATATTAAAGTAGAAATGTCACCACCGGTCTTTCGTAGTTTTCATATACGTGCCCTGCGTTTTGTCTGCTCTAGGTCTACTCTATATAAGATTCCTTTAATTATTGTTTCACTTTTTGTATATGTGTTGTATTGACTAAACCTTGTATTGAGGACTAAGTTCCTTTCGTCATTGTTACACTTATACTTCGTATTGTTAAAAACCTGTATCATCAAGGCAAGTTCCTTTCGTTCTTGTTTTACTTTCTTTTTGTAGATATTTTGTACTGAATTAAGCATGTATCGTTGACATTCTACAGACTTAGAGTTATAATAACTTTCACAAAGCAGTTTAAGTACCGATAAGACGCCAAACGGCGTTCTGCTCTAATATTACCTGAGAATAATGATGGAATAATGCCTTTATGAGAGAAACATACAATTTGCCTGTGGTGATTAAAGAACTTAGTCCAAACTTTTTTTTTCAAGCCATCGATATCAATGTTTAGCATGTGTAGTAGCACTAGTTTTGTTATATGATAATTGGTTGATGGCATTGTTTATTTGGGCCATATGTTGTGGTGAATTAGTACTGTTTATATGGGCCAACTGTTGTGGCGCTGAGATATACTTGTACTTCTATAGTTGTGTTAACATCATAAGTAACTATTACTGTTAATCTACCTTAGATACAACATATTTTGTATATAGTGTGTAATATGAACCCTCAGTTATCTTAATCTATTAAATCGAAATACAATAAACCATCTACAACGGTCAAACGTAGTCAAATTAGTTTTGATTAAGACAAGTAGCTTAACGTTTGCTGCCAAATACTGTCGTCTGCTAGTTTTTTTGTTTGTTTAATGTTCTCCCCCTTTTTTTTATAAACCATTACCACAGTAACGAATATTAGGTATCCTGGTGAGATGTCGAGTTATTCGGCATAGGTAATAACAGATGCGACATTTGCAGATAAAAGCTAATGCAGAGCGGTAGGAATTGCCTATATCACCGTCGTTCTGAAGTAAGCAGTCACCTGGTTGTAAAGATAAACAGTTTGTAAAGTTTGTCCACTGTCTCTTCTGTATAAGTTGATAAGGAGAGTCATGGTGAACAGTGTACATAACCAGTATTAATAAGTCTCTCCTGTTAATCCATTGTACAGTAGAATCTCGCTAAAGCGACCACAATCACTAACACAGGATGTTGTAAAACATATTTGCTTAATGTAGTACAAAAATGATCCAATAGCAGCTTTCTGTATCATTTTTGTCCAGCATTATTAATTAATTTAAGATACCACATGTGACTTATTTTGAGTGGTCATATAAGCGAGAATTTACTGTATAATTTGAAAGCATAAATAATTATGTTTCTGTACGATATTATGTGACACCACGATAATATGAACTCACATGTATTAAATTGAACCTTTAGCAGGATGCAACTAAATGAGTCCGTTCAAACAGTTGGGCTCTAGACGAGGCAACGATTTACTTGAGTCTCATCCGGATCCAAATTGTTTGACACTCTGGACACCGTTAATAATAAATAGTCATACTGGATACCCGATGTAGACTACAAACTGAGTTGGTATAATAATGTAATCGCATAACATAAACATACATTAAAACTATTTCCTTAGTGGCAATATACATGTTATAATCGGTTCACATTATGTAATTATATGTAGTGTTATTTATATATTGATGGGACTTAGATAAAGGGTATATCAAATGTATTATGATCAAAACTGTTTGCAAACGATATCAATAAGATACTAATGGGGTAATTAAAACCAGGTCAATGTCATTAACCGAATTATTTATTTTATTAGTATGTCATGATATTATTAACAATATGAATTTTAATAAGTCGTAGGTTGGCATGTCATGATTTTGTTAACAATATGAATTGTGTATATTGAAAAAATACATAGCTTAGTATATAATGATTTTGTTAACAATATGAATTGTGTGATTTGAAATAATACATAGGTTAGTATATCATAATAATTCTAAAAACACGAATTGTGTGTAATTAAAATAATACATAAGTTACTAAGTTAGTATATCATGATTTTGGTAACAGTATAAATTGTGTGTATTGAAAAATACAGTGCTTAGTATGTCATGATTTTGTTCACAGGGGACCGTCACAATGAAGTATGAACCTCAATAGAAATAAAAAAAAAATAAGAAAACTAGATATATAGACGAGGGGTCGAACTTCCTATTTACGAATTTTACCCCTCTCCCAAGTTATGCCTCTGTTGAAATTCGATCAAACGGTATATTGGGTAAAGCTTTTTGCCAATAAGTAGTCTAATGTATAGCCTACGTAACTGCAAAGCAAAACACTTCTAGTTGAAACGGTTCTCAGAAGCTACAAAGGAGAATCCCGGGAAACACTACAATTTTGACAGGTAGGAAACTACCTCCCAACCGCCCGCTTACCGACTAAAACGGCTATTTTAACATTTGCCAGCGCTCAATCAGGGATGTATACAATAGCTAGTAAGCAACTTTGACACTTACTGCGAATACCGCGTTCGATTAACTTCTAAGAAGTATAATTTGGGTGTTCAAATGAACATTTTATAGTTTCTTCAAATTCCACTCCCTGTTTGTATCACGTGATTAATATTGTAATGGCAAATTTCATTGGTCGAACCTGGGCCCTCGTCCAATCAGCTTGTAGATTTCATTACTGGTCACTTGACGTAACATGGATGCTCAAAGCAAAAACAAATGGTTTGGAGAGAATTTCATGGGTGTACAGTTAATCTAAAGCGGTATTCGCAGTAAGTGTCACAGTTGCTTACTAGCTATTGTATGCAGCCCTGATTCACCGTTGGCAAACGTTCAAATAGCCGGTTTAGTCGGTAAGCGGGTGGTTGCGAGGTCGGTTCATACCTGTCAAAATTGCAGAGTTTCTCGGGATTCTCCTTTGTCGCTTCTGAGAACCGTTTCAACTAGGAGCTTTTCGCTTTGCAGTTACGTAGACTATAGATTAGACTACTTATTGGCAAAAAGCTTTACCCGATATACCGTTTGATCGAATGTCAACAGAGGCATAACTAGGGAGAGGGGTAAAATTCGTAAATAGGAAGTTCGACCCCTTGTCTATATATCTAGTGTTCATACATTTTTGTTTCTGTTGAGGTTCATACTGCATTGTGACGGTCCCCTGTGATTTTGTTAACAATATGAATTGTGTGAATTGAAATAATACATAGGTTAGTATATCATAATTCTAACAAGACGAATGGTGTGTAATGAAAATAATACATAGATCTGTATGTCATGGTTTATTAACAATATGAATTGTGTGTATTGAAATAATATATAGATTAGTATGTCCTGGTTTATTAACAATATGAATTGTGCGTATTGAAATAATACATAGATTAGTATATCATGGTTTATTAACAATATGAATAATTCTATTGTGTATATTGAAATAATACATAGATTAGTATGTCCTGGTTTATTAACAATATGAATTGTGTGTATTGAAATAATACATAGCATAGTATATCATCATTTTGTTAACAACATGAGTTATGTGTATCGAAACGAAATACACAGGATAGTATGTCATGATTTTGTTAACAATATAAATTGTGTGAATTGAAGTATGTAGATTAGTATATCACGGTTTTTATTATACGATACCAGTGCCAATATTGTAACTGTTCACTTGGCTGCACATAAACTTTAATGATGCCTTCAATTTGGATACCTTGATGATTAACTTTGACTGCCGATAGTAAAGTCGATACAAATGAATTCTTGAAACGAATTTTTATGTGTTAATATGGTTACAGAGCATTGTTTTTATATTTAAGGTCACTTCGGGTAAATGACAAATTATTTCACTATAGGTAAACAATGTATGAAAATGTCTTGGCGTGTCTGTCAGTCAAAGCAACCGTGACAAATTACACTACACCCATACACTATGATTAAATAACAATCGTTCTCGTAAAATACTGAGTTAAGAACAATTAAATCCTATGATTTGTTTTAAGTTTGCTGTGTATCATACATCATTCACAAAATATTGGCGTGATACCGCCATAAAAATGTATATGCTGTGTATCATTCTTTAATTCACACAATATTGGCGTGATACCGCCATAAAAATGTATATTTCAATTAGCAGATTCGAACAAACAATATTTAAAGTCTTGAGTAATATAGCAAACAATGTCCCTTTGGTGGTAGGTTACTTGAAGTTATTTGTAAGTTATTGTTACAATGAGGGCGTCTTTTTATCCTTGGTAAATACTCCCGATCTTTTGGGAAGGTCTAAACAAATTAATTTATAGAAGTATTTGGCATTGAGTTGTCAAAAAACAATACATGACAATATATCGAACCTGTTTCTACAGCAGGCTACTTAATGCAGAACGTAAGTAATATATTACGCTTTTACTGGAGCTATCTGCATGACTTTCCTTATACAATAAGCAATCATTTGCCTTAATACTCACTATCAGACGCACCACCGAAAACTCAAGAATTATTATCATGCTATAATATTTATTTGACACACTTTTAAAAGGTTGCATTATTCTACTCAATATCAGTGAAGTGATATTTCGGTAGTAGTAACATGTCCGTGTGTTCGACACACTGTTTTTATACCATATTTTCGCCCTGCTCAAATTGTGTATTCTCATCTAATCATTTGATGAGATCCTCAAAGATGAATATCAAAGAACAATGGTTTTGTAATTTAAAAATAGGATCCACGTGACCCACTTGTTTGCTAAATTGTCGTTGCCTGCTTCTGTAACATCCATTCAGCTATCCGCGACCTGGATCGCATTTACACACAGCTTACATCCAAATGAGACACCGAATAACTGGGTATCTGATCAGGATCCAAACTGTTTGACACTCGGTCAATAATTTCACAAAAGCATGATCGATTCATATGTAATACAGATTGCACCAGATCCCTCATTGAGCTGACATTGTTTTTTTCATAGCGAGATAACGGTTAAGGTCACGTCTGTATTGCGCCACGTATCCCTACTAGGAGTTGACCTGCCATCCTAAGCCCTCACCGCTATGAGTTCGAGTCCCATTCGGGCACTTCAAATCACCACTGACTTGTGGCATATCGGTGGTTCCATCCGTGCGTTCTTCCGTGCCTGAAATGAACGTAGTTTGGGAGAGTGTCGGCACCCTTAATAGGCTAGACCTTATGATCTAACTAAAATGCTCTTGAATCAACGGATCAAATCCAAACTAAACAACCAGATATACCCTACTGTTACATAGGATGAATGAAGGTTTTAATCTCCAAAGTTATGAGGAGGGTTAGAGGCTCTAGATGACAAACTCCTGTAGAATATGCAAACAATTCAGATTCAGATAAGTCGAATACGTCGTCACAAAAGGATCAGTCTAGTCTTACTTTTATGGGAATTAGAATCAAACTCTTATTTAAATACTGAAGTAGATATACTTTACTTTATCTACTAATTGAGTATTTAATAAATTACCAACGACTTAGGTTTATGGCATGTAGCATTGGCGCCTAATTAACATACACATGTATGTATAATGTAATCACTAGTGTATTATATATTCAGGAATAAATATATAAACGTTTGAAATTGTTTATATTTTTGTCTTTTGAATGACCAAATTGACAGTGTCAATTAATATTTGTTGAAAACATGTGACGTCAATGTCACCCTTATACCGATATTTGCGATTATTATGACTTTTAGTTGCATACAGTTTGGATTCAGACGAGGCACTGAGTAACACGGCATCTCATTAGGATCCAAGCTGTTGAACAAGCGGTTAAACAGTTCTCAAAAACTTGATCCTATTATAGTACATGTATAAGTAATCAAATTTGCACCAAATCTGACTTTGAACAAAACATACTTTTTCAGAGCGTGTTAATTGTTAATTCAGCAAAGGTTTTAAAGGAACACACCTATATTTTACATCATTGTGTACAACACGTAAACAAATACATACAATGTGAATTCTACTTGAGATAAACAAAACAAATGAAACCAGAGATTCAAACAGTTTTGATCCAGGTGCCAGTGAGTCTCTGTGTGTTTCTGGATACAAATTGCTTGTATAAATACTACCTGTTTGTATCACACATTGAAGGAAAAAGGAATTGTAGTCTGTGAAATATTACATAGCTGTAAAATGCTCGTGTTTGTCTTATAGCAATTGTTTCAGAAAAAAATCAGTACAGGTCAAGTACCGATTTTGCCAAAGATCATTAAAATTTTGATATGATTGCTAGTCTGGTTGGGGCATCATATTTCACACTTAAAACTTCAATGTTCAAATTTCCGAGTTCAAAATTCTCACTAAATAATTCTTTTTACTTAATGTGTTCTAATATGCACATTTGTATTCCGAATTATCTACCCAATACTTCAATGTCAAATACTTGATCAAACAGTTTGGATCCTAATAATTTTTCGTTTCGTTTCGGCGTCCCCTCTGCGTGCCAAAGGTAATACATTATGAGAGGTCTGATCTGTAATGTACAACGAACTTTGGAGTCTGGACTTTGACATGCAATGTAAAGCTGAAATTCGAACACTGAAGTCTGAACTCTAAATGAGGGTTTTGAATTCAGAAGTGTACATTTGTAGTTTTGAATACTGATGTCATACAGAGAATGCTTCTATAGCAGAATGCTGAAACTTTGAACTCTGAGATCACCACTGGATTTGGATGTTTTATTGAACACCAAGGCATGTTTGATATGCTTGGTAATTCACCGACATATTGTAGAGATAAAAGTATACCTGAAATGATCTTGATTTCTGACAGACAGCGATATCGTCCAATGCTTGATAAGCTGAGTACGCAATGTGCACGTAGATTAGATAGCACGACACTCTGTCTATTCATCAATACTGCTTGAAACTGGCTGTGTTGTGTTATTTAATTATTTACTCCATAAATACGCATTTTAACTGCATGTAAGTCGAAGTTTCATAATGATCCGATTTTTTACAGTCTGTGTGCTGGTTAATAAAGGAACGGAAAAGCATGAAATCTGTGATTTTTCTTGCTAAATTGTATACCTAGCTTCCTCATAGTTTGTTCAAGTTCGAAAGAGAAAATCTTCTCTTAGGCTAACTGTAGGTCTGTAAGAATGCTGATAGTTTAAAGTTGTATTATCTAAAAAGTTCCTAAATACTTTAAAAATACAGAACCACCTATCATCTGCTACAAATATAACAAACCCATCAGAAATACAATTTTCAACTACAATAAAATTGTGGCCGACCTTAATATTAATGATAATATTCCTGATAATTGAGATTGCGCCACCTCAAAATTTCGCTATTCTCCGGCTGGTCATGTGATTACTGGTAATTTTGAGATAATTAAAGATAAACGTCTACGATCTCTTTTGAATAAAGGTCCCAAATATAGAATACCATCCTTGATAGATTTTAACTCTTGTCGAGTTCAGATTGCGGAGGCTTTACAAAATTTTAGTATTAAATGGTGTCGAAGAGAACATGTTGAGTCTACTGCCCTTTCTTGTTGGAAAAAACTAATTTTTGATATAATTGATAAACGCATTTCCTTTTACAGCTCTAATAAACACCTTCTTCCACCTAAACCTAGAACTTCATTTAGACATCTTAAAAAGGGTTTGCAGGATTTCCATTCAAAATACGTTTTTGTTCCTGCTGATAAGGCATCAAATAATGTGATTATTATTTGACGATTACATTATATCGATGTCTTGAAGCAGGAAATTACTAATACCAAGTCATACATTTCAGTTACCACTGACGAAAAGACCATCATTTCAGACCATGTCAAAAAGTGTGAACAATTTGGAACCGATATTAAAATTACACAACATAAACTTCCTACTATGTATTGGTTACCAAAACTACATAAAAAACCATATAAAGCGCGTTTCATTGCAAATTCTAGTTCATGTACAACTACTAAATTGTCTATACTTTTGACTTCTTGCTTAACGAAGGTAAAGGAACATTTAAAATTTTACTGTGATAAGACTTATGAAAATTCTGGAATAAATCTCTTCTGGTCTATTAAGAACTCTTCAGAAGTCTTAAACAAACTTAAGAACAAAAGGTATCTTGCATCCACTGTAAGCACGTACGACTTTTCTACTCTGTACACAACTCTTCCTCATGTTTTAATTAAGGATAAGCTTACTAACTTGATCCAGAAAGTATTTGCCCGAGAAAAAACATCATTCTTGGCATGTAATGCTGAAAAAGCTTTCTTTACTGACGAGCAAATGAAGTATTACACCAATTGGACTTGCTCAGAAGTTTGCGAAGCACTAACCTTTCTTTTGGACAACATATTTGTACGTTATGGGAATGCTATATACCGTCAGGTAATTGGTATTCCCATGGGTACGAATTGTGCACCACTTGTCGCAGATTTGTTTTTGTACTGCTATGAGAGAGATTTCATGTTGCGTTTGAATCCTCAATCACAAGAAGATGTTATAAAAGCCTTCAATGATACTTGTCGATATTTGGATGATATTTTTAACTTAGATAACCCTTTCTTTAATGCTCTGATTCCTACAATTTATCCTAAAGAACTCAAATTGAATAAAGCTAACCCGTCCGACAATTATGCAGCGTTTCTTGACCTAGACCTTAAAATTAATAATGGAATGATTTCTTCTAAAATATATGACAAAAGAGATGATTTTGATTTTAATATTGTAAATTTTCCTCATCTTGACGGGGATGTTCCCCGTGCTCCATCTTACGGGGTTTATATATCTCAACTTATTCGTTTTGCTAGAGCTTGTTCATCTATTGACGATTTTAACAGTCGAAATCTCATTTTAACTGAAAAACTGCTTAAACAAGGATATAGATACCATAAACTAAGAAAAACTTTCTCTAAATTTTACTATCGAAATCTTTCGCTTATTGGCAAGTACAAATGTAATCTCAAGGTACTTTTGCGACACGGTATTTCACATCCTGAATTTTATGGTGATGTGATTTACAAACTTCGTGAAATTATTGGACATACCCATTTTCTCACTTTGTTCATCAAATGTATAAAACATTTCATTAAAAAGGGATATGATCCTGTAGTACTACAACATACTGCATGTTTGGTTGTGAACCCTTTTACAGTTGGCAATCACGCTGGCCTCTTTGCATGTACGCCGACAAGAAAGGTTTAGTACTCTATGAAGGCGACCTCTTAAATCCAGAAATGGAAGGAGAACGTCGGATATCTGTACTATTTCATTTTTGTCGTACCCTTTATTACTTTTCTACAGTTACTCTGTTTGCAGCTCAATCATTGAGTACACTAGCGATAGGTGGATACAGTATGTTCAATTAAATGTTTTTTTGTTATACATGCACTTTACCACTGTATTTGCTGTCGCGGTTGTTGTAGATTAGTCGGAGAGGGGATACGTTTATTTACACTGTTTGTCTTTTAGGATGGGGATGGAATAAGGGTGAGGTTGGGCGCCCATAAACCGGTTTAAACCCCCGGTGACTTTTGTCACTGACCGTTCCAAGGCGGTACTTCCATCTTCCTCCTATTGAATGTTTGTTTTGTCTTTGTGCGTCTCTTGTTGTTTTTTCTACCCATGTACATTTGCTGTTTCCTTGTGTTGCTGTTCGGGCGAGTGTTTGTTCTGTATGTGGTATTTCCTGCATGACTCATTTTTGTACTTTTATGTTCATTTTTCGTATAAATCAGTTCACAAGAAATGTTGTACATATATTCACCAAATGTTGTACATATTCAAAAATTGCTTACGGTCCATTTTCGGACGGTATTTGCTATATATTGCTGATATGTCTGATTACTGCTAAATCCTAAAAACTGCCGACGTCGTAAAAGACTGATAACTCCGGAAATTAACGACAGACTCCGAAATTATTTTGGTTAAAAGGGTGTTCACAACAAAAATTGACAGCGTAGTCACGAAAGAGAACGCGTTATACTTCTATAAATATGCACATCAAAATAGGTACGCCTTGGATACATAAATGATTTTAACGACATAATCCTGCAAATGACTGGCGCGTTTCCGCAGCAGTCAAAATTTCCAATTTTGTTTTTCATTAAAGGCAACCTCTTCCTTGCCATACTTTTCAACAATAAGTTTATCGGAAGTTACATAGTTTAGATTGTAATCATTTTTGGCGAACGTTTTGAAAATAAGGGCACGATACATCTTTAATGCACCATGAAAAAAATGCAGAACACTCCCAAATAACCTTTTAGAAGTATCTTTGCCCTGTATTAAGCGGTTCCTTGCTGTTTAACCACTTGCCACATGTAAGAAATAATAACACCATGAATATCTGTTAGAAAAATGTTTCATAGTGGCATATGAACACCGGATTGTCCTTACTTTAACAGAAACCATATAATTATATTTACATTATTTCAGACCTAGAAAAAACTGGGTTTACAGGAGTCTCCTCATCGTTCTTCTGTTTGCAAAGGCATTACAGGTGCGGATCCAGGATTCAGATAGGGGGGGGGGGGCGTACAGTATTAGGGGAGTGGAGATTTTTAAAAGGTGGATGATATCACTAGTGTCTTTGTAATGCATGTTGAGAAAAAGCGCAGTTGAGAGGGTGGTGGAATAAAACAACTCATATTAGATAATTGTTTTATTGATTTTTATTAGCTCTAATAAAAAAGTTTGCTTGGGCAATTTGGTGGTGGTGGTTGAAGGTGGGGGGTACGCCGGATCCGCCCCTCTAAATCCGTGTTTGCGTTAAAATGCAGATATGTTGGGCAAATGGGTTTGAATGGTCGCTTGAATAGGATTTGGAGTATCATATCTGACTGGTGTTAAGTGCTTGTGTGGCGGCCGTAAAACGTCGCCCCGTACTTCATTTTCAGTGTTGTTATACCTTCTGATCCTTCGAGATCATGAATTTCGGTACTTCTTGTTCTGAAAATTGAATACCGCTTAAGCCGGTGCTATGGGGCTTGAGCAGTGTTGCACTTTCAATTACTGTTCATGAACAGACTCAATAAAACCGAGTCTGCAATTTTCTCTTTTTGTGTTGCAATTTTTGCTCTCGGGGGATCACCTCCTTTCAGAAATTGTATTGTGACTGGTGTATTTTATACCCTTGTCTGTTAGGTCTCTATTTATTGCAGAGCTGATTGGAAAGTAGTAGGGGTTTCCGTCGCTTAAATGTATTTGAGTCATTAATATTTATACAGATCATTGGCGGGGTATCTGACTTTTTATTCCCTGTCGAGGAAAATCATGTCCGAGCTGTTAGGCGAGGGCTACATGTATTTTCCTCAACAGGGAATAAAAAGTAGGATACCCCGCCAATGATCTGTATAACGATTTTATTATACTGCACAGTTTAATATTTGTAGCAGTTTATTAGCGTGGTTAATGTAGGCGTCGTTTTGCTTCCCCCTCAGGGGCCTCATACTGTAAGGTAAAGGCTTATATCACTCTGCGACCCTAGTTCACCGTATAATAACCTGCTTATTACATTTGTGGAAAGAAACGGATCTTTCAAGTGCATTGATTGAAAGAATCATACGTAAGTAAAACTTTCAGCAGATCAGATATTAATCAGACACTATTTTCCAGCATGAGAGCGGTTAAACTTAACTGAGGGAAGGCGCAATTCATTCCGACGTCATTTGGATGACGTTAAAATGACGGTTTCATAATATTAAAAAATGGGCGTTTGAAAGAGCGGCTATACTGCAATTTACAGATTCGTGTACTTTGTTCCGACCCAAACTCTTGTTCTTTCGTTTGAGCGGTCGTTTGGATCGAATTGACGAAGTGAAGCCAGTTGGCCATTTTTGTTGTTGTAGCAACGAAGCGAGGCCCTCGACCGTGTGTGTGTGTGTGTGTGTGTGTGTGTGTGTGTGTGTGTGTGTGTATGTGTGTGGGGGGTCCATTGTAGCTGATGACACCGTATATATATACATCAGAATTTTGAGGGATACACGACACTTGGCTAACTGACCAATCAAAAACGAGGATTTTATTTTGCAGTATAATTAATCACTATGTCCAGCTAATTACAGTTGGAAGAGGGTCCAAGAGGTGTTTCCCCGAATGAAACAAATTACATTGTTTCGTGCACAGAAGAAGAAAACTCAGATAGAATTATAGACCAACTACAGTCCACTTGGAAAGCTTTCTGGCGTGAAAAATCCAAATATCAAGCAACGGAGAGGGGCTAAGTGAATGTCAGTCGAAGACTATAACCACTCGATCACAGAGGGGAATTTGTCATCCTATCTCTCACTTAACATATGAATACAGATGTTCTGTTACAACACGTTTAAAATACATTTACAACTGATGTCCTTTGACGTATTATCTGTTGTTGTTGTACATAGTGTTTGCCTATTTTACTAATTTCAAATAATTAGATTATGCTAAACGTTTGTCTGATTTACTAAATATATATATTCCATATAAATATATAATATTAAGCAATTTTTATTCAGTTATATTGAAACATTACAGTAGTGTAGTTCGACTGAAAAAAGATGGTATAATATAGTAAAAATGATTAGATTATGCTAAATCGACGTATGTATATTTTGCTAATTTCTACTAATGGCATAATGCTTGACACGACGTCTGCTGCATATTTGTTTTATTAATTTCTAATAATTAAATTGTTATGAAAATCTACATTTGCTTTTGCTTTACCGTGGAACATTCATCGAGAGAAGACAGAAATAAGGTAACTGCTATTATGTAATTCATGCAAACCCCGAGGCCCATCACTCATGGTTTCCACTGGATTAAGTAGCTTTTAAGTGCTTGTAAATGAATGAAAGAAAATCAAGATCAACTCATTCATGTATGTTACCATAACATATCATAATATATTGTTTACTTTGTTCTAACATCTAATTAGGTTGTAGACAAACATAGTAGACAACACTGTGATCACCGTGCTGGAAAACAGTACAGTATAAATCGACATCTCATTAGGATATATAAAAACGCAGACAAAATGTGTTTATAGTGCTGGAAACCAGTAAAATTAAATGCCAAACTACCAGATATGAGGTAAGTCGATATCTCATTTAGACCGTATAGTTTTATTTTCTGAATACCCGGGTAGAACTACCGACACAGCGGACAACAATGTGTTAGCCGTGCTGTAGGTGTAACACCCGTTAACATGTTTCAACATCTCAATAAGATTTATACACACAGAGCAGGCAAATTTTGTTAATCGTGCTGGAAACCTGTACAAATACAAATATGTGTAAAACTGTCAGATACATCTCATTGACATATTTGAATGAAAATGAAATGAATGAATGAAATGAAATGAAAGACTTTATTTAACGAGGGTAGCTCAATTAGTCATAATGACTAATCTACCTTGAGGCCCTCAAAACAAGCATTTCATACAACATACAAAACAGTAAAACAGATCTATATACACTAGAAATTAATGTTCAGATATTCAGTAATGTTGCGTCTGGATAATTAATAAATGTTGTCTGCTTCAATTTGTAGATTTATTCTTTATCGACACACATTTGGATCCTGATAAAACTCCGAGTCACATGGCGTCTTTCAACATCTCAATAGGATATACATAAACAGAGCAGATACAACGTGTTGATCCTGCTGGTAAATTGTTAAATTACATGAACAAAATTAAATATACATCTCGTTGATGTATTTCAAAGTCACTTTAACAGTATGTCAGTTATATCGCGACGACCAGCTAGTTACAGATGGAGGAAGACCTCAGAGGTTTTTGTCGAACATCTGGGTAGAACCACCGACCTACTGCAAGCCATTTTGAAGGCTTTCTCGCAAGAAAATCCAAATGGCCAGACCGGGATTTGAACCACAGCGGTGAATGGCTAAGCAATTGTCAACCAAATACCATAACCATTTGGCCACAGAGGCCCCACAAACAGAGCGGACGACATGTAATAATCGTGCTTGAAATCAGAACAATTACATATAAAACTTCCAGGAACATCTCGTTGACGTATTTAAACATCTGATTAGGATCTAAACAAACAGAGTGCAGACAGCGATTAGCTAGGCGTGCTGGTAACTAGTATAATTAAATGTATAACTACCATCTACAGACCGACGAGGTAAATCTACATCTCAGGGGGGTCTAAACAAACAGAGCAGATAACGATGTGTTCGTCGTGCTGGAAACAAGTACAGTTACGTGATACATCTCTTATTTCAATAACACCATGGTCGACTTAATAACCTTTTACATGTAGTTTGGACCTTGGATGATACAAAGATTGTTGTATCTGGGACATGATCGCAATGTGGTCGATATCAACCTCGGATAAGATACGCAGTATCAACGGAATGATATTGATTGATGTGTCCAACTCCGAGGAGTTCCTGTGACCTGGCATTTTAATAAGCTTAATCCTTTACTCAATAAATTCGCTTTTCTTTGTAAACAGAGAATACCAAGATGAGCCGTCTGCTCAATGTCTGCTCTGTTTGCTTATGATATAATATACATATGACTATACAGTTTCTGCCATGGCCAAAACTTGCCGTGTCCATGTGCTATTATAACAAATAATCTAATCAATATCCATGACGTCATTATTTCTTACATGAATATTCATGGTGTAAAAGCTTAAATTCGACTATGGTGAATCCGTTACTCCATATATACGTATTTTCAAATCTTTGCAACAAACAGTGTCGATCAATATATGACAGTTCCTGATAAGCCATATGGTCAGTCTGCTCTGTTTGCTATCAATGCAATGTCCACTGCCGCATGTTTCTTTTTTGTATGTGCATGTGTATGAATAAAATAGATAGCTGTTCATGAACTCAAAAATTGTTAAATGAATAGTGGTGAAGTATAGTGTTCAACGATTGTACGTGCAGCAAATTATCGTCCTGATAAAGTATTGTTTATATAAAAATATACTACAGTTAAACTTCAATAATTCGAAAGTTTTGTATATAAGAATGTAGTTATTTTTAGACAGGTGGTTGTTTAATGCAGGGTGAAAGGCATGCAGAAAGCTCACAAGGTAGCTTTCTGCATGACGTTATTCCTGCATTAATCTGTCGCCTGTCTTAAAGATCGATAATGATAAGAATTTGAGAGTTCGTATTTATATTTGCCCTATATACAATGTATTTCGTTCGAATAATCGTGCGTTTGCCGTACCTATTTCGTAACAGCACGCATAATTTGAGTATGTAATAGTTTTGATCCTGATATGCCGCTGAGTTACTTGTTGAATCATCTGTAATAAACCCTTTACTCCATGAATATTCATGTAAGAAATAATGACGTTATGGATATTGATTAGACTAGGTTAGCACATGAACAAAAGGAATTATAGCTATGGCAAAAACTGTAGGATTATACATATACTATTTCATAAGCAAACGGAGCATACCCTGACCAGACGGTCCATGCAGGAGGCTTCTAATCTGGGTCTATTCAGTTTGTTAACCCATTACCTCATTGGCTATTTTTAGATACACTCTCTTTAAATGAATCTACCGAAAAGGAGCATTAGTTAGAGAAAAGGAAATTTTTTATAATTTTGTAGTTTGAAACCATTGTGATAAATAGAGCATTTGCTCCTATTGGAGCAAATTCTCTATTTATCACAATGGTTTCACAAAGTGACTTTTACAGAGTCGTCAAAAGTCGTCAATATGAGGGAAAGGGTTAAGGCGTAGAAATGCGTATTTATGGAGTAAAGGGTTAACCAGCTTGAAATTCTAATCAAGATTCAGCCTTAGCAATATGAAGATTAAGCTATTTGCAAACGTTTCAGTTTCATGTCAGGTCCAGGCCAGATAGCAATCCACTTGCCACGATAACACCATGATCAGAGTTTAGACCATATCAGACGCAATCTAAGATAAGATCTACGCTCTTATGAGATGTAAATAAAGATTAGTAGTTTAAAATTGACACGTAGACAACATCAATGTAACGTACATAAGTCAAATCAGGTACAAAATCAAGTTCACGTGCAGACGTCAATGCCACGTACAGAAGTCAATGTCACGTACAGAAGTCAAAAGTCAATGTCACGTACAGAAGTCAATGTCACGTACAGAAGTCAATGTCACGTACAGAAGTGAAGTCAATGTCACGTACAGAAGTCAATGTCACGTACAGAAGTCAATGCCACGTACACGTACAGAAGTCAATGTCACGTACAGAAGTCAATGTCACGTACAGAAGTCAATGTCACGTACAGAAGTCAATGCCACGTACAGAAGTCAATGTCACGTACAGAAGTCAATGTCACGTACAGAAGTCAATGCCACGTACAGAAGTCAATGTCACGTACAGAAGTCAATGTCACGTACAGAAGTCAATGCCACGTACACAATTCAATGCCACGTACAGAAGTCAATGTCACGTACAGAAGTCAATGCCACGTACAGAAGTCAATGCCACGTACAGAAGTCAATGTCACGTACAGAAGTCAATGCCACGTACACAATTAAATGCCAATTACAGAAGTAAATGCCAAGTACAGAGATTAATGACACGTACAGACGTCAATGTCATGTACAGAAGTCCAAGTCACGTACAAAAAGTCAATATCACGTACAAAAGTCAATGTCTATGTCACATACGAAAATCAATGTCAATTATAGAATACAATTTCACGTACAGAAGTCAATGCCTGGTGCAGAAGACAACGTCACGTACAGACGTCTATGTTGCAAGCTGATGCCAATATTGCGTACATGTATATAGAAGACACTGTCACGATCAGAAGTCATTGCCACGGTACAGAAGTCAATGCCACGTACAGCATTCTATGTAACGTACAGAAGTATAATGTCTCGTACATAAGTCAATGTCACGTACAGAAGTCTGAAAGATAACGACTCATTTCTAAGTTTCGTTACTCTTGATTGGTTGTGTGTCAGTCGCATAATACTTTCAATTAATTTTGTTGCTTCACAGTTTCTAATGTAAACAAGAATGACAACAGCTGCAGTGTTAAGTTGGCTGTCATATCGCAGTTCCTTATTCTAATAGCGAATGAAATTGTGTAGTTCTTTATTGGCATGCGAATAACGAAATATTTCCACATTAGGAAGGGAAACGCAAAATATATAGCAAAAACTGTACAAAAATATTATTTTGGATTTTTTCCTTTGCAAAGTGAATACTATTTGTTATACAATACGGATTTAATTAGTCTCGGTCTCATTCGAAAAAAGAATAGTTTTTATAGAACAGTCTTCTGAGTGACGGAACTGTCATACAAAGCTATACATAAACAGTAATGGCACTCTAGATACTGTAGACCCAAATATTTTATATGTATAATCCAGGCCATTCCGCAGTCCGTCACTTGAATAACGAATTCGGCACGACGAAGGCGGCCAGTCACAGGAAGAAGAGAAGAAGAAGAAGAAGAACTAGTTCGCAGTTTAACCTCCGAATAACGAAATCGTTAGAATAAGTAATAAATGCGGAGTGATGATATTCTAGGCACTGTAGACCCAAATCATAGTGGAATCAAAGCTTATATATAAAACAGTAGTAGTTTCAAAGTTTATATAAACACCCTTGACAGGTGCGGATCCAGGATTTCAGATGGGGGGGGGGGGTAGAAGTTTTTTTGGAAGGGGGAGCGTTATGGGAGCGTTCTGTTTGTACTTTCACCTTGCTTTAAGCAGCCACCTGCTCTAAATACAAACTAATTAACACAGTTTAGTGGTCGTTATAGAGAGGTTTTACTGTATATAGATAAAAAATATTACTAAACATGTTTTGGCAATTTTAGGGGGGGGGGGGGGTACGCCGGCTCCGCTCCCTCTAAATCCGCGCCTGCTGGACCATTTCACAGTTTGACATTCTGATCATGAAATATGTCGCAGTTCGTCATTTGAAAAACGAAATACTAGTTCACAATTCATATGGTGTTCTAGATAGTGTAGACCCAGTCAAAGTGAAGTCAAAGTTTATGTACAGTTAAACTTCAATATCTCGAACTCGGATAACTCGAACTTCGGGATAACTCGATCTAAAAGTTCGATCCCTCCAAAATTTACAATACATAATTGCTCTAAAATGTATCACTACACATATCTAGAAACACATGCGACAGCTTGATACAGGTCCAAAGGAGCTTTTAGTATTACTTTAGGCTTTCATTAAGCAACGAACCTGAGATATTGGTCAGATTATAAATTGGATGACTCAAACCTCTGTTTTCAACAAATTTTTATAATTTGAATTGAAATTTGAAGTTCGAGATATCGAAGTTCAATTGTATGTCTATCATCTGGGGCTTAGTTTTACTCTTTTCCTGAGATTCCTTCAATTGGTTTAAGTACGTCACTTGGTAAGCCAATATATTTCTATGGATGGTTGGAAGGCTCTGGTTAGAAAAAAAATGGTTTACTTCCTACACCTCACAACGAATAGCAAACACAGATTTTCTTTATCTTTAACCCTTTCGCTGCTGGTATCACATCAGTAATTATCTATGCAAACAGTTTGAATCCAGATTAGATGCCGAGTAACCCGGCGTCTCATCAGGATCCAAACTGTTTGTTCTTATGACTATGTTTTTGAAACAAAAATGAAGAAAGGTAATAACGAAAATTGTAGCAGACGACAATGTTGCAGAAGACAAAACTTGGCACCGAAAGGGTTAATCAAAATATTCCCGTCATTTGTCGCTAGGTTATACATAGATTAGGCTGAGACATTACGTTCATAGTTCGTGTGCGTTAACCACGTCTTGTCCAAAGCATCACTTCAAAATATCGTAGCCGTTTCAATTAATTTAGCTAGTTGACACATATTGAGATATACAGTGTATGAAAACATAACTTCGTCTTGATTTGACATTCTGTATTATGGTTTTTCATCATTTAGCCCCCATCAATCTAACAGGTCTAAACTGCTTGGAATTATATATCGTGCGAGCGGTGGTTTTTGAGAAGTTTCTTTGTACATGAATATGGTAATATCGATTTATTTGTTGTTAATCATTACTTCGCTGTGAAAAAGTAATGTCTGCTCAATTTTGAACCTGGTTCAAGTTTGATTAGTTCGATCAAGCTTTAGAGAAAAAAACTATTGACCGAGTGTCAAACAGCTTAGATCCTGACGAGACGCCGACTTACTCACCGACTTACTGGTCGTCGTCTGGATCCAAGCTGTTTGCAAATGCGAAAATTACGGAGGAAGGGTTAGGGGTTTTACCTAGCTTATATTATAAACATCAAAGTTCAGTAGAATATGTCTTAAGCGGCTATTCATTTATTGAACACAGGGGTCTTAAAAGCAGGTGGTTGCTTAATACAGGGCAAAGTTAATGCAGAAAGCTCTCTGTATAACATTTCATCTGCATTAAGCTACCATCTGCTTTAAAACCCCAAGATTAGACATATGTTTGAATACTGCTTAAGACAGGTTCAGCTGTACAAATTCTACAGTGTCGCTAGTTCATATATGAATGTGCCTTCCACATGCATTAAATAGAAATAAAAGAAATAAAAATCGCTCGATTTTCATAAAATAGTGTTGGTTTTATCCAGAATCAGTATATCTTTAATTTATCACTTTCCTAATATAAACTCCATTTTATGCATTTGCAAATAGGTCAGACCTAGAATAGATGGCACTTGTAGGAACCGTCTACTCAGGGTCTCTAAGTACCAATAATGGACAAAAAGGCATTTGCTCATAACGTCATCATGAACAAATCACCAAGTTAAGATTCATATATTGATAATTCTTAATAAATATTCATGAGGTATATTGTTAATAATAGATGTGTGGCCGTCATCGTTATGTATAAACAAATTGTTTAACCGTTAGCGTGCTGAACTACTTCAATATTCTGTCTTTTCAAATTCACGACCACGGTGTCAACCAACCAGGATATCAAATAGTTTCGATCTCTATCAGAGTTGTCAATATACGTACTTGGCGTCTTAGCTGGATCCAAGCTGTTGGACACTCGCTCATTTGTTTGTCAAAAGCTTTATTTAGATCCAAGCTGTTTACAAAGGCTGGCCTCCCCGTGGCGTACCTAAGTTTTATTAACATATCCTCCATTCAAATGGGTCAATTTCAACTAACAGGATTGTTCCATAGGCTATCTCCTTCAAAACTGGATCATGCAAACACGTATTTGCCGCATATAGTTAAGGAATGCATGGATATCTTCTCTCAAAACAGATGCCATTAATATTATTTAATGTCACTCAAACGTTTCTTGGATAACAACTTATTTCTTTGAATGAAAAAACATGACCAATATGCACACGGTGTAGCTCCAGATAACTACACTATGGATGCAATTTGATTCATGCGAATAAAAGCTTTATTCCATGATTTTTATGTAAGAAATAATAAGATAATATATAAGATAATATCTATTAGCTGGTGTTTATAAGGCTATATAAAAACAGGCCGATTTGGCCAATGCCAAAACTGTATACTGAAAGCTGTATTATTCCATAAGTAAACAAAGTAGACCCATGTCGTCAGAAGGTGTCTGAATTGTTACAAAATAGTCGTGTTCCAACGGCTTAGCATCTGGAAATTGACGAAACATTCAAACAAAGAGTCTCACGATAATGAAAGCTCTCTATGTATATGAGTAAACAAATTGACGACATTTTTGATGCTAGAAATGGGATCTTATCCGTTTAAAAATATTGGTTTAAACATGCACAGCATTGATAGTAATATAACCATTGCATGTTCTCTTTTCTCAGAGATCCTGCTATATTGCAAAATGAACGTGTCCAAAAAGGGTGCGGAACTGGAATTTGATTACAAATTCACACAAAAGGTAGTCACAAGTTTGTGACAGTTCTTTGAATATTAGAAACGAATTGCTGACTTTTTGAAAACAAATGCGAATGCAGACAACAGGGATCTTACAGGACACTTCGAATTGGGTGTGTTATCAATATTATGTGTTGGTGGTGGTTGCGTCTTGTATGTGGCTTTCTCCTCTCTCTCTCTCTGTGTGTGTGTGTGTGTGTGTGTGTGTTTGTGAATGTGTATAAATTGCTATATAAATCTCTTTTTGTCGGTGTTTGGTGATGGTGGCGTTTTGTGTATGGCTTTTCTTGCTTGACTTTACTACTTTTTCATACATATAACAACATTAATCAGGTGACGAGAGTGTAGTATAGTCGTATAGATGCAAACCACTTGGCTACTACAAAACATTCTGAGTTAGTGGCAGTTATATATTATACAATTAAGTGTTTCTAATATGACCCCCTTCAAATAAAAAAGAAGTCTACTTGGACTTTCAAAATCCGGTAGTAGCGTAATGCCAGACAAATGTTATACAGAATGCTTCTATAGCTCCTGTTTTACTTTTGCTGATAAAACGCAGTTGGCCCAAGTGGTTACAGCCATTATATAAAAGCCAAATCAGTGTGTGCAATGGTTTGTTATGATTTTAACTCTTCACTTTATGTAACAAATAGTGACATCGTAAATATTAATTACTTGTAGATGCTTTTATCATGGCATATAGACAAATGAATTCAGCCCCTAACGTCCGGGAACTGCGTATATAAAACATTTGCAGACAATGTAGACACAAACCACAGCGCTCTAAGAGGATCCCATTGATAAGGGTCTGCATTGTTTGTCATAAAGGTCATTTTCTACAGTGATAACTTTTTATGCTCGAACTGGTATTAATATTCATGAGTATGCAAATAAGTTAATTTAAAAATAAAACACAAGCTGGAAATAAAAGCACGATGCCTTATCTTCAATTTAGTACTTGTTTTATAGGTTTAGGACAAAGACGGGATCTCATATAGGCGTATTTGCGGGTATGGTCATCATTACGAAAACTTAGGGGTTGCCATATAAACGGTTACATTTTGGGTACCCATGAAAACATGTATAGAGTGTGTGTATGTATGTGTGTGTGTGTGTGTGTGTGTGGGGGGGGGGGTGCATGGTAGACCCCACTGGCTCCCTGGGTATTACATCTATCATCTGTGCCTGGGACGAGTTACACCACGCCTAATTTTGTCTGGATAAGGGACCGTAATACCCATATCATCTGTGCTTGGGACGCGTTCCACCACGCCCCATTCTGTCTGGGGAGAGGGACTGTACGTACACCTATCATCTATGCTGGTGACGGGTTACACCACGCCCTTATACTGTCTGAGGAGTGCGACGTACGAACAACTATCATCTATGCTGGTGAAAGGTTACATCACGCCCTCATGCTGTCTGGGGAGCGAGACGTACGTACAGCTAGCATCTGTATGAGTGCAAATGACATACCCGCAAGCTAAACAAAGTTTAAGCCGCTTCAAAACTTGCTCTGCTTTTAATTTTAAAACAATATTTGACTCTGATTTGTAAGCACTGGATATTGGTCAGACGCCAAGTGGCATCTCACCTGGACCCAAACTGTTTGCAGAGGTAATTTTAAAATTAGTCCACAGTGTGTTAATGGTTTAATCGACAACGCACAAAAAGTTTCAATTGACAAGGCACCGTATTCATTAAGTTAGCATTTAGGACAGGCAGTCTCATTAATGAAACGTTCAATGGAATGTTGCCGGTTAAAGGGAGACAACCCAACTTTTCCAAAATAATCCAACTTAACTGACGATTTGTGTTTGTTAATAATACCTCATACGACAAGTTTTAAAATAGGCAGAGTGAAAATCCATAAATATTTTTATATAGATAGCTATTCTACTAATAGTTGGTAAGATACGTCAATCGAGGAGATTCATACCCAGAAGTCCAGATAAGATGCGTAAATTAAGCTATTTTCAAAATTAACTCCTTTATTTTAGTATCAAAAAACTTTTCCTCACTCTACACATCCATTGTCATGTGAAGTAAAAAGCAATTTTGTGGCATGTATTCATTTATGTTCAGCAAAGCATGTGCTTACCCATTCCCTTATATTGACGGCTCATGCAGTAGTCTGATCTGGGTCCACTTTGTTTGTATTAAAATATGGCGCTCACCAAAAAACAAACACTCATATTATCTACATGTATATATGTATTAAACAACAATTATGTCTTTATTAAGGTTTTATCGTTCCCTTATCACATACTTTTACACTACTACGAATTTTCCAGGCCTACTTCACTAGATTTATAACGCAATGGTGATTGTCGTTTACCTTACTAACTCTTGGTATAGTAGCTATTTATACAAAAACGTTTCTAGATTTTCGCTCTGCCTATTTTGTAATCTGTCTTATGGTAAGGT
Source organism: Azorinus chamasolen (assembly GCA_963576725.1). Taxonomy (NCBI): domain Eukaryota; kingdom Metazoa; phylum Mollusca; class Bivalvia; order Cardiida; family Solecurtidae; genus Azorinus; species Azorinus chamasolen. The sequence goes on along the minus strand of OY755235.1, from coordinate 101,483,616 downwards.
ATTATTAACAAATCAAATTGTCATTTAAGTTGGGTTATTTTGGAAAACTCGAGTTGTGTCTCTTTAACTTGTCATTCCATTGAACATTTCGTTTAAATACACTGCCAGTGCTAAATGACCACTTAACGAATATGTTGCCTGGTCAAATGAAACTTTTTGTGAGTGGCTCGTCGAGTAATTCAACGTCTCATCTGGATCTTAGTTGTTTGCAGTGCGGCGAGGAGCAATGTTACAAAAACAGGAGAAGGGTTAATGATATGATCACTTTTCTACATTTTCATTCGTAGGCTTTCCTATCTCAGGTGCGTTTTCTTGAAACTATATACATCTATTATGAATCTTACTGGATTAAAGAATTATGTGTTTCTTTGATCTGGTTAATTACATGTTAGTTGTAACAGTCAAATATATAAAAAGATGACGTCAAATACTTAACTTGACGCGTTAATTGCGTTGTAGCAAGACACCTGTACCATTCGTTGGAACTATATCGCTAATTACCGAGTCGAATTATGTTTTTTTGTATCAACCCTTAACTCCTTAAATACGCCTTTCTACGCATTTGCAAACAGAGTGGACACATGTCAGACGCGTCCTGTAGGAGCCGTCTGATCAGGGTCTGCACTGTCTGCTTATGATATGATATATATATGATTCTACATTTTTTTTGCCATGGGCAAAGTTTTTCGTGTCAATATGCTGTTATAACAAATAAATCTAATCGATATCCATAACGTTATTATTTATTACTTGAATATGCACATGGAGGAAAGGCTAAGATAACTGACATTTCCAGGTTTGAAAGTAAACAAAAGTTATTTTCGTTTGCAAACCATTATAAGAGTTAGGCTGGGTCCTAGTAGTGGTTACCGTAGCATCCCCCTAGACTTTTTTTCATTGGTACAAAATTGTTCCTTGGGGTCCTCAGAACACGTTTTGAGCATGCCCCAAAAAATAATTTTGTCCCAGCTATATTTTATTTAACGGTTTCCATGGTAACCCGAGGTGATTTTCGAAACGACCTTGGGTCAGAAAATGCGTCATAACTTTGTTTTTAGAAGCAATATAAGGACAAAACAAGTACCAACGTAAGGCAGAGACATATAGCTTGAATATGATTTATGATTTTATTAATATTCATAAATGCATTCTGTTATTTAGTCTGTGAGAGTCATTAATGCACAGAACTTATTGAATTTAGGTTTAAGTTGTTTGTTGGGGTCCTCAGGACACATTTTGACACATTTTGAGTATTTCCTCAAATAATTTTGTCCCATCTATGTTTTATTAAACGGTTTCCGAGGTAAATTTCGAAACATTATTGGTTCGGAAAATGCGTAATAACTTTGCTTTAAGAGGCAATAGAAGGACAAAACAAGTACCAAAGTAAAGAAGAGACATATAGCTGGAATATGATATATGATTTAATTAATATTAATAAATGCATTCTTATGAATATTCAGGAGAAAGTAAAAAAAATGCATTTTTTAGAAAAAAGGAGTTTGTTGTTTAGTCTGATAGGCTTATTAATGCACAAAAAATATTGAATTCAGGTTTAAATTGTTTGTTGGGGTCATCAGAACACATTTTGAGCATTCCTCCAAAGTAATTTTATCCCATCTATGTTTTATTGAACGGTTTCCATGGTAACCCGAGGAGGTAAATTTCGAAACATCATTGGTTCAGAAAATGCATACAAACTTTTCTTTTAGAGGCAATAGAAGGACAAAACAAAATCCAAAGTAAAGCAGAGACATATAACTTGATTATGTTATATAATTTTAATAATATTCATATATGATTGCTTATGAATATTAATGAGGAAGTATAAAAATCCGCTTTTTTAGAAAAAGGAGTTTTTTTGTTTAGTCTTAGAGGCCTATTAATGCACAAAAAGTATTGAATTTAGGTTTAAATTGTTCGTTGGGGTCCGCAGAATACAACTTGAGCATTCCCCAAAATAATTGTGTCCCAGCTAAAAAAATTTAACGGTTTCCATTGAAACCCGAGGTAAATTTCGAAACATCCGTGGTTCAACAAATGCGTCATAACTTTGCTTTTAGAGGTAAAAGAAGGACAAAACAAGAACCTAAATAAAGCAAAGACATATAATTTGAATATGATATGTAATTTTTTCATAAATGTATTCTTATGAATATTAATGAGGAAAATAAGCAATTTTCTATGAGCATTGTATTTAGTATTATTTTGAGTATAATATCTTTTCTGTGATTTATTTTACGTAAAATACCAGATATTGTACCAACACAGATGAGAGCAGGGGATCATTACTTTGTGTATATAATTGATTTGTTCATGTCTTTTGAATATAAATGCCATATTTATGAATATTAATGAGATGTAAAAAACACACTTAAATGAGCTGTTCTTATCTGTTATTTGATTAAAATCTAAAAAATTAAAGTTATTTAGTAGAATCCCCTCTCTCCGGAAAGAGGAGGTTGTCGACCCAGAGGGACGCGATAGCCATTCTCTACAATAGAGAGGGTCAAAGGGTCCTGGGTGATAGTGCGCCACATTGATGAAGGGTCGGATCGGAAAGGGGCAGAAAGCGCGTGCCCCTAGGGCTGGGGCCTAGAAGGCCTAGAACACCTAGGGCGAGAAGGGAAGGAACGTTGAGATGCCAGTCCTGAGTTAGGGTGAAAAGGGAAGGGTCCTAACCGGCTCTTGGCTGGCCCCGCTTAGAGGCAGAATAGGGTCTGGTTGTCTTACCTTTCTTGGCAGGTCCCGTAAGAGGCTTACATTCAACCTTAGGGATTTTCTAAAAAACCAGATCCGAAGCGGGTAGAAGCCCTGTCAGCTCTTTCTCCTTAACGTTGCCACCGAGAAGTAGTTCGGAGGCAAAGAGATGCGTCCACAGCTCGTCCTTCGACTTGTTCTGCAGACTAGAGGAAGGTGTCACGGCGACCGCGGAGCATATTCGCTGTCGATGTGAGCCATTGGCCCAAGGCCAGTTGGGTCGAACGCCCCAGATGGTATGAAAGGCACTTAGTAACTTCGGATTCAAGCTCCACATAGAAGGCCGCAGATAGGAGGTCAATGTTTGAAGCAAACCCCATCTGTTGGATGCAACTCCCGCCGCTAAAGAAGTGAATGAGAGAGAGAGAGAGAGAGAGAGAGAGAGAGAGAGAGAGAGAGAGAGAGAGAGAGAGAGGAAGGCCTAATGCCCACCCTGGGGCTGTCGGAATCGAGTGAGGGAATCTGATAAAACATCCCAGGTCGATTTTCAATTGAAACCGGAGGCCTTAGAGATACCCAGGGAGCCCTTGCCCGTAAGAGTTTAGCGGACATGATCCACCCAGTTGCCGGGCTGGCACAAAAACCCTTCGTCCAGGTCAGGCAAACGGGAAAGAAGTTCCATGGAAGGAAAAAGAGACTCCCTACACTTAATTAGGTTAGGGGGTCCACTTTTTCTACGGACACTAGCACGGAAGAGGATAGAGGATCCCTGTGAATAGTAATTCGGGGGTCTAGGGCAGACAGAGGGTGGGAGTATTCTAAAACAATCTTCACACGCCTTCTCAATAGAAAATGTTCAGAATCATCTAAAGAAAAAGAGGACTAAGTCCCGTCTAAATCTGAGTGGGAGGCTTCCACAGAGTCTGGTTCCCTTAAAAAATATGATCATCCCAAGGAGCCATAATGGACAATGTGTCTTCCTGCTCTCCCTCAGAATCCGCCCAGGTGAACGCCTCGGATGGCAGCACCGGGAGGAGTGGGACCCGCCACAGACATAGAAGTGTGGACTGTGGGTTCACGTGTGAGCTATTCTCCCTCTAGGGATGAACTCACAACATGCCCTGAATGGGGTGTAAGCCAGAACGGGCTTGGGGGCGAGAGGAATTGGGAATGGGGATCACTGAGGGGGAGTCCCATGACCTTGCTGGTTAGTTCGCCTTTAAGGTGAAGCTTGCTGGTTCCAAGAACGAGTGTCGGCTAGCAGGAGCGACCAGCCGGCGAATCTGAGGAGGCAGAGCGATGTCTTCGCATAGAAGAGTAATAGTAAGACCTCGATCTGCGCCTGCGATGAGAGCGGTGCGAATGTCGGTTCCCATTAGAAGAATAAGAAGGATTTTACGCCTCCTACGAGGTGGGTGGGATTGGGGCTGGGGAGTCCGAAGTGTACTCAGAAGATGAAGAGTAATTGCAGGGTCTAGACGACCAAGAACGTCTAGAATTAGACAGAGCAGCTTCCTGTTGACTTTCACCACCGTAATGCGGTGTAGAGACAGAATGCCCTGTAGAAAAGATTGGACTGGTATATTTACCGGTCCACTTCGGTATCCCGGTCCAAAGGACCAGACCGGGCCACCGGAGGACCGTTGGAGAGCAAACTTAGGACACCGGGCCAAAGAATACACAGTGACACCTTTGGGCCGGGGCTCGGTAGACCGGTCTTTCGGTGACGTCATGAAACGGAAGCACTAACACCAGGACTTCGGGGACCGGTGGCGGATAACTGGGCCTAGATTCAGCGGGACCAGGCAAAACTCTCCACACAACAAGCGGACCGGGAGACCTGGTAACAATTGTACCTGGGACCAGAACAAAGGGCACCATTCAAGTGGTAAACGGGGAACCCGCACACAGGCCAGCAGTTGGGTGCCGATCTGCAACTAACAACTGGGGAATCGACTGCACCACAGGGGCTGTTGACGAAAGAGATTTTAAAGAAGAAGCAGGCTTCTTCTGAGCTTAGAGGAGTGATTTGTCTGTTGCGAAGGAGTCGCTGACCAAAGAGAAGAATACTTCTTCCGTCAGGCAGCAAGCTCCCACGTCTCCCCTGTCCAGAGGGATGAAACTGGACAGGGAGCTGAAGCGGAACATCCGCAGCAGGCCAGACACACTTAATGAGTTGTCCAGCCTGTCGCGAAATGCCCACAAGAAGCCTTGCGTTGCTCTGGCATGCTGTGGTCAAATGCATAAGACATCGCGAGTAAGTTCGAAGTCACGCAAGGCTTATATGGGTAAACATAAGCTGATGATTACAGCCGAGATGCTATATATTTGCTATTGTATTGCAAAACACCCATAACAGTAATATTCTTCATAAAACATGCATGATGCTCAATTCCTCCGCTATATTTTCTTACAAGAAATGTGTTGTTCACATACATGTATATTGCAATATAATAGAAAAACTTACGTTCCTGCAACAGTTTACATTCTCATTAATATTCATGATTTTGAAAATAATATTCATTATTTACATATTTATATACATGAACATCAATATCGCTGTTTCAGTCAGCATCAAGCCCTGTACTGGTTAACTAAAAGAATCTCAGATAAAAAGAACAGCTCATTCAAGTGTGTTTATTCTACATCTCATTAATAATCATAAATATGCATTAATATTCAAGAACCCAAAGTAATGACCCTCAGCTCTTGTCAATTTTTGTTCAATATCTGGTATTTTGCGTAAAATAAATAATAGAAAAGATAGTACACTCGAAATAATGCTAAATATAGGGCTTATGTTAAATTGCTTATTCATTTATGCACGTTATATGCAAATTAGCTTAAATATACATCTTCTTAGAAATATTACATGAACCAAAGATGTTTTCCTTTCTTTGTATGATGATATTAAAACATTTAAACCTGAATTCAATAACTCTTTGTACATTATTTGGCCTCTCAGACTAAAAACAAACTCGTCAAACTAAAAACGCATTTTTTCTTCCTCATTAATATTCATAAGAATGCATTATAAGAATGCATTATGAATATTAATAGAATTACATGTCGTATTCAAGCTATATGTCTCTGCTTTACGTTGGTTCTTGTTTTGTCCTTCTATTGTCTCTAAAAGCAGTTATAACGCATTTTCTTAATCAAGATAGTTTCGAAATTTACCTCGGGTTACCATGGAAACCGTTTAATAAAACATAGCTGGGACACAATTATTTTGGGGGAATGCTCGAAAAGTGCTCTGAGGACCCCAACGAACAATTTACACCTGGATTCAATAATTTTTGTGCATTAATAGGCCTCTAAGAATAAACAACAAGCTCCTTTTTCTAAAAAAGCGGAAATTTTTACTTCCTCATTAATATTCATAAGTAATAATTTATGAATACATGTATTATCAAAATTATATATCATATTCAAGCTATATGTCTCTGCTTTACTTTGGTACTTGTTTTGTCCTTCTATTGCCTCTAAAAGCAAAGTTATTACGCATTTTCTGAACCAATGATGTTTTGAAATTTACCTCGGGTTACCATTGAAACCGTTTAATAAAACATAGATCGGACAAATTATTTGGGGAAATACTCAAAATGTGTTCTGAGGACCCCAACAAACAACATAAACCTAAATTCAATAATTTCTGTGCATTAATAAGCCTCTCAGACTAAACAACAAACTCCTTTTTTCTAAAAAAAACCCGCATGTTTTACTTCCTCATTAATATTCATAAGAATGCATTTATAAATATTAATAAAATCATATATCATACTCAAGCTATATGTCTCCGCTTTACTTTGGTACTTGTTTTGTCCTTCTATTGCTTCTAAAAACAAAGTTATGGCGCATTTTCTGAACCAAGGTAGTTTCGAAAATTACCTCGGGTTACCATGGAAACCGTTAAATAAAACATAGCTGGGACAAAATTATTTTTGGGGGCATGCTCAAAATGTGTTCTGAGGACCCCAACGAACAATTTGGTACCCATGAAAAAAGTCAAGGTGGGATGCTACGGTAACCACTACTAGGACCCAGCCTAAGTATAAAACAGTTCAGATCCTGATGAGGCACCGAGTTATTCTGCACCCCGTCTGAATCCAATCGATTTGCAAATGTTACTTCCGAAGAGCTTTTGAAAGGTGGTTAAAGAGTTAAAGCTAGACACAACTCATTTTCAGTTGAAATGGATTTCATTCGGCGGAATAACACTTAAACAATCTTCACTGCTTCGGCATAAGGTGTTACTACGAAATTATCAACTGATTCGCGATATGTTTTGTTTGGTGATTGCCTGATTGGTGAAAAGTAAACCCTATAATGAAATAATCCCAATGCCAGTTATTTGGATTTACACAGTATCTAGTGGAACATCCTATATGCTTTATAAATCACAGCTTTGGTGAAGTCTAAAGTATTACATAAAACCGCGTTAATCCATTAATATTTATTTGGCAAATAATTAATGCATATATAGATATTAATTAGCTGAAACTTAAATTTATAATGGCATCGTGGACAAGGGACGTTTTGACCACGATAGAAGCTGCAGTATCAGATCTATATAAGTCCAAATGAAAAGTGCAAGCCCTGATCAGACGGTTCCTAGAGGAGTCATCTCATCTGGGACTTCTCTGTTTGCAAAGGGCGTAAAAAGGTGTATTTATGACTGAGGGGTTAACTTTTGTCATGATGCGTGCGTCCAGACTGTCATTTACAAACAACTTTACATTTACTGTTCTTCTTTTTTTGTCATGGTGCTGTTCTGGCGACTTTGTGTTTTGTATATGGTGGTTCCTGCATAGTTCATAAATTTACTTTTTGGATCCAGATGAGATGACTAGCAACTCGGTGTCTCATCAAAACACATCAACTGTTTAACATTCGGTCACTAATGTATAATGTGTCTTGAACGATTCAGAAAAGTAGCATTGCACCAGATCAAAGTTTGGGCAGACATAACTATATTTCAGCATTTTAAGAGTTTAAGAAAGTAGAGTTCGCTATATGGGATACATACTATGTAAATTTTGTATTAATGTATATGTTTACCAGAGCATCGTTACTCTAAATATATAAAATTTTCTCTTAAAAGCGTTATTACTGGACACCAGTATGGAGTGTAGCCAGGGGTGGGCTGGCTCTTGTTGGATTTGTTATCTAGTTATGTCTTATCTGACATTCTGAATATGAAACAGCATTATCCGACAGTAGATAGCATTTCTACTCTTTACAGTTTTAACCACCACATTCGTCTTTAGAATTATACTTAACAATTTACTTAATAGATATTCATACAAAATTCCGCCGTTTTGTATTAATGGGGATCTCCGTGGCCGAGTAGATATGGTCTTCGAATTACAATCGCTTATCCCATCGCCGCTGGACGTTAGGATTTATTATTTGAGGAAGCCTTCATGCTGTTTTGCGATAGGTCACACGGATGTTCTTCTGTGCATGAAACAATGCAATTTGTTGCGTTTCTTCGCACGAAAACGTCCCTGGTGCCTACCACCATCTGTAATTAGCTGGACTTTGCGATCTGATTGAAATACTATTATAGTGACATAAAACCCAAATACAAACAAACAAACTTGTATAAATCATTTGCCTACTAAGCGAGACAAGGGTCCATGCTTATAAAGCTTTTTAGTTGAGTCTGAGTTCGTTCTCAAGCTTTTGATTGGTCAGATTTGAGTTCTCAAGCTTTTGATTGGTCAGATTTGAGCCAAAGGCTCAAATCTGACCAATCAAAAACTTGAGAACGAACTCAGACTCAACTAAAAGCTTTATAAGCATGGACCCAGACTGTCATTTGCAAGCAACATCGTCGTTTAATCAGGATCCGTTCTGTTCTGTTTGACAATCGGTCAGTAGCTTCTCAAACGTTTTGAAGAATCGGATGTAAATAAATAAAGATCAGTAAGTCACCTACCACCTAAGAGCCTGCAATTTCTTTGCCAAAGTATGGGAGTAACCAAGAGGAGTAACTCCATTACTTTAAAACAGTACAAAAATTAATATTTACCTCCCTTGTTTTTACAGGCAATAAACTTATATCTTAATTGCCTTACACGCTGATAAAAATCTCTATCAAATGTGAGCTTAAAACATTTTTGCCTATCAAAATATCTAAGACTGCCGTGAAAAATCGAGTGTTTATGAATAGCTCATTCCGTCAGTTTACAAGAAACATCTCTAATGGTTTTGTAGGTAGAGAATTTCCCTACCAATTAGTGTAACCATGTTTGAAAGTCGAGGTAATAATATCTACTACATGTGAACAACAAGAGCTTGAAGGAAAACTATCTGTAACTGTACTGAAAGATTTCATAATACCTATTGCATTTGAATAGCTACAGCTCAACGCTTTAATGAATGACTCAAAGCTATTGTAAGTATGGTATAAGGTCCAAGTTTGGATTTGGACTAGCTGTTGTCTAGCTTGACGTCACATCTAGATCGAAAGTATTTACCTATTTTATCGATTAATGTTTCGTATTAGTTGTTAAGGTATTGTGCATGCCTAGGTATACCTATGTATATAAACCCATATGGGATTGAAACCAGCAAAAGAAGTTATGCAACAAATAGAATTGCTTGCACTGTGCGCTTTTTATTTATTCAAAGACCTTAATATATGCGTATAAAACATAAGATTAAAATAGGAAAACCTTTACCGTTTATTTATAATATACTGTATTGCCACGGGAATTCTTAATTACTATTACTTTTTAGAAGTGCTTATACATCATGAGATATTTTAACCCAATACTATATGAATATTTATTAAGAAATAATGAATGCATGAATATTAATTAGCTGATATTTTAAAAGGACATTATGAACATGGGCGTTTTACCACAGCAGAAACTAGCGACTCAGATCTACACTACATGTATTTCATAAGCAAACCAAATAGATCTCGATCAGACGGATACTGTAGGATGTATCTGATCGATATCTGCTATATTTGCTAAAGCATAGGAAGGCGTATTTATGGAGGAAAGGGTTAAAGTACTATTTTACATATAAGGATATTTCGTGTGAGTTAAACCTCCTCCTGGGATATAATATCAGTCGCTGCATTACACACACACACACGCACGCACGCGCGCGCGCGCGCGCACACACACACACACACACACACACACACACACACACACACACACACACACACACACACACACACACACACACACACACACACACACACACACACACACACACACACACACACACACACACACACACACACACACACACACACACACACACACACACACACACACACACACACACACACACACACACACACACATCCAATTCAATTCATTCTTTAAATAGTTACGAAGTGCTATTTATAGACATAGATCCAAAGCTGAGGTTAGAATAGCTTTAGGTGTATTCTTTGTGTTACACTGTAATTCAGTTTAGGTACCATGTTTGACAGCTAAGTGGTATGTAGTAATCAAGTAAGCACAATAACGTTTAATGTACAATAGTATGAGACAGTGTGAACAATGATTTGGAACGTATAGATAATTATACTTGTGTTATCGACACTCAAGCGATTCAATTTGAATGAGGAAGTAATTTCACAACCGTTTAAACATGGCGAACGGGAATTCAAAGAAGGATTTAAGTGCATCTGTATTCGGAGGATCGGATCAAATATTTGACTTTCCATGCCAACCGTGTAGCACCGACAATCTTCATGTGGAAGCCGTGGGTTATTGTCAGGATTGCTGTGAGTATCTATGTGATAATTGCTGTAATACTCATCGTAAGCTCTCTGCCACGAAACATCATACAATGTTAGATCAATCGGCCATGTCGAAATCGAAAGTACGATCAAATATTACAGACGTACTGACGGAAAAGTGTCCAAAACATAATGGAAAAGTGCTGGAATATTTCTGTAATGACCATAATCAGATAGGTTGCAGTGTATGTTTTACTTTGAATCACAGCTCCTGTTCAAACAAGAGTTATATACCGGACATCTCTGGTGACATTGAGAAAAGTCAGGAGTACATACGTCTGAAAGCCGATTTAGACAAACTGGTTACTTTGGTAACAGTTCAACAGAAGCGGATCGACGAGGACAACATGCAAAACAAAAACATGCATTCTAAAGCACTGGCAGATATAAAACACTTCAGACAGGAAATCAATAAGTTTCTGGATAAACTTGAAGAAGACACAATTCGGAAAGTATCTTCGGTAAATAAGGCGAGTTCTGAGAAAATTGCAACTGCGACAGATAAATACAGAAACTTTCTATCGGAAGTGAACAGCTTGAAAACGGACCTAACGCGAAAGGAAACGGGTGGCAAAAAGAACCAATTATATGTAACAACGAAACTGGCTCAAGATCTTGTTACTGCCATGAATAGTAGAATAGATCAATTTAATAGTGACAAGATAATCCTTTACAAGTTTCACCATGACGAGAAAATTCAACAGATGATGTGTGCACTGTCCGCTATGTGGTCACTGTCAGTGAGACAGGAAGACACACCTACTACGGCTCGATACGTGCGGGAAGTTAATATGAAGTTGAAGGACGATAAGGAGGTGTGCCATATCAGTGGTATAGCTGTACTGACCGGGGCTCGTGTGGTTGTTACCGACTTTAACAATAGTAAGGTCAAACTGATCGACATGAAGACGAACAAACCTTCATCCTTTCTGCCGGTGTCATCAAAACCGTTCGATGTTATAGAAACAAAACCGAATCAAGTAGCTGTGGCTTTAGGAATTGTGAAGAAACTAGAAATAATCACCGTGACAGACGTCCTGACCAGGAGTCACACTATTTATACACCTGGTGCTGATGTTGCAGGACTTTGTTACGATGGATTAAACTATATTACTGTATGCCAACACCCATCCAGTGTTAAAATCATCGACATGTCTGGTAAAATTTTGAACACATTTAGCACTGACAACAATGACAAGGACCTGTTCATTCAGCCGCGTTATATTGCTATAGGCCGTGACAAGGACGTTATCTACGTAACTGACTTGGAGGCCAATACAGTGACGACTATGACTACTGGCGGTCACGTTATCTCCGTGTACAGACACGACATGCTAAAGTATCCACTAGGGTTAGGTGTAGATAAGTACGGTAACGTATACGTGTGTAGTAGGGACACCCACACTGTCCAACAACTCTCCCCTACTGGAGAACTCGCTCGGATCTTACTAAGACAGGACCAGGGGCTGGTATATTTCCCCCAAGCCATAGCTTACTGTGACGAAAACGACATAATCTACATCGGTAGTTTAAGCAATGCACCTGACAAGCGTAATTTTATCAGCCTGTATCAATTGGAACAAAGGTTATGAAGTTCTAGGAACAATGGTTAACGGAAAATTATTAACATTTATATATGTTTTGTGTTGAAGATCAAAGCTGAAAATTCTGAAATATCAAAACTGATAAAAGCTGTCAACACTGAGAACTTTCGAAACTGCTCTGATTAATATACCGGGTTAGCCCTCTAGGAGCCGTCATGGCAGAGGGTACAATTACAGAAAAAGGGCCCAGTTCAAGGTAAATCTATTCTCAACTATATTTGATCTTAGTGCTAAGGTACTACTGGACATGAAAAAGTACTTTTGTGATAATTTTATTCCAAACAAGACCATGTCTCTTCAAATTTTAACTTTTTTACTGTTACTACTACTTAAAGCTGGGGACATTGAGTCAAATCCAGGACCTGCTACTACCTCAAATACCTCTATTTTCCATTGTAACATTAGAAGTATTCGGAATAAATTAGAATACTTAAACGATAACTTTTTAGATTTTGACATCTTATGCTTTACTGAAACCATCTTGATTCAGTTGTCACAAATGCAAATTTTGAGTTTAGCTCGAAATTTAGCAGTCCGTATCGAAAGGACAGAAACAATCATGGTGGAGGAAGATTGGTGTACCTTAATGAAAACATTTTGCATTCCAGAATGGAAGAACTTGAGGTATTTTGCACAGAGTCAATTTGGGTTAAGATTAAAACAAAATCAGAATCATACCTATTAGGCGTATTTTATAGCCCCAAAACTGCTGACACCCTTTTTTTTTTTTTTAAATATTGGACAGAAACCTGGAAAAAGCCTTTGAAATCTCAAGAAATGTGATAGTATTGGGTGACCTATATGAAGATCTTTTGAATCCAATTTTTCATAACTTAAAAAACTTGATTTTTACTAATTCTATGCAGAATGTTATACTTGAACCCACGATGCAACAAGCCATTTTAGATCCTATTATCTTATCACTGGATATTCAACTTTTTGATGCTGGTGTACTCCATATTCCAAATGAAATTAGCGACCATCATGCAACACATATATCTATACCATTTCCCTATGAATTAAACCACAGTTTTGAAAGAACTGTCTGGAATTATAAAAGAGCTGATTTTGAACTTTTAAATAACAGACTGAATATGAATGATTGGTCAGTTTTGAATGAACATTCAATACATGATGCATGTAGTATTTTTACTGATAAATTTATGGAACTAGTTGGCAATTGCATACCGTCAAAAAAAGTTCGTATAAGACCTGATGACCAGCCCTGGTATGATAGCGAAATTAGAAAGGTATCCAGGAAACGAGACCGCCTTAGGGCAACTGCCAAAAAATCGGGCAGACCCCAAGACTGGTTAAAATTCAGAATTCTTAGAAACAAAGTTAATAATCTTAAAAAACATGCTAAGGAACTGTTTTATAACTCACTTGAAATTAATCTTACCAATCTCGAAACTAATTAATCAAATTACTACCTGTCAACAAGGCATGTGGTCCTGATCTTATTACTCACAAAATGTTAAAGGGATGTGCATCTGCAGTTTCAGTACCTTTACTCATACTGTTTAATAGATCACTTAGTGAAGGCACCTTTCCCGACACCTGGAAAATTGCACATATTACTCCAATTTTTAAAAAAGGGGACAAATCTACACCTTCTAATTATAGGCCTGTTTCACTACTCAGTTGTGTTGGTAAACTGTTTGAAAGACTTGTGTTTAAAAACATTTATAATTTCTTCCTTGATAATAATATCTTATATAAATACCAGTCAGGTTTTCTACCAAATCATTCAACTGTATACCAATTGATTGATATCTATCACCATATTTGTCAAGGGTTTGAAAATAACCAATTTTCTTGTATGGTTTTTTGTGATATTTCTAAAGCCTTTGACAGGGTGTGGCACAAAGGCCTTATATTTAAGCTTTATGAAAATGACATTGATGGTAAACTTCTTGTCTGGATTGCTAATTACTTGCAGAATAGGCAACAGAAAGTTGTTCTTCAATCAGGAACATCTACTTTACAATCTATTTCTGCTGGTGTGCCTCAGGGCTCTGTTCTCGGTCCGCTATTTTTTCTCATTTACGTCAATGATATAGCTGATTCACTCCTAAGTCTTACAAGACTGTACGCGGATGACAGCTCCCTCTTTTGTTCAGCTTCTAATGTTCAAGATATTGAAGGGATGCTGAATCATGACCTACAGCAAATTTCTGTTTGGTCAAAGCAATGGCTTGTCAAATTCAATCCTGACAAAACAGAAGCTATACTTTTCTCTCTAAAAAGGGATGCTACTAATCCCAGACTGGTTTTTGAGAACACTAACATAAATTTTGTAGACTGTCATAAACATTTAGGGTTAACACTTAAACATAATGGCCAGTGGTCAGTCCACATTGAAAATATTTTGAGTACTGCTTCCAAAACTCTAAACATCATGAGAAAACTAAAATTTACCCTCTCAAGAGCCGCTTTAAACCAAATATTTTTATCATATATTAGACCAATATTGGAATATGCTGTCGTAGTTTGGGACGGATGTACTCGAAACGACTCTGAGTCTTTGGAAAAAATACAGAATGAAGCTGCACGAATAGTTACCGGTCTAAATAGATCTGTTTCTCTAGCTAATCTCTATAGAGAATGCGGATGGGAGTCTTTACATAAAAGAAGGGAAAGACAAAAATATTGTTTCATGTTCAAAGCTTTTACAGAATCAGTACCATCATATATAAGAGATATAATTCCGCCACAAATAAGAGACATTACACATCACGAACTTCGAAACAGGAACGATCTCGAATCTGTCCAAACCAGGACCTCAATATTTAATAAATCATGTATTTCATCCTCAGTAAAATTGTGGAACAATTTAGATACGGATACAAGGCAAAGCACATCAATATCTAGTTTTAAAAACTCAGTAAAAGCATTTTCAGATTGTTCTACTATTCCTCGTTATTTTTATTTTAGTCTTAACAGATATTTGTCAATCATGCATGCCAGGATTAGGAACAACTGTAGTGATCTAAATGAAGATCTATACCACAACCATCTTAGGCTTGATCCATGTTGCTCATGTCAACATAGTCCAGAGAACGCATCTCATTATTTCTTTAAGTGCAGACTTTATACTGCTCAACGAATACAACTATTTCATGAAACAAGGGCACTACATCCATTAAATACTGATCTACTGCTTTTTGGTGATAAGGCCTTGTCTTATGAGCAAAATTGTGTTTTATTTGAAGCAGTTCAAAATTATATACTGAGGTCGAAAAGATTCGGTTAATACTGATAATTTAATTTATATTTATATTTTTACAGTTACTTTAATACATTGACATTAACTGGCTACTTACCAATTCCCTTAATTGAGTTATTTTGTCGTCCCTGCTAAACTTTACAGGTTGTAACATAGACAATGAAGAAAAGGGATAATATTTGTGTGAAAAGGTCCCTTCATTTTCATTTTCCTATTTCCCACTGGTTTACCCTGCAGACTGAGCACTTCTCTCTCTCACTCTCTCTCTCTCTCCCTCTCTCTCTCTCCACCACTCTCGTTCTAAATTTCTCTGAAGTTTTCAATATTTCCCTCACCTACTCACTCTCTCTCTCACTCTGATCCTTTGAATTTATATGCGTATATTTGTGTGACTGTCATTTTACTTTGTACTATATTATTCCATTCACTGTAGGGAAGGGCTATAAGTTGGAAGAACTTGCTGCCCAACCCCATTTCTTGAATTATGAAATAAAATATGTTTAAACTAAACTAGGAGCCGTCTGATCTGGGTCTACTCTGTTTACAAATGCGTGAAAACACGTTATATGAGGGAAGGGGATAATTGAAGCAGACTATAATGTTTGCAATAGAAGGGTACTAAGAGTAAAATACGTTGCCGTATTTTCATGTTAGCCCTTACCTAGAGGTAAAAAATGTCTGCTAAAGTTTGGACTTTGTGTAATTGTGACTACTTCCGTTTTTGAGAGCCTAATGACCGAGTGTCAATCAACTTGGATCCTGATAAGGCACTGATGTACTTGGTGTTTCATCGAGATCAAGGCTGTCTGTATATGTGGGTCAAGCTGCGGATAGCGGGCTAAATGTCAAAATTGAAAACAAAACAGTTTGGTATGGCTGGAACTGTAGAATCATATCTGTTTTATTCCATACGCAATCAGGGCAGACCCTGATCAGACGGGTCCTACATGTTGTCTGATCGGGTCAACTCTGTTTGCAAAGTGGTAGAAAGGCGTTTCTATGGAATAAAGGTTTAAATACAGATATAGTGGTACTTATTTGAGAGCTCAGATTGTCGAGGTTTTAGTGTAATTGTAAGTTCTTCATCGATGATGCATGAAACTACACGACATCACCGCTTAACCGGTCCCGCAAAGTTAGTTTATAGCTAAGGTTTAGAGCAAGCTTATGTCAAATCGGTAGGGTTACAAT
Source organism: Azorinus chamasolen (assembly GCA_963576725.1). Classification (NCBI taxonomy): domain Eukaryota; kingdom Metazoa; phylum Mollusca; class Bivalvia; order Cardiida; family Solecurtidae; genus Azorinus; species Azorinus chamasolen. The sequence continues at coordinate 101,467,118 of OY755235.1, read as the reverse complement.
AATACAGAATGGCCCAACAGAGCTCTAATTGAAACCCGGACGTCTCATCAGTATCAAAACCTTTACTTAAAACACCTTTCTTTAGATTGAGATTTAAATTGAAGCAAGCGATGGTAACGTGTCTTCAATGTAAAATAATATTCTATTTGTTCGTCTACCGCTCTTCGCAACATGCCTTGCATTTGCAAATGACCCACATTCGCTTTCTTTCCTTTATTGGTTTTAAATTATTGTCTGAGTGAGAACTTACTTGAATCCTGATTGGACATCATGATACGCTGCCTTTCACCAGGGTCCGAGCTCCGTGTACAGTTAAGCCAGGTCACAATCAACAAGTCAATAGATAATAGATCAGTTCTACATGGGGTACAGTATAAAGATAATGAATCCTTCACGAGACGTTCATATAAGTAACCCATTACTCATAGGCTATTTTTAGATACAACCTCTTTGAACAAATCTACCGAAAAGGAACATTAACTAGAGAAAAGGAAAAGTTTAGAATTTTGTAGTTTGAAACAATGCTCTATTTATCACAATGGTTTCACAGTGTCTTTTACAGAGTCGTCAAAAGTCGTCAATATGAGGGAATGGGTTTAAAACGTTAAGGTACTTTAAGTATCTGATTGCGAGCTAATTCATCTATACCACATCGAACCTTTGACAACTATACTAAACAGACTTGTATCGAGGATATCGTCTAACCATAGAGGGAGAGCCTTTTTATGACATACAATACATAAAATTATTTCGTTTTTGTTTCACATTTTTGTATATATTTTGTAATAATGACAAAAGCTTGTATCATCTATGCCTTAGTTCCTTTCGTTATTGCTTCACATTTTGTATATAATTTGTAATGACCAAAGTGCGTATCATATATGCTTTAGTTCCTTTCGTTATTGTTTCACATTTTGTATATATTTTGTAATGACTAATGTGTGTATCATATATGCTTTAGTTCCTTTCGTTATTGTTTCACTTTTTGTATATATTTTGTAATGACTAATGTGTGTATTATATATGTATGCCTTAGTTCCTTTCGTTATTGTTTCACTTTCTGTATATAGTCTACTGGGATAAACGTTCCTTTCGTTATTGTTTCATGTTTGTATTGCATTAAGCTTACATCGTTGACTAAGCAGAAAACTACTGTAGATTACATTGCGTAGTAAAGCCCGTTATTACTGAAGTAATACCCGTGGTAACTTTTACAAAACAGTTTGGTTACATATAAGACGCCTGTACCTTGGGGGAAATAATGTAATTGGAAAGAAATAATGCATTTAACATGGAAAAAACAAACAAAGTCCCAACAGTGTTGCTTCAGTCCATCGACATATCGTATGTTTAGCATGTGTAGCATGAGTTTGGTGATATAGTAATTGGTTGACTGTTCTGTTTATTTGGTCCATATGGCGTGTGATTGGGTCACTGGTTAATGGTACTGTTTATTTGGGTCATGCTATGGCGCTATGGTATTACTTTAGTTGTATAGTTCCGTTTACATCATAAGCGATCATTGATATAAGTAAAACGTAGATATGGTATATTTTGTGTTTAATGTGAAATATGTAACCTTCCGTTTTTACCTTTAATTATGAACTCAAAATACTGTGTGAAATAAAGCACATGTTAGTATGTCACGGTTTTGTTTAATTAATTCATTCCCTCCTAGAATGTTTTTAGACTCGACCTCTGAATTTATCTCATGAAAAGGAGCGTTACCTATAGAAAAGGAGAATTTTAGAATTTAGCAGTTTTGAAATCAATGTGATGAATAGAGCATTTCGTCGCTGTGCTGATAATCGTATATAGACCTTATTTGTCACATAAAGACCAATTCATAAAAACAATCAGTGTTTTTCTTCTCCTGAAAAGTAATGATTTTCATTATACGAGGTTTTGTCAGCACATCGACGATTTGCTCCTATGGAGCAAATGCTGTATTTATCATGATGGTTTAAATAAAAGAGTTTTACAGAGGCTCAAAAAGGCATTAGTAGGAGAGAATGGGTTAAGTCTAATGATGGAAGTACAGGTTGTATATTATGTAATACAATTAAAGAGCCTATATTGTAACTGATCACTTGGCTGCAGATATATGTTAATGATACTAGCAATTCAAACATTTTAGTGACTAGCTTTTGGCTGCTGATAGTAAAGGCATTACTAATGACTTATTGAAATGATTTTTATTGGTTAAGACTTCCTTACTGGGCATGTGTTTTTGTAATTTAGTTTATCTCGGACAATGGACAATTCATTTCACTATAGGAAACATGAACACAGTATGTAAACATTTCTTGGCTTAGAAACAATAAAAAACCACTATATCTCTCTATACTCTCTTAACGACGACATTTCAAACAATAAACGTAACAATTAAATAACAATCGTTCTCGTAAAATCATGAGTTATGAAAATTGAATCCTATGATTTGTCTTGAATTTTCTGTGTATCATGCATTAATTTACAAAATATTAGCGCCATACCACCACCTCCATAAAATGTATATTGGAATTAGCAGATTCAAACAAACAACATCTAAAGTCTGGTATAATACAGCAGAGGAGGTCCCTTTGGTGGTAGGGTACTTGAAGCTATTTGAAGACTTCTTACAATCTGGGAGTAATTCTGATCCTTGGTAAACACGCTCGATCTTTCCAACAGGTCAGTTCACTACTTTAAAAATACACGATAAAGCCGGTGACAATACATTCACTTTTATTCTGTATCTAAATATATGCTTTTCTGACTATTGTTTTGCTTTGATTTTTAATTTTAACAGGCAACGGGCCGCTGAATTCATTTAAGCATTTTGATTGAACGTTATAACAGATTTAAATTGCCAATGCTCTTCTCGTCATTGTTTTGACTTATCTCTTAAAAATTTGATGATCACGTGAGCACGATGCATTTAGAGTGATCTATTTTGATCATTTATCCGATATCATAAACAATTTATCACTTCAGCAAACCGGTAAAGGTCATAGATATAATGCAACATCGGTACTGGATTAACCCTTCCCTTGCTGAATTTTAAAATACATTTCTCCTTCTTTACCCATGCCCTATTGTATAATTACATATATCTTCACTGTGTACAAGTATTTCGCCGTGCAATCACTGCTGTTGAGTGCACTGGGTGCACAATCAACTTGTACCTCCCTTCAGAATTTATGATCTTCACAACAGCAGGTGTTAAGTGCTTGTGTGGCGGTCGTAAAACGTCGCCCCGTACTTCATTCTCAGTGTTGTTATACCTTCTGATCCTTCGAGATCATGCATTTCAGTACTTCCTGTTCTGAAAATTGAATACCGCTTAAGCCGGTGCTAGGGGACGTGAGCAGTGTTGCACTTTCAATAACTGTTCATGAACTCAATAAAACCGAGTCTGCAATTTTCTCTTTTTGTGTTGCAATTTTTGCTCTCGGGGGACCACCTCCCTTCAGAAATTGTAAATAGTGCAGACCCGGATGAGACAGCTCCTGCAGGAGCTGTCTTATCCGGTTCTTCACTATTTACAGGCAGGTATATTGACGTGAAAAGCAAGCGAAGGGTTAAATTAATAATGTTGTAGAAGTGTCGTTTGCCACTGAGTTGTCATGATATAAACTGTACCGTTTTCTGTGACATAATTTTAAGTCGTATTATTCGACCAAAAATTACTGAAATGATATTTCCATAGTAACGTGTCCATGGTTTCGGAAAACTGTTTCTTTATATAATGTTTGCGCTCTATCGACATTGTGTCTTCACATTTTTATCATTCGTTTAAATCCCCATTGATGCATATCACTTGAACACTGGTTTTGTAATTTAAAATAGGTGGGCAATTAAAGGATCATATGACTCTTTTGCTTGCTAGTCATTGCCTGCACCTGCTTCTGTTACCATTGTCCTGCTATTCACGATATGGGTCGTATTTTTCACTGTTTATACTTCAATGTTCAGATTTCAGAGTTTGTAGTTTTCACCCAATATGTCTTTGTCTTATAGAAAATGTATTCTAATATGTATTTCGAATTACCTATTTCATTGTTTGGATCCTGAAAATTGTTCATGTAACTCCTCTGGATCCAAGCAGTATGTAAATATAATCTCGGATTCTTTCGAAGCGTGCTAAAGGTATATACATTACGAAAGATGCAAACCCTGAAGTCTGGTGTCAGAACAATGCGGATGTTTCCGTAACGTGTAAAATGTAATACATAATGAAAGGTGCAAACTCTAACGTCTGATACAAGAACTAAGTACAAGCTCTAGTCCCATGTTCAATGGAGTTCAATGATTCTGAGACTGATCCTGATTTTATATATTTTTGTGAACAAGGGGCCTGATGTCAGAATAATATACTACAAGCTCTCTGATGTCTGATGTCAGAACTAAGTACACAAACCCCGAAGTAAGACGTCTGGTGTCAGAGCTATGTACAACAAACTCTAAGGTCTGATGTCTGACACTATAGATTCGCTTGTTGCCTGTTACATATAATATATGACTTGTGCGAACTCTGAGATCTGAAGACTGGCGGTAGATTTATACGTCTTCCACTTGTAAATCCCACAGCTTATAAATAGCTAACCGGTATTTGTGATACCGTTTATGTACTCGAAACACTTTGCTGGTGTATGTTTCATCTAACGTCCGAGTAAACGCCCTTCTCAGATTACCACAAAATCGGCAACTTTATATTGATGTTGTTTTAGTTTAAACCCTCCTATTTGCTTTCGGTGACATTAGCCAATGCCAAACCTGTGGTTCTGTGAAAAGTTCGAGTATAGCTGTCCTAAAATTGTATGACCGGTAAATAGTTATAGTCGTGTCAGAAGGTGAACCAGCCTCTAGATATCATCTTCATGGTTAAAACATCTCTCTATCTGCACCCCTTCCCCTCTCTCTATCTTCCTCTCTCCTCTCCCCCCTCTCTCATATGGTCGCTTTAGCGAACCTCTACCGTATTGTAGCATAACTCAGGTGCCGAGAGTGATGTGTCGCTGTATATAGAATTTAACCGTATTCACCTGTCCTTATATACAATACTAAAAATGCTTGCTAGATACATAAGCCAATGCTTTGACTGATGTGTCCATGTGCCTTAGATCTTCCTAGGAAGAAAGATGAATAAAATTAATTGTTGTTTATATGTGATTTACCAATATATGCCTAAGATATGATACACATGTTTTAGTTTCATGTTAATCATAAATGTTTTAGTATGCATTCATTTGCAACCCGAGAAAGTCCACGGTTGGTAAATAAAACATGTTCTAATATTTATTCTATTCTATTCTAAGAAACCTAAGTTTATCCGCATCGACGGCGTATGTAAGACAAATCCTTTTCCGTAACGTTATTTCGTACGGATTGGCGTTCGATGGTTATCGTCTTCGTTCTATTTATAGCGCATGTACTATTTGATATGCACAATAGTTATTTATAGAAACCTATTTACGATCCGGTGCCAAAACCTTGTCAAACAACCCCTATATATAGTAACTGTTCTATATAAAACTGCTGCAGGCCTCTCCTTGGCTTCCTTTTAGAAGGAAGCCAACTTGTTTAGTCACTGGTTAATGGTACTGTTTATTTGGGTCATATGCTATGTATAGTTCCGTTAACATCATACGCGATTATTGATATAAGTAAACTGTAGATATGGTATATTTTATGTTGATTGTGAAATATGTAACCTTCCGTTTTTATCTTTAATTATGAACTCAAAATACTGTGTGAAATAATACACAGGTTAGTATGCCATGCTTTTGTTTAATTAACTCATTCCATACTAGACTAATTTTAGACCCAACCTCTGAATTTATCTCCCGAAAAGGAGCATTAACTATAGAAAACGAGAATTTTAGAATAGTGTAGTTCAATGTGATAAATAGAGCACTAGCTCCTATGGAGCAAATGCTCCATTTATCATGATGGTTTCAATAAAAGAGCTTTACAGAGGCGCAAAAAAGGCGTCAGTAGGAGAGAATGGGTTAAGTCTAAGGATGTAGTACAGAATGCATTGATTATGTAATACGATAAAAGCGCCTATATTGTAACTGATCACTTGACTGCAGATATATTTTAATGATGCTTTCAAATTGAACATTTTAGTGTTAGCTTTTGACTGCTGATAATAAAGGCATTTCTAATAACTTTTTGAAACGAACTTTTATGGGCTAATATGCTTCCTTATTGGGTATGTTTATTTGTATTTTTGTTCATCTCGGGTACATGACTAATTATTTCAATATAGAAAACATGAAAACAGTATGTAAACATTTCTTGGCAGTTCTGTCAGTCAAAGGACTGTCATGTCTAGATAGTTTCCATCAGTATTGCCAAAACTGGAAACTGAACGTTAATTACTCTAAAACGAAAGTGGTAGTTTTTGGCTCAAATAAACCTGGTAATTATTCTTTTTCAATTGGTAACCAACAGATAAAAACTGTTAAATGCTATAAATACTTGGGTGTCTACTTTGCATCTACTGGTAGTTTCCTAGAATGTCGAAAACACGTCATTTCACAGGCAAACAAAGCACTGTTTCAATTATTCAGGAAAACAAACAACATACATTTGCCAATAGATTTGCAACTTAAACTTTTTGATAACACTATAATGCCAATATACGGTAGTGAAGTATGGGGTTATGGAAATCTAGACCTTATTGAAGAGTTTCACTGTAATTTCCTAAGAAGTATAACAAAAACAAGAAAGTCTACACCAAGGTATATGTTATATGCAGAGCTTGGACGTATCCCCATTGGTATATTCATACAGACCAGAATGATAAAATTTTGGACTACACTAATTCACTCTAGACCTCAAAAAATCTCGCATATACTTTAACAGTTAACCACTCAATCAAACGCAAATTACAAATGGACAAGTTATATTAAAAACATTCTAAATATGACTGGCTTTTCAGATATATGGCAAAACCAGAATACAATCCGAACAAAAAATATACATAAACTCTTTAAACACCGACTTATTGATCAGCTTACGCAAGATTGGCACTCTAAACTCGGAAATTCATCGAAAGGTAAAATGTATGCTATTTTCAAAGATAACCTACACTTAGAACAATATCTTATAAATCTCCCTCAGACATCAAGACTGGCTATGATACACTTTCGAACTGGGAGTCATAGATTTCCAGTTGAAGTAGGTCGTTGGAAACAATTATATATTATGCATGAAAATCGTAAGTGTAACCTGTGTGAACTAAAGGAGATAGGAGATGAAATGCATTATCTGTTGAAATGCCCACATTTTGATAATCTAAGACAGAAATTTGTCCAGGAAAAATTCTTTACATATCCGAATACCAACAGATTCAAAGAATTGATGTGTTCCACAAACCAAGTGACATTAAACAACCTTTCAGCTTTTATGAAATGTATAATGAAATTATTTCAAAGTACTGTTAACTATACAAGCTAAATGTAAACATCAACTACATGTACTCATCATCAATGTATTTTTTCTGTTTTTGCTCTGATAGCTTTTGCGGCTCCTTGCTTTAAGAAGAAATATTTACTTATTTTCTATAAATATAGACCTAACTTTCTAGTAAACAAGGATACACGTGCGGGTCAGCAACATTGCATGGTCAGACCAGATGAACTATCAAAGCTATCTGATCCGGGTATACACTGCTTGCCTAAATGTCCCTCTTTTGGAAATAAACAATGTAAATCAGTTTTACATGCAGTTCACATTTCCTGCATTGATCTGGAATATAATATCGTTTTGATGATTTCATTCTCTGCTTTGTTGATATCGCCGTTCTGCCACTGTTATTGATGTTATTCCTATTTCTGTTATTGCTATTATTGTTTTTGACATACAGTGTTGCGATCTACACACCGTGACTGGCAAGCAGAAAGGACTGCATGGCGGACAGTGCCTGCTGCTCGCAACACTGCTATGTGACTTTTCACGTAACACTGGATAGCTCCCAATAGAATTACATCGACAGATTTTTAAACAATATAAATTGTACTGGTATTTATTACTGAAAACAAGTTTGATTCTGTGTTTTTTTTTGTTTTTTTAGAGTTCGTACTTACCTACTGCCGTTAAAACCTTACAAGTATACTGTTGTCATGTTACACATTTTTTTTCTTAAACTGAGATCAGGTGTTATGTTTGGAATTTACTGAATGAAGTACAGCGGAGCCTACCCATTCCAGAACGGAAATTACTAACCGAGTATACCTGGCGCATTCGTCGCCTGGAGCGGGATCCTAGTAAAGTGGAACATTCCCAATGGTATGTCTCGCTTGACTCTCTTCCCGATTTGGACTGGTAAAGTTTTTGAGGTAGCTACAAATCGTTATGTGAGTAATCGGTTGTGGTGGGCTATACTGTACTTTCAGTCTGTCAACTTCATTATTTACTACTGGCACGTGTTGCCCCTTGCGGACAGCTTAAATTCCCACGATAGTGGGTCATGGCTAAATATTTGATATTCTCTCTCTCTCTCGGGAAAGGGAACAGACGGACATGGCTACGGGCGGCCCAGTTTTCTGTTCTTTTCTTTTAAAAAGGAACTGACTTTCATAGTAGATAAGCAGCATTGGTGTACTTATTTAGACTATTATTGTTATTTATTATGATATTGTGGTAAGATAATCTAGTTTAGCATTGCAGCAAATTACCACCTTCCCCTCCATTGCTGAAAAATTGCTGAATAACATCTAACTTTTTAATATCGGAATCTCTTACTAACGAGACTAATGTCCCACTGCCTTAGAAATCATTTGATTATGTTTTGCTTCACATGTTATTACAAAATGTACGTTTTGTAATCTGTGACTGAATAAAATGATTGTTCTGTTCTGTTCTGTTATAAAAAACACCATATATCTCTTTACTTTCTTAGCGACGACATTTCAAACAATAAATGTGACAATTAAATAACAATCGTTCTCGTAATTTCCTGAGTTATGAAAATTAAATCCTATGATTTGTTTTAAATTTGCTGTGTATCATGCATTAATTTACAAAATATTGGCACCATACAGCCAGCGCAATAAAATTTATATTGGAATTAGCAGATTCAAACAAACAACATTTAAAATCTGGTATAATATAGCAGAGGGGGTCCCTTTGGTGGTAGGGTACTTGAAGCTATTTGAAGACTTCTTGCAATTTGGGTGTCTTTCTGATCCTTGGTAAATACGCTCGATCTTTCCAACAGGTCAGTTCACTACATTAAAATGACACGATGAAGCCGGTGACCATACATTAACTTTTATTCTGTATCTAAATATATGCTTTTCTGACAATTATTTTGCTTTATATTTTTTCTACCGTGTAAAGAAGCAGACAACTGGCCCCTTAATTCATAAAATCATTTTGACTGAATGTTATAACAGATGTAATTTTTTAATGCTCTTCCCGATCATTGTTTAGACTTATCTCAAAAACGGTTGATGATCACGTGAGCACGATGCATTGAGAGTGATATATTGGGATCGTTTGATGTCCGGTAGCATAAACAATTTGTCACTGCAAACCGTAAAGGTCATAGATATAATGCAACATCGGTACTATGTTAAATTAATAACGTTTAAAAGTGCTTGCCAATGAGTTATCATAATATAAAGTATACCGTCTTCTTTGACATACTTTTAAGATGAATTATACGACCAAAATTACTGAAATGATATTTCCATAGTAACGTTGCCTTGACTTCGGAAAACTGTTTCTTTATATAATATTTATGCTCTACCGACATTGTGTCTTCACACTTTTGTCATTCGTTTAAATCCCCATTGATGCATATCACAGAACACTGGTTTTGTAATTAAAATAGGTGGGCAATCAAGGGTCCATATGAATCTCCTGTTTGCTAATCATTGCTTGTACCTGCTTCTGTTACCCTTGTCCTGCTATTCACCGCATGGGTCGCATTTGAATCCAAATGAGACATTGAGTAATTGGGTTTCTAATCCAGATCTTAACTGTTTTGACTCTCAAGAGCTTGAACCCATCGGAGTGGTACAAATTGCAACTTATCCAATTTTGAGCTGACATTGTTTTTTTCTTAGCAGGATAAAGGTAAGTAGCAAGTCTATATTGCGACATGTATACATGATAGTCTGAGAACCGACCTGCCATCTTTTAGTACTCACATTCTTCTGTGCCTGAAACAATGCACCAATGCTAGTCATTTCATGCGCAGAAGAATATCATAGTTGGGGCGGGGTCGCCTGTAATGTGTTAGACATCATGACATAACTAAAATCTTGCTAAATCGACGTATAAAATCCAAATCAAACAACCATATCGAGGGTTTGGTGCAAAACTATTGTAACTCCTTCACAAAGTGAAGGAGTTACAATAGTTTTGCACCAAGCCCTCGATATATACCTTACTTGCACATTTTTATTTTAATATCCAAGGTTAACGAGGAGGTTGAGCAGTAGGCAAAGTCTTGAAGAATATGCAAATTTTTCAGACGTATCCGTTGGCAAAATCTTGAAGAATACGCAAGCAACTGAGATCCCGAGAGGTCAAATTCGTCAGATCACATCCTTGTTTTTATGGGAATTTGAATCAATCTCTTAATTGAAAATTGAAGTAGACATACTTGTAAATTAATTAACTGTTAGTTTTTAACTGACCAACGATTGAGGTTATGTCATGATTATTGACGCCTAATGGGCATACATGTACATATAATCATTACTGTTATATAGTCAAGAATAAATATAAAAGTTTTAAATGATTTATATCTGTCTTTTTTTAATGATCATATTGACAGTGTTCATTATTTGTTGTTTGAAAATCTGTAACGGCAATGTTTTAACTGTTTAGACTTATCCCGCTTAGTCACTGAGTAACTCGGGTCCAAGCTGTTTAACCCTTTCGCTGCCAATGCCATATCTGTGATTACCTATGCAAACAGTTTGGATCCAGGATCCAAACTGTTTGTTACTGTTACTATGTTTTTGAAACAAAAATTAAGAAAATCAAAAGAATGAAAATTTGTAGCAGACGACAAATTTAGCAGACGACAGAGTTTGGCAGCGAAAGGATTAACAGTCGGTCAATAGTTCCTCATACCCCTGATCAAATTAGCTATCAAAAATTCTCATGGCCAGCTGAATTTTGACCAAATATTACATTTTCACAAAGAGGTAAATGTTAATTCAGTGAATTAATAGAACAGAGCAAATTTACATCATTGCATAGAAACCCTGTGAATAATTTAGCTGAAACAATATGAGCGAAACCAGAGATTCAGTCAGTTTGGATCCAGTGGAAGTCCCCAGTGAGCGTCTGTGTGTTTCTGTATCTATGTTGTTTGTATATACATGACATTATCGCATAGGGAAGTTATCGTTGTAAAACGCACCTGTTTGTCTTGTTACGATTATTTCAGAATACATGTAAATCAGTAAACCGATTTGCTAAAGATCATTTAATATGTTTGCTAATCTGGTTGGGACTGTATTTAAAATGTTCAGATTATTTTTCTTAGTTCTCACTCATTATGTCTTTGTTTTATAGAAAATGTCTTCTTATATGCACTTCGAATTACCCACTTAACGTTTCTTTTTCAAACTGTTTGGATCCTGAAGATTTTTCATGTAACTCCTCTGGATCCAAGTAGTATGTTAATATAATGTCGGATTCGTCCGAAGCACATGGGTCTGGACCGCTTCATGGGGGTCTATAATTATATACTATATAATAACAAGCCTTAGGGTTCCAACTAGCAGAACGGATATCCGTGTACCACGAGTACAGATATTACTGTAAATGGAAAAGTAGTAAAGTCAAGCAGGCAAAGCCACATACAAGACGCAACCACCACCAAAACACCGATAGACAGCATGACACACACACACAACCACACACCCAAACGCACACACACACACGAAATGAACACAGAAAACACCAAAAGACACACAAGAACCAGAGACAAACAATTTAAATGATGATTTCATAAGTCTTTCGGATATTGATGGCCACTATATTTTTCTATCAGATGAATATAATCTTATAACGGTAACTTATGAACAAGTATCAATTCAACACTGATTTTCTCAAATTGTCAGGTGTTTTTTGTGGTCATTGACAAACGTTCTTTCATTCCGGTTTCACTATATCACAGCAATAACCTGGCAATTTGCAGTTAGAAATGGCATGGCTCAATATAACGAACCAATTCTATCAACCACCTCCAATTTTTAGTCCCCAGCATCAAAAGAATGATGTAAAACTAGCGAGTTTTGTCAGCTTGCTTCAAATCGTCGAGGAAGGAGCCATTGTACATGACGTTACGGATTTCCCAACTTTTCCTTCCCTCATCCAATGAAATGGCTCCATTCAAATTTGTTGCAAAATGGCACCATCCGAAATAGAAACATAACGACAGACGGAAAGGCCGCTGTTGCTAGTTGCTTACTTATTTAGAGGAAAAAACAAATGGAGATTGGTGATATAATTGGGTTGTTTTATTGAACCACGCAATCGTTTTAACAGAAAATCCCCAGGTTATGGCTGTGATATAGTGAAACCGGGATGAACGAACGTTTGTCAATGACCCAGAAAAACGTGATATTTTGAGAAAATCATTGTTGGATTGATAATTGTGCATAGGTTACCGTCCGAAGATTATATTTATTTGATAGTAAAATATATTGGCTTTCAATAGCCGAAATAATTACAAAAGTTTCATTGAAGTTGCAAGAGTTACATTCATATTTGTACTTGTGGTACGCGGATGTCCGTTCTGCAAGTTGGAACCCTTGTTATAATATAGTACATATAGACCCCGATGAAGCGGTCCAGACCCCTGTGGTCCGAAGCATGCTAAAGGTATATACATTACGAAAAGTGCAAACTCTGAAGTCTGGTGTCAGAACAATGCGGGTTCGTCCGTAGCGTGCTGAATGTAACACATAACGAGAGGTGCGAATTCTGACGTCTGATGTCGGAACTAAGTACAACAAGCTCTGAGTATGATGACAGACGTCGGAACTAAGTACAACAAGCTCTGAAGTATATGACTGATGTCGGAACTCTGGACAATAAGCTCTGATGTTTAATATCTGATGTCAGAACTTTGGCAATTGAACCGTATGTACAAGAAACAGTAGTAGTTGACCCCTTAATGGCTGATGTCAGAAATAGTACAACAAGCTCTGAAGTCTGATGTCTGACGTCAAAATTATGTACAGCAAACCCTGGAGTCTGATGTCAGAAATATGTACATCAAGCTCTGAAGTTTCATGTCTGATGTTAGCACTACATGTATGGACAACAGACTCTGAAGTCTGATGCCAGAACTAAGTATAACACGCTCTGAAGTCTGAGTTAGGTCTGAAGTCAGAATTATGTACAACAAGCTCTGATGTCTGATGCCTGATGTACAACAAGTCCTGTAGTCTGACGTCTGATATCAGAACTAAATACAATAAGCTCTGAAGTATGATGCTTGATGCCAGAACTTTGACAATAGAACTACATGTATATGTACAAGAAACTTTGATGTGTGACCAGTAGAAATTAACCTTCTATAGATATTGTGACATAATCCAAAACCTTCTTTATTCTGTATAAATAATGTTATCCCGTCCGGTGTAGGGACTTTTCGTTGTGTAAGGCATTTTAGTGAATCGTATAAGCTTGAAGACAGAAAATGGAGACCAACAAGCTTAGCAGGCGATGAGTTTGTTTAGGCTAATAAAACAGAGAGTGAAAGATCCGATGCACTAAGTCTTAGTTTTAAAGTTTTAATGCTTGGCTTGGCCGACTTGGACCCTAACCCTAACCAGCCGGTGTGCGGGCCTTGGGCAGAGGCATTTTGTTGGGGTGAACAGTGGAAAGTTTTATAGGCAATGAGGTGTGACCATTGTGTAGACGACAGTGTCTATCACATAAATGTTAAAATATCATTTTTGGTTACTATGACAACATCCCAGTATATCAGAAACTAGACCGATCTGAGCATAATTAGTTAAAATAGTGTAACCAACCTGTTGCACCATGATTTTGCAAACTTGTAGATGTTAAATAGTTTTGCCATGAACACATCCAAACCCTCAGACATCTTTAATGGACAAGGTATCACCTGTTAAATTTACATATTTAGACATAGAGATACATTAAATGTGCACAGTAGAACATATCTTAAGCGACCATCAAAAAGTGGTCTAATCATGGTCTAATCATCTGTAAGGCAGGCAATAACTTAATGCAGGTCTAAAGACATGTGTGACTTTTGTCCTGCATTAAGCAAGCGCCTGCTTTTTAAGACTCCTATGTTAAATAAATGAATAGCCGATTAAGTTCCACTGTAGTGGACTTTTCACGACAGGGCATCAGCGAAAACTCTTCGCAATGACCAGTGTAATTATAAATGACATACTAGATACACAACCATGCATTTAAATACCTAAGATACATCACAGGCGTTGGGCTCATGAAATAAGTTAAAATGTCCCTAAATTGACGTTTTGTAACGACGACACGCAATGACAAATATTTAAGATTTACAACAGCGTGGCAACTAACAAAACATTTTAGCCTATGTATCTCACAGGCGTCGGGCTCATGAAATATGACTAAAATAAGTTAAAATGTCCCTAAATTGACGTTTTGTAACATTTGAAGCCGAAACATAAAGCTTGGGTCGTTTTGAGACAAAGTTGAAATCTCGTATATTCTATATAAGAGAAAGGCAAATAACTCTCGGGCCATCCGATCCACGGGTGCTCCGCTTCAACTGCAGTTATTTTCGACCGGAGGGGAATTTTCCCACAAAACAAAGATTATATAGAAAGAAAAATGTTTTATCTACACGCTGGTACCAAATACCCCATACTTTGTCTCCGTTTTAGCGAATACGAGGGACAAATGCCTTCAGAATATACGAGATTTCAGCTTTGTCTCAAAACGCCACAAGCTTTATTTTTTTCGGCCCCAAATGTTACAAAACGTCAATTTAGGGACATTTTAACTTATTTTAGTCATATTTCATGAGCCCGACGCCTGTGAGATACATAGGCTAAAATGTTTGTCTGGTGAGCGATGTCAGGGCCTTTTAGACCCTCTTGTTATTATTATACTTCTCCCAGCAGTAAATACCCCCCCCCCCACACACACACACACACACACACACTCTCTCTCTAATGTAATGGATCAGTAACCCTTCTATTTCTTTGTGTTTTTTGAAATCCTTCTATTCTATGTCTTGAACAGCGTTTTCCTTCTTTACCTATGTATTCGGCAAATCACTTCAGCATTTTAGTCCGAGATGACTAGAGTACGACAAAGGCCGGGGAGAAGTTGGAACAACGAACCACGCATCAAGCATCAAGCATCAAGCACCAAGCACCAGGCGCTAAGCAAATAGCACAAAGAATATGATCCAAAGAAGTTTAAACAATGAAACACATTATTTGAGGTTATAATAATCAATAAATAAGTTTACAGAAGGTCAAATGTCGGATCGAGGAAGAAACTTCAAAGAAAGAAGAAAGCACATCGTGACATGCAATAATCATTTAGCATAATGCATTTAACATGAAGCAAATTGAAATGCCACAAAATTTGCTGCAATTTTGGCGTTGATCGTCCTCCATAGTATTCGTCAGGACAGGTAGTTTGTCAATGA
Source organism: Azorinus chamasolen (assembly GCA_963576725.1). Lineage (NCBI taxonomy): Eukaryota > Metazoa > Mollusca > Bivalvia > Cardiida > Solecurtidae > Azorinus > Azorinus chamasolen. The sequence goes on along the minus strand of OY755235.1, from coordinate 101,451,475 downwards.
ATGACGTTGTCGGCTAAAGGGGGAAAACTCGATTTTCCATCAAGATCCAACTTAAATGACAATTTGGTTTTTGCTAACAATGCCTTATCATAATACATGTTATATAACAGGTAAAAGTAGATAAGTAATTAAGCTCTTGAAATATAGTGAACTGCATATGAAGAGATTCATACAGTGGTGTAAATATATGCGACAAGAGAAAAGTACCTTATTCTTTACTCCATAAACACTTGGCAAACAGAATAGACCCAGATCAAACGGCCCCTTTAGGGGTCGTCTGATCAGGGTCCGTTCCGTCTGCTCATGACATAATACAAATATGTTTGTACAGTTATAGTCAGTATAAACATCCCTTGTTCGTAGTGTCATTATAATTAACTCACTCCCTCCTAAACTATTTTAGACCCAATCTCTTTGAAGAAATCTACCGAAATGGATCGCATAACTGTTTTTGTGTCACCTGCGAGCCGGTGACACATGTGTTCCTTCGAACACTGTCACTGTCTAATCTGAGTCTGCTTAGTTTTATAAAATCATCTAAAACTGGGTCCATATTTATAAAGCTTTTTAGTTGAGTCTGAGTTCGTTCTCAAGCTTTTGATTGGTCGGATTTGAGTTCTCAAGCTTTTGATTGGTCAGATTTGAGCCAAAGAACGAACTCAGACTCAACTAAAAGTTTTATAAGCATAGACCCTGATTCTACAGTTTCTTTCATTGTAAAACAAATATTTTGCTCATGCGCCATTATTAAAAAACATATAATTAGTGATATTCATGATTGTTGTTTTTCTTACAAACTTAATAATGGCCAATCAACGGATAGGGAAAAGCATTCTAATACAGAAAGTATTAGATAAAAGAAGTTTCACATACAAACAGAGTAGACCCTGCACATGTCTCACCTACAAGTATTCTCTTGTCTACTCTGTTAGCAAATATGTGGAAATGGCGCGTATATATGGAGGAAAGGTTCATACCGACAGAATGAAATGTAAACAATCCTTGCATAGGTGCTCAAAAGAATAATACCAGCCAATGAGAGAGGTACGTTTTACATGAGCTTTTGTTCAGTATGATAAATCTAATGTGGACGAGTCAGAAAGGTGCAGGAGAGCTTCGCGCAACAAGGTAGAGAACTCGTCAATGACTAGAACTTCGAAATACGTAAGAGTTATTAAACTTTGCCAAAACGATTTAATGATTTGGAAGCAAATAACAATGAACAGTATCCATGCTTATAAAGCTGCTCAAATCTGACCAATCAAAAGCTTGAGAACGAACCCATACTCAACTAAAAAGCTTTATAAGCATGGACCCAGGTCAGAATTTGAGCAAATATACAATAAAACCCCACTAAACTGGAGTTCTAGTAGAGGAGAATTTAGATACTTTTAGGCAGGTGGCTGCTTAATGCAGAGTGAAAATCATGCAGAAAGCTCATAGAGGATCTTTCTGCATGACTTTTAGTCTGCATTTAGCTGCCACCTGCCTCCAAGACCGATATTCATACTAAATTTAACGCCCGGTTAAGAGAGGTTTTACTGTGGTCTGTAAAGTAGGATAAGGGCCACATTTAAGTTTGGTACCAGGCTCATTTGAACAGTGCTGTGTGTAGACTCCTTACGCCTTAACCCTTTACTCCATGAATATGCACGTAAGAGGAAATGGCATCATGAATATTAATTAGATTAATTTTGATAAAGCCACATGGCCACATGACTTTATGGCCATAGCAGAAAATATCGAATTATGTCTATATCATTTAATAAGCAAACAGGGTAGACCCTGATCAGACGGCTCCTACCCTGATTAGACGGCTATAGGAACCGTTTGATCTGGGTCTTCTCTGTTTGCAAAGGCACAGAAAATGCGTATTTGCAAATACTAGCGTCTGGAACATCAACATTCCTGAATATTGATGTAATAATTTATGCCTACGGTAGAACCAGACCTGTGTATCCATTCATTTATTGAACATAAGAGACTTACAAAGCTAGTGGTTGATTAATGCAGGACAAAAGTAGGAGCTTTAGCATTACTTTTGACCTGCATTAACCTACAATCTGCCTTCTCACAGACTTATAGTTAGACCTCTTTTTGATGGCCGCTTAAAACATGTTCTACTATGGATACAATGACACTGAACATGTTCGTTGGGAAGTATAGCTGAACTTCGATGTATCGAACTTCAAGGGACCAGACTGATTACAGAAGTTCGAGTAATTCTAATCTGAACAATATCTCAAGTTTACAGCTTAATGCAGGTCTAAAGTAATGCTGAAAGCTCCCGTAGGAGCTTTCAGCATTACTTTAGATCTGCATTAAGCTGCAGGTGCGGATCCAGGATTTCAGATGGGGGGGGGGGGGCGTAGATTTATTTTTGGAAGTGTTGGGGGGGGGGGGGGGGGGCGGGGGCGTAGATTTTTAAGTTTGATTACATAACTAAATCGTATGTTTGTAAAACATGTGAAAAAGAGCGTAATTGGGCGAGGGAAATACAAAAACTCAAGTTAAATCATTGTTTTATTGAAGTTTGGAAGATCTAGATCTAAAAAAATACTCAAAAAAGTTTGTTTGGGCAATTTTATGGGGAGCGTACGCCGGCTCCGCCCCTCTAAATCCGCGCCTGAGCTGTAACATGGGTTTCGAGATATGGGTAGTAATACATTTTAGAGAAATTCTGTATTGTGAATTTTGGAAGGACCGAACTTTTAGTTCGAGCTATCCCGAGGTTCAAATTATACAAGTTCGATATATCGAAGTTCAACTGTGCTGCAATCCAACTCAATTTCGTAAACAATGCTTGCAGTTATGGTAACCTTGGAAAATATGCGCGTCTGAAACATCAGCGTCTCGTCAGGATACAAACTCTTTGACATTCATATGTGCACTGATTTAGAAAAGAGATCGAAAACACATTCATCGAGAAAAAAGTGAAGACAAAACTTTGAACGTAATTTACGAGGCATTAAGTGTTCAGAGAGTTATCGCACGCCGTCAACGTTACACACGAATGTGTCATCATCATTGCAATCTGGGCTCATGCTTAGAAAACTTTTAGTCTGAGTTCGTTCTCAAGTTTTTGATTGGTCAGATTTGAGCCTTTGGCTCAAATCTGACCAATCAAAAGCTTGAGAACTCAAATCTGACCAATCAAAAGTGGATCCGGACGCGACGCTGGGTAATTCAGTGTCGGATCAGGTCCAAACTTTTGAGACTTGGATTGTATGTTTGAAGAAAACAGGCAATTTAGTGTGTGTTCATTGCGGGTTTTGAGTGAGAGGAAATATACGTAGTAATTTGACGTTTACGTGCAGAGTACGCTTATGTCACATGTACGGCGTTCTCACAGATGGATCTCGTATTGCCCCGGTGCATTGACAGTGAGGATGAGGAATATGTGCGTTTAGAGTTCACTGATAAGTATGTCTGCTATAAAGTGTCAGTAATGGCAAAATTCATGTCAAACATCGTGTAAAACATCATGTTGACAACATATGTTTAATCAAACGTAATTTAACCCTAGTCAAGTTAGAAAGAATGACATCGTGAATATTAATTAGCTGGGTGTCTATAATGACATATAGCACGGGAATATGTGACCTTTGGAGATATTTAATACTTTACTGCATGACTTTTCATGTAAGAAATAATGGCATCATGAATATTAATTAGATGGGTGTTTATAATGACATATGAACACAGAAATATGTGACCATTGGAGCTATTTAACCCTCCTCTTTCTGAATTTTAAAAATACATTTCTCCTTCTTTACCCATGCCCTGTTGTATTATTACATATATCTTCATTGTGTATACATATTTCGCTGCGCAATCACAGCTGTGGAGTGCACTGGTTGCACAAACAACTTGTAAATAGTGCAGACCCTGATGAGACAGCTCCTTCAGGAGCTGTCTCATCTGGGTCTTCACTATTTACAGGTAGGTATATTGACGTGAATAGCAAGCGAAGGGTTAAGATATCTATATCTACTATATATTATTTCATAGGCAAATAGAGTATATCCTGATCACACGTCTCATATAGGAACCGTCTAATCTGAGTCTACTCTGTTTGTAATGGCATACAAAGGCATAACAATGGAGTAATGGATTAACGCCAAAAAAAACCACAGTAGAAATAAAGGCATGATCGTACTGTGATTCCTTATTGCTATGTAACACCGATTTGTTTTCGATGGTGGGTAGGCAAGAAACAGTTTTGTGAAAGTGGTGTGTATATATGGGTGCACACACTTCATTTGGGCTTCTAGGCTGGCTGCGGGCTAACTTGTGGCATCTCTGTCTGATTTATGTTTTATTCTTAATTGAGAAACTGTACATATCGTATTGGATACGTTTCAGTGTATGACCATGCAAACCGTATGTGTGTTTTATAACACTATCCATATGTGCAGATAATAAAACGTTCATAGCAAATATTGTAAGTATTCAGTTTGTTAGAGTTTGTGTGTGTTTATGGCAACTGTTTTACTAAATATAGCATTATTACCTATTAAACATCTCAACACTTTGCTTGAATTCCTGATACTTTCGCAAATAATCTAATCTGTTTCAGGACCTAAAAGGTTTCCTCTAGTATTGTTAAACCATTATCCCAAGATTTGCGATTTGACTCCCATTTCCAAACAACCTAGATCCAGATGAAACGCCAAGAAACTTGATGACTCATCTGGATCCAAGCTGTTTGACAGACAGTCAATAACTTCTCTAAAACTTGGTCGAATCTGAAAAAGTAACAATTGTACCATATCCAAATTTGAGCTGATAGTATGTTTTCCCAGCGGGGTAAGGTTTAAAAATCAGTGGAAAACCTAGGTCCATGCTTATAAAGCTTTTTAGTTGAGTCTGAGTTCGTTCTCAAGCTTTTGATTAGTCAGATTTGAGCCACAGGCTCAAATCTGACTAATCAAAAACTTGAGAACGAACTCAGACTCAACTAAAAAGTTTTATTAGCACGAAACCAGAAGAAACTGACGTAACAATGAATTATGATAGTGCGTCCAAGAACAAGCTGCAGGATAAGAACTACATATGTTGATCCTGTGTCAAAGAACAATATACAGAACAGGAACTACAAAGTTAGTCAAATTAGTCAAAGACTAATGTGCGGAACAGGAACTACAAATATTGATCCTGTGTCAAAGGACAACGTGCAGAACAGAAATTACACATGGGCCATGTGTCAAAGAACAAATTGCAGAACATGAAATACACATGTTGATTCTGCGTCAAAGAACAACGTGCAGAGCAGAAACTACACATGGACCATATGTCAAAGAGCAAGCTGTAGAGCAGCAAATACACATGTTGATCCTATGTCAAAGAACAAGCTACCGAAAGGGAACTACATATGTTGATCTGTCGCCAAAAAAAAGTGTGCAGAAAAGCAACTACAACTGATGATCCTGCATCAAAGGAAAAGACTGTAACTTATGAATAACGTGCAGAACAGGAATTATAAACGTTAATACTGCGTCAAGCAACATCATGCAGAACAGGAACTACAAATGTTAATACTGTGCCAAAAAGCATCATGCAGAACAAGAACTACAAATGTTGATACTGCTCCAATGAACGACATACAGAACAAGAACTACAATTGTTGGTACCGTGTCAAGAAACATCATACAGAACAATACCTAAAATCTAACCTGCGTTTAAAATAGTTCGTGCTTTTGAAGTAATTATCATTTTACAAGTGTTGATCATGCGTCAAATAACAACGTGCAGAAAAGACAGTAACTAATGAAAAAATGTGTAGAACAGGAACTAACAAAATGCTGATTGCCGTACAGAACTGGAATTATAAATATTGATACTGCGAAAGGAGAATCATGCAGAACATGAACTACAAAACATAATACCGCGCCCAGAAACATCTTGCAGAACAAGAACTACAAATGTTGATACTGCTCCAAGGAACGCCATGCACAACAATAACTACAAATGTTGACACTGCGTCAAGAAGCATCATGTAGAACAAGAACTACAAATGTTGACACTGCGTCAAAAGCATCATGCAGAACAAGAACTACACATGTTGATACTGTTCCAAGGAACGCCATGCACAACCAAATCTACAAATGTTGACACTGCGTCAAGAAGCATCATGTAGAACAAGAACTCCACATGTTGATACTGTTCCAAGGAACGCCATGCACAACCAAATCTACAACTGTTGACACTGCGTCAAGAAGCATCATGTAGAACAAGAACTACAAATTGGTACTGTGCAAAGGAAAATCATACTGAACAAAAACTACAAAATTTTAATGTTGACACTGCGTCAAGAAGCACCATATAGAAAGAGAACTACAAATGTTGACACTGCGTCAAGAAGCATCATGTAGAACAATAACTGCAAATGTTGACACTACGTCAATAAGAATCATGTAGAACAATAACTACAAATGTTGACACTACGTCAATAAGCATCATGTAGAACAATAACTACAAATGTTGACATTGCGCCAAGAAGCATCATGTAGAACAAGAACTACAAATTGGTACTGTGCAAAGGAGCATCATACTGAACAAAAACTACAAATGTTGACACTGCGTCAAGAAGCATCATGTAGAACAAGAACTACAAATTGGTACTGTGCAAAGGAACATTATACTCAACATAAAGTACAAATGTTGATTCTGCGCCAAGGAAGATCATACTGAACAAGAGCTAAAATATCCTGCGTTTAAAATATTCTGTGCTTTTGAAGTGATTATCATTTTACATATTATTATTATACCACAATTATATAGCGCTCTTTTCACACAAGATATGTGCGTTCAAAAGCGCTTCACATAGATAGATTAAATGTACAAAAACGGGGTTTATTCAATGCATAATTATAGAACATTTAGAATAAAATATATTTAATACTTATATATAGATAAGAATAATAAGTAAAAAGAATATATTTAGAGCATAGGTCAACCAACTTCATCCTTTCCGTAGGTTTATCTGTCTGTGTCATATTATGCTCTATTATATTGTGTCAACGCACTCAGATCACAAAAAAACCCAACTTGAATGTAACATTCTATGCACAGTGTCAGTACGTCACACAGTAATGTCCCAGAACCAACAGACCTGGGTACATTTTTGGCATACAACACATATACACCAACTTTAGTGGAGAAAACCATTATCATAGAATATTTAGTCATATCAATGTCATCTTCTAACGGGCGAATTAGAATGTTGATAAAAATACCTGGCAAAAAATGACCCAAATGTGATACAGCTTTATGATCAATTAAACCAGTAACTGGCTGTAATGAAGCAATTTATAACTATGGCCAACAGAAGCCCCGTGTGTTGTTTGTCCAGCGACTATGACAGCTGCCCAGTACTCTTACAACTTTGTTTACTCTGGATTTGAAATGGACACCGTCTATTCAAAATTAAACTGAAAAGACTCAGTTATATCATATACGTAAATATTGTCACATTACAGTTTGCAAAAACTTGGTATTCATATTTGCAGATGAGATTGAAACGGTATTTGCAAAAATATTTATATGATTTTCGACACTCTGTACTACTGCTATGCCCTGACTCTCGGCTCGGTCAAACCGTGCTGAAGTATCCTACTCCACGTGACATGGATACACTCTTGAATCTTCAAGCACCTTATGGTTTATTCTCCAACGGATTATTAATTTCTAAAATGAGAAATCTTACACCACCATCAATTACTGACCCTTATCCCTCTTTCCACGATCTGCCTTGCATTTGCAAACAGCCAGTATCCAGGTAAGACACCGAGTAACTCGGCATCTCATCAGGTTCCCAGCTTTTTGACACTTGGTCAAAGGTTTCCTTTAAAAGCTTGATCGACTCGGAAGTAGTCATAATTACACAAGTTCCAGATTTTTTTATTGTTTTTTTTTTTATTGTTCCTTATTTTTTCCACAGCGGGTAAAGGTTAACATGCCTGGGGTTTGCTGTGTGTACAGTCTTAAGCGGCCGTGAAAATGAAGTACAATTATGGATCTGAAAGGCAGTTGATAGCTTAATGCAGGTCAAAAGTAATGCAAAAAGCTCCTACATGAGCTTTTTGCATTACTTCTGTCCTGCATTAAGCAACAATATGCATTTTAAGACTCCTATGTTCAATAACTGAATTACCGCTCATGACAAGTTCTTCTGTATGTTAAAAGTGAGATTAAAACTTCCTCATGAATATTTATACAATACATAAATATGCATTCACTGAATTTGTATATTAGTCAATGAATCATGACTTTTTTCCATTTCAGAAATTGGAGAATCATGTCATTACTATTCCATAAGCAAATAGAGTAGACCCTGATCAAACGGCTCCTATATGAGTCGTCTGATCTAGGTCTACTTTGTTTGCAAATGTGTCAAAAAGTCGCTTATAATAATAAGGAAAATGCTGAATGCTAGAATACATATGATCTTCGAGCTCCTGTTTCCTATTTAATCTTTAGCCTGCTGAGCAAATTTTTTTTACAGATTTCTATAATCAATTTGTCTACCAAAATGCAAGCAGGGTGTCAAACAGTATGGATCCTGATGAGACACTGAGTTACTTGGCGTCTCATCTGGATCCAAAACGTTTGCATAGGTGTTCACTTATCCGCCCATAGCAGGTTAAAGGTTAAGGTTGGCTTAAGCCGAATACATCATAAACCTTTAACCTACACATTGCTATCTGACTCGCATTTGCAAACATTATTACCACGTGAGATGTCGGATAACTCGTTAATATCCTAAAACTTACCGGAGAAGGGCAACAAAAATAGGAAAGATACTATAACAATGTGAATATGTTAATATACAGAAAAATGGCCGAAGTGATTCCACAAAAACAGGAAAGATAATATAACACAACGAATACGTTAATCTCCCAAGACTTACCAAACTGATGGCACAAATACAAAACATATAATAAAACAAAACAAATACGTTAATATAAAAATGACCAATTTGATGCCACAAAAACGGCAACGATAATATCATAAAAACGAACAAATCGGTGCCACAAATTCATGAAAGATAATAACATTAAGCAAACACGTTAATATCACAAAATGACCAAAATAATGCGCCAAAATCTGGAAAGATAATGTACAGAACCGATCCCTCTATGCAAAGTTTGCAGTATGTCAAGTCGGGCACCAATGTTTGTTTTTAAGTATCAAATTATTGTAAGGGCTGTGAATAGCATGGGTCTACAGTGTGTCCTGATTTAGCTATTTTTCTTGACATGGCTAAAGTACACCTGGATACAGTAGAATGTGCGAACCCCTGAGGTTCTTAACCCATTCCCCCATATTTACGCCTTTTGACGCCTCTGTGCAAGTCACTTTATTTTAAGAAATTGTGATAAACAGAGCATTTGTTCCATAGGAACAAATGCTATGTTTATCACAATGGTTTCAAAATAACGCAATTCTAAAATGTTCCTTTTCTCTTGTAAATTCTCCTTTTAAGTAGATTTATTCAAAGAGGTTGGGTCTTAAAATAGTCTGTGGGAGTAATTAGTTGATATATGTATGTTAACTACGTGTATGTAATAATATAAGCTGTCTTACAATACCGTTACATAGGCGCACCCGAAATAACAACAAATTACCCTGCTACGTATGTCTGACTTGCATTTGCAAACAATTTCGATCCCGATAAGACGCCGAGTAACTCGGCGTCTCATCAGGATCCAAGTTGTTTTCCACTCTGGCAATCATTTCCCTAAAGATTGATCGAATCGGAAGTAGTCAAATTTGCACCAAAATTCATAATTGAGCGAACGTTTTTTTACAGCTGGATCAATGTTAACAAAAATATGAATTCAATTTTCGGGTACAATCCTAAAGCATCACTAGACATTATCATTATCAACGAAAACGTGCCTTGTTGGGAGTCTACAGTGTGAGTAATTCACGGCCAATGGCGTATAATCGTCTTTGTTGTCTGTCTTCAACCCACACTGGATAGGGTAAAGCTGACAGTGGAAACACACTTCATAACGACCAGCGGTTAAACAATATAATTGCCAGTGATTATGTGGGCGAAATACTGGCAGACCAATGACTTAATGGACCAACACTATAGTATTAACCATTTTTCCGCAATATGCGAACTGACCCGTATTTACAAACAGCTTGGATCCAGATGAGACGTCGAGTAACTCGGCGTCTCACCAGGATATGTAAGACTTTAATTCAATAGTTAGACAAACGTTTGGTCGAATCGGAAGTAATCGAAATCGCACGTAATCCAATTTTGAACAGACATTTTGTTTTTTATATCGGGGTAAGGGTTAACACTTTGCCTTAAGTCTTAATCCTTACAGTTCAGGAACGGAGTATATAAACCTTTTGCAAACAGTGTATACCCATATTAAAGGGTTCCTATAGGAACCCTTTGATCAGGGTCTGCGCTGATTGTCATACAACTCATTTTCTTCGGTGGTAAATGTTTTATAAAGTTATCAATTATAATTCTAAAAAGGAGGCATCACTGTTAATTATTCATCCGGTTAACGGACAACGTTCAGCGAAATAAGGATCTGGAAGTGTCAAAGTGTCTCTAGAAATAAAACGTCAACCCACTTGTAACTTGTATCTAACGTTTCAAGTTTCATGAACAACCCCCCACACACACACACACACACATACACATACACACCCTACCAAACTCTCGATAAAAATATGATGAGTCATATGAAACATCTCTCAGATCTACGAATGCACGCGAACTTCTTTATCTTTTAGATCTTCGAATCCACACGAGGGAGGAAAGTGTTATTTAATCAAACATTCTATGAAATGGTTCCGGGAATGGTACGAAGTTAAAGTAGGGTGATGCACTGATAGCATTGAATAGATCTCGATAGAAATGAGCCTTAGGTGGGAACATGTACCCTCAGGGTAATGTAAAGTCATTAAGCTTGTAGATTCGGATAATGACATACTACTGGATGTCAAATAGTGTAGATACTGATCAGATAATGTGTCCCTGAAGCAGTGCATGATCTGGGTCTACACTGTTGGCAATACCCGGTAGGGACATTAGGTTCCATAATGAATTACTTATTTATTAACTCTTTACTCCATAAATACGCATTTCTACGCCTTTGCAAACATAGTAGACCCAGATCAGACTGCTCCTATAGGAGCCTTATGATCAGGGTCTGCATTGTTTGCTTATGATACAATATTGATATGATTCTACAGTTGCTGCCATGACCAAAAGTTCCCGTGTCCATATGCAAGTATAACAATTAAACTATCTAATATTCATGATTTCATTATTTCTTGCATAAATATCCATGGAGTAAAGGGTTAAGGACTGGCTTCATTTTATGTACAGTAAACCCTTTAAAGTTGAAAGTTTAGTACAAAATTTTTTTCTTACATAATGCAGGGTGAAAATCATGCAAAAGGCACCTTTCGGAGCTCGCTGCATAACTTTCAACCTGCATTCAGATCCCAACTGCCTTGCAGACAGGTATTGGTAGTGTTTAGACGAGTTTTACTGTACTATAATTTTAATTTGGGATTTTGGCTTGAGAGGCGTTTCATTTACTTTTATTTTAACATTATCACGTGATCATGTCCACGTGGGAAAGTGAAAGGTAAAGCTGGTTCCCGTTACACAGTCAGATGGAGGTAAAACTGTCGCCGATGAATTCGCGGGGAGGATGGCCCCCGGCTAACTAGTCACCATCAGCCTGTCAAACATTAAACATAGATACTATCTGAATATCTACATCTTACTTAATAGTTCTTCGCTAGTTCATTATATATGACTAATAAAATTTACAGTTACATACAAATGGAATTTTGAACATTGGCAATAAAATCGTATCTCTTAGATATACAAATTGCCATTGTGTTACGAGTAATAAAATGAGCAATTTAAATCAGAAATTTACTATAAACTTTCAGTGACACCTCTGTAAAGATATGCTAAAAGTCAAATGAAATCATCAAAATCGAGCTGTTGAAAATGAAAGGTGGTGAAAATGACATGTTTATAGTCGCGTATAAACATGCAGGGTTTGACCTTAATGGCACCGTTTAAGCGATGTTATGTAAATAATAATGATCGAAATTGAATTGTGACATTGTTGTTGTGATATTTAGTTTACGACAATGAAGATTCCAACAATGATAACATGATAGCCGTTATATGACACACTAGAATCTGTCTTAATCCATTGCCTCATAGGTTATTTTTAGATCCAATCTCTTTGAATTAGTTTACCGAAAAGGAGCATTTACTACAGAAAAGGAAACTTTTTGAATTGTGTAGTTTTGGAATCATTGTGATAAAATGAGCATTTGTTCCTTTGGTACAAATGTTTATTTGTCACACGGGTTTCAAAAAGAGACATTTACAGAGGCGTCAAATGGAATCAATATAAGAGAATGGGTTAAGCGATCATTTCAAAGCGTTCTAAATATGAGTCTTTAATACGGGTAGTAGCTTAATGCAAGTCGAAAGTAATGCAGAAAGCTTTCTGTATTACTTTTGCCCTGCATTAAGCAACCACCTGCATTTTAAGATTGCTATCTTCAACAAATGAATGACAGCTTAAGACAGGTTCTGTGATATACTCAACAAAAATAGTTAAGGGTCAATGGTACTCGTCCCATATGGTTTATGTAATGACCCTTCAACTTTGGCATCCTGTATTTTTCATATACATTAATGAATTTCGACAAAATTTACAGGAAGTATTGTCGAGAGTCCAGTTATTTTGCCAAGGTCCTATAGGCCTCCATGGAATGAAAAAAACGAAAATTGGGAATTTCTGAAATTCACCAAAAATTCAATTTCATTTAACTCTTATTTGGAATACCAATAAACATGTCTTTGATATGTCAAACATTTTGGTAAACCTTTCCATGTTCCATTATTTCCAATATTGATATGATTTTCGATTTCCAAAGCATGGAAAACTCTTGTTGAAAATGATGCATTTTTGTGTGAACAACATCGTTTTACATTTTTTTCTCTCCATGGAGGTGCATAAGACTCCCGCGGGTATAAATTTCATCTGCACCTGTTAATTGAAATAATTCCCGCAAATTTCGTTGGGATTAAGCGACATTGGTGAAAAATACAAGTACCAAAGTTGTGTAGTGAATACATTGAGCCCTGTGATCAGTGACCCTTAAATTGTTTTGTTGAGTATATATATTATATTGACTACTGTACATTTGACTATTATCCATTCAAAATTGAATTTTCATAGGTGAATGGCCTTTCGCTATTCCCTCATATTGAAGCCTTTTGACGCCTCTGTAAAAGTCACTTTATCCCATGAATATTCATGTAAGAAATAACGACATCGTCAATATTAATCAGATGATTTATGACAAATGTTAAGCAGCCGTGTAGATGAGATTATTGCAATTCTAGCTTGTTTTTATTAGCAAATTTCTTGATAAAAAACGCAATGTGCGCATTTGCAAACAGAGCAAACCCCAGAACAGAAAGCACCTGCTAATGAAATAATATACAGTAAAACCTCTCTATAACGGCCACTAAATTACATCAAGTAGTTTGTGTTAAAGGCAGGCGACTGCTTAAAGCAAGGTGAAAGTAAAACAGAACGCTCCTATGTTTTACTTTCACCTTGCTTTAAGCAGCCACCTGCCATAAATACCAACTAATTAAAACAATTTAGTGGCCGTTATAGAGAGATTTTACTGTAGATCAGATTATACCAGGGTACAAACACCCCTAGTTCAAAATCAACAAATTAGTACGGATGCATGATCTATTTGTCACATGAATATCATTAATAAACGTGTCAGGATCATGAAGAGGGAACTGTGATCTCATATGCAAACAGTTCGGATCCGGATGAGACAAGGAGTAATTCGTCAGTAGCCAAATTATGTGACACCCTGTTAATCTTTTTAGAATAGAAGAAACGTTCACCCTTAACCTTGAAGCAGACGAAAACTGGTTTCAGCAGACAATAATGTGTCCAGTATAGGACAATGTGTCCAGTAGACAACACTGTATCCCACAGACGACTATGTGTCCTGGCATCAAACAATAATGTGTCCAGCAGACAACAATGTGTCCATTAGACGACAATGTGTCCAGCAGACGACCATATGTCCAGTAGACGACAATGTATCCAGTAGAAAACAATGTGTCCGGTACAGGACAATGTATCCAGTAGAAAACAATGTGCCAAGTATAGGACAAGTGTCTTGTAGACAACAATGTGTCCAGTATAGGACAATGTATCCAGTAGACAACAATGTGTCAAGTATAGGACAAGTGTCCTGTAGACAACAATGTGTCCAGTATAGGACAATGTATCCAGTAGACAACAATGTGTCCGATAGACAACACTGTATCTCACAGACGACTATGTGTCCTACAGGCAGCAAACAATAATGTGTCCAGCAGAAACAATGTAATCAGTAGACGACAATGTGTCCAGCAGATGACAATATGTCCAGTAGACGACAATGCGTCCAGTAAACGACAATGTGTCCAGCAGACGACAATGTGTCCAGTAGACGACAATATGTCCAGCAGACGACAATGTGTCCAGTAGACGACAATGTGTCCAGTAGACGACAATGTGTCCAGCAGACGACAATGTGTCCAGTAAACGACAATGTGTCCAGCAGACGACAATGTGTCCTGTAGACGACAATGTTTCTAGCAAACGACAATATGTCCAGTAGATGACAAAGTTTCCAGCAGACAATGTATCTAACAAAGGACGATGTGCTCGGCATACAACAATGTGTCCCACAGATGACAATGTGTCCAATAAACGACAATGTGCTTAGTGGACGACAATGTGAATAACAATATGAACAGCAGACGACAGTGTGAACAGCAGGCGACAATATGAACAGCAGACGACAATGTATCCATTAGACGACAATGCTTGCACTAAAAGGATTAAGGATTATGCTGAACGTCGCACGGCAGATATTTTCTCCATGCCTAACATATAATAACAATGTTCGCAATTAGAAGTTACGACTGCCACATGTTAGAACTTACAAGCATTTCATTCGTAAGACTGGCAGTAGATCTTCCAAATCTGCAAAATTATTTACGTAACCTCCCTCTCTGAGCGAAAATTAAATAAAAGCTGCAATAAATTAAATGTTATTTCACTTATGTGGCAAACAAGTCGAATACATGTATCAACTCTTACTCTACCGTAAAATATATCGTATAATGGCTGCTCCAATTTTGATATGCTGCAAATTTGACAGCAGTAAAATCTCTCTATAACGGCCACTGAATTGTGTTCATCAGTTGGTATTTATGGCAGATGGCTGCTTAAAGCAAGGTGAAAGTAAAACAGAATGCTCCTATAAGAGCGTTCTGTTTTACGTTCACCTTGCTTCCAGCAGCCACCTGCCTTTAACACAAAATACTTGATGTAACTTAGTGGCCGTTATAGAGATGTTTTATTGAACTGCTTATTCAATGAAACTTTTGAAAAACTATCTCCCGAGCATCAACAGTTTGGATCCTAATTAGACGTCGAGTTACTCGGCGTCTCCTCTGGATCCAAACTATTTGCAAATATGCGAGTTAGCCTGATAGGGACTTACAGACGTTTTGCAGACGACAATGTCTTCGCGTGCTACATGTTACAGAAAACAACATTTCTCATGGACGGTTTGACGGAATGTTATGGACAGTAATTTTTACTGGATTTGACAAATCCTGTTATGTAACCGGAAACGCTAGCAAGTGATAGGGGCGATTTTCACAGGTCTATATCCTTCTTGACGAAATGAATCTGACAGCGATTTTTGACATCACTGGTCAGTCCGGTAATGCTGACTACCCGGTCGTGGCCAAAATAGGCGGTGTATATAGCATCTGACTGGGGGTCCCAGCGAGTGGGAGCCATAGATGTGTTAAAACAAGGGCTCGTAGGGGCTGGATGTACTAGCGGGTGCTTGGTGTCAATGTCACAGTGTGTAATTTATAGTAAGTTTGAAATATATAACATTAAACACTAATTTAACCCATTCCCTATTAAATATTCAAGCATGAAATAATGACATCATGAATATTTATTAGCTGCATTAGAAACTTTATCTATCAGCTCTATGTAATTTCATAAGCGAACAGAGCAGATCCTGATCATGGCGGCCCCTACAGAAGACGTCTGATCTGGGTATATTATGTTTGTGTGAAAAGGCGTTTGTATGAAGGAAAGGGTTTTAAAGTGGATTTTTCTTCAATTTCTTTATAAAAACATAATCACGGCGTCAAACAATTTAGATCCTGATTAGATAGCGAGTTACTCGTCGTCTCATCTTGATCCAAACAATTTGCAAAGTCAATCACAGATTCGCTCATAGAGTAAAGTGCTAAATGGTTATTCTTACATAAACAAGGCAACATCTCTATAACGGTCACTAAATTAAGTCAAGTATTTTGTGTTAAAGGCAGGTGGCTGCTTAAAGCAAGGTGAAAGTAAAACAGAACGCTCCTATAGGAGCGTTCTGTTTTACTTTCACCTTGCTTTAAGCAAAACGCCCCTTAGGAGCGTTCTGTTTTACTTTCACCTTGCTTTAAGCAGCCACATGTCCTAAATGCCAACTAATTAACATAATTTAGTGGCCGTTATAGAGAAGGTTTACTATAGTTTGCAAACCAGTCGAAAGAAGACTTGAGCTTGTAACATTTAAAAGTAACAACTAACCTGTAATAACAATATTGGCCCTTAACCCTTTATTCTATAAATACACCTTTTAATGCATTTGCAAACCGAGTAGACCCAGATCAGACGGCTCCTGCAGGAGCCATCTGATCAGGATCTTCTCAGTTTGCTCATGTATCCATGTACTATTATAACAAAAGTAATGTAATTAACATTCATACAGTCATTATTTCTTACATGGATATTCATGGAGGAAGGGGTTAAATACGTTTCTATATGTTTAGCAATTATTAAGCCTTTAAATGTTTTACACATTTGCAAATAAAGCAGATCCTTATAATACATCTCCTTCCAGGGCTCTCTGCTCAAGGTATCCTCTGTTTGGGCTCATAGCACAGCCTTCTCATCAGGGTCTGCACTGTTTTTCATGTTATACGTTTCTTTGGAATATCTTAAGTTTCACGGCAAGCTTTACCTGTTGAATTTTGGAAAAAGTCTATTTAAAGATACAGTGCTGACTGTGTTAAAGTAGTTATATATACGTTAATAATCATTAAGAAAAGGATTCAGCAGTCATCTGTAACCAGTAGGCTTATTTCAGGTGTTCTTGCAAGTTTAAACAGTAATCTCTATTCAGTAGTCACCTGTATTCAGTAGCCTTATGTCAGGCGTTCTTGCACAGATTTAAACAGTAATTTTATTCAGTAGGCTTATTTCGGGTGTTCTAACCTAAAATGTTTAAACAGTCACCTGTATTTGGTAAACGTATTTCGGGTGTTATAACACAGGTTTAAACAGCCAGCTGTATTTAGTAAACTTATTTCGGGGGTTCTAACACAGGTTTAAACAGGCATCTACATTGTGTATTCAGTAGACCTATTTCCGGTGTTCTAACACAGGTTTAAATAGACATAGTATTCAATAGATCTATTTCGGGTGTTCTAACACGGGTTTAAACACTAATCTGTAGTCAGTAGATTTGTTCTACCACATAGTTGGGCATCCAACTGAGGAAAATGTGTCGAGCCATGGCATGAAATAGTAGAATTTGGCATGCACTGGATATGTAATATTTGATGTATAAGTATTCAGAAACTGCCCCATGCCACCTGAAATTTTGCCCTCGTTTCTCTTAATTAGGTCAAAGGTCAACTAAGTGCATATTTTGTATACGTTATTTGGGAAATCATTATATCTTTATCAATTTTAGGTGTAAAATAATCAACATGGTACCAAAATGAAGGTTAAACATTGGCCTTTAATTTGAACGTACTTTGTGTAAAATATAGTATTTGAATATTCATGAATATTAATGAGAACATCAAAAAACAGTAAAAAATCGTTAAAATCAACATGTAACGATGATACATGTTGTCATGTCTTCGCCATTGTTGCTACTCAACAAGCATAAATGACATCAAAATAAAGGTTAGACAGAATGCTACTGGAACAAATAACTGCATGCAGTCATACCAGCTATACATTATGCACAAGTACTTCTTAAAGTAAAGTGGGTGGAGTAAATGAACACCTAAACAAAACTTCAGTTCTGTTTAAAGTCACTAATTAATTCACTATATTTGTATGGATATTTGCTGGATTGGTACAATTAATACCATCGCAAACTCATGTTAGTGTGCTTTTAAAGCTGCTTTGAAGCATTTACAGCCAATAGATTTGCACTTGGTTTTGCACCCATAACTTGTGCAGTTGGTACATTTCCAAACCACTTATAAGGGTTCGGCACCATATTGCTATGCTTTAGTATCAATAGCATTAATGTCTGTATCTATCAGCTCAGATCCATATACCAGCTTGATAGTTTGCTCAAGCAATTTTCAGTTCTAGTGCATCCTTTGTTGGTGGAAGAAGTTCAAGTGTTTTCTTAACCTTAAACCATATTGTGTAATTCTTGCATCATCAATGGATTCTCCAATGGCATCAAACATCAAACGTCTGTGCCTTGTATGACCGTACACCTCTTCGGACATGTAAAATATTTCTTCCAACAGGTCTTCTTTCCGATTCCAGTGAAAGCAAGGGTTGCCTCACATCCAGTTATTGCATGAAACCCAAAAATGTTCCGGCAGACATCTTGAGATAACTTGCGGAAAATACAATTTTGTTTTCTTGGAGGTCCCAGCCCTCATCCAGAATTCAATGCCTTATAAAGGTCCAAGATGGTATAGAAGTACAAGCAGTACATACAAATCTTGGCATTAGACAACTATCAAGCCTTAACCCTTTCTAGCAGCATCCAAGCCGCCTTGAAGGCATGCAAGACAATCCATGTATCCACCTCATCATGATTTGATGGCAGATGGGACACTTCATGTTTGCACTTGCCTTGAATGACGATATTCCAATGCATCTGTTGAAAACTGCAGTACTAGTATACTACATCAACTCTGTGTTTGTGGCTTCTTCTTCTGCTTCTTATTTTGTTGAGCTTGGCCACTTTAAAGCAGACTATTCGTATCATTGTGATATGCACATAGGTGAGGGAGGGCCCAACGTTCAAATTAAAAAATAAACAGGTTAAAACATTGCACACAGAAGAATATTACATGACAGCTGAGATCCCAGCCTGGAAAGTTTGGAACTATCACCTGATGCTATGGTAGCTTGTTCCAGATGATATTGACAGCAGAGTGAAAGCAATATTCCCTCGGGAACTTGGTCCTGCAAAACCATGGAACGAATCTTAAGGATCAAAGGTTCCTACTTAGAAATACTGTGGATCAGTAAGTTTCCTTCTTCATGACCATATCGACATGGGCTTTCAAAGACAATTTAGAAGACAGTAGCATCCCAAGGTATTTTGCCTTCTTTGTTGTCTTCCGTCCCTTGCTATAAACAGTATGATTGGTCTCTGTGTGTGTCCGCTTGTTGATGATAAGCAGGACCTAGCACTTCTCACCAATGAACCCAGTCTCTTCCCTTTCCTACAGACTGTCGATGTCATTCTGCTATTGACTCGACACAAAGGTGATGCGTCAGCAAAGAGTCGACAGGGAGAGCATAGGAATTCCGTGTGGTCATCATTGCCTATGAGGGAAAGGAAAGGACTGAGAACAGCAAATTGCTGAATATCGGATGTTATCGGTACTGACTCGGAGGAAACACCTTCCAGCGTGATTAGTTGGATATAATCAAGCATTTTGCAATACACATCATAGTGTTGGAACTTAAGCAGCAGGTGTCTAAGACACTTTGTCAAATGTTTGGAAAAGTCTAGCAAGATTGTATCAATCTGATGGGACTGATCCAGACCTGACACAAGGTCATTGACCATATTGATCACTTTGTCTCACAGAAGCACTGCTTCCTGATGCCATGCTGGCATTGGCTGATGATGTCATGGTACTAAGAAAAACCAGGTTACTGTGTATGATGTATTCCCATGATCTTACATGTAACAGAAGTTAGAGATACAGGCCAGTAAAGGGGTTACTCTGTACCATTTGTTTTGTAAATAGGATTAATGTGACATTCTTCCAATCACTGGGGACTTTATCCTGGTTGAGAGGCCTGGAAGATCACAACAAGAGCAGGGGCTTGGGAATGTGCAACTTCTTTCAAGAACCTTAATAAGCTGTGAAGATTAAGGCCCTTAAGACACTATTTATCGTGACATAAATATAGGAATGGCATCCGAATAAGACACAATGGAGAGATAGGTCCTCATGTGTAAAGACAGAGAACTAGTAGTTCAGTATTTTAACATTGATTTGTGTATCAACATTGTTAATGTCATCATTCTTCAGCGGGGTTACTCCCGAGCTGTCACATTTCTTATTCATAACAAAAGTGTAGAGCTTCTTACAGCTGGCGTCTGTCACTAGGTCAATCACATACCCATCATGAGCTTCCTTGCACTTATTCTTTGCAAGTTGTCTGTAGCTCCTTGTATATGCCCAGTTCTTCTGTACCTTGGTCCTCAGCACTTTTTTGGTATGCACATTTCTTCTTTCGTGAGAAATGGCGAGTAGTGGAGTTGCACTATGGCTGACTGAACCTGGTGGATGTTAACTTAGAAGAGACCACTAATTTGAGGGTGGCTGTGCACATGTTTCTGAATATATCCAATAGAGTACTGATTGGTAAAGGGGCTGATTTGCCAAGTGTGCTGCAAACTCAGTCATTTTGATGGGTCATAGAGCATGCGCTAGCCTCCTTCCACAGGTGAACAAGATGTGGGGTAGGCTTCCTTCGTGAAGGAAATATATTTTAATTAGATTACTATGACATGCTCACTTATTCCGGGTATTGATGTTTAGCTGTTTAACTAGTGATCGTTTGCGGCAATAACATATAGAGTGTTGTCATCACGGATAGGGAAGGTAACTCATATCCAATGGCACTGAATATGTCTATGAATGCATTGTTGAGTGAGAGTGGGTACCTATGGCCAGTAACTGTTAAAATGGCCAATAAATTTCCTGCAAATGTCGAAAGAGTTTTGTCATAAGTACTGCTGGTGTAAGTAACATATATCAATTCATTATGTAAAAACATCGCCATACTCACCAGGATCTATGGCGTTTCAATCACTAGTGATACAGACAGCTAATATAAATTGTGTACAATCAAACAGACCATTATTACACTGAGACTATGGTAATAAGAGACTAATCTTCTGGCCTTTTTATTATCATCTCTAAATGATACATCTGCGCGAAAGAGGTACATCTGCATGAAGAGGTACTATAACTTGCACATATTTGTATCAAAGTTATAATTATACTGTATGATAATGTACTGTAAACGTATTTGAAACGATGTTATCCGAACTTGCAATCATCACAGGTCACTCAAATATTTCTTAAATGTGCCATAAATAGTTCTATACTTACTGTGGAGACATTGCTAAGAAATTAAATGCAAAACAAAGTGTCGAAATTGTCAAAATTACGGTTATTTTATACTATATAGAGATTTTAGTACATTTTTGCACTCATTTGACCTTTGACCTAGTTTCTGACCTTCAAAGAGGGTTTTGGCAGTGGCATGGACCAGAACCACCAATGATTAGTATCTGGCAACACAATTATGGTATTAAAACATTTCTACTAAAAAATGCCATGGACCCCGAAAAATAGGCGACTTTTTACTCCTCGGATTGCCAACTAACAGTACATGTTTAAGTAGTCATCTATATTGTACCACTGTGTTAAGTGAGAGGGTTCTAGCATATCTAGCATACGTTTAACCCATTACCCCATAGGCTTTTTATAGATACAGCCTCTTTGAATAAATCTACCGAAAAGGAGCATTAACAAGAGGAAAGGATTTTTTTTTAGAATTTTGTAGTTTGAACCATTGTGATAAATAGAGCATTTGCTCCTATAGGGGCAAATGCTCTATTTATCATAATGGTTTCACAAAGTGACTTTTACAGAGTGGTCAAAAGGCGTCAATATGATGGAATGGGTTAAGCAGTCACCTAGATTCAGTGGTGTCATTAGGGGTTCTAACACAGGGAGGGATAAATAACACCAAGTGAGATCATGTGTAATTGAAACTCTTAAAACTTTACTCCATGAATATGCATGTAACAATTAATGTATATTAAGTAGCTATATAATTATTAATAACATATGAAGACAGGAATATTTAACTAAGGCAGAGAGTGTAGAATCATATCTACATGTATATATCGTAAGCAAACAGAGCAGACTCTGATTAGACCGCTCCTATAGGAGTCGTCTGATCTGGGTCTACACTGTTCACAAAGGGGTAGAAAGGCGTATTTATGGAGTAAAGGGTTAACCCATTCCCTCCTACAGATAGCCTTTGATGCCTCTGTAAAAGGTATCTTTTGAAACCATTGTGATGAAAAGAGTATTTGCTCCATGGTAGTAAATGATCTATTTATCACACTGGTTTCAAAAGTATCCATTTCTAAAATAAAATCCTTTTTTTCTAGTAAATTCTCCTTTTCATTAGATTTGTTCAAAACGTTTGTTTCTAGAAATAGTCTAGGAGAGAATGGGTTAAAAGCGAAAATCATCAAAATGGATTCTATTTTAACCCTTCGCTTGCTATTCGCGTCAATATACGTACCTGTAAAAAGTGAAGACCCAGATGAGACAGCTCCTGCAGGAGCTGTCTCATCAGGGTCTGCACTATTTATAAGTTGATTGTGCAACCAGTGCACTCCATAGCAGTGATTGCCCAGTGAAATACTTGTACACAGTGAAGATATATGTAATTATGCAACAGGGCATGGGTAAAGAAGGAGAAATGTGTTTTAAAATTCAGCAAGAGAAGGGTTAAAGGTGACTAGAATCACGTAACGTATAGAAATACTCATTTTCAGTAGATTTGTTAAAAAAAGTTTGTTTCTAAAAATAGTCTGGGGTGGGGGCGGATGGGTTAAAAGCGAAAATCATCAAAATGGAGAACAAATTTCTCAACTGAGAATACAGACAGAGAATATGTCAGTACAGTTAACCCCCGCTAATGCGACCACCTAAAAGATTATAACTCTGGGTGCTAGATGCAGGTGGTAGCTTAATGCAGGACAAAAATAATGCAGAAAGCTCCTAGAGCTACTTTTGTCCTGCATTAAGCAACCACCTGCTTATACAAACAACCATGTTTATTCATTAAGTGGTCGCATTAGAGGGGTTCTACTGTAAATGTATTTGCAGCATCTCTAGATAAATGGATTCTGTTTTAAAGGTGACTAGATCACTTAGAGTATAAACAAATAAGGCTTTGTTACTTAGCCTATGACAACATTTGACATTAAATAGCTTCAAAACTTTAATTTCTGACGGGTCTTAAAATCGTCAGAGTGGCAATTTTTCTGTCGCCAGTTACTGACCACTGCGCGAGATAAGATCTTGTGGTCAACACGTCATGTAACAGACATAATAAACTGGACAGCGGGGTCGCTAATTTTGTGGTCATAACCAGTAGCTTTGATAGCTCTATTAAACTTGACACCAGTCGCCCTGGCCCGTGTTGCAGGTATGACAATTACCCTAACCCTTCGAATAAATGGATACGTGTCCGAGCCCTGGCTATCGCTCAGTGGGCACGTGACCGACTCTTGCATAGTGGAAACATGATCAGGTTCCATGTCATGGTTATACTCTGAAGCACGTGACGGTAGACGAAATTATGAGAAATCATGTAAAATCGGAATCAAAATGTATGGTTTAGCTTAAAACCTATCTTTAACATAAAATTAATATAACTTCAAGAGAAGGAATATTATTGTCTTAGTGTCTGTATCTCTTACCCTAATGTAAACAATGCCGACTCCAATTTCGAATTTGGTGCAGTTTTGACTATACAGTAAAACCCCGCTAATGCGACCACCTAAAAGAGGTATAGTTCTGGGTGCAAGAGGCAGGTGGTAGCTTAATGCAGGACAAAAGTAATACAGAAAGCTCCTAGAAGTGCTTTCTTCATTACTTTTGCCCATCATTAAGCAACCACCTGCTTATAAAGACACCCATGTCGATTCATTAATTGGTCGCCTAAGAGGGGTTCTACTGTATTTCTAAATCAATCAAGCGGAGAAAATGTTGTCACAGTGTCCAGCAAGTTACACGACGTCTCATCTGGATCCAAGCGGTTTCCAAGCGCGTGTCTGGCTCCGGGGTTATACAACTTCTTGCTCGAGTCTGAAGATCATTCTCAAGCATATGGTTGGTCAGATTCTGAGCTTGCTCAGAATTTGACCAATCAGATACTTGAGAATGATCTCAGATTCAGAAGTTTTATTACATTGGACAATAGGCTATATAGCAATAGGCTAACGTAAAGAGCAATGATTCGGTATTGTGAGAAGAGGTGGAAATCTTTAGAACACAATGCAGATCTTTTTCAAAAAATCAAAACTGTCACAATCAATAGTTAGTAATTAACATTTAGCAAGATACGGGAAAATATGTGAATGATAATCAACAAGTAGTTTGATTCATATGAGACACCGAGTAATCCCCCCCCCCCCAAAAAAAAAAAAAAAAAAAAAACCCACAAAAAACCACACCCCAACAACAACAAAACAATAACAACAACAACAACAAAAAACAACAACAACAACAACAAAACAACAAAAATCAAACCAAAAACAAATACGAAGCAGGCCACGTGCTTTGCTTTGTAAAAGAAAGTTACTCAGAATTTTAACTTTTTACCAGACAGAAAGTCCTTTAACACATTTTCAAACAGAGTAGATCCAGATCAGACGGCTCCTATATGAGCCGTCTGATCAGTGCCTACTCTGTTTGCGTATTATAAAGAAAACAATTACCTTACTGATGTTTTTATGTATTGTTATGTCAGTTGTAGTTTTGTCAGTTGTAGTTTTGTCAGTTGTAGTTTTGTCAGTTATAGTTTGGAATATGTGTTTAATGTGTATACTATGTATACACTTCCTCATGGGCCGGCGGTCTTATGGATTGGAATAAAGAATAAAGTTTATAATATAGATATACAAATGTAATCCTACAGTCTCTGTCATGGAAATCATTCCTGTGCACAGTTAATTTGTATTCATAGTGTCATTGTTTCACCTACATGAATATTCATCAGGTATGAAGTTACAGATTAAAGAAGCATTCGGAATATACTTCATGCCTATTAATTTAATATACAAATATATCTCGGTAACTTGATTTTAGTAAATACGAATTGAGAGCTATTTAGGCAGGTGGCTGTTTAATGCAGGTAAAAAGTAATGAAGAAAGCTACTCTAGGAGCTTTCTGCATGACTTTCAAGCTGAATTATGCTACCACTAAAGTTTTGTCTTGAAGACCAGTAATATCGAGTAATAGTCTCGAGATAATGCTGCATTTACGCATTCATAGATATGGCTACCGTTATTACCCTAAGTATTGAGGCACCTTGTCTCCCATTCTGATACTTTAACCCCTTCCCTGATGAATATTCATGAAGGAAATAATGACGTCATGAATATTGATAAGATTATATTTTCAAATGACATGTGAACACAGGGCATTTTGCCTCAGGCAGAAGCTGTAGAATCAGTTCTATATTACACTGTACACCATAAGCAAACAGAGCAGACCCTGATCAGACGGCTCCTATAGGAGCCGTCTGATCTGGGTCTACTCTGTTTGCAGATGCGTCAAAATGCGCTTACATAAGGGACAGGGTTAACTTAGATTGCCATAGTAGCAAATAGTATAGACCCTGATCAAACTTCTCCTTTAGGAGCAATTTGATCTAGATATGCATTGTTTGTCTACTTTCTTGCAGTACTTTGAAGTTTTTTTCACACTGAATGTGGTTATTGCAGTCAACGCTTTGTTTTGTTCCGTTACATATTGATATTTGTGTTCCATTTGTAGAATAGAAAATGGATCATTTCAAATGCGTTGCAAACATTCTTCAATCATGAATGTTCGTTTTCATACCAGGCACGACTCTGCCAAGTGTCAAACCACATTCTGTTTGTTTTTTAATTTCCCTTTTCCAATACAAAATGCCAAGCGGTCTCGGTATATTATGATAACATATTATTACTTTCTACCTTCAGCTAATATGATTTAACATCTCGATCATAAAAGGTCATCAGATATTCTGAATTAGTTTTATTGAAATTAAATCCAGTCTTTAATAGCCAAACATGACAGTGTGTATCAGAGAGCCCATGGGTATGGGCTTTTTAGACCCGAAATATTTACCCCATTACAGCGGTGACAATAGACTCGATATGACAGCCCTGAGTCATCGTGCTTATCTGTGCTGTTCCGCCTAAATATCAGACAAAACGAGGAAGACATTCACAGTCTAATCACGTCAGTAAGATATTGCTGGATTTGAGTCGCGCCCTGTTAGAAAGGGTACATATTGTGGCTTTTTCTTCAAACCATGTAGACCCTGAACAATATCAGCGTTGATAACGTGACCAGTTTCACCAAACTTGCATGCTCAGACAGTTTTCAAGTTAACCCTTTCCTTCATATAGACGCCTTTTCACACATTTACAAACAAAGCAGACACAGAAGAGACAGTTTGTTCTGTTTGCTTATGGTAAAGTATAGATCTCTGAGCCAAAATATTATTATATGCAATCCTAAAAGTTCAACTTATAAATGATGTACGGGGCAACATTTTACGTTCGTCACCCTTTCCCTCATATAAACGGGTTTCACGCGTTTTCAAACAGAGTAGACCCAGAGCAGATTGTCCCTGTAGGAGCCGTATGATCAGGGTTTGCTCTATTTGCTTATGAAATTATAATACATGTAGATCCATATGAAGTTATAATAGATGTGACTTCTGTCTTTACCAATACAAAAAACAACCTTTGTACATGTACATATGCTACTTTAAAACTTCGGCTGACAAATGTACCCGATGTCATCAAGGAACCATACAAATTAGTTCGAGATAACGAAAGTTCGAGTTACCTGAATAATTTCTCAGGGCCACAGCTTAATACAGGTCTGAAGTAATGCTGAACGCTCCTATAGGAGCTTTCAGTATTACTTTAGACCTGTATTAAGTTGTTACATGTGTTTCTAGCTATCTGTAGCGATATATTTTAGAGAAATTCTGTATTGTAAGTTTTGGAAGGAATGAACTTTTTGTTCGAGTTATTCGAAGTTCGAGTTATTTGAGTTCGAGATATCGAAGTTCAACTGTTTTGAACAAGGAAAGGATTTACTGTATCAACACATCATTTATCGGGATCTCATGCTACTGAATATCAGCTACAGTCTTGTATTATCTCTTCACAGAGATGTGTAATACAGTAAAACCTCTCTATAACGGCCACTAAATTACATCAAGTATTTTGTGTTAAAGGCAGGTGGCTGCTTAAAGCAAGATGTAAGTAAAACAGAACGCTCCTATAGGAGCGTTCTGTTTTACTTTCACCTTGCTTTAAGCAACCACCTGCCCTAAATACCAACTGATTAAACACAGTTTAGTGGCTGTTATAGAGAGGTTTTACTGTACCTGGTTCTTATTTTGGGGTTAAGCAAAACAGTGAAAAACAAAACATACAGTTAACCCCTCAAACCCTCAACCCCTCAAAAGTAAAATGGATTTAGATCGTGTTTTAAAGGTTTCTGCAGGATGACTGTCACAAAGAAAGCTCCTCCACCATTTCTTTCATATAAGCGCCTTTCGCGCCTTTCTATAGGAGCCATCTGATCTTGGCCTGCTCTATTTGCTTTAAAATAAAATAGATATAGATATGATAATACAGATTCTTCCTTCGCCAATCATTTCTCTGAGTTCATATGGAATTATAAAAAATCTAATTAATATTCATGATGCCATTAATTCTGACATAAATATTCAACAGGGAAAGTGTTAAGCTGACAACTGCCCTAAAGATCGGCATTGATACTTGTTTGAAAGTCCTGTTGAAAGAGGAGATCGTGTTTAATTGTAAATAACAATTACGAATACATGACCATGTATATATTACAATTGTTACAATTATTACAATAAGTAATATCGTCAGAATATCACTTCTATGCTCAAAGTTTCGATACTAATTCCTAGAACACTAGACGGTTTTAATCACATATTCAAGAAAAATGATGACGCCGAAACTGTTGCATATTATACCCCGTTTGCAAATGCGTGAAGAAAACGTTATACTTATGAGAGAAAACGGGTCAAACTGCCAAGGAATTCACCTTCGCCTGCATTTAGGTGGCACAGCGCACCCTTAATGAATCGAAAGTCCTTGTCTAGCAAAGGAATTCCAAGTCATCTACGGGGTCTTTAGATAAGGCAGATCTCCAATTATTACAATAATTCCGGTATAGTATATTTGATGTTTGTTCGCGATAGGATACAGTTGGATCTGAAAGCCAGTAAACTTCTCCGTCCCTCGGACACTGTATAGGGGTGTAGTATTCATAATTTGATGTAACCCAATACACTAACTTTCACCTGATTCCTTATATGGTTTCAACCTTTTCCTCCATATATATACATTTTAACCCTTTCACCGCCGCAGTCGCATAAATGCACCACGACAAATAGTGCAGTCCCAGATCAGACGCCGCCTTTTCAAGGCGGCGTCTGGTCAGGGACTTCACTATTTGTCTCAATCTATATTCCTATATATATATATATGTGCTTTATTCCTTTGAAATTTGCATTTATTTATCTCATTTCCTTATTTTACTGAATGATTTAACAAACTTTGATTGCATACGGCAATTAGAAATTTGGCGCCGAGAGGGTTAACACCTTTGTCAGCAGAGCAGACCAAGATCAAATGGCTCTTGCATGTGCCGTCTGATCAGGGTCAGCTATGTTTGCTTATGGGCTAATCAAGACAGGAATCAGTTCTGTCATGGCTAAAGATACACTTAGTAGCATGCCGATGTAAACAATAAACATTAAATCTAATAAATATTTATGTCATTATTTCTTATATGAATAATCATCAGGGAATTGGTTAACTCTTTCCCCCATATAGACGACTTTTGACAAATTTGTCACAGAGTAGACCAAGATCGGACGGCTTTTGAAGAAGCCCTTAGACCAGTGTCTGCTTATTGTAATTCTACTGTTTCTGCCATGACCTAAATTGCCCGTGTTCAGATATCATTATAAAACAACCTAATTAATATGCATGAGGTGACCGTAAATCATTACTCCATAAATACGCTTTTCTGTGCCTTTGCAAACAGAGTAGATCCAGATCAGATGGCTCCTATAGGAGCCCTCTGATCTGGGTCTGCTCTGTTTGCTTATGGAATAATATAGATCAGATTGTACGGTGTTTGTCCAGGCAAATAATTCATGTTTTAATATATACAGTAAAACCTCTCTATAACGACCACTAAATTACAACAAGTATTTCGTATTAAAGGCAGGTGACTGCTTAAAGCAAGGTGAAAGTAAAACAGAACGCTCCTATTGGAGCGTTCTGTTTTACTTTCACCTTGCTTTAAGCAGACACCTGCCCTAAAGACCAACCAATTAACACAATGTAGTGGCCGTTATATAGAGAGGTTTTACTGTACATGCATTTTTAAAAATGAATCTAATTAATATTCATGATGCCATCATTTATTTCATGAATATTCATGGAGTAGATGGATAAAGCAGATAATGAAGCTGTCTGTCTAACCATGTGAACCAATGTGCTTATTACCAGCGGGTAAGGTTACAAACATTAATTGGTCCGGACATCGCCGTCAGGTTAGTTTGGGGGAAAACAACGAAAGAGGAACTGTGTACCACAGGAGACACACTAAAAACACTAAGCTTCTAAGATTTACAAGACAGGTAGTAGCCTAATGCAGGAAGAAAGTAATGCAGAAGTTTACAGAAAGCTCGGAGAAGGGTCTCAAAATAGCTTTCGGCAATACTTTCGTACTGCAGACTGATGTCAACTGCTTTTGAAGTCACTCATGTTTATTCATTAAAGGCCGCTATAGAGAGGTAACATAACGTACTTTAACACTCGAGATAAAAGTATACCCATCTACACGTAGCTCTATCTGCATGTGGCTCTTCTATCTGTAACAATTCTTTCTACATGTACTCCTACATACCAGTCACAGTTTTACCTGTAGCTCTTTTAACCTGTAGGTCTCCCTACTTGTAGCTCTTCCCTAACTGTAGCTCTTCATACCGTCAGAGCGTCCAACCTTTAGCTCTTCCTACCCGTCGCTCATTCTGCCTGTAGCTCTGCCTATCTGTAAATAGAAAAATAGATTCATTTAACCCATTCCCTCATATTTAGGACTTTTGACGACTCTGTAAAAGTCACTTTTAGAAACCATTGTGACAAATAGAGCATTTGCTCCTATAGGAGCAAAATTTTATGCTCTATTTATCACAATGATTTCAAACAACAAAGTTTAAAAAAAATATTTTCTCTTGTTAATGCTCCTTTTCGGTAGATTTATTCAAAGAGATTGTATCTAAAGATAGCCTATGAGGTAATGGGTTAAACATGTAGTTCATTCTACCCCAATCTCGCCCTAAATGAAGCACATTACATTCCTACATGTAGCTCTTTCTGTATGTATCACTTCCCTCCTGAAACTCTTTCTACCTGACGTTTTGTTCCTGGAGCTATTCCTACATGTAGTTATTTCAATCTGTAGATCTTTCTGGTTATAACTATTCCTGTATATAC
Source organism: Azorinus chamasolen (assembly GCA_963576725.1). NCBI lineage: Eukaryota > Metazoa > Mollusca > Bivalvia > Cardiida > Solecurtidae > Azorinus > Azorinus chamasolen. The sequence goes on along the minus strand of OY755235.1, from coordinate 101,420,697 downwards.
TTTAATTAATGTAATAGGTGTTATAAAAAGACTATATAGTCTTTTTTCGATCTAGTGCCAGTGCTCTTCCTATGTATAGTTCTTCCTAGCTGTATCACTTCCTACAAGTAGCTCTTCCTACCTTTAACTCTTTCTGCACGTAGCCCTTCCTACCTGTAACTGTTCCTATCTGTAGCTCTCCCTACCTGTAACTCTTTCTGTCTGTAACTATCCACCCGTAGTTCCTCCTTAGAACTAACCAAGTTGTTTTGAATCCTGAAATACCTATAGCAATGACTGTTAATTACTTTTGTATATAAAATTACAATTGAAACATATCCTTGTAAAGTACATGTATTACACTTTACTTCGTAAAGAATCCTTGACAGTTGCATGAACAGTTTGCTAAGAAATATCTGCACATAGTATGAACTATATATGTCTATACTTTACGTAGGACTCGTCCAATTGGGATCTATTATGTGTTCTTATGTAATTTATATCTATCTGGGTCCATGCTTATAAAACGTTTAGTTGAGTCTGAATTCGTTCTCAAGTTTTTGATTGGTCAGATTTGAGCCAAAAGCTCAAATCTGACCAATCAAAAGCTTGAGAACTCAAATCTGACCAATCGAAAGCTTGAGAACGAAACTCAGACTCAACTAAAAGCTTTATAAGCATGGACCCTGATTCTATAGTTTCTGCAAAGGCAGACTGTTCATATATCATAATAAAAAAGCCAGTAAGTAGCCATGCTGTCATTATTCCCGACTAAATATTCATCAAGCAAAGGGTTAACCCTTTACTCCATAAATATCCCTCTCTATGCCTTTGCAAACAGAGAATGCCCAGATCAGACGACTCTTGTAAAAGCCGTCTGATTAGGGTTTGCTCTTTTTGCTCATGAAACACTACAGTTTCTCCAGTGGCCAAATATGTTCATGTGTCGTTATAAAATATAAACTAATTAATATTCATCGTGTCATTGCGTCTTATATAGAAATTGAGAATGGCCATGATTTGCTGCGAGACTCGTGTGTTTAGATTTACACACAAGAACAAAAGAGTTCCAATATTTTTCACTGTGCTCACTGATGCCCAGGACATTTTCACGTTTGGAGTTTGTCTTACACATTTTGCAGGTCGTTTGTTGTCCAGTGTAATATACTCCAAGTTTTCTTTTGTTTAAACGTGTACCAACTAGTTTCGTATCTGTTCGACATTTTTATTTATTTACTATAGAGTTATACCCCCCCCCCCCCTCAGCCGGGTGCACATGCACACATTAAAGTACATATCTAGTCTTATGAAGTGAATGTTGTTTTAAAATGTGACAAAATCAAACAGGTGTTTTGAACATGGGAGCACATTGAATGATCAACAGGTTTGTTGCATCGTCAGATAACACAAATTTGCTGGGTTTTTGAAAATGTCATTTTGAAATCTAGTTTAAATGTATAAAGTATTAAAGTTACGTACAATATTGAGTTTTTGCGTCATTTTATCGGAATTGGGTTGCTCTATATTCCCTTTTGAACGATGAGTCAGTGCCTGAAACATCACTTGAGAACTACGTCTTTCTGTATTTTCCGGTTTCCAAATATTCACCTTTCGCTTTTTAAGTACATGTTTATTTCAAATATCGTGACCATCCTAATAATATCTTATTAAAGAATTCCCCTCTTTCTGCTATTATTTTATATGGCCGTGCTTTTCCCATACATGTGTGTGTTAATTAAAAGTACTAAACAATATTGTTTTCTTTTTTCTTCTACCCTGCTTACACATAGTTTACGAAGTCATTTTACGCTTGCGTAAACTCTTGATTGTTATTCTTACACGAATAGTCGTCATGTTTTTGTCATAAAGCCTCCTACATGAGCCCTCTAACCGAGGTATGCACCGTTTGTCATTCAAAATGGTCTTACAAAGAATACCCTTTCATACCGAATAAATTCTATCTTTAAACAGTGATCCTTTTTTAGCATTCTGCTATGAAAGGGTTAAAAATGTTTATGAAAACAGAAGTTTAACAACAATAGTTAACTGTAAAAACCAGTCCGAAAACTTCGGTTTCATTTTGCTGTTTCCAAAGAGAATACATGAAAATTTTATCAATAATGTATAACGATGGGTTTAAAATGTTTCATTTTAATTCTACTCTGCAATATTTCGTGGTGTGTATTTCTATTCTCTGAGAAGTGACCCCTTATTTTCTGTGAGATATGATCGTTCTCTTTATGTCAGAAGCGGGTCTTCACGATCCCCGAGTGATTCGGTAAATACTGGACAGATGTCGATGCACACTGGGTTTGTTTCAAGGGCCTGTTCATATTGTGTCCTCGCAGACTCCCTAATTACACCCCTAATTCGATAAGACAGGATCGGGGCTGAGGATCAGTATTGGATAATTACAGAAGTGCCGCGTCTAGGAGGACGACTCCCCGACCAGCTCCGGCGACGACAGCGCTTGTCGACAATCCGCCGTACTAACAGATTTCACAATATTTACTGCCTTAGGCAGTAAGGACTAAACACCCGGCCTAATAAACTATGCACGAGAGGAAGTTTTCCGACGTCCAGAAAACAAATGAACTGCTACGAGTGTACTTTAAAAGACAGTTGGACATGTTAATCGACCATTAACCATTTCCTCCATAAACACGCCTTTCTACGTCTCTGTAAAAGTCACGTTATGAAAACCATTGTGATAAATAGAGCATTTGCTCCTATGGAGCAAATGCTCTATTTATCACAATGGTTTCAAAACTACACAATTCTAAAATGTTCCTTTTGTCTAGTAAATGCTCCTTTTCGGTAGATTTATTCAAAGAGTCTAAAAATAGCCTATGGAGGAATGGGTCAAAAGGAGTCTAAGTCTGGGTCTTTAACTCTTCTCTGTCAACTTTTGTCGTCTGCAAAATTTGTTGTCTGCTACAATTATATAATTTTTTTTATTGTTCTTCATTTTGTATTACGGTTGCTTGTCCAGTATGTGTGATGTCATTATTTCTTACATGAATATTCATGGGGTTACGGTTTAACAGTAAAAAGTTAAAACGATAATTTCTCCTTGCAACGTGTTTTTAAAATGGTTAAAAATTAAATAAATCATTTGTTTCTATCGAATAAACACTGAAGAAGACAAAACGTTCATGTATTAGATATCTCAGACCTGGTGTTATTCGCCAAAGTATTAGTATTTATTCGGGTTGCGTTTTAGTTTCGTTTCTGTTCGACATAGGTCGATAATATTTTGTTGTACATGTACAACAACTTAAAATAATAAGTACCGAAGAAAACTATTTATTTCGTATCACAGGGGCATTTTTCGATATGAGTTCAAATTGACAATCTTTATAATAATCATTTCAACATAAATACAAAGTTTTATAATGTGATTGAAAATATGGGTTTATTGTAGGGGCTGTCACTTTAACCTATTACATCATAGGCTATTTTTAGATACAACCTGTTTGAATAAATCTACCGAATTGGAGCATGAACTAGAGAAAAGGAAAAGTTTAGAATTCTGTAGTTTGAAACCATTGTGATAAATAGAGCATTTGCTCCTAAAGGAGCAAATGCTCTATTTATCACAATGGTTTCACAAAGTGATTTTTACAGAGTCGTCAAAAGTCGTCAATATGAGGGAATGGGTTAAGCAACCACCTATATGTCCAATCAATAAATGGTCGTTCACAGCAGACATTTCTTTTTTCAAATGGGGGCTTTTTATCTATTGTGTACTTCCCATACACCTTGCAGAGAGGAATGGGAAGGGCTGTGGAGAATATAGTTGCCGCTTTGTCCGTCATTCCACCAGTCCCGCCAGCCGTCACGTTTGTTCTCCAAATCATTTTTTCAAACAAAGGTAATCCACTGAAAGTTGAGTTACAGATAGAACTGAAGTTTATAGGGGACATACCTCTACCTCTCTCCATTAAGATTCTAGCTCGTACACTTTATAGAAAGTTAAGAAGCTTAGTGTTCCTAGAAAACACTAAACATTATACCAGCAAGTACTCTGTACAAGGGTTATTACTGAATTATTGGCCTTCCTTCTTCTTGTGCATGTTTTTCTTTCTTGTTATTTTAGTTTGGAGCAAAATATCAGACGTAATCCAATGAACGTTGACTGCCTAATGTGACCGTGTGAAAAACGAGGAAGTATTAGGTCCATTGGTAAATAAGTTTATCATCTTCAAATATGAACTTACATGTATATCATATTCATATATATCTTATCTTTTTCAAGTACCTGTTACCGGAATATAATGAAACTTAGTGTACATATAACATTCTCTACGTAGGGTCCATTGAGTCTCCTCGTTCATCTCAGGCTCAGTTTGCTTAGTCAAGATACTTGGCAAAACATTTGCATTGTTGTTTTATCAAAATTATTAAATCGGATTTGTTTCTATTTAGAAGTAATTCACATGTACATTGCAGAAAATCAAACTTTGTATATGTAGTTGTAACTGAACCTAGTCCAATTCTCACGAGTTTTCTTGGAACTATATTAAAGCCTGCTTACGCCTATACCCAATGTGCTAACTGAGTTCTAGGGATGTGAACCCGTAGAGTATGGTATAGGGGGTGCAGTTTAATAGGGCACTAACATTGCAGTATTCTATTATTAACCCTTTACTCCATAAAAACGCCTTTCTACGCCTTTGCAAACAGAGAAGACCCAGATATAGGAGCCGTCTGACCAGAGTCTGCTCTGTTTGCTTATGATATAATATACATACATATATATGATTATAATTATAGTTTCTGCCATGGCCAAAATTTCCCGTGTCCATGTGCTATATAATAACAATAAAACTAATTAATATTCATAATGTCATCACCCCTTTCATGAATATAACTGGAGTAAAAAGTTAATATGACCCCTATAGAGTATGGCAGAAGGAATGCAGTTTTACATGAGCATTAACATTGCAGTATGCTATTATTGATTTGTATTTGTAGAGTATGACATAAGGAAGTGTATGGTACATGCGTACTAACATTGCAGTATGCTATTATTGATTTGTTGTTGTAGAGTATGGTATAAGGAAGTGTATGGTACATGAGCACTAACATTGCAGTATTCTATTATTGATTTGTATTTGTAGAGTATGGTATAAGGAAGTGCATGGTACATGTGTACTAACATTGCAGTATTCTATTATTGATTTGTATTTGTAGAGTATGGTATAAGGAAGTGCATGGTACATGTGTACTAACATTGCAGTATGCTATTATTGATTTGTTTTTGTAGAGTATGGTATAAGGAAGTGCATGGTACATGTGTACTAACATTGCAGTATGCTTTTATTGATTTGTTTTTGTAGAGTATGGTATAAGGAAGTGCATAGTACATGTGTACTAACATTGCAGTATGCTATTATTGATTTGTTTTTGTAGAGTATTGCATAAAGAAGTGTATGGTGCATGTGTACTAACATTGCAGTATGCTATTATTGATTTGTATTTGTAGAGTATGACATAAGGAAGTGTAGTACATGTGTACTAACATTGCAGTATGCTATTATTGATTTGTATTTGTAGAGTATGACATAAGGAAGTGTAGTACATGTGTACTAACATTGCAGTATGCTATTATTGATTTGTATAAATTTGTAGAGTATGGCATAAGGAAGGGTAGGGTACATGAGCACTAACATTGCAGTATGCTATTATTGATTTGTTTTTGTAGAGTATGGTATAAGGAAGTGTATGGTACATGAGCACTAACATTGCAGTATTCTATTATTGAATTATCTCCCTTTATAATTATGCTTTTAGTTTCCTTGCCTTTCTAAACATTTTACTCTTTTTTTCCACAAAAACGATCTTATATGCATTTTTCCTACACTGCTGGGTGTTTTTTTTCCTGTTTGGCCAGGCTATATATCAACAATCAATATGCGGAGTTCCAACGATAGTTGTGGCTAGAAGTCGTTGAAACCAAAAAGGCCCACTTCGCAAACTAAATGCTTTAGAACATAGTTTACATATAATCGAGCACCGGCCTTCTTTACTTTGTTTTTCACGGACTATTTCAGGTTAAGATGTGGATGGAGCATTTAATATTGGGACATGCTACCTGTCCGTTACTCACTAGACGGTCGTGACAGAGACGCCGAATGAGCTTGGTAAAAACTATGAAACTACTGGAATTTAAGTCCATGTTTTGCAAATATTAGAGAACATATCCTCCATTGCAATCAAAACATTACGTCTAGACTCAGATCAGCCGCCGAGTTTAAAACGCTTAGTTTGATCAGGATCTACACTGTTTGTGACGCAAATCAGCAAACAACAACAGACTCTGAAAGTTTGCCTAGAGTGAAGACACTGATTATACGCCGCATTCTAGTCGCACATGTGTTAGTATCCATGCAATAAATAATGACAGTATGAATAGTATTATGTAATTTGTTGATTTTTTATAATGGCTTTCGATGTATGACTAATCCATGACAAAACTGAAGAATCAGATCTATCGTATTAACGAACAAGCAGCAGACCCTGATCAGACGGCTCCTACAGCAAAGGTTTGCAAGGCATCAAAAGGAATATCTAAGAGGTTATATTTAAATATATCTAAATATTCTCCGATCTAATGAACGAAACGTTGCGTCAATCCAAAATGATGGCATTTCCGTCACAACGACGTATCAACGTAATTGGCTCTCTGGCGTCAAAAGAACAGTTCACATTTTTTCTCAAACAATTGTTTAGTAGGATGAACGTTTTGCGACAGTTTTTGAAATCCAAATATTAGCCCGTGTTCGATAAAGTCAAGTACTTGTGGAGGAGTTCAGTCGATGCTTTCATTATTTCTGTCGCGTAAGTGGTAACGTTTTCGTTATTTTAATCTGGCCGCGGTACAAATTGACCATTTCCTATTTGCCCCCTTCGGGCCCACGTCGAGTGTATTCTTCTCTTCTATTTTATTGATCTAACAGCCGATGATTAAATATTTTTCATACAACTATGATTACAAAGATAATGAACGTTTTACAAATTATTCCCCCTATCTCACGGCTCATAATCAAATGTAGGCCTTGAGTATTACACGAGTAATTGAATCAAATCGTTCTGGAGAAGAAAATTCGGAGATCTTTTAAATGAGAGAGATTCTCATTGCTGAAGGGAAATGAGCTTTCTATTATAACAACTAGCAACAATCTCTTCTGCGCTGCTGGAGATATTTTTGATAACTTTCCACAACCAACAATTATTTTTCGTCTGCTTCGTTAAACGATGAAGCATCGTTGACAGAAGCGGTCTCACTTTGTTCACTTCCGCTCACACAGACAGTATCGGAGCTAATGAAATAAGCGGTTTTGATTGGATGCGTTTCGTGTACGAGCTGCCTCCAGAACCTCTCGACACTGATCTTGAATTAGATTTTCAGAGTTTTCCGCCGAAACCTCTCTAAATAATGAAATGTCGGATGTGAAAATAGACATAAAAACAACCATAGGCATATCAATAGGCTTGCTATCTTAGGTTTGTAAGTACATCTAGTATCATTACTAAAACAATGAAACTGGTATATAGTTGGCAGAAACGGACGTTAATCGACACAACCAGCCAACCAACCATGGAATATATGAATGCTTTGACATGTTTATTAAAGTGGATGTTTAACGTTCGATAAAAGTATAATATTGCAATATCTTGGAAACTAATGTATGTACCTTGTATTATATATTACATTATACCACTGTTGATTTATCCTGTTTCAGATTAATGTATGTAATCAAGTGTTGGTTAAAATCGCACCAAGGGTTACTGATTAAATCGAACCCCAATTCGAATCAATAATCAGTCATAGACGGGGTAGTCAGACGGCTCTAGATTCGTCAGTCAGTTTTAAAGTGGGGTCATCAGTCAGCCTTAGATTGGGTGGGGTTATCAGCCTTAGATTGGGTGGGGTTGTCAACCTTAAATTGAGATCGACAGTCAGTTTTAAATTGGTGGCATCAGTCAGTCTTGGACGGGGCCGTAAGTCCCGTCTTAAATGGGGTTGTCAGTCAGTCTTATAATGAGGTTCACCAGTAAGTCTTAAACGGGGGTCGTCAGTCATCCTTAAATGAGAGCCGTCAGTCAGCCTTAAATGTGAGTAGTCAGCCAGCCTTAAATTGGGACTTCATTCAGTCTTAAATTTTGGGTGTCAGTCAGCCTTAAATGGGAGTCGTCACTCAGTGTTAGATCGGAGTCGTAAGTCAGTCTTAGAGAGAGGTCACCAGTCAGTCATAAATGGTGTTCGACAGTCAGTCTTAAAAAGGGGACCCTCAAACAGTCTCAAATTAGGGTTCGCCAGTCAATCTTAAATGGGGGTCGCCAGTCAATCTTAAATGGGGTCGTCAGTCAGTCGTAAATGAACGTCGACAGTCAGTTTTAAATTGAGATTGTCAGTCAGTCTTAAATGAGGGTCGTCAGTCAGTCTTAAATGGGGATCATAAGTCAGTCTTGGATAGGGGTCGTCAGTCAGTCTTAGATATAGTTCATCAATCAGTCTTAGATAGAGGTCATCTGTCAGATCGTCAGTCAGTCTTACATTATGGTTCGTCAATCAGTCTTAGATAGGGGTAATTAGTCAATTTTACATAGAGGTTATCAGTCAGTCTTAGATAGAGGTCATCAATTAGCTTTAAATTAGTCTTAGATGTTAGTCCTCTGTCGTCTTTGTCGTTAGTCTTCTTTAGACGGATGTAATAGGACAGTCTTAGATAGCAAAATTAACCATTTCCTCAATAAATACGCTTTTCTACATATTTGTGTACAGATTACACCCATAACAGACGGCTCTGTCTGACCTATGCCTGCTCTGTTTGCTTATGCTATGATATAGATATGATTCTAGTCTGACATGACCAAAACTTCATGTGTCCATGTGCTGTAAAAATAATTCATCTAATTATATTAAAACTTCGATTATTCGAACACAAAATACAGATTATTATCGATCTTTAAGACAGGTGACAGCTTAATGCATGTTGAAATCCATACAGAAAGCTCCTCTAGGAGCTTTCTGTATGGCTTTCACCATGCATTAAGCAACCACCTGCCTGAAAAGGTTTAAATTCTTCTATACAGAAAATTCGAATAATCGAGATTTTACTGTATATAAATATTCATGGTGGCAATATTTCTTACATGGTTATTCATGGAGTAAAGGGTTAAGAATCCAGCCCAAATATAATGCGATGTCAATACAAATATTGAAATTCTGATTATCGACAATAGTTGTACATGTATTTTAAGTTGACAGTGTGACAATTTCTTGTGTTTACTGTTATGTTGATCAAACATAATTTATTATACATACTCGTATGTTTTCAATACGGTTCTTTACCAAGTACAGTAAAACCTCTCTTAACCGAAAGTTAAATTTAGTATACATATCGGTCTTGGGGACAGGTGACAGCTTAATGCAGGGTGGAAGTCATGCAGAAAGCTCCTAGAGGAGCTTTCTGCACGACTTCCACCCTGCATTAAGCAGTCACCTGCCTAAACTATATAAATTCTTCTCTACTAGAATTCCGGTTAAGAGAGGTTTTACTGTAGTAGAAATCCACATAAAGTTCGTCATATCAAAACGTCGGATTTACTTGGGTTAATCCTACTCCTGTTGAATATTCATAGTAAGAAATAATGACGTCATGAATATTTATAATTTCACAGAATTCGTTGGTATTGGTATAACTGTAAGAGTCAGATTTATTACACTGTCATAAACAAACAGAGTAGACCCTGATCAGACGGCCCTAAAGGAGCCGTCTGGTCAGGGTCTAATCTGTTTGCAAAATCGTGAAAAGGGAATGGGTTATATATGTATATAAAAGTTCGTTAACCCTACATGACCGCAACAACAAAAATGGCGTCTACTCTGATTTGAATCTGGTGCAATTTTAATTACTTCATATTCGATTAAGCTTTTGAGAAACTACCGACCGAGTATCAAACAGCTTGGATGCCGATCAGATGCCGAGTTACTCGGCGTCTCATCTCTTCCCAAGCTGTTTGCGAATACGAGTAAGCTCTACAAGGGTTAACCCTTCCCCTGTTCTATGTTTATTCCAAATTTCAATATCTACTGAATATTCATGGACAATATAGCATGAAATATGGAAGGTTGAACATTCTAGCCATTTTAGAAAGTAACGACAGGTATTTGAAAATCCATTAACAAACAGAGCAGAGCCTGATCAGACGTTCCTCTAGGAGCCGTCTGATCTGGGTCTACTCTGTTTGCAAGTGCGTGAAAACAGGTTTATATAAGGGAAAGGGTTAAGCCAGTTTGATAGTCAATATTGGTTTAGGGCCCGGTGGTCTGAATCAACACCAGAGTATTATAACGCAATAGGTATGTATATCTTAAACACACTTCACCATTATCCCGATATACGCAATGTGACTCAAATTTGCAAACAGTTTGGATCCAGATGAGACGCCAAGTAACTCGGCGTCTCATCAGGATCCAAACTGTTTGACATTCGATCAATAGTTTCTCAAAGCTTGGTCGAATCGGAGGTAGTCAAATGTATAAAATACTAATTTGAGCAGACATAAAAAAAATTCACATTGGGGGTAAGTGTTAAAATGTCACTAATTCTCTTGTTGTCACTAATTCCCCTGTTGTTGCTAATTCCCTTGTTCCAACAGAGTTGTCAGTGTGCGTAATACCCCTTTAATCATGCTACATTGCTAGTTATTGCATCTTAAACGTTACCCCATGAATATTTATATCAGGAATGATAACGTCATGAATATTTACCTGGATTTTTATCATGGCAAATGAACACATGATTTTGCTTTTGGCCTTTGTTTGGCCATGACAGAATACGAACAATAAAATCTATGGTATTCTACTGGTCAGGCGGTTTAATAATAACGGGTTTATACAGGAGCAGTCTGATCTTGGTCTATTCTGTTCGCAAATGCGTTAACTCTTTCCTTCAAATAAGCCCCCTGTCCTCGCCGCATTTGCAGACAGGTTAGACCCAGATAAGACGGCTCATGTAGGAGCCGTCTGATCAGGGTCTGCTCTGATTGTCTATGACATGATATAGATGTGATTCTACAGTTTTTGTCGAAGCAAACAATTCCCATAAATTTTAACGTTGTAAAATATCAGCTAATAAATCTGCATGATGTCATTCTTACATTAGTATTGAGCAGCTAAAGGGTTAACCCTTTCCCTCATGTACACGTGTTTTCACGCATTTGCAAGCAGAGTAGACTCAGATCAGATGGCTTATGTAGGAGCCGTCTGATCAGGGTCTGTTCTGAGTGTTTATGACATGATATAGATGTGATTCTACAGTTTTTGTCGAAGCAAACAATTCCCTTAACCCATTACCTCATATTGACGCCTTTTGACGCCTCTGAAAAAAGTCACCTGTTGAAACCATTGTGATAAATAGAGTATTTGCTCATATAGGAGCAAATGCTCTATTTATCACAATGGTTTCAAACTACAAAATTCTAAAAATTTTCCTTTTCTCTAGTTACTGCTCCTTTTTGGTAGATTTATTCAAAGTGGTTGGATCTAAAAAATATCCTATGAGGTAATGGGTTAAATGTTTACTTTGTAAAAAAAATCAGCTAATAAATATGCATGATGTCATTATTTCTTACATAAGTATTGAGCAGTTAAAGGGTTAAGCGTTTCTGTTAAGTAAAGGGCAAAATACCTGTACTGTACAGTTGAGTCGGTGTATTGAGTACGTTAAAATGCAGTTCAAGCCAAGGACATGCGTTTGATCACCAAGGTAATTCCAAAGCTTTTCTCAGGCATCGCCAATAATACCTAAGTAATTTACCGCGGCCGTGTCGCATTACGGATTGGGGAAACCTACACCCTTTTATTATTGCCCGCGTCTCGATGATATAGACTGATACAGGGATCAGGTACCAATTAAAATGTTTCGTTTTGGGCGCATCATTTAATATCTGTAAATATTGCCTGTATACAAAATGGTGGAATTCAAGAGCCATCGTATATAATACAATAAAGAACAGGATAAAACCGTCTTGGGTTTCATCGCGAGAGTGTAACAAAGGTGGGGGATCCTATTAAAATTAGTCGGAAAGCAGACATGCCATTTAGAAGTGTCATGAAATAACACACCCTATGTCTTACTTGATGCCGGCTTTACAATACCCCATGTCGGCCGTAATGACAGCCAATTCGTCTGTAGAATAATTAGTTGTTCTCATCTTTAACCCTTACGCCTTGAATATTCATGTAAGGAAAAGTATATAATGTACTGTATGAATATTAATAAGCTGAATTATTGCAATTGCATCATGAACGTGGAAAGTCTTAACCCATTACCTCATAGGCTATTTTTGGATACAACCTCTTTGAATAAATGTACCGAAAAGGAGCATTTATTAGAGAAAAGGAAAATTTCAGAAGTGTGTAGTTTGAAACCATTGTGATAAATAGAGCATTTGCTCCTATAGGAGCAAATGCTCTATTTATCACAATGGTTTCACAAAGTGACTTTTACAGAGTCGTCAAAAGTCCTCAATATGAGGGAATGGGTTAAACGCATGACATAAACTGCAATTCAATTAAGTAAACAGAGCAGACCCTGATCAGACGGCTCGTACAGTAGTCTTCTGGTCATTGTCTACCGTATTTGCGAATGCGTTAAATGAGTAGGTGTGGTATAAATGGTTAAAACAACTCACATGCATGCTTTATGGGGAAATGATTCTGTGCCGTACCGCTACTGTCAATCATTGACTTCACAGATATACATTTTAACGCTCGTTGCAATAGAGTAAACCCAGATCAGACAGCTCCTGTACAAGTTGTCTGCTCATGGCCTGTTTTGTTTCTTTATTGAATTGAATAGACCTGATTCTACAATTTCTGAAACGGCCAAACAGTCCCTCGTTCAATGCTTATAAACATTCGTTTAATGTGTGTTCATTAAGTCATTATTTCTTACATGAATATTCATGAGGTAAAGAGTTACAGTAAAACCTCTCTATAACGACCACTGAATTACATCAAGTATTTTGTGATAAAGGCAGATGGCTGCTTAAAGCAAGGTGAAAGTTAAACAGAACGCTCCAGTAGGAGCGTTCTGTTAACTTTCACCTTGCTTTAAGCAGCCACCTGCCCTAAATACTAATTAATCAACACAATTTAGTGGCCGTTATAGAGAGGTTTTACTGTATAGTATGTAGCAATGACATAAACCTCTCTTTAATTAACCTTTATTTACACATCACATCACATCATTCTTTGTTCATAGAAAACACCCACTATGCCATATGTTTCTTACCAAGTTAATAAACCATTTATTTAACAATTTTACCCTCACACATCGCGGTGGTATCCATTATTGTCACATTTCGTAATCACGTGTTACTTTTCAACACGTTTTCAATAATAGAGGCGAGATTAGCGGTTAGCAGTTTCCCGCCTCCAACGGTGAATAGTTTAATAACTGAACCTGTCAAGAATTGCAAGTGTCCACAAATTGAGAAGTTATTTGAGAAGTTATTACCTTTGACGAACTCTTCAAAGCCAGGCATGCTTAGGAAGTACATATTATTCTAAATTTTAATTCCGTTTTACCAGATGTATTTATATTGATCAATGGTGGATTCATTAGCTGTAACCGGTTTTCTTTTATATAAATTTGTCATTATTTATCTTTTACTTTATATATGTAAATGGCAGCCAAATGCCGGCCATACTTTAAATTTAGAATAGATTTAATTATAAAACTTGGAAATCGAGCCCGTTTTCTTGGCTTTGAAGCTATGAGATACCGTCTACAATCACAATTACGGGGACTTGTGTTGCAGTCAGTTTTGCTTAAGTATACCAATGTTTATATTACATTGACTTTGAACTTGTTGAGAAGTTATCCGTTTGCACTTTTGTTTGTACAATACAACTATAACTAACAGCACTTTGGCGCACATCTCCTTTTGCTAGTCGCTCCACGTTAAAGAAACTGTGAACATCGTGGCCGGTCCATGATTGTGTACCGGGCTATAGCAAGGGAGCTGTGATCAACATGGGATCAAATTATTGTAGTCACATTTTAGATACCGGATAAAATATACAAGGAGCGTTATAAACACGTACTTTGTAAGGCAGCGTTAAGTTGGCTGCCAGTTCGCAGTTCGCAGTTCGTTATTCGAATAACGAACTGCGAAATATTTCGCAGTTCGTTATTCGAATAACGAACAACGAAATATTTCGCAGTTCGTTATTCGCATGTGAATAACGAAATAGTTTGCAATTCAATTTACGAATAACGAAATGGTCAATTAAGCTATAAATTAACAGTACAGAAGAACCCCTCTAATGCGAACACTAACATAATAACCATAGGTGTCTGTATTAGCGGGTGGTAGCTTAATGCAGGATGAAAGTAATGCAGAAAGTTCCCATAGGAGTTTTCTGCATAACTTTCGTTCTGCATTAAGCTACCACCTGTCTCTGCCAGACAGAATTATGCCCCATTTTGGTGTTCGCATTAGAGGGGTTTTACTGTAATTATATTCTAGATACTGCAGAACCGGATTATCGCGGGTACATATAAAAGTCAGGCCACTTTGGAGTTTTCATTCGAATAACAAATTAGGTCCTAGTTCAATATCCGAATATATTCAAGACACTGTAGATCTAATTCATATGAAAATAAAATCATGTATATACTATCCGGAGCCATTTGAATAATGAAATAGTTCGTAGTTCTACCTCTGAATAACGAGTTTTAATGTTCAATGATGATATTTTAGACACTGTACACTCCAGTCATAGTGAAATCAAATATTAATATATTAATTCCAGAGCCATTTTGCAGATCATTATTTGAATAACGAAATATTTCGCAGTTCGTTATTCGAATAACGAAATATTTCGCAGTTCAACCTGCGAATAACGAAATGATACAAATTAATTATAAATTATCAGAGATAATATTTTAGACACCGTAGGCCCCAGTCATAGTGGAATCAATGATTTATATATTAAATACGGAGTCATTTCGCAGTTCGTTATTCGAATAACGAAATATTTCGCAGTTCAACCTGCGAATAACGAAATGGCCAAATTAAGTTTTAAATGGGTAAAGATGATATTTTAAACACACTAGACCCCCTTCATAGCGGAAGCAATGATTTATATATAATAAATACGGGACCATTTCGCATTTCGTTATTCCAATAACGAAATATTTCGCAATTTAACCTCCGAATAACGAAATGGCCAAAACCAGCTATATATGCGCAAAGATGATATTTTAGATACCCTAGACCCAAGCAATAGTGGAATCAATGGTTTCTAAATAAAATCCGGAGCCATTTCGCAGTTCGTTATTCGAATAACGAAATATTTCGCAGTTCAACCTCCGAATAACGAAATGGCCAAAACCAGTTATAAACGCGCAAAGATGATATTTCAGATACCCTAGACCAAAGTCATAGTGGAATCAATAATTTCTATATAAAATCCAGAACCATTTCGCAGTTCGTTCTTCGAATAACGAAATATTTCGCAGTTCAATCTCCGAAAAACGAAATGACAAAAAGCAGTTATAAATGCGCAAAGATGATATTTTAGATACCCTAGACACAAGTCATAGTTGAATTAATGATTTATATATAAAATCCGGAGCCATTTCACAGTTCGTTACTCGAAAACCGAAATATTTCGCAGTTCAACCTCCGAATAACGAAATGGCCAAAATAAGTTTTAAATGCGTAATAATGATATTTTAGACACACTAGACCAAAGTCATAGTGGAATCAATGATTTATATACAAAATCCGGGACCATTTCGCAGTTCGTTATTCGAATAACGAAATATTTCGCAGTTCAACCTCCGAATAACGAAATGGCCAAAACCAGCTATAAATGCGCAAAGATGATATTTTAGATACCCTAGACTCAATCATAGTGGAATAAAAGATTTCTATATAAAATCCGGAGCCATTTCGCAGTTCGTTATTCGAACAACGAAATATTTTGCAGTTCAACCTGCGAATAACGAGATGGCCAAAATAAGTTTTAACTGCGTAATAATGATATTTTAGACACACTAGACCCATGTCATAGTGGAATCAATGATTTCTATATAAAATCCAGAGCCATTTCGCAGTTCGTTATTCGAATAACGAAATATTTCGCAGTTCAACCTGCGAATAACGAAATGGCCAAAATAAGTTTTAAATGCGTAATAATGATATTTTAGACACACTAGACCCATGTCATAGTGGAATCAATGATTTCTATATACAGTCCGGAGCCATTTCGCAGTTCGTTATTCGAATAACGAAATATTTCGCAGTTCAACCTCTGAATAACGAAATGGCCAAAACCAGCTATAAATGCGCAAAGATGATATTTTAGACACACTAGACCCATGTCATAGTGGAATCAATGATTTCTATATAAAATCCGGAGCCATTTCGCAGTTCGTTATTCGAATAACGAAATATTTCGCAGTTCAACCTGCGAATAACGAAATGGCCAAAATAAGTTTTAAATGCGTAATAATGATATTTTAGACACACTAGACCCGAGTCATAGTAGAATCAATGATTTCTATACAAAATTCGGGACCATTTCGCAGTTCGTTCTTCGAATAACGAAATATTTCGCAGTTCAACCTGCGAATAACGAAACGGCCAAAACCAGCTATAAATGTGCAAAGATGATATTTTAGATACCCTAGACCCAAATCATAGTGGAATCAAAGATTTCAATATAAAATCCGGAGCCATTTCGCAGTTCGTTATTCGAATAACGAAATATTTCGCAGTTCAACCTGCGAATAACGAAACGGCCAAAATAAGTTTTAAATGCGTAATAATGATATTTTAGACAAACTAGACCCATGTCATAGTGGAATCAATGATTTCTATATAACATCCAGAGCCATTTCGCTGTTCGTTATTCGAATAACGAAATATTTCGCAGTTCAACCTGCGAATAACGAAATGGCCAAAATAAGTTTTAAATGCGTAATAATGATATTTTAGACGCACTAGACCCATGTCATAGTGGAATCAATGATTTCTATATAAAATCCGGAGCCATTTCGCAGTTCGTTATTCGAATAACGAAATATTTCGCAGTTTAACCTCCGAATAACGAAATGGCCAAAACCAGCTATAAATGCGCAAAGATGATATTTTAGATACCATAGACCCAAATCATAGTGGAATCAATGATTTCTATATAAAATCCGGAGCCATTTCGCAGTTCATTATTCGAATAACGAAATATTTCGCAGTTCAACCTGCGAATAACGAAATGGCCAAAACCAGTTATAAATGCGTAATGAAGATATTTTAGATACCCTAGACCCAAATGATAGTGAAATCAAAGATTTCTATATAAAATCCGTAGCCATTTCGCAGTTTGTTATTCGAACAACGAAAGATTTCGCAGTTCAACCTCCGAATAACGAAATGGCCAAAATAAGTTTTAAATGCGTAATAATGATATATTAGACACACTAGACCCAAGTCATAGTGGAATCAATGATTTATATACAAAATCCGGGACCATTTCGCAGTTCGTTCTTCGAATAACGAAATATTTCGCAGTTCAACCTCCGAATAACGAAATGGCCAAAACCAGCTATAAATGCGCAAAGATGATATTTTAGATACCCTAGACTCAATCATAGTGGAATAAAAGATTTCTATATAAAATCCGGAGCCATTTCGCAGTTCGTTATTCGAATAACGAAATATTTTGCAGTTCAACCTGCGAATAACGAAATGGCCAAAATAAGTTTTAAATGCGTAATAATGATATTTTAGACACACTAGACCCATATCATAGTGGAATCAATGATTTCTATATAAAATCCAGAGCCATTTCGCAGTTCGTTATTCGAATAACGAAATATTTCGCAGTTCAACCTGCGAATAACGAAATGGCCAAAATAAGTTTTAAATGCGTAATAATGATATTTTAGACACACTAGACCCACGTCATAGTGGAATCAATGATTTCTATATACAGTCCGGAGCCATTTCGCAGTTCGTTATTCGAATAACGAAATATTTCGCAGTTCAACCTCTGAATAACGAAATGGCCAAAACCAGCTATAAATGCGCAAAGATGATATTTTAGACACACTAGACCCATGTCATAGTGGAATCAATGATTTCTATATAAAATCCGGAGCCATTTCGCAGTTCGTTATTCGAATAACGAAATATTTCGCAGTTCAACCTGCGAATAACGAAATGGCCAAAATAGGTTTTAAATGCGTAATAATGATATTTTAGACACACTAGACCCGAGTCATAGTAGAATCAATGATTTCTATACAAAATTCGGGACCATTTCGCAGTTCGTTCTTCGAGTAACGAAATATTTCGCAGTTCAACCTGCGAATAACGAAATGGCCAAAACCAGCTATAAATGCGCAAAGATGATATTTTAGATACCCTAGACCCAAATCATAGTGGAATCAAAGATTTCAATATAAAATCCGGAGCCATTTCGCAGTTCGTTATTCGAATAACGAAATATTTCGCAGTTCAACCTGCGAATAACGAAACGGCCAAAATAAGTTTTAAATGCGTAATAATGATATTTTAGACAAACTAGACCCATGTCATAGTGGAATCAATGATTTCTATATAACATCCAGAGCCATTTCGCTGTTCGTTATTCGAATAACGAAATATTTCGCAGTTCAACCTGCGAATAACGAAATGGCCAAAATAAGTTTTAAATGCGTAATAATGATATTTTAGACACACTAGACCCATGTCATAGTGGAATCAATGATTTCTATATACAGTCCGGAGCCATTTCGCAGTTCGTTATTCGAATAACGAAATATTTCGCAGTTTAACCTCCGAATAACGAAATGGCCAAAACCAGCTATAAATGCGCAAAGATGATATTTTAGATACCATAGACCCAAATCATAGTGGAATCAATGATTTCTATATAAAATCCGGAGCCATTTCGCAGTTCATTATTCGAATAACGAAATATTTCGCAGTTCAACCTGCGAATAACGAAATGGCCAAAACCAGTTATAAATGCGTAATGAAGATATTTTAGATACCCTAGACCCAAATGATAGTGAAATCAAAGATTTCTATATAAAATCCGTAGCCATTTCGCAGTTTGTTATTCGAACAACGAAAGATTTCGCAGTTCAACCTCCGAATAACGAAATGGCCAAAACCAGTTATAAATGCGTAATGATGATATTTTAGATACCCTAGACCCAAGCAATAGTGGAATCAATGGTTTCTATATAAAATCCGGAGCCATTTCGCAGTTCGTTATTCGAATAACGAAATATTTCGCAGTTCAACCTCCGAATAACGAAATGGCCAAAACCAGTTATAAATGCGCAAAGATGATATTTTATATACCCTAGACCCAAGTCATAGCGGAATCAATAATTTCTATATAAAATCCGGAGCCATTTCGCAGTTCGTTATTCGAATAACGAAATATTTCGCAGTTCAACCTCCGAATAACTAAATGGCCAAAACCAGTTATAAATGCGTAATAATGATATTTTAGATACCCTAGACACAAGTCATAGTTGAATTAATGATTTCTATATAAAATCCGGAGCCATTTCGCAGTTCGTTATTCGAATAACGAAATATTTCGCAGTTCAACCTCCGAATAACGAGATGGCCAGAATAAGTTTTAAATGCGTAATAATGATATTTTAGACACACTAGACCCATGTCATAGTGGAATAAATGATTTCTATATAAAATCCAGGGCCATTTCGCAGTTCGTTATTCGAATAACGAAATATTTCGCAGTTTAACCTGCGAATAACGAAATGGCCAAAACCAGCTATAAATGCGCAAAGATGATATTTTATATACCCTAGACCCAAGTCATAGTGGAATCAATGATTTCTATATAAAATCCGGAGCCATTTCGCAGTTCGTTATTCGAATAACGAACTATTTTGCAGTTCAACCTGCGAATAACGAAATGGCCAAAAGCAGTTATAAATGCGCAAAGATGATATTTTAGATACCCTAGACACAAGTCATAGTTGAATTAATGATTTCTATATAAAATCCGGAGCCATTTCGCAGTTCGTTATTCGAATAACGAAATATTTCGCAGTTCAACCTGCGAATAACGAAATGGCCAAAATAAGTTTTAAATGCGTAATAATGATATTTTAGACACACTAGACCCATGTCATAGTGGAATCAATGATTTCTATATAAAATCCAGAGCCATTTCGCAGTTCGTTATTCGAATAACGAAATATTTCGCAGTTCAACCTCCGAATAACGAAATGGCCAAAACCAGTTATAAATGCGTAATAATAATATTTTAGACACACTAGACCCATGTCATAGTAGAATCAATGATTTCTATATAAAATCCGGAGCCATTTCGCAGTTCGTTATTCGAATAACGAAATATTTCGCAGTTCAACCTGCGAATAACGAAATGGCCAAAACCAGTTATAAATGCGTAATGATTATATTTTAGATACCCTAGACCCAAATGATAGTGGAATCAAAGATTTCTATATAAAATCCAGAGCCATTTCGCAGTTCGTTATTCGAAGAACGAAATATTTCGCAGTTCAACCTCCGAATAACGAAATGGCCAAAATAAGTTTTAAATGCGTAATAATGATATTTTAGACACACTAGACCCAAATCATAGTGGAATCAATGATTTCTATATAAAATCCGGAGCCATTTCGCAGTTCGTTATTCGAATAACGAAATATTTCGCAGTTCAACCTGCGAATAACGAAATGGCCAAAACCAGTTATAAATGCGTAATGATTATATTTTAGATACCCTAGACCCAAATGATAGTGGAATCAAAGATTTCTATATAAAATCCAGAGCCATTTCGCAGTTCGTTATTCGAAGAACGAAATATTTCGCAGTTCAACCTCCGAATAACGAAATGGCCAAAACCAGTTATAAATGCGTAATAATAATATTTTAGACACACTAGACCCATGTCATAGTGGAATCAATGATTTCTATATAAAATCCGGAGCCATTTCGCAGTTCGTTGTTCGAATATCGAAATATTTCGCAGTTCAACCTGCGAATAACGAAATGGCCAAAATAAGTTTTAAATGCGTAATAATGATATTTTAGACACACTAGACCCATGTCATAGTGGAATCAATGATTTCTATATAAAATCCGGAGCCATTTCGTAGTTTGTTATTCGAATAACGAAATATTTCACAGTTCAACCTGCGAATAACGAAATGGCTAAAATAAATTTTAAATGCGTAATAATGATATTTTAGACACACTAGACCCGAGTCATAGTGGAATCTATGTCTTATATATAAAATTCGGAGCCATTTTGCAATTCGTTATTCGAATAACGAAATATTTCGAAGTTCAACCTCAGAATTTCGAATGGCAAAAATAAGCTATAAAAGCGCAATGATGATATTTTAGACACACTAGACCCAAGCCATAGTTTAACCAATGAATTCTATATTAAATCTGGTGCCATTTCGCATTTCGTTATTCGAATAACGAAATATTTCGCAGTTCGTTATTCGAATAACGAAATATTTCGCAGTTCGTTTTTCGAAATATTTCGCAGTTCGTTATTCGAATAACGAAATATTTCGCAGTTCGTTATTCGAAGAACGAAATATTTTGCAGTTCGTTATTCGAATAACGAAATGATCAAAATAAACTATAAATGAGCAGAGATAATATGCTAGACACTGTAGACCCTAGTCATAGTGAACTCAATGATTTATATATTAAGTCCTGCCATTTTGCAGTTCGTTTTTCGAATAACGAAATATTACGTAGTTCAACCTCCGAATAACAAAATGGCAATAAAAGTTATAATTGCGCAATGATGATATTTCACACACACTGGATGTATCTCATAGTTGAATCAATGAATTATATATTAAATATGGAGCCATTTTGGATTTTATTATTCAATTAACTATATACATCGCAGTTCAAAGTCCGAATTATCAATAACGAAATGGTCCAAATATGTTATATATCCGCGAGCATAGGCGTTGAACGTGCCTAAATGCTATGGAGGGGTCGGTCAATCGAGTGGCAAATATACTGTTAACCCTTTCTTCATATGAACGCCTTTTCATGCATTTGCAAACAGAATAGACCCAGATCAGACAGCCCCTATGATCAGGGTCTGCTCTGTTAGATTTTTACATGCTATAGATCTGAAACTATAGTTTTTCTCACAGAAAAAACATTTTTTTGTAAAGTTCAGTAAATAAATATTCATGATATCATTATTTCTTACATGAATATTGAATAGCGGAAGGGTTAAACAAGTTTGCCGAAATTGACAGCCGGTGTCGGCAACCGAAATTGTCTTAATGAAAATGGGAAATATAGTGCATATAGGCACATACTCGAAGAGATCTTTCACCTTATGTCGAATATTACGAAGTAACAAGTGCCGGTATGAAGCGGGTTTTATGTGTCATTTATTTAAAGTTCTGTATTTCCATTTATTTTACATTTTGACACTGATGGTTCGCAGTCCCATATTCTATAAAATAGCCTTATACTCCTATTTACAACTATCAAGTGTTCTTATTTAAACATAAATTTATGGTTAAAATATTATTACATTGCAAATTAGACGTATAAGAGTACCGCGAATTTATTCTGGCATTCGAATATCGCGGTAGCGCGTGCAGCCATGTTTGAATGGGTAATGTTTTTTCTTCTTCTTTTTTTCAAATGGGCATGGACTTACTAATTTACTGGGACAACAATTCTGTTCCTAGTCCGCAATCTTTCGTTTGCATTGTTCACCAGAAACCGTGGTTGCAAAGTTCAGAATCGCATGGATCATTATTCATTAACCCTTTACCTGATAGGGATGCTATTGACGCCTTTGCAAATAATGGTAGACGTATATGAGACACTTTTTGTAGTAGTCGTCTGATCAGGATATGTTCTCTTTGCTAATGAGAAATACAGTTCTAATCCGGTTCTACAGTTTCTGCTATAACCAAATTTGGTATATGCATAGGCCAGAAATAAATATCTAATTAATATTCACGATGTTAAACATTATTTCATGAATATCCATCAGATAAAGCCTTAATTTTGGTAGTAAGACTACTGGCGTTAATTTGAAACTGTCATATTTTCTACAAAATCGAGAAACGCCGAAAGAATTTGCTAACTCATCAATATTTGATCTAGTGCGACCGCTCCTTTGATGACGGCGAAGTTAACCGTCATGTCCTTCATTGTGTAGAAAACATGAACGCTGCGGATTTTACCCTTTCTGCACAAGGGTGACTCGTAGGGCTTGCTGTATTGTGAAAATATGTGGTCACCTTGGCAAAAATATTAGATACTGGTGAGATGTCGAATAGCTTGATATGTATCTAGATTCAAACTGTTTGACCTCAATTATGACTTGAGAAACATCGACGATAACTAGTTGGCTCCTAAAGGGTAGATGTCTTTTTTTTCACACACCCCGTCATACATATTTATACGTAAAAACACTTCTGACGTATATACATAACTCTTTCACCGTCATAGGCGAATCCATGATGACCTGTGAAACAGTTCGGATCAACGTCGCCCAGTAACTCGACGTCTACTCAGGATCCAAACTGTTTGACACTGAGTATAATTTTGTAAAAAAAAATGAAAATAACCCACCCACATTATAACCTGTAGCAGACAATTATCTACGCAGATAAATTCTGAAAGTGGGAGATCCTTCGAAAGTTTGTGTTGGCACCGAAAGGGTTAAGCATGGTCCATGTTTGCATTTTTCCACCTATGTTGCGATAAATTTATTAGACCAACAATCACCGTCGGATGCAACGTTTAAAGGCAATTGCTATTGCAGACCATTGCCACTTGCCATTATGAAGGCAATGTCAATAATTCGATTTTGTTTCTTCGAGGATTTACAGAAAATAAGCAAAGTCTTTTATCTAGTACATGAATTTTAGTTTACCCTTTTACATTGGACAATCTTCATTTAGTTTGAGGTGTAGATGGAATCAGCTAACATTTGATGAGGAATGAAACCTCAATAATCAAAATTGGCATGAATGTCTTATGAACTTTACCAGACAATACTAATAGGTATTGACTTTTTAAATTCTCAGAGATTTTTTTCCAACAAAAACTTTACAATTGAATAATTTAGGGATCGCTCAGAATAGACAAGTGAGCCTTCTTTAGACTTTGGGGGAGCTATTTGTGGTATGTAGAAAAGAAAGTGGTCTAAATAATACTTTTCTGCTCCCCTAAGGGCCCAGTCCTACTAGGCCTTACGACCCCTTAAGACCTGTTTACGATTGCTACTGACCTCTGGTCGCCGATATTCGTACGAAAGTCACTGATAATCGCCCGTGGTCTTCAGTAATCGTTGGTAATCGTTTACAATCGTGCGACCAATTTCAGTCGCATTTCAGTCGTAGAGTGGTCGTTGACCATGTTTACCAACCTCAGGACCCAGTCCCACAAGGCCGACGACCGCTTATGCCCTGTTTACTATTTCTAGCGACTTCTTGTCGCCGATATTCGTACGAATGTCGCACGACAAGTCGCTGACAATCGCGGGTAGTCTTCAGTAATCGCTGGTAATCGTTTCTTGTCGTGCGACCGATTTCAGTCGCAGAGAGGTTGTTGATCATGCACAACAACCTCCTTACGATCGAACTGGTCGCCGGTATTCTTTAAGATGTAACATTAGAGAGTTCAGGTAATCGTGCAATCGTCGTACGAAGGTCTCCAATAATATTTAACTGGTCGCAAGCGCTAGTGGAACTGTAGCCTAAGTAATTCACCGATGATGATTCTCTATTAATGAAAAATATATTATTAAACGAATAATTATTTAAGCCCTGGTCACAACCGGCGGTACTTGCAGGTGCGCGTTGTCTACTTGCAAAAAGGTGGGCATATTTTGGGGATTCGTACGTGGTGAGTACCGCCTCCGTGTGGATTTGGGGGCACGCAGACACGTCGTAGAGCTTTTAGTGCATGCATGAGGAACGTTTCATGCGTTCAGGCTGCATTCGGGCTACGGATAATCCCAAGTACGGGTGACGCATGTACCTTCTACAGCCAATCAGTGCACAACGCACTGGTTCTAGCACATAGAACGCACGTGGACCGTACCGAATAAGCACGAGCTCCGCAGTTACAGCGCACGTTGTGCGTACTGATTTCTGCAGTACAGTACAACCTCTCTATTACGACCACATAAAAGAATGCTGATTGATTGTATCAAAGACAGGTGACAGCTAAAACAAAATGCAAGTAAAACAGGAAGCCCCTGAAGAGTTTTCTGCTTTACTTTCACCTTGCTTTAAGCAACCACCTGACTTAAACACAAAATAATTAACCTAATATAGTGGTCGCAATAGAGTGGCTTTACTGTATATATAAAAGCCGAACCCACGGATGAGTCCTAACATTTCGTCTCCAAGATGTCTAATAAGGGGACACAGAAGAATGGTCAGCTGCATCTGCAGCTAAAAAGGCAGCGGATTTATGCTCGACCCAAACATAAACTTCCATAATTTAAAAAAAAATCAGGACCCATAACCAAGTCAATGTTAATCAAAATTCGTTGAATGAAAATACCAAGGTGCACACGTGCGTACCCTGAAAATATATTCATGAAGTTTCATGTCTGTAAGACAAGTGTTTTAAGAGTTATACTCTATATATACAAAAAATCGGAACGGACCTACGTACGTACGTACAAACTGACGGACGAACAACGGCAAATTTATCCCCTTGACACGTATAAGTAGAGGGGCATAAAAAGTAGCCAAAGAACACTGCATATTAAGTATTGTAACAGATGTCAGTTTAAAAATGCCGCATGAAAATGGAAAATATGAATCCAGATGGGGTGGGGGCTAAAGGCCCGGTCACAACACACTATGCGTTTTTAAGTCCGTACGTATTTTTGGGGTGGCCACGGCCGCGACGTTTTTCTGTAAACGTTGAGAGGGAGTTGCAAGAGCAGGGAGGGAGTACGTCAAAGCACGTTACTCCCACTGTTGCGCAAAGTGTAAGGTACGTGGTCCGCACCCCACACCTGACCGTCAGCGGTTGCGTGCATCGAACGATGAACACGTGGTACATGTAAGTGTGTTGTATGTGCTAACAAACAACGTGCTTACAATATACCGTCACCGTTCGATTTTCTAATTATCGTACGGAGTAAGTGCAAGTGCGATGAACGTGAGCTTTTCCGCCCGATGTCTGGGTGGTATATATAGGACGACTTTCCGAGGTTCTTCTCTCGGAGAAGTCCCAGCAGCACTTTCCTTATAATCAGACTCTTTGTCATCACTATCTGAGTCTTCTTCGGTCCTTCTCTCGTCTTCTTCTCTGGCTCTCTCAACTTTCAATGCCCGTTTACGTCTCTAAAAGCAGGTGGCCTACAGTCCTCCAGCCTCATGATTATATTATTCAGGGTATGTACTTGTGCATCGGATTATTTTTGTTTTACCACAATTAGGGACGATTTCGAAGTTTGAACTGCGAACTAGTTCGTTATTGAGATGGCGAACTGCGAAATATGTCCTTATTCGAATAACGAACTGTGAAATGGCTCAGGATTTTATATATCAAACATTGATTCCTCTATGACTGGGTTCTAGTATGTCTAAAATATCATCATTGCGCATTTCCAGAGCTACAGATAAAGGTGCGTACCCCATTACTTAAATTGCCATTCTCCACCAAATCTTATACTTTGACCACACTTTAGAAATCTCTTCGAGAAGATTCTAAAGAGTGGACATAATATAAGGTTTGGTGGAGAAAAATGGCAGCTATTGTTGAAAATATTTAAATTTACTCATCTTTTTTTGACTTCTGCATCACCAACTTATTTTGGTCATTTGGTATCTAAAATGTAATCTTTGCGCATTTATAGCTGGTTTTTGGCCATTTCGTTATTCGCAGGTTGAACTGCGAAATATTTCGTTATTCGAATAACGAACTGCGAAATGGCTCGGGATTTTGTATAGAAATCATTGATTCCACTATGACTTGGGTCTAGGGTATCTAAAATATCAACTTTGCGCATTTATAGCTGGTTTTGGCCATTTCGTTATTCGGAGGTTGAACTGCGAAATATTCCGTTATTCGAATAACGAACTGCGAAATGGTCCCGGATTTTGTATAGAAATCATTGATTCCGATATGGCTTGGGTCTAGTGTGTCTAAAATATCGTCATTACCTATTTAAAACTTAGTTTTGCCATTTCGTTATTCGGATGTTGAACTGCGAAATATTTCGTTATTCGAATAACGAACTGCGAAATGGTCCCGGAATTTGTATAGAAATCATTGATTCCGATATGGCTTGGGTCTAGTGTGTCTAAAATATTATTATTACGCATTTAAAACTTATTTTGGCCATTTCGTTATTCGGAGGTTGAACTGCGAAATATTTCGTTATTCGAATAACGAACTGCGAAATGGCTCCGGATTTTATATAGAAATCATTGATTCCACTATGACTTGGGTCTAGGGTATCTAAAATATCAACTTTGCGCATTTATAGCTGGTTTTGGCCATTTCGTTATTCGGAGGTTGAACTGCGAACTATTTCGTTATTCGAATAACAAACTGCGAAATGGTCCCGGAATTTGTATAGAAATCATTGATTCCGATATGGCTTTGGTCTAGTGTGTCTAAAATATCATTATTACGCATTTAAAACGTATTTTGGCCATTTCGTTATTCGGAGGTTGAACTGCGAAATATTTCGTTATTCGAATAACGAAATGCAAAATGGTCCCGGATTTTGTATAGAAATCATTGATTCCGATATGACTTTGGTCTAGTGTGTCTAAAATATCATTATTACGCATTTAAAACGTATTTTGGCCATTTCGTTATTCGGAGGTTGAACTGCGAAATATTTCGTTATTCGAATAACGAACTGCGAAATGGTCCCGGATTTTATATATAAATCATGAATTCCACTACAACTTGGGTCTAGTGTGTCTAAAATATCAGTATTACGCATTTAAAACGTATTTTGGCCATTTCGTTATTCGGATGTTGAACTGCGAAATATTTCGTTATTCGAATAACGAACTGCGAAATGGTCCCGGATTTTGTATAGAAATCATTGATTCCGATATGGCTTTGGTCTAGTGTGTCTAAAATATCATTATTACGCATTTAAAACTTATTTTGGCCATTTCGTTATTCGGAGGTTGAACTGCGAAATATTTCGTTATTCGAATAACGAACTGCGAAATGGTCCCGGATTTTATATGGAAATCATTGATTCCACTATAACTTGGGTCTAGTGTGTCTAAAATATCAGTATTACGCATTTAAAACTTATTTTAGCCATTTCGTTATTCGGATGTTGAACTGCGAAATATTTCGTTATTCGAATAACGAACTGCGAAATGGTCCCGGATTTTGTATAGAAATCATTGATTCCGATATGGCTTGAGTCTAGTGTGTCTAAAATATCATCCATACCTATTTAAAACTTATTTTAGCCATTTCGTTTTTCGGAGGTTGAACTGCGAAATATTTCGTTATTCGAATAACGAACTGCGAAATGGTTCCGGATTTTGTATAGAAATCATTGAATCCTATATGGCGTGGGTCTAGTGTGTCTAAAATATCATCATTACCTATTTAAAACTTATTTTGGCCATTTCGTTATTCGGAGGTTGAACTGCGAAATATTTCGTTATTCGAATAACGAACTGCGAAATGGTCCCAGATTTTATATGGAATTCATTGATTCCACTATGACTTGGGTCTAGGGTATCTAAAATATCAACTTTGCGCATTTATAGCTGGTTTTGGCCATTTCGTTATTCGGAGGTTGAACTGCGAACTAATACGTTATTCGAATAACAAACTGCGAAATGGTCCCGGAATTTATATAGAAATCATTGATTCCGATATGGCTTTGGTCTAGTGTGTCTAAAATATCATTATTACGCATTTAAAACGTATTTTGGCCATTTCGTTATACGGATGTTGAACTGCGAAATATTTCGTTATTCGAATAACGAAATGCGAAATGGTCCCGGATTTTGTATAGAAATCATTGATTCCGATATGGCTTTGGTCTAGTGTGTCTAAAATATCATTATTACGCATTTAAAACGTATTTTGGCCATTTCGTTATTCGGAGGTTGAACTGCGAAATATTTCGTTATTCGAATAACGAACTGCGAAATGGTCCCGGATTTTATATATAAATCATGAATTCCACTACAACTTGGGTCTAGTGTGTCTAAAATATCAGTATTACGCATTTAAAACGTATTTTGGCCATTTCGTTATTCGGATGTTGAACTGCGAAATATTTCGTTATTCGAATAACGAACTGCGAAATGGTCCCGGATTTTGTATAGAAATCATTGATTCCGATATGGCTTTGGTCTAGTGTGTCTAAAATATCATTATTACGCATTTAAAACTTATTTTGGCCATTTCGTTATTCGGAGGTTGAACTGCGAAATATTTCGTTATTCGAATAACGAACTGCGAAATGGTCCCGGATTTTATATGGAAATCATTGATTCCACTATAACTTGGGTCTAGTGTGTCTAAAATATCAGTATTACGCATTTAAAACTTATTTTAGCCATTTCGTTATTCGGATGTTGAACTGCGAAATATTTCGTTATTCGAATAACGAACTGCGAAATGGTCCCGGATTTTGTATAGAAATCATTGATTCCGATATGGCTTGGGTCTAGTGTGTCTAAAGTATCATTCATACCTATTTAAAACTTATTTTAGCCATTTCGTTTTTCGGAGGTTGAACTGCGAAATATTTCGTTATTCGAATAACGAACTGCGAAATGGTTCCGGATTTTGTATAGAAATCATTGAATCCTATATGGCTTGGGTCTAGTGTGTCTAAAATATCATCATTACCTATTTAAAACTTATTTTGGCCATTTCGTTATTCGGAGGTTGAATTGCGAAATATTTCGTTATTCGAATAACGAACTGCGAAATGGTCCCGGATTTTATATGGAATTCATTGATTCCACTATGACTTGGGTCTAGGGTATCTAAATATCAACTTTGCGCATTTATAGCTGGTTTTGGCCATTTCGTTATTCGGAGGTTGAACTGCGAAATATTTCGTTATTCGAATAACAAACTGCGAAATGGTCCCGGAATTTATATAGAAATCATTGATTCCGATATGGCTTTGGTCTAGTGTGTCTAAAATATCATTATTACGCATTTAAAACGTATTTTGGCCATTTCGTTATTCGGAGGTTGAACTGCGAAATATTTCGTTATTCGAATAACGAAATGCGAAATGGTCCCGGATTTTGTATAGAAATCATTGATTCCGATATGGCTTTGGTCTAGTGTGTCTAAAATATCATTATTACGCATTTAAAACGTATTTTGGCCATTTCGTTATTCGGATGTTGAACTGCGAAATATTTCGTTATTCGAATAACGAACTGCGAAATAGTCCCGGATTTTATATTTATATCATGAATTCCACTACAACTTGGGTCTAGTGTGTCTAAAATATCAGTATTACGCATTTAAAACGTATTTTGGCCATTTCGTTATTCGGAGGTTGAACTGCGAAATATTTCGTTATTCGAATAACGAACTGCGAAATGTTCCCGGATTTTGTATAGAAATCATTGATTCCGATATGGATTGAGTCTAGTGTGTCTAAATATCATTATTACCTATTTAAAACTTAGTTTTGCCATTTCGTTATTCGGATGTTGAACTGCGAAATATTTCGTTATTCGAATAACGAACTGCGAAATGGTCCCGGATTTTATATATAAATCATGAATTCCACTACATCTTGGGTCTAGTGTGTCTAAAATATCATTATAACGCATTTAAAACTTATTTTAGCCATTTCGTTATTCGGAGGTTGAACTGCGAAATATTTCGTTATTCGAATAACGAACTGCGAAATGGTCCCGGATTTTGAATAGAAATCATTGATTCCGATATGGCTTGGGTCTAGTGTGTCTAAAATATCATCCATACCTATTTAAAACTAAGTTTTGCCATTTCGTTATTCGGATGTTGAACTGCGAAATATTTCGTTATTCGAATAACGAACTGCGAAATGGTCCCGGATTTTATATAGAAATCATTGATTCCACTATGACCTGGGTCTAGTGTGTCTAAAATATAATTATTATGCATTTAAAACTTATTTTGGCCATTTCGTTATTCGGAGGTTGAACTGCGAAATATTTCGTTATTCGAATAACGAACTGCGAAATGGCTCCGGATTTTATATTGAAATCATTGATTCAACTATGACTTGGGTCTAGTGTGTCTAAAATATCATTTTACAAAATACAAACTATATTTTGTGACTCGAATGAAAACTGCATAAACTTTCACGATCCTTTTATATGTACCAACGATAATTCGGTTCTACTTTATCTAGAATATAATTTGAGTAAAACCCCTTTAATGCGAACACAAAAAAGGAGCATAAATCTGGCAGAGACAGGTGGTAGCTTAATGCAGAACGAAAATTATGCAGAAAACTTCTATAGGAGCTTTCTGCATTACTTTCACCCTGCTTTAAGCTACTAGCTGCTTATAAAGACACCTATGTTTATTCTGTTAGTGGTCGCATTAGAGGGGTTCTACTGTACTGTTCATTTATAGCTTAAATGACTATTTCGTTAATCGTAAATTGAATGGCAAACTATTTCGTTATTCACATTCGAATAACGAACTGCGAAATATTTCGTTGTTCGTTATTCGAATAACGAACTGCGAAATATTTCGCAGTTCGTTATTCGAATAACGAACTGCGAACTGCGAACTGGCAGCCAACTTAACGCTGCCACTTTGTAAAGATCATATAAATAAAAAAATATTTGAAGAATTATTTTTGTCTGATAAAACCAGAGACATATACATACATGTGTATATGTCTCTGATAAAACTTATCCTAATATACATTTAGTACGGTACATTGATTCTTACACTCATAGTAGAACTTTAAGGGTCACAAGCTCGTTCAACATTAGAATTGACCCTCTCCCCCCACCGCTCCCCTTACAAAGCATTTATATAATATGCAGGTAATGGAAAAAATATCAAACTCAGTATCGTTCCTAGGGGAAATGTGTGTGTTTGTCCGTCTGTCTGTCTGTTCTGTTCTGTTCAGTCTTGTCTTGTCTTGTCTTGTCTTGTCTTGTCTTGTCTTGGCTTGTCTTGTCTTGTCTTGTCTTGTCTTGCCTTGCCTTGTCTGGTCTGGTCTGGTCTGGTCTGGTCTGGTCTGGTCTGTCTGTCTGTCTGTCTCCCTCTCTATCTCTCTCTGTATATTCTTTTTAACGGTGCCAGTGTGATCAAATATATCTGGAGTCACACGGATATTTTGATACATGTGAATCAGGGTAGCTAAATATATGTGATTTAGCTATCTAATTTATCCAGATACATGCACAGTACTCCCACCCCTTTATAAACAGGACGTTAAATTTAGTATAAATATCGGTCTTGGCGGCAGGTGGCAGCTTGATGCAGGGTGAAAGTCGTGCAGAAAACTTCTCTAGAAGCTTTCTGTATGGCTCGCACTCTGCATTAAGCAGCCACCTGTCACACATTATCTAATATTTTCTGTACTGAAATTCAGGTTTAGAGTGGTTTTACTGTTTATGTTTTCATACAGTTTCCAATACCAGGTATTGTTTATGTTTTTGTCACACAGTTGTCATTTATGCTTTCTGTTTCAAATACTACAAATTTTATCCTATTAAATATTGTTTGTAAGTGTATTTTCTTCGTTTTGGTCATGGTCAGCTCTGTGGTGTAAATGTTTTCATTGTGTCACACTCTTCATCTAACAAAGTCACAGGGGGGACTCCGATAAACTGGGAATTAAATAAATAAACATATGTGTATTTAAAGCAAGTGGTTGCTTTATGCAGAACGAAAGTCATACAGAAAGCTCCTATAGGAGCTTTCTGTATAATTTTCGCCCTGCATTAAGCTACCACGCGCCATTAAGATCATGAATTAGACTTTGTTTGAGTGACCGTTATAGAGAGATTTTACGGTATACGCGAGGCGGTGGGTGGGGAAGACAGTAGCCGACTTCCTGACCGTATTTGTTCGAGGATAATATATTGACGCTGGCCAAATATTTGGCTGGAAAGAATTCATTACTGCTTATAACACAAAATATTAAATAATTAAACAGTTGCTGGATATTAAATATTATCCGACCTCAAAGTGAAACAAATACTGCAAATACGATGTCTAATGTAAATAAGCCACGGCTAGAGGGAATCAGAGAGTTGTTTAAACAGGCGCCGGGTTTAACACCACGTGAATGGGCCGGTTATAAAACCGTGTTTAAGGTTGGATATCGTTTTACCTGACTCGCTTCCTATCTTTAATCTGGTATCAAAAGATTGTATAAGGATCTAACCAAAGCTTGTTTACTTAATTGGGCACAAGTGTTTTTGTGAATGATGGAATAAACGACCTTACCTCTTCACTCCATGAATATCCATGTAACAAATAATGACGTCATGAATATCAAAATTAGCTGATGTTTTTATTATGATATTTAACACACAGAACGTGTTGGCCTTGGCAGAAACTGTAGAATCAGATCTATATTTTAGAATAAGCAAACAGAGCAGATCCTGACCAGGCGTCTTCGTGAGGAGCCGTCTGATATTGGTCTACTCTGTTTGCAAATGCCTTAAAAGGTGTATACAATGTATATGGAAATTAACTCTTCGGTTGCCAGTCGTTAATCTGTGATAGCATATGCAAACAGTTTGGATTTAGATGAGACACCGAGTAACTCGGCGTCAATCAAACTGTCGTGATTGGGTTTCAGTTTAACAAATAGGCTGAACAGTTGCAGCATGATTATGTTTGCAGATGACAATGTGTAGATGCGAAAGAGTTAACACTTTAGACTAAAACGCCGCTAATGCGACCACCTAAAAGAGGTATAATTCTGGGTGCTAGATGCAGGTGGTAGCTTCATGCAGGACAAAAGTCATACAGAAAGCTAGCTTTCTGCATAACTTTTGCCCTGCATTAAGCAATCACCTGCTTATAAAGACACCAGTGTTTATTGATTAAGTGGACGCATTAGAGGGGGTTTACTGTACATAGTACATAAGCCTTTTCATTTTTTGAAAACAGAGTAGACCCAGATCAGACGGCTCCTGCTCTGATTGCTTATTGATTTATTTAGATGTGATTCTATATTTTCTGCCAAGGTAAACACATCCTTTGCTCATGTCATTACAAAAACCTCAGCTAATAAATATTCATGGTGTCACTATTTCGTACATGAATATTGAACAGGTAAACGCGTGCAAAGGTAAACAGATCAACTGAATCAATACTTTCTTATCTCATTTATTCGCCACTGTTATACGAACCGTTTAGAATGCTGTAAATATTTAGCATTTTATTATTATGCATAATTTTACACTATTTGATTGGACAAGTAAATACTGATGACTCTAAGGACTCTAAATACTGAAGAATTTATATTATTAACTAAGTGCTCCCAGATCATATACCTCCCTGGATGAACTGTGTCTGTTCGGATCTACCTTGCTAAAATGTATGTGTCCATATACCCTTATAAAGTTAACTGATAAATAGTCATGATGCCATCATGTCTGGGGAAAGGGTTACTACATGTATAATAAGAATCCATATGCGAAAAGCAACCTTTAGTCTTTGCAGATCGTGAAGAGTCAAAACATCTATCACATGTTAGACGCGATGTCTGGTCAGGTTCCACAGTTTGTCGCACAGGGAGTTAGTAAATACAGTATAACCTCTCTATAACGGCCACTAAATTACATCAAGTATTTTGTGTTAAAGGCAGGTGGTTGCTTAAAGCAAGGTGAAAGTAAAACAGAACGCTCCTATAGGAGCGTTCTGTTTTACTTTCACCTTGCTTTAACCTGCCCTAATATACCAACTAATTAACACAATTTAGTGGCCGTTACAGAGATGTTGTACTGTATAGAATGGGCTCTGATGTGTTTCAAACAGTGTAGAACCTGATCAAATACGATTGTACACTGTTTGCAACGCTAAAGATTTGTTAATGCAATGACGATGCTCCATTATTCTCTCACGGTAGCTGTTTTACGTAGATAAACATATCGCTTTCTACTGTACTGTGTATGAACTGGGGAAGTCTGAAGAGCTCTGTGATACACGATATTCTCCGAACTCTTATGTCATAACAATCACGTCATTTGTAACCTCGTCAAAGGAAGACTTTGTTTTTTCATCTGTTTAATTTTGGGCCATTGAAAATGGTACTGGAAATATCAGACACAATATTGGGACATTGAGATGTTATAAGTATTGCAATATTTCTCCTTCAATCATTTCCCTGTTGAAAATTTATTCAAGATGTTATCATTAATAATCAAGGACAGAGTCAATAAAAGGGATTTTTTGTCTGTAAAATCAGATCTTTAAAATTGCAAAAGCAAACAGATCAGACCCTGATTAGACAGCTTCTTCAGGAGCTGTCTGATCTTGGTCTTCTCTATTTGCACAATACGGGGAAATGGGTTTCTTTGAGGGAAAGGGTAACAATTTACCCCAGGAACATTCACGTAAGAAATAATCACATCATGAATATAAATTACATGAACTTACAACGCATATTAACCACGTGAATTTTTAGCCATGGCAGAAAATGTAGAATCGGGTCTATAATATTTCATAAACAAACAGGACAACCCCTAATCAGACAGCTCATTCAGGAGTCGTTTGATATGAGTCTATTCCGTTTGCAAACGCGTATTTAACCCTTTCCCTGTTCTGTATTTAGGTCAAATTTCAATACCTACTGATTATTCATTAACAAAATAGTTACAAAGAAATAGGGAATGTGGAACGTTGTAGACATTTTAGAAAGCAAAGAAACATAAGCAAAGAATCATATCTATCAAATTCTATTAGCAAACAGAATAGACCCTGATCAGACGGCTCCTCTAGGAGCCGTCTGATCTGGGTCTACTCTGTTTGCAAATGCGTGAAAACACGTTTATATGAGGGAAAGGGTTAAAGTGTAAAAGGTTGTTTTGTCACGGCAGAAACCATAGAAGCAGAACTATATTATTCCTTCAACAAACAAAGCAGGTCCTGACCAGTCGGTTCCTACCCCTACATGTGTCTGATCTGGGTCTACACTAATTCTAAAGGCGGTGTTATTGCGTGCATATTTATGGAGTAAAGGGTTAAGGCTAATTTCGAACTCCAGAAAGTATCGTACACTCTAACACACTACGATCGCAACTTCCATCGTATGTTTGAACTTACGATAATTCCGTTGTACGATCTTCAGGACTCGTTTTACGTACTATAGATCGTACGACTGAAACTATCGTTAATTAACTAGTAGTTGCGATCGTCGTATGCTAGATATTGTCTTCCGAGCCAAGTAGGTCGTGATTAGTTACCGTGTAAAGTAGACCAAGCAGAATTCGGCTGATTAGGATCAGTTTTGATTGCTGATGAATGGTATCCATGTAGGTCTGAATCTACAGTTTCTACAACGGCCAAAAATACACGTGTTCGTGTTGCATTCTAACAAATCATCTTATTGGTATTTAATTGTGTCATGAACAAAAGCGTTAATTTGTTCACGTTAAAATGTGCAATAATCATAATGCGAATAGCAGGGTACCACACGGCCAGGCACTGCACCGAAATACCAGGCAGGCAGTTAGGAGGCACAGCGTCAGTAACTTGCCTCGATTCCAAGCATTGTAGCACAATGACAGACACTATAACGAAATATAGGCGCCCCTTGACACGCCCAGTTATAGTTGTGGATTTTACAAGAGCGAAACCAGGTCTATAAAGAATGGTGTCCGTCGAAAGATTCGTTGCATACAATTAAAGGGTGGTCATTTGTGTTCATATGTTTCTTGACATTATCTATTGTAGTAAAGAGCTCGTGTTCCTATCATCAAATCCCATGAATTGTAAAGTCAGACGTGTGTGATTCAATCGTCTTACTAGGACCGTGTTGTCTTGCGGCAGCCACAGGAAACATTCATTCTGGTACAAGAATTGCTCTCGTTGATTAGATAGTTAGAGAGATATTAAACTGGACCTATTGAATACTCTCTGATTTAATTTGTAGATCAAACCCCCGAATTTATTGCTCCTTCAGACCTATTCATTTTGTTGCTAATTCCAATCGGACTGTAATATTGTATTCAGAATTATACATTATGTTTAACTGTTGACGTGCCATCTGATAGACTGCCAATCCGTCTCAATTATGTATCAACTGATTGTGTGCATCTCACGGTGTGTAAATCTATCGGCCGATAGCACACGTTGTTCTCTCCATCGCTCGGTGAAATATTTGTGGAGTTATTATTTACTACGAATATTCAATAACAGATAAAGATTGTGGGATTTCGCATTTTTACAATCTCCCTGTCAAATGAGAAAGTTAGGATATATGTTTATTTTGCTAATTCCTGGCACATGATCGCTGAAAAGAAATCGCTTGACACATTTAATAAATCACCTGGCGCTGTAGAAAATTGCAGATTCATGTTCACAGGTCGTGGGTATATTTAGCCAAGAGGATTAAAGTAACCTGCATTATTGCACCGCAGGAGAGGTAGATTTACCCTTCAATAAGGATACGCACGATAAAACAAAGCAGAAAATAACAACAAGCATATTTAATAGGGTCACTCATGATATTATAGCAATCGCGCTTATTCGTGAATATTATTTTCACTCTTAGATTCCGTAATTCTGTCTATTATCACAAGCAGTTCTGTTACAAGTTCTGATCTTGAAGGAAATACATGTAGCTGCATCGCTTTTAGTAGGCCTATATGCTGTTTGAATTCACCCACCCATCATCCAATTCACCCCCTCCTACTACCACACCACTAGAATGAAATCTAGTCCAACTTTCTAGCTCTAATTACAATGCCCCCTACTCTCACTCTATGAACACTTCACTTCCCAGTCCAATTCCAGCCTAACGCCCCCCCCCCCCCCAAACACACACAAACAAACCTTACCCTACTTCTAGCTCTATTTCCCCTCCCCTACGTTAACACTGGCATGAACTCACATCCTATTTCCCAGCTTAATTTATTCAATCGCCAACCCGGCCATTAACAAGAAGCCTAATCATACTTTCCTACTTCTCAGCACTATTTATCCCCCCACTTCCTACCCCTGCACCACCAATGGTGATCCGAACCTACTCACCGGTTTATTTTCCCATTCCCATCCCCGCCGTTGACAAGAAGTCCAGTCTTACTTCCAAGCTCTTCCCTCCCCGAACCCAACACACAATAGCATGGACTCCAATCCAACTTCCTAGCTCTACCCAACCCTTTCTCTATCCCTAACCCAACACTCAATAGCATGGAATCCAATCCAACTTCCTAGCTCTACCTTACCCTTGCCCTATCCGTTACCTAACACACAATAGCATTGACTCCAATCCAACTTCCTAGCTCTACCCTAACCTTACCCTACCCTCAGGTTGGCCCAACCCTATCCCGCCACACACTAATAAAAGGGTTTGCTTGAGTCTGAGATGATTCTCAAACATCTGAATGGTCAGATTCTGAGCTTGCCACGAACTCCAATCCTACTTCCCAGCTTTATTTACTCTCCATCAGCGCCTCTCCGACCCTGCTACATGTACTAGCATTATGTCAATTACTACTTCCCAGTTCTATTTACCCCCATCCCCTATACCCTTCTGGCATGAAGTCCAACCCCGCTTCCAAGTTCTATTTACCCCCTTCCATACCCAACTACTGGCATGAAGTCCAATCCTACTTTCTAGATACCTCTTTTTACCCCCTTCCCTACTCCACTACCGGCATGAAGTCCAGTCCTACTTTCTGCCCCTATTTAACAACCCCTCCACCTATTACACTACTGGCATGTATTCCTACCCTACTTTCCAGCTCTATTTACCCCCTCTCCCATCCGACTACTGGAAAAGA
Organism: Azorinus chamasolen; assembly: GCA_963576725.1. NCBI lineage: Eukaryota > Metazoa > Mollusca > Bivalvia > Cardiida > Solecurtidae > Azorinus > Azorinus chamasolen. The sequence continues at coordinate 101,381,704 of OY755235.1, read as the reverse complement.
AGTATTGTCCTACTTGTCAGCCCTATTAACCCATTCCCTTACCACACTACTGACAGCAATGCCAATCCTACTTTTTAGCTTCATTTACTCCCTCTCCTATCCTATCACTGGCATGAAGTCCAATTGTACTTACTAGCTTCATTTATCCCCTCCCCTACCCCACTGCATGTAGCGGCATGAACTCCGATCTTCCTTCCTGTCCACCTTTCTCCATCCTCTCCTACCCTGCCACTGGGGTGAACTTAAATCCTGCTTCCAATCTCTATTTATCCCCCACCTCCCCCGCCACTGACACGAAGTTCAACCCTACATCCCAACAGTATATACCCTGTCCAACCCTGCCTCCCAACTCTATCTAATTCCTCTACCGCACTACTGGTATGATGTAGGAACCGTCTGACTAGGGTCTGCTCCAATTCGCTATTGAAATTATATATATTTATTTTACATAGATTCCTTCCATGGCCACCAAAACGCCAAATGTTCACATGACATGTCACTATAAAAACATATCATACCATAAAGTCGTTATTTATTACATGAATATTCATGAAGTAAAAGGTTAAGTGATCCGGTTGAAACTTAATTATTTCTTTTATAATAGTATATACTACATTAAATGCCAACAGTCGTTGACTGTAATATTGTTTGAGGTTGGTCTTGTTGGTGATTTGATTCCTTCTGTTATCTTTGTCACCTATTAACCATTTCCCTCATATAAACGCTGTTTACTAATGAAATTATAATAGAGCTGTACAGTTTCTACCAATACTAAAACTCCATGTGTACATTAGACATTATCGAACTTCAGTTAATAAATATTCATGATGCCATTATCTGTTACATGAATATTCATCAGGTAAAGAGATGATGATCATTGACTCTTAAAATTGAATTTAAAGTTTAGTTGAGTGGATGGCGAAATTGTCACTGTTTTAGTAACTCATACCCGACTATGAAGGAGATACATCAAAATACTTCTGAACCGAAAGTTTGATAAAGAACATGATAGGTCTCTTTTAGACAGGTGACTGTTAATACAGGTTGAAAGTCGTGCAGAAAGCTCCATGAGGAGTTTTCTGCACGACTTTCCACCTGCATTAAGCTGTCACGCGTCTCAAACACCGGCACCGAGACTAATTTCAACGTCCTCTTTAGAGGAGCGTACTGTACATTCAAATGCAGTAAAATCTCGATTATTTCAGAGACATATACAAACGTGCATGTATATGTCTGTGATTACTCAAACACTCAAATATTCATTATTAACGATCAGACAGATAGTAGCTTAATGCAGGGTGAAAGCCATGCAGAAAGCTCCTCTGGGAGCTTTCTGCATGACTTTCACCTTGCATTAAGTAAGTGTCTAAATTCTTCTATAATAAAATATCGATTTATCGAGGTTTTACTGTAGCCGATGTATATCGCGATTTTGAGATTAATAACGCCGACAGGGCTACCGTTGTAGCAGTTAGTCCGTCGGTGTTTGTCCTTGTGGCTCACAGTTGTGCATCATATCGTCAGCAGTTTCTCTTTCAGCTAGCACACTGTCCATACTTAGATTGTTGTTAATAGCCAGAGTTTCTATATCATACTAACCTATTAGACCATGTGTTATAATCTCATGCAGAAATTGTGTTGGTTTGGGATATTTGTTAACCGTTTATTGGCGGTGTGTCTCATATTTTCTGGTATGTTTATGGAATTCGGCAAACAAGCGCTTATCCCTTTACTCCGTAAGAAATAACAACGTTATGAAGATTAATTAGATTATTTTTCATAATGACATATGAAAACAGGACATCTTGGACTTGGCAGAAACTGTAGAATCAGATTTATATCGTTTAATAAGCAAACAGAGCAGACCCTGATTAGACAGCTCCTGCAGGAGCCGTCTGATCTGTGTCTACTCTCTTTGCAAAGGGCTTTGAATGGCATATTTGTGGAGTAAAGGATTATTTCTTCAAACCATGCTGCCCATGGCGATGGAATACGATGTTCAAAATGTACACTAGTACATGGTTTTAAACTAGGGACTCGTATCATGAAAGATCGTACGACTACGATTATCGTACGACATGTACGACTCTCGCTATCACTCGTATAGCCGAATTTACAGAAGAATCTGTCTTAGGCGGTCATTCATTAATTGAACATAGGAGACTTAAAGAGCAGGTGGTTGCTTAATGCAGGTCAAAAGAAATGCAGAAAGCTGCTATAGGAGCTTTGCATTACTTTTGACCTGCATTAAGCTACCATCTGATTTACAGACCAATAATTAGACCTCTTATTGATGACCGCTTAAGATATATTTTGCTGTATTGTATTTTCTATCTAATTTGGGGCCTCCTTGGCCGAATGGTTATGGTCTTCGACTGACAATCGCTTAGCCCCTCACCGCTTGTGGTTCGAACCCCGGTCTGGGCATTTGGATTTTTCATGTGAGGAAGCCTTCCAGCTGGCTTGCGGTAGGTCGGTGGTTCTACATGGATGTTTTTCTGTGCACAAAACAATACAATTTGTTCACAGAAGAACCTCTGGGTCTTCCTCCACCTGTAGTTAGCTGGACGTCGTGGTATGGCTGACATACTGTTGTTTTTTAGAAACGACGTAAAACTCGATAAAAAACACAAAACAGTTTCTATCTTGCTACAATTCACGTTTGCTTCGTATACCGGTATCATTGTAAGTTCTAAAATACGACGATCGCAAATTCCAGTTGCAATCGTCGTATGTTAAAAATAGGATAATTTCAGTCGTACGATTTTAGTAAGAATCTCTAGATGAGATCGTTTCGTGTCGACCACTGTAATGTGTTTGAGTCCAGATGAAATATGGTGCTCCAATAAGACTCCGAAAACAGTCAGAACATGAATTCAAAATACAGTAGAACCCCTTTAATGCGACCACTTCATGAATAAACATGGGCGTCTTTATAAGCAGGTGGTTGCTTAATGCAGGACAAAAGTAATGCATAAAGCTCCTCTAGGAGCTTTCTGCATTACTTTTGTCCTGCATTAAGCTACCACCTGCATCTGGCACCCAGAATTATACCTCTTTAGATGGTCGCGTTAGCGGGTTTTTACAGTAATTTTCAAACTCATTGCCTGACCATCGGGTGAGATATTCATATCCTGCACGAATACACCTGAAGGTTTCTTATATCCTCCGAGCTACAGTGGAGCCCCTATATTATGTCTTACAGTGCACGCTTATTATTTTAACCCTTTCGCTGCCAAACTCTGCCGTCTGCTAACTTTGTCGTCTGCTATAAATTTTCATTTTTTTTATTTTCTTCATTTTTGTTTTAAAAACATAGTAACAGTAACAAACAGTTTGGATCCTGATGAGACGCCGAGTTACTCGGCGTCTCATCCGGATCCAAACTGTTTGCATAGGTAATCACAGATCCGGCATTGGCAGCGAAAGGGTTAATTCATTAGAGTTGAATCAGATCCCCTCATACGTCTTTATACAGTAACCCTTTACTTACCTAGGGCTGAAGCAGATCCCTTCTACAATGTCTTATTTATAGAGCGTGGTTATAGTGTAACCCTTTACTTCCCTAGAGCTGAAGGAGATCCCCTCTACAATGTCTTATTTATAGAGCGTGGTTATAGTGTAACCCTTTACTTCCATAGAGCTGAAGCAGATCCCCTCTACAATGTCTTATTTATAGAGCGTGGTTATAGTGTAACCCTTTACTTCCCTAGAGTTGAAGGAGATCCCCTCTACAATGTCTTATTTATAGAGCGTGGTTATAGTGTAACCCTTTACTTCCCTAGAGTTGAAGCAGATCCCCTCTACAATGTCTTATTTATAGAGCGTGGTTATAGTGTAACCCTTTACTTCCATAGAGCTGAAGCAGATCCACTCAACAATGTCTTATTTATAGAGCGTGGTTATAGTGTAACCCTTTACTTCCCTAGAGCTGAATCAGATCCCCTCTACAATGTCTTATTTATAGAGCGTGGTTATATTGTAACCCTTTACTTCCCTAGAGCTGAATCAGATCCCCTCAACAGTGTCTTATTTATAGAGCGTGGTTATAGTGTAACCCTTTACTTACCTAGAGCTGAAGGAGATCCCCTCTACAATGTCTTATTTATAGAGCGTGGTTATAGTGTAACCCTTTACTTCCATAGAGCTGAAGGAGACCCCCTCTACAATGTCTTATTTTTAGAGCGTGGTTATAGTGTAACCCTTTACTTCCCTAGAGTTGAAGGAGATCCCCTCTACAATGTCTTATTTATAGAGCGTGGTTATATTGTAACCCTTTACTTCCCTAGAGCTGAAGGAGATCCCCTCTACAATGTCTTATTTATAGAGCGTGGTTATAGTGTAACCCTTTACTTCCATAGAGCTGAAGCAGATCCCATCAACAATGTCTTATTTATAGAGCGTGGTTATAGTGTAACCCTTTACTTCCCTAGAGCTGAAGCAGATCCCTTCTACAATGTCTTATTTATAGAGCGTGGTTATAGTGTAACCCTTTACTTCCCTAGAGCTGAAGGAGACCCCCTCTATAATGTCTTATTTATAGAGCGTGGTTATAGTGTAACCCTTTACTTCCCTAGAGCTGAAGGAGACCCCCTCTACAATGTCTTATTTATAGAGCGTGGTTATAGTGTAACCCTTTACTTCCCTAGAGCTGAAGCAGATCCCCTCTACAATGTCTTATTTATAGAGCGTGGTTATAGGGTAACCCTTTACTTCCATAGAGCTGAAGCAGATCCCCTCAACAATGTCTTATTTATAGAGCGTGGTTATAGTGTAACCCTTTACTTCCCTAGAGCTGAATCAGATCCCCTCTACAATGTCTTATTTATAGAGCGTGGTTATATTGTAACCCTTTACTTCCCTAGAGCTGAATCAGATCCCCTCAACAATGTCTTATTTATAGAGCGTGGTTATAGTGTAACGCTTTACTTACCTAGAGCTGAAGCATTTATAGAGCGTGGTTATAGTGTAACCCTTTACTTCCCTAGAGCTGAATCAGATCCCCTCTACAATGTCTTATTTATAGAGCGTGGTTATAGTGTAACCCTTTACTTCCATAGAGCTGAGGGAGATCCCCTCTACAATGTCTTATTTATAGAGCGTGGTTATAGTGTAACCCTTTACTTCCCTAGAGTTGAAGGAGATCCCCTCTACAATGTCTTATTTATAGAGCGTGGTTATAGTGTAACCCTTTACTTCCCTAGAGTTGAAGCAGATCCCCTCTACAATGTCTTATTTATAGAGCGTGGTTATAGTGTAACCCTTTACTTCCATAGAGCTGAAGCAGATCCCCTCAACAATGTCTTATTTATAGAGCGTGGTTATAGTGTAACCCTTTACTTCCCTATAGCTGAATCAGATCCCCTCTACAATGTCTTATTTATAGAGCGTGGTTATATTGTAACCCTTTACTTCCCTAGAGCTGAATCAGATCCCCTCAACAATGTCTTATTTATAGAGCGTGGTTATAGTGTAACCCTTTACTTACCTAGAGCTGAAGGAGATCCCCTCTACAATGTCTTATTTATAGAGCGTGGTTATAGTGTAACCCTTTACTTCCCTAGAGCTGAAGGAGACCCCCTCTACAATGTCTTATTTATAGAGCGTGGTTATAGTGTAACCCTTTACTTCCCTAGAGCTGAAGCAGATCCCCTCTACAATGTCTTATTTATAGAGCGTGGTTATATTGTAACCCTTTACTTCCCTAGAGCTGAAGGAGATCCCCTCTACAATGTCTTATTTATAGAGCGTGGTTATAGTGTAACCCTTTACTTCCATAGAGCTGAAGCAGATCCCCTCAACAATGTCTTATTTATAGAGCGTGGTTATAGTGTAACCCTTTACTTCCCTAGAGCTGAAGCAGATCCCCTCTACAATGTCTTATTTATAGAGCGTGGTTATAGTGTAACCCTTTACTTACCTAGAGCTGAAGCAGATCCCTTCTACAATGTCTTATTTATAGAGCGTGGTTATAGTGTAACCCTTTACTTACCTAGAGCTGAGGGAGATCCCCTCTACAATGTCTTATTTATAGAGCGTGGTTATAGTGTAACCCTTTACTTACCTAGAGCTGAAGCAGATCCCCTCTACAATGTCTTATTTATAGAGCGTGGTTATAGTGTAACCCTTTACTTCCATAGAGCTGAAGCAGATCCCCTCAACAATGTCTTATTTATAGAGCGTGGTTATATTGTAACCCTTTACTTCCCTAGAGCTGAATCAGATCCCCTCAACAATGTCTTATTTATAGAGCGTGGTTATAGTGTAACGCTTTACTTACCTAGAGCTGAAGCATTTATAGAGCGTGGTTATAGTGTAACCCTTTACTTCCCTAGAGCTGAAGGAGATCCCCTCTACAATGTCTTATTTATAGAGCGTGGTTATAGTGTAACCCTTTACTTCCATAGAGCTGAAGCAGATCCCCTCTACAATGTCTTATTTATAGAGCGTGGTTATAGTGTAACCCTTTACTTCCCTAGAGTTGAAGGAGATCCCCTCTACAATGTCTTATTTATAGAGCGTGGTTATAGTGTAACCCTTTACTTCCCTAGCGTTGAAGCAGATCCCCTCTACAATGTCTTATTTATAGAGCGTGGTTATAGTGTAACCCTTTACTTCCATAGAGCTGAAGCAGATCCCCTCAACAATGTCTTATTTATAGAGCGTGGTTATAGTGTAACCCTTTACTTCCCTAGAGCTGAATCAGATCCCCTCTACAATGTCTTATTTATAGAGCGTGGTTATATTGTAACCCTTTACTTCCCTAGAGCTGAATCAGATCCCCTCAACAATGTCTTATTTATAGAGCGTGGTTATAATGTAACCCTTTACTTCCATAGAGCTGAAGCAGATCCCCTCAACAATGTCTTATTTATAGAGCGTGGTTATAGTGTAACCCTTTACTTCCCTAGAGCTGAAGCAGATCCCCTCTACAATGTCTTATTTATAGAGCGTGGTTATAGTGTAACCCTTTACTTACCTAGAGCTGAATCAGATCCCCTCTACAATGTCTTATTTATAGAGCGTGGTTATAGTGTAACGCTTTACTTACCTAGAGCTGAGGGAGATCCCCTCTACAATGTCTTATTTATAGAGCGTGGTTATAGTGTAACCCTTTACTTACCTAGAGCTGAATGAGATCCCCTCTACAATGTCTTATAGAGCGCGGTTATAGTGTAACCCTTTACTTACCTAGAGCTGAAGCAGATCCCCTCTACAATGTCTTATTTATAGAGCGTGGTTATAGTGTAAACCTTTACTTACCTAGAGCTGAATGAGATCCCCTCTACAATGTCTTATAGAGCGCGGTTATGCTTTAACCCTGTACTTCATGAATATTCATATACGAAATAATTACATGAACAAAAGATATTATTTCTATGATGACACATGGACATTTTGGTCATGACAGATACTGTATGATCAGATATCAAAATCTACATCATTCCATAACCCTTTCCCTCATATTGACGACTTTTGACGAGTCTGTAAAAGTCACTTTGTGAAATCATTGTGATAAATAGAGCATTTGCTCCTATAGGAGCAAATGCTCTATTTATCACAATGTTTTCAAAGTACAAAATTCTAAAATTTTCCTTTTCTCTAATTAATGCTCCTTTTCGGTAGATCAATTCAAAGAGGTTATATCTAAAAATAGCCTATGAGGTAATGAGTTAAGCAGTGCAGATTGTAATCAGACAGCTCCTACAGGGGTCGTCTGATCTAGGTCCACTCTGTTTAAAAGGCGTATACATGTATAATTATGGAGTACATACATGTAGTTACAAATGTAAAGCACGCACATGCTTAATGCAGAACGAAATGCATGGTCCAAATCCCCTCGTTATAGTCATTATAAAAATGTTGGTTAATTAATATTTGCTGTCATTTATTTCTTACATAAATTTTAATCAGACAGAAGATTAAACTCAGAGTGTATGTACATGTAGTGTAGAAAAGTGCCACAGAATATGAAATATGTTACTGTCGAAGAATACAATAAAACAGAAGACATTCTAAAATACATAGAACCACAGTGCCCCCCCCCCCCCCCCCCTACAACGACCCTCTCAATAACGATTCCCTCCTTACAACAACGCATGTCACTGTTTCCGAAACAACAAGGCTCCAGAAACAACCTTTTTCCATCGTATTTTCTTTTTGCCTCCATCAAATCACTTTGTGACGATTCTAAAGAGTGGTCACAACATAGGGTTTGATTGAGGCATAACGGTTTTAGTTCTCGAAATACACCTTATCTGGGGATCTGCAAACAAACTAATTATGTTTGATTTTCCCTCCCTTTAACAACTCCCCCTGAACAACACATACAATATTCGTATCCCAAAGGGTGTCGTTGTAGAGAGGGAGCACTGTAACACAAAGAACAATACACGGATATATTGCATGTGCAGTTAGCCCCATCTGAGCCGAAATTCCAGTAGAAAATTAATTAGATACATCTCGACAGGTGGCTGCTTAATGCAGGATGAAAGTCATGAATAAAGCTCCTAGAGGAGCTTTCTGTATGACTTTCACCCTGCATTAAGCTGCCACCTATCTCCAAAAAATCGATATGTATACTAGATTGAACGTTTGGTAAATAGAAGGGTTTACTGTACCTAGTGTTGAGGATAATACCATTTGTCCAACAGGCTAAAGTTCTATGCAAGAAAAAATAAAATAATGTCAGCACAAACTTTATTGCGATGCATTTTCACTACTTCCAATCAAGCTTTTGAAACATTATTTACCAAGTGTCAGACATAGTCGATCCGAATGAGACACCAAATTACTCGACGTCTCATCTGGATCGAATCCGTTTGACACACTTACTGTAGAAAGTTGTAAGGGGGAGGGCCGTAACTAATGTTGGTCGAACTTGTGGCCCGACCCTTTTTCATGAAATGATATATGAAATGAAATATGTTTATACATGTACTATACTATCCGTTTGCAAATATGAGCCAGGTCGCGGATATCTGAATAAGGGTTACAGCCATCTTTTGTGCGACATACAGCCAGCATTGTCTGTACCAAGACAGTCAATACAGGTAAATATCGGAAATCCTCGGTTAGTTCCGGCAAGGTCGTGAAGATCTCGTAGGTGTGTTGGATTTTAAAAGGTTTGTTCGCCGGTATAAGGGTAAGCCAATAAGAAGATCCAACTAAAACTACACTGTACATTAAAATAGCATTGATGTTCGCGTTTAAATATAATAAAGACACCTATTTGCACCTTTGAAAACAGGGTAGACCCAATTCCAGACAGGTCCAGCAGGAGCTGTCTGATCAGTGTCAATTCTGTTTGCCTATGGAATAGTAGATATCTAATTCTGTGTCCATGCTTATAAAACTTTTAGCTGAGTCTGAGTTCGTTCTCAAGTTTTTGATTGGTCAGATTTGAGCCTTTGGCTCAAATCTGACCAATCAAAAGCTTGAGAACTCAAATCTGACCAACGACCTCCGAACGAGCATGGACCCAGAAGTTTCTGTCACATCCAAATGTTTCATTGTTAATGTGTTATGATAAAACGTAGTAAATGAATATTAATACAGTAATAAATTCTTAAATTAATACTCTTCTAGGAAAGGGTTAAAACATTTGCAGTGGGAACAGTTTGCCCTAAAACTAAAACGCTTACCCACCCACAACCCCCACCCCACCCCCCTGTAACTCTCTGCCACTACAAGATTCTGTTCAACAGTTTTCTCTTTGCATTATGCTGAATATGAATACAATATTCTACACAATCATTTATAGAAAATGTCAATTCTTCATAACAATTTGAAACTCCGCCTATAACTATGACCATATTAGTCATAGTCCCACGTGGAGTTTCCAATTGTTACGAAGAAATCCATTTTCGGTGTAAAAAAATAAATAAAATATATATATACATAAATAATGTACAGAATATTGCATTCATACCTGACAACACTATTTACAGAGATGGTAAATATTGATACATGTGTATAACAGTCTCGTCTAATTCATATCTGAATGGTATGGTGGTCACCTGTATACAGTAGAACTTGTCCTAGGCCGCCATTCATGTATTAAAATGCTTAAAAGTCTTAAAATGCTCGTAGTAGTAGTAGTAGTAGTAGTAGTGGTAGTAGTAGTAGTAGTAGTAGGTAGGTAGTAGTAGTAGTAGTAGTAGTAGTAGTAGTAGTAGTAGTAGTAGTAGTAGTAGTAGTAGTAGTAGTAGTAGTGGCAGTAGTAGTAGTGGTAGTAGTAGAAGTAGTAGTAGTAGGTAGGTAGTAGTAGTAGTAGTAGTAGTAGTAGTAGTAGTAGTAGTAGTAGTAGTAGTAGTAGTAGTAGAGGTGGTGGTGATGGTGGTGGTGGTAGTAGTGGTAGTAGTAGTAGTAGTAGTAGTTAGTAGTAGTAGTAGTAGTAATAGTAGGGGATATACATTTATATTGATAAGAAATATATTGATATTGGTCACGATTAGTTTTAATTGCAATGAAATTATAATAATTATAACAGTAGTAGATGTAGTTTATAAACAAATATAACAAAAACAACAACGACAATAAGAATAGTTATTATTATTATTATAATAAAAAGCAAATACATAAAATAAAAACAACATAAACGATAACAAATAAAATAATAATAATAATAGTGAATAAAACCTCTCTATAACGGCCACTAAATTACATCAAGTATTTTGTGTTAAAGGCAGGTGGTTGCTTAAAGCAAGTTGAAAGTAAAACATAACGCTCATATAGGAGCGTTCTGTTTTACTTTCACATTGCTTTAAGCAACCACCTGTCCTAAATATAAACTAATTAACACAATTTAGTGGCCGTTATAGAGAGGTTTTACTATAGTAAATAAAACATGTAGGTTTGATCATCATTATCAACATCTTCATCATCTCTTTTTTTACCGTTTATAATCGTTGTAATTTTGTAACTTTGACTTATCATCCTGTTTAAGCAATGCTAGTGTATTCATTAAACTGTCTTCAATTCGTATTCACCAAAATATCTGCAATATTGTTTGAAGTTGTGAAGTAACAGTTTCTCTTTTCTGACCATTTCGACGATTGTTTTATCCGCTGAAAGAAGATGGGGAAATTATAGAAATAGTGTTCCTTTATTCATCATTACACAACAGAAAATCTGGTTAATGGTGCACGTATTGCCTCCGAAGAATTTGGCAAGTTTTCTCAAGACGTGTCTTGTGATTTATGTGTTTTTAAAGATTTTGTAAACATTAATAGAGCGAGAGAATACTTTTGCGTAAGTCTCGTTTCTTTAAGCCGCTTTAGCCCCGCCCACTGATAATCACGTGGGTCCAATACTTGTAGCGAGGTGCGATTAGACTGACACAGACAAATGATTGACAGTTGCTACGCAGTAACCATATCAGTAATTTGTCATCGCCCAATCGCGCCGAGAGTTATTACTGATATCAAAAGATGATAATACACAACCAATAAAAGAGATATAAAAACTGACAGAGGAGCTATACCTGCCCCTCCCATATAGTTAATATTAAATACTTTCAAAAGCCGTGTAACGGACATCTTGTAAGAAATCGTCATATAGTATACTAGATGACAGTGTGAACATAAACTTGTGAAATATAGAAGGCATACCTGAATGACATTACTGTAAGAAATACCTGGAATATCTAATATTATCTAGAACAAAAACTCGAAACTGGAAGTGATATAAGACAACAACTTGTCGGATCACAGTGACTATGTTTTCATTGCCAACTTTACACTTTACCCCTCAGCAGGTAGCTCAGGTGTGTGAAACCCTGGAGGAGAGCGGTGACATTGAACGCCTTGGACGGTTCCTCTGGTCACTTCCGGTGAACCCCTCGGCATGTGAATCTTTGAACAAACATGAATCTATTCTGCGAGCGCGATGTCTCGTGTGTTTCCACACGGGCAACTTTAGGGACTTGTACCACATCGTGGAGAACCACAAGTTTGGTAAGGCATCCCACGCGAAGCTGCAGGCCATGTGGCTAGAGGCGCACTATCAGGAGGCCGAGAAACTTCGTGGCCGACCTCTGGGACCCGTGGACAAATATAGGGTCCGTAAGAAGTTCCCTCTGCCCAGAACAATTTGGGATGGTGAACAGAAGACCCACTGTTTTAAGGAACGAACACGGAACCTTCTGCGAGAGTGGTACCTGCAGGACCCGTACCCAAACCCCACCAAGAAACGAGAGTTAGCGCAGGCGACCGGACTGACACCAACCCAGGTCGGAAACTGGTTCAAGAACAGGAGACAGCGGGATCGGGCAGCCGCTGCCAAAAACAGGTGAGCCAAGAGTCCAACCAGTTTAACACCCGAGCCGCCTGACAAACCACCGGGGTTTGCAAACACACATAAATGCAGAATTGTCAGGGTCAACACTGATTGGCACTGACCATCAGCTGCAGTTTTTTTTAATTTAATTGAATTGGCTGGTTTTAGACCCAAGGTACTGTTCATGGCTCAATTAAAATTGCTACAAAAGCTACTTAACCATTTTCTCGATATGTAATATATACGCTTTGCAAACAGAGTAGACCCCATACACGAGCTGTCTAATCAAGGTCTGTTCTGTTTGCTTGTGGAATAATATAGATTTGATTCTGCAGTTTTTGCCAGGACCAATAAAAGCTGCTTGTTCATATGCCACTATAAAAATACAGTTAATAAATATTCACAATGTCAGTGATTCTTACAAGAATATTCACGAATCAAGGGGTTAAAACAGAGACATATACATACATGTATGTATATGTCTCTGGTTAGAAGAAGTCTAATGCGTGGTCTAAAAGCAGATGGAAGCTTAACCCTTCCTTGTTCTATGCTTATTCTAAATTTCAGTACCTACTGAATATTCATTAATAAAATAATTATAACGAAACATGGCAGGTGGAACATTGTAGACATTTTAGAAAGCAAAGAAACAGATCTATCAAATTCTATCAGCAAACAGAGCAGACCCTGATCAGACGGCCCCTCTAGGAGCCGTCTGATCTGGATCTACTCTGTTTGCAAATGCGTGAAAACACGTTTATATGAGGGAAAGGGTTAATACAGGATTTGTCAGTATTGCTTCATTCTGCACAGCAGCCATCTAGTTACAAAAACAATATATTCTTGTTTATTCACCTAGTAGTCATTTCTAGAAAGGTTAACACATATGCGTAAGTTAGATGTAATCGCGTACTATAATATGACAAGAAATATAATTTCAATCAAGTGAAATCAATTTTCTTAAACTATGTGATAGAGAGTTTTGTTGATTAATTAATTCTGTTTTGCATGTCACTACATTCGACGTGCGATTTCGACATAACGTTTGCGTATAGGTTGGATCCAGGTGGGAGGCAAAGTAATTTGTTTTCTCATTAGCATTGCCACCGACAGGATACCGGGTGTGTTGGACGTAATGCCTTTTCTTAGATTAGAAGAAGATAATTTTGCAATTATTTAACCCTTCACCTGATGAGTATTTATATAAGCAATAATGACTGTGCGAGTATTAAATTTGTTGAGTTTTGTAATGGCATATAGCGTGACAGAAAACTGTAGAATCTGGTATATTTTAATTAAACTCTTCCCTTAATTTAAACGCATTTTACGCATTTGCAAGCAGAGTAGACATATAGGAGCTGTCTGGTCAGGGTCTACTCTGTTTGCTTATAGAGTTATATAGATGTGATTATACACCCTCTGATACAATTAAAAATTCCTTTGTTAATAAAGCTTTAAATATTTCGTCCAACTAATATTCCTGATGTCATTATTTCTTACACGAATGTTCAACAGGAAAATGGGTAGCAAGCTATGAAATTGTTATTTATACATGTATTTGTCCAGTCTGTTTGCAAATGAGTAACAAATTCGTCTCTACCAGATGAAGGGCTTCTAATTTCACACTGGGCCTTTAACTCAGTAATATGTGTTGAGCGAAATATATCTCTAGGAATAAATGATTTATCCAGAATCAGTCACAAAATGCACATGTAACCAGACATATTTCCATGTTAAAAATACACTGTGCAAATAGGATTGATTGCTGTTTACTTGTACATGTAGATGGAATTAATACTAAATTGCCAGAATATAATATCTACAATCGGTCTATAAAAATCATTGTTAGGATGAACTGAATTGCAATTATCTTATTTATATATTAATTCATTGGCAATTAAGGTATTTGCATACCACTATCTCACGTATAAAATACATAATAATATATACTTAAACGAATAAAGATATACCGGTATAAAAATAGCAATAGCTGTATCAGATTTATTAAACCATGCTACGCTACGCGCAACCATTTGCAAACAGCTTGGATCCAGATTCCTCGACACCCCACCAGAATTACATGTATACCTGTTTTAAACTCGACTAATACTTTTACTCAAACGCTTGAACGAAGAGAAAGTGAAACTTATAAAAGATCAGAGTTTATATAGTTTCCAGCAAGATAATGGTTAAATCATTTTAGCACTTTCCTTCATACATGTATAAACGCCTCTTCGTGCATTTGCAAACAGAGTAGACAATGATTAGACAGCTCCTGTATGGGCCGTCTGATTACAGTATGTTCTGTTTACTGAGATCATATTCATAATATAGGTCTGATTCTGCTGTTTCTATCATGGCTAAAATATCCTGTATTCATATGCCATTATAAAATGTAATCTAATTAATCATAATGTCATTAATTCATACATGAATATTCAACAGGAAAATGGTTAACACCTTATAGCAAACATAGTAGATCCCTAGAGAATCCGTCTGATCATGGTCTACTCTGTTTGCTTGTGGAGTTATAAAGATATGAAATTAAACTTATTAATATTTATACATACATTATTTTTATACGAATATTCATGCTGTAAGACTTTCTGATTACAATAGAATGTTACATGCATGTCGGTACCGCAGCCTTTAATGCCTTTGTGTCCCTGCCCTAGACTCACTGCTATAACCCTTTCCCCGTTCTGTAGTTAATTATTTATTGTTAATTCAATACCTACTGAATATTCATTGTCAAAATAGTTATTATGAAATATGTAAGATGGATCATTGTAGCCATTTTAGAAACTAAAGAAACAGATATATCCAATTCCATTAGCAACCAGAGCAGACCCCGATCAGACGTCTCATACAGGAGCCGTCTGATCTGTGTCTACTCTGTTTGCAAATGTGTGAAAATGCGTTTATATGATGAAAAAGGTTAAATTTAGGTCTTTAAGACGCCAATTAATAAACGTATCATGGTCTTCATTCGCATTGTACAGTTTTATATGTACCAAGCCAGTAGTACCGACACTATTTACAAGAGTTCCATTGCCGTGGATGAATAGGAACTACAGTTTCTCAATACTCGACCCTCTCTCGGGTTCCTATCTGAAATATTAACGACTAACCATTCCATTTCATCCCTAAATTATCAAAGTAGAATAACCCATCAGTATTTAACTATAGAGTCCACTAGGTATGCCAGGTCCAACAAGAGGATTTTGAATGAAAACAGTGCAGATCCTAATCAGATGACCCCCTAGGAATAAATGAGTTTTTTTTAGAATTGTGTAGTTTAGAAACCATTATGATTAATAGAGCATTTGCCCATATGGAGCAAATGCTCTATTTATCTCAATGGTTTCAAAAAGTTGCCTTTACAGAGGCGTCAAAAGACGTCCATATAAGGGAAAGAGTCTGCTCTGTTTGCTAAAGGAATTTGATAGATCTGTTTCTTTAGCTTCTAAAATGGCTTCAGTGTCTCATCATCCATATTTCATAAATACATGTAACTATTTTGTCCATGAATATTCAGTAAATATTGAAATTTGGAATAAATATATAATAGGGAAAGGGTTAGCTTTTAGAATGCTGGGACATGAGTGTACTGACCCAGACCAGGGGCTACTCTAGCCATCTGATAAGTCTTCATTGTTTGCCATTTCCTATTCTCCAGCAAATTATACCCGTCTTACTATATATAATTTATAGTTGTTATACATTGCTGAAATATTGCGCGTTGAATATTACACATACATTTCTCCCTGCTATCAATACAATAAAAACAAATTTGCTAACAATGTTCAACCTTTTTTAAGCAAATCCACCATTGCAATTAGTTTTCAAAATGAACAGTTTGAGCACAGATCGACTTTGGTCTTGTTTAGGCAATAGTGTAGACCGTTATTTTGTTCTACTTTAACGAAGCTGGACACGCATCTGTTCACTTAACCCTTCTCTTGCTGAATTTTAAAACACATTTCTCCTTCTTTACCCATGCCCTGTGGTATAATTACATATATATTCACTGTCTACAATTATTTCTCTGTGCAATCACTGCTGTGGAGTGCACTGATTGCACGATCAACTTGTAAATAGTGCAGACCCTGATGAGACAGCTCCTGCAGGAGCTGTCTCATCTGGGTCTTCACTATTTACAGGTAGGTATATTGACGTGAACAGCAAGCGAATGGTTAAACATATATATATAATGACATATATTTCATTTCCAAACGAAGTGCATTATTGAAAAAACAATATACGACAGAATATTTGTCTTTATTGACATATATTTTTGTTAAAAATAGAGACACGAGTATTTAAATATGGAACATTAAAAAAACGCACAGTTGGGCAAGGGTATTATAAATAATAATTCAAAGTACACGCATGCGGAACATGCACATTTTTATAAAATGATTTTTAATATGAAATCAACAACAAAATTTTAATATTTATTTGTTCTGTATATTTTAATTGGGTTTCGGGAAAGAAAAAATCCCTGGAATTTATGTTCCCTGCCACTGTGTTAAGTGATTTCAAAGACAGGTTAATAATAATAAATCAAATATGACAAGGAAGGCAGAATTGTCGGCAATCAGCGTGCAATTTTAAATGCATGTCATTAAAAAGACATAATGATGAGAGTCCGATTTGTTATCTGATGATGATACATTGTTTCAATGATTTGCACTGAATCTTATGATTCTGTTTATATCATCCCTTCACTCCATGAATATTCAAGCCTAAAATAATGACAAATAATGAATAATATTTTGATTAACCCATTACCTCATAGGCTATTTTTAGATCCAACCTCTTTCAATAAATCTACCGAAAAGGAGCATTAACTCGGGATTTTTTTTTAGAATTTTGTAGTTTGCAAAAATTGTGATAAATAGAGCATTTGCTCCTATAGGAGCAAATGCTCTATTTATCACAATGGTTTCACAAAGTGACTTTTACACAGAGAGAGAGTCGCCAAAATCGTCAATATGAGGGAATGGGTTAAATGATTTTTATAATGGCACAATAAACAAGGGAAATCCTGATACTGACAGAAGCTGTAGAATCAGGTCTGTATTATTCATTCAAGAAGCAAATAGAGCAGACCCTGATCAGACTGCTCCTGGGTGAGCCGTGTTGCCTGGGTCTAGTCTGTTTGCAAAGGCGTAGAAAGGCGTATAAAAGTTGTGGAAAGGGCTGATATTGTTTGTTAACGAATCACTCATATCTAATAAATCTCGCAGCGCATATTCTCAGAAAATAAAGCTCAACAATTATGTTTTGATAAAATCCAATTATTTACGAAGAAAGCAATGATTTATAAAAATGTCCCCTATGAACTAAGTGAAAGAATAATTATGTTTTGACCCTTTACTACATGAACTTTAATGCAGGACTGCACCCATTGTTATCATTAGTTAACTAATAATTTAATATTGTTATTATATAAACTATGTAAATAAATAGCTGTAACAAATAGGATAGAATCAAATATAAGGTATTCTATAAACAAACAGAGCAGACCCTGACCAGACTGCTCCTATACAGGAGCAGTCTGATTTGGGTCCACTCTGTTTGCAAATGTGTCAGAAAGGCGTCTCTATGGGGTAATGGGTTTAACAGTAGTACACACAGGACCAACCATCGACAAGCAGAACAGAATAGAACAGACAAAGCGACGCAAAATCTGACCATAGTCAACACACTTTGTCAAATTTTGGATATCAAAATAAGTAGGACCTCTATAAAGAGACCAATTAATGAATACACTAAGAAAGTACACTAGAACCATTCTGAATATACCATTTAGTAAATACGTGTGTCTTTAATCCATTCACTCATATTCACGCCTTTTGGTGCCTCTGTAAAAGTCACATTTTGAAACCATTGTGATAAATAGAGCATTTGCTCCATAGGAGCAAATGCTCTATTCATCAAAATGGTTTCAATATTACTGAATTTTTGCTAGTAAATGTTACTTTTCGGTAGATTTATACAAAGATGGAAGATCTAAAATAGCATATGAGGTAATGGGTTAATTGCATTTGGCTACTTAATGCAGGACGAAATTAATGCAGGACCTTCCTGAAGAAGCTTTATACAGGTCCCGAACCGTCTGATCTGGGTCTACTCTATTTGAAAAGGCTTCATATAGCGTCTCTATCAGGTAGAGGAGCAAAGAAGACGATGTGGTGGAGAAATAGAGACAATGTTGTGGAAAAAATGTTTAATTAATACATCTTGTCTAATTTTACTTTTCCCCCACGATTTAAGAGAGGATGAAATATAGTTAGAATAAGTTACAGTTAAGTCTTTTCTAATGGTGTCAAAGCTCTAATATGAAAATGCGATTAAGAAATCATACGTGCCGATGATGTTGGGTAGACTCTGTTACGTGTCAACTGAAATACGCTCTGTTACAAGGCGACTTAAATACGCCCTATTACAAGGCGACTAAAATACATGTACAATCTATTACATGCGATTGGGTTAACCAATTTCCTGCCCCAGAAATGTTGACATCTGTTCTAACTCTGATCTGAAATAAGTCTTACTTTATAACGATTCGTTCAATCAGAGCAACAGATATACATGCCTACTCAAGTACTAAAATCGTTATTTCTCCACGAAACCCTATGTTGTGACCACTCTTTAGAATAGTCTCGATTCTAAAGAGTGGTCACAGCATAGGGTTTCGTGGAGAAATAAAGAGGTTATGCTTGAAAATGTTTTAATTTACGCATCTTATCTGGACCTCTGTTCAAGTGTTTGAGACGCTACTGACTAAGTGTTAAACCGATTGGACCCTGACTAGACGCCGAGTTACCAAGCCATTGGCGGTTACCAGCCAGGTCTAGAACGGCAGGGTAGACGTTACACCTTCATTTCATTAATATTCATGAAAGAGATAATAACACCGTGAATATCAATTAGATTAAACCATTCGCTTGCTATTCACGTCAATATGCCTACCTGTAAATAGTGAAGACCCAGATGAGACAGCTCCCGCAGGAGCTGTCTCATCTGGGTCTGCACTATTTACAAGTTGATTGTGCAACCAGTGCACTCCATAGCAGTGATTGCACAGCGAAATACTTGTACACAGTGAAGATATATGTAATTATACAACAGGGCATGGGTAAAGAAGGTGATATGTATTTTAAAATTCAGCAAGCGAAGGGTTAATTGTTGTAGTAGCACACAGACATAGGAATATTCGGTCATGACAGAAAATGTAGAATCATACCAATATTATATTATAAGCAAACAGAGCAGACCTTTATCAGACGGCTCCTAAAGGAGCTGTCTGATTTGGGTATACGTGTACTCTGTTTGCAATGGCATAGAAAAGCATATTTACGGAGTAGAGAGTTAAAACAAATCGGATTGAATCATTAAAATATTCATTTGAAGAGAAATTAAAATATGTAGTCACTCTCTTATACAGCTCTCTCTGATATCACAAGAATATCATATACATGTATTATTTGAAACTGAGCCTTAAGAATATAACGACTAATTAATTAGACATAAAATAGGATCAATTAAAGATACGATCTATTCGGTTGGCATAAATATGCTTCTCCACGTGACACTGGGTGGTGACATTCAACAAACACAAAACGGTGGCATCTAATCAGCATCTACACTGTTTGCATTTTGGTCGCATGTTTTAAAAAAAAAATATTCAGAATTTAAAGACTTGGCAGCAGAAAAGAAAAATACTGTGTTTACACCAATATTATACCCCGACGTAGGAGTAAATATTACATGTAAAATAATACAGACGCTTTTTTCACGCCTTTGTAAACAAAATAGACTCAGATCAGGTGAATCCTGTAGTAGTAGTCTGATCAGTGTCTTTTTATGAAATAACGAAGATTTGATTCTACTATTAAATGGTTAAAATTCCCCTTATTCGCAATACTGTTATAATCCTTTCTCTGTTTCCCTGCATTCAAAATTTATCACCTCATTATTATTCATGGACAGAATAAATACAATGGAACATAGAAATGAGGTGGTTGAGAATGTAAAATTATATATATAACAGTTCATAAGCAAACAGAGCAGACCCTGATCAGACGGCTCCTGTAGGAGCCGTCTGATCTGGGTCTTCTCTGTTTGCAAATGCGTGAAAAGGTATTTGGACTAATAAGTATATGTTTATCTAATATCATTCATACAGTCGTTATTTCTTAAATGAATATCCATCTGGTACAGGATGATGTCTTTCAACACTAAACACCAATTTATTTATTAATTTTGCAAAACAGGATCAAACTGACTGACACTTTTGACACTTTTGTTTTTAATTGGAATGATGGGTATTGATAAGTTTGAGAATGGAGGTAGACATGTTAACCTAGTATATTTAATTAGTATTGAAACGGTTGGGGAATGGGAGGCGGGTGGGTTTAATCCTTTAAATGCGGGAAACGGATGCATTGTCATTTGCGCACAGTGTAGACCAAAACCACTGGAACACTAGAACAATGCTCTAATCAAGGTCTGCAATCCCCTTTCTTACTGATTGGACTCTTACGCTGAACTCTGGTTCGCCAGTCCACTTTGAAACTTCCACCACTGAAAGGTTTAATTCTGAACAGGCGAATTAATTCAAGAAATAAATCATGAAGATGACAATTTGAAAGCGTATTATATGTTTACAAGGTTAACAAATATGCCGTCGTTTTAACCCTACGCAAATTGAACGACTTTGCAAACAGAGTAGATCCAGATCAGACGGCTCCTGTAGAAGCCGTCTGATCAGGATCTGCTCTGTTTGCTTATGTATTAATACAGATGTGATTTTTACAGTTGCTGCATGTTGCTAAATGTCATATGTTTATACACTTTATTTTAGCTAATAATATATTCATGATGTCATTATTTTATCAGGTAGAGGGTTAACATATCTTGGATTCCGTTACTGTAGGCATTTGACCACACAGTGTTGAAAGGTTTACGATGCAATTTGTATAATTGTGTAGATGAGCCGACCGATGCTTCGTTATTAATTCACACCTAAGCCAGACTGACTGCCTTTGCAGTTTGGAATCAAATCGACATAATCATAGTAACATTGAACAGTGAACTTCTATCATGAAGACGTATCCCATTTTTATTTCAATATTTAGAAGACTGGGTTTAGAAGCTAGCGTCTAATTTCACGACAGGATAATTGCGATGGCAACCGTTATTTGGTTGTCGCGTCTCATTTAAAAATTAAAAAGTCGTAAATCTCTTGTAACTCGTCTATGGTAGCCGTTAGAAAAACGTAGCAGGGTTCCCAGTCACCAATCTACTCCAAGACCGTTAACATAATGTCTTACCACTCCTCAATTAACAATTTCCAGTCCTTATTCTACAGGTGTTGAAACGCAACAGTGTAATTCTAAATAAAACACTCTTGCAAATATCCTTTCATTGGAAAAGATAACGACTGCTTTCTAACCAAACTTGTTATATAAAACCATTTGGGAAGTTGAAAACACGTTTTCAAAAACATATTTGTACTCAACCCGGGTACTTTACAATTAGTTTTCAGACCAGCAAGCTTGTTTCGGATTCTGATCCAGATTCAATCTGTTTTCATTTACTCTCTGTACTTAATTCAGGCATGCCAATAATCCAATAGTAAAGGGTAACATTATTTATTATTCGTTTAGCGAAATTATCACCCGTTATCAGTGTATCGCGGATATAGGCACATTATTACGGAATAAAATGTAAGCAAGCAATCGCGAAAGGAGATAGCGAGGCAGTTAGTTATCACTTCTTCTCTCTGTTGATATTATCAATGTATTTTACCGTATACAGCTCGGTCAGTGGGCAAGATGTCTTTATATCTTTACAGTATGTTGGCCCTCTACTTCGTGGATATTTATGTAAGAAAAAATGACATAATGAATATTAACATGATTATTTGTTATAATAGTCCATGGACACATCCTTGTTTGGCCATGGCAGAAACAGTAGAATAATATCTTTACCATATCAAAAGCAAATAGAACAGACCCTGATCAGACGGTTCCTATAGGTGTCTACTCTGTTTGCAAAGGCATAGAAAGGCGTAGTTATGGAGTAAAGGGTTAACTCTCTAAATAGGAAATATTAATGTAAGAAATAATGACATCATGGAATTAATTGATGTGTTAATGATAGCACTGTGAACAAGTGCTTATGACAGAAACTGCAGATTCATATCTATATTATTTCATTAACAAACAGATCAGACCCTGATCAGATGGCTCCTTGTTCTGTCATAGTAATTGCTTTGTAGATATCAGTTCAACTATAACCACCTATAACTTGGATCATGAGATGAGATTAGAAATACTTAATGAAGCGACTTAACAAGGTTTCCACAGAAATTTCAGATTGTTAGAAGTTTTTGGTAGCCTGTGATGGCAAAGAAGTGTTGCCTTTACTGGTCATTACAGTGGATCTGAGTGTCCCACTAGACGGCCTCTTTACATGAGCGACGACTCTTGTTCATATTTAGGCTTACTTTTCATAAAGTTAATTACAAACAAAACCGGACTGTGCTGTTGGCTACTTGTTTATTATTTAACCGATTCTGTATGCAGTTAGACGCCATTGTTTTTGCGTAACCCTAACGATGCTAAGCGCGACCTGTCAATCACTTCCAAACAGCTTGGATCAAGTTGATACGCCGAGTAACGCGGCGTCTCAACAGGGTCCAAGCTGTTTGACATTAGGGTCAATGGTTTCTAAAATGATCGTATCGGAGGTAGTCATTTATTGTACCAGATCAAATTTTAGCAGCTATTATTTTTCACAAAGGGGTGATAGTTAAATGGATATTTCTAATTGCCTTCAGAACGTCTGGAGTCAATACCATATATATTGTACAGTAAAAAACAACAACATATAATGCGACCACCTAATGAACAAACATGGCTATCTTCATAAGCAGGTAGTTGCTTAATGTAGGACGAAAAGTTATGCAGAAAGCTCCTATAGGAGCTTTCTGCATAACATGCGTCCTACATTAAGCTACCACCTGTCTTTGCCACTGTGAATTATGTCCCCTTTTTGATGGTCGCATTAGAGGGGTTTTACCGTACATATTTACAATGACTGCGCATTTTTTTCTAAGGCACTTTGTATTGGAGATGTAAGACAGAGATTATATAATTAAATGTATTTTTTCTTATATCACATCGTCAGTAAATAACTGCGGGAATTATTATCGAGGAGTATAAATGGGGTTGATGTGGCGATTACCGTGGCCCAGAGGACATTCGACACAGAGCCGATCCAATATTAAACTTTATAATTGAAATAGCCAACGGTCATCATTTAAACAAATTGTAAGTGGATAAGATCAAGATAGAACTTATAGAGTTCATTGGCGGTCCCATTAAAACTAAAAGCCAATTTTATATGATATGAAGTAACGGTATAACATATGAAATTGATATGTGACGATAGCACGCTAAGATAAACAATGGCGACCAGGTCAGGGAATGGTCAGTTCATTGAGTTCAAACTTCTACGGACGCCTCTTGTGCAGCCGTGTACGTGGACAGTGATCCCACACTTAAGTTATATACATCTAATCATTTCCATCACATACAAGCATTTTCATGTCTTTGCAAACATAGCAGACCATGATCAGACGGCTAATAATGTCGCAAAAGTGAAGTCATAGTCCCTTTTCAGGGGATTTCACTGCCTTAACATCTAGTTAAATGTTGGCGATTTTTATCTTTTATTTTTTAATACATGTATCTCAATTCTTCATTTCACCGAATGTTTTAACCCTTCGCTTGCTATTCACGTCAATATACCTACCTGTTAATAGTGCAGACCCAGATGACATCAGGGTCTGCACTATTTACAAGTTGATTGTGCAACCAGTACACTCCACAGCAGTGATTGCACAGCGAAATACTTGTACACAGTGAAAATATATGTAATTATACAACAGGGCATGGGTAAAGAAGGAGAAATGTATTTTAAAATTCAACAAGAGAAGGGTTAATACATGTATCCCAATTCTTCATTTTACTGAAATGTTTTAACATACGCCAAAGTGTTACCGAAAGAGCTAACAATTCAGTCTGGACAGGTTATATTATCTCTTTCAATATGACGAACAGAATTATAAATCATACAGATGCGATTTCTGCACCCTCTCTTATACAAAACGCTTGAAATAAAACAACAAAATATTTTCTCATTTAAAACTGAGATAGATAATTTATGGAAATACATTTCCAGATTAGCAAAAGTGACACCATTCATCTCTATGGGGGAGATTATTAACTCATTCACCGCCAATGTCGCCAAAAATTAACCCTTACCATTTTGTAAAAATATAATGTCTCGTCATATTTGGATCTGATGCAATTTAACAACATGTACATGTACTTTCGTTGCTTTTTTTTAAACGTCTTGGACCATAACGAAGCGCCTAGTTAATCGGCGTCTCATCTGGATCTAAACTGTTTGCAAATGCGAGCCCGATCGCAAATAATGGGATAACGATTAAACCATTCCCTCATATTGACGACTTTTGACGACTCTGTAAATGTCATTTTGTGAAACCGTTGTGATAAATAGAGCATTTGCTCCTATAGGAGCAAATGCTATATTTATCACAATGGTTTCAAACCACAACATTCTAAAAGTTTCCTCATCTCTAGTTAATGCTCCTTTTTGGTAGATTTATTCAAAGAGGTTGTATCTAAAATAGCCTATGAGGGAATGGGTTAACAGAGCAAAAGATAAATGTTCGTACTCAAATAATAAAATCGTTATTTCTCCACCAAACCGTATGTTGTTACCAATCTTAAGAATCGTCTCGAAGAGATGATTCTAAAGAGAGGTCACAAACTCACAACATAGGGTTCGGTGAAGAAATAAAGGAGTTATTCTTGAATATAATATTTTTCATTTAAATTTTTTAAATAATGGAACATATATTCTTTAATATAAGAGTTTACAAATACTACATTGCTCACTGCTTATAACGCTCCAAATGAAGTGACCCCTTGTTTGGGCTGCAATCAATGTTGATCCAGGCGCAATTGTTGCAGAATTGTCAAGGTGCAATAAATGTCAGTACTATTAGCTGCATGATGTATAAGATGCACTCTGCAAGATACACCCAGCAATCAGTTTGCACATTTTTTTCGACAGATGTATACTAAACTAAAGCATAAATTAAACAAAGTTTCCCGTGTTCCCCGGAGACTCGAGCCCGTGGATGAGCGATTAAAAGCCCCAGTTGATGAGCGATGCAGCTTGGTTTCAATGTTTGAATTATAGATGTATCGGCAATTGATGAATGGTTGGCAGGACAATCTGCGGTCCTGCACAAAGACTCGCCAAGCACAAAAGCCGCAAGAAAGCAAAATCAATCAATTAAAAAACTGAAACAATGTCTAATTAAAGTTCGACGGGGAACCCATCGTCATAACGATATTTGTACACCTTGTTGTTATCGAACATCTAAGCATTTCAACAGCAGCTTTTAGGTCCATCAAAACAGCCAGCGGGCCCGTTACAAGCAATAACTCCTGTATAGATTTTTTAAGTACAAATTGAATTGCATGAACAGGACATTGCTAAATTCATATGTTAAACCCTTTCCTTCATATAAATGCCTTTTGACGTATTCACAAGCAGAGAAGGTCCAGATTAGACGGCTCCTGCAGGGTCTGCTTGGTTTGCTTGTGGAACTTTATAAATCTGATTTTATTATTTCCACTATGGTGAAACAAATCCTTTTCCCGTGTTCCATTTTATTGATTCTGTTCATGAATATTAACGAGGTGGTGAAATATTGAATAAATGTAAACAGGGAAAGGGTTAAAGGCTTGTTGCCGTTTATTAAAACACTGCATTTTAATAGTTTACATTTAACAAAATTCAGGTTAAATCGATAAAGCAATTATGGATATACGCAAAAGGTATCGTTTAGAACTTCAAACAGAGGCCTTTATACTAAACCATTGTTTCTAGATTAAATGCTGAATTTTCAAAATGAAATGGAGCGTCAATATGAAAGCTAAAATGACAAACAGTGCAGACCCTGATCAGAGGGATCCTCTAGGAACCCTTTGGTGTTGGTCTACACACTTTACTAATGTCAGTTAATTCGTTTCCCACGTCCAGAGGGATATACTTGGGCGATCGTGATACATGTAGTCAAAATGGAGAAGCCGCGTAACCAGAATAAACAAGACCGATGTTCTGATTGTGTTGGTGAAATGATGTGGAAGAGAACGGTTTAGTTTGAAATTCAAAGTAGACAATCTTGATATTGGGTATATACGTAGTTAAATACTTTATTTGGTGGTTATTTCTGCCACCCACACTCTACCAATTATGATTATTAATAAATCCAATTCTTGTAATAAACTATACATAAGGACATTTATTGCCATGGCAAACAGCGGAAAATCAGATATGTAACAAAGGCATGCAAAACAGAAACTCATCAGATAGCTCCCTCTAGAGCTTTCTGACCCGGGTCTACACTGTTTGTCAATGAGTTAACCCATTCCTTCATAGGCTATTGTTTTAGATCTAACCACTTTGAATATATCTACCGAAAAGGAGCATTAACTACAGAAAAGGATTTTTTAGAATTTTGTAGCTTGAAACCATTGTGATAAATAGAGCATTTGCTCCTATATGAGCAAATGCTCTATTTACCACAATGGTTTCAATAGGTGATTTTACAGAGGCGTAGAAAGGCGTATTTATGGAGGAAAGATTTAAAGGCAGAATTAGCAACTAAAAAGTTACAACAAGACATAACCCTTCCTTCCTTCACCAATTTGCAAACAAAGTAGACCCAGATCAGACGGCTCCTAGTTGCTCATGAAAGTACAACAGATCTGACTATACATTTTCTACCAATACCAAACACCCATGTGTATACGTGCCATTATAAACATTCTTCCATAAATATTCATGACGTCATTATTTCTAACAGGAAAAAGGTTAATGCAGGCATTGAAAGGTAATTTTGCGTAGTTCAACAAAATAAATCAACGTAAGAAAAATTATGAAACTGTCTAGGCGTGGGAGGACGCGGTGCACTGCTATGGCAAAATATCAGACAATTTCACTTAATTTGACATTATTACCATATCAGTACATGTCATGTGCATAATCTGCATTCATTTTCATGTTCATTACAATCTGAGTATTATTTACCATTGCCTCGCTTTGAAAAAAAAAATCATGTCTGCACAAATTTATATCTAGTGCAATTGTGACTACTTCCGATGCGAACAAGGCTTTGAAAAGTTACTAACAATGTGTCAAACAGCTTGGATCCTGATGAGACACCGAGTTACTCGGCGTCTTATCTGGATCCAAACTGTTTGCTACTGCGCATGACGGGATAATGTTCCTTTAATTAGTTGTTAACATCGAGGATAGTAAAAACCTTTTAACCCATTCCCTCATATTGACGCCTTTTGATCCATTCCCTCATATTGACGACTTTTAACGACTCTGTAAAAGTCACTTTGTGAAACCATTGTGATAAATAGAGCATTTGCTCCAATAGGAGCGAATTCTCTATTTATCACAATTGTTTCAAACTGCAAAATTCTAATTTTTCCTTTTCTCTAGTAAATGCTCCTTTTCGGTAGATTTATTCAAAGAGGTTGTATCTAAAAATGGTCTAGGAGAGAATGAATTAATCCTTTTCTCCATGAATATCCATAATAAAAGACACGATAAATATTAATTAGATTAATTTTTATCATAGCATATGAACATAGAATTTGTCCCATACCAGAAACTGAAGAATCAAGTCTATATTATTTAATAAGCAAACAGAGCAGACCCTGATAAGACGACCCCTACTCTGTTTGCAAAGGCGTATTTAGGGAATTAAGGGTTACATCCTATTCAAAAACCCTTTTGATCTTGACCAGGCTGAACGTATGATACCTGTGTCCAAACTCTGCTCGATTGTGAAACCGGACATAGTAATCCATTGACTTAACAGAAACAACTTTTGAAACTTTTGCAAACAGAGTAGACCAAGATCAGATGAAGGCTCATGGGCCGTCTGATCAGGGTCTGGTCTGTTTGCTTATGAAATGATAGATATCTGATTCTTCAGTTTCTGCCAAGATAAAAATGCGCTTGTTGATGATACCATTTTAACCCTTCGCTTGCTATTCACGTCAATATACCTACCTGTAAATAGTGAAGACCCAGATGAGACAGCTCCTGCAGGAGCTGTCTCATCAGGGTCTGCACTATTTACAAGTTGATTGTGCAACCAATGCACCCCACAGCAGTGATTGCATAGCGAAATACTTGTACACAGTGAAGATATATGTAATTATACAACAGGCCTAGGTAAAGAAAGAGAAATGTATTTTAAAATTCAGCCAGAGAAGGGTTAAATTTTCTGCCAAGAAATATTCATGATCTCTAAGGGTTAGAGGGCTTGCACATTAGCAGTCTTGTTTCAACAATAAACCTGTCTTAATTGCAGAAATAATATGACACGTCATTAGACAGTTATGGTGCACATTATTCATATAGCTGTTTGGTTTAAACCGTTAAATCCATTGAGGCGCCTTTTTTTAGCTTTTGCAAATAGAGTAGATCCAGATCAGACAGTCCCTGTAGGAGTCGTCTTTGCAAACAGAGTAGACCCAGATCGGAGCCGTCTGATCAGAGTCTGCTCAGTTTGCTTACGAAATAATACATGTACAGTAAAACCCCGCTAATACGACCACATAAAAGAAGCATAATTCTGGGTGCTAGATACAGGTGGTAGCTTAATGCATGACAAAAGTAATGCAGAAAGCTACTCTAGGAACTTTCTGCATTATTTTTTCCTGCATTAAGCTGTCACCTGCCTCTACAACCCAGAATTATACCTCTTTTAGGTAGTCGCATTAGAGGGTTTTTAGTACTTCTGTAATATATTTTCTGTAAAAATGTCTAAAAACCTTTTTTACCACACTCCGTGGTTTTCATTTACCGTCTCTGTCTTACAGAACCCGTTACTCCATAAATACGCCATTCTACGCCTTTGTAAACATAGTAGACTTAGATCAGCCGGCTTATCAGTGTCTTCTTTGTTTGATTAATGTCAAACTGATGACATAATATAGATATTACTCTGCAGTTTCTGCCAAGGCTAAACTGTCCCGTGTTCATATGTCATTATAAATAATATAATATCCATTGTGTCGTAATTTCTTAGATGAATATTCATGGAGTAAATGGTTAAAGGCCGACATAGTTTACATTTTGGGTAAGGCTAGATGTAACACGGTCATGCAAACTAGGTAAAACCAGTGAACCACTATTATAAACAAAATACATTTGAAAGCAAGCATAAGCAAAATAAATACACACTAGGTTTGAAGATACACAAACAAAACAACACCATTCAGAGTATTTGCAGTGGTATAGACTTGTCTTACAGCATTTCCGCGATATTTGTAATGTAAACTTACCGTATTGAATTGGACATTTTACGAATATTTTAGGTGCTTATTCATCAATTTAATTTTTAACATGTGTGTATGTTGTTTTAGCACTGGCAATTTTATGTATGTGTACCCAAAGACCGTTTTCGGTATTAATTGACCCTTTCAATTGAGTATTCAAATAAAAAATAATTACATCATGAATATTAATTAGATTAATTGTTATAATAGCACATGGACCATAGCAGAATCTGTAGAATTTTATGTATATTATATCATAGCAAACTTTTTGCTAAGGCGTAGAAAGACCTTTCTACTGTCCCTGTAAGAGCTGGGTGATCAGGATCTCCTCTGCGTGCTTATTGGTTACTATAGATCTGAGTCTACAGTTTCTGTCTTGGCCAAACTTTCCATTGTTTATGAAAATATAAAAAAAACATTTAATTAGTATTCATGGCGTCATTATTTCTTATTGAATATTCCCGAAGTAACACAATTAGACCTCTCTCTGATGGTGCGTGCACACATTTTGTTTTTAATTTTCATTCGAATAGTTAAATAAGGGGCTAAAATGAAACACTACAGAGGATATTGCCAGTCATCTGAATGACATTGCATACACTATTTTCCGTTCTTTTCTGGTGGAAACTTTCACATGACCCTGTCTGCTCGGAATCTGTTTCGTTTTTGCGCCTGAACGGATCTATCTGATGAAACCCCGCAGATGGAGAAATCAAGTGGATTAACGCTATGGTCTGTGCTAAACGACCACGTGTGGTGTATAAACAAACCATACATACATATTGTAGCTGCTGAAAACGTTAACCCGTCTTATGCTTAAAAAAAGTCTGCCCAATCCCTGATTTGCTGAACTTTCTACTGACTTCCGATAAGACCAAACTTTTGAGAAACTATTGACCGTGTCTTAAACAACTTGGATCCAGATGAGACGCCGAGTTACTCGGCGTCTCATCTGGATCCAAGCTGTTTGCAAATGCGAATCAGGTCGGGTTTAGCATGAGAAATGTTAAGAGGATATTTTCTGACACTTGTATATGTTTATAAAATAGATTGAAAGCTACATTAGCTATCAATTCGCTCATGAAAGCGGTCAGTTACAGCGGTCAGAAAGAACAACATATTAACATGTCTGACATTTATTCTGTTTGAACGCGTAATGGCTGGTGAGCCACTTTTGTTGATGGAGAATGATCACGGTCTAAACATATTAGGCACAGATGAAGCGCTTGTGTCAACAGGCAAGCAAACCCACACCACTGGTTGCTGGACGAGTGACCTCCGCTACATTAGTAAGCCTCGTTAAATAATGTGGGTCATTCATTCATTCATTCATTCATTCAATTCAATTCAATTCAATTCATTCATTCATTCATTCATTCATTCATTCATTCATTCATTCATTCATTCATTCATTCATTCATTCATTCATTCATTCATTCATTCATTCATTCATTTATCCATTTATTCATTCATTCGTCCTTCCTTTCTATCTTCTTCATACATGCTTTCCTTCCTTTATTGTCACCATTCATTCATTCGTTCGCCCATTCATTCATTATTTTTCTTTATTTCCTTCTTTCATTCATTCATTCATTCATTTGTTATTTCTTTCATTCATTCATACAATTATTCATTTATTTATCTATTCATTATATATCTCTTTTCTTTCTTTGTTTCTTTCTTTCTGCTTTACAGTATTTAAAAGAACAAGGCGGGGTATGAGAAAATATTTGCCACCAGATGTAAACATTTATTTATTATATATATTCGCCTTTTACGCATTTGCAAACAGAGTAGACCCAGATCAGACGGATTTTGTAGGAATCGTCTTATTGCAATGCCAGAAAAGCTATGTGTTTATATGTCATCATAAAAACTTTAATTTCAATTAATATTTCTTATACCAATACGTATCACATAAAGGGTTAACTAAAATAAGAACTATTTTTTATTGACGTTCTACGGAACAGTTATGATAGGATTGCTAAAACATGAATCATACTGATCTCATACAAGTCTTGTCTTCCGGTGTCTTGTTTGCATTACATAGTTTCTTCACGTGGATAAATCACGTCTTTCTGCACATTTATGAGACTATTTTAACGTGTAAGTGTCATTTATATTTTGCACATCTGACAGACACTTGGGGTATAGAACTTTCGCCTTGGTGTGTACAGCAGATACATAATAGCATTTCTACGCTGTCAGCCTATTCCAGTATTACAAAGCGCGAATGACCGGTTGGTTAATTAAGATAGCTTTCATTTTCATTTCGTCCCTGACTAAATCTACAATTCTGTATGTACACTTTGTCTGGCTTCTCGAGGGATAATACCCAATATTGATATCAACCCTGATTGTCCTACCCAGCTGTTGATCTCCAAACACAGTCCCAAATCGTATTTACCAGATAAGGGAAATATCTCTATTGTACATTTGTTTATTCTTTACACCTGTTCGCATGATCTAAACAAGTCCCTCTCATAGTTTTCATATTTACCACCGTGACATTCCGTGCTGCCCCTATCATCTCTTAAGAACCATCTCTCTTACTCATATCATCACAGGGTCCCCTGATCCCCTAACGTTGTGTAACGTGGACACTATATTGATAGCCGTGCATTATACCCGAGGATTTGTACGGTGATTAAAGTATGTCGTTGATACGAGCCGATATGATAACTGGTATCTCTACAAGTGTCATAGGGATCAGCTAAAACAACCCGACAGATGATAGAGGTCTCAGTGAAATAGAAAACATCTCAATTTAACACTGCACGTGTGAAAAGCTGATAAATGAGCTCGGGGTGACGACCGGTCAGCCTGTGCGACTATTTCTTAATTGATTTATATCATGATAGAAATAATCTACTAAGATCGTCGTATGTAGAACTCATGATAATTTGTCGATCCGAGTAATTGATTCTGATTAATTAGGACTTATGATAATCTCAGACGCATGATCTTTAGTAAGACGGACTTCAGGTATGATTTAGTAAGATAGATTTCAGGATCGCAGGTTCAAACGCGAGGGAGGGGCTGAACCTTGTGAACATGTTCGTGAAAATGAATGTGAAGCAGTGGGCTGTCATGATCAAAATTCACGTTGGTCTTGTTATGTCATCTACCCGGTTTTACACTGCGTGTGTGTTTACCCACGTCCTTAATCCCGTCAGCTCTGACAGGTAGTTTATCCATCCCCGGTATTGTTCAATGCAGACATGGTGAATAATCACACTATTTAAATGCAGTTTAAGCCGAAAGCTTAGACTGAATTATTGCAATGCGTTTTTTGGTTATCTTTATAAGCAAATTCATAATTGTTGTCCTTCCTAGATGTTCAAATAATATGTTCTTCCATATCTTTCATAAAAATATAAACTGAAATTCCAACTATTTGTAATTCGGTTGTATATACACGATATCTCATTTAGATAAAACAGTCTTCAATTTGCCTCATAGTGTTAAGTCATTGAAATGTTAAATTGAGTAGGAGAGCTCACAGAATACATTATGTATTTCATGAAGGCCAGGGTCACTTGACAAAAT
Organism: Azorinus chamasolen; assembly: GCA_963576725.1. NCBI lineage: Eukaryota > Metazoa > Mollusca > Bivalvia > Cardiida > Solecurtidae > Azorinus > Azorinus chamasolen. The sequence goes on along the minus strand of OY755235.1, from coordinate 101,348,393 downwards.
TGTCATTTAAACTGGTTCTCCATCTTCTTCAATGCAGTAGTTGTTTGGTACTCGGCGTGCTAGGTCTATGTTTTGTCTTCCCTTTTTTATTAACTCTTTACCACATGAATATTCATGAGAAATAAGAAATAATGACAGCATGTCAGAAATAATGACATAGAAATTTTATAGCGGTTCAGGAACACATAACACGATAGCCATGGTAGAAACTGTGTTTTTCCATTAACAAACAAACAGAGTAGACCATGATCAGACGGCTCCTGTAGGAGCCGTCTGATCTGGATCTACCCTGTTTGCAAAGGCGCCACAAGGCGTCTCTGAACGATAAAGGGTTGAATGAACAACAGTTCTCACGGTCTTGAAGTTCTGGATTAGACACCCAAGAAGATGTACCACCTATGTAACATTATCTACGCACTTATTGCACGCTCTTGTAATAATGCATCACCTATGCAACATTATCTACGCACTTATTGCACGCTCTTGTAATAATGCATCACATATGCAACATTATCTACGCACTTATTGCACGCTCTTGTAATAATGTCAAATGTCACCAGAGCCTTCTATGACAAATAAAGTTTAGGAAGCGATCTACCTGGCCCTCGGCATTGAACATACAGTTGTCAGAAACCATGATTGGAGACCAGCACATGTGATCAGTGAGGCAGATAGGGTCATGTTCATTCTATCCTCCTCGTGTAACCAACATGAGCATCTTAGTTTCCCAGAACCGGGTGACATCTAAGCCAATTTCTCAACGTAGATTAAATTTGTCTCGTACTAAAGAGACAGGCTTCTCCGTGATTCATTTCCTGACCTTTTCTAAAAAACATTGTCTCTCTCATACACTCGGATGTCATATCAATTTCTTCCTTCTCTCTCAGCCTATCATCTATACCGCTCACCTTATAATAACGTTAGCGTAAGCCAATTTGGGGGCTTGCAAATCTGTTCTAGTTTTCTTCTTGAATAAGCCACACGATGGAGACGCGGCGTTGAAGTGACATTGATCACTATTTAGAATGGGTGATTATCTTGTGGAGGAAATCAGTTGCTGATGTGCTGGGGCTGAGAAAAGACGATAATTCGCTTTGAAACATCGTCTCCACTAGCACGGGTGTCGGAACACATTTTCCTGATACTTTGTCTCCGACTGACGGCGTGTGCTCGACAAACTAATTTTCCTTCCTCAATTACCGAATCTAGAGTTGATATGCCGAAGTTACGCTGTTAACTGCCACCGTCAACCATTCTCCCGCGATTCGCATTTGCAAACATCTGGATCCAACCTGTTAGACAATCGGCCAACAGTTTCTCAAAAGCTTGATGAAATTGGGGATGTAGTATTGCACCAGCTCCAAATGTGAGCAGGCTCGACTTTTTTCACAGCGGATTAATTAAGTGTCAATCTCGTCCTTACACTCCATTCTGCAAGTTTGTTTTCCATTGAAGTGACAACTTTGTTTCAGGCGTTTTCTTCCGTAACTGCCCAGGCGGGTATTGGGTTGGTTAAACGCTACTGACAGCCATAATCAAGCAAGGTGCTCAAGCTATGACACTGTTTATATTTCGCCTACCCGAGGTATGAAAGAAAACCTGGGTTTAGTATGTTTGCCTTTGAAATAGGTAATTTAGAACCACTTGGCTTATCAAGTATCATTTCCTGGCATTTACAGAAAGACCACTGTTATATAGACACCACCAATTGAGTATAACAAAATAGTTTAAATACGACTTGCTAATAATCCCGCTCATGATAAAAAACTTTCTTGTGTAAACATTTGTGTTTTGTGTACATACATTACGGCACCAGCGGTTTACTTTAGAATATTCTTTCAACAATTTCGTTTTTCAAATTTAATTGCTGAAATTTACATACTTCGTCTGTGGAGTATTTCATTACAGTCACATAACACGCGGATGAATACCACACGCCATTGTCTAGCGGGCGACTGTGGGGACTACTTGTATGAAATGGCACCAGTCGTGTTGACATTAGCACGTGAAGTTCTAAAGTAACAAATACCGAATGTAGCACATTACACAGACTTGAGACTACTCTCCATATCTAAACAAATACTCGAAATTGTGACATCAATAATTAAAGATTCGCCGGCGTCTTTCATGTTTCTGACAAGGTATGCCAGAACGAAACAGAGGCGATTCACACTGATGTTAATAAATGTGTGAATGGATGAACATGCGCTTAAGACATGTTTTTAGTCTGAGTTTTAATCCTTTACCCAAGAAAGACACACTTTCATAATTTTGCAAACAGGGATGACCCATGACGGATGATCAGGTCTGTCTTGTTTGCCTATGACACAAACAAATATGATTTTACGGTTTCTGCCATGGTTAATCCTGCGTTCATTAACCATTATAAAAGTCAGCAAAATATACATGATGACATTTTATCTGATATTAATTCTCATCGGGGAAAGGGTTAAATACATATTTACTCTTCATTTTCTTCTTATGCCTACCACGCAGCAACAAGAAAGTTCTAAATGCAAATATACAACGATAACGAGACACAATATAACAGAACTAGATGGGGCGACCGAGTCATATCTGATTGTTTTGTACAAAAACCCTTGTTTTGAGCTAAATAATATTCATACATTAATTAATTCATACCTGAATATTCATGAAGAAAGAGGTTAAACAGGTTTATTGTATACAGCAGGCTCTCTCTATCAAGCTACGACATACTAATATATGGGTGTCTCTGAATGAAGGTGGTTGCATAATGCAGGGCGGCAGCAATGCAGAAAGTTTCGATGCGTTTTCTGCATCGTCTTGTATCAAAGTGATAGATTCTACACTAAACGCATATTTTCAATAACATCATAAAACTTGTTATTTGTTATATTCAGTAATTATTATGAAGATTGTCAAATTTGAACTTATATCGAAAAATGCCTTCCGGATACAAAATAAAATATATAACCTTAGTAGTTCTACAACAAAATAGTTTTGGTCTATGTCGATTAGGTAACGAAACTAAAACACAATCCGAATAAATACTAATATATTGCCCGAATAACGTCGAATATTTATATACATATATACATGTATACCTCTTTATACCTTATCATGGATATGATTTCTATCTAAGTCTACCTTGATTGCAATGCATTAAGATCCCAGAGAATGTCCCATTTGTTATAGGGACGGTTGTAGAGAGGTTAAATATCAACATGTATATATACTTGTTTGTCTAAATACAGTAAAAACCCTCTAATGCGACCAGCAAAAAGGGGCATAATTCACAGTGGCAAAGGCAGGTGGTAGCTTAATGCAGGACGAAAGTTATGCAGAAAGTTCCTATAGGAGCTTTCTGCATAACTTCCGTCCTTCATGAAACAACCACCTGCTCATTAAGTGGTCGCATTAGAGGGTTTTTATACTTTAGTTTGAAACATGGCCCCAAACCCCTTAATTCTTACCTTTACCCAACTCCGTGAAATTCAACTCAGCTCAAATTTTGATTTGGTTCAATTTTGACTACTTCCGATTCGACCAAGCTGTGAAAATTGTAGACCGGTGTTACTCGGTGTCCTGTCTATCGAATCTGTTCGCAAACATGAGCCAGGTCGCGCAAAAGCGAGAGAAGGGTTATATAAACCCATTCCCGCATAGACTATTTTTTAGATCCAACCGCTTTGAATAAATCTACCAAAAAGGAGCATTTATTAGAGAATTTTTTTTCTTTCTGATTTGTGTAGTTTTGAAACAATTGTGATGAATTGAGCATTTGCTCCTAAGGAGCAAATGCTCTATTTATCACAATGGTTTCACGAAGTGACTTTTACAGAAGCTTCAGAAGGCGTCAATATGCGGGAATGGGTTAAAAAGTAGCAGCGATTCACATCTACTGCAATGATCCAATTATATGTGTTAGGGTAATTTTCAACGTGCCAAATTGTAATTTGTATATTAACATGAAGCCGCAGCATTTCAGCATAGTTAATTTCACGTATTTCCGTTACTTGAAGTGATATTGCTGTTTAAGAATTCAATATGTCAAAGATATAGCTGATCTTCTCTGTGCAGTCCCTGTATAGAAACACATTGGCAATCCCGACACTGTGGCTGTTTAACCATTTATTGGAAACGCGCTTTATGACGCCTTTGCAAACAGAATAGACCCAGCTCAGAACAGCATTCTGCTCAATGATCTTACAAATTACAAATTACAAAATTTATATTCTATTATCATGGCAATATACTTCCTTATTTTATATTTTAATACAAAATTAAATCAATTAATATTCTTAATAGGCGAAGTATTTCACGACTATTTATGAAGTAAGATGTTAATGAATCAGTACCAGGTGATTGGCAATGTAACAATATATTAGCTTTCGATCTGCAGTATGCAAACCCTAGGCACAACCATTTTACTCATGCACATTATCGAAAGAAAGAAATAAAGCTACCATGAATATATTATTATTATTATCATACAGAGCTACAGATAAGGGTGCATACCCAAATACTAAAATCGTCAAATCGTCATTTCTCCACCAAACCCTATACTGTGACCACTATTTAGAATCGTCTCTCCGAGACGATTCTAAAGAGTGGTCACAGAATAGGGTTTGGTGGAGAAATAAAGAAGTTATTGTTGAAAATGTTTTAATAAACGCATCTTTTCTGGATCTACCATGAATACGCTCGTATATATTTATCTGAAGTGTTATAATAGTATAAACAGAGGATTTATTTACATTGGCAGAAGCTGAGGAATCACATTTGTATTTTTCATAGGCTCCTTCTGTAGTCCCGATCAGGGTCTATTATGTTTGCAAAGTCGTCAAAAGGTGTCCCTATAAGGTCCAGTGTTGGCCATCGCCCTGCCAATGTCGTATATTTGATTACCTATTCAAACAGACTGGATCCAGATGAGATGCGTATTAACTCATTCCCCCCCCCTAGTGACGCATTTTAGCACCTTTGTAAAAGTCACATTTTGAAACCATTGTGATATCACAATGATTTCAAAACTACACAATTCTAAAATTCGCCTTTTCTATAGTTAATGCTCCTTTTCGATAGATTAATTCAAAGAGTTTGGGTCTAAAAATGCTGTTTGTTTCTGTGGTAGTGGTTTTGAAAGAAAGGGGGATGACCATTAAAACCCATTGAAGACCCATTAAAATTAAAAAGTTGTAGCAAATTTTGCAGTCGATAATTATTATTGGCAGCGAAAGACTTAACTATTTCTCTAATATAATAGCTTTTTCACGCCTTTGCCAACGGAGTAGACCCAGAACAGACGGCTCCTGTAGGAGCCAGTGCATATTCATTAAGTCAATATTTCTTGCATATAATTATATGGAACAGGGGAAGAGTTAAGGGCCCCTGATTAGTCGAGTAGCAGTTCGCCAGTATACTACTATTCGATCTAGCATGGGAAATACATTGTAATTTTGCCCGATGATATCATCGTTTTTAAATAGCATTTTTAAAATATTCCATTTTGTAATAATACTTTTTATTTGCTGAAGTTTTACAAAAGTTTGAATGTGCCCCCGTTTTTATTTTTTTGTATCATCTCCAAAAGTCGGCAGCTCTAGTTAAACATTACCAACTACCCGGCTTCTATTATACCGGTGAATAACCACTATGGATCCATTGACAAATGAAATGATTATTTCTTGTATTAATACACAGAACCTCCGCCCTTGTGGAAATATTGTTATACCTTATGCTATCTGTATAATAACAATCAACATTGAAGACATACCAGTTTTGATAACCTATTAGCAACACTATTCTCAATACAAACAAACCGTGTCACTTCTTCTTTGTCCAGCTCCCACCCGAGTTCTATATCCTATTTATAACCCTTATTCCGCCATGTGCGACCTGACTCACATTTGCAAACAGTTTGAATCCAGACAAGACGCCGAGGAACTCGCCATCTCATCAGTATCTACGCTGTTTGACACTCTGTCAATAGTTTCCCAAAACGATTGTTCCAAACCGATTTGGTCAAAATCGCACCAGATTCAAATCTGAGCAGACATTAGGTTTTTTTTACAACCGAGTAAGGGTTAAGCCGATTCCAAGTCAATAAAACGCAACAAAGTTTGTCAAAGCGTCCGTAACATGTGCTCGAATGGAAAGGGGGGGGGGATTTAATCCCCCTACCTACAGGCCTAATGAAATGATACTACATAAGTGAAGCGACTACGTATGACAGTGTGTTTATCTTAGGTATTCTTTCAGTATTTTTGCACCTGCCGTAAAGATATACTTATTATAAACAAAATACGATTAAGATAGGCACAAGTTTTTGTTTGAAATAATATACGAGAAGTGTTTGTTTTATTTGATAGACAACTTCCACATAAACAGACAGATATACAGTAAAAACGTGATAGATTGACGTTTTGGTAATTAGGAATTGAGAACTTTTTAAGCAGGTGGCTGCTTAGTACAGGGTGAAAGTCACACAGAAAGCTCCTAGAGTAGTTTTCTGCATGACTTCCATCTTGCCTTAAGCTGCCACCTGTCTTAACCCTTTCCTCCATAAATACGCCTTTCTACGCCTCTGTAAAAGTCACTTAATGAAACCATTGTGATAAATAGAGCATTTGCTCCTATAGGAGCAAATGCTCTATTTATCACAATGGTTTCAAACTACAAAATTCTAAAAAAAATCCTTTTTTCTAGTTAATGCTCCTTTTCGGTAGATTTATTCAAAGAGGTTGGATCTAAAAATAACATATGAGGTAATGGGTTAAATACAGTTCATGATATTTTTAGTGTTTGAACAATCGAGTTTTTGACTATATCTCTCAGACTGGTTACATGGCAGTTTAGATTGAACCTTTGAACGTGTGAAACGAGACCATCCCAACCCTTATACAGTAAAACCTGTTTTAAGTGGTCATTCATTTATTGAAAAAAAGAGTTTTTAAAAGCACGTGGTTGCTTAATGCACGGTAAAAGTAATGCAGAAAGCTCCTATATGAGCTTTCTGCATTACTTCTGAACTGTATTAAGCTACCGCCTGCCTTACAAACCCATACTTATACCTCGTTATGTTGGCCGCTTAAGATTCAATTCAATTCAATTTTATTTTAAAATAATACAAAGTCTACAAAGTCTTACAGGTTCTACTGAGGCGCATTTTGACACCTTTGCAAACAGAGTAGACCCTGATCAGATGTCTCCTGTAGGATCAGGGTCTGATCTGTTTGCTAACAGAGTATCTTATATCTGATTCTACTTTATTTGGCATGACTGTTGGTTAATTAATTTTCATACTAGATGGAGTCTGCCATGCGTATTCATGTAGTAAAATTGTTTCTACGCTTTTTGCAAACAGAGTAGACCTGATTATTAGGTTAAGGGTCAACTTAGATTGTTTGAAACATGTTTAGGATTGATCAATATCCAGAAGTGTTTGAGCGTTCATCAATCCCCACTCTACAAAACGCTTTCAAAACCTGTGTCTACCATGATCTATTTGTTTTCAGTCACTGAAAGCCAACATGACTTGTCCTTTATATCTCACCAATTGGGTAATCTGACAATACAAAAGCAAAACACATAGCTTTCCAATTTCGTTTTTTTATCCCATTTAACTCTTTCGCTGCCAGTGTGTCATCTGTTTACCTATGCAAACAGTTTGGATCCAGATGAGACGCCGAGTAACTCGGCGTCTCATCTGGATCCAAACTGCTTGGAACTATGACTGTTTTTTAAAACAAAAAAAGAGAAGAAATAAAAACTGAAAATTGTAACAGACGACAAAGTTTGCAGACGACAAAATTTGGCAGCGAAAGAGTTTCAATTTCTTCAACCTTTACAACGTTACGTGCGAATTCACCAGCAACTGTTGCAAACGGTAGGGACTCGGTGACACGGAATGAGTCATGGTCTCGATAGCACCCTTAGACTGGCCTGGTATTCGGGACGTCTTTCTGCAACTGACATTTTGGTCATACAGTAGAACCTCTCTTAAGCGACCATTCATTTATTGAGCACATGGGTCTTATAAAGCAGGTGGTTGCTTAATGCCCGGCAAAAGTAACGCAGAAAGCTCCTATAGGAGTTGTCTGCATTACTTTTGATGTGCATTAAGCTACCACATGCCTTACAGACCCATACTTTGATCTACGTTTGATGGTCGGTTAAGCCACAAGTTCTACTGTATGTAGCTGAATGTGCTACTCACAAACAGTGTTGCGTCCAGAGTGTAAATGTTTATTCTTCACATGCTAAGAGCGACCTGGCTAGCGTTTTCAAGCAGTCTGGATCCAGATGCCGTGTAAATCTCATCATTTATCCAAACTGTTTGACACTCGTTCAGTGATTTCCCACAGGCGTGTACGAACGGAAAGATAGTGAAAAATAAACAGATCTAATATTTAGCAGAAGTTATTTTGTTTAAGTATGAGGAGGGTTGTTTTTCGTTCAGCGTCATAAATGTTAAATGTGATATTCAAGGAGTGTTTACCGAAAACGATACTTACATAAAGCTTCAATGCTGCCGATAATAGTTTCCGTCGAAAATTAAACAAATTCGTGTCAAACCTTTCGAATCAATAGGAAACATTCATTGGCCATCCAGAGGTATTGGGCATACTTTGATGAAACTTCACCGGAAGACAAAGCGAGTGTCAGTCAAGCAGCAGCACTTTCTGATATAGCAATTTCAAGCAATTATTCTGAAACCAATCATTTTGACCCTTGAGCTTTCCTTGTAAAGAAGAGCAAATAATTGAACGTTTTAGAGGGGTAGATTGAAATTAATCCGGCAAGTGGATCTTCCACTCAGCATTGGAATATTACGGCTTTTAAAGATTAAACGAGAATGAGATCATTAAAAAGTGTTCTCAGGGTGAGCGCTATATGAACTGAGGTCACACTGAGTAAATAAGCAAATTTAAGGAATTATAGAAAATAATAACGCAGTACAAAACCCATTTATTATGTTTTTCTCCTAAAATTGCTTCAGTTGCTTGCTGGTTGGCATGTCTTGGTGTCATTTTTTCCCAATAAGAGAATACGTGCAGCAAACAAGCAGACACATAAGGAAGTGAAAGCTAGCCGCTCTAGCAACTACAGTTAAGCCCCTCTAGACCGGGCGTTACTTTTGGTATAAATATCTGTCTTGGTGATAGGTGACAGCTTACTGCAGGATGAATGTCATGCAGAAAGCCCCCTTAGGAGCTTTCTGCATGACTTTCACCCTGCATTAAGTAGCCGCAGAAACTTGAAGCAGACGGAAATGTGACTGAAATGTGTCAAGCAGACACAACAATTCTAGCAGTTAAAGGGTTTACTCTTTACTCCATAAATACGCCTTTTTGTCCCTTTACAAACACAGTAGACCCAGATCAGACATCTGACAAGGGTCTGTTCTGTTTGCCTATGACATAATTTAGATATGATTCTTCAATTTCTCTCATGTCCAAAAATGCTTCTGTAACACTTTTTATATTAATATTCATGATGTCATTGTGTCTTACATGAATAGTATTCGAGTAAATGGCTAACAACTATTTATCTCCTCTATTTACAGATTGAACAGTCTAGGCAGCCATGGCTCCGACAAGCATGACCAGTACCAGACGTCCTCCCCGGACAGGGACTCGTCCACGGACTTTGATGACATGGACATGGACGACAAGTCCTTTGATGACGAAGACGAGGAGAAAATCGACATAGAAAACGACGACAACCCGAGCAATGCCGAGTCGCCAGCCACTCTGCCTGCGCATGCGCCACAGATCTCGCCCACCTGACTATATGGACCCCAAAACCTCGAAATGACATCAGCCATGAATCAGGCAAAAATGATGCCCCAGCCGTGGGCTCTGAACTTATCAATACCCAAAGTTTTACCCAATCCAAGCCCCGTGCGGTCGTTTGGAATTGATGATATATTGCAAAGGCCACTAGACTATTCGCAGAGCAGTCTGCAGCAACTGCAAAACAATCTAAAACAATTGCAAAGTGGCATCCAATACAGTTACATGAACTCTCACATGGCTAACTTGCAGCAGACGATGCTACCCCGATGCTTGCCGCAGACGAAACGAATCGACTCGACGTGCTGCGAACTGCCGCAGACCTCAGAAGGTACGGAGAGCGGAAGTTCGGATTAGTGTCAAATTCGGATCGCCAGGGCTGTAGATAAAACATGAAAGTAACACCTTAATGTTAGCAGGAAATGTCTCGGCTTTCATTGGAGTAACAAACGATTTGTTTTCATAGTAAACAAAGCAGAAATGAAAATATGTTTACGGATACAAAGTGGCATTTAGAGACTGGGCGCACGGTCACGTGATCGTGTATCGCTGCGATCAGACGGGAGGACAATTTTGTCTCAAAAAAGAATAGTGACCTGTCCGTGATGTCCAAGGTCAAACTGGACAGCGCGAAGAAAGGATTAAGAAGCCACCTGCATTTGACTGCAATCATGTTAATTTCAACCCATTAGTGCTAAGTGCCCCTTAAATGACATAGGCAAACAGTGCAGACCCAGATCAGAGGGCTCGTGAAGGAGCCCTCTGATCAGGGTCTACACTGTTTACTGTGCTTACTCCAAATGAAAAACGGATGGGTTAAAACGTAAGATCTGGACGGGTTTACTTAACCCATTCCTCCATAGGCTATTTTTAGACCCAACCTCTTTGAATGAATTTACCCAAAAGGAGCATTTGCTAGAGAAAAGTAAAATTTTAGAATTTTGTAGTTGAAACCATTGTGATAAATAGAGCATTTGCTCCTATAGGAGCAAATGCTCTATTTATCACAATGGTTTCAAGAAGTGGTTATTACCGATGCGTAGAAAGGCGTATTTATGGAGGAAAGGGTTAAATAATATGGGAATAGATAAGTTGATTGATTGTTGTAGAGAGGTTCTACTGTACATGTATTGATCTTGGCCTATGGTGCTCTTCGTGGACGACCTCACTAAAATAGTAGCATCCTGACCAGTTGCCGAGTAATATGGATTTCTGCCAGGGTGTACGTTTTAGACATTTTGTTCGTATTTTAGAAATAAAGGCAATCTACATTTTTATCTACGACAATCGGATTGCGTGCTTGAGGTTAAAAATTCAAATCACATGACCGTATACAGTAGAAGGTTTCCATAGCGACCAATTCAAGAATGTCTTTAATAGTCATGTATGTCTTTAAATGCAGGTGTCCACTTAATGCAGAGCAACAGATAAAGGTGTGTTTTCAACTTTTAAAAATATATCCTGTGACCCCTCTGCAGAATATAAAAAAGTAAATAAAGAAGGTATTCTTGGAAATGTTTTAACCCTTTCGCTGCCAAACTCTGTTGTCTGCTAACTTTGTCGTCTGCTACAAATTTTCATTCTTTTGATTTTCTTCATTTTTGTTTCAAAAACATAGTAACAGTAACAAACAGTTACTCGGCGTCTCATCTGGATCCAAACTGTTTGCATAGGTAATCACTGATCCGGCATTGGCAGCAAAAGGGTTTACGCATCCTAATCTAGATCTCTGTTAACCCTTTCTCTCATACAAACTCCTTTTCTCGCATTTGTAAACAGAGTAGACCCAGATCAGACGGGAACCGTCTGACCAGATTCTGTTCTGTTTGCTATTCTGTTTGCTTATTGTATAATATAGATCTGATTCTACAGTTTCTGTCTGAGCCAAAAACATCCTGCGTACAATTGCCATTGTAAAAATATCTGCTAATAAATATTCGTGATGTCATTATTACTTACATGAATATTAAACAGGAAAGGGTTAGTGCAGAACGAAAGTGCATGTACATGAAATGCAGAACGCTGATATGGGAGCTTTCTGCATAACTTTCGTCAGGCTCTAGGCGCATGTATGGCTATAATATCCACCGATAGACGTCGTTTGTTTGCTACAGAAGGGGTTCTACTGCATGTATCACGTGAGCTAGATCTTCACTGTTTGGATGTCGATACAAGAGTATGTATCAGAAGCTGCCCAGTATGAGTTCGTTAATCCGTTACCTCATAGGCTATTTTTAGATCCAACCACTTTGAATAAATCTACCGAAAAGGAGCATAAACTAGAGAAAAGGATTTTTTTATATAATTTTGTAGTTTGAAACCATTGTGATAAATAGAGCATTTGCTCCTATAGGAGCAAATGCTCTATTTATCACAATGGTTACAACAGGTGACTTTGAGGCGTCAAAAGGCGCAGAGGCGTCACAAGGCGTCAATATGAGGGAATGGGTTAACTTTGTTCCATACATTGTGATTTTAAATGTGCTAATATCATCTTGTCGTATGTACATGTATAGAAATCAACTTTACTCTTCCGCTGTCAAGTATATTGTCGTTTGGAAATTGTGTCGTCTGCTACAATTTTTATTTTTTTAAAAGTTTTCTTCCATTTCGTTTCAAAAACATGAAATTAACAAATAGTTTGAATTATGAGGTGACACAGGTTACTAGGCGTCTCGTTTGAACAAAAAGTGCTTACAATATTGGCGGCTAGAGAGTTCAGTACGGGAATGAATATTAATCTATCCATTCCTTGTATTCAAAATATATAAAAATATTGCCATGGCAATCGGGTCTGTATCATGTAAATCATCTCAGCAGATACCGATCAGACATCCCCTACATAAGTTTTTTTTGTAATCAAGATCTACTCTGTTTACACGTGCGAAAAAGACAAGACCATTTAATAGAGGAACAATATTCTTCGTGGAATTACATACAGTAAGATTGTTTGCAAAGCTGTTAAGTGGCGGCGTTTCAAAATAAAGGCCAGGTTAACCCTTTCCTCCATAAATACGCCTTTCTACGCCTCTGCAAAAGTCACTTAATGAAACCACTGTGGTAAATAGAGCATTTGCTCCTATAGGAGCAAATGCTCTATTTATCACAATGGTTTCAAAACTACTGTACACAGTTCTAAAAAATTTCATTTTATGTAGTAAATGCTCCTTTTCGGTGGATTTATTGAAAGAGGTTGGGTCTAACAATAGCATATAGAGGAAAGGGTTAAAAGAATACAGAAAGTTGCGAACGTTTCTAAAGTTCTCCGTCTTGCATTAACTCTTCACCTAGTAAATATTAATTTAAAGAAATATTGATTATACGGACATCAATTAGCCGAATGTTCTTTTAAATCGTTATTAAAATGGCAATATTTGGCAAAAACAATTGCGGAATTATATAATATATTACATGTGTACTTCATAAGCAAATGGAACAGGCCTTGACCAGATGGCTCCAAGAGGAGCCGTTTGATATGGTACTACTCTGCTTTCAAAGCGTGTGTATGAGGGAAAGAGTTAAAAATTTCATCTTAGGCTATTTATAGACCCAGCCTCTTTGAATAAATCTACCAAAAAGGAGCATTTATTAGAGAAAAGTAAAATTATAGAATTGTGTAGTTTTGAAACCATTGTGATAAATAGAGCATTTGCTCCTATGGAGCAAATGCTCTATTTATCACAATAGTTTCAAAAGTGACTTTTACAGAGGCGTCAAAAGACGTCAATATGAGGGAAAGGGTTAAGCAAGCCAGCTGTTTTATAGAATGTTTATTCACTGTTGTTGCTTTATAATGTAATCAGTCACTTGTCAGGATATACAACTAGAGATCAGTCGTTGTATGTTTTAATAATTTGACATTTTTAATTTTCTATTATAAGATTGTAGCCCACCTGAAAACCAACCCACATAATCTTAATTATCCTACGTATTCGGACAGAAAAATAGGCAAATGATACAGACCCGGATTAAGCGGTTCGTTTGCTTCTATGTCAGTGTGATTTAACCCATTCTCTCCTAGACTATTTTTAGACACAACCTCTTTGAATAATTCTACCGAGAATAGGGAAAGTTTAGAATTGTGTAGTTTTGAAACCATTGTGATAAATGCAGCATTTGTTTCTATGGAATAGGAATCTGATATAGATCTAGAGTTTCTGCAAATGGTCAAACCTTCCAGTTTTCACATGCCTTTGAAGAAAACAAAGTCAGCAACATACGTGTATTTATTATTTTTCATGAATATCTATTACGTAGGGTTAACACTGGTGATATTTAGATTTCTGGAGATTGTTATAACACCGCCTGATTCAGTGTTCGTAATCAACTGGCTGTACATGTAGTATCCTTTGTCTATAACTGTCTGAGACGTTTGTCCTGCCTTAGTGATCGTATTTGGCTTATTTCGTGATGTTATTTGCAATAGTGTACTGTATAACCTCGTAAATTCGAACTGTTTAGAAAAAAGAAATTGAGAACATTATACATGTATGTAGGGTTCTGCTTAATGCAGGATGAAAGTCATGCAGAAAGCTCCCAGAGGAGATTTCTGTGTGACTTTCAACCTGCATTAAACTGTTACCGATAATAAATACTTATTTTGAGTGGTCGGATAAGCGAGAGTTCGGATAAACGAGAGTTTGGATAATTGAGAGTTTACTGTGTGTTGTTAGCTATAATGGATAAAAAATGTATATAGCTTTACACAGAATGTTTATTGCGCCGTTTTCGGTGAAAATATGTTTCTTGTATAACTTTGTTTATTTATTGAAAATAAATTATATGTCACTAAATTTCCATAATTATCATTTCACTCAGCCCACTAATAGATATTATTTATTTTATTTTTTGTATTAAATATAAAATAAGTTTAATGTACATTTGAACTTCGTTATCTCGAACTTCAAGGGACAATAGACATTACCTCGAGATAACAGATGTTCGAGTTATCCGATTTCTTATATGAGCTCTTTCTCAAGTTCACAGCTTAATTCATGTATAAAGTACTTTCGACATGCACTAAGCTGTCACATGTGTTTCTAGATATGTGCAATGATACATTTTAGAACAATTCTGTATTTTAATTTTTTGAAGGACCGAACTTTCACTTCGAGTTACCCGAAGTTCGAGTTATCCGAGTTCACGGTATCGAAGTTCAACTGTATTTGCCATGGCAAACAGTAGGGAAGCAGATCTGAAACAAATACGCAAACAGAACAGATCCTGGTTAGACTGCTCCTACAATAGCCCTCAGTATCCATGCTTATAAAACTTTTTAATTGAGTCCGGGTTCGTTCTCAAGTTTTTGATTGGTCAGATTTGAGCCTTTGGCTCAAATCTGACCAATTAAAAGCTTGAGAACAAACCCAGACTCAACTAAAAAGCTTTATAAGCATGAACCCTGATCTGAGTGTACACTGTTTGCAGCTTAACAGCCTCTTTAATAGGTGAAGGGTTAACACACTAAATAACTAAACATATCAACCCAATCAATAATGTCTCATGTGAGTCTATTCTGTTTGCAAAGGTGTGACCCGCAGGATTAGCCATGCGAATGCTTCATATAAATGCTTTTTTCATGCCTAGAGCAAACAGCAGTCCAAGATCAGATGGCTCCAGTAGGGGCCGCCTGGTCAGGGTCTGATCTGTTTGCTAATGGAAATATAATAGATCTGACCTTACAGTTTCTACTAATACCAAATATTCCCGTGTACATATGTCATTATAAAACTCCAGATAATAAATACTCAAGATGTCATTATTTCTGAGATGAATATTCAACAGGAAGAGGATTAAACGGTCTCGATTAAGGATTAACTTATCGACATGCTTCCTTATGCATTTTCCCCCAGCAATTTACATATTCTTATTGCTTAAATGCTTACTCATTTATTCTCTCAAAACTATTTTGGTTATGTTTTGTGCTTTGGGTTACATTTCTTTATGAATAATTAATTTATTATTCAATTAGTTAATTATAAACATCTATCTATTTTTCATATAATTGTTTGCTTATTTGGTTTTCTATTAACTATGTTTTCATCAGTTCGTTTAATTGTTTACAAATTTATCTAATCTGTCCTTTTCTTACTTTGTAATATTGACCATTTTCTTGAACAAACAATCACCAAAGTATAACGCGTCTAAGATAATTGTTTTGCTTTAAGCAAAGTATACTTGAACTTCGATATGTCGAAGTCAGGAAACTCGAACTTCTGGATAACTTGAAGTAAAAGTTTTGTTCCTCAGAATTGTTCCAAAATGTATCACTACGCATATCTAGAAACACATGTGACAGCTTAATGCAGGTCGAAAGTAATGCTGAAAACTTCCTTTTTTAGTATTACTTTAGACATTCATAAGCTTGGAACTAGAGGAATTGTCTAGATTAGAATTCGGATAACTCGAACTTCTGTTAACTCGAAATAATTTATATGATCCATTGAAGTCCGAGGTATTGGAAATCAATTGTATTTATAATGTTTGTTTTTTTTGGTTTTGAATCTAATAATTGATGAAAGATGGAGAGATAAGTGTAGTTGTCATTCTTTTTTAACTCACCAAGGATGCAATTAAGTACATACAGTGTTCATAGACTCTTCAACGACACCAAAATAAAGGCTAAGTCCGGGTCTTGTAGACAAGTGGTAGCTTAATGCAGAACGAATGTGCTAAAACGAACTTTCGTTCTGCATTAAGCACCGATATGCTTTAAAGGACACACACGTTTAATATTCATTAGACGTTCGTTGTATAAATGCAGAATAAACGAGAATTTCATGTAACCATAATGGTTAGGCATTTACACTGTAATAAATACAGTAAACCCCCCCCCCCCCCCACGATAGTTCAAACTAACCCTTCTCATCAGGGTCTGCACTATTTACAATTTGATTGTGCAACCAGTGCACTCCACAGCAGTGATTGCACAGCGAAATACTTGTACACAGTGAAGATATATGTAATTATACAACAGGACATGGGTAAAGAAGGAGAAATGTATTTTAAAATTCAGCAAGCGAAGGGTTAAAACAAGTATCATTATCGATCTTTAAGACAGGTAGCAACTTAATGCGGAGTGAAAGGCATGCCGAAAGGTCCTCTAGGAGTTTTCTGTACGACTTTCACCCTGCTTTAAGGAGTTCCCTTTATTAAAAGGCATCAGCTCTTCATTAAAAATATCGAAGTATCGACATTTTACTCTAGATGAATTGTATTATAACGCATGACATGAACATTTATTTTTTCAAGCTATATGTTGGCATAACTATTTAATACTTCGAACAGAATGTGTTGACATAAACATTCAACTCTTCACACTGAATACATTTAATACTTCAAGCTAAACATTTTGACATATAACATTCAATTATTGAAGCTGAATATATTGACAATACTTCAATATGTGGAGATGAAACATTCAATCCTTCAAGCTAAAATATTTACATGAACATATAGTACTTCATTTTGAATATCCTGACATGAACATTCAATACTTCCAGCTGAATACCTTGACACGGACACACAGTGCTTTAAGCTGAATACCTTGACATGGACACACAGTACTTCCAGCTGAAAATCTTGACATGGACACACAGTGCTTTAAGCTGAATACCTTGACATGAACACACAGTACTTCAAGCTGAATATTTTGAGATGAACACACAGTACTTCAAGCTGAATATTTTGAGATGAACACACAGTACTTCAAGCTGAATACCTTGACATGGACACACAGTGCTTCCAGCTGAAAATCTTGACATGGACACGCAGTGCTTTAAGCTGAATACCTTGAAATGAACACACAGTACTTCAAGCTGAATATCTTGACAAGAACACACAATACTTCAAGCTTAATATTTTGATATGAACATTCAATACTTCAAGCTGAATATATTGCCATTGGCATTCAATGTTACAATTTAAATATGTTGACATGAACATTCAATACTTCAAGTCCAATATGTTGACATGGGCATTCACTACAGCAAGTTGAATATGTTGACATGGACATTAACCCATTCCCTCATATTAACGACTTTTGACGACTCTGTAAAAGTCATTTTGTGAAACCATTGTGATAAATAGAGCATTTGCTCCTATAGGAGCAAATGCTCTATTTATCACAATGGTTTCAAACTGCAAAATTCTAAAATTTTCCTTTCTCTAGTTAATGCTCCTTTTCGGTAGATTTATTCAAAGAGGTTGTATCTAAAATAACCTATGGGGGAATGGGTTAAATAGATCACGTTGAATATGATTACATTCACATGTAACCCATTTCCTAATATTGACGACCTTTGACGTCTCTGTAAAAGTCACTTTTGGAAACCATTGTTTTAAATAGAGCATTTGCTCATATGTTTATCACGATGGTTTCAAAACTATACAGTTCTAAACTTTTCTGTTTCTCTAGCAAATGCTCCTTTTCGGTAGATTTATTGAAAGATGTTAGGTCTAAAAGTAGTCTATGAAGTAATGGGTTAATACACCACGCTGAATAAACTGACATGAACATTAATGCCCCAAACTAAATATACTGACATAAAACATTAATTTCCTCAAGTTGAATTTGTTGACATTCGAGCTGAACAGTTGCAATAAACATTCAATACCTGAAGGTAAATATGCTGATATGAATATTCTATATTTCAAGATGAATATTTAAGTTGAATATGTTGACATGCACATTCAATACTTCATACTGATTATGTTGATTTGAACATTCAATACTTCAAACTGATTATGTTGATTTGAACATTCAATACTTCATACTGATTATGTTGACACGAACATTCAATACTTCAAACTGATTATGTTGATTTGAACATTCACTACTTCATACTGATTATGTTGACACGAACATTCAATACTTCAAACTGATTATGTTGATTTGAACATTCAATACTTCATACTGATTATGTTGATTTGAACATTCAATACTTCAAACTGATTATGTTGATTTGAACATTCAATACTTCAGATTGAACATGTTGACATGAATGCTCAATACTTCTAGCTAAATGTATTGACATGAACGTGTAATACTTAATGGTTTGAACATTCAATAGTCCAGACTGACGAAATTTGAATGAAATATATGACGATGTTTGAAAAAAGTGAATAAAATAAATTAACTGTTTCCGTTCAAAGTCTATAGGAAAATATCTTGCAATATAGTAAACAGTACATGGTGTCTTAATGAAACAACAGAACCTCAAAATGGATCCCACCATCCCTAAAACAAAGCAAACAAATAAAAACAAACTCTTTAAAAGCAACAACAACAACCCCCAATCCCTGCCAACCAACTAACAAAACAAATAAGACCTACCCCATCCTAACCCATCCCGAAATTCACTCACACCAAAACAAAATCCCCAAAAGAAAGCAACAAATAAAATTTCAAAACAAAACAACACTAAAACAACAAAAACGATATGCAAACTAGAAAACAAAACATGAACTCCAAGAAACATAACATTGCAACAGCAAGAGGACAGAAAAAAGAAGTAACAACAGCAGCTGCAAAACAACAAATCCGCAAGATATAAATGTCTCTAAATATGTGCACATAATTGGCGGAACATAATATTGCCACAGAAACTAATCTGGTATTGTACTTTTTCTTTTGCTTTAGATAAATACAGAATTTCACAAGAGAGTGTGCACACACGTGTTTGGCCTTGTCGAATGCGGTCAATTAGGCAACGCCATCGAATTATATAATGAAACTTTTCAGCAACACTTAAAAGAAATATTGGTCATTAAAGGCAGATGGTCGTTTAATGCAGGGCAAAAGTAATGCGATCAAAATACATTTCAGTTAATTATATCATGCATTAAGCAACCACCTTTTAACCCTTTACTCCATAAATACGACTTTCTATGCCTTTGTACACAGAGTAAACCCAAATAAGGGTCTGCTCTGTTTGCTTATGGTATAATATAGATCTGATTCTAAAGTCTCTACTTTCGAAAGAAATTCATGTATTAACCCCTTCGTTGCCAATGCCGGATCTGTGATTACCTATGCAAACAGTTTGGACCCAGATGAGACGCCGAGTAACTCGGCGTCTCATCAGGATCCAAACTGTTTGTTACTGTTACTATGTTTTTGGAACAAAAATGAAGAAAATCAAAATAATGAAAATTTGTAGCAGACGACAAAGTTAGCAGACGACAGAGTTTGGCAGCGAAAGGGTTAATATGCACTTTAAAAATGTATTTAATTGATACCCATGACGTCACCATTTCTTACATGAATACTCAGTGAGTAAAGGGTTAACCGTTTTATATTGAATTAATCATAACCTCAACGAAAAAGAAAAAAAGAGACTTTCCTGCCTTTTGAAACAGAGTACAGTAAAACCATTCTAATGCTACCACTTAATGAATTAACATGGGTGTCTTAGTCCTGCAGCGGTATAGATGAACCTTCGATTGCGGTGTATAGTTTTTTTCTCGTTTGATTATGGTCAGGGATTGTTGTCACTCTTTAAATATGCCGGGTGCCACCTTGGCACCCTTGAGGGTTTCGAGAAATTCAAGATGGCGTCCAAAATGGCGTCCGCGAGTGAGGACAAAATCATAAAAGATATGTTACAATTAATACATTCGTAATGTTTTGAAACTTATTGGCTAACAGTAATTAAATTGAACTAAACTTGTTAAAAATAATGTTTACTACTGTTAAATCAAGCATATTTGCCAATATTGTTTCCGATATGGCTTCCAATATGGCGGCCAAAGCTATGTAAAGCATACATGTAACTATGTATTATTTACTTAAGAAATGATAACTATTCCGACGGGGATTCATCAAAAGTATAGTTTTTTTCTCGTTTGATTATGGTCATGGATTGTTGGCAGTCTTTGAATATGCCCGATGCCATCTTGGCACCCTTGAGGGTTTCGAGAAATTCAAGATGGCGTCCAAAATGGCGTCTGAGGACAAAATCGTAAAAAATATGTTACAATTCGTTTATTCGTAATGTTTTGAAACTTATGGAAAAACAGTAATTAAATGAAAGGAACTTTGTTTACTACTGTTAAATCAAGCATATTCGCCAATGTGACTTCAAATATGGCTTCCAAAATGGCGGCCAAAACGTTAGTAAAATACATGTATTAGTTACTTGAGAAATGATAACCATTCCGATGGATTCATCAAAAGTATAGTTTTTCTTTTTTGATTATGATCAGGGATTGTTGGCACTCTTTAAATATGCCGGGTGCCACCTTTGTACTCTTGAGGGTTTCGAGAAAATCAAGATGGCGTCCAAAATGGCGTCCGCGAGTGAGGACAAAATCATAAAAGATATGTTACACAATTCATACATTCGTAATGTTTGAAACTTATGGGCAACTAAACTTGTAAAAAACATAATGTAAACTACTGTTATATCAAGCATATTCGCCATTATGACTTCCAATATAACGGCAAAGGCTATGTAAAACATGTATTATTTACTTGAGAAATGATATCTATTTCGATGGATTCATCAAAAGTATATTTTTTCTCGTTTGATTATGGTCAGGGATTGTTGGCATTCTTTAAATATGCCAGGTACCACCATGGCACCCTTGAGGGTTTCGAGAAATTTAAGATGGCATCAAAAATGGCGTCCGCGGGGAGGAAAACATTTCAATTCATTCATATATTAATGTTTTTAATCATAATTATGAGCTAACAGTAATTAAATTGAACTAAACTTGTTAAAAATAACGTTTACTAATGTTAAATCAAGCATATCCGCCAATATGGCTTCCAATATGGCGGCCAAAGCGTAAGTACAGTTAGTTTCCGGCTAAGCCACCGGCTGTAGATGTTTTGATATGTCTTCCATCTTCCAGCTAAAGTCTGTTTGGTCTAGGTAAGGAGGGGTGTTGTCTAGCAGGGAACGCCATCCGGCTGCTTGAACGTTGGATGGCTTGGACATTTTCTTCTGCAAAAGGCATCACCCGTAGGAGGAAGTCTCAAAGAATGGGTGACATTGAGCCCATATCTAGCTTGATGCCCATACGTGTCGGTGTATGTCGGACCCATTGCAATCGATGTGTCCATAGCAAAACGACATAAATATCGCTGCGTGAGATATGATTAGTGCAAGGGAGATATGAGAGACACAAGACGAAACAGAAAGACTAGAATGTAATGTCTTGAAAACAGTTCCCCTACCTATGCCGTAACACCCTGCAGCAATGTCAAGTCCTGACAGTGAACGAGCAGGCAAAAGTTCTTCGATAATGCTACTGGGTTTTTTTCAACAGTAATTGCAGTGTCAGTTTCGACCCTTGATGATGGACTCCATCAGTATTACATTTGTCATTTCGGTTTTATGGTAGGACAAAAGTAGAACACACCAGTGCCGTCAAACAATTAAGTTATCTTTGCACAGGGGTCAAGTTCGACACAATCTACTACTTGCTGATAATTACGTTACCTGCCTCTTCATGTCTGGTTTCGATGCTGTTGTTCCTTGCAAACAATACTCTATTGTTGATCTCTGTTGATATGTCATCTGAGTCTGTTATTACATGTTTTTGTTATATTTCAAACATTTTGATAAATCAGCTGTATGACCTGTATATTCTTGTCCGTTATGGGGAGCAGAGGTTTAATAGAAGACAGCTTTGTGTCGGTACGTAATTGGTACAGTCGAAATGCTCCCGTGGCTCTTGTACATCCTATACTTTTTGAACTGTAGTCAAAGTATCTGTGAATGACCAAGTGCACGTCAGAGGTATCTGCTATGTACAATTTATCATTGTTTAAGCAGTGTTTGACTAAGCCGACTTCAGGGTATGGTATTATCCAAAGTAGCACCGACCTGTCTGTGATATGTGCATCAAATGCACTTAGTGTTCTCTGCAACCGTAGCTGGTTCTTCAAAGAAACCTTTGATTTTGCAATCCTTACATCACCAACTGTATCAAAACAAGATGTTCAAAGTGTGTCAGTTTGTGTCGTAGAACGTGGTTAATGTCAATATTGCGACCACTGGATTGAATGTAAAGCTCTTGAATAAATAAGAGATGCTTCGAATAATTTAGCTGGTCCAACTTTGATATGCGTTCTAGTCTCGTTCATGGTAATAATGTTCTTTTGTATCGTTGAATAAAGGCCACAGGATGTGTTGAAATTCTGTCATTCGGTCATTCCATATTTGTACAGCATCGTGCACATTTGTGTCATTTGAAGCGACCTATTCGTTTATAATACTAATCACATTGTTTGATGATGTTGGCTGTGACTGTATCAATTCCGCTATTTAGTTTATTGCGGATACCTGCTCTGTCTTTTGCATCAGTTTCTATTTGAGACTTCCCTTCTTCATTGTGTCTCACTACAGAAATGTTTGGATCAATACTGTGAATGGACATCTTATCCAAGCCTAAATTTGACTACACTAATGGATGTCCAGGGCATGTCACCGGGCACATGTCCATACCGCATAAAGGTGCTTCCAATGAACATGTCACCCCATATCCCTTTCCATTCCATACATCCCTATCTTGTCTATTACATGCTCGCTAGCTCTTTGAAAACCCGAAAACTGGATCTGGGAGTGACTCCATTGCTGGCAGGTGACATAGCCTATGTATGGCGCAGTTTACGTGGCATACGGCAAAGAAGCACGGCATCATTTGTTTGTACGCTGCTATATGAATGGACAAGTCATCTTCTCTTTCAGCACTGGTATAGACAATCATGATTAGCACTGGTTTTAGAAACACATCTACCCATAGCTTTGCTGTTTTGCTTTAATAATTCTAGTGACTCTTGACAGTGCTCTTGCATGACAGATCGTAGTAGGTCCTCTGCAATTAGTGGCATTGCTCTGACGCTTTGTTGAACAGTTTCTGTCTATCGACATGTTTACGTCACTTATTACCTTAATCAAACCAATCTCTACAATCAGAATGAGCTCATGAGCAAATACTTACCTCCAAGTCTCAAATTTCTCAATTTCACAATCTGCGTCACCTTATGCAGCTGAAGTTCACATATGTATATAAAACACGACAAAAAGTATTTGCTAATGTGCAATTCAGGTCTTGTGCGTTTGTTAGATGTGTCATAATTATAGTTTGGTAAGAAAAGGGTATCATATCTATCAAAGGTATGTATACAGCTTTAATTTGTTCTGATTACGGCTTAACCCTGTCCTCCAGAATGTTAACAAGGAACCTTTAATGGAAGAACCGATCTGGCAGCTGCATTATTATTATGTCCATGCTGAATATTGATACGCAGCCGAATGAAAAATGATATAAAGGATAGAGTTGGTATAGCAGAATTATTAATTCCTTCATTACATAGATATGTTTATGAATTATGTCGTCATCGGGGGCTTACTGAAGTAGGTATACATTGTTTATACAAGAGTATAAATATGTAAGAATAAAAGAAAAGCAACACAACAAACGGTTAAAAACCCTAGCGTTTAGCACGAAACCAGTTTTCTACTATGACATTTTACCTTCTAATTAATATTCATAAGTAACTAAATGAGCTTATTAGCATGCATATATCTTAGAATGTGCCCTCTGCTATAACTTATATTTCCACTATTTAAACAGAATACCACTTCAGCTGTAGTCATTATAAAACCGCAACAAATCTATAGCTTTACCGAATTTCGCCAATGTTAAATATGGTAGGTGGGGTAAAATTGAAAGGTCAAAACATTTATTACATTACTCATTAAATGGATAGTTTTATGAACTATGTTGTCATTCACAGACTGTTCAAGAAGGTCTATATTGTTTATAAATACATAAGAATGAAAAGGAAGAGTTAATAAGGCGACATAATAAATGGTTATAAACACCTAGAGTTTAGCACGAAACCAGTTTTCTATAATTACCTTTTACCTTCTAATTAATATTCATAAGTATATGGATAAGTTTATTAGCATGCACATATCTTAGAATATGTCTCTGCTATAACTTCAAATTACATTTCTACTAATTTCAAAACTATAAACAACGTTAGCTGTAATAAATCGGATAAAAACACATATCTATAGCTTTACCGAACTTCGCTAATGTAAAATATGGTGGGTGGGGTAAAAGTGTAATATCTCAAAAGCCTCAAGGGTGCCAGGGTGGCACCCGGCAGATATTCAATCAGGACCCTTTCCTTTACTTATATCGACAATAAAAAAAACTATACACCGCAATCGAAGCTTCTGGCCAAAAACCCAGTTTCGCTGCAGGACTATCTTGCTCTAGGAGCTTTCTGCATGACTTTGTCCTGCATTAAGCTACCACTAACATCTAGCACCCAGAATTATACCTCTTTTAGGTGGTCACATTAGCGGGGGTTTACTGTAGATCCAAATCAGACATCTCCTTTGGGGTTAATCTGATGAGGGTCTGCTCTGTTTAGTTTAGAATAATATAGACCTGCTATGACCAATGTATTTCTGCATATGCAATCTCTGATATATCTCTGATATGCAACCATCTAATTATTATTCATAATGCCATTATTTCTTACATGGATATTCATGATGTTTATACTTAACCCTTAGCCTGCTTTCCATGACTTGATTCGCATTTGCAAACAGTGTAGATCCAGAGTTCAATCCGTGTGGCACACAGTCAGTAGTATAGAGTTGAAAGTACAGTATAACATGTATTAAGCTGCCGTAAGAGGCCTAATCATGAATATATAAGGCAGGTGGTTGCTTAGCGCAGGTCAAAAGTAATGCAGAAAGCTCCTATAGCATTACTTTCGATCTGCGCTTACCCATTACCTCATAGGCTATTTTTAGATACAACCTTTTTGAATAAATCTACCGAAAAGGAGCATTAACTAGAGAAAAGGAAAAAATAGAATTTTGTAGTTTGAAACCATTGTGATAAATAGAGCATTTGCTCCTATAGGAGCAAATGCTCTATTTGTCACAACGGTATCACAAAGTGTCTTTTACAGAGTCGTCAAAAGCCGTCAATGTGAGGGAATGGGTTAAGCAACCACCTGCTTTTTAAGACTCCTTTGTTCAATACATGTCCGCTTAGGACAGGGTTTACTGTAGCAGATCTAAATTTAGCAGACTTTCTTTTTTCCACAGCGGGAAAAGAGTTACTAATTTGTCGCTTCAAACAGCTGTAAATTGCACGAGGAGCGCTACGTGCTGATATGGGCTTCACGTGCAGTTTCTGTAAGCACGCTATTTCAAATACGACAATGCGATGTCATTAAATTATCTATCATGCACGTAAAACCTCATGATGAAGATAGACGGAGATGGGAGACACTCATCCCTTACAGGAATATTAAAGAATTTGGGACTGGATTTGCGGAGAGTTTGGATCGAGATGAAACACCAACTCCAATGGAGATTCATCCGGATGCAAATAAGATTGCCATCCTAATAGAATGTTTTTAAAATACACGAGAGTATATAATTTTTAACCTAAAGCACGCGACAAGTTTAGCAGACGATACAAGTGTTCGCCGTTCTAAATATTAACCATTATCATGCTATGCATGTCCTGACTCGCATAACTTGCAAATAGCTTGGATCCAGATGAGACGCCGAGTAACTCGGCATATCATCAGGATCCAATCTGTTTGATAATCTGCCAACAGTTTTTCAAACGCTTGTTCGAATCAGAAGCAACAGATCAGTCTTTTGGCAGACAAGTATTTTCAGCACGATAAGGGATCGGTTAAACAACCCTCTGTTGTGTCATCACACCACAATGTACCCTTAATGTTGCAGGAAAATATTTGTCAGCTAAAATCCTGATATATTGCTTTGTTCCTAACCTCCGACTCGAACAAGGTTTTATGTAACAAGTGACCGGATGTCTAACCGCTTGGCGTTTGGTGAGACGCCACTGTATTTGACGTCTTTAAAGGATGTAAACACCGTGTAATGATATTTGCTAGATTATCCATGGAGGGGAAATGATTGAGACAGGTAATATACTAATCTGTTACAAAATACAGCATGTTATGCAGTGGATGAAACATAAAAAACTGTCCTGTTGATCGAACAGAAAAAAGTACAGGAATTTTATGCTTTTGGATTTAAAGTATAAACATATCAATATGTTGCTTTCTGAAATCATATATTTCATACGTCACGCAATTGATGTAAGTAAAGAAAATAAAGCAAAATATCAGAGTGTAAAGGTAAATGATATTTTATGAAACATATTTAAAACAGTTCAAGTATCCAACCCTTAATAAGTGGGGGCCGAGTATATAAGATATTAGCAAACATTGTAGACACAGATCAAATGGCTCCCGAGGGAGCCATTTGATCCGTGTCTACACTGTTTGTCATATAACTCATTTCCATCAGTTTTATATTTTCAAATATTTTTGTTCAATAAATATTCAGAAAGTGGGGGGCAGTTTTAATTATTCGGCAGATTATGGGTTTAGTATAATGTTTATGCACAATGGTAGCTGTACAAAAGACAGACAAATTACTGCTATATGATTAATAAGAAATTGTTTGAGTTTTTATAATCACCGTAACTATATCAAATACATCATTCTAATATTTCAGCATGAATATCTTAATATGACAATATGTTTAAACTTGTAATGGATATTTTCACGGTGTTTACGAGGTCTGATACAAAGTCATTTGCTTTAAAACTGTGTTTTAATGTGGTCGTACATCATGCTAGATTTGTTCAGTCTGCAAAGTCAGACCATTGCGCGTATTGTTTTCATGTTTAATTATAGTAAAACTTCGCTTATCCGAAAACTCTCTCATCCGAAAACTCGCTAATCCGAACACTCTCTAAGTTTAACACTATTATAAGTATTATGTTTGGTCTTTTAGGCTTAAAGCAGAGTGAATGTCATGCAGAAAACTCCTTTTAAACCTTCATACATAACTTACACTCTGCATCAAGTTCGGAGGTTTTAATGTATCTGGCTAGGATTGGACAACGATAAGAATCCTTTGGCTCTAACAAATGGCATTGAATCCAACCTTTTTCCGTATTTTAAAGAACATTTGGTGTTATTAAAAAGGTTTTGTTAAGTCATTAGGGTCAAGTGTCCCTTAAAGAGAAAATAGGCAAATAGTGTAGATCCAGATCAGAGGACTTCCGAATGAGCCCTCTGATCAGGATCTGCACTGTTTGCTGAGCCCATCAATGTCAATGGGTTATTCTAGCAAGTTTTGTGTTTGCTGTGCACCCTCCCCCTACCATCGTGAAAATGGGTGGGTTCCAACGTAATATCTAGACGGGGTTTCCTTCAGACCCAACCTCTTTGAATAAATCTACCAAATAGGAGCATTTACTAGAGAAAAGGAAAATGTTAGAATTGTGTAGTTTTGAAGCAATTGTGATAAACAGAGCATTTGCTCCTATGAAGCAAATACTCTATTGATCACAATGGAGTTTCAAAAAGTGACTTTTACAGTGGCGTAGAAAAAGGCGTATTTATGGAGGAAAGGTTTAAAAAATATGGGGATAAGTAGGTTTTTATCTGTCACAATATCATATATCATACCTATGATCACTCAAATGAATATCTAAAGTACGATAAAGTCGCTGAGACAGTTGCCCTTTTATATAAAACAGAAAAAAAACAATAGTCAAAGAAAAACAATCTGTCTTTCTACTGATCTAGATCCATCGCTGAGAAACACAACAGCGGACAGAAACAAAACAATTTGGTCGCTTATTATTTTTAAAATCATGCATGTTAAACAGCTGGCACTCGTTTTAAACACAGGCTCGCACATCAAAGTGGCGATAAGGTTAAAATACTCATAATTGTCCTACAGATAATGTCACCAAACTCAAGAGAAGCCACCTCATGACCTACTTTAACTCCTTCCCTCCTAGACTATTTTTAGACACAACTTCCTTGAACTAATCTACCGAAAAGGTGCATTAACTACAGAAAAGGAGAATTTTAGAATTGTGTAGGTTTGAAACCATTGTGATAAATAGAGCATTTGCTCCTATAGGAGCAAATGCTCTATTTATCACAATTGTTTCACAATGTAAATGTTATAGAAGCGCACAAATGCGTCACTAAGGGGGAATGGGTTAACTCGTTCGCCGACTTATGCGAATCTGTGATACAGTTGAGCATCGATATTTCGAGCTTCAAGGGACGATATAAATTACCTCGAGATAACAGAGGTTCGAGTTATTCCTATTTCTTATATGAGCACTTTCTTAAGTTCACAGCTTAATGCAGGTCTAAAGTAATGATGAAAGCTCCTGTAGGAAGCCTTCTGATCAGCGTCTGTTCGCTTTGCCTGTGAAATACTATAGACCTGATTCTTCAGTTTCTGCCATGATAAAAAATGCATATGCTCATATGCCTTTTTAAGAATTCATCTAATTTTAATATTCATGATACCATTATTTCTTATATGAATATTCATGAGCAATTTGATAAGTGAGAGGGTATTTTAGAATAAAGAAAAACTTCCCTTTTTAACCCTTTACGCTATGAATATTCATGTAAGAATAATGTCACCTTGAATACTGATTAGTTTGTATTTTATAATGGCATATGAACACAGGACATTTTGTCAATGGCAGAAACTGCAAACTCATGGGCAAACAGAACAGATCCTGATCAGACGGCTCTCATAGGAGCCGTCTGATCTGGGTGTGCAGTGTTTGTAAAGGTAGAGAAAAGCGCATTGGATAGCGATATCCGCTCATTTATGACTATGCAATGTGACAAACATCTATATACATTAAATTAAGATACATATAATATTTCAAACATGTTAACCCGAAACATAATTGTGTTATCAATTAAACCCTGTGATGAATAACAGAATCAGTTAACTTTATATCGATTCATTATTTCCACTGTATCATATCTACACACATCAAAGAAACTTGGCCGTACAAAAAGATGACATAAAAACCATAAGTAACGGTTAAATACCTGTAAAACTTGTCATTAAGTTATCATTGTGGTAAACTGTAAAACGACCGTCACAAAACAAGGACTTGATGTAAACCGTTAACCCTTTACTCCATGAATATTAATGACGAAATAATGACAGAATTAATATTAATTGGTTGATTTGTAATTATGATCCATGATCACTGAGTCTTTATGGCCGTGTCAAAAACACTGTATCATTCCATAAGCAAGCATAATAGACACTGATCAAATGGCTACTGCATGAATCGTCTGATCTGAGTCTACTCTGTTTGTAAACACGCCAAAAGATGTTTCTATCAGGCACAGGGTTGCCAGACACTGTGTCGTACTAATGATCTATAAATTTTACAACGGGCTTACAAAACATTAACTCCGTTGTCGTCTAATAATTTGCGTTTGCTTTAAGTTTTAGAGTGGACTTTTCTTCAATTTCTTCTCTTAAACGTAAGTAATATGTAAAACAGTTTGTATCCAGATGGGACACCGAGTTACTCGGCGTCTCATCTGGATACAAATTTGTTTGCAAAGGTTGTAACAGAATCGCCCATTGCAGCATGGCCTGCGAGTCGCTCCCAGCAGCTTTTGTCGGTGAAAGAGTTTACCCAATAGCCTGTTTCTAGTTTTGAAGACAGGTGACCACTTAAAGCAGGTTGAAAGTAAAGCAGAATGCGCATTAATGCGCATTCTGCTTTACTTTCAGCCTGCTTTAAGCTGCCACCTCCTAGAATATAGAAACTATTTATGATGCTATATGTTCATTATTGTAAAATTTGGAACTATTTTCTTCAGCGGAGGAATATATTAAACTCGCTTAAAGCCGCTTCTATCAGGTAAAGGGTTAAAATTGACGGGCAAAACTAACATCTATATTAACCAATATCATGCTAAGCGCGACATGGCTCTTACTTGCAAACAGCTTGGTTCCAGATGAGACGCCGAGTAACTCGGCGTCTCATCTGGATCCAAGCTGTTTGCTACTGGATCAACAGTTTCTAAACCGCTTGTACGAATTAGAAATATGCAAAACATGCAACACATTAAGGTTTTGGCAGATATTTGTTTCAGTACGGCAAGGATTAAATGAATAATACGTGGTAGAAACTCTTTATACCTTTCCATCATATAAACGTGCTTTTACGCATTTGCAAACAGAGTAGAACCAGATCAGACGGCTCCTATAGGAGCCGTCTGATGAAGATCGGCTCTGTTTGCTACTTGAATTTTAAAGATCTGTTTCTTTAATTTCTAAAATAGCTACAATTTTCCGCTTTCTATATGTCGTTATAATTATTTTGTCCATGGATATTCAATAGGTATTAAAATTTGGAATAAACATAGAACAGGGAAAAGGTAAAACCTTTACCTGGTGAATATTTATGTAACAAACAATGAACGCACGAATATTGATTAGCTGCAGTTTGAATAATGACAATATGAACAATGGGGGTTTGACCATGGCACAAAATGTAGCACCATCTTTATATAATTTCATGAATAAAGAGAGAAAGCCCAGATATGACGTCTCGTAAGCGTCTTATCTGGGTATTCTTTGTTTGAAAAAGTGTGTTTTCAAATGGCGTTTATATTAGGTAAAGAGTTAACCCATTTGATTATATTGACGCCCTTTGACACATCCGTAAAAGTCACTTTGTGAAACCATTGTGATAAATAAAGCATTTGCTCCATATGAGCAAAGGCTCTATTTATCACAATTGTTTCAAAACTACACAATTCTAAAATTTACCTTTTTGTTATATAATGCTCCTTTTTGGTAGATTTATTCAAGGAGTCTGGCTCTAAAAATAATCTATGCGGGAATGGGTTAAAGCGACCATGTTATGCATGTAAATACATGTAGATACAACCGATCCCCTCTAAAGCGACCACTTAATGAATCGGTGCGTTCAAAAGCATGATGGCTGCTTAATGCAGGATGAAATGGGTTCTGCATAACGCTCGGATCGTTATGCAGAACCCATTTCGTCCTGCATTAAACAGCCATCGCGTCGATCGTCTTACATTACGACATCACCAACAATGGAACCTCAGGATTATACTTATTGTGAGCGGTTGTTATGGAGAGATTTGCTTTACATTTAACCTTAATATTAATTAGATTCATTTTTATAGCGATATATGGACACATGAAACTGTGATCATAGTAGAAACTACCGTAGAGCCATAACTACATGTATATAGTTTCATACGCAAACAGAAAAGACCCTGATCAGACGGTTTATACAGATCTTGGTCTACTCTGTTTGCAAAGACATACAAAGGCGTATTTATGGAGTAAAGAGTCAAGGAAATCCTGTCCAGTTCTTGCTTTTTATTTTGACCCATCCATTTTTCATGTGGAGGGGGCACAGCAAACAAAACATTTTCTGGAGTAAGTCATTGACTTTGATGGGTTCAGCAAACAATGTAGACCCAGATCAGGGGGCTATTTAAGAAGCCCCAGACCTGGGTCTACACTGTTTGCCGGTGTCCCTCTTAGCACATTAACCCCTAGTGACGCATTTTTGCGCTTCTATAAAATTCACATTGTGAAACCATTGTGATAAATAGAGCATTTGCTCCTATAGGAGCAAATGCTCTATTTATCACAATGGTTTCAAACTACAAAATTCTAAAATTTTCCTTTTCTCTAGTTAAT
Organism: Azorinus chamasolen; assembly: GCA_963576725.1. Lineage (NCBI taxonomy): Eukaryota > Metazoa > Mollusca > Bivalvia > Cardiida > Solecurtidae > Azorinus > Azorinus chamasolen. The sequence goes on along the minus strand of OY755235.1, from coordinate 101,316,049 downwards.
GCTCCTTTTCGGTAGATTAATACAAAAAGGTTGGGTCTAAAAATAGCCTAGGAGAGAATGACTCAATACTGAGATCTATGAATATAAACCCTTATCCTGCTATTTTTGACATCTGTCGTGTTTCAAAAAAAAACTTTGATCCAGATAAGACGGTAGGTAATTCGGTGTCTCATCAGGATCCAATCTGTTTGGCACTCATTCTATAGAATCTGAAGCAGTTTAACCCATTCTCTCCTAGACTAGTTTTAAGTCCAACCTATTTGAATAAATCTACCGAAAAGGAGTATTAACTATGGAAAATGTGAACTTTAGAATTGTGTTGTTTTGAAACCATTGTGAACGAAATGCTCTATTTATCACAATGGTTTCAGAAGTGACTTTTACAGATGCACCAAAATGCGTCACTAGGAAGGAATGTGTTAAATTCCACCAGATCCAGATTTATGCAGACACTATTTTTTAACACCGGGATAAGTGTTCAGAAAGTTTATATTTCTCCAAATCATCATTCATCTCACATAAGATCGACCTACTAGCCAGCGATGCCATGCTTTTGGATATATTTATGTGATCATTGTGGTGATGAACGGTTTGCAGTTTTATGCATTTACCGGAAAAAATCAGACAAAATAGTCCCATAGGAAAATTAAGCCTTTCGCCGTCACGCAATACCGTCTGCTAAAAGTGTCGTCTGCTACAATGTTTATGTTTTAGTTTTCTTTTGATAATCTTTCTGGAAACATATATCACAACACCAAGCAGTTTGGATCCTGATGAGATATGGAGTTACTCCGTGTCTGATATAGACCGCAAACTGTTTGTATAGGTAATCACATATTCGTCCTGGCAGTGAAAGTGTTAAGCATCCTTTTAAACCTACACTATTGGTTGCAACACATGGCGGTGACCGAGTGGGTTGATCTCGATAAAATACCCACATCCACATTGATAGTTTATTGAACACTACGCCCATTTATTACTATTTCCCTACTGGCATTGTTGTATACACATTATTAGGTAAAATGAAACGTTTAACCCATTCCCTGATATTGACGACTTTTGACGACTCTGTAAAATACACTTTTTGAAACCATTGTGATAAATAGAGCATTTGCTCCTATAGGAGCAAATGCTCTATTTATCACAATGGTTTCAAAGTACTAAATTGCAAAATGTTCCTTTTCTCTAGTTAATGCTCCTTTTCGGTAGATTTATTCAAAGAGGTTGTATCTAAAAAATAGCCTATGAGGTAAAAGGTTAACCTCGCGTTGTCCTGAATACTGATTTAACTCAATAAGTACGCCTTTCTACGCCTCTGTATAAGTCACCTGTTGAAACCATTGTGATAAATAGAGCATTTGCTCCTATAGGAGCAAATGCTCTATTTATCACAATGGTTTCAAATTACAAAAATTCTAAAAAAAAAAAAAATTCCCCAGTTAATGCGCCTTTTCGGTAGATGCATCCAGCGAGGTTGGCTCTAAAAATAGCCTATGGAGGAAATGATTAACCCTTTACTCCACAGATAAACCTTTAAACTAACGCCTCTCCCTGTTCTATGTATATTACAAATTTCAATACTTACTAAATATTCATGGCAAAAAAATAGTTACAACGAAATGTGGAAGGTACAACATTGTAGCCATTTTAGAAAGTAAAGAAACATATCTATCAAATTATATTAGCAAACAGAGCAGACCCTGATCAGACGGTTCCTATAGGAGTCGTCTGATCTTGGTCTACTCTGTTTGCAGATGCGTGAAAACACGTTTATATGAGGGAAATGGTTAACGCCTTTGCAAATAGAGTACATATAGACCCAGATCAGATGGCCCCGGCTCCTTCAAACTGAAGATGTTGACGCAGTTGAAAACGAAAACAAAATAAATTAACTATTTTTGTTCAAAGTCTATAGAAAACTATTCGACGATGTAACATAACAGTATGGTGTCTTGACTCTTAACCGATCCATCCCCTCATTGACTATTTTTAGACGCAATCTCTTTGAATAAATCTATCGAAAAAGAGCATTTACTAGAGAAAAGGAACACTTTTAGAATGGTGTTATTTTTTAAACCATTGTGATAAATAGAGCACTTGGTCCACAGTTTGCTCCTGAGAAGCAGATGCTCTATTTATCACAATGGTTTCAAAATATGACTTTTACAGAGACATCAAAAGGCGTCAGTAGGAGGGAATGGGTTAATCAAACAGCAGAGTCCCAAAATGGACCGGCCACCACTCCCGAAAACGAAACTAAACAACAACAACAGCACAAATCAAAGTCCTCTAAAAATCGCCCTACCTTCACCATATACACACTTCTTCACTCACACCAAAACAAAATCCACAAAAAAACCCAAACCCAAACAAAAGTACAAAATACAACAACGTTAACCTAAAAAAAACCTATAAGCAATCAACCACACAAACAAAACCCCAACTCTTAGAAATAAAACACGGCAGTGACAAAAAAGAAAAAAGAGAATGAAAACAGCAACTACAAAACGACAACTCACCAAATATATATGTCTCTAAATATGTGAACATAATCTGGTAATGTCTTTCGTCTTTGTCTAATATAAACCCACTTGCAAACGGAGCAGACCCAGCTCAGAGACTCACGTTAGAGTCCTCTGATCGAGGTCTGCTCTGTTTGTTATGGCATAATATAGACCTGATTCTACAGTTTCTGTCATGGGCGAAATTTCTTTATTTTCATTGTAAAGGTTCAGCTAATTAATATACATGGTGTCCTGATTTCTTAAATGAATATTCATATAGCAAAGAATTACTACAGTAATCCGATGTAGAGTGACACTGTTTCCATTTTACCATCACATTCGCAATGATCCAAACAGACTACTTGTTTCTTTTATACTAAACTCAGTTCAGCCAATCTAAAGCGATCACAATATGTGTCTTTAAAATAGATGGCTGCTTAATGCAGGACAAATGTAAGGCAGAAAGCTCCTGTAGGAGTTCTCGGCATAACGTATGGCAAGCATTAATCTTTTCCCTGTTCTATGTTTGTTACAAATTTCAATACCTACTGAATATTCCTTTACAAAATATTTTAATGAAATATGGAAAATGAAACATTGTAGCCATTTTAGAAACTAAAGAAAAGACCTATCAAATTCTGTTAGTAAACAGAGAAGACCCTGATCAGACAGCTCCTCTAGGAGCTGTTTGATCTGGGTCTACTCTGTTTGCAGATGCGTGAAAACAAGTTTACATGAGGGATAGTGTTAAGCTTGCACGCGGTGTTAACCGCAATGTTTACTCCATATATACTTTCTAGTTTCTACATTTTTGCAAACAAAAATATCCAAACCAGACGCTCCTGTAGGAGCCGTCTGATCAGGGTCTGCTCTGTTTGCTTATGACATAATATAGATCTGAGTCTACACTTTCTGTCTTGGTTAGAATTTCCTGTGTTCATATGTTCTTATAAAATTACAGTTGATTAATATTCATGATGGCATTACTTATTACATGAATATTCGTGGAGTAAATACCTCTTTTAGATGATCGCTTTAGAACTATTTTACTGTGTTGGTTTATCTTCATGCAGCTAAACATAACCCAAACCGTTGGATTAATTGTAGAATAGACAGCAGTGTGATAATTAAAATTGTTTGAGTAACAATGACGCAAGCCCGATCAGACTAATTTGCTTTCACTGTATTTAGATATTATAAAATGAGCACGAAATGTATACTAGCCACAGACATAAAGGTTTTTGTGGATAATGTATGCTCTCTTAGCCTACTGTGGCTAGGCAAGGTTCATTCAGCGCCATAGATAAATGGTGAGTACAGTTTGACTTCGATATCTCGAACTCGGATAACTCGTACTTCGGGATAACTCGAACAAAAAGTTCAGTCCTTCCCAAACTTACAATACAGTATTGCTCTAAAATGTATCACTACGCATATTTAGAAAAACACGCGTGACAGCTTAATGTAGTTTTAAAGTAATGATGAAAGCTCCTACATGAGATTTAAGCATTACTTTAGAGTTGCATTAAGCCGTGAACTTAAGAAATTGTCTAGATAAGATATCGGTTAACTCGAACTTATTTGTGTAGTCCCTTGAAGTTCGAAATATCAAAGTCCAACTGTATTTCAAAAACAAAGTTGTTGCATTACATTTTATCATGCATTTAACCGTTTACTATATGAGTACGCCTTTTACCGCCTTTGCAAACAGAGTAGACCCAGATCAGACGGCCCTTGCTTTTGAAATTATATATCTGACTTTACAGTTTTATATGGATCAAGAAGTTTTGCAAATGCTTTCCTTGCTCGTATTGTGCTAAAGGTCAAACAAAAGAAGTTTACCGAAGTATTGGATCAATAAAAATAATTTTTGGTAAATAAAAAAAAAAAGAACAAAGCAGAACGACTCTGTTGCGACTTTAATGGTTAAACTCATCGATCATAGAGTTAATAAGATCGATATTTCTCTATCAATCACCTCTAATGACCTGATTAGCTTTGAGATCAATGGTTACTGCAGAGCAGATGTGCTTGCCTATCACATTATTAACCCCTTACTCGACAGGTATGACTTCAAAAGCTTTTGCAAACTGAGCAGTCCCAGATCAGACGGCTCCTGTAGGAGCCGTCTGATCAGGGCCTGCCCTGTTTGCTTATGGAATGATATAGATATGATTCTACAGTTTCTGTCATAGAAAAACATCCCATTATCCCACATGCCAGTTTAAAAAAACATTTTTTTTAACATTCACGAGGTCATTATTTCTTTCATGAATATTCATCAAGTAAAGAGTTAAACTGAAATGAATTAGACACTTTGTCTCCATATAAAGAGCGCCGTTCGGACGCAACGTGTTCACCTGATTTCGTTGTTAAACCCTATCCCACTGTAAAAAACGCATGTCTTCTTAAACATAGATCTGGTGCTCTTTAATACTTCCTATTCGATCAAGCTTTTGAGCAATTATTGACAGTGAGTCAAATAGCTTGGATTATGATGAGACGCCGAGGTAATCGGTGTCTCATCTGGATCCAAACTGTTTGCAAATGCGAGTCGGGTCGCGGTAAACGAGGCAAGGGTTAAGTGAAATATTATGAATTTTAGTTGTTCATGTAACACCGGCATACACGAAACTGCAATGACATGCACTAAAACGTATACAGTAGACTCTGTCCAATCCGGACTTTCAACTTACTACCAATGAAGTCTTTAAGGTAGGTCGCAGCTTAATGCAGAGTAAAAGTCACATAGAAAGCTCCCACAGAGCTTTCTGTGTGAATTTTAAACTGCATTAAGCTGCCTTGACCTTGAACATGTTTTAGAATTTTCTTTACAAAATTCCGTTTTTAAAGGTTTATTGTATTTTAAGGCTTTAAATGGTATTAATATTTGTCAAATAAGCTTGCGACCGCAGATGTCATCGTACGGTGGTCCGTATCCATGGAAATGTACATGAAGATGTGCAGTTGACAGGTATGTTAACCTTTAATCTTTACCCTGCTGAGCAAATAATTTTTACATAATTTTTCACCTACAACATTTTCAAAATTTAACCAATAATCAGTGTGTCCACATGTATCAAACATGCAATCAGAGTGTCAAACAGTTTGGATCCTGATGAGACGCCGAGTTACTCGGCGTCTCATCTGGATCCAGACTGTTTGCATAGCTAGGCTATTCACTCATCCGCCCATTGCAGGCTAAAGGTTAACATAATAAAGGCGTCTTTTGAAACCCTTTACAAAACGAGTAGATCCAGATGAAACGGTTCCTGTCGGCTCCTGTAGAGGTTTATGATCAGGGTATGCTCTGCTTCACTATGGATCTGATTCTACATTTTCTGCCAAAGCCAAAACTATCATGTATTAATTTGCAATAAAAATCAGCCAATAAATATTCTTGATGACATTATGTCTTATATGAATGCCCAAGTTGTAAAGGGCTTATTTTTTATAATGGCTAATGGGAACAAATTAATTTTTGCTATGGCAGAAACTGTAGAATCAGATCTATATTATCTAATAAGCAAACAGAGCAGATGTTGTTCAGACAGCTCCTATAGGAGCCGTCAGTTCTGTCTTGACTCTGTTTGCAAAGGCGTAGGAATGTGTATTTATGTTGCAAAGGGTTAAATAGCTCTCAACTAATTTATAACACTTTCTTGCATCATATTACATGTACATGTATGTATTAACCCTTTCTCCGTTCTATATTTATTACAAATTTCAATATCTTCTGAATATTCATGGACAAGTTAGTTATAATGAAATATTTAAGGTAGAACATTGTAGTCATTTTAGAAAGTATAGAAACAGATCTATCAAATTCCATTAGCAAACAGAGTAGACCCTGATCAGACGGCTCCTCTAGGAGCCGTCTGATCTGGGTCTACTCTGTTTGCAAATACGTGAAAACACCTTTATATAAGGGAAAGGGTTAAATAGTTCATAATATTTAAAAATTCCTTTTTTCCCTATACAAACGCTTTTAATACTTTTGCAAACAGAATAGACTCAGCTCAGACTGCTCCTGTAGGAACCATCTAAACAAGGTTTGTTCTGTTTGCTTATGGCATAACATAAATATGATTCTACTGTTTATGTTCACTTTTAACCCTTTCCCTCATACATACGTGTTTTCATGCATTTGCAAACAGAGTAGACCCAGATCAGACGGCTCCTCTGGGAGCCGTCTGATCAGGGTCTGCTCTGTTTGCTAATGGAATTTGATAGATCTGGACCTCTAGTTTCTAAAATGGCTACAATATCCAACCTTCCTTATTTCATTATAACTATTTTTGTCCATGGATATTCACTAGGTATTGAAATATGAAACAAACATAGAACAGGGAAAGGGTTAATTAATGTCGTCATAAATCTACTGCTAATTAATAATCATGACGCCATGTATGTTCACGAGGTAAAGGGTTTATTAGTTCGTGTATTACTTTATAAATACACGTAAAACTCTATGCATATACATGTATCACGGTAACATTGTTCCTGCCTGGATATCTATAACAACTACACATATACACTGCATATATTTCAAAGAAATTTACGAGATGTTCAGGCGCGGATTTAGAGGGGCGGAGCCGGCGTACGCACCCCCCCTTAAATTTGCCAAAACATTTATTTTAGTAATATTTTAAATCTATATGCAGTAAAACCTCTCTATACCGACCACTAAATTGTGTTAATTAGTTGGGATTTAGAGCAGGTAGCTGCTTAAAGCAAGGTGAAGGTAAAACAACGCCCCCATAGGCAGCCACCTGCCTTTAACACATCTCTTTTTCAACATGTATTACAAACACCCTATTTATTTATGACATCAAACATAAAAATCTACGCCCCCCTCCCTCCAAAATAAATTCTATGCCCCCCCCCCCCCCCACACACACACTAATCTGAAATCCTGGATCCGCACCTGATGTTGATTGTCTTGTTAGTAAAAAATTAACCCATCTTGTTATACAGTGTCAGTTATTGATGATCCTTAATAAATAGATCTAAATACGCAGTAATGACGAAGGGAAAATAAAAGATCAAAAGGCTTGGGAAAAAGGATGAAGCAGGGATGAGAGATAACGAGACTTCATAGATACACCAGGCTGTTACAAGGTGTGAGGTCAGTGGTGAAAATCAAACATACATATTAACCCTTTTCTAAATATAAACGTGTTTTCACGCATTTGCAAACAGAACAGATCCAGATCAGAGGAGCCGTCTGATCAGGGTCTGATCTCTTTGTTAATGGAATTTGAAATATATGTTTCTTTACTTTCTAAAATGACTACAATTGTCCACCTTCCATAGATTATTATAATTATTTGTCCATGACTATTCAGTAGGTATCGAAATTTGGAATAAACATAGAGCAGGGAAAGGGTTAAAACATACTTTACCTCATGAATATTCACGTACACAATAATGATACTGTAAATATTCATTAACCCTTTCCTCCATAAATACGCATTTCTACGCCTCTGTAAAAGCCACTTTTGAAACCATTGTGATAAATAGAGCATTTGCTCCTTAGGAGCAAATGCTCTATTTATCACAATGGTTTCATAACAACAAAATTCTCCTTTTCTCTAGTTAATGTTCCTTTTCGGAAGATTTATTCAAAGAGGTTGGGTCAAAAATAGCATATGAGGTAATGGGTTAACTGAATTTATACCATGGCATATCATCACATGAAAGTTTGGCAATGGCAGGAACGGTAGAATCAGACCTCTATACTGCCATACACAAACAGAACATACCCAAACCAGACGGGTTTTACATAAGTCGACTGATCAGGGTTCGCTCTATTTGCAAAGGCTTGAAAAGACGGATCTATAATGCAAAGTGTTAAACGAAGTAATGCGCATGATGATTATAGAATACAGAATACAGAATCTTTATTAGCAACTTGTACATAAAGTACCTCATTGCAACATACATGTATATACAATAGTTTCATAACATGACATATAATAGTATAGCGAACAAAACTAAACAAAAAAACAAAAAACACTTAGACCCATTACGGTCAATACAAGAAGAGCGAATGAACTCACGAATATTTAAGTCACATTATTAAGCACGTTATTGCGGAAGATAAAGGCTTTTTTAATAAATTTAGCCAGATTTAACAATACCTTTTTCTCTGTACTTTGCAACAACTGTATAAATTTAAAAACACTAGGTCTAGTATAATAGTATTTCTTAATGTATTTATGTCTAATTTCTGACAGGTGCTTACAAACCAAGATAAAATGATATTCGTCCTCAACATCCCTAGAATTACAAATTAAACAGGTTCTTAAATGCCTCTCTATCCTATTCACTCCGAAACGACCGGTCTGCACTCGTAATGAGTGAGAGGACAAACGGAGTCTAGAGACATAGCATCTTAATTCAGCAGGTATGGCATCTAAATACTGTTCATATTCAAAATTCTCTTTAAAATTAGAATACAAATCCATTACCCTGTTATTGCCAACATCAGTGTTCCACGTCTGTACAAAATTATCAATAAGTCGTGTTTTAAATTCATTATGGAATGATTTGAAATCTATAACAGTCTGGGACTCCCAAACATAGCCATATCCAAATGATTCATAGGAAACTATAATACCCAGAGCGAGAATGCAAACCACATATAGATGTTGTTTTTATCTTTCTACGTTATTTTCATTTTAATGTTCTTACATAATTCTTAAAGTAGCATAAAATGTACTGCTATAACTCATAATAAGGTCTTAGGTAATTAGCTTTTTGAATATCATTTTAACCATAAACACAAACACACACCAATTATTAACACGCACACGTCAATTAACAGTGAAAATAGATAACATATTAGATATGCATGGGCTATCTAAAGAGTTATCTATGCAAAAAAAGTGTTCTTGACTTTAAGACTGAGGTTTTAATTAAGACATTTAGAAATATATTTAGACATTCTGTTTTCAAGAATAGTACTGATAATTTCATATACTTATTTCTGAACTTTGCAAATAGCATTTCGTCATTGCGTTGAGAATCTAAAAACATATCCAAGGGAATTTCCATCTTTATCCAAGGTCGACAATTATTAAAGAAAAAAGTGGCAAATTGGTAGTTAAGGTTTCGAACTTCAAAGGGCATTTTCTTCGTATGTTTGTGTGATTCATCTAAGAGACGACACAGTCAAAGATGGAGTTGTTTATAGGTGCTTCTCAATCAGGTGAAGATGGATCACCTAGGTAACGCTTACGTATGATCGAAGGACTGGAACGGTATGTGACGCTGTGATACACCGGGCAGTACGTATTAACCCTTATCATGCTGAAAACATTATGTGTGCCAAAACTCTGACCTATTGCATTTTTCACTCATTTCAGATTCTTAACAGTGATTACGAAACAGTTGACCGAGTGTCAAACAGCTTGGATCCTGATGAGACGCCGAGTTACTCGGCGTTTCATCTGGATCCAAACTGTTTGAAAATGCGAGTCAGGTCGCACCTAACATGTAAGGGTTAAACCTTACAATGCTGTAAAAATGACATCTGATCAACTTTGGATCTGCTGCAATTTTGACTACTTCCGATTCGATCAAGCGTTTGAGAAACTATTGACAGAATGTCAAACAGCTTGGTTCTGATGAAACGCCGAGTTACTCGGCGTCTCGGCTGGATCCAATCGGTTTGCAAATGCTAGGCAGGTCGCGGATAACGGGGGAAGTGTTAATTGTAATTACCAATATAATGGATACTAGTAAAACCTCTCTATAACGGCCATTAAATTACATCAAGTATTTGCTTTAAAAGCAGGTGACTGTTTAAAGCAAGGTGAAATTAAAACAGAACGCTCCTGTAGGAGCGTTCTGTTTTACTTTCACCTTGCTTTAAGCAGTCACCTGCCCTAAATACCAACTAATTTACACCATTAGTGGTCGTTATAGAGTGGTTTTACATTGTGGCATTGCTATTATTTGCACTAAATTTTGTAGAACGTAATACTCTTGTCATATTTCAAGTGACCGTTTCTAATTGCAACGTGTTTCAAAAAACAATTACATAACTCATTTGTTTATATCCTGAAAAGAAGTATATCGTAAAGAAACCAGTCGAATAAACATCGAAGAAGATACAACTTTCATGTGTTTGATATGTTATTCGGCAATTTATTAGTATTTATTCGGCTCGTGTTTTAGTTTCATTAACAGTTCGACCAACGGCGGTAACATTTTGTTATAAGTATCGATACAAACAGTTCATTCTGTATCACAGGGGGATTTTTCTATATAAGTTCAAATTGACAATCTTCATAATAATGATTTAACATAAAAAATACCAAGTTTTATGATATTATTAAACATATGAGTTAATTGTAGGGACTTCCTCTTTGAAGTAAATAAATATTTTTAACTATTGTATGTAAGTACGTAGGTAGAATAAACAAGGGGGAAATCGTGTTGCAAAAATATTTTTGTTTTACTCACCATTCATCTATACACACTCATGTTAAAAATAATAAAAATATGAATATAAATTTAATTAATACTTTTACGGCATATTAATATACTAGGACAGTTTATCCATGGCAAACACTTTAGAATCAGAATAATAATAGTTCATAAGCAAAAAAACCCAGTCCCAGATCAGACTCTCCTACATGTAATGCTTTACAAGCCGTGTCTATGTGGTAAATTGATAAAAAGCAAGTTATACTAATAGTAGTTATACTAATATCATGTTATACTAATACTAGTATGGGCTAAGTAAAACAAAAGACACTGATCGATGTAGATCTATATAGCAGACGCTTTCTTGATGCATCTACGTGATACCTATAATACACAATATTTAGTAACGATATTATATTAATATATTATATAATATATGTATGAAATAATGCAGTTGCATCAATATACATTTTTGATGGACCAATATGATTTTATTGTCTCGGTTACTGTAATTTTGTCTTGCTCTATGTTCAAGCATTTAGCGGGGAATTACTTATTTTATTATATAAATAAAGCCCATTCAAGCACTAAACAAACAACAAAGTAATTTATTTTTACCACTCTCATGAATTATCAAACACTTATGAAAATATGTTCATTAACCCATTCCCGCATATTGGCGCCTTTTGACGCCTCTGTGAAAGTCACTTTGTGAAACCATTGTGATTAATCGAGCATTTGCTCCTAAGGAGAAAATGCTCTATTTATCACAATGGTTTCAGAACTACACAATTTTGAAAATGTCCTTTTCTCTAGTTAATGCTCCTTTTAGGTAGATTTCATCAAAGAGATTAGATCTAGAAATAACCTTGCTTGGAATGGGTTAAAGCAGTTAAGTGGTGTACAGTAAATTCTCATTAAGTGAAAACACGTCTAATTCTTGGTTTTGAAGGCAAGTGGTAGCTTAATGTAGGATGACGTTAAGCAGATGACTCCTTCATGAGCTTTATGATTATTGTCGTCTTGCATTAAGCAACCATCTGCCTTTAAAAATACATACAATGTATGTTTATTCATAATGTGTGGCCGCTTTAGCGGATTTTCCAATACTTTCTGCCTAATATTTCCGATATTTTCCAATACTTTCTGCCTAATATTTCCGATATTTTCCAATACTCTCTGCCTAATATTTCCGATATCGAGACAAGCATACGCTGTTTGTATTCACCGTCGCGCGTTTGGTTCGTCAGAAAAATGACATAAATGTGAGAATACTAACTTTCATTGTTACATGCGTAAGAACATAGCATTGTTACTTTCATAATCACATCCTTAACACTTAACCTCATAGGCTATTTTTAGATACAACCTCTGTGAATAAATCTACCGAAAAGGAGCATTAATTAGAGAAAAGGATTTTTTTTTAGAATTTTGTAGTTTAAACCATTGTAATAAAAAGAGCATTTGCTCAATGGTTTCACAAAGTGATTTTTACAGAGTCGTCAAAAGTCGTCAATATGAGGGACTAGGTTAAGTTCACCATGCATGTCGTTGTTACTTTCACTTTCAAGTTCACTGCATATGTCTTCGTAACTTTCATCGTTACATCCGTAAGTATATGTTGTTGTAACTTTCATCGTCTTATTCGTAATGACACATGAACATGATATTTTGGTAATTCCAGAAACTGTGGAATCGGATTTATGTTTTTTCACAAGCAACCATAGCAGACATCCTACAAGAGCCGTCAGATCTTGTTCTACGTTATTTGAAATTGTGTTAACCCATTCCCTCATTTTGACGCCTTTTGACGCCTCTGTAAATGCCACGTTTTGAAACCATTGTGATAAATAGAGCATTTGCTCCATAGGAGCAAATGCTGTATTTATCACAATGGTTTCATAACTACACAATTCTATAATTTTCCCTTTCTCTAGTGAATGCTCCTTTTCGGTAGATTTATTCAAAGAGGTTGGGTCTAAAAATAGCCTATGAGTTAATGTGTTAAAGGGCTTATCCATGAGGTAATCTTGTACGGACTACGGGTGTGCCAGATCCCGAACGAGTTTATTGTCTGAAAGTAAAAGAATATAATTATGTTCTAAAATGTTTAAAGTATGTTCCAAAAATGAATTTTGTAAACAAATTGACAGTCGGAACACTCGGACATAAGAAAGTTTTAAAACGCGTACAAGTAAAGACTATTACATTAATACCACGTGTAAATAGCCAGTATATTCACGTTTAAATAGCCAGTATATTCTATTTGTATTGACAAAATTAATACCCTAAACCGAAACAAGTATTTCTTGTTTAAAAAAAATGAAGTTTGGTAATGACAAATACAGCAAAATCTCGATTATTCGAAATGTTAGTATAAATGAATTTAGACCCTATTTAGGTAAGTGACTGCATTAGATGATGCTCTCCTTCCCAAGGAACTGAAGAAAAAATTGAACGGAAAATCAAAACTACGGTCTTAATATCTAGTTGTTTCTAAAAAAATATATATTGTCCTATATATTCGAATCAGTGATACAAAATTGGAAAAGTTGCCTAAATTGCCATTCTTGTTTAGTTTAATCATATTTTATTACTAGCGTTTTATACAATCCAATGTAACGTATTCATACATAGATATAAACCAACAGCAAAAAGGTTGGATCATAAGTTAATACTAGTAGATACGATCCTTTCCATTTAAACCAAATATTGGTATGAAAAGATCTAAATATTAGTTAAGCCAGACACCAGATTCTAGAAAAAAAGAACTTGCAAAAAAATAATAACTTAACAAAGAGGTGAATATCCTGTTTGTATTCCACATCTCTACCCGATGCGCAACATCGGGACCCCAACAACTCACACAACGAAAATAAATATCAACGCAGGGCAACTAAAAGCTTGTTTCTGAGTGAGTAAATCATACGATCATGTTTGGTATTGGACGAACCTTTTGTACATGAAGAAAACTATGACAATAACTTTTGAGTGCTTAAGGGATGAACAGTATTGTGCCTGTACGTGTTTGTAAAGCTGACCTATTTCAATTTGGCACCATTTGATAACTACAAAATGTATAAATCAGACTGACATGGTAACAACTAGTATAGACCCAAGTTCTGTTACTTTTGGGATCATTTCTCCTGAGTCTGCACTATCTACCTAAAATATCTGTCTGATTACTTGGGGATATTCTATCAGAAACGTATGGAACTTTATCCTGAATGCTATGTTAACACGTAGCTGCACACGATTTAAATTGTTTCTTCTGAATAAATACTGTTGTATAATAGAGTCTCTCTAAAGTGACCACGTGCTTTATTAACCCTTTACCCCATAGGCTATTTTTAGATACAACCTCTTTGAATAAATCTACCGAAAAGGAACATTAACTAGAGAAAAGAATCTTTTTTAGAATTTTGTTGTTTGAAGCCATTGTGATCAATAGAGCATTTGCTCCTATAGGAGTAAATGCTCTATTTTTTACAATGGTTTCACAAAATGACGTTTACAGGCTAGTCAAAAGTCGTCAATATGGGTGAATGGGTTAACATAGGAGACTGTAAAAGCAGGCCATTGCTTAATACAGGGCAAACGTGATACATACAGCTCCTAAATGTGCTTTCTGTATCACTTTTGTCCTGCTTCAAGCTACCACCTGTTTAAAAATCTTCTTTTGGATGGTCGTATTAGTGCATTTATAAGTTTGAACTACTATCGGGTCGAGTCTTGACTGTATTTACTTGGTCTGTGTCTTTTATATTTTAGTTAAAAGTCAGTACAATTTTTAAACAAAAACAAAACAGTCCTCTATTTGCCGAATGCAATACAATCTCGTGTTTTGTTTGGTCTAAAGAATTGTCCGAATTAAAGTTTGTTCCAACTGTAGTCTTTAACCCTTTCCTGCATATAGACGTGTTTTCACGCATTTGCAAACAGAGAAGACCCAGATCAGACGGCTCCTAGGATCAGGATCTGCTCTATTTGCTTATGGTGTAATATAGTAGATCTGATCTGATTCTACACATTCTACCTGAGCCAAAATGACCTGTTGTCATATGTAATTATAAAATAATCTTATTAATATTCATGGCGTCATTATTTCTTACATGAATATACAACAGGGAAAGGGTTAAGTTAGTGAACGATATGGGTTACAGTTAACCATCAGTCTTGTTTGCTTTGTAGAAACTACTGATCGATTGTTATATACATGTAGTTTGATACTGGTGAGACTGGCAGTTACGTGGCGTCTCATCTTGGTCCGAGCTGGTAGATAGCGATCAGTTGGATAAGGGTTAACCCTTTACTCCATAAATACACCTTTGCAAGCGGAGTAGACCCAGATCAGACGGCTCCTGTAGACGCCGTCTGATCAGGGTCTGCTCTGTTTGCTTATGATATAATACAGATCTGATTATACAGTTTTTGCCATGGCCAAACCTTCCTGTGTCCATGTGCTTTTATAACAATTAATCTAATCAATATTGATGATGTCATTATTTCTTACATGGATATTCATGGAGTAATTGGCTAAGGGGTTTCTCGAAGGAAATGTTTATGGAAGGTGTTAATAAGAGTGAAAGAAACTACTGGATGCATTTTATATAGTTATTATTTATTAAGATATACATTCGCACTATAGTTTAACACTTTTCCTCATGAATAATGATACTACATGTATTATTTTTTTAATAAAAGGCATGAGAACATACAAGTTTTGGTCTTGGCAGAAACTGATAAATTAGATCTATATTATTCCACAAACCAGAGTAGACCTTACTGGTGCCGTTTGATGGTGGTCTACTCTGTTGCAAAAGTGCGAAACATCGTCTATATGATAGCAAGGGTTAACAGATTTATGAGCTTGTAACAATTCAAACGCTCGCTTGGTTTGTGGGGTCAATGTTTCCTTTAAAGTTGTTCACTCTAAAACAGCGGAAATAAACTTGTCGCCTTTAATTGACAAAAAAATAATTTAAGAGATGGGAATCATACTACGATCTATCACATTTATTCCACGGACTGTCAGCTTATTGTCTCAGCTGACGGTGACATTATTAAAGATCACACGCTCTCTTGCGTCTTACCAGCCTATGTATCTGTGTCTTGTGGGTGGTAAATCGCCTATACTCCAAACATCAACTCACGGGCATGTTTGATATCTAAACTGACGTCTGTCACATCAGAATCCCTCATTAACATTTTTTCTAGTATCCCCGCGACAGTTCTCGTATAATTTATCTAACAATCGGACATAGAAGTGTGATTTTAAAAGCCAAAGAAAAATATATGGCTACTGTGTACTTTTGTTTTGTGGTTACTGATATAATATAAAGTTGCAATTAAAGAAGCAATTAAACATGAATGATAGATGACATGGCAAAATTAAACGCCCCCTCTGAAACAACTGTATGCGATGGACATCTTACAATGTTGTGATAAAATTAACCATTACCCAAAACAACTATAATATCTGCTCACATTGGGATCTAAAGCAGTTTTGACTATTTCCGATTCGATTCAACCCTTTCCCTATTTTGTCCAAATTTCAGTACCTACTGAATATTCATAGACAAGATAGTAATAATGAAATATGGAAGGTGGTGAAAATATTGTAAGCATTTTAGAATCTAAGGAAACAGGTTTATCAAATTCCATTAGCAAACAGAACATACCTTTTAGGGGAACCGTCTGATATGGGTCTTCTCTGTTTGCAAATGCGTGAAAAGGCATTTATATGAAGGAAAGGATTAATTTTTAGCTCTTCTGTATCGAAGAAAAATCGAGCTATTGTGATCGCTGGGTCGTAGTCGTCGTCGTAGTCGTCGTTGTCGTCGTCGTGCAAAAACTTGAATGTAGCTCATTACTCGAAAAGTATATGAGGTATCAACATGAAACTTCATAGGTTAGTGGATCTAATTGAAGGGAAGGCTCCTACATAAGGACCATAACTCTTGATTTCAAATGTTTGGAGTTATGACCCTTTGTCTTTTTTTTAATTTAGCTGGACAAGTACCATATAAGACGAGCGTTGGCGCCGCACGCGGCTCTTGTTTGAGAAACTATGGGCCTATTGTCAAACAGTTTTAGTCGTGATGAACCACCGAGTTAACGAACAGTGAGATAACGTGGAACCATTTACTCCATGAATATTCATGTAAGAAATATTGACGTCATAAATATCAATTAGATTCATTTTTATAATGGCATTTGAACACGGGAAAGTTTGGCCTTGACAGAAATTACAGGGAAAAATAAAATATTGAACTATCACAAAATATTATTTACCACCTGAATACGTCAACATTGGTTGTTGTATTGCGTGTGCAACTTGTAACCAATAATCAAAATATTAATTGTTAAAATCCGTGTAATGCAGGTTCCAGTGATGATCAGATAAAACAACAAAAGTCTGATTAGCGCACATTAAACTTTTGTCAATAATGCTTTGTTCCATCTTGTCGACCACGTGCGCTTTACTGGACATAGAAAGAATAACCAGAGAATTTCCGTGTACAGGACAGTCAAGTACAGCATTACCTTTCAGTTAATAAAATCATCCAATATTAACTGCCAGTCTATCCTACTACGATAACATCAAATGCTATTGTCCGGATGAAAAATAAACAGAGTTCCCGGGGTCCAGTTACCTTCATTTTGCGTATCATTTCGTCAGATGTTGAGCTTGCGGGCAATATCACTGGCTGCACTAATGTTTTGATGACTTCATTATCATACTTGTTTTTAATGAAATCGCCGGAAAATATTTCGAATAGAAAGGGCGTATCGGTTACTCAGAAGAAACCCAATATATAATCACGAGGCATCATTAATGGGGTGCTTGTTCCTGCGTTTGAAGCCGAGCAGATTGACGCCAAAGGACCGCAGGGATGATCTGCAATGAGCCGAGATTGTTGGAAACAATTAGAACATTTGCCACTGACAAACAATCGCCGAATATTAAAGCGCTCTTTCGTACCTAAACAGCGGGTTGCAAGCATTTCAGACGACTTTTATTATGTGTGATAGTATAATTTTCTGTTTCAAACACCTCATATGGGTTTATTGCCATGGTAACATATCGAGACCTGTATTGAGCCAACCGCCTTGAAGTCTAGTGGAGCGGGGGTATTTTCTCCTTCAGTATGTCTGTCAGTGACTTTATTGTACGGCATGAAGGGCGTCCAGGCTTTTAAAGAAGTCAAGAACTGTCCAGGGACCGGCGTGAATGAGGCGCTGTGGTATGTCGCACTTAATTCTCTGTATCAAGCTGAGCAGTAATTTGTGGTAGTTTTCCACTTAATTATCCGCTCTCATTATTCCTAATTTGGCTTCACTACTACGCATTGTTAGGAAAATGTCTGGCCTCCACTCTTATTCCTAAATGTCCAAATCACATTGGCGTTCGGTATCGGGCAAGAACAAATGCGATGACCGCGCGATTGAACCCCCATAATAGGCACATAGTACCTGCTGGGCGACAGGTGAAAAGAGGGTCTTCACGAAATTAGTGTTTATAGAACTTTCTAAAGCGAGAGGTAAATTAATTTGCCCGTAACGAAAACACCCTTGCAAGTTGTGTTATCACCTTGTATTGATAGGTGACCGAGCGGAAGATGAAATCCGAGAAAATCGTCACGACGATAAATTGCTAGTCTGCATGGCGTGGTCGGTGACGGCAGGGAACAGAATATGCATGATATTAATTGATTTTGCTATTATACGATTGTGCAAACAATTGCTTTTCATGCGATGTAATATGCTACAATACGACTATTGAAGGGCGCCGAATGAGTCCAGGGAATTGACAAACGAAGGGAAGTATTATTAAATGTAACACTGAACCTATTTCATGATAAACACAAACAAAATCTCTAAAGCGATCACAAGAATGAATAGACATGAGTATTTTTGAAAGCATGTGGATGCTTAACCCTTACTCCATGAATATTCATGTAATAAATTATGATATCATAAATATTAATTAAATTTTTTAATGGCATCGTTCATTTTACTTTATATTGCCTTTTATCCCATTACCTAATACGCTATTTTTAGATCCAACCTCTTTGAATGAATCTACCGAAAATGAGCATTAACTAGAGAAAAGGTAAATTTTAAGAATTTTGTAGTTTGAAATCATTGTGATAAATATAGCATTTGCTCCTATAGGAGCAAATGCTCTATTTATCCTAATGGTTTTACAACACGACTTTTACAGAGTCGTCAAAAGTCGTCAATATGAGGGAATGGGATAATATTATACTGGCATAAGAACAAAGTACATTTTAGCTCAGACAGAAACTGTAGAATTACATTAATATCATACCATAAGCAAACAGAATAGACCCTGATCAGACGGCTTCTATAGGGGCCGTCTGGTCTGGTCTACTCTGTTTGCAAAGGCGTATTTATGGAGTAAAGGGTTAATGTAGGACGGACGTAATTTAGAACCTGTCTTAAGCTTTCACATGCGGTTTATTTTTACAAAGAATAAGTTTTTTAGCTGTCGCTCTTAAGAGGTTTACTGTAAAAAGCTGACGTTCACAAGGTGATAAGGAATATCTGTACCATTTCTATAGCTGAAAGACATATTTCAAACCATTTACTCCACAAATATTCATGTAAGAAATAATCATGAATATTAATTAGATGATAATTTTATAATGATATCTAACAAGAGGACGTTTAAGCCATTTCAGAAATCGTAGTATGAGCTCTTTTTTAGAACGTAATCAAACAGAGCAGACCCTGATCAGACGGCTTCTGGGTATGTTCTAATTTCAAACCCCTTATAAGACATAACTATAGAGCAAAGGGGGTTAATTACTTGATATTTAGATCGTCATCAGTTGAAAAGTAAGGAGACATCTATACAGTGTTAACCCTTGGCTTGCTATTCACGTCAATATACCTACCTGTAAATAGTGTGAAGACCCAGATGAGACAGCTCCTGCAGGAGCTGTCTCATCAGGGTCTGCTCTATTTACAAGTTGATTGTGCAACCAGTGCACTCCACAGCAGTGATTGCACAGAGAAGTACTTGTACACAGTGAAGATATATGAAATTATACAACAGGGCATGGGTAAAGAAGGAGAAATGTGTTTTAAAATTCAGCAAGAGAAGGGTTAATTATCATCAAACGTCATAGTGAAGAAGATGATAAAATACGTGAAAACTCCTCTTATGCGACCACCTCATGAATAAACATAGGTGCCTCTAAAGCCGGTCATAGGACGAAAGCAATGCAAAAAGCTCCCACAGGAGCTTTCTGTATATCTTTACTTCTGCACTAAGCTATCATATGTTTTTAAGAATCAGAATTAGCCATCTTTTTGGTGGCGGATTCAGGTTAGGTTTACAGTACATCTTGTCGTGTTAAGCCTTTTCTTTATATAAACGCGTTTTCACGCCTTTGAAAACAGAGTAGAACCAAATAAGACGGTTTCTATAGGAGCTGTCTGATCAGGGTCTGCTCTGTTTGCTAATAAAATTTGATAGATCTGTTTCTTTACCTTCTGTACACTTTACACGGTTCGACCTTACATATTTCATTATAACTATTTTGTCCATGATTATTCAGTAGGTTTTGAAATTTGTGCCCAATGACCCTTTAAAGGGACATATACAAACAGTGTATAGACCCAGATCAGAGGGCTCCTTCAGATGCCCTCTTATCAGGGTCATCACTGTTCGCTGACACCATCTATGCAAATGGCTTATTCAAGAAACTATTTTCTTTGCTGTGCCCCCTCCACATAAACAATGGATGGGTTCCAAAGTAAGAAATGGGCGAGTTTTACCTAAATAATATAGGGATAAAAGGGTTAAGCACAGTTCTGACTTCCAAACTGTTTTGCGTGTCAGCTAATAGTCTGTCCAGTCTCATCAGCGTCTATGGCCATAATGACGGAGATTGGTGTACGCCGATTACAGCCATATCCTAATGATACCATTCTTTACCATTATCGCCCAGTCTGACGCTACAGATGTAGTGTTTATTTAATTTGCAACTATTCTTTTGAGCTGCAGAGTAAATAGGACGGGATTCTGATCACTCCAATCTTGAGTGGACTGAAAACCCTCCTAACGAGGGAAGTTTGCATTCTAAACCAGATCCTAGGCCATTTAGTGACGTTGTCGAAGATGCGTCACGCTGAAATTGATCATGTCTTTGTGAATATTGATTTTCCGTCCATGATATTTTCAGAGTAGAAACACATTGAAGCAATGGTCAAAATAAAGTCAAGCTTGACACTGTGAGTGTATGGTATTTTGGAAGAGGCATAATGTGATTTGGTTCTTCGTGGATCGAGTCCCGTCTCTGACAATGGAGTGATGAAGGAGTACGATTGGTCTCACACTTTCATCAGTTTAGAGAGGTACTCGAGGTCGCTTCCAGCCGGCAGTTATTAAAGTTAAGAGGGTTACGGTGTGATCCGGGCTCATTTCCCAGATAAGTCAGAAATCTGCTCGGAACTAATTCAGATAATGGTGGATATTGGGCAAAATAATTATCAAATGGCAATGTCGTCACGGAAACAGAAAGACATTGAGCTGTAGTCGTACAACAAGTCTTCTCTAATGTTTTGCTTCAGATCTTATCAAACGTTTTACGAGTCAGGTTCAAAAGTAACGAATCTTCAGCCTACGGGTACATAGTGCGATCCTCACCAAACAGCCAGACATATTAACTAGACCGACCAACCTATACACATTTATCTTGTTGAGGAAGGGTCATCCTTTAACCCTTTACCTGTTCAGTATTCATATAAGAAATAATGACAACATGAATAGTTATTAGCTGACTGTTTATATATAGTGTAAATAATTCAAAGGAATTTCTTTGTTTTGACATAACCTAGAGTCCTATCAATAGTAAAACCGCTCTATAACGGCCACTAAATTACATCAATAATTTTGTGTAAAAGGCATGTTGCTGCTTAAAGCAACGTGAAAGTAAAACAGAACGCTCCTATAGGAGCGTTCTGTTTTACTTTCACCTTGCTTTAAGCAGCCATATGCCCCAAATACCAGCTAATTAATAAAATTTAGTGGTTGTTATAGAAAGGTTTTACTGTACACCATGTTACACACAAGCAGAGTAGACCAAAATCTGACGATCCATTTGCGTTTGTATGAAGGAAGGTGTTAACCTTTAACCTGATAAAGATGCCCTTTGACGCCTTTCTAAGCAGAACAGTCCCCGATCTGATGGCAAAAATATGTTTGCTTATGTGTTACAGATCATCTACTTTTTGTTATCCCAAAACCATTCCCCATCATCTACTTTTTGCTATCCCAAAACCATTCCCTAATTTATATTTTTAATAATCAGTTTAATTATTGTTCAAAATGGAAATGTTGTACATGAATAATCATCTGATCAAGGACCAACGTTCTTTCTACCTATCCTGTCGTAAATTTTGTCTATTAAAACTTTAAGCTGTTGCGCTACAGATAACTGCGTACTCAAATTATAAAATCGTCATTTCTCCACCAAACCATAACTTCTTTATTTCTCCACCAAACCATATGTTGTGACCACACTTTAGAATCGTCTCGAAGAGACGATTCTTAAAAGTGGTCACAATATACGGTTTGGTGGAGAAATAAAGAAGATATTCTTGAAAATGTTCTAATTTACGCATCTTATCTGGACTTCTGAATCTGGATATTTTAATTTACATGCATTTCCGTTTCGCTTAACCATTTACTCATAAAATACCCCTTTCTACCCCTCTGCAAACAGAGTAGACCCAGCTCAGGGTTTGCTCTGTATGTACATGGAATAATATAGATCTGATTCTACAGTTTCTGCGTTGGTTGAAAAATTAAGCTAATGAATATTCAATACATCATTATTTCTTACATGAATATTCGTGAAGAAAAGGGTTATGGTATTGAGACGTGGCCGTGATAATTCTGCGTCTCATCTAGACTGAAGTTGACCCATTACCTTATAGGCTATTTTTAGATACAACCTCTTTGAATAAACATACCCAAAAGGTGCATTATCAGAGAAAAGGTAAATTTTAGAATTTTGTAGATTGAAACCATTGTGATAAATAGAGCATTTGCTCCTATAGGAGCAAATGCTCTATTTATCACAATGGTTTCACAAAGTGACTTTTACAGAGTTTTCAAAAGTCGTCAATATCAGGGAATGGGTTAACCTGTTCAATTTTCATGCAAGATCTAATTACATTATGAATATATACATATATTAGTTAAATCTGTATAATGTATTTTTTTCAAGGGAATTGTTTGTTTTGTCAAAAACTGTAAATTAAGATCTATTTAATATTAAAAGTAAACAGAAGACATGAAATGAAATTCAGTGGCTTAAAAAACAAGATTTGCAATTATCTTTTTTTCTCATTTTGTTTCTCTGACAACGTATTTTTATTGCGGTTTTCTTTATATTTTAGAAAATCCACAATTACTGTAAATAATCCTGACACAAGTACCCGTGCTCGTAATTACCAGTAGCCCGATACGGTTACGGAGTTTTAACTTCTAACAGGAACATATTTCTAACATGTGTAATGTTTGCTCTCTCTATTTTCCGTATTAATGCTTCTATCAATTTATAAAGTGCTAACAATATTAGCTCTGGTGTAGAGTTTCACGTTTTTATTGGTACAAAGCACGCTGATACCAGACTTTATCTATGCATGTTACAACTCAACCTATACTAGTCCCTCCCTTCTCCTTAAAGCATTGCCTTTGGCTGAAACTAATTGATATTTTGTTTTGCAAACCACGCATGCGCAAATATATTCCCTGAGCCAAAGTGAAAATCCAAAGGCTTGACATTCGGAATGTCCTGCCTTGCCGCGAAATGTTTAAAAATCTCGTATTTCATCTCGGTTGAACCTAAATAGGGATCAATATGTATTGTTGGGGATTTCCTGGAGGGGGAAATATGAGACGGTTGACGGGCTGCTCTCTATACGCCATCTGTACACAAAACGGAGAGCCGAAAATGCCGGTATGCCGGAGAAAAGAGCGTCTTTGTTTATCCTTCTCAATCAAACAAATTGATAAAGACATGGACAAACACAGAAAATATGCAATATGGAGGATTTACATTGTGTTAGTAATTTTGACACCTGAAAATCGCTTAATACATCTACCGGGTACACAATGGGCGCCATACTTTATACGACCAACTCTCCTCATTCGACGTCACACGTATTCAGTGGGGTTATCAACGTGTCGAGTGTCTGTTCAGGAATCATTAGCTCCGCCAGATAATTATATGTTCGTACATATCTGTTTATAATTGACACGAGAACGTAGATGATGATGATAATATTTAGAGATTGAGGGCCATTGTACACCGGGATTAGATGCAGTGATAGGGTGATAAGCATATAAGATAGGGCGATATCTGTTTTATTGTGTAACAATGGTGATTAATACCTATCAAATCACAATATCGAACATAAATGACACCAGTAGTGCACAACAAACTATGATACACTTAGTCTTGTCAACATATGCTTGTAATTAGACAAGCACAAAAGAGCACAGATGATAAACGATAAACCATGCTACCGTCTATTGTTTCATACAACATCTTCTTAGATGCTATTTAGATATACTTCTTGTTTAACCATTTCCCCGTTCGAAAACTCTTATAAGAAATAATGAATATTCATTAGCTCGGTTTTTAGAAAGGCATATGCACACAGGACTGTTTTGGTATTTGTAGAAAACATAGGGCCAGGTCTATTATGATTCCATTTATGAAAGCAAAAAGAGCAGACCCTGGTCCTATAAAAACATCTGATCTGGGTCTCCTCTGTTTGCAAAGGCATGAAAAGGCATTGATATGAAGAAAAGTATTAACCCTTTCCTCCATAGGCTATTTTTAGATCCAATCACTTTGAATAAATCTACCAAAAAGGAACATTAACTAGAGAAAAGGAAAATTTTAGAATTTTGTAGTTTGAAACCATTGTGATAAATAGAGCATTTGCTCCTATAGGAGCAAATGCTCTATTTATCACAATGGTGTCATAAAGTGGCTTTTACAGTGGCGTTTAAAGGCGTATTTATGGAGGAAAGTATTAAACAACAACATAAAGTTATTCCTAAACAAGAACGCATTGTACGTATTTGCTAATACAAATTACCCACAATTAACATGTAGGGATCAGCTGACTGGTCCGGGTCTACTTTATATGCTTACATTATGATATATATCTGGTTATCCAGCTCCTGTCATAGTCGAAATTGTTCATATGCCATAATAAAACATCAGCTAAATAATTGTCATTAAATCCTTATTACTTCCACGAATATTCATCAAGTGACGTTTTAAGTCAAAAATTGTCTTTTAGATCAGTGTATGGTTTTTCCACAGTATAATAAAAAACAAAACTGTTCCGATCCTCATATATAGTTCAAATACTCGCAATCTCATCTGTATCCACAATATGCGAATGTGTTACATTAAAGCCTCGCTAATACGACAATCAACAGAAATATAATTCTGGATTTTTAAAACACGTGGAAGAAAAATCCACGTGGTAGCTTAATGCAGGACAAATGTTATGCAGAAAGCTCTTACAGGAGCTTTCTGCATTACTTTTGCACTG
The DNA here is from genome assembly GCA_963576725.1 of Azorinus chamasolen. NCBI lineage: Eukaryota > Metazoa > Mollusca > Bivalvia > Cardiida > Solecurtidae > Azorinus > Azorinus chamasolen. The sequence goes on along the minus strand of OY755235.1, from coordinate 101,290,493 downwards.
CATTAAGCGACCACCTGCTTTGACAGAGTCCTATGTAAATATAGTATGTGGTGGCATTAGCGAGACTTTACCCATTACCTCATAGGCTATTTTTAGATACAGCATCTTTGAATAAATCTACCGAAAAGGAACCTTAACTAGAGAAAAGGAAAACTTTAGAATTTTATAGTTTGAAACCATGCATTGTGATAAATAGAGCATTTGCTCATATAGCAGCAAATGCTCTATTTATCACAATGGTTTCACTAAGTGAATCTTTCAGAATCGTCAAAGTCGTCAATATGAGGAAAAGGGTTAAAAATGTAGCATATCACCTCACAGCTTGCTAAAGATGAGGTCACATTTATATGAAAACACGCAAATGTACGTTACGCATCTACGGATAGTTGATCATTAACCAGACCGATGTATGCAACTTAACCATTCACTTCATGAATATCCATGTTAGAATAATGACGTCATGAATAGAAAGAAAGACGTCATGAATAATGATTAGCTTAAAATTTATAATAGAATATTGAAAAATATAATTTTTAACCATGACAGAAACTGTAGAATCTGGTCTATAGTTTTTTTATAAGCAAACAGAGCAGACTCTGATCATTTGGCTCCTGCAGAATCCTTCTGCTGTGGGGTTTCTATGTTTGCAAATACGTCACAAGACGTCTCTAAGGGGGGGAAGGGTTAACCCTTTTACCGCCAATGTCGCAAAAATGCACCACGACAAATTGTGCAGTCCAAGATCAGACGCCGCCTTTTCAAGGCGGCCTCTGATCAGGGACTTCACTTTTTGTCTTAGTCTTTAGTTCTGTATCTATGGTTTATTCCTTTGAAATTTATTTATTCTATTTCTTTATTTATCGAAATGTTTTAACAAGATTGGGTTGCAGACTGCAATTTGAAATTTGGCGCCGAAAGGGTTAAAGAAAGTGAAAATGTCCATGCTCACATTTGGAGTGGAACAGGATATAAGTTAATGAGTTCTTGATTGCCAATACCATTTGTTTCAACCATTTGCTTGATAACACAGTTGCAAACACGGTAGATCCAGATCAGACAGCCCAAATAGGGGCTGTCTGATATGGGCCTGCCCTGTTTGCTTATATACTACGGATATCATTCTCTTCTATTTTCCATTGAAATAAATGTATTTTTATATAACTTGGTATTTTACCAATTTATTATGGACAGAATAATAGCATTAAGAATCAGGAAAACCTAAAAAGAGTATCGTTGGTTGTACATGTATATGCTCTCTAAAGCAACCACATAATTTATTAACATAGGGGTCTTTAAAAGCAAGTGGTTGTTTATTGCAGGGCAAAAGTAATGCAGAAAGCTCCTATTGGGGCTTTCTGCATAACTTTTGTCCTGCATTAAGCTACAACCGTATTTAAAGTCCAGAATCATTCTTCTTTTGACAAGGTCTGCATGCTTTTGCTTCACAAATCATTTTGCGGACCCTGTCCTCTTCAGATTAATATTAAGCTTGGTCATAATGTATATAATTATGTCATCACACTTAAAATGAGGCTTATCGCTTGGTCTAATAGATATCCACGTACTAAGAAATAATGACATTATGAATATTAATTAGATGAATTGTTTATATACGAGCTGTGTACACGAGCTGGTTTTGGACGTGGCAGAAACTATAGAATCAGATCTACAGTAAAACCTCTCTATAACGGCCACTAAATTACATCAAGTATTATGTGTTAAAGACATGTGACTGCTTTAAGCAGCCACCTGCCCTAAATATCAACTAATTAACACAATTAAGTGACCGTTATAGAGAGGTTTTACTGTACAATATTTCAAATTCAAATAGGTAAGAAACTTATCAGGTGATTCATTCAGGAGTCATCTATTCAGAGCCTATCCTGTTTACAAATGCTTCAAAGACGTTTTTATCAGGTAATTGTGGCGTTCAATTCAACAAGAACAGAAAAACATGAAACAAAAGGCGCGTTTAATTCACGGTTGATAAGCCAAAACAACTATCGAATTCTACCAATGTAAAACTTGTGTTTCTTACAACTTGTTGAATCAAGATTCTACTTTCGACTATTTGGCTATTCTATACAAATTGATAAAAATTAAAGCATTATTTATAGTTATTTACACACTACTATTTGTCGAACACGGCGATATTTCTTAACTAACTGTAATTTGTTCTCATAAATTTGACATTTCGTTTTGGTCATTGACATGCATATTGAAAACAGTTGCAGAAACTAAGAACTATAGTGAAACCCCGCTAATGCGACCACAGTGAAACCCCGCTAATGCGACCACAGTGAAACCCCGCTAATGCGACCACTTAATAAACAGCCACTGATGTCGTCTAAAGCAGGTGGTTGCTTAATGCAGGACGAAAGTTATGCAGAAAGCTCCTATAGGAGCTTTCTGCATAACTTTCGTCCTGCATTAAGCTACCACCTGCCTCTGCCACCCAGAATTATGCCCCTTTTTGGTGGTCGCATTAGCGGGGGTTTACTGTATATGAGATAAACAGACACAACTTCTGTACTGACTGTTCTTGTCTTTATCATTTCCTTAAAAAACAGGAACACTGGTGGTCAGTGTGTTTTAAAGGGGAAATCCCTCCATTCGACTCGTTTATAAAATACCTAAAATATACAAAACTCCTTTGTTTATATGCTAAAAAGAAGTATATCGCAAAACATCCATATGTTTGATATCGGAGATCCCGATTTTATTCTCCGATGTTTCAGTTTTATTCGGGTTGGGTTTTAGTTTCGTATCTGTTCGCGCTATTTGCGTCTCTCCGACCACGTCCGACAAAAGTTACGTAAACAATGGTGATCGTCGGCAAAACTTGGAAAATTTGAACGGAAAAGGCCGATACTTTGTTGTAGAACAAAATTTATATATATTAATGGAATCGGGTTTTTTGTATCACAGGGGCATTTTTCGATATAAGTTCAAATTGACAATCTTCATAATAATGATTGAGCATAACAAATACCAAGTTTTATGATATTATTGCAAATATGCGTTGATTGTAGGGACTTTCTCTTTAAATAAACCAAATACCTATAATAACATTGTTATCATAGGTCTTTGACTAAACCAAGTCCCCTTCTCAACCAATATACTACTAACAAATGTGTTTAAATATTATACAAGCAAGGTTTTACGCAAGCGTAAAATGGCTGCGTAACATGTATTTAAGCAGGATAGAAGAAAAAGAGGGAGCAATATTGGGAAAACATGACTGTTATGTATGAATTAATACATGTAGCAGAAACGGGGGAATGTTTTAATGAGCCATGGTGCATAATATACCTTTGTTTGACACCAATAATACACATTACATCACAGATCAATGTTATTCATTTGCTGAAACACACTGACGTAGAAACCATTATCACATTAAGTGGTGTTCACAAGGCATACAAACTCCCATACTTACAGTCTACATGAAATTATTCCGATAGGTCGACTTAATGCCCATTAAATTTTTCATTTATATTGTCCCCCAAAAAAGAACAGGTTAGTATAAGATAATTATACAGTAAAGTTGAAGCAAATTCAAATTCACAATGGTGAACTATGCAAAACTGTCAACAAAACCACGAGTAAAAGGTCTCAGCTAAATAACTTTAACAACGCCAAAATGCAAACAAAGGACTTATATTTTAATGTACAAAATGGTTTTAAACCAAAAGCACGTATACTAAGGGTGCTAAGAAAATATGAGAGAAAAAAAATAATTCAGCTTCCACCGAGGATCGAACCCACGACCTCACGTTTCCTAGTCCATCGCTATAACCCCTACACCACGCTGACAGCTATGCTAATGAATGTGATTTTAATCACTTATACCTAATTCACTAGCATTTTCACTGAAACTGGATCATGGCAGAAAAGAAAGAATTATCCGCGACAAAAATATGCTGAGAAAAATATATGAATGAAAATAAATAAAATAAATGAATATATATAAATAAGAACTTGTCTCACAGCAAACCATATTTATTAAAAAGATTGGCATTTATAGAAACACAGGACCGCAGAAACGCATGGGCAAAATTCTAAGCCGTATCAGTGTGGGCTGCTTTCGCAGCCCAAACTAAGCCGTATCAGTGTGGGCTGCTTTCGCAGCCCAATAAGTTAGCGTACTGTTTTGTTACAAGTATTACGACATAATTATCTTATCCGAACAATCAAATAAGTATTAATATCGATATTTAGAAAGGTGAAGGTCATTTAGAAATGTTTATGCGAGTCTTGCACCTTGCATTAAGACGCCTACAAAGTTTTAAATTATTCTGTGCTAACATTTCTAATAAGCGAGGTTTTATTGTAATAATGAAATTTTGGACACAGTTGATGTCTGACAGTGTTACCGACCTAATTGATGTTGTATTCTTCATGCTCGTTTTCATAGACGGCGTATCGTCTAAGCTCTTTCATTGTTGTTCACAGCCAATGGATGCTTGTTGAGTATTACCATAATTATGCAATTTTCTATGACGTCATTTGTCTCGGCCACACTTCCGGTTCAAGGGGGACACCATGTTCTCGATGGACGTGTCATGCCGGAGTATTTCGCTCCGGACCCAATCATCTCTCCAAGGAAAACATCCGTTTCAGCGAAGCCAGACTAATGTTTCTCACGACAATTTATGACACTAAATAGCATCTATCGAGGCTATCTTCACACATTTCGCCCAGTTTGTATATAATGACCCTAAATAGACACAAATATCTCTTCGTATTTCACGAACTTGTCAAGCTCGCTATACTCTGTTTCAGGCCGCATGCTGGGACCATTCTTGACGAAACTAATACAGATGAAACGAAAATAAGGCAACATTGTGATATATGATAAAATCGACAGTGCGGTTATTATGTGGAAGTGACGAGGTCCGGGACTAATGCGATGGCCCTGCAGGGAGCCGCATCTACAATGTCAGTACGGTGGTGATATACAGGGGCTGGAAACCCTGTATCGGCCAGACAACAGATAAGTTTTCACATAGATCATTATCTAGCTGCGCTGGAACATAGATAATGTCGAGGTGCACAGACACCTGTCAGTCAACGGTTATTCCTAACTGACAGGAATAACAAGTGTTTAGCACACAGCTGCTGCAATTATTATATTAGTTAATCCTTTCCTCCAAGAATATTCATGTAAGAAAAATGACATAATGAATATTAATTTAATTAATTGTTATAACAGTACATGGACACAGGAATGGTTGGCCAAGGCAGAAACTGTAGAATCATATCTATATTACAGTAAAACATCTCTATAACGGCCACTAAATTGTTTTATTTAGTTGGTATTTAGGGCAGGTGGCTGCTTAAAGCAAGGTGAAAGTAAAACAGAACGCTCCTATTGGAGCGTTCTGTTTTACTTTCACCTTAGTTTAAGCAGCCACCTGCATTTAACACAAAATACATTATGTAATTTAATGGCCGTTATAGAGAGGATTTACTGTATATCATTAGCAACCAGAGCAGACTCTGATCAAACGGCTTAATCAACGGCTTAATTAAACCAGTTTAATTAACCTTTCCCTGTTCCATGTTTATTCCAACTTTCAATACCTACTGAATATTCATGGACATACTATTTATAATGAAATATGGAAAGTGCAACAGTGTAGCCATTTTAGAAACTAAAGAAACATATCTAACGAATTCAATTAGCAAACAGAGCAGACCCTGGTCTGGGTCTACTCTGTTTACAGATGCGTGAAAAGGTTTTTTATATGAAGGAAAGGGATTAATCATTATCTGACTGCGTTGGAACCACAGGTGCCCTTCGCATGCTATGTCTCAACAACAACATTAACCACAGCAACAACAACTCCATCACAAATACATTATTGTTTTAATCACATGTCATAAGTATCTAAAATATACCAAAATATAGTTTTCTGACCCAACCAAAAAAAACCCAAACTTTTTTTCACGAACGCTTATTTGACCACCGATTTCCATAAACTGTGTCTCATTTATCAAATGAATGGATATCGTGTATTCACAATTTCTTCAAATAATATTTTCTAAAAATCTCTACAAGCTTGATATTGATATCGGCGAAAGTCACTACTTCCGGTTTGTAAGTCTTTACTTTCGGTTTAAAACCGAAAGTAGTGACTTTCACCGATATCAATATCAAGCTTGTAGAGATTTTTTAGAAGATTATTATTTGAAGAAATTGTGAATAATACACGATATCCAGTCATGCTATCAGACCGTGGAAATGCCTTATAGTTCAGTTATAATTATGATGTTTCGACTTGAATTATAGTGTATTTCTATTTCGAACCT